>CM073528.1:11427993-12744868 GCA_037074615.1 Leucaena leucocephala | reverse complement strand
GATGTGACTTATCTCCTGAGACGAATTCATATACTGCATTATCAACCTCAATTGAGCTAGTTCCCGGGACTACCTTCTGAAGATTTACATTTTTCATCATCTTTCTCAGATTCATTACCTTGTCCCATTTCATTGCTTGCGAATATATATTTGACAAAAGCACATAATTCCCGTCTACATGAGGCTCCAATTCCAAAAGATTTACAGTGGCTTCCTCTGCTAATTCAACGTTCTTGTGGATTCTGCAGGCTCCAAGAAAGGACCTCCAAACTATGGCATCTGGCGAAAAAGGCATGGTCCTAATGAGTTCCATAGCCTCTTGAAGCCACCCGGCTCGGCCTAAAATGTCAACCATACATCCATAGTGTTCAATCTTAGGATCAATTCTGTAAACACTACTCATTGATTTGAAGTACATCCATCCAGTTTCAACCAAACCAATATGACTACATGCACTTAATACACCAATGAAGGTAACATCATTTGGTTCAATTCCTTCAGCAACCATCTTGGTGAAATATTCTAAAGCAAGATAGCCTAGCCCATGATTTGAAAAACCCATGATCATAACACTCCAAGTAAAAATATCCTTCTCTTTCAGTCGCTCAAATATTCTCACTGAACTATCTATATCACCACACTTTGCATACATGTCTAAAATAGAAGTCCCCAGCTTCATGTCTATTCCAATTCGGTTTCTCTCAATGTACTCATGAACCATCTTGGCCATTCCTAAGGCACCAACATTTCCACACGCATTCATTACACTGATTAGGGTGATCTTATCCGGCGCCACATTAGCAAGTTGCATATCATGAAACAGCTTCAAAGCCTGGTTAGATTGTTGTCTTTGTTCATCGAATGCAATGTCAATCTTCTTTTGGGATGCCCAAGCATCTCCAAGTGAGGCATACCCATGAATAATGGTGTTCCATGAAACCAAATCTCTCTGGGGCATTTTGTCGAACAGTTCATGTGCCTTTTGAATCTCTCCAAGTTTAACGTACTCCGACAATAGAACATTATGAGAAACTAAATCTGGTTCTTCCATAAGATCCAATACCTTAGCTGCACACTCTGTGAAACCACATTTTGCATACATTTCAATAAGTGCAGTTTGGACATACAAATCATGACAAAACCCAAGTTTCATCACATGGGAATGAATCATTATGCCATTATCACAATCCATCAACCTTCCACATGCTTGAAGAACCAGCGAGAGGCTGAAACTATCAAGCGAAAGGTCGTCATGGAAGCGCATTTGGAAGTAAAGGGCGAGAGATTCTGCAGGCTTTTGAGCATTCAAGTAAGCACGGATCCTGGTGTTCCAGATGAATGTGTCGGAAAGGGGAAAATAATCGAATATGGAACGAGCATAACAGAAATCAGCATCATGTGGCGAAGAAACAGAAATGACTGCGTTTAAGAACTTCGACTTGAGGAAGTTATTATGGCAAAAGAAACAGGTTTTGATGAGAAGAGCGTGAAGTTGAAGCAAGCATGTGAGGTTTGTATTCTGATCAAGAAGAGCACCGATTCTCTGTTCTATGGTCTTTCTGGCGTTGCGCTGCAGAAGAAGCTTAACGCTTAAAGACATCCTTCGTATGGTAGAAGGAAAATTTACGTCAAACTACCGAATTTGAGTGAAAAGTGAAGGATTGAGGGAAGGATTTATTAAATTAAATAATATTCAAACAAGTTCAGTGGGCTTATGTGGCCAAAATTTAGATAAGCAAGAACGGTAGTTGTATTAGGTGGCAACGGGATGCAATAACACCAGCAATAAAAAGGGGAACCAGTTTGCTTAAAGTGAGGAGCACCCCAAAGGTCATCGGTATGTATAGATTTGATTTGGTTTAAATTTATTTTTTCTTATATATTCTTTTAAATAATCTCTTAAATATCATTTTACAAAAAAAAAGTAGTTAAAAAGTTACGTACGGATCGTTCATATAATGAGCTTTGAATTGTCATCACTATGCAAGCACCCATACTAAATCCTAGAAAGTGTGATGGGCGTGGTGAGCCATGTTAGATCTGCATCTCTCCTCATCTTTCTTTTTATTTTCTAGTTATCTTTTCTTTCATATTTTTTTGATAAAATGCAAAAATACCTATAATATTTTCCAAGCGTCTAACAGCATAAAGTCTTTTGAAGTATAAAAATACCTACAATGTTTGAAAATAAGTACAAAAATACCAATTCAGTTAATCCTTAAAACTTTTATCGTTAATGAGAAATTTGTGTGTGCATCTACTAAATCAGCTCATTTAAACTCTACCCAATGAGAATACTCCACCTCAAATAATTTTAATCCCCATGTCCACTCACCTATTTCCATTACTTTATTATTTTTAAAAGATAAAAAATGTTACGGTTTAGTAATTTCCTTTATTGCCCTCTCTTCCCTCTTTGTCCATCCTCTGCCGTCTCAAATTCTCCCTTCCTCTCCTTCACCCATTCATCTGCCAAAGAATGTGTACATTACAACAAGCAAATAAAACAAAGCGATACACAACCTTATTTTCAACAAGTTCTAAGCTTTTGGAATATAAATTAACATTTCTCTCCCAATTCTCAAATTTTGCTTGAGGAAAGATATTTGATTCTTCTTTTTATTGGGATTGAGTCAAAACTAGAAGCATACATGACCATGGACATTGAAGAACTCAGAAATCTAATTTACAGCAAGAATGAAATAAACAAAAATCAAATACAAATAAAGAACTTTTTTTAACACCCATGGACATTGAATAACCCAGAAAACTGAACAAGGAAGGAGAAAATAAGAAATTATTTTCGAGCATCGCAAGTGGCGGAGGCCACAATGAATAAGAACCTTTGTTGATCCAAATCTGCAAAGCTAAAAAAGAAAAAAGAAAAAAAAGCAAAGCCGAATCGGATCTACAACATAATTGAAGTGACGCATTAACATTCTTAAGATGTCAACTCATCATATTGAATTGTCCAAATTCAATTTGTACAATTTAGAATTTTTTACTTGCTCAGTGTTGATTTGAAGTTTACTAATTTGTAATTTGTAATTTGTAATTTAAGTTATAAATTTAGTTTTCTAAAAAAAAGTGAAAACTATACAATTATTTTTATTTTGAATTTTAGAATAGAGGACTTAAAGAAAAAAATATTTCCTAAAAATTACAATTATTTAAAATGACCATATATTAAAATTTAAATTTTAAAAGACTATATTGCCCATAACTAGACCTCCGAGATAAAAAGGGCTAATTGATGATATTGACCTTACTTTGGTTTGGTGGAACTGGTATTCGCAATAAAAAATGGAATGACCTGATCAAGATGCATGGAAATGGATCAATAATTACCATGAATTGGTTTGGTACCTAATTAAAAATAATCTTGGGCAAAATTTTAGTTGTTTTTTTTTTGGAGTGGTCTTGTAAGGTGTAACATATACTGATTCTGACGCCTTGAACTCCATTTTTCCAAGATATAGAATGCATGCTTTCCAAGGTGGAAAATGAGCAGAACAACTCATGTAAATCTCCAAGCCATATATATGCTTTGCATCTTTAGATGTATGAATCCTTTCATCAACTTCTCCGGTGCTTCCTTGTCATTTTCAAGCGATGTTTATGACTTGATTTGAATCTCCTTCCAGAAGTTTCTTACCCACAAGAAACTATAATTCATAAGCTACCAATTAAGTAAAATCAACACTATATAAAAGCATAAAGTATAGCGAACAATATAGTGTTCTTTTTTAAAAAAATATTTAAAAGAGGGGCCAACGGATGGATAAGGCTTTTTCGTTTTGTTTTGTTTTTTTAATGGATACCTCCACGTAGAGAGACAACAGGGAGGTAAAGACAAAGATGACTCTAAGGGATGAGGAGGGAAGACAATTATGAGATGATCCAAATCCAAGAGGGAGGGTCAATGAAGGAAATTACAAAACCCTCGCATTTTTATCTTTTACAAATAATAAAATAATGGAAATGAGTTAGCTTTGAGTTGTAATATATTTATTGGGAAGACTTTAAATGAGGTGGTGCAGGACTAAAAGAAGGAAGAAAAAGATACCAAATAGATTTCAAGACTATTTTGTTTAATAATGAATATGTCTCATTTGTATGAGTATTTATTATTTAATTGTAATCGCATTTAATTCTAAATTTTATCATTTAATTGTAATCGCATTTAATTTTAGAATTCTAGAATATTCTCTTAGATTATAACCTATAAATATGACATCAACACATTCGTTTTATACACTTGAATGATATCGAAATAAGAATTATATTTGCCTCCTTTATAAATTTCTCTTTGAATCCAATTCTCTCTCTACCCTCCTTTTCCCCTTCACCGTTCTACATGGCATTAAAGCCGTGTCCCACTTCTCTTCTACAATCACATAAGCCTTCTAAATCAACCCTCAAATCCATGTATCCAGCCTTATTAAGCATCAAGATCACCTTTTTTTTCCTTCCCATTGCTTTGGGTGTTTTTTTTTTTTTTTACATTTTAGGACTTGGAGTCGAGGATCATTAAACGGAAATACTTTGGGGGGTAAAGTTTCTAACTTTAGGCTCCTGAAGTTATTCGATAAGGCACTATAATCCTAAACTTTAAATTCTGAACTTTTAGATATTACGAAGGTTGTTTTATTGCCTTTATTATTTGTTGTCCTTGATTATCCTTATATCCTTTCTTTCTTTGTCAACCCCTTGTTTCAGTTTTGACTTTCCATATCTCTAGGAAAAAAATCCTTCCTTTCCTATTTTTTTTCTTTTTCTATTTCATTCTTTACTTTCCTAATTTATTGTTCCTTAAGCCTTATACCCTTCATTCACCTTCCTTGATTTAATTTTCACATTACTCTTGTTTGATTAATCGATGGTTTGGTGCGTCTCTTGATATATGATAACCCAATAGTCATAGAATAGCCACTTAATTACTGTGCTTTGGAAATGTCACCTATGCCAGTACTATTTAAACTTGTCCCTTATCTTCAACAAAAAAAAAAATCATTAGTAGTTAACCTGTTCTTATCTTCTGTCAAAAAAATGGTGAAACAAATAGATTCTTCCAGTCTAGCCTTGCGTTCTCTAGCTCCACCTCCGCCTCTGCCTCCGTCAACCAAATGCTCTTTAACAGCTCGTTCACTTAGAGCAATGCCTGAGGAGGTTTAACAACTATTGCAACAATCTCAACAAGAAGGTCAACCTCCTTCTTGATAACAAAGGTATCGAATTTGATCTCACCTCAAATGCTTCTGCTCCTTCCTCAAGTGATGAGGAAGAAAACGCGGAATATTATTGAGTATTTTGTTTAATTTTGTGTTTGATCTCTATTTATTTTATATAGTACTATTTTGTGTTTAGATTATTAAGGCAGTTTCTTGATAAGCATTTCAATAAATACAGATTCAGTTTTAAACTAAAGTTCTAAATTGATAAGCGATTTTCTAGATTTGAGAATCAATTAAAGAATTATCTTATGATATGATTTGAAAAATGATCTTATAAAATCTTATTTTGAAAAATATTGTATAGCATTTGAGATAAGATTAGAAAAATCGAACAAAGTTTGAAAGTCAGACCATTATTCTTCTGTGTTAGGCATTTATTGTAAACTATTCGATTAACTTATTTATCGAAGAACACTTAGATAAATTAACTATTTTATTTTGAAAAGAGTTTTCCCAATGAGTATTTTGATAAGTCTAAACTAAATATTTATTATCAAAAGGTTATTTTTGAAAAAATATTTTGATAAGGCTAGTTATCAAAATATTATTCGATAAGAGTAAATATATTTCAATACAAAATATTTGATATTTATCAAGCTCTTTTCGATAAGGTATCTTTTTTATAAACACTTCGATAAATCCAACTGATCTTCGAAAATATTTTCAAACTAAACTTTGATGTTTCAATCCAAAATGTTATGAATTAATTTATCTATGCTTAAATTATTTCTATATTATTTATACAACATATTTATAGATCAATTGTAGGTAGAAACAAGATCAAATAAAGAAATTTATCAAAAAGTAAAATATATCAAAATGCATTAAATGCTTTAAGCATTAGCAACCAATAGCTCTATTCTTCAACGGCTACATTAATAAGTTTAATGGATATTCAAATGACTTAACTATAAAAGAAGCTAAAGTACATTATGAAGTTAAGAAGCTCAACAAATGATTTACAAACAACGATTATTGAGCATTCATTTGTACTATGTTTTACTCTGTTTCTCATTATCTATACAGAGCATTATAGGAAGCAAGGGGCATGAGAGAAGCAATCTCTTGTACTAAGGTAATAAGAGCCCAGTGAATATTGGTAAATAGTAGAATACTCAGAGGTGTCTGATGATTGGAAGTAGGCCAAGAAGTTGGGTTAAACCAATATAAATTGTTTATATGTAATATCTCACTTATCTACTTCCTTTACTGGTGATATTTTTCTTAATTCAATCTTTGTGTTTCTATTTTAAGTTTAAAATTTTCAATATTACCCCATTCACCCCCTTTAGGGTGAACAACCATTCTAACAAGTTGAAATTTCTCTTTTTCCCCATTTTGTGTGTGCTCGAGATATTATTGTTTCTGTATATTCTCACTACTTTATATATATGTTTTGTTAGTTTATGAAATGCATTAGCTATCCTTGATATGTTGTTATGCATAATGTATAAATTTTAGTTGTTGTGTTGGTGATTTAGTGTTCAATATAATAGCATATAATTTAATTTATTTTTCCCTTTGAATAATTCATTTTAGATGGATAGTATAGACAAGAAATGAATGTCTGCCAATCGTCTGTGTAAAAAATAATAGAATGGGGTGGCAAGTTTCGTTAAGTTTGTGGTTAATAATTCTAACGATCCTAATATTATCTGCCCTTGTAAAAAAAGTGTGAAGAACATATAATTACTTATGGTATTATACAAAGTTACAAGTGTTGGACAAACCGTTGGGAGAAAAGGAAGGTCAATAATAGTAGTCAGGACGCAAGGTGTGAATCAACTAACTTCAACACAAGTAAGTATGAGATCGACCGCCTTTACGATATGATCATTGCAATTTGAAGGGGAATTCCATAAATGTCTAGACACATTTGAGAGCTTGAAGAGTAATATGGAAAAGCCTTTGTATTATAGTTGCATTAGTTCACACTATTGTTTGCAGTGTTGGACTTGTATTGAATACACTACTAGAAAAAATATTTTTCAAGACGCTAATTCAAAGTGGTTATACAAAAAAATACCGTAAAAATTGCGGTGACATTTTTGTAAATAAGTTTCTTTTCAAAACACTTTTCATGGCGATATTTTGAAAAAGCCATAAAAAAACTTTTAATGACAGTTTCTAAAAAACCACTATTAAAAGTAGCCCAACTAAGTTTAACTAAACTTATTTGGACTAAAAGTACTACTTTTAATGGTGGTTTTTAAAAAACAACAGTTAAAAGAGACTAGAAAAACTATAGTTAAAATTCCCCTAAAAATTTAAAAGCCCTGACTTGATTATAATTTTACTTTCATTTTTTCACAGCCATTTATGATCCTGTTCCTCTACCCCATTATGACAGACTTGCATGAAGCTCATTTTCTAGCATTTTCCTCCTATTTTCGTTGCATATCTCTATTGTTAATGTCATCTCCATTTTGTTCTCTGTCGTTAAAGCCGTAAGTCACCATTAACTTTGTTATTTGCCCATTTTTCTTGTTTTTCAGTTGTTTGTTATTTATAAATTGTAATAAATCATATAGACTATCATCCTTGTATTAAAGACTATAAATTTTCTTTTCTATTTGCCATCTTTCTCTTCACTCCTTCAACATGGTACTTGTTTGAATCTCTTCACCATTTTGTCAAAAGGAGCTTAAAGAGCTTCAATAGCAAAAAAACTTTCTATATCAACTTTTTCGCTAGATTTATAACTTTTTCTCTAGATCCAGTTTAATACTTTTAGTGAGGCTGACCATGGTGGCTAATAGTGGGTGGTAGTATATAGACCTTATAGAAGGAGCTTGAAAAACTTTAATGAAAGAAGCTTATAGATCTTTAGTTCTTCACCAGATCTTTAACTTCTTCTATTAGATCTGATTTGATGCTAACAATTAATTGAAAAAAGTTTTCAATTTAATAAGAAATTTAATTATGATGTGTGCATTTATCGATAAGGTATTTGTTCGATAAGTTCTTCGATAAATGAAAAAGAATTTTTGAAGGAATATTCATTTTTGAAAAGTATTTATTGAGGACCAATTTGATAAGGGTTTTTATCGATGAAAACTTTGATAAAATAATATAAATTTAGCTTATAAAAATTGTGTCATTGTCCTAGAACTAGAATTATTCGAAGACTTATTTGATAAGTAAATTTATCGAAGAATCCTTTGATAAGTTTTATAAAGACTAGTTTATGAAAAGAATTTTATAAAGGGCTTTATTGAAATATTGATCGATCAAGGCATTTATCGATAAAGACTTCAATCAATAAACTCTGTTTTTAAAGAAGAGCTACTAATTTCAAAGACTCATTTATCGAAGAACTATTCAATAAGGGAATTTATTGAATAACACTTCAATAATAGAATATTTTTCATTTTTTATTGAAAGAACTGATAAATGACTTTGAATATATCTTGTTTCTTGCTTTTGATAAGATATTATATTGTTTGTGTCTTCTGTAAATGATAAATGACTTGTGATTACAAATTTGGAAAAGAGAGACTTAAAGTTTGTTTATCATTAATTTTTTTAAGATCATTGAAGCACTGATTTGTGAAAGAATTATTTTGGCAATATTTATCTGATTTGTTTACTTCTCAAATTGATATGTGAAAACTCAAGTTGCAAACTATATAAGATCAATATTTGATAAAGAAATGATAAGTTGTTTTAAACTCTAAACATTGAAGCTTTGATTATATGATAAATGATTTTAATGATGATTTATTGCTTACAATGATAATGATATATTTAAATCATCTATGGTTTGATTAAATCTTGAAATTATAAAGATAAGATTCTTCATGAAAGGAGAAAGTCTGATTCATTCCTTTTAAACATTCAATCCGATTTTTTATCGAAGTCCTATTAAATAAGGACTCCCTTTGATAAATGTAACACCTTACTTTCATACATCATAGGAGCTATTTTGTAGTATTTAAAACCACTTACACGTTCATTGAAATTCAATCTCCAAATCTGAAATTTCTAAGTTCATGATTACTGTTCATTTGCTAATTTCATATTCAACGATAAACTTTGAAAATCATAACAAATTCAACAAAAATTGAAATGAAGTGGTTCACAAGGATACTTGAAGCTAACATAATGAATTTTAAGGAAAAATACTTCCTTAGACCAATTAACCAGTCAACTAAATCAACTCTAACGTCAAAATTTACTGTTCTTTGGTCAAAAATTCTGAAAAACATATTCTGGTCCCTGACGTTAAAAATTTCATTCTCTTTGTACGAACATCAAAATAAGATGTTCTTAGTGTCAAAATAAAGCTTAACATGTTAACTAACTAGTGCTAAAATATCATACATTTATTACATCATTAACTATTTTTAATTACAGACTAAGTGTCATAGCTCAAAACTATCTATTGTTCAAATTCATAATTTAACAACTAACTTTACATACATTCATCCCAAAATTTGTCTATATCATAACCATACAAGCAAATCATATCATCATCTAACATTCTTTATCTCTCATGCTTGAGGTTCCTATTGATTGGAGATATAATTTGGGGTGAATTTCTGGGAAAATCTTAGTAGTAAGGTACTAAACAATGTATGTATCAATGCTTGTATTAGTGTTTGCTTGTGATTGTGACAACATAATGTAATGTGCATGATTCCATATAACATATAAAATACAATTGGCTAAAGTAATCATAGCATAGAGCGTAAACAATTACCTATGAATAACATCAATCAAGCCATAATATAGTCAACCATACATTCAACACATACAAGTTTAGGTAAGTTTACTACCTTGATCTTCTAAACTAACTTATCTAAGCATTAATCATGTAGTTCTAGCTTTATTTTCTTCTTCCTCCTTCAACTTAAAATTTGGACAGCAAAGTACTCTAGGTTTAATAGAATTTTCAACCAATAAAATCTAGGTTTTATCCTTCAAAAACACATATAAATAAGTTAGGAAAGATTTCTTACCTTATGCCTTAGCTAACTTGGATCAAACCTTGGATTGCCTTTGCTTTGGTTGAGATTTTGGTTGACAAGAGTTTCCTCAAGGGCCAATTTTGTTCATGTATAGGGGTATTTATAGCAAAATATTTGGCACTTTAGGTCTATAATAACCCCACTTTTCCTAATTATTACAATAGCTTAATCTTGAATTGATTAGTTAGCTTTTGGATTAATTAACCTTAATCACAATTAGGTTAATTCTTATATTATTTTAATATAATTTAGCACATGGCATAACCCTTTGTTCCTTCTTCTTAGCACCATGTGTGAAGCATGTGGGTGCCATAAGACACCTCACATGCCATCTTATACCTTCTTAATTTTTCTTTGAATTCTTATTTTTAAAAAATTCATAAAATATTATAGAAAATTTATTTAATCACATGAAAATTTCTTGGGTTCCATGGACACCTATATGATGGGGTTTGTTTAGGCCTAGACCATAATTTTGGGCACACATCCTAAGGCACTTCCTATACCGATATCCTTAAATTACCCTGATTTTTAAGATAAATTCTAAACACCTCTTTTACTAGTTATAACATTTTTATAAATCTATTCTAATATAAATAAATTTTTTACAAAGTCTCATAATTTTTAGAGATTCAGAAGTCCTTATACAAATTACATACTTTTTTAATCCTTTATCGGTGTTATTTTCGCTTTAAATTTTCTAATTAATTCTGCATTAATCCTTTTTTTATTTCTATAAATTGTATAAATCTTATATTAATTATAAGAATCTACTACCAAATTTTATCTGATTCTGAGATTAAGAAGATAATGTAATAATTTTTAGAATTTGGAAATTTTTATCAATTTATCGAGACCTCAAATCAAACTTTTGTGTTACGTTAAACTGATCAGAATAATTTTCTCTATTTTATGGTAAAAATTGGAACTGAAATAATTCTAGACAATTTTGGGTCTTTTCTAGATCAACTTTCTAAAATTGCCATTTTGCCCATAAACTTTTAAAAATTACACTTTAGCCCTCAACTTTTCATAATTACACTTAATATCTCAAAGATTATGTCTACTTCTATTTTGCACCATGAAACTTTTAGGGTTGTCACTTTAGTCCCTCCTCTTTATACACTTGTCTACTCATTATCCTTCTTTCTGTTTATCGTCATGACCTCTTTCAAACCTCTTTTCTCTATCAATCTTATACATATTAGGATAAGACAATAAATACTTCAATGAAAAAGAGAAAAGACAGTCTAAGTGTCTGATTGAATGAATGATCTTTATAGTTTGATCTTATATATTGGAAGATTAAAAGATCATGACTTGTTCTAATATGCCAAATAATTTCAATAAGCTTATGATCTTATGATTTTGATTTGATTTCAGAAATGATCTTGTGAACTAATGTTTCCATAAATATTACATGATATGAGAAAGGATTGTCTATTTGAAAAGCTTAAAAAGATTGTTCTTAAGCATTTATCGATAAACTATTCAATAAGTCTATTTATCAAAGAATACTTCGATAAATAATGCATTATGAAATATATCGATAAGTCTTAAAGCATATTTTTTAAAAATATTTCTCAATAAGATTTTTGATAAGGATATTTATCAAAGTGTTGTTTGATAAGATTTAAAAATATTTCAATACAATTCATGAGTAATTTATCTAAGACCTTTTCTATAAGGAACATTTTTCAATAAACACTTTGATAAATCAAGCTGATTTGTGAAAAAGCAAACTTTGACAAAATTTGATCTTTAAATCTAAATTATTTGGAAACAATTGCTTTATGCTTACATTGATTATATATCTTCTTTAAAGCGTGTTTCAAGATCATTTGCAGGTTGAGACAAGATTAAATAAAGAAATTGATTAAAAAGCCAAAAGTCAAATGCACACGTCAGCAATAACAAATGGCTACTTCAACAGATTTATGAAGAAATAACTGTAAAAGAAGAAGCTAAAAAGAGAAAGTTGAAGAAGTTGGGAGACATAAAGAAAAACAAGAGATATCAATACGCACTTCAATCATATTTTGAAGTTGCTCAAGAATGGGTTTTCTAAGTGGTTATCATCTTATGGGTTGTAAGGGGAGTGAGAAGGAATTCTCAGTTGATATACTAAGGCACCAAGAGCTTGGCTAATCTTGGAAGATAGGGCAACACTCAGAAGACCTCTAAGAACTGGATGTATGCCAAGTGAATTAGGCCAAACTAGTATAAATCATCTCGGTGCAATATTTATCCATATTCTTCCTTCAGTGATATCTTTCTAAACTATACTCTTTAAGTTTATTCTAATTTTTTTAAGAGTTTTTAAAATTCTTAAAATTACCCAATTCACCCTTCTTGGGTGATACAATCAAAATCAATATGGTTGAGGTGACTGATGGTAGGTTTAGGCCTAGTGGGTGTAAACTAAGGAAAGCTAACCATTAATGGCAGTTTGTTTTGTAATCGCTGTTAAAGGTATCACCTTTCATGGTGGTTTAAGTCAAAACCATTGAGAAAGGTGATACCTTTAACAGTGGTTACAAAACATCTTTAAAAGGCTGACATTCAACGGCGATAGCATTCACGTTGCTCACAAAACTGTTATGAAAGGTTACTTTTAACTATTATTAAAAGCCTTTCTCTAATAGTGTTAGCTTTTGAAGATAATGTTATAAAAGGAGAGCATGCTTTCAACCAAGACATATGACACAAAATAGGTGTTGCGTTGTATCGGGTTGAGTTATAAGATTCACGCTCACCCCAATGATTGTATTTTATTTTGGAAAGATTAGGAATCATTAACCAAGTATCCTTAGTGTCATGCTGAACATTATCAAGAGAATGGGATGAGTCAAAAGAAGGAGTTATGGTACTTTCCAATTATACATATGTTCAAACGCTTGTATAGCAATGCAGCAAATACAAAAAATTTAAGGTGGCATACTCATAAAAGGATTAAAGATGGCATGCTTCGATGTCCTATTGATTCTCCACAGTGGAAGAAGTTTGATCTTGAGTGCCCTAACTTTGGGGTAAAAGATAGAAACATCTACCTAGAATTATCTACTGATGGGATGAACCCATATAGAATGTAAAGTAGTACCCACAGTACATGGCCAGTTATCTTGTTCAGTCATAACCTCCCTCCATAGTTCTCACACAAGCAAAGGTATATGATGTTGTCCATGATAATATTGGGGTCCAAGTAACCTGAAAATGACATAGATGCATACGTAGCCCAACTAATTAAAGACTTTAATCTATTGTAGGAGGACGAGGTGGAGGTATATGATGCTTATAAATAAAAAACATTCAAACTGAGGGCCATGATGTTTGGTGCAATCACTAACATTCCTACATAAGGTAATTTGTTAGGTACAACATTAAATGACATCTTGGATGCCTGATTTGTGAAGAGGGTACACATTCGGTAAGGTTGAAATAAGGTATAAAGGATTGCTATATGGCACATCGTAGATTTTTGCATCGAGATCATCCTTTTAGGCATTTGAAGAAAGCTTTCAATGGGAATATATAAGAAAATAGGGCGCCTAAACCTATAACTAGTGATGAGGTTTTTCAAAAAATGAAAGATTTAGATTGTGAATTTGGAAAACCTTTCGCGAGATATGTTAGGACAAGCACGTAGAAGAAAAGTTCTATTTTCTTCAAGCTACTGTATTAGAAGACCTTGGATGTGAGGCCTTTTCTTGATGTTATGCTTATTGAGAAAAATGTCTGAGAGCCTTTTTGGGATGGTACTCAATATTCCTAGGAATACTAAGGATGGAATAAATGCAACACACAAAACATGGCTGAGATGGAATAACATGGCACTCGTATTTTTCTTTGCTAGGGGCTCACACACTATCTAAAAATGAAGGAAATGTTTTTGTGAGTTTCTTGCTAGAGTTTAAAAGTGTTAGAGGGATAATCCTCAAACATTAGCAAGCTTATCTCAATGATGAACTTGATGTTCAAGGGTCTAAAATCTCGTGATTACCATGTGTTGATGGAGAACTTCATTCAAGTGGCTATACGAGCTATTTTACTCGATAAGGTGTGGGCAAAAATCATTAAACTAAGTTTCTTCTTCAAGCCACTTTGTAGTAATGTGATTAACCCTAACAAATTGCTAAGGTTACAAACTCGAATCGTAACTACTTTGTATGAGCTTGAGATGTATTTTTCTCCTACATCCTTTGACATCATGGTCTACTTAACTGTCCATTTGGTTAGATAGGTGTAACTATGTGGGCCATCTTATTTAAGATGGATGTACCTACTTGAACATTACATGAAAATATTGAAAGGTTATGTGAAATATAAAACTCAACCAGGGGGTTACATTGTTGAACGATATATTTTTGAAAAGGCCGCAAAATTTTGTTCCAAGTACTTGAAAAGTACTAGTACTATTGGGCTTCCAATGTCTCAGCATGACTCTTAAGAGATTGATGAGTATGTGGAGAAGCATAAAGATGAGCTTATGAGGGATAACACTAACAAACTAGAAAGTCTGCATGGCAGAAAACACAGTAAACCCTTTAAACATGGTTGAAAGGGCACATTTATGGCAAGTATATTGATCCTAATTAAATTACTACAAAATTAATGTTCTTGGCAAACAACCCAACCAAACACGTGTTTTCTTACACAAGCTAACTCATCAACAGGTTCCCCTTATATACGAAAGAGCAAGATGCCAGAACAAAATGCAAAATAGTGGTGTAATCATTGTTGCAAGAACCATATATATTTCAAGTGTGAAGGATAAAAATCCTATCTATGTCAATATGTCATACTTTGGGATGATTGAGCACATTTGGGAGTTGGATTATATAGGATTTCAGGTTCCGATATTTGGGTGCAAGTGAGTTGACAATAATAATGCTATAAAAGTTGATGAGTTAGGGTTGATACAATTGAATTTGAATAAGCAAGCGAGGAAAGAAAAGCCATTCATTTTTGCTTATCAGTTACACAAGTGTCCTATGTCCCTGATCGTGCTAATGAAGAATGGTCCATTGTTTTGTTAAATAATAGAATAAATGAGGAGGTACTTGTTGATATGATGAAGACAATGCAATTGAGGATGATCCATTTCAAGGGACATTAATTGAAACACCTCTCAAAGAACATGATGCTTTCTATACCATGCACGATCACAACGAAGAACTATGGATTTCAAAGAGTGGGAAGTTGCTTCGTAACAAGATCAAGAAAAAGAAAATAATTAAAGTTAAGAAGAAAATTCAAAAACTTAAGACTAAAAAGAACAAGAGCCACTTAAACATGAAATTTCCTTACTTTTGTTTGAGTTATTTATTCTTTGTGTAAATTAATATTGTTGAGTAACAATTGCTAATAATTTTTTTTATTGTTTTATCATGCATATCAGTTAGATTGTTTTGTACACCACATGTCAAACTCAAGTTTGTCGATCAAATTAAAGGAAGAATTATATGCAAGCTTAAATATGGTTGAAATAAGTCATAAAGACGGTGACTATATATGGCTTTGTACTTATTGGATTAATTATATGTTTGGTATAACTTGGTTTTTACTTATTGAAAAAACCTATGTAGGGCTTTCTTTGTTTAATTAAGTATTATAGTTTTGCTTTGATGGACATTTGGTACAATGCTACTTGGATTAAATTGGTTTATGGTTCATTAATTCTGTAAACAAGTATATGCTGATCAGAAAATAAAACAATACCATATAAAAAATCCGCATCAATACTTGATAGTTATTATATATAAATAGTCTAATATTGTTCGATATAATTGACAATTCTTAATTCAAACGGTCAAGTAAATGACTAAGAGAGCCCTTAAGAAACACGCTTGAGGTATCTATAAATGACTGTTTAGTTAAAACAACTGTTACATATGATACACTATAATTAACGGTTATTCACATCAGCCAATATATGACGTTCATAAAAGTAATGGTTCTGAATTGTCAACTATTAACAAAATTAACCGTTAACTATTATCAATTTTATAGTAGTGTCAGCTATATATTTTTATTTCCTTTCATGTCCAAGACTGATCTTGCAGCTAGCTAGTAGTTCTTGATCACATGAACTAAGATTATGCGCAGTGAGAAGCATAACTGACATATATGGGCCAACAAGACTTACACAAGTCATGTGTTTGTCTCAGACTTAAATAATAACAATGGGGTCATTTCTTCATAATGAGCTGTGGAATCTAAAAATTCACTGGCCGTTTGCATTATTTCATCTTCTTGTTTCTTTTATTTTTAAAAAAAAAACTACTTCATCATTCATTTTATTGATTTGAAACGACATGTGCTGTTCTTCTTCAAATTTGAATTTACTTAACCTCTTTTTGAATATAAGTTACAAGTGATCCATTCAAATTCAAAAATACGTACCCTTTATTTTTTTTCTTCTTTATTAGACAAGGCACGGCAGAATTTAGATATCTATCTCTCACTTGTCACTTAGCAAACTGTTAGAGATAATTCACGCACCAGTGAGAAATATAGTCCACTAACTTGTATGTCTATAATACACACACACACAAATTACTAATTTTGATCAACTTTTTATGTTTGTATACATGTTGGTTTTTTATCGGAGATTAATGTGTATCATAATTGCAAGCAAGACTTTCTATATGTCAGCCCTCAGAGAATACTTTTCATGTCAATTAGAGGAAGGTAATATAATAATATATAAAAGCGTAGTAATTTATCCAAAATTTACATCAGTAAAACAAACAGTGTAGAAATGATATTCTACGTCGGCTAGTGAAGGCTTTTCATAAAATTACATCGCTTCTTATAAGAGGCATGGTTTATTTATTTTTTTATTTCAGAGAGTTGCTACATCGGTCAGTAATATATAACTGACGTAGGTTGTCTTCGTTATGCTGGTTAATGTTATAATTGATGGAGATATTAATTTAATTCTTCATTTTAATTACAATAATGCCACTACCTCCTTTACTTTTTATTGATACTATTATCTACTATCTGGTATTTTTTCTGGATCATATTATCATTTATCTGAGCAAGCTAGTGACTAATTTAATTTTATAGTTTATAGCTACCTCTTCTAATACAGCTATCTCCTCTGAAACTCAAATTTAAGATTTAAAGAGATATAATAGAACTTTATATTACTAGAATAACTGTGTTAGTCCACTACCTTATTTATCATGTCGTTTTCTTCTTCAACTGACTATAAAAGTGGCATGGAAACATATTTTTGTAGTAGTACATATATATACTTCCATGTCCAATACGAGAAAGTTATCTAAGTTGAAATTGTAAATTGACGGAGCTTAATATAATAGGGTTTTCAAAAGCACGCCTTAATATTATTAGTTTCATATCAACCTGCGTCGTTTCAAACTTCGAAAATGTAAAGAAAATAATGGAGATATATAGACGAGAGGATTTTACCTTGCTGCTGTTAAAAAGAAGGCATCCAATTCAAGCATTAGTGGTATCTGCAGCTTTCATTTCTGCATGCCATTCACATCCAAATGCATGCAGACAAAGAAGTTGCATAGAGCGAAAAAGAAAGAGAGAGAAAGAGAAGAAAGAGAGAAGAATGTTGGTATGTTTGTCTTTGTCATACATAATTGTTCAATCAAAGCATAATGACCTCCCAAGATTATTCCTCCTTCTACACTTTGTCTTCTAGCTTCTGCACTGCCCCCAATTCTTCAACTTTCCACTACGAAACAAAAAGAAAACGTTGGGAGAGTATTATGGCTACAAAGAAGGACGAAGTCTAATAGGGACACAACAAAAAAGTAAAATATAATTTAAATTATAAATTTCCAACTAAAATATTATTATACATTATTCGTTTTAATATTTATATTATTTGTGATTTTTTTTAGAGAGAATTGAATGCTTTTCCGGGGTTCCTGATCAGAGATAATTTTAGGCTTCAACCTTTTATATATCTAGTCATCCCTAAATATCTTTAATATACATACACACAAGTTAATTCTAAAATGTTTTTCAGTTCTACTTCATCTTTTATCGAACAAAAAGGGACAAGTATGCAAGGCCGATATTGTGGGCGTGTTTGTGATAAAAGACTATTATGCAAGGCCAAAAATTTTGTGGTTGTTTTTAGAGGAAATTATTATATGTCACGTCCATAAATTTTTTAAATGCACATTCAAAATTAATTCCCTGATATGTTGTTTGGTTGCTTCTATAGTTAATCATTTATCAAATGAAAAGCACCATTGTCAAGGAAAATATATGTAAATGTAAAAATATTTATAATTCAGAAATAAATTATAACTTTCCTGAAGTTATAATTTTTTTAATTTCAAAGTCAATGAAAAAATTTAAAACCAACATAAATAAAGAAAGAAAGAATACCTTCTTAAATTTTGATAAAATTACAAAGCATCTTGTCTCTTGATAAAATATATACAAAATTTTCCTGAAACATGGGGGAATTATTTCTAAGATATTTATAATTTACTAATTATATTTAAAAAAATCTATAAATTTCAGAATTAAAATAAAAGTAAGTGTTATTGGTAGTACATTACTCAAATAAAATATCTGTACTTTATTTTTTTTTTATTTTCAGACGAAAAAAATCTATATAAACTGAAGAAAGTAGAGTTAATTAAAATCAGTATTTTTTATACTTAACAATATTTTAAATCAGATTATCTTAATTGAAGGATATTGTATATATAAAAAAAATCCGTATGTAGTTGTAAAATAAAATCAGCTCATCCACACAATAATTTAATCTTAAAAAATGATATCTAAGACTAGGCGTAGTTCCCAAAAGAACTCCGCAAAAAGAAAGCTGCTGTTGTTGGCATAGGCATCAGTCAACTCATCATTCCTCCCAACGCACCCTTCCATGTGCTACTTCCGACATTCCCCTTGGACTATTCACCCAAACACACGTACCCCACACTCCTTTCTCTCTGCCTTTAATTATCTTCTTTTACTTTAATTACCACTCCCTCCTTTAATTTTCAGTTGGCTCGCAATGGATTAAATTGGTACGACTCATAGCCACTTGATATAAGTATTCGATTAGTTCAAATAAAAGATTTTTAATTTATTTTATCTTTTAAATTTATAATTTTTTTAAACTATTTATATTAATAACATATATTAAAAAATATTACCTCAAGGCCTAATTTCAATATAAATAATTAATATTAATATTAATATTTTAAGAAAACTAACATATATTTTTTATAAATAATTAATTTAACTATTCTTATTAATATCTATAAATTAATTATTTAACTCCTATAACTACTGTATTTATGATAGAAAGAGTTAGAAAAAAGAAGGATAAAAAGTAGAAAAAATTATTTTGTCAATTCTTATAATTTACCTCAATTTTAAATTATATCAACATAATTTATTTTATTTGAACTGGCCCTTTATTGTTTGATGTACGTTAATTCTAATATATATATTTCTTAGAATTTCATTTATAAAAATGTACAAATGTTAATGATATTTATATGAAGGGTATATATGCATATATAACAAATTAAATTATAAGGATTCAATTTAAAGTACAACAATCTAATTTAAAATTAAAATTAACTACAAGGACTTACTAAGTAGTTTTCGCTGCATAATACTACTTGCTTTTGCTTTTGCTTTTGCGCTCTTTCCCCTCATACACATAACCTCTCCTCTTCACTTTGGCCAATCAACTTCTTCTATTTGGATTTTGCAACCTCCCTGCCGATTCTCAGAGATTTCATTGAGGCCTTCTTCTCATTGTTTCAATTATTTTATTTACTACATTTTCCATCTGTTGTTGTTATCAGATTCAATTAATTTTCTCTTCAATAAAAATTAAACTTTTTGAAATAAATTTATTAATTAAAACTATCTTTCAGTCATGTAGGACAAAGGAACAAATTAAAACTGCTCTCTCTTTATCGTTTCTCCTATATATAGAAAACCTATGATTTTCATATAGTTGATTAATTAAATTATGCATATAATCCCGATACTTCCATTCATACCGTATGTATAATGGATATAATAATTTTCTTTTTAAATTTTGAAAAGTTATCAATAATAAACATCCATTTTAGTTTTTGCACATATATAATCTCTATTTTTCATGTAACTAATATATAAATATAGAAAAATGCTACTGACATAACTAAAGCTGATGAGATAACTGTATGATTTTCCATTTTACTAATGAAATGTAACATCAAAATCAAAGGTTAACATCACAAATGTCTTATGGTTTGTTCTAATCTCATAGTCTTGAGTTGTAATACGCAATAGTGTTATCATGTTTTCATTTAAGAATTTTATTAAGAGAAAAATGAATATGTAAGTCTCTATAATTTTACCTTATTTTTAATTAAATTCTTGTATTTTTTTTTATTAGATCCTTATAGTTTCTTCAGTTATAGGTATTGGTGCATATATTTATAATTTGTTAATTTATAAGAGAAACACATTAGTAACTTATGGCAATGACATTGCTGTCACTCAGCATATACCTAGATTTATTTTGCTATATGGATTTAAATAAAATCAAGATAAATCAAATTACAAATTATATATATACAATGAATAATTTTATTTATACAAGGAATATATATTCAATTACAAGTATAATAATGTTTATTTATGTTGATAAGAAATAAATTTTATTCCATAATTTTATTTTACAAAACCTCCTTTTATTTTATATTTTGTGGTAACTTACATGATTTTTAGTTAGCATCCACGTGAGTCCTAATTAACAATTTGAGTATAGGGAAACAATTATAAGGACAGACAAATTAATTTTTATCAATAATATAACTTATACTACCCGGAAAAAAAATATTAATAAACCGTTGACGGCACTATGGTTGCTATATAAATAGACGTGAAGCAATAGGTTTCTCTAGCTACGTAATTATAAACTAACTATTCATAAAATGGGTAGGCAAAGCCATGGCCATGACCCCACGGTGGTTCACTCCTCCATTGCACTTCTTCAAGAGAGGTTCAGACAGTTGGAGAGAGTGAAAGAGATGAGGGAAGAGAGACAGCTCCTCAGGATGCTCACTTCTGAACCTAAACAGCTTATCAGTAATCCCAAATCCTCGATGATGCCGACCAACTACGAGCCGCCTCCGACAACAACGCCAGTTTCCTACCCGGAGTTAATGATCATACCGTCATCAAGAACACCACCACCACCTCCAACTCATAGCCATGTTTCTCTTTCCCTTTGGCCATCATTCTTGTCGTCATCACCGCCACCACGAGAAACAATGTCATCGGTGGCAACTTTTCTGGAGCCTGAGATTCCTCCAGTTTCTATGACCTTATGGAGAAAGAACACGTATCACGAGTGCTGTGACGGCTCTGATTCTGATTCTGGTGTTGATACCTCTCTTCATCTGTAAAACATAAATCTGTAGTTTTTCTGGTGAGTGTAATTCATGTATGGTGTGTTCAATTACATGGGTTTGGGTTCTCTTATAAACCCCGTGATGTCGTCCATGTATGACCACATATCATGATCTATATATATTCGGTTATCATCATCATCTTCATTAGCCATCATCATATATGACGTTAATTACAGGTATCCAGCTACGAAGCCAAACATTGAAAAACATGGGCAAGGGGCCTCTAATACCCTTTCTAATGCCCCTTCAATTGTTATAACTTTTTTCTTATTTCTATAGGTTATTAGATCTACATAAAATAAATGACATTTTGATATTTTATGGGCAAAAATAGTGCAGTTTTAATTTTTTTATGATTTTTCAAAGAAAAATATTGTAAAATTGATTAGTTTTGATTTATTTTCTTTAAAAAAATATATAAAAAAATTGAAAGTATACTATTTTTTGCCCATAAGATATCAAAATGTCACTTATTTTATATAGAATTTAATTATACAAAGAAAAAAAAATAGAAGGTTGAGGCATTACAAGGGCGCTAGGGAAAGGGTATTAGAGGCCCTTGCCCGGAAAATATAATTAACTTAATTAATTAGTTATCTTTTTCTTGTTCTATTGGTTAATTATTAACGAAACGTCATATACTTTGGTTCTTGCATGATTTTGCTTTCAATCTTATCTTTCGGTATACTGATAATACCAGTACAAGGAACAATTCGCATTCTCGAGTACAAATGCAATACAAACAAATTATAGAATCAAATTTTCAAAGCAAATTAATGAGTTTTTTTTTTTGATTATAGATATAGCTCTCTCTCTCTCTCTTGTTAATTAATAATATAGTTTTAGTGTATTAGTTAGAAGCAAATTATAGAACCACCCAGCTCTACAGCTTGTTATCGATTTATTTAGTTATGTGGATTCCCAAAAGAAACACAATTAACGGAATTTGAAACACTAGCAATATGAAATATGAATCATCATCTTTGCACTATAATAGAATATATTATATATTATATTATATGTAGAGATACATAGATGCATTGATTTATATTTGGAGGCCAATAATAGTACTCCTATTCTAAAATATAAGATCATTTTTTTTTAAATTAGCTTGTCCCAAAATATAAGATCCCTTTTAAGTTTATCTCAATAATAAATGTTTTAATATTCATTTTATTTTTATTTAATTTTATTATTTCTCAATAATAAATATATTATCTCTTGTCATTTTACTTATTAGTACTCTCTTGTCTAACCACTATAAATGAGGGTATATTAGAAAGAGAAATGTATTTTCTACAATATTTATTACTTTTAATTGATTTTAACTGTTTTATTTTTAAATATAATTTAGTTAAAAGAATCTTATATCCTATGCTGGAGGGAGTAGTGAAGATATTGTCGGCAAACTAAATGCCACAAACGCAAATTAAGTCAGAGTTTTTGAATGAGTAAGCCGATTTTTTTGCCGAAAGTTTCTATCAAAAGATATGCCGACCGAAGATGATCACAAAGCTCAATGAATCCAATTCGTCTTTTTCCATTTGTTTGGGTATGACATAAGATAACCCCAAGCACAACCAGCTTGCCAAATAATAGTACTATTTGTACCATATACTTAGATTGGGTTGTATGTATGTATGTACTCACAGTAGTGAGAGAGCGTGTGGGTATATATATTTATATAAATATATATATATATATATATAGAGAGAGAGAGAGAGAGAGAGAGATGGGGAACATACCCCACTGTGGCCCAAGACCGGGTTAACCGCAAGAAATGCACCCGTAAATAGAGGGACAAAAACGGGATATTGGGGACCAGAGAATTTCCTTTATTAAAAAGCATGAATGATTTTTCTCAAAAGAAAAAGCAGATAGTATAGAGTTGTTTTGCTTTTCACAATTAATGAATTATGGAATTTTTTGTTGTTTACCCTCTTGTTCATATGGTTATATGTCAAATTTAACTATTGTTGGGTCGAATTATATGTAGCTCTCCTAAAAGAACTTAAAACTAAGATCTTATTTTTAAACAGTAAAAATTTCTTTTAGTTGAACTAACATTTCTCTAATTCTAAATGTTTGAGTTAATAGCTATATAACTAAATTATAAAAATTAAGAAAATTAATTAAATTAATTATTTATAAAATGATAAAGGTGCAAAAATATCTATAAATTTTTATTCGAAGTGCACCTAACACTATATAGTTTTTAAAGGTGCAAAAGTATCCATAAACTTACAAATCAGAGCAAAAATGAGAGGATTGTTAAAATTGGCTAACAGTCATTAACTTTTGTGTAGGATCTATTTTAATGTTATAAAAGTATTAAAATATATCCAACTCAAAAAAACTAAAATGTTTAAATTTCCAAAGTACACCATTTACTTTTGGGAGGTGTAAAAACACCCATGAACTTACAAATAAATTAATTCTTTTAATTTTAACAAAAACAAAAAGGAAAAATTCTAATTAAATCCCCTTGAAATACTCAGAACCTAAATTGGGTCTACACTTTTAATAAATCCCTAATCAGGTCAGAGGCTCACTGGGGATCTCTGAATGTTGTTAAATGACAACTATACCCTTTGTTTGTAAAGAAAAAGAAGAAGGAAACGGTGTTAAATTTGTTTTATTAACTTTCCACGGTCATTTTAATCTTCATTTTGTATCAACGAAGCTCCCTATTAAATATCAATCTCTCATAATCCTTTTAATATTTATTTTGTATATATGTACATATTTTAAAAATAGCGTGTCTTGTTCAAAAACCGTGACGCTGCAGGTTGCAGAAGAAGCCAAAGTTAAAATGAAGCTCATAATTTCACAAAGACGCCAAATCAGTCCCTTTCTACTGGAGAAATAAGATCACATTTTCTCAAACGCCAAACACCCATTTTACCAAGAAGTTTCTCTCCCAGCACAAAGGGTATTGTTGTCATTTAACAACATTATAAAATTCCTAATGAGGTATCTTAGCTTGATTATGGATTTATTAAAAGTGCAGCCTGATTTAGGATTTGATTATTTCAATTGGATTTAATTTACTGGGGAATCTCCCAAACAAAAAATTCGGTTAAATTTTATTAAACCATTATACTATTAATAATTTTATAGTTAATGTATATACATTTAGTTTTTTTGAGTTTATATCAAGTTTTGGTTTAGCATGTTAAATTTATAAAATATATTTTTAGTTTCTCAATATTAATAGCATTGCTTTTATTAATAAAAAAATACTGAATCAATAAATTTAAGTCGTGATTTTAAAATTAAATATTGACATATTAAAATATTTAAAATTAAAAATTATTTTAAGTAAAACTTAATGATAATGTTGTCTAATCTTTAACATCAATACACATCTTTCAAAATATAAAAAATATTATATTAATTTTGGGTATTTTTTTTTCTAGGCCTAGGTCTCTCTGTAGTGAGCTTTGGTTTTTAATTTGTTTTTGATTAATTTCAATTCCGTTTTGGGCTCACTAATTTGGGCCTCTGGACTGTTTTATCTGGTTTTAATATTTTTTCCAGAATAGTTGTTTTGCTGGGTCTTTAGTTAAAAATGAGTTTTGTTTTTCGGAAAATCCACTTGCTCTGGATATTCCTAGTTTTGGGCCACGTGAAGTTATTTCAATTTACTGAAAAACTCTTTTGAGCCCCTTTTGGTACCTTTATTACTTGTATTATGAATATTAAAGAATATATGCTTATAACCCCTAATTTTTAGAATTTTTTTTTTATTTCTTTAACTTCATAATATCTTTAATGAATTGCTTGGAGGAGTTTCTTATTGTAAATGTTATTATGGTACTATTTATTTTATTTTAACATTTGTATTAGTTTTAAGGGTGGGAGAAGCTTATAAATAGAGGCCATATACAAGATATATGTAATATAAAAAAGATACATATGTGAATAAGAAATACTCCCTTACTCTCTCTCCCAAATTCTTGTCTTGCTATCCTCTTTTCTAGTCTCATTTTTTTTATAACACGTTATCAACACGAGTTTGTTCTAAAAATTTGAGGTATAAACTTTTTATATATTCATATGTTATTATGTTATGTATAATAGTATTCTATATTAGTTTTCTTTTCTCAATTATCCCCTACCCAATTATCATTTGCAATTTTAATTTCCTATATCTTTACAACATATTATATTGTTTCTTTTATATTATTTATTCTATTAATTTTTTCTATACACTTTAATTTGAGATATAAAATCATTATATATTAACATATTTTCGCATAGCTTGATATATAGGTTTCAATCTTATTGTTATTTTTCCTTGGTTATTCATATTGTCATGAGTTTACTTATTGCAACGCACAACAAGCATATTTATGTTATTTTTTTGTGATATATTATGTAATTATTATATAATGTGATTTATGTGATTGTGGGTTTATTTATTATTTATATTTGATTATGAGATTTAATTTATTTTGTCTAATATTATTCTTGTCATGATTTAAATTATTGCATATATTTCTATTTATTTATATTGTTTAAATTGCTATATTTATTTACATTGTTAATTCCCCCTATCTCTATATATTAATTTATATTTTAATAGATTAATTTATTCTTTTTATATTTTTTCTCTCTATATATATGTTTATATTATACTTTCATATTATTAAATAGCCAGTAGCCATAATACTTTTGTGTTAAATGACCAGAAGTCATATATTAGAAGTCATATCACTTTTGATAATGATTATTTGATAAAAGATTATCTTGTGATTCTTATGGATGGCATGAAGAATTAAAATATTATGACAATTTGATGATATAATGATTATAAATATCAAAGCCCTGAAAGCTAAAGACTAAAATATTTAATTACAAATAAGAGCTTGTTGCTTGAAAAGATTTTTGTTATGGTCCTCAATATCTCAAAAATTGATGATGTTCTATTGAAAATAAGAGAATATAACTATGAGGGTGATAATCCTATGAGAAAATATTATAAGATGGCTAGGAGTCATACAAAAAAAATGTTATAATATGACTAGAAGTCATATGGACAAAAAAGTAAATGTTAAAATGAACCAGAAGTCATATAGATAAATCTGTATTAATTTATTGAAATTAAATGTCAAAATTAGTGATAATACAAAAAAGATAATAAAATTTTATAAAGTATATCAAAAGTAATTGTGACTCCCAATGCAATAAGTTGTGGAAAAAATGATAAAAATAAATAATTATAAGCCTAGAATGCTATATGATTTTTAATTCTTATTATTGCTTAAATTTGTTATGATTAATTTGTGAGAGATAAGTTTATTGGATGTATTTGATTGATATTATGATATTTGTGTTATTGAGTGACATGATATATTGTTAACATTATATATTTTCTCTTAATATTTATTCTCGAGGTAACTAAATATATTTTACTTGTTTCAGACATGTTTGTGTTATCTATTAGTCAAAGACATACGAAACTGCAAGAAAAATCTAAAAATGATGTATGGAATTAATTAAAAAAACTAAAAATTAATTATTGGTCATATTGTGAATGTAATATTTTGTGCTAATTTATTTGTAAAATTAAATATACGAAGTTTAAATATTGTTTGTATAAGTTTAGCTATATGTTTTCCCCCATTAAATCATAATCTCAATGAGTTTGAATCTACTTGCTAATTGCAACTATAACTTAATATGTATACTTGTGTGATTCCTTCTCTGTTCCTAGTTAGAGACAAGTGGCTTTCTTATATTCTTAATGAGCTTTTATTCCTCCGAAAAGAGAAAGGAAATTTTATTTCCAAAGAAACATAGTAATTTACTTGTGTGAATAATAATAAAAAAGGGTGGCTAGCGGTTTCAATGTTGGGTTTTATGGATTTTAAATGTACATTATATTTCCATTTGTCTTTTAATGTTACTTATTTCCTATCTGTTGGAGGTTTATTGCTTTTGATTAATGCATATATTGAATTGGTTAAGATCAAATTGGATATTATTGCAAACGTAATGGTGACTAACAAATTGATATAATAATAATTTATTTCTAGTTTATGAATTTCATGAGTTTTATGAGCTTTTTAGTGTCTTGTATACTTATATGTGCACGAGTCATAACTCTATATTGCATTTGAACTCGTTTGCAATGGATATTTTATAGTTTTGTTTTAGAAGGCTGTTGTGATGGAATTTTTCAAAAGCATGGTAACAATCCCTAAGGTTGTGAGTTGTGACATGTAAGTACTAAGTAACATTGTGTTCATAGAACTTTGCATCTCTAGCATGAAAACACAAATTGACATGAGGCATTGGAGCTGAGAGGTCATGAGTGTTAGAAGGTCATGGCAACTTGAATGGGTCACTACTCCTTGTGTGTGTGTCTCCATCTACAGAGTTAGATATGCCCAGCAATCCATACATCCACTGTGAAGCATCTGCGGTGACAGGTTCTAAATTAAACCTACACATGTCTATGATGGTGTGTGTATGAACATAATGAAGATGCAAGTTGAGTGAGGGCAGCGAGTCTGATGTTGTATGGTGTGGGGCAAGCAGTTGAGATAATTTGGATTCACACGTGTTTTTGAGTTGCCCTCTAACCAGACTCATTCCAACCTTGTGCCACATTTTTTTGTATAGCTCTTGCTAGCTTGCGATAATTTTTACCTAAAGTCGCCTGAACAAACAAAGATAGGAGGCACACATGCTAGGATGAACTCAAATGAAGGTAAATATTTATTTTCTACTGTTGTTGTGTGATAGTTGACAAATGCTACTATAAATCTTTCATTTATATAATATAATATCGGGGGTAGTAAACAGTAGGGATCATATTATTTCCTAGTGTAATAAACTATATTTCTCGAGGACATTAAAAGAGAGAGAAAAGAAAAAGAATTGATAATAAAAATATGACTCATAGATCTACATTAAATCTATAATTGTATATAAAATAAGAAGTATCTAGACTTCCTAGTGAAATACATGAAAAAAAAACATGTTGACATAACTTACACTTGAAGAAGAGATTGTTGGAATACAAATGTAAATTAACATTGGATAAAATTCTACTCAGATATTCATATAAATCTAATTGATCTCTAAACAAATGGATGTCATATTAAGATTTTAAATTAATTATATGTTATGAAAATTAAATTTATTATTAGTTATAGTAAACTAAAAATTTATTTATCCAAATAGATATATTGTTGGCATAGTTTATTTGATCATCATAGATGATATAATAAATTATTAAAAATTATGCATTGACATCCATTGAAGAACCAGAAGATTCTTCATGAATAGCCAACATAAGAATTAACATGTACTGTTTGTTCTCAATGTTCTCAAATAAAATTAATCATGAGAATCTCACTAGTTATGATTTATAGAATGCATATTTATATTTATGGAAATATATGAAATTCATATATATGGGCCTATTCAAAAAGCATGTAAACCATACAAGTATTTAATAAATCTGATATATGTATCTATAAGATAGTTACATGTGTAGTTATTATAAGTTTACAACCAGAAGTTTGCAAGATTATTTAAATAAATAATTGAGTTGAGTGCACAATTTCTAGAATATATGATTCTAAAAATATTCTTTGATGCTAGTGAGATTATATATTAGCAAAATTATTTATTAACGTCTCCATGAGTAGTTAGATTAATGCTTATGAAATAAAAATATGTTGGTATATTTGATTTGATATATTACAATACATATCAAGCCAACAAAATTCTCCCAATTAAATTGGCTTTTGGTCAAGAGCTAGATATTTTTGTTTAAATGAGTAATACTTATTTATATTGATCCACCACAAGGCTATTAAAAGAAAGTTGAGATAAATATTGGGTAATAACCTCCTTCTTCTTGTTTGTCTCTAAATGAAACAAAATGATGTTTCTAAAAGAAACAAATGGATTTAGGAGATTTATACAACATGATTAGTTGATTGTCATTTGAAAAGGTTTTCTCAACATGATGGGGAGAAATTGAGTAGCTGGAAAGAGGAAGATAATGACTACATTATTACTATCAAATGCAAGATTCTCAAATATAGTAGTATGAACTATAAGTTCATAAAATATTACATTCATAAAATATTACAAAATATTTGCTACATGTGATTACTGACCTAAATGAGATTATCAAATCTCATATTTCAGCTAAAAATGCTCCAATTATTATAAATAAAGTGAGACATGTTTGAAACATGAAAGGCTAATTGGTTCCAAATATAATATTAGAAATATTGGAGTATGTAATTAAGATGATCATATTAATGAGGCAAGTACTCCAGAAGAGTGCCAAGATATAACTACTAACAAAAATTTCAAAAGAGATTCAGGAACTTGAAACGTAATAAAGAGAGTTCAATAAGTTATGTCATAAAAAATAGAACCGAAAAAATAAAGTTATCAATAATATTTTTTATAATAATATCATATTATCAAATGAGGATCTTATGTATAAATCTGTCATATGAAGTGGACAGAAAAAAATATTTAGCCAAAAAGGAAAAAGAAAAATGGCAAAGATACAATGAAAATAGAATTATATTCCTTTTTTATATATGAAAATTATGGGCATGCAATCCAAACACTTGACATAAAGTTATTATGAAATATATAAACATATAGATTTTCACAAAAGCTAATGATGAATATGATAAGAGATATTATTTTGTGGTGGATCCAATAATTTTTGCATATATTACTAATTTGACTGTGAAAATAAAATATGTGTCTAATGGATATTATTAAGCCTATGCATATGATTGACTAAGTAATAAAATATATATGATAATCTTTTAATAGTTTAAAATACCTAAAGTATGTAAAGAAAATATCTAGAATTGAATATCCAATGATTTCACAATCTTTAGATTTTTTCTATGATTATTTTGTGTATAAAAATATATTAAATTTAATGGGCTAAAAGTCCAATATATTTATTTATTTATAATATTTACCTATTTTATTGATATTTCATGTTATAATTTTATTGGCAAAATTAAATTCTTTACATATGCATAAATGGATAATAAAATTGGATTTTATATGACTATTACATATAAAATTATTTTGTTTAGAACTGATTGAATATGTTGATGCAAGATCTATCATTGTGATTTTTAGGATAATTTTTTTTTATTTCTATAGTGCATATAGCAAGTGAAGAGTATGTTGATAATTCAATATATCTAAAAAATATGTTGAAGAAATATATGTAAAAATATCATATGATGACAATGTATAATGCATGATTCGACTCAAAGGAATATATGCTAAAAAAGCATTGATAATAATCCACTTGAGAAAATAGTGTACTCTATTGAAAAAGAGATATTGAAATGTCGATATATCAATATCAGGAGCAAAAATGATGTTATTATCAGGGGAGTAAAAATTATGCTGCACTCTTTTCCCTTGACTAAGGTTTTATCCTATTTTGTTTTCCTTGTAAGATTTTTAATGAGATAGCTTTAATATATATTGTATACTCTTTTTTCTTTACTAGGTTTTTGTCCCATTGGGTTTTTCTTAGTAAGGTTTTAACGAGACACAATATTGATTATGGATATCCAAGGGGGAATATTATGAATATTAAAGAATAGATGCCCATAACCCCCAACCCTTAGGATTCCTTTTTTCTTTATTTCCTTAACTTCATAATATCCTCAATGAATTGCTTGGAGGAGTTTCTTATTGTAAATGTCATTATGGTACTATTTATTTTATTGTAACATTTGCATTAGTTTTAAGGGTTGGAGAGGCTTATAAATAGAGGTCATGTACAAAATATATATAAGATGAAAAAGACACACATATGAATGAAAAATACTCCCTTACTCTCTCTTCCAAATTCTTGTCTTGCTATCGTCTTTTCTAGTTTCTTATTTTTTTTTATAACAACTTGAGCTATTTTGGTTCATTCTCATAAACTCTTTTTATCAATGGGGATTTGTTTGAGTGTTAAGCGGCTCAGTATCGTTTAAACGAAGTCTCAAGTTTGAGTCTTGGCGTATACAGAAAATTTCCATTGGGAGACTCACCCACTATAGCCAGATGCGCGACATAGATCGGATTCAGATATAGTTGGAGCAAAACTCTAGTGAATCAGGTGAAAACAAAAAAAGAAACTCTTTTACACAGCCAATTTAGTTCAATTCCAGTTGTGGAAAGGAAGGGAATGTAATAGAAAAATGCTGCCAAAGTGGATAGTTAGTATGGAAAAGAAAATTGTTTGATAGAAAAATTTATATTTGGTTGGTTAGAAGTAACGATAAATTAGATAGAAAAAGATACAAATAACTATATTACCCTTAATGAATATTTAATATTAATTTGAAGTTATGATTTAAAAATAAAAATATTAAAACTTTAACTACTCATATAATAATTATTAATTCATAAAAATTATAATTTAATCAATAAAAATGTTCAATTTAAATATAAAAATTACTATTTGAATGTATCAAATTAATAATTATTTTCAATTTTCATCAAGGAAACTTGTTTTTATTATTGTTAATACCACTATAGATTTTCATAATCATTTTAGATATCAAATAATTAAAAAATAATTAATTAAAAATAATAACCAAATAGTATAAATAGTGCCAAGATGATGGAATTTTGTCAAGATACTGAATCAAATCTATTTCATTTTTAAAAGCATAAAAACAAAAATAAAATAAACAATTAAATTAAACGTGTTAAAAATCTTTAAATAAATATTGCAAGTTTTATAGTTTTAATTTTGGTAGTTTATCCTAAGAAATTATCTCCCATACCATGCAACAACAACTTCCTCTTTTAAATTTAAAAACCCATTTGGCAACTACTTCCTTGTGACTCTTTATAAACAAAATCGCTTCTAGATGACTTACGTTCCATTTTCATCAGAAAAAGAAATAGATTTGACAAAATTAAATTATTTCATACACTAAAATAGATTTTCGAGAAAGAAATATATTTTTATTACTATGTTAATATCAATTTTTTGTCAAGAAAATCATTTGTTTTAAGTAGCGCAATATAGAGTAATTTAGAAATCTAATGACTAAAATTAATTTCACATAACTAAATCCATTTAGTATAAACAAAATTAATTCTATTCCTCATAATCGATTTCATGGCTGAGAAAATATTTCATTTTACTTGATAATATAAAGCATAACTATACCCAAAATGATTTTTGAAGTGAGAAAGCAATTTTGAGTGATATAAATTTATTTGAATTTATCATTTCAAGTTACACTATATTATGTATTTCATCAATTTTGACAATTGTTTAGTATTTTTGAAATATTTTTTAAACATTGAAGCTGTTTGATGTAAAACGTATTTCATTTGAAACTCCACTCTAAACATGATTTAAGAGAATCAATCTCAATTTTAAAGAATTTTATATGAAGGATATATGATTTTCTAAAAATAGTATTGAGATATCATGCCTTTGTCTCTATCTTTATTTTTTTCTTTTAAACATATCCTTTCATAAGATAATAAATTTTGAAATTGGTCTTATTTTTTAAAAAACTAAACTAAAAGAATTTTATAATGATAAGTTGGTCATTTGTCAAATTTAGAGTTCTCAAAATAGATTTATCTAATTTAAAATTGATTTTTTTATCTTATAAATAGAAGTAGTGATGAATAATAAAAAAAAGCACAAGTTTAGATACTAAAGAGGAAGAGATTTAAGAGTTAGTAGAAATATACTCACAAATTTATAAAAGAGGAGTGAAATTCATGTCAATCGTGACGAAAAAAGAAGAGCCAAAAATAGAGAAAAAGATGATGACGAAGTTCTAAGAAATACTTCCCCTACCCCTACTTTCCTCTTAACTAACCTAAACAAGAAGAAGAACCAAAAGCCTAGATAAGAAGCCCAGTTGTTCTTCAGAGCTGAAGCAGATGACTTCACAGCTCTAGCGATGAAGATTATATATATATATATATATATATATATATATATATATATAAGGGGACAATTTCGTATTTTGGATTTTCTCACCCTTGAGTGAAAATCAAATCCCATCAAAAGGGTGGGAACGGATTTTCCATCAAGTGTGAGAAAATCTGGCTACACGGGAAAATTGCTTCCTAGAAAAATTTACAACCAAATAGCCGCCGCATGGAAAATGTAAATTTTCTAATTTCCTCGGTCCATTTTCCATGAACAGAACGGCCTGTTAGGCTTAAAACTGGTTTTTGTTTTCGGTTTTCTGGAATTGGTATTAGGCCGTGTTTTAGGCCGTTTGACACTTAGGCTAAATAAATGGTGCTTGAAAGGCCTTTTCTCATGTATTTATTTAGCATTTTGGTTTAAATTTCTGGATATTTATTCTTTTTTCTTCATCTCTTCAGAATATTATTGTCAAGGCCATTTTGTTGACATTGCTTTTGTGCTAAATAAATGTTGGTTTTTCTTATGAGCTTATTTATTTAGCATTTAGTTTAGGTTTTACAAAATTCATTTTAGTTTGTTTTAAACAATCTTTGCTTACATAAAATAGTGGGAGGATTTAATTTTAGTTATTTAATCACATTTTGATGATTAAATTGGTTGATTAAACTCTCCTTAAAGATTGTGCATATTTAGAAATTAAATACACCTTTGAGATTTGTGATTAACATGTGATTTTAGGGGAGTAGCCAAAGTATTCTTATATGTTGCATGTAGGAACAATCACATATGGATTATAAAATATTAATTCACATCAATGAGTAAATCTGCATATTTAGAAAGGTAATTGCATATTTTACTAGATCTAGGAAAAAAGATCGACTTTATTTAAGCCAGGGTCAAACTCTAGATTTTGGTATTAAAATTGAATACAGGCAACCCTCTAGGGCTAAGGACCCACCCGTTTAGACCCTTTCATGTTTTTGTTTTTTTTAAATAGCACCTGTAACCGGTCAAAGGTCCTCATGTTTGTTTTTTACATTTTTAGCACATTTTAACCTCAAGTATTGGTTCATATGTGCTCACAAATTATAGAACTTCCATTCTTCCAAATAATGTTCATTGGTTATATAGATTTTCATACAAAGATAATTTATAAGCATTTTGTTAGCATTTTTATATTTTTATCCCACAAATATAGTAACTATAACAAGTTTATGATTTTGGCTTATAAATTGTTATATATAATGAATGTGATGATAAGGATTTTTTTTTTTTTGATATTTTTGCCATTGAAAAAGAGTCTCTCTAAATTTAAAAAAAGAAAAAACAAAAGACCCTATCCATAGTAAAGTCAAATATTAGTAATATTGATCATAGTATACTAATAATAATAATTAAGTTGAAGTTACTAATGTTTAGTTATTTCTCTACTTTTAGACTATCAAAGATCAAGATAATTTGTTGGATTTGTTTTATTTTTAAAATTATACCATAATTTAATTTTTTAACTTGCTTATATTTATATTTTGAATAATAAACTTTTTTTTTTGTTTAATCTTTGTTTATTTAAAAAAAATAAAAAAGATGAAAACACGTTATAAAGGCCTAAAGCCCGTAGGCTTTGAGAAAATGGTTGTATTTTAAAAATCGGCCCTGCAAGACCCCAAACCTGCCCTAATTCCCATCTCTAATTTTCACCTCTTATTCTTAGGTCCCATAGGGCTTTTTAATTGTTTAAATATTTGTATAAAAAAATTGTTTAAATATCTCCTATAGATATTTCTAGATATTTCTCTTGGTTGGGACCTAGCGTGATTTTGCCAGATTATATAATATATACATATATAAACTACATAAGAACCAGCAAACAAAGTATTTTAACCAAAAATAAATTGAAGAACGAATGCTATATCAAAACTCGAAAATATCATGTAAAAATATCATACTAGTACCCCGTTTCTTCTACGACTGTGAAGAGATGCAGACAAAGAACCCAAGCAACATCTCAGATGACGAAACAGATTGATCGGATAATAATTAGTCCAACAAATTCAGAACCATAAAGAAATTATCGAAAATGCATACAACATGCATACAACTCAATTATCAAAATTACCAACGTCTCACTTTTAAGCAACAAGCGTGCTGGCAGTTGTGGACTCGCTGCAAAAAACAAAGAAAGAACTGAATAAGAATAAGAACAGAATAAACAGACTAAATGCTTTCAAAGGTGTCCTTTTTAATGAGAAAAAATTAGAGCATATATATATATATATATGGATGGATAGAGAGAGGGAATCAGGATTTCAATGCTGCTATATTAATAAAAAATGAGACACGATAGAACACATTTGACATGGATAATAAAGTACTGACAAAAACAACCCTATTTGAGAAACAGAATAACATGAATTAAAAAAACAAAGACAATGCCGCATGTTTATAGCCAATCACTCTTGAACTATCTCTAAAGATTATATTTGCCTAATGGGGAATATTGAAAAGGAATCTTCTCTATTCAAGAATCATTAACAGAGACAGGAACATGACTAAAGATTTTCTAGTAATTTTTTCAAAATATTTCAAAGTTCCCCCTATCTGAAAGATTCTTCAAGTGGAGAACAGAAAATATAGTTGAAAGAACTCCCACCCTCTTATTTCTCAAATGGATTCCTTCCTTTACCATCTTTTGGCCCACCTAACTCTCAAAAATGTCACTGCATTTGTTATATGAGGACCCCAAATCCCTAAATTCTTTCTTAGGATAAACGGAAAAATACAAACTCTTATTAACAAAATAAATCAGACATAAATTTCAATTATTTCATATATACTGATTCAAACATGTGAGTGAGTTTCTGCACACATGGGAAATCAAATTTTCAATTTGCCAAAATATTGCCTTAGATGGCAAAACGATTCATCACCCTCCAATCACACAAGGTTTCAGCAAAGTCGTTTAATCAGGATCAGTATTTGAGCTCAATGACATAATGAATATAAAAAAAGGAGGTTGAACATGTTTTCCAAAAGCTTCAAACAATTCGTGGAACTGGTATTAAGTTCATTTATGTAACTCTGTAATGACTCTCACGTTAATCAATCAAGCACTTTCAATTAATAAGATCTTATTGTTCTGCATACGATAAAGTCATAGTACTTACTATTTCCATACAGGAGGAAGCTTCTTTGTTTTCTTATAGTAACGAGCGAGGCGATGAATCCTACTCTCTACCAAAATTAACCTAAACTTGGAGTCTTTGTCCTTCCTATTCCTCTCCAAATGCTTACGAATGGAGACAGCCTTCTTGATGAGGTGGTAGAGATCCTCTGGAATTTCAGGAGCAAGCCCTAAAAAGTAGAAAGAAAAATCATATTCACTGTCAAAAGGCAAGTTCCAGAAATTCAAGAGTTATGTAATTTAAATAGCAACAAGAGATAAAACATACCATGGGCCTTCAGAATTCGCAAAATCTTGTTCCCAGTTACACTCTTCACCTGAGCAATACCATGAGAGTCGCGAAGAATAACACCAATTTGAGATGGTGTTAAACCCTTCTTAGCAAACTTGCAGATGTTCTCTTCAACCTGGGAAAACAAATTAAAGATATTAGACAAAATAAAAAATTAAAAGCTACAGGAAAATGCAATTAGATCTATTTTCAATGAGATTGATATAATTATGATTCACACACATATGGGATTTTAGGATTCAAATCAGTGCATAAAACCTCCCTCACGGACATAAAACTGAACAAAAAAAAATACTTCATTTACCAGAGTTACATTTCTTCACACGAAATTGACATAACAGAGAATCATATTATCAAATTACTTATCTTTTAATACAGGTGAATAACACAGAAAAATCTTTCGAGAAAATGAGATGCAACTATCAAACAACAAACATTCTATAGAAATTACTAACAAATGTATGTATCAATCAAACTCAAAACGATTTTTCGAGGACTATATTAGCAAATTTAAACCAGAGGGAAAAGGATTCGAACTTCTCACATCTTGAGAAGAGATCTTCAACCAGCTCGGTGGTGTTCTCTTGTAAGGAAGAGCTGAAGCAGAGATACCCTTACTGACAAAACGTATATCAAAACGATAGCATTAAAATCCTCAGTCAAATACTTATAATCCACAATATGAAATAAAAATACTCAGTTCAAGCTCATAAACCCGACGTAATATCAGAAATACCGAAACAAAGTTAGATAAGAGAACGAACCCTCGACTGTGCATACGACCCATTGTTCAAGATTGAGAGGGAGAACGCCCTTTCACTCTACTGGTATGGCAGCTGCCTCCGGAGGTACGACAAGAAAATGAACCAGAACAAGCTTAGGGTTTTGATAGCGTAAATAGTTTTTTGGGCCTTTGAAACACGGGCCTTAATCCCACGCGCCCTAAACAATGGACACAAATTTGTATATATTATTATTTTATCAAAATATATATTAAATATTTATATTATTAATATAAATATTTAATAAATTTAATTTCTAAAAAAATATATTCTTATAATCAATATAGTATAAAATTATATTTTTAAATATATATGTTTCAGATTTTTAAAAAAATTAATGGGGTCAAACATAATTTTTTTGGGTATGGGCCAATGCAAGGTTTTAAAGGGGATAAGGGAAATTTTAAGGATAATTGTTAGCAAGCGTTTTGAACTATTGCAGATCACTCATATCAACTGAGAAAGGGGAGTATCTCCGTTGACCCCTCCCTCGTCGGACTTTTCACTTAATTAGTTTCTCTACCATTGGAGTAGTTTTCAATTGTTGAAATTTAATATCCTATAAAAATATTACTAATATTAAATAATAAAATATTTTAATAAAAATCTACTACTACTTGTGAATTAGATGAAATTTATCTGTTTTTTATTATTTAATATTTAATACTATAATAATATTTTATAGGATATTAAACCTCAACAATTAGAAGTTAATTCAATAGTGGAAATACTCAGTGGAGAGGAAAGTTAGTACAGACATTCGTCTCTCATGCAGGCATAAAAAGTTAAATATCGAATTTAACTTTTAAGATCCTATAATATATATTTTTTATCTTAAATCTAGTATCCAAATTTTGTCTATCATTAATATTCTTGGACTATGTACAAACTTAATTACTAAGCCCTTTAGGAAATTACCAAAATACCCATGATTCTTATTTATTGACTTTAATAACTCTAGGAAAATTATCGTCTTTTCAAATATTACTAGAGTAATAATTGACATTGGTCAACTATTGTGGGAACCCTCTTTGATCTTTTGACCTTAGTCAAATGACCAAAATACCTTCATTTTTTATATATGTTTTATAACATAGGGGCATTTTTGTGATTTTGTACTTTTCAGGGTTTTTTTTGGAAACTGGACCCTATTATGGACTTCCCTCATTTTTCTGTCTAGGAATATACCCTTTTCATCAATTAACTGATCTAATCCTGTCCAGAATCCCCTACTAAATATCGGATTACTTCTAAAATTCATAATAATTTATTGGGACTTCGAATGACAATTCTACATTTACTTAAATTAATCTGCACAGTCTCATCTATCATCTCCTAAATTTCTGACTTTTGAGTCTCTGGGTCCTTTTTCCCATAATTACATTTATGCCCATATTTTTCCATGATAACCATTTTTCCCTTTATCATATTTTTATTCACTTTAAATTCTATTATAAATTCTACAAAGCCCATTTTTAAGTTATGTCAATTTCATAAATTCTTATAATAATTCTAATAATTTTTTATAAAATATTATTTGATTATGAGGTTCAGAAGGTAATATACTAATTTCCCAACTTCAAAAATTAAGATCAATTTATTAAGATTTTAAATAAGAATTATGAAAGATGCCTAACTCAAATTTTATCTTCTACTTACGAGTGATATTTGGGATTGAAATACTTCTGGATAATTTTTTGACCATTTCTGGCTCAATTTCTACTTAATTACGGTTTTGCCCTTGCATTTGGTAGAATACACTTTAGTCATTGAATTTGTCAAATTTGACTTTAGTCTTTTTCTACTCCTTTTTGAAATTCCAGTTTAATCCCTGAAATTGCAAAACTCCATTTAAGTCCCTATCTATTTTACTTTGACTTTTCTATTTTTAACTTTTATCCAAATGACATTTACGTCCTTTGACTTTATACTTTAACTTTATTACTTTATACTTCTAATTTCTTTATGTAACTTAAATCCGATCTAAACATTATCTTTTCTTGTGATCATTGTCACAATCCCTTCATAACATCTTTCCTCTATCATCTCATATAGATATGGAAAAAATTGGAATGTGACATCCTGCACTTTTTGCGGACACATGAAGCCATATGTGTCTCATTTTGCTTTGTCATAGCATTTGCAATAGAAGTGGCAATGTTCAAAAGAGAAAGGAATCAGTCATGAATGATAAAATATAAAGTATTAAATAAATTTATAACTTACAATATGGCTAATTGGATGATAGCTGAATCTAAATATGAAAATTTAAGAATTATACTATATCATTCTTGTCTAAAGTGAATTTATACAGCTCCTCTATACTCAAAATTCCTATTGTATTCAAATCTAAAGTGTATGGTTGGATCAAGAGGTTGGAGCTTGTCTTTGATCTCCTTTGATTTCGGCTTCTATGTCACCTCCTTAAATGTTGGCTTGTCTGCCACCTTTTTTTATTTCAACTCATGTGTGATCACTTTCTTCTTTTTTATCAGAGATATTGGCCACATAATAAACTAACTTAGAGCATTATTTAATATGTTGACCTCTCGGTGGGGTAGGGAATTGGTCCAGTACTAAAACCTTCTTTGATCTTACGTATCATCACCTTTGCTTTGTCCTTTGGAATTCTCTTGTCGTGAATTGTTATAGCCATGTATATTGTACCTTAAGTGCCAAGGGTTTTAGTCTCGTTATCTGTTAGAATGAAGAGACCACATAGTTCCCCATTATCTTCGATCTGGTTAGGGTTTGGGTCATGGTCAAATGGTTGGAAGACAAACTTCTCCTTATTATTGCTTCCCTTACCACTTGTCACCACAGGAAAACCCTAAAAATATAAAAGAAATTACTCAAAAAAAAAATACATGTGAAATGTCCATTGGAAAGAAGTGAATATTTATTACCTGTGGAAATTAGATAGTAGTGGGGAATCCCATCATCATCATAGCTTGATTAAGTTTGGCATCCATCTCCTCGTGAATCTTTTGCATCTCCTTTTGATATTGTGTTGTAAGTTCAGCTCGAACTTTTTCAAGCTCATCTCTAGACACCATGTCTATGGAAGCCACACTTGTTCCTTGTGATGTAGAGCCAAAGATATCTTTCTAACCAACTCCTTTAAGAGGCCCTCTTATTTGACCTGGGTGGTCAGGCCTCCTAATAATTATCTTTAAGATATCGATTCCTTTTTTAGAAATGAAAGACCATTGGATTTCTTATTCCTTCAGTACATTTTATAACATACAGTAACCAATTTAAAATAACTGAAGAACGCGTAATCATGTATAAATTTTTACTATTTAAATTAATTACTTACAATTCTGTTATAACCAATAGCAACCACTGAAGTGATATATTGACCTTTCTTAACCCTGATCGCTTTCTATTTTTGTTGGTTAGATAGACATTGGATGGATTGAATGACTCTAGTAGGGTCTGATACAGCAGCTTGCAACTGCTCTTCCATCATTTTGCTTTATAGAGCACTGTAACCCCCTGAGACATGTAATACTAGTACACATCTTTCTTGGCTATTTCCTAATTCTTCTTACTTATGGTCTATAAAAATGAAATAAAATTATATTGGTTAATTAAATGTAAATTCATTACTAAATTAGTTAATTAAAATGTAAGTTTACACACATCAAATCCTATAAGTAACATATTCTAAGTATTGAAGAAAAATGTATCAATGCCACATCGTCACAAACATTGGGATATGTGTCCTTTAGATACTGACCCATCTTACTTCCTCAAATGTAGTCCTTTACAATGTTGAACTTAAAGTCTCCCCACCGTTTATCTCATTGCTTCAAGATACGATGCCTTATCTCTACTATGGTGGGAATATCAAAATGTTGTTGAAGTCAAGTACAAAAAACAAATAAAATGAAGCTGTAATAAATGACAAAAATATTAATAACTAAAATAGATAAATGAAATATAGAATTAGAAATATACAAAATGTCCTCCCAAACCATATCCTTGTCTTTCGGGTCTACTGTCCTCTAATTGGTATAAGCAATGCTAACCTTAGAATGTACTATATGATTAAGATAACTATTAAGTAATGCCCCATTTTTACCTACCGCCTTCATATCATAATCAAACTCCATCAATAACTTTATAGGTTGTGTCTCTTCATATTTCTTAGCCACCTGTTTCATACAGGTTGGGCCTCTACCTATACAGTATGGGTTTGTGGGAGTACCCTCTAACCCTAATGTAAGCCCTATTCCTCCAATAAGAGAGCAAACTACAGCTTAGGAAGTTGAGTACTAGTACTGGATTACACGTAGATCAGATAGTATTCCTCCTCTACCAGAGTTTGATGATAGATTTGATATGAGTAACATACAACAATCCCTTAATCCAGAGATCCAGTCAGAGTCTACAATAATCCCTTCCTATTCTCACAGTCCAAGAATATATGATTTTATAGATAAAGATCAGTGGGATGTTCCTAGTCCTAGTTAACCCCCCAGACTTCTTTATTAAAGACATATAATATTGACTATACCAGTCTCAAGAAGGCTGTGGAGAGTGAACTACTCAGTCTAGGTCAAAGGATAGACAGAAGTAGAGATCAAGAGCAGACAATTTATCTGCATTTTCTCAATGTCGTAGCAGGGATGATAAACATATATACAATAGAAGGCATTAACTTAAATTAGGTTTACACTCTAGAAGATTTGCATGAGATGGTAGTGAGACATATATTGCCATATATCCCTACATGGCACGTAGAGCTAAGTGAGCTGATATATAGGGGTGATATTTTCGTATGCAGAATGTCATATCCCAATTTTTAGGTATATAAGGCTAGTATATAGCCTAAAAAAGTAGGATACTAGGCCCTATTGAGCAGAAGTTCCAGAAGTATACAAATGATGTTTAGGCACTAAACTAAAAATAATGAAAGTTTAGGGACTACATTATAAATAGTGAAAGTCCCTGGGGGTATAATGGTCATTTTAGAAAAGAAAGGGACTAAAATGAAAGTATAAAAGTCTCAAGGCCAAAAATGAAAGTAGACACAAGTTATGGGCTATTATGTGTAATGAAAAATTGATGGACTAAAGTGTAAGTTTCAAAAGTTCCTAATGGCAAAATTGTAATTATAGAAAGTTAAGCCAGAAAAGGCTGAAAACTGGCCATAAGCATTTTAGTCCTAAATTTCATCAATAGATAGAGAAAGTTATGCTGGTTAATCTAACCTAATATATAAATTTTATTGGAGTTCTAGATAGCTAATATCTATATGATAGTATAAAAGTTATCTGAATTTTTTATTAGACCTTCTAGACCTTAGATATAAATGAAAAGTTATAGGAAGGTGAGTCCTGTGAAGCTAGAGGTTAGGAAATTGACAGAACCCCGAAAGGAGTTATGTAGGAAAAGTTATTCACATTTTAGTGAATTTTGATAGAAGTGTGTAGACACTTGATATCCGGTTGAGAAGCTTAAGCAGTAAGCAAACTGGGATTTAATGAGCCTAAAAAATATCGTAGGAAGCCCATGATGAAGCCAAGTGAGGCCCAGGCGTATGATATTAGTTCATTAATAAAAGGGATCAGTGTCCAGAAATATTCAAAAAATATGTAAAATGATGAAAATGCCCTTATATTATAAAAATAATTAAAAAGAGTGAAGGGCATTTTAGCCATTTTACCCAGGTTAAAAGGTCAAAGAGGAACCAAAGGCATTTTGGTAATTTGCCAAGGGATCATTAATTAAGTTGATACCCAATCCAAGAATTTCAATGATAAGAAGAATCCAGATACAATATTTAAGATCAGAATATATATTATGGAATGTCATAAAAATTGGATTTAGAAAACAGCCTATTTTTACGAAATTGGACTGAGCTGGTATAGGATTGGATAGAATGGACTGAAGGTTTCCATAAGAGATGACTCACCAGGTGAGGTTTCCTATGGGATCCACCAAGGTTCCACCTAGCATGCAAGGTGTCCATTGATGATGCAGGCGAAGCTTCTTGAGAAAGCTAAACGATTTGAGCCGTTTATCGCGATTTGATCTGGACCGTCCATCCCATCTCCATTTGTCATATCTTTACTTTTAACCTTAATTATACTTCATTAGAAGTTATTGGAACTAATTACATGATTGTTTTCTTTGAAAACATTCATTTCCCAAAGAATTGCTCTCGGGACTGTTCACTTTTACTGTTCATTTGATAATTTCAGAACATGTACCTTACTTTGAAAATTCATAATTAATTGTAGAAACATCAAAATAATGTGGTTCCAATTTCTAATGAAATCTATTTCATAGATATTTGAGGAAAAAAAATATGAAACTGAGATTTTCTTGTCCACATGAAATTAGTTTATTCGTTGAAAATAACTGTTCATTTGGTAAAATCTGGAAGTTCTAGTTTCTTTGCTTTAATTTCAAAAATTCATTTCTCTTTGGTTACTTATCCAAATGAACTGTGTTACCTATTTATTTGAAGATCTGGATGCTTTATTTAAGATTATAAAATTTTATTGAAAACCTCATTCATTTGTTATATAAAGTCATCATGTGAACGTCGCTGCCTCTAAACGCTTACTTCATCTCAATTCCGGATTTTAACTTCAACTTAGAAAAATCATAACAAATCGAAATCTTAACCAATTGAGGATTTATTTGTGTCCATTTAAATATCTGTATCTTAAATATAAGCATACCAAGTTTCAGACTAAAACTCGTTGGTTAAGGCATCCTACCCATCGTCACACCATCACGTCCTTAAAACAGAATTACATAATCATACATACAACCATACATGCTATCATATGCTTCCATAATGTCAAGTAACTCATGTGAATTATTATACAAACTCATCCATCTATGTTTACCCTTTTTCCATGTGAAGTTCCAGCACCTATAACAAGGTTATGCATATGGAAGGAATGAGATTTCATCAAAATCCCAATAGCAAGTTACACAAACTATAATATCATGCATGATTAATTGGATGCTTAACATGTTATCATGAGATGTGAGCTACTTCATATTGGTACATAAGCAAACTCTAACATGAATATTGTCATGACATAACTTGTAAGGAGTTGCAATCATTCATACTTCATCATAACATGATGACATAAGCTCAACCTCAACCAAACACCATAATCAACAAGCAAGCAAACGATTAAGCAAGCATGAAATATAGTTAGGTATCCTTGCTACCTCTTAGCTATCTTGATCAAGATCTTCTTGGGATGATTTCCTTCCTTCATAAATGTCAAAACCTAGTCATTACAAAATAATATCAAGTTACAACTCAACTTGAAACCAAATCCAAGATTAGGTTTTCACTAACTTCCTTTCTTTCTCCCTTTTATGTTTCATACTTCCATCTTTCCAAAATAAATTATCATAGTTCATTTCCACATAATTTTTCATGTAGAATCCAAAATTATAATTTCCAAAATCAACACACATCAAAATGTCCTGTGGCAAACCGAAGTGCATGCTCTTTTTTCCAAAAATTCACGTTTTGATTCCAATGCTTCCAATACTTGTTCTCCTACTTTATCCCCACACAATTTTCCATTTTAAACTCATTGGAAGCATTAAAATCATGAAATTCCATCATATGAAAAGTGTCACACACAGTACCAGCAAGAACACAAAACCCTAAATCCAAACATACTTGAATTTCTAAGCTTAAGCCACTTGATTCTAGCTTGTTTAAGCTTGTTTAAACTATCCATAACATAAAACTCACATTTTAACCACCTATGAACAAAACTTCCAGTAGCAACCATAAGGGAAATATAGCACAAAAACCCCTTAAAACTATGAGCTAACTTGCTAGAACAAAGCTCAAGATCAAGGGAGATGATTACCTTGCTTTTAGCTTCAAGTGGTGTGCTTTTTTCTTGGTTGAATAGAAATTTTGTAAGAGTTTCCCTATGGTTCACCATGCATTCTGAAATGATCTGATTAGGGGGTATTTATAGATGAACTTGAGTTGAAATGGATGGCCAAGATTGATTTAGTTACTATTTGATCTAATAGTCCATATTCAATCTTACACTTGGCTTGCCCTAGGAGACTCTTGCTTGACGCCATGCATGACATAATTTAGGGTCATGTTTGGATAAAAAAGGTGAAATATACTGATAGGAAAAATTTTAGTCCAGTTTGGTACCGATCGAAGCAGTTTCATAAAAATCGGACTGTTTTCTGTTCCTAATTTTTATAATATTCCAGGATATGTATTCTATCATGGAAACTAGTGTATAGGTTTCTCATGCCATTAAAAATGTTAGATTGAGTATTTATCTGCCATCCATCCCTTGGAAAATGACCAAAATACCCTTAGTGTCCTTTATTGCACTATATTAACCTTAAGGGCATAATTGTCATTTCACCCCTCTTTGTACTACCTTAGAGCATATACTGGCTCTAACTAATCATATTTATACTATGTCCCATATTTTTAGCCTATCCCAGATGACCAAAATACCTTCCTTCCATCACTGGTATAATATAGGCATCCAGGGGCATTTTCATAATTTCACACTTTTCCTAGACACTAGCCTCTTCTACTGATAAACTGCTTTTTGGGCCCTCCTTGGCGTCATCATAGGCCCATATATGATGCCATCTGAGTTCATTTTATCCAGACTTATTTACTGCTAAGTTCCATAATTGGATAACAAGTGTTCTCAAACTCCCATCAAAATTCACTAATATGGGGATAACTTTTCTTATAGAGCTCCTTTCAGGGTCCTGTCAGATTCATGACATTTGATGTCATGAAGTACACCTTCCTATAACTTGTCCCCTTATATCTGAAGTCTATAAGATCTGATAAAATTTCAGATAACTTTCATACTATCAGATAAATATCCACTATCTGGAACTTTAATAAATTTTCTATATTATGCTAGATTAACCAGCTTATCTTCCTCTATTTACTGATGAAGTGTGGAACTAAAATACTTCCAGATATTTAGGTCCCTGAATTTTTAAGCCTTTTTGTGTTGACCTTTTCTATAATTATATTTAGGTACCTGACTTTTTAATTATTTATATTTAGGTCCCTAAACTTTTAGAAATTACACTTTTGGCCCAACATTTATTTCTACCTTAACTTTTGACCTTTAATCTTTTCCACTTTGCATTTAGGTCCCTATACTTTCCTTAGTTCATAATCCCTTTTTTTCCTTTCTCAATCTGATACAGTTTACTCCAAGAATTTCATATCTATTTTAGATAAACTGTACAGTTACATCAGGTAAGAAATTTGGGGATATGACACCATTCACCTATAAATATTTCACCCCCTCTTTTCCATTCCACAGGAAGCAAGAAGGAAAGGAGAGAAAAGAAGAGAGAGAAAGAGAAAGAGAGAGAAAGAAAGAAAGAGAGAAAAAAGAGGAGTTTTGGCTGAATTAGGAGCAATCTAAGGAGCTTAGGGACTTGGAAAGCTTAGGAATAAGGTAAATTATTTTTCTAGTCCCTGCTCTAATAAATTAGAGGATTATTCTTATGAATATAATATTTATAATAGATAAATGTCTCTCTTGGTAGGGTTAGCTGTGGATAGAAAGGAAGTTAGGGGATTATCATATTAAGGGTATTACTTGAAGTTAAGCTTGATTTAAGTAGATATATACTGGAAAGGATAATAATGAAAATATTATTATTCCTTGTATAGACTCTATCCTATGAAAAGAAGGAAACTTAGAGCAAAGGCTAAGGACTAGAGGAAAGGCTACATGTTAGGTAGTAAACTTACATAAACTTGTATGTGTTGAATGTATGGTTGATTGTGTTATGGCTTGATTGATGTTATTCATATGTAATTGTTGAAGCTCTGTGCTATGATTACTTTGGCCAATTGTATTTCATATTTTACATGGAAGCATGCACATTACATTATGTTGAAACAATCACAATTAAGCACTAATACCAAGCATTAATGCATACATTATTTAGTACTATTTACTACTGAAATTTCCCTAGAAATCTCACCCCTTCCATATCAATCTAAACACAGCAGGTCTTCTCAAGATGGAGGAGATGAAGATGCATGAAGAGAAGTTAAGAATTAGTTAGCATGATTGATATGTGATTGATGTATGTAAAGTTGGTTGATGGAATTTGTCATGGTGAAAAGTAACTCCTGGTGAGGCAGTGACATTTGAGCTATATTTAGAAATAGTAAATAGATGAATAAATGTATGATATTTTACCAGTAAATAGTAGACATATCAAGCTTCGATTTGATATATAGAACTTCTGATTTGGATGTCTACACATGGAGATATAATTTTTCAAAGTTGGGATCAAAATGCTGGAATTAGGAAAGGACGCTGGATGAATAGTAAAATTGGAGCGTTGACTGATGTTGACTCTACACAGTGAATGGTCTCGATAGAGTAAATTCTAGATTGTATAATTTGATTTCAATGACCTTAAAAGTAGTTTTAGATACTACTATTTAGTCCCTAAGACGTAAGAAAAGTAGGATGTTACATAAAAGTACTTACAGTTTTTCTAGAAAAGAATTTAAATAGAGTTGAGGGGTATTGTAAATATGTAAACAGTATAAAGTAAAGGAATTACATAGATGTATGATACTTATGATGTACCCCGAATATGTAGTTGACATGCATGTAATGTATGTATAAATATTGTGATGACATGAAATATGAGTTTTGATGTGATATAATGAAATGATAGTTAGTTGAACATTTATATGAATATATTCTCTATTTAATTTAATTATGGTAGATAGATATGGACGAGTCTCAAGTGACTTAAGCTTATCAAAGTCAAGAATAAGAATAAGCCATTGCTAGAGTAAATACTGGACAAAGAACATTAGAAGAGAATGATTAGATAAAGCTATGTCTAAGTTGTAATGTGAAATAACTATTAGTCACAAAGAAGTGAAGTTGCGATGAGTTGAGATATGGGTCACAATAAATATTTTGAGGTGTTTTGGTTATGATGAGTAAAAACCATTGGACACAACTAATATGCAAGTGAGAAGACCTTTAGACACGGCTAAAGGACATAGAGTTGTCAAGTCCAGATGAGTAAACTGATATGGTCACAACTAAAGTTCACAGAGAATATGAGTCACAACTAGCCAATACTCAGGTCGTGACTAGAATGCACAGAGACTTGATGACAAGAATAAAGATGCCAACCTCACTTAAGTTTATCAGATAGAGGTTTAACATAGCGTGTAGGCAAGCCAAATAGTACAAAATACAAAGATATATATATCAGTTGAAGAAAAGGTTCAGAAGTAGATCCTCCGTATGATCACTAGGAGTTGATCTTTACTGAACAAAATAATTAGAAGTTAGAATAAGACTTGCCTAGAAATGAGTCTAACATATGTCTTAAGATTAGAGACGTGATAGTTAATAGATAGAGAGTTAATATTCCCAAAATAGAGGAATTTCATCACAAAGAGATAGTAACCTAGCAGACCTAGGGTATAGCAAACTAAAGAACATAAGTAATAGTGCTAGATAATGAATGAGATTCATGTGACTTAAGTTAGTTAGGATCAAGAAAAAGACCAAAAAAAACTATAGTTTGGTCTAAAGCAAACTAGGACTGATATACAGACAGAAAGAGTTAAGAGATAATAGAGAGATATAATAGTTACTCCATAAAGATGGAGATTAATCTGCTCACCTGAGAAGTTTTTCTTCAGTAGTTTTACGAGAAGCATTCCTCTCAATTAGATAGAGATAAGCGTGAGGCTAAAGGTTAAAGTAGGGAAAGAGAAACCCTTTGATGAATACTTAGCAAAGTTCATCCACATGAGCAGTGAGAGTTGAATGATTGAGAAGTTACTTCCTGGGTTAAATTCCATGTTATAAAGAAAGAATTTTTCTTAGATAATTACAAAAGTTCAATAGAGTTGTAAATGTATGCAAGATTAGAAACAAAAAATGTATAATGTCTAAAGAGGGGAAGGTAGCCACAGTTTCAAAGATAAAGAGACTCCCTAATTAAAATAATAATGATCAAAAGTTAGATAAAGTAATGAAGAGTTGGATTTATGCCCTGGTAGGAGGGTAACATGGCAACCTAAGTTAGATAAGTAAATATCTCAAGTTCTTGAATGAATGATTGGGATTTGGCATTTAAGGTGATAAAGGGACATAATGTTTTAAAAAAGAGTTAGCTAGTTAATTGTTTAATGGTAGTGTGCGTATAATGGATGGTTAAACAAATTATGTGATAATGATATGGCTTATGTTGCCTTAAGTTATGATGAGCAGTTGCATCTCCTTACAGTTGTCATACGATGATATGCATGTTAGAGAATGCTTAAATGATTGTATCTCGTTGCATATTATGCATGTTAAAGTATGCTATGATGAATGACTACTCTTCTTTCATAGTACATGTAGGGTAGAGTATATAAGATGAGAAAATTATATTACTCCCATACCATACGACATATAATTAGATAATTTAACTTGGTACTAATAAAGCAATAGAAAAGTGATAAATGAGATAATTAGCCAGTTAATCCTTAAAGAATAGAATGAGAATATAAGATGGACAATGATAGTCAGTTAGACAGAGAACGAGATTGGAGATGAATGTTAATGACAAACCTATAGACATATGATTACAGTACTCAGGACATATCCCTTCAATGGGATAAGATATATGAATGATGTGCCTTGAATATGAAATGAAATGAGAAGCAGTTATTAAAGATGATATAGCTCTAAGAGGGAGCAACGTCTTTATACTAAAAGTTAATGTTCTTGCAATGGAGTTAGATTGTTCTTACAATAGAACCAGATTGCTCTTGAGATAGAGCCAAGATAATTGATAGTATAGCTCATGTTAGAGCTATGCCAACTAGATAAGATGTACATATTATAATAGATATGTGCATAGTAGAGCCTGTGTAGCTCTCTACAGTACTAAATATAGTAAAGTTATGAAAGATGAGAATGATATGAGAAATTTTGGAGTGATAGAGGAAATGAGTAAAGTATTAATAGATAATATTGACTTTTATGATCAGTGTTGGGGAATTATCTGTTGAGTTAGAAATTAAGTGGAAGTGGCTAACTTTGTAATTTAGTCCGTTAATTTTTGGTCTTCTAGAGATAAGAATACAGTACAACAAAATCGCAGAAGATTCTAGAGGGTCACTGTTAGATCCTAGCATGGCTCACAGAGAATTTAATTATAGGGTCGCAATTATATCCTGAAGAGGCTAATGGTATTACAGTAGATCCCAAGGGTCGCAGTAGACCTAGCCTATAGAAAGAAGATGAATGAGCCATAAGTATAGTATTTATTTGGAAAGACAAATACCAAGGATAAGGTTAAGGTAAGGAAAGCTCACAAGTTGGTTAACTCATAACAGAGAGAGTATCCCTGATGTTAGTTTCATATAGCCTTATTACTATTATGGACTGAACTCAGAATCTCTTACATGAAAAAGGAATTAAGTTATTAGAGTTAAACTTTTTAGTTCTGAGTAACAAATATTTATGAGTCTGTAGCTAATATGCCTAGGAAAAAGAAAAAGAATATCTCATAAGATATGAGAAGGGGTCAAATAAGAATAAAGGATCCCTAATATGAGGTTATAGAGAATAAGAATGAGAGACAAATAGATCTTTCAAATGAGGATAAAGAGATTAGAAGGTTAGATAGACCCAAGAGAAACAATATGAGAAGGGTCTAAGATAGTAAAGTACTAGGGTTAAAGCCTATTAGCACTAGTGCTTCAGATTTTTATTGGCACTTTTCAGTTAAATGTGCTCGGGTAAGAGTAGCCTAATAATGGGTGACCCCCTAGGAAGTGATGAGAAATAGTGTAAATGCCACAGAAGTTTGGCATAGATGAACAAAGTTATGTAAAATGATAGAAAGAGTTACGAAAAGTTATAAAGGGTTATAAACAATAAGAGATTATAACTCTTATGTTAAGTCCAAATAGAATGGATTTGAAAGCAAATATTCAAATTATAGTTTTATGTTAAAGAGGAAGTTAGAAAGACTTAAAAGCAAGATTTTCTTCAGAAATTTTTTTCTTAAAAACCAATAAAGTTATAATTTAAAGAGAATGTTAGATTTATGGTATCTCAAATTACGTCATGATAAGAAGATATGTCATGATACAATCAAATACTACAATATATGCCATGATATGGTGTAAGAAATACGTAATGAGATACACTATGAGAAACATGTAATGTGATACGTGATGAGAAATATATATTGAGAAGTAAAATACGAAATGGTTTTGTAGCTACTTTTGTAAATAGCTAGAGAAACTCCCTTTTTGTAGGGATAAGATATTTTCATTATATGCTATAGATGAAAGAATAAATAAAAGCTTTCACTCCTTGCATGAAATGCCAGGCATTATATTATGTATGTAAATATGATAAAGCTCCAAATGTTATAGCAGTGCAAGCTCTACGTGATAGAGCTGTGCATATTAAGGAAAATAATGCATGAGTTATGATGTTAGAGCTTTACATTCATAAGTAGGTATATAGTCCTACAACATGTTGGTAAGGCATTATGCATGTTAGAGTATGTGCTCCTATGTGCTTCTACTTAGTGGTAAAGTAAAGAAAGGCTAATTACATAAGTCATCTTTCTGTACTATGCTGAAGTTTTAAAGATGATAATAACAATTAGTAGAGTAATAGAATTTCTAAGAAAAAGAAGTATGATGATACAAAAATGAGAGATGAAGCGTCGCGGATGCTAAGAAACTCCGCTAGATACTAAGAAAGTAATAAGAGATGTGCCATAAAAAGTATGATGAGTGTCATATCCTAATTTTCTCTATCTGTATAATGTTGATAGAGGAAAGATATTTGGAAAGGATTATAACAATGATCAGAAGGGATAATAAAGGTTAGATGAGTCTTGAAGGAGATGAACTAAATTAAAAAGTTTAAAAGTTCTATGGTGGAAAGCCAAAGTAGAAATAAACTTTAGGCCATTAAGTTTAATTATGAAAAGTTGAGGGCTTAAAGTGTAGTTTTTAAAAGTTCAAGGACCTAAATGAAATTTAGAAAAGGTTTAAGGCCAAAACTAAAGGTAGAGAAAAAAGTTGGGTTAAAAGGTGTAATTACCAAAAGTTAAGGGACTTAAATGTAATTTATCAAAAGTTTAGGGGCAAAAATGTAATTATGAGAAAGTTGAGCAGGAAAAGGCCAAAAAATGCCCAGAATCATAGTAGTCCCAAATTTTACTAGTAAGTAGAGAAAATTATCCTGATCAGTTTAACACAACACATATTTTTGATTTAAGGTCTCGATTAATTGATATAAATTTCTAAAGTTAGAAAAAATTATTACAGTATTTTTTGGACCTCAGAATTAGATGAAACTTTATAGTAAATTCCTATAATTAATATAAGAATTTATAAAATTATCAGAATCAGAAAAGGAATCCTGTAGAATTTGTAAGGAAATTTACGGTTTAATAAAATACCCGATAAATACCTTTAGGAGAGGTTTCTTGAGATTTGTGTCATAAAGGTGATGGACCCATATCAAGGCCCAAAATGGCATCCCAGAGGCCCAGTGAGGTGGTTGGACAGTTAAGTAGGCCAGAGTCTAGAGCAACCCTAGAAAAGTGTAAAGTTACGAAAATGCCCCTGTGTAGAAAGATTGTACCAGACATAGATTGAGGACATTTTGGTCATTCTAGACAGGTAAAAAATATCCAAGCAAGTACAAGGGTGATTAGTTAGAGCCAGTATATACCCTGATAAAGTATAAAGAGGTGTGAAATGACAATTATGCCCTTAGGGTTAAATAGTGCTAGATAATAAACCAAGGGCATTTCAGTCATTTGCTAAGGGATATGTAATTAAGTATTGACCCAGTACAAGAGTGTCAATGGAAGTAAGAATCCGAATACTATATTTAAGGTCAGAAAGCATATTATGAGATCTCAGAAAAATTTGAATTAGAAAACAGTTTGGTTTTTGGGAAATTGGACTAAGCCGGTATCGGATTGGACTGAAATTTTTCCAAAAGCTTCTCCCCTTAGAATGATTCCACCTAGCCCTATGAGTTTTCCCTTGATGATTTCATGGATGATGTCATAATTATCTTTTTAGAAAAGTTAAATCCAAGATTAAATGTGAGCCATTAGATCAAATAATGCACAAAGTGAAGAATGGCCATTGATTTTCCATGAGATTTTTTATAAATACCCCCACCAAATCTGAAGCAAGATGTGGCATGACAACCCTTGGGGAAACTCTTGTAAAATGAAAACTCAAGCCAAGACAAAGAAGATTCAAGGTACCAAAGTTCAAGCAAGCTAGAGATTAAAGGTAAGCAATCTATCATAGCTTATTTTCCTTTAATTTGGGAGCTTAAACTTAAGGTTTTCATGGAAGAAATTTGAGTTTTCTCTAAGGTGTTTGTGCTGTATAAAACCTTAGATGAAAGGAGAAAGAAGAAATTAAAGTTAGAGTTATATGATTGAAGCTTAAACAAGCTAGTTAAGTGATTGGTTGTTAAATCAAGTTAATATTATTGGCTTTGTCATGGTTGAACCATTTCAGTTTGCACTGTTCATGATGGAAGGAAATGGAATTTCAATGATCTAATGCTTCCATTGAATTTATATGATGATTTTGTGTAGGATTGGAAAGGTTTTGAACCTTGAAAATATTAAAATTCTAATATTGTAGTTTTTGAAATTCTTCACAGTTACTGTTCACTCGCATGAACAGGGATTGAAATTTCATGATTTTGATTCATCCAATGGTTTTAAAATGAAAAGTTGTGTGGGGTAAAGTGGAGAAACAAGTATGGGAAGCGTTATAATCAAAATGAGAATTTTTAAAAGAATTGTATGCATATGTTCAGTTATGTACAGCAGGCCATGAAGGAGCTGGAATTTCATTATTCTAAGCTCATAGATGGATTCAAAAGATGAAATTGTGTAGGGTAAAGTCAATTGATTCAAAGGCCAAGTCCATTAGTTAAGATTAAGGAAAATAAGTGAGCTTAATGTTCAAGAGGAAGTTATGTTAATTAAAGTGAGTTTAATGCTCAAGGAAATTAGATATGATGGATGAATGGTTATGTGATGTTAGGGATTGATTGATATGCTCCAAAAGAGGCAGCAACATATCCAGGGAAGTGAGAAGAAAGAAGCAAGATAAAGTAAAAGAAATCAAGTATATGAGGTAGTAAACTTATCCTAAACTTGTATGCATTGAATGTTATGCTTGAATGTACTATGACTTTATTGAATTATGTTGCATATGTGCTTATGTATGAAGATCTATTGCTATAATTACTTTAGCCAATTGTATTTCATATGTTACATGGAAGCAGGCACATTACACAATGTTAACACTTTCACAAGCAAGCACAAGTATCTACATTAATGTATGCATTATTTAGTAATGTTTGCTACAGAGATTTCCCTAGAAATCTCATCCTTTTCCATGTAATTCCAATCCCACAGGTTTATAAATGATGAAAGAGGATGATTAAGCATGAAGAAAAGCTAGGGATTTGATAGTATATATGTTATGTGTGATGTTGCTGTATGACCAATATAAGTGGTGATGGTCATGATGTAATGAAAAATAGTAAATGATGGAATAAATATATGAAATTTTACAAACATTTATTTGACATTCCAAGCTTCATTTTGACACCAAGAACGCTTTATTTGGATGTCTGTACAAAGAGAACTAATTTTCTAAAATAATAGACCAGAATCTGTTTGCAGAATTTTTGACTAAATGAACAGTAATCTTTGGTGAATAAACTGTATTAATTGACAAGTCATTTGGTCTGAAAATTATTTTTCCCTTAAAGTTCAAGTTATTAATCTGGAATACCATATGAATAGTAACATGAGAAAGAGTAAAATTTCAGATTTGGGTAATGGACTTCTAAGGTCTTGTAAGTGGTTCCAAATGTTACTGAATAGTCCCTAAGACATATAAAAGTAAGGATGTTATAGCCTAGATGGATGCTTAGGTACCTAACTAATCTAATGAGCCACAAATTAACAAGTTAAAGAGACGGTGTTTGATGAGATTTTGTCTAACTACTGAAAGTAAATCCTATGCTATTGTTTATGCTATTAAGTGTTTATGATGATGAGGTGAATGAATGACAAGTATGTTCCCTTGGAGATTACCTTCAGATTTGGCTAATGGACTTTCAAGGTCTTATAAGTGGTTCCAAATACTACTGAATGGTCCCTAAGACATATAAAAGTAAGGATATTATATTTTGGTATCAGAGCAAAAATTTTTGGCATGATTTAAGTTATTCCCAGATCCTAACTCTAAATAGTAAGTACTTTGTTAAGTTAGGGTATGTATTGAGATAGTTAGCATTGCTTAATTAAGCAAATATTGTAAAAGTATATGATATTTCATAAAGTTAAGTCAGCGGCTTCAGTCGATAAGAGAGACCTCAGGCTAGTAGTGATATATGGACATGGTGTACATCCATACTTTGATCATCCTTTAGACAATGAAGATTGTTCAAGATGAGAGTATAGGGGATCAGTCAGGAAAGTCTACAGTAGAATATTCCATAGATGTTTCTATAGACTTAAACCTATAGTGTGGAGGTCATGAAGAGATTCAGCCTGAAGTCATGTATGCACCAGATGATGTTGAGTCTAGTGACTCTACACAGTATGGGTTTGTTGGAGTGCCCTCTAACCCTGATATAAGTTTTATCTCTCCGTTGAGAGGACAGATTACGACTGAGGAAGCTGAGTATTAGTACTGAATTATGGGTAGATCAAATATTATCCCTCCTCCACTAGAGGTTGAGGATATAGTTTTTATAAGTAATAGATCGCAGTCCCCTACTTCAGACATCCAGTTAGAGTTTATGACAATTTTTATCCATTCCCAAAGTCCACGAATATGTGACCTTATAGCGAAAGATCAGCATGATGTTCCTGGTCCTAGTTAACTCCAGCCTTCTTTGTTAAAGACAGATAGTATTAACCATATTAGTCTGAAGAAAGTTGTGGAGAGTAAATTACTCAGTCTAGGTCAAGGGATGGATAAAAAGTAAAGATTAAAAACAGTCAGTTTATTTGCAGTTCTTTAATGCCATAGTAGGGATGATGAACATACATACAGTAGAGGGAATTAACCTAGTATACTCTAGAGGATTGGCATGAGATGATAGCAAGTCATGTATTGCCATATACCCCTACATGGCATATAGAGTTAAGTGAGTATTTGGTAAATGATCTGCCAACCGATATACAGGAGTGGCACTTCTATGTGCAGAAGTATGTGCAATCTATAATTTCCTAGAAAAGAATGTAAAAGGAGACTAGGGGTAATGTAAATATGTAAAGTGTAAAGTAAAGTAATTACCCAAATGTATAGTAGTTATAATGTACCCCGAATATATAATTGACATAAATGTAATGTATGTACAAATGTTATGGTAACATGAAATATGAAGTTTTGTGTGATATAATGAAATGATTGTTGGTTGAACATGTATGTGAATATGTTCCCTTTTTAATGTGATTATGATGTATAGACATGAATGAGTCTTAATTGACTTTAAAGATGCTGACTTTACAGAAGGTTATAGTTAGAGGTTTAGCATAGAGTGCAGGCAAGTTAAATAGTATGAAGCACTAAGATATAGAAGATCAGTTTAAGAAGAGGTTATGAAGTAGATCCTCCGTATGATCATCAGGAGTTGATCTATAGTATGAAAGACTTTGTGCAGCTAGTCTTTACGGAAGAGAATAATGAGAAGTTAGAATGAGACATGCCTAAGAATGATCTAATACATGGCTTAAGGATAAAGATGTGATGGTTAATAGATAGAAGGTTAATGTTCCTAAAGCAGAGGGATTCTATCATAAAGAGATAGTAACCTAAAGCTCTGCCCTAGAGAACATAAATAATAATACTAAGTGATGAATGAGATTCAAGTGACTTAAATTAGTTAGGATCTAAAGACAAACTAGGAGGAAACACAGTCCAGTCAAGAGCAGACTAAGACTGACGAACATAAAGACTTAAAAAATAGTAGAGAGATACATAAGTTACTCCTTACAAGATAGAGAGTGGTTCGCTCACTTGAGAAGTTTTTCTCGAAGAAGTTTAAAAGAAGCATTCCTTTTAATTAGATCGAGGTGAGTGTAAGGCTAAGGGTTAGAGCAAAGGAAAGAGAAACCCTTTGATGAATACTTAGTTAAGTTCATCCACATGAACATTGAGGTGTAATATGAGATATTCTCTTGCCTATTAGTAATCCAGGAGGATAAGGGAAAACTTAAAAGTACAAATGGCATAAAGAACAAACCCTTCCTCAGTTAGCTAAAAGAAAATAGCTAACTTAGTTATGGATTACCGCTAGATTACAGTAAGGCCAAAGACACATAAGTTCTTCATGCTAAGGACACAAAAGTATTACAGGCGATGAGAAATATTATGATAAGAATGAATATGGCCTAGTAAGATAGCCACAAATTCAAAGATAAAGTGACTCCCCTATTCCTTATGTAAGAAAGAGTAAAGAAGGGTTGAGTCTATACCCTAATAAGAGAGTGATTTGGTAGCCTACGTGAAACAAGTAAATGATTCAGGATCCTGAATAAATGATCAGGACCTAGTGATTAAGGTGATTAAGGGATAGAATACTTTAAAGTCTACCTAATTAATTGTTTAATTGCAATGTGAGTATAATGGATGGTTGAGCAAACTATGTACTAGTGATATGGCTTATGTTGCTATAAGTTATGATGAGAAGTTGCATCTCCTTGCAGTTGTCATATGATGACACACATGTTAGAGAATGCTTAAATGATTGCATCTCCTTGTATATTATGCATGTTGAGTATACTGTGATGAATGAATACTCCCCTTTACATTACATGCAGGGTAGAGTAGATATGATGAGGAAGTTTTGAAAAATTTATTGCTCCCATATCCTACGACATGCAATTAAATAATTTAACCTGATGATGATAGAGCAATAGAAAAGTGATGAACAAAATAGTTAGCCAGTTAATTCCTAAAGAATGGAATGAGAATTTATGATCAGACGATGATAGTCAATGAGATAGAGAATGAGATTAAAGATGAGGATTAATAATGAATCTACAGATAAATGATTATGATTGTCAGGATATATCCCTATAGTAGGAGTAAGATATATGAATGATGTGCTATGAATATGAAATAGAATGATAAGCATTTATGAAAGATGATATGACCCTAAGAATGAGCAGATTATCAGTAATATAAGTTAATATTTTTGTAATAGAGCTAGATTACTCTTGCGATAGAGTAAGATTACTTTTAAAATGAAACCAAGAGAGAGTAATGTCCTTCTGATGAGATGAATAGATGATAGATATGTGCATAGTAGAGCCTATATAGCTCTCTACAGTAATAGATATAGTAAAGTTATAAAGATAAGAATGATATGAGAAATTCCTGAGTGATAAAGTCAATGAGTAAAGTCCTGATAGATAATATTAGCTTTTGTGATCATTTTTGGGGAATTATCTGTTGAGTTAACAACTATATGGAAGTGACTAACCTTATAACTTTATCCGTTGATTTAGGTCTTTAAGAGATGAGAATAAAGTACAACGGAATCACAGTAGATTCTGGAGGATTGCAGTTAGATCCTAGTATAGCTCCCAGAGAATAGAATTTCAGGGTCATAGTTAGATCTTGAAGAGGCTTACGGTTAATCGCAGTAGATCCCGAGGGTCGCAGTAGACCTAGCCTAGAGAAAGAAAGTATTAAGCCATAAGTACAATATGTCTTTGGAAGGACGAATACCAAGAAAAAGTTAAGGTATATAAGCTCCACAAGTTGGTTAACTCATAACAGAGAGAGTACCCATGATGCTAGTTTCAGATAGCCTTATTACTATCAGGGACTGAACTCATAATCTCCTCACATGTAACAGGAACTAAGTGATCAAAGTTAAAGTTGTTAGTCATGAGTCCTAAGGATTTATAAGAATATTTCATAAGATATGAGAAAGGGTCAAATGAGAATAAAGAGATCCTTACGATAAGATTACAAAGAATAAGAATGAAAGGTAAATAGATCCTCTAGATGAGGATAAAGAGATTAGAATGCTAGATAGACCCAAGAGAGATAGTATAAGATAGGTATAAGATAGTAAAGTACCAGGGCTAGAGCCTGTTAGCACCAATGCTTCAGATTTATATATGCACTTTTTAGTTAAGCGTGCTCAGGCAAGTGTAGCCCAATGATGGGTGACCCCCTGGGAACTGATAGAAAAAGGTAGAAATACCATAGAAATTGGCATATATGCACAAAGCCATGTAAAATGATAGAAAGAGCTATGAAAAGCTAGAAAGAGTTATGAACAGTAAGAGACTAGAACCATGTCAAGTCTAAATGAAATGGATTTGAAAGATATACTATGATATAGCCAGATTTGGCCAGATATACCATGTTATGGCATGAAAGATACGAAATGAGAAATGCTATGAATAGTACATAATGAGATATGTTATGAGAAATATGTATTGAGAAGTACGATATGAAGTGGCTTTATAGCTAGCCTTGTAAACATATTGAGAGGCTCTATTTTTTGAAAGGGATAAGATGTTTGAATGATAAGTTACAGATTAAGGAGCAAGTGAGAGCTTTCACTCCTTGCATGAAATGCTAGGTATTATGTTATGTTTATAGAATATGCTAAAGCTCCAAATGTTAGAGTAGTGCAAGCTCTAATTGTTAAAGCTATGCAAGCTCCGAGTGTTAGAGTTGTGCATATTAAGGGAAGGAATACTTGAGCTCCAATGTTAGAGCTTTGCATTCATGGGAATGAATGTAGTCTTGCAATATGTTGGCCAGACATTATGCATGTTAAAGTATGTGCTCCTATATGCTCCTATATGCATGTTAGATCTGACATAAATCCTCTATCTTATTATGATGAGTTATTAAAGATGATGAGAAGTATGATGATATGAAAATGAGAGATAAAGTTTTGTAGATATTCAGAGAATTCCGCTAGATACCCAGATGAGCAATAAGTAATTGCTCTAAGAAGTATGATGAATTATTAACAAAAACTCCAGAGTATAGTAGTATATGAGAGAGTTTAATATGAAAGAAATGGATACTACTCACAAATTTAGTATAATGAGAAGTCCATATATAGATAGATACATAGCAAGAAAGTAAGTAATAGAATGAACTAGAGTTCAACTCTAATTGAGTTGATTCAGAACAAAAGAATGATCATAGTAAAGATATGAAGAATTGCAGATATGAAAAGTACTCCGCTAAGATGTTAAGATAAAAGATAAAAGATAGATACCCTAATCCTTGATTGAGGTGTTGAGTAAATTTCAGGGATGAAATTTATTTTAAGGGGGTAGAAATGTCATATCCTAATTTTTCCCTATTTATATAATACTGATAGAGGAAAAAGGTTTGGAAAGGATTATGATGATGATCAGAAGAAATAATAGATGTTAATGAGTCTTGAAGGAAGAAAGGGACCTAAACGAAAATTGGAAAAAGTTGGAGGCCAAAAGTTAAAGTAGAAACAAAAGTTGGGCCAAAAGTGATAATTTCCAAAAGTTTAGGGACCTAAATATAATTAAGCAAAAAGTTAGGGACCGAAATATAATTATAGAAAAGTTCAGCCAGAAAAGGGTTAGAACTGCCCGGAAGTATTTTAGTCCTATGTTCTATTAGTAAATATAGGAAGATATGCTGGTCAATCTAGCATGATACAGAACTTTTATTAGGGATCCATACAACATATATTTATCTGATAGTCTGAAAGTTATCTAAAATTTTATCAGATTTCATGGACTTTAAATATAAGTGGGGGAATTACAAGAAAAGTATGCCCTACAGTGTCAGATATCTTGGATCTGACAGAACCCTGGAAGAAGTTCTGTATAAAAGGTTATTCACATATTAGTGAATTTTGACGGGAGTTTGATAACACTTGTGACCCGATAATGGAACTTATCGGTATGTAAGCTTGGATAGAATGAGATCAGATGACCTCATATATAGGCCCATGATAATGCCAAGAAGGGTCCAAAACCCAGGGTAGTTTATTAGTAGAAGGGGCCAGTGTCTAGAGAAAGTGCAAAATTACGAAAATACCCCGGGATGCCTAGATTGTACCAGAGATGGATAGAGTGCATTTTGATCATCTGGGACATGCTAAAAACGTGGGATATAGCCTAAGTATGATTATTTAGAGCCATTATAGGCCCTGAGACAGTACAAAGAAGGGTGAAAAGACGATTTTATCCTTAGAGTCAATATAGTACAAGAAAGGATAACAATGGTATTTTGGTCATTTCTGAAGGGATGATTGTCATATCCTAAATTTTTCCTATCTGATAATACTGATAGTGGAAAGAGATTTGGAAAGGATTATGATGAAGGACAAAATAAATGATAAAGGTTAAATGAGTCTTGAAGAAAGAAAGTGACCTAAACGAAAATTAGAAAATGTTAAAGTAGAAACAAGATTTGGGCCAAAAGTGGTAATTTTTAAAAGTTTAGGGACATAAATATAATTAAGCAAAAAGTCAGGGACCTAAATGTAGTTATGGAAAAGTTCAGCCAGAAAAGGCTTAGAACTGCCTAGAAGTATTTCAGTCCCACATTCCATCAGTAAATATAGGAAGGTATACTAGTTAATCTAGCATGATACAGAAATTTTATTAGAGCTCCAAACAGTAGATATTTATCTGATAGTCTGAAAGTTATCTGAAATTATATCAGATTTCATGGACTTCAGATATAAGTGGGAGAATTACAGGAAAGTGTGCCCTATTGTGTTAGTTGTCATGGATCTGACATAACCCAGGAAAGAGTTGTGTATAAAAAGTTATTCCCATATTAGTGAATTTTGACGAGAGTTTGGGAACACCTAGAACTTAGCAGTAAATAAGCCTGGATATAATGAACTCTAGATGGCCTCATATATAGGCCCAAGATGATGCCAAGGAGGGCCCAAAACCCAGGGTACCAGTTCATCAGTAGAAGGGGCCAGTGTCCAGAAAAAGTGTGAAATTACAAAAATACCCCTATGTAGTCATATTGTACCAGAGATGGATGGAGGGTATTTTGGTCATATGGAACAAGATAAAAATATGGGATATAGTATAAATATGATTAGTTAGAGCCAGTATATGCCCTGAGGCAGGGCAATGAGGGGTGAAATGACAATTATGCCATTAGGGTTAATATAGTTCAAGTAAGGACACCAAGGGTATTTTGGTCCTTTTCCAAGGGATGGAGGGCAGATAAATATTCAGTATATCAATTTCAATGGTATGAGAAGCCTAGACATTGATTTCCATGACAGAATACATATCCTGGTTTATTATAAAAAATTCGGAACATAAAATAGTCCGGTTGTTGTGAAACTGCTCCGATCGGCACCGGATTGAATTGGAATTTTTTTAGAAGCTTCCTTACATGAGAATTTCACCACATACCCCCATGAGGTGTCCCTTGAGCTGTCCCTTATGATGTCATAATTATTCTTTTTTGAAAAAGTTAAATCAAAGATTAAATGTAAACCTTTAGATCAAATAGTGCACAAAGTAATCTTGGCCATTGATTTTCCATGAAATTTTCTATAAATCCCCCCTCAAATCTGGTCCAAAACCGTGGCCTCATGAAACTTGGGGAAACTCTTACAAAATGGAAACTCAAATCAAGACAAAGAAGATTCAAGGTACCAAAGTTCAAGTAAGCTAGAGATTAAAGGTAAGCAATCTCTCCTAGCTTATTTTCCTTTGATTTGGGAGCTTGAACTTAGAGTTTTCATGGAAGAAAATTTGAATTTTCTCTAAGGTGTTGTGCTTCCCAAAAACCTTAGATGAAAGGGGAAAGAAGAAATTAAAGTTAGAAGTATATGATTGAAGATTAAACAAGCTAATTAAGTGATTGGTTGTTGATTCAAATTGATATTCTTGACTTTGCCAAGGGTGAACCTGTTTGGTATTCACTGTTCATGAGGAAATAAAATGGAATTTCAATGATTTAATGATTCCATTGAATTTATTTGATGATTTTGTGTAGGAGTTGAAAGGTTTTGAACCTTAGAAATATTAAAATCTCAAGATTGTAGTTTTTGAAATTCTTCTCTATTACTGTTCAATTGCATGAACAGTTATTGGAATTTTATGATTTTGATGCTTCCAATGGTTTTAAAATGAAAAATTGTGTGGGATAGAGTAGAGAAACAAGTATGGGAAGCATTAGAATCAAAATGAGAATTTTTGAGGGAATTGTATACATATTTCGGTTCTGTACAACAGGCCATGAAGGAGCTAAAGTTTCATGATTCTAAGCTCATAAATGTGTTCAAAAGATAAAATTGTGTATGGTAAAGTCAAGATATCAATTGGTTCAAGAGCCAAGTTGATTAGTGAAGATTAGGGAAAGTTATGATAATAAAGAGTGTAACAAGGTTAGTCTTGAACATGGTTGGAGTTCATGAGACCTAATAAATTATGTGATGAATATGAATGTGTTTAGGACCTTGAAACATTCAAGAAGATGTTGGGAAGTGATTGACATAAAGGCTTCATGGTTGGAAAGCTAGGGAGCAAGTGCAAAAGATTAAAAGAAAAGCTTAAGTGCAAGGTAGTGAACTTACCTCTTTATGTGCTTGATGTGGTATGCTTATGTGTTGACATGTATATGATATTTGAATGATGTTGTGATATGATAAATGATGTTGAATATATTATGAATAACATGTTTTCCATGGCCATGCACTTTATGTAAAAGTATATAGCATGATGGTATGTCACTAATCAAAGAAAGTTTAATAAAATTACATATCATGCATTAGTATCCATCTTGCATATTTAAGTGGTAATGTTTGCTACTAAAATTCCCTAGAATATCACTCTCCCATAACCAACCAAGTTAGGTCAAGCATGATGGAAAAGGTATACATGGAGAAGAGCTAAAGAATGGAAGAAAGGAATGGAAGTAATTGAGGCCTTATTATATGCTATGAATTATCTATGTATGTAAATGCCATGTAAGGTATCCATTTATGTGATAAAACTATTTGTAATAATTATGGCATATGTACATGATGTATATAAATATTGAGAAGTTTATTTGATGGCTTATCCATGTTGGAACAATTATTGGAAATGAAAGAAAATAAACTGAAATGGTAAAAACGTAGATCCTAAAGCAGTTTTGTTATGGCTTCAGTTTGACCTAGCAAATGAAGGAATTATTTCACAAACTTTTATGAGCATTTAGCACACATCTAAAGCTTTAAATTCATAGGTATAACACTTCATTTGGATGTGTATAACAAGATAAATGAATTTTCAAAGTAAGGGACTATAATCCATCTTCAGAATTTTTTGCCAAATGAACAATAAATTTTGACAAAAAACTGTATTAATTGGTTAATTATTTGGTCTGAAAATTATTTTTCCTTAAAGTTCAAGATGTTAGCTTCACGTAGCTTTTTGAGCTACTTCATTTTAATTTTTCTAGAATTAATTATGATTTTTTAAAGTTCGTCATGTAATCTGGAATACCATATGAACAGTAACCCGAGAAAGAAAAAATTCCAGATTTAGCTAATGGATTTCCAAAGACTTGTAAGTGGTTTTAAATGCTACTAAGTGGTCCATAAAACGTATAAAAGTAAGGATGTTACAATAGATAGAAGATAAATACTCAATATAACAATGTCAATGGTATGAGAAGCCTAGACATTGATTTCCAGGACATAATACATATCTTGGTATATTATAAAAATTAGGAACAGAAAACAGTCCGGTTTTTTGTGAAACTGCTCCGATTGGTACCAGATTGGACTAAAATTTTTCTAGAGGCTTCCTACCATGAGAATTTCGCCACATGTCTCATGAGGTGTCCCTTGAGTTGTCCCTTGTGATGTCATGGATGATGTCACAATTAGCTTTTCGAAAAAAGTTAAATCCAAGATTAAATGTAGGCCTTTAAATCAAATAGTGCATAAAGCAATCTTGGCTATTGATTTTTCATGAATTTTTCTATAAATATCCCCTAAATTCTGCCCAAAACCGTGAGCTTGTGATACCTTGGGGAAACTCTTGCAAAATGAAAACTCAAGCAAAGGCAAATAAGATTCAAGGTACCAAAGTTCAAGCAAGCTAGAGATTAAAGATAAGCAATCTATCCTAACTTATTTTCCTTTGATTTGGGAGCTTGAACTTACAGTTTCATGGGGGAAAGGTTGAATTTTCTCTAAGGTGTTGTGCTGCCCAAAAAACTTAGATGAAAGGGAAAAGAAGAAATTAAAGTTAGAGACAAATGATTGAAGTTTAAACAAGCTCGTCAAGTGATTGGTTGTTAAATCAAGTTGATATTCTTGACTTTGCCAAGGGTGAACTTGTTTGTTCTGTACTGTTCATGAGGGAAGGAAATGGAATTTCAATGATGTAATGCTTCCAATGAATTTATATGATGATTTTGTGTAGGATTGGAAAGGTTTTAAACCTTGAAAACGTTGAAATTCTAATATTGTAGTTTTTGAAATTCTTCACAGTACTGTTCACTCGCATGAACAGTGATTATAATTTCATGATTTTGATGTTTCCAATGGTTTTAAAATGAAAAGTTGTGTGGGGTAAAGTGGAGAAACAAGTATGGGAAGCATTAGAATCAAAATGAGAATTTTTTAAAGAATTGTATGCATATGTTCAGTTCTATAGAGCAGGCCATGAAGGAGCTGGAATTTCATTATTTTAAGCTCATAGATGGATTCAAAAGATGAAATTGTGTAGGTTTAAGTCAAGACAACAATTGATTCGAAGGCCAAGTCCATTAGTTAAGATTAAGGAAAATAAGTGAGTTTAATATTCAAGAGGAAGTAATGTCAATTAAAGTGAGTTTAATGCTCAAGAAAATTAGATGATGATGGATGAATGGTTATGTGATGTTATGGATTGATTGATATGTTCCAAAAGAGGAAGCCACATATCCAAGGGAAGTGAGAAGAAAGAAGCAAGATAAAGTGAAAGAAATCAAGTATATGAGATAGTAAACTTTTTCTAAACTTGTTGCATTGAATGTTATGCTTGAATGTGCTATGGCTTTGTTGAATTGTGTTGCATATGTGTGTATGTATGAAGCTTTATTGCTATGATTACTTTGGCCAATTGTATTTTATATGTTACATGGAAGCATGCATATTACACAATGTTAACACTTTCACAAGCAAGCACAAGTATCTACATTAATGTATGCATTGTTTAGTAATGTTTGCTACTGAGATTTCCCCAGAAATCTCATCCTTTTCCATGTAATTCCAATCCCACAGGTTTATGAATGATGAAAGAGCATGATGAAGCATGAAGAAAAGCTAGGGATTGGAATTTTTATGTTATGTGTTATGTGAATGATGAAGTATATGTTATGTGAAGAATTATTATGTGTGATGTTGCTATATGACCAATATAAGTGGTGATGGTCATGATGTAATGAAAAATAGTAAATGATGGAATAAATGTATGAAATTTTACAGACATTTATTTGACATTCCAAGCTTCATTTTGACACCAAGAACACTTTATTTGGATGTCTGTACAAAGAGAACTAAGTTTCTAAAATAATAGACCAGAATCTGTTTCCAGAATTTTTGACTAAATGAACAGTAATCTTTGGTGAATAAACTGTATTAATTGACAAGTCATTTGGTCTGGAAATTATTTTTTCCTTAAAGTTCAAGTTGTTAGCTTCACGAAGCTTTTTGAACCACTTCATGTCAATTTTTCTATAATTAATTATGATGTTTCAAAGTTCATTGCGTAATCTGGAATACCATATGAATAGTAACCTGAGAAAGAGTAAAATTCCAGATTTGACTAATGGACTTCTAAGGTCTTGTAAGTGATTACAAATGCTACTGAATGGTCCCCAAGACACATAAAAGTAAGGATGTTATAGCCTAGATGGATGCTTAGGTACCTAACTAATCTAATAAGCCACAAATTAACAAGTTGAAGAGACGGTGTTTGATGAGATTTTATCTAACTACTGAAAGTAAATCCTATGCTATTGTTTATGCTATTAAGTGTTTATGATGATGAGGTGAATGAATGACAAGTATGTTCTCTTGGAGATTACCTTACCTTCATTATCCATAGAATATGAGAAGTTAATCAGCTGAATTAGAATATATTAGCTAACAACTCACTAGCTAAATCTCAATCAAAGCTACAACTCACAGACATTAAAAGAGATTATGAATCATTCAACTTAGTGATAAAAGAAGATGAATTAACAGATATAACTATACTCTATTTATGATTACTCTAATTAACTACAACCATGTCCAACTCGGTCTAAGGATAAAAATCAATCAAAGCATCATTAATGCAGAAATAAGAAATCCAACTCGATTCCCTACTTCTTTGTCCTCTACTAACTCTAATTGAATCAATAAACCAGAAATAACTACATCAACTCGATACAATCAAATATGGATTAAAGACACAATAAACTCCATGTTTAGCTCAAGGATTCAGGTTCAGTATTATCTCTAAGAAAGCACAATAGCTTAGCCTTGCATTGGCATATAAACTTTAATATTAATAGAAAACACATCAGCAATCATGATAAATGTGGAGGAAGAATATGCAGATGATAGCTGCATTTTCCTGTGATTCTATTGTCTAGAATAGAGAAAAGTTAATAGAAATGGAAAATAGAGATAGAGAAGAAGAGAGCAGATGGCATATGGAAAATAGGATAGAAATGGAGAAGAATTTGGTGTGGTGGAATGAAGATGAAATTAGAGGTGCAGGTAGTCTAAGCGTGAATTATAATCTGGAATCCCCCCAAATGATATGATGATGGTGTGTATATATAGGTGTGGAAAGATGTGAAGGGTAGCTGAAATGGCGTGAGAGCATGTGTGGAATGTATGAGGTAACAAAATCAGTTCATGAGCTAAGACATATGGATAGTATATGATCTGTGAATGACAAGAGAGGTGACAGATTTGAATTGGACTCAGCACATGACTAATTTTGTCACAGCACATGAGTGGTTCCACCACTTGCTTCTGTTAACAACTTCTTAATTTCCATGTGATATAGCCTATGCAATTGTTATTCACGTGCAAGCCATTTCATTCCATTCTCTGTGCAGCACATGACTGATTTGCACTCCCTTTCAACTATAACACGTGCAGCTTGTGATATATTTCCTCATGTGATTTCTGTTGGCATCTTCTCTAACATATGCTTCAATATCCAGCTGTCAATTATTCTAATATGCTGATTGGTCACTGTAAAATGGAAATTTAATAGATTATTTATCCAATTAATCACTAAAATCAAATCAATTATTTCCATTTATTCCATTTTAATTTTATTAATTAATTACTCATCTTATTGGTAAATGGGGATAAAATCAATAATAAAACTCACTTTAAACACACTAAAAATACTACAGATATGTGTTTATCAACCACTTAGATGAAGAAAGAGGTTATAAATATTATACAATAGGACAGAGAGTCACTGCATGAATATTGGACAAGGTATATAAATTTGGTAGCTTGGTATCCACACCACAATATCACCAAGGATGGCTTAGTAGACATATTCTATGCCTATCTACTACCTCGCAATAAAGTATCGCTTAATGCAACTACAAATGAATCCTTAAGAGATAAAACTCCACAATCAAGTTGGGAGTTATTTCAAAAAATGTAATAAAGACCATCAGTCATGTGAGTCATCAACTTCGACAACTCCAAGGAGATTTTGTCAGAAATAGCAGCTTTAGGCAACAAAATAGGGAAAAGAATTATCCTAATCGAAAAGGAGCTATATTCTATAAAACAATTACCTGACGTGGGTATATCGCAAGCTATAGTTATAGGGTGTGAGTCATGTGGTTCAATGATGCATGCTACAAGTACATGTGATACACAATATGAAGAAGTAGCAACAATATATAAAGGGAGAAATAATTAGTTCCAAAAGAAATACCCTTATTCGAATTCTTATAATCCTAGTTGGAGAGACCACCTAAACTCTAGGTGGGGAAGTAGTGACAATAGGCTAAATCAATTATAAGGTAGAGGTGTTTCTTGAAGCAACTATCAAAGTAATGTCAGGCCTATTGTTCTTGCTCAACCTAATGCTTTAGCAGCACCAAGACTAGATGAGACCTCTCAATTGTTGAAAGTATGGCTGCACAAAAGAATAATATAGACAATAGAATGACCTACATAGACAACAAACTAAAAAATTGATGGTCAATTCACCTCTATAGCTTTAATTCTTCAAAGGATGAAGAAAGATAATGAAGATGTGTAGAGAAAACTTGAAGAATTAAGTTCTAAGAATGATGATATTTATAGCCATCTAACTAAAGTCTCCAATATTGTGAGTGATATTCAAGCAAAGAGCAGTGGTAGCATACCTTCGAATATTGTAATTAACCCTAAGGCTCTTAATTTTCTCTCATTAAGGAGTGGTAGAAAGGTTCATTTTAAGGAAGATGATGCACTAAATAAGGATATTGAAGACCTTGAGATTGAAAATCCACCACTGTCATCGATGAAACTCTGGAAATTAGAGAGTCCCAAAAGCAGCAGCTTATGACAAAGAGAGCAACCCAAGAGGAAAATTCATAGGAACAAGAACAAGTACAAGAGATTCAAGAAGAGGAAGAGATAATACAAAGTTTAACTTACAAGGAGAAACATACTAAGGAGAAAGTGGAGTCAAGTAAGTAAGGAGCCTTTATGCCTATGGGTAAGGAGGTAAGTATTAAAGACCTCCCTTTTCCTAAAGATTATCTAGCTAAAAAGAAAAAGTTTGACCCTAAGTTTATGAAAGATGCGTATACTCTGTTCAATAAATTGGAAGCAAATATCCCTATAGTTGAATTTCTCAATAGGAATCCTAAGTATGCCAAATTTTTGAAAGAATTGTGTGCTGACAAGAAAAAGTTTAGGCATCTTGAGAGGATTTAGGTGAGTGCTAATGTGTCATCTCTTTTTAAGGTTGAATTACAGGTTAAGTACTAAGACACATGATCCTACATTATCCTATGCACAATAGGCAAGGTTAAGTACCAAGTCGAGACCTTAAGACCCTAAAGTCATGACTAAAGATCAAACTCTTAAGGAGAAGAGTCTCTGTGTTATTGAGTCACGACTATATGATTGTGTGGTTGTGACTGAAGAACAGAATGACAAGAGAAGAAGGGTATGTGTGTCCCTGTTGCAACTAAAAGATGTACAAGTCGCGACTAAATATTCCAGGAATGATATATGTGAACTTGAGTCACGACTAGAAATTGAAAATAAGGTAATTAAGTCATGACCTAGATTCCCAGACACAATAAGTGAACTACAAGCTTCATCAGTTCCACCATCTAATGTTTTGGTTAAAGGACTAATATTTTCTAACTCTAATTCTCCTTACTCGCATTATAAAATTACATCTCATACATTACGATTTCTGAATGACTTGATCTCTAATAATGATCTAGGTATGAAGGACGATAACCCAAGTATGTTGAGTTGTGGACCAACTTAAGCTTGGTGCAACAGATAAGGAAATTAATGGCAAAGTGGAGAATCTAAAATAGATGGACAAGGGTAACCTTCAAGAATCTACAAAGGGGAGTATTTCTAGCTTCATTGACTCCCCTCATATGATTCCTTCTATTGTTCAACCTCCAAAATTAGAATTAAAAGATTTATCCTCTAATCTTAAATATGCTTATCTTGTGCCAAATTCAAAGTTGCATGTTATCATTTCTAGTTCTTTAACTGTTAATAAAGAATATAAGTTATTAAGCGTGCTTAGTAAGAATATAGAGGCTTTAGGTTGGCAATTGGCTGACATAAAAGGGATAAATGCTACTATTTGTACTCATAGGATTTTGTTAAATGAAGATCCAAACCTATTAAACAACCGCAACAGAGATTGAACCCATTGATCTATGATGTTGTTAAGAAAGAAATTAGTAAATTACTGAAGGCAAGGATCATATATGATATTTTAGATAGTGAATGGGTATCTCCTGTTCATGTAATTCTCGAAAAGAGTGCAATCATAGTAGTTAAGAATGAGCATAACGAATTAATACCTACTATAGTGCAAAATTCATAGAGAGTCTTTATAGATTATAGGAAGTTCAATGACTCTACTAGGAAAGATCATTTTCCTCTAGCTTTTATTGACCAGATGCTAGAAAGATTAGTAGGGAAAAGTCTCCATTATTTCCTAGATAGGTATTCAGGCTACTTTATATTACAATAGATCTGAGGGACCAAGAAAATACCATATTCACATGTCCCTTTGGTACATATGCCTATAAGAGAATGCCATTTGGTTTATTTAATGCTTATAAAATGTTTTAGCATTATATGCTTTCTATATTTGCTGATTTTATTGAGAAATACATGGACATATTCATGGATGATTTTACTATATATGGAAATTATTTTGACCAGTGTCTAGAGAGTCTTTATCAAATCCTTGCTAGATGAATTGAGAAGAAACTAGTTTTAAACTTTAAAAAGTGACATTTCATAGTTGATCATGGAATGGTACTTGCATATCTTATATCTAGTAAAAGAATCGAGGTGGATAAATCAAAAATTGAAGTAATCTCCTCATTGCCCTAACCCACAACTTTAAAAAAACTATGACCTTTTTTGGGCACGTTGGATTTTATAGGATATTTATCAAAAACTCTAGCAAAATTACTTTGCCACTCTTAAAGCTTCTTCAAAAAGACATTGATTTTGTTGTTTTTGCTGATTGTAAAAAGGCCTTTGAAAATCTAAAGAATAGGTTAATTTCTTCACTTATTCTAACTTCACCAGATTGGGATCTTCCTTTTGAATTATCATGTGATACTTCCAATTATGCTGTGGGAGCTTTGTTAGGTCAAAAGGAAGGTAACTTATCTAGGGTGATTGCCTATGCCTCAAAAATACTTTAAGCTGCTCAAATTAATTACACTACTACTAAGAAAGAATTGTTTACAATTATAGTAGCTTTGGATAAGTTTATATTGTATCTCCTTAATTGCAAAGTTATTGTTCACAAATATCATAAAGCAATCAAGTATTTATTCCATAAACCTCAATTTAAGTCAAGACTTCTATTATGGATGTTATTACTTTAAGAGTTTGACATAGAAGTGAAGGATCATGCTAGAAATGTGAACCATGTTGCAACTCAAGATTGCGAACAGAGACAAGGGGAGTACTTAGTTATGATCTTATTTATGATTCTTTCACTAACCAATCTCTTTATGTAGTGTCTGCTGTAGGACCTTGGTTGGTTTGCGCATTTAGTGAATTTCCTTGAAACTAACATAATTCCATCTCATTTGCCCAAATTTCATATGCAAAAGCTCAAAAGCAGTCTAAATATTATATTTGGGATAACCCTTATTTATGGAAAGTGTGTTTAGATCAAGTATTAGGAAGATGTGTCCTGATAAAGACCACACCCAAGTTTTAGAAGATTGTCATTCTTGGGTCTGTGGGAGTCACTTTGGGGGGAAGAGGATTGCATATAGAGTCCTTGAGTCTGGTTTTTATTGGCCTTATTATTTAAGGATGCTTTTGAGTTTTGTAAGGTGTGTGATAGGTGCTAGAGATTTGGGGTAATTAGTAAGCATCATGAGATGCCACAACAACCTATTCTATTTAGTGAGATTTTCGATGTATAGAGAATAGACTTTATAGGACCATTTCCACCCTCAACTGGTTTTCATTATATCTTATTGGCTATAAATTATTTGTCTAAGTGGGTATAGACTATTCCTATGATACAAGATGATACCCAGAGGGTCTCCAAATTTCTAAGGTCTCATCTTTAGCAGATTTAGCGTACCAAAGGCATTTATTAGTAATCAAGGGGCAAGCTAGACAGTACGATGCACTGAGATAGAGAAGATCAGTTTAAGAAGAGGTTCAGAAGTAGATCCTTTGTATGATCATCATGAGTTGATCTACATTACAAAACACATTGTGCAGCTAGTCTATATTGAACAGAATGATAAGAGGTTAGAATGAGACTTGCCTAAGAATGATTTAATACACAGCCTAAGGTTAAAGACATGATGGCTAATAGATTGAAAGTTAATATTCCCAAAGAAAAGAGATTCCATCATGAAGAGATAATGACCTAACGCTCTGCCCTAGAGAACAGAAATAGTAATGCTAGGTGATGAATAAGATCCAAGTGACTTAAATTAGTCAGGATCTAAAGATAGACCAGAAAGAAATCACCGTCTAGTCAAGAATAGACTAGGACTGGTAGACAAAAAGAATTAAGAGACACAAAAGTTACTCCATATGAGATGGAGAGTGATCCGCTCACTTGAGAAGTTTTTCTCGAAGAATTTAAAAGAAGCATTCCTCTCAATTAGAGAGAGGTGAGCGTAAGGCTAAGGGTTAGATCAAAGGAAAGAGAAACTCTTTGATGAATACTTAGCCGAGTTCATTCACATGAACCTTGAGGCTTAATAAGAGATATTTTCTTGCCTGTTAGTAATCCAGGAGGATAAAGGAAAACTTAAAGTTTAAATGGCATAGAGATGCAAGGCTGACCTTTCCTTAGTTAGCTAAAAGAGAATAACTAACTTAGTTATGGATTACTGTGAGGCCAAGGATACATAAATCCTTCAGGCTAGAGACACAGAAGTCTTACAGGCGACAAGAGATGATATGATAAATGAATACTCCCCTTTACATTACATGCAGGGTAGAGTAGATATGATGAGAAAGTTATGTTGCTCCCATTCCCTACGACATACAAGTAAATAATTTAACTTGGTAAAGATGAAACAATAGCAAAGGGCTAAACACGATAGTTAGCTAGTTAAGTCCCAAAGAGTATAAAGAGAAACTATGATCAAACAGTGATAGTCAATGAGATAGAGAATGAGATTGAAGATGAGGATTAATAGTGAATCTATAGATAAATAATTATGATACTCACGATATATCCCTTCAGTAGGGGTAAGATGTATGAATGATGTGGCCCTAAGAAGGAGCAAATTCTGAGTGATATAAGTTAATATTGTTGCAATAGAGCTAGATTACTCTTGCGATAGAGTAAGATTACTTTTGAAATGAAACCAAGAGATGGACAACATAGCTCATGTAGAGTAATATTCTTCAGATAAGATAAATAGATGATGATAGACATATGCATGGTAGAGCCTGTGTAGCTCTATGTAGTAATGAATATAGTAAGGTTATAAAGTATGAGAATGATATGAGAAGTTCCTGAGTGATAGAGGAAATGAGTAAAGTCTGAATAGATAATATTGGCTTCTGTGATCATTTTTGGGGAATTATTTGTGGAGCTACCAACTATATGAAAGTGACTAACCTTGTAACTTTTTCCGTTGGTTTAGATCTTCCAGAGATGAGAATACAGTACAACAGAATCGTAGTAGATTCTGTAGGATTGTAGTAGATCCTAGTATGGCTCACAGGGTCATAGTTAGATCCTGAAAAGGCTTATGGTTGATCGCGGTAGATCCCAAGGGTCGCAGTAGACCAGGCCTAGAGCAAGAAAGTAATTAGCCATAAGTACAGTATTTCTTTAGAAGGACAAATACCAAGAAAAAATTAAGGTATAGAATCCTCACAAGCTGGTTAACTCATAACAGAGAGAGTACCCATGATGTAATTTTAGATATCCTTATTACTATTAGGGACTGAACTCAGAATCTTCTTACACGTAACAGGAACTCAGTGATCAAAGTTAAAGTTGTTAATCCTACGTCCCAAGGATTTATGGGAATATTACGTAAGATATGAGAAGAGATCCTTATGATGAGATTACATAAAATAAGAGACAAGTAGATCCTCCAGATGAGGATAAAGAGATTAGACGAGAAAATAGACCCAAGAGAGATAATATAAGATGCGTCTAAAATAATAAAGTACCAGGGTTAGAGCCTGTTAGCACCCATGCTTTAAATTTTTATATGCATACTTTAGTTAAGCGTGCTCAGGCAAGGGTAGTCCAATGATGGGTGACCCCCTGGGAAGTGATAGAAAAAGGTGTAAATGCCATAGAAATTAGTATATGTGCATAAAGCTATGTAAAGTAATAGAAAGATACGAAATAAGATATGCTATGAGAAGTATGTAATGAGAAATACGATATAAAGTGGCATTATGGCTAGCCCTGTAAACAGATAGAGAGGCTCCCTTTTTGTAAGCGATAAGATGTTTGAATGATAAGTTACAGGTGAAAGAGCAAATAAGAGCTTTCACTCCTTACATAAAATGCCAGGCATTATGTTATGTTATGTTTATAAAATATGCTAAAGCTCTGAATGTTAGAGCAGTGTAAGCTCTATGTGATAGAGCTGTGTAAGCTCTGAGTATTAGAGATGTGCATATTAAAAAAAGGAATGCTTGAGCTCAAATGTTAGAGCTTTGCATTCATGAGCAGGTATGTAGTCCTGCAGCATGCTGGCCAAGCATTATACATGTTAGAGTATGTGCTCCTATATGCTCCTATGTGCTCCTATTTAGTAATAGAGCAACGAAAGAAAGAATGATGACATAAGTCCTCTCTCTGTATTATGATGAGTTATTAAAAATGATAAGAATGCATGATGACATAAGAATGAGAGTTAAAGTGTGCATATATTCAAAGAATTCCGCTAGATACTCAAATGAGTCATAAATGATTGCTCTAAGAAGTATGATGATATAACAGTATTCGAGAGAGTTTAATATTAAAGAAATGAACACTACTCACAAGTTTAGTATGGTGAAAAGTCTATATATAGATAGATGCATAGCAAGAAAGTAAGTAATATAATGAACGGGAGTTCAACTCTGATCGAGTTGATTCAGAATAGAAGAATGATCATAGTAAAGATATGAAGAATTGCGGATATGAAAAGTACTCCGCTAAGATGTTTATTTTAAGAGATAGATACCCCAATCCTTAGTCAAAAAGAAGACAAGGATATCTATCCAAGATTACTGACTAAGGTGCTAAGTAAATTTCGATGACGAAAGTTATTTTAAGGGGGTAGAAATGTCATATCCTAATTTTTCCCTATCCATATAGTACTGATAGTGGAAAGAGGTTTAGAAAGGATTATGATGAAGATCAGAAGAAAAGATAAAGGTTAAATGAGTCTTGAGGGAAGAGAAGGACTAAAACGCAAAGTAGAAAAGTTTAAAGGCTAAAAGTTAAAGTAGAAACAAGATGTGGGCCTTTAGATCAAATAGTAACCAAATCAATCTTGGCCATTGATTTCCACCAAGATTTTTCTATAAATAACCCCTCAAATCTGCATACAAACTGTGGCTTCTCAACCCTTGGGGAAACTCTTGCAAAATGAAAACTCAAGCCAAGACAAAGAAGATTCAAGGTTCCAAAGTTCAAGCAAGCTAGAGATTAAAGGTAGACAATCTCTCCTAACTTATTTTCCTTTGATTTGGGAGCTTGAACTTAGGGTTTTCATGGGGGAAAAGTTGAGTTTTCTTTAAGGGGAGGTTCTGCCCAAAAACTATAGATGAAAGGGGAAAGAAGCAATTGAAGTTAGAAACTTATGATTGAAGCTTAAACAAGCTAGTTAAGTGGTTGGTTGTTGAATCAAATTGATATTCTTAATTTTTCCATGGTGTGCCCAGTTTGGTCTGCACTGTTCATGAGGGAAGGAAATGGAATTTCAATGATTTAATGCTTTCATTGAGTTTATATGATGATTTTGTGTAGGATTGGAAAGGTTTTGAACCTTGGAAACATTAAAATCTCAAGATTGTAGGTTTTAAAATTCTTCAGTTACTGTTCACTCACATGAAAAGTGATTGGAATTTCATGATTTTGATGTTTTCAATGGTTTTAAAATGAAAAGTTGTGTGGGGTAAAGTGGAGAAACAAGTATGGGAAGCATTAGAATCAAAATGATAATTTTTAAAAGAATTATGTGCATGTGTTCGGTTCTGTACAGCAGGCCATGAAGGATCTGGAATTTCATGATTCTAAGCTCATAAATAGATTCAAAAGATGAAATTATGTGGGGTAAAGTCAAGATATCAATTGGTTCAAGAGCCAAGTGGATTAGTGAAGATTAAAGAAAGTTATGATAATAAAGAGTGTACTAAGGTTAGTCTTGAACATGGTTGGAGTTCATGAGTCCTAATGAATTATATGATGAATATGGATGTGTTTAGGACCTTGAAACATCTAAGAAAATGTTGGGAAGTAATTGACATAAAGGCTTCATGGTTAGAAAGCTAGGGAGCAAGTGCAAAAGATCAAGAGGAAAGCTTAAGTGCAAGGTAGTGAACTTACCTCTTCATATGCTAAATATGGTATGCTTATGTGTTGACATGTATATGGTATTTGAATGATGTTGTGACATGATAAATGATATTGAATGTATTGTGAATAACATGTTTTCCATGGCCATGCACTTTATGTAAGAGTATATAGCATGATGGTATGTCACTAATCAAGGAAAGTTTAATGAAATTACATATCATGCATTAGCATCCATCTTGCATAATGTTTGCTACTGAGATTTCCTAGAATCTCACTCTCCCATAACCAACCAATTTAGGTCAAGCATGATAGAAAATGTATGCATGGAGAAGAGCTAAAGAATATAAGAAAGGAATGGAAGTAATTGAGATCCTAGCATATACTATGGATTATCTATGTATGTAAATACCCTATAAGGTGTCCATCTATGTGATGAAACTATTTTTAATACTTATGGCATATGTACATGATGTATATAAATATTGAGAAGCTTATTTGATAGCTTATGCATGCTGGAACAATTATTGAAAGTAAAAGAAAGGAAACTGAAATGGTAAAAATGTAGAACCTAAAGTAGTTTTGTTGTGCCTTCAGTTTGACCTAGAAAATGAAGAAATTATTTTATGAAATTTTACAAGCATGTAGAACACATCTAGATCTTTACGTTCATAGGTAGAACGTTTCATTTGGATGTGTATATGAAGAGAAATAAATTTCCAAAGTAAGAGACTAGAATCTGTTTCCAGAGTTTTTGGCCAAATGAACAATAAATTTCAATGAATAAATTGTATTAATTGGCTAATCATTTGGTCTGGAAATTATTTTTCCATTAAATTTAAAGATGTTATCTTCACGTAGCTTTTTGAATCACTTCATTTCAATTTTTTTAGAATTAATTATGATTTTTGAAGTTTATTGCAAAATTTGGATTATCACATGAACATTAACCCGAGAAAGAGAAAAATTCTAGATTTGGCTAATGGACTTTCAAGCCCTTACAAGTGGTTCTAAATACTACTGAATGGTGCCTTAAACATATAATAGTAAGGATGTTACATTTGCCACCGGTTGTTTAGGTGTGATTTACTTCTTTATCTAGGAGTATAAAGGTTCAAGTGTAGGGGAATTGATAAGATACAAATTGTATATGGTTTATTTGGCATTTTTAAGGGTTTTGTGACACTATTACCATTCATTATATGCCTATCATTGTGCTTTCGGGGTAATATATGATTGTGCATGAAAATGTGCTTATTAAAGGATAAAATGGTCAATTAGTTCTTTCAAACAACATATATTTTGTCTTTAATTAGCTTGTCCTTTACAATAAGTTTTGATTTTGATTTGCAGGGGTTTTGAAAGAGACTCAACAACCCAAAGTAGAGCAGAAAAGAAATCACAAGACAAAGAAGACTAGAATCGAGAGAGTCAGCTTTTGTGATGTTTAGTGGTGACCTATTTTTCTTCTGGGAGATTATCTATGTTTTAAGGTCATGACCTAAACATAGATCTAGTTGTGACTAGAATAGCTAGTTAGTGAAGTTGTGCATTTTCACTTAGGTCACTATGCAATTAAGGCAAGGGATCAGTAGCCATGAATGGGAGGGTTGCCTATTGCCAGATTTGCTCAATATCAAGATGCTCTCATCCTCTCAACTCCTCTTATCAATTCACAACTCAATCTTCCATTTTCATTCAATTTTCCACATTTTTCTCTATTTCTTCATAGATCAAATCATCTCTACATCCTTTCTCGTCAACTTTCCATCAATTTTTTCTATTTCTCTCATGGCACCAACTTCATATCATAATGGTGGCATGGTCAAAGCTATGAGAGGTTATATCTCTTAGCCTCTTGGTGATGGACAACATAGGTTGAGCTTATGGACAACAATAGGAAAGTTTCTATATTAATCTACAGTTATACAAGTTTTGAGGACCCTAGATATAGGGATTTCATGTTTTTTATCAGATTGAGTTATCGATTGACTAATTCTCTCATTAGACATTTATAATTGAATTATATGATGTGATTGATGAACTTAATTTATACATTTAGTTGAATTCTAGTTAGTTGAACAATTATTGAGATTGTTAATAGTTTATTCAATTGATTAGAGATTTTAGCTATTGATTGATAGTTAATCGATGTGCTTCGTGTCATTTGATTATAATTATGCTATAAGTGGATTTTCAATAGTGCATTAAGGAGTTTGAATTCAGATTTGATAAAAGTGACTTTTAAACTCAATGATGTATTTGACTCAATTGATTGATTGAGACTTAATTTAATACTTAGTGATTTTATAAATTTCAACTCAAACTAAGAGCAAGGAAAGCTATGTTTTCATCATCAAGAGGTGTTTTTATCATATTTCTCCTACATTCATCACTAAAGAATTCCAATAATGTTTACTTTCAATTCCACCCTTACTTGTATTGCACCAATGTTTGATCAAACCCAAAACTCCATATTTTTACACAGGTTTAAGTTATCATTAGCTAATTGTTAAGACATGTTATGTAATTTCATTAAACTCTCTTTAATTAGTTACATTCTATCATGCTTTATGCTTTGGATAAAAAATTCAAGGCCATGGGAAACATGTTATACATGACATATTCAACATCATTTATCATGTCACAACATCATTCAATCATTATATACAAGTCAACACATAAGCATACTACATCAAGCACATAAAGAGGTAAGTTCACTACATTAAAATTTTATCTTTTTCTCTTTTCACCCTTTGTCTAAAATTTTATCTTTTTCTCTTTGGACCCTTTATCTCCAACCAAACATTAGTTGCTTGTTTAACCTCTTTAACTAATTCTCTTTGGCATATAATGGCCTTAAACACAACTACATTGTACATATAACTCATTATAGCCATTACATAAATATTATATATCAAATTCCTTAAAACCCCTAACTCTTAACTCAATTCTTGGAGTTAGTGGTTTTGGCTTTGTAATAATTATTTTCTTAGACCAATCCTACACAATTTTGTCTAAGGATTCAAAATATGAGCTTAGATTTATGAAAACCAAACTTCTTCCTTGACTTCTATATAGAATCAAAACATACTCTATTTCCAAAAATTCTCATTTTGATTTCAATACTTCCAATACTTGTTTCTCTACTTTACCTCACACAATTTTTTATTTTAAACTCATTGGAAGCATCAAAATCATGAAATTCTCAAATATGAAAAGTGATTTTTATAGTGGTAGCCAAGAACATAAAACTCTAATTGTATCTATACTTGAATTTCTAAGCCAATACTAATTAATTATAGCTTGTTCAAGCTTATATAAACTATATGTAACATTAAATTCATATTCCTTCCACACTAGGGAAGCATGTCCAGCAGCTATACCTAGGGGAGAATTGCCATTAAAACCTCTTCAAACAAAGAGTAGTCTTCCCATTACATAGTACAAATATAGGAGAAAGAAATACCTTGAATCTTTACTTGATTTGCCCTTAAATTGCATCTTCTTCTTGCTTAGGTTTTCATTTCAACAGCATCTCCCCATACCTCTCTTGTTTCTTGCCAAAATGAAGAGAAATGGAGGGGTATTTATAGGCCAAAATCCAAGGACATGAATGGCTAATATTGATTTAAATATTATTTAATCTAATGGTCTATAATTGCTCTCATTTTTTATTTAACCTCCAAGCAAGATAAAGGATAAAACCACATGCTAAAATCCCCCTTTTTTCCATGCATATGGCGTCATTTGGACTTGAGGTGGGACCCACAAGGACACCTCAAATATTCTTGAATTTTCTTTTCTTTTCCATTTTAAAAATCCATAAAATATTCTAGGAAATTCATTTGGCCACATGATAAATTCTTTGACTTCTTAGGCCTTCACATGACACTATTTTGGGCTCTTTTTGAGTCCAACACATTATTTGGCAAACATCCCAAGGCATTTCCTTTACCAGGCTACCTTAACATACCTTAATTTAAGGAATAAATTTTATTAATCTCTTTTAAGGGTCCTAACATTTTTATAAATTCATTATACTATTAAATAATTTTTTTTGAAAAGTTTTATAATTTTCTGAGATCCAAAAGTCCTGTTAAAGAATCTATATGTCTCATTAAATCCTTTTGCAGATGTCCAATTTCACTTTAAATTCTATAATAAATTTTATAGGACTTCTTTTTAGCTCTGTCAACTTCATAAATTATTATAATAATTATAAAAAAATTATAAAATTTCATCTTATTCTGAGATCCATAAGGTCTTATAGCATTTTCCAGACTTTACGTATTAATATTAATTTTTTAGGACCTCAAATCAGAATTCTGAAAAATATACTTGGCCCAATTATCATTCTATATTTATTAGTAAAATTTAGGACTATAATATTTTTGGCTAATTTTGGGTCATTTCTAGCTCAACTTTCTCATAATTACAATTTTGTCCTTAAATTTGACAAGTTACACTTTAGTCCCTTACTACACTTTTTGTAATGTCATTTTAGTCCCTTTCTAAACATTTTGAAATTATAATTTAACTTATGAATTCATAAAACTCTATTTAGGTCCCTTGAATTTTTTATATTAAACTTTCATAAAAATGACGTTCAGGTCCCTAAGCTTTATAACATTATACTTTTTGTTTCTTCAACTTAAAACTCATCTAATCATTATAATTTATTCTGATCATTGTCAAAATCTTTTCCTTACGTCTTTTCTCTATCAGTCATCTACAGATAGGGAAAACCAATCGTCTATAGGTAGAGAAAAATCAAGATGTTACACGATCCAATTTCATGTATACGGATCTCATCTCGATTTGCAACACTTTAGCCAAGGTGACATATATTTTATGTTTTTCTCTACCATATTAGTACTTTTTACTGCTTTACTAGTGAATACAAATATCCCATCTTTGCACACTTCACTTGAGTGTCAAAAGCAGTGTGGGAGAGCCAACCTCTCTAACCTGTACAACATATTGAACATTGTATACCTTCACACAAACACATCAACTAATGATAAAAACATAATTACATCAATCATAAAAGCATTGCATAAAATTTTTATTTCACATTTTATGCATACCAAGAGCTTTTACATGTCTCTCAAAGACTTCTTTTCCCATTAGTTTTATTAGGGGGTCTACTACAATACATTTTGTAGAAACGTATTGCACGATAATAATTTTTTGTACTATATAATCCTTCACAAAATTATACTTGATGTCAATATGTTTGGTCTTGTTATGATACTTGGGGTCTTTGGTGTATGCTATAGCTACAGTACTATCACAGTGCATTAACAACATATTGGTACTATCATTTCCAAATCCAAGGTGTTCTATGAATCTTTTTAGTCACAAAGCCTCTTGTACTACTGCAATGCATGCCCCAAACTTAGTTTCCATAAAGTGTAAGGCAATGCACATTTGCTTCTTGCTACTCTAACATATGGCACTATTATTCATCAAGAAGGCATAACACGAAGTCGATTTATGCTCTTCCTCATCTCCATCTATATCAGTATTAGAGTATCTGACTAGGTGTAGATTGCTTCCCTTATAACACGGTGCATAATAAGTTATACCCCCTTTTCACTGTATTCTAGCGTTACTTACTGGGTTGGACTAAACCTACTTACTAGCATGACTGCATAACATATATATAGTATTGTATATATTAGATTACCAACGGTAGAAGCATATGGAACTCTTTCCATCTTCTTATTATCTAACTTAGTCTTAGGATACATATCAAGCCTCAAGGCTACTCCGATAGTTACAAGGATATCTATAGGATTGCAATCTTTCATATTGAATAACTCCAGTATCTTCTTGAAATAACTCTTTCATGAAAGAAAAAGGATTATGCTAAAGCAATCTCTTTAGATCTTAACTCTGAGTATTTATTCTGCTTCACACATTCCTTCATTTTAAAGTTCGATTAGAGCTATTCTTTAATAGCTGCTATCGAACCTAGACTATTTCTAGCTAATAGTATATCATCTACATATAAGGATAATATAATAAAGTTATCCTCAAACCGCTTAACTTAAGCACAATTGTCTTCCTCTATCATTTGGAAGTTATTTTGTCAAATCTCAAATGACACTATCTGGATTATTGCTTTAGTCCATAAATTGACCTTTTAAATTTACAAACCTATTGTTCATTCCTTTCTCAATGAAACCTAATGGTTGTTCCATAAAAATTTCTTCATCCAAATTACCATTAAAAAAATGTGGTTTTTACATTCATCTATTGTAATTCCAAGCCTAAAATGTTTACTATTGCAAGAATAAGTTTTAAGAATTAAAGCGCACAATACGTGAGAAAGTATCCTCATAATATATCCCTTCATGTTGTGTATATCTCTTTGTTACTAATTGAGCCTTATATTTATCAATTGATCTATCCACTTTTCTCTTAATTTTAAGAACCTACTTGCTCCCAGTGGCCTCACGCCCTTTTAAAAGATCAACTAACTCCTAAACTTGGTTCTTTTTCATTGAGTCCATTTCTTCTTCTATTGATTTCTTCCACTCCTCCTTAGCAGAACTTGACAAGGCCTATTTCACATAATGGGGTTTATTATCCCCTTCAGGAGTAACTAGGAGTAATTCTCCTTCTATTTGGAAGTGACTCTTAGGAACACTTTCCCTATTACTCCTTCTGATAGTAGTTTCCTGCTTATCTATCTACTTTTGTTTCGATATTTATGCTGACATTTCTTAGCTCCCACTTAGATTGACATATCTAGATATTTTTGTTTTGTCAATTTGTTTTGCACTATCTTGTTCATGTTCTTTTTAAAGAGATACAATATGATCAATATCTTCTCTATTAGGAAATTCAGTCTCAATGAATGTAGAGCATCTTTTGATTCTATTTCAGTCATTGTTCTATCTTCATTCTCAATGAATCTATCCTTTGGACTGTTTAGAGTACCTTATAAAGATACACTTCATTCCTCTAGGATCTAACTTTCCATACTTATGGGAATCATCATGGATATACACGTCTAACCCCTATGGTCTAAGGATGGTTAGATCTTACTTGCGTTTCATTCATGACTCATAAGGTGTGGAAGCGACTGATTTTAAGGGTATGGTTAAACATGAAGGTTGCTATCAATAAAGTATCACCCCAATATGAAATTGGCAGGTTTGCTTGAGTCATCATATACCTAACCATGTCTCAAAGAGTTATGTTTCTTCTTTCAGTAACTTTATTCTATTATGGAGTATCAGCGATAGTTAGTTTCCTAATTATCCCTTTTCTTCATAGAGTTATTTGAAATTGATCATGCAAATATTTATGACCTCGATCAATTGATAATGCTCTAATTTTATTATCTATTTGATTCTCTATTTCATTAATATATTGTTTGAAACACTCAAGGGCCCTAGAATTATATGAGATCAAATAGACATGACCTTATTGTGAAAAGTCATCAATAAAGGTAATGAAATACCAAACTCCGTGCTTTGTCCTCACATTCATTAGACTGTAAATATCAAGTAGATTAATTGCAATGGACTTTTAGTTCATGTTCCCTTATTGAAAGGCTTTCTGGTTGCCTTGCTAGCAAGACAGTTTTTATATAAGGACATTTCCATATTCACAATGGAACCTATCAATTCTTCTTCAGCCAGTTTAATCATTCTATTGTGATTAATATGTCATAGTCTAGCATGCCAATTTTTCATATCAATAATATTAGAAGAAATAGAAAAACATTAATTAATACTATAACTACCAATAATATCTAAGACAAAGAACTTTTTGAATAGGAAAGTTGAACCATAAAAGACTGAGTTGCTAAAAATGTCTGCAACTTTGTCATGAAAGTTCACTTTAAATCCAAATTCTAAAAGGCATACAATAGGGACTAAGTTTCGCTAGACGTTGAGAGAGAGTGAAGCACATCATGGAGCATCAAGGTCTTGCCACCATGCAAAGTCAATTTGCAAGTGTTAATGCCTCTAACATTGATCCTCACATTATTCCCTACGTAAAGCCACTTACTTTGATATTGTAATTGACGATACTCCACGAAGGATTATCAATCCTTGGTTATGTGTTTTACTGAGCCTGAATCCATAACCCAAGAAGAAATTATTTCCATTAGAAAAATAGTACCAAAAATAATGAGGTATGTGAATTCACATAATTCACTAATACCTTTTTTATCTCAACCTACTTAAAACAATCACTTGCAAAATGACCCATCTTTTGGTCAGCAAACCACTTAACCTTCTTCAGGTCCAATTTATGCATTCCACCTTTCTTTCCTTTCTTATTGTACTGTTCTTACCCTTTTGAAATTTAGGGCCACCCTTCTTCCCTTTATTTTAGAACTTCTTGCCCTTCTTATAATAGAGTTTTAATTTGGAAGTGTTAGTATCCTTAATCAAATGGGCATGTCTAAAGGTCTTGTAAACCTCTAGACTTCCATCTTCTAACTCTAAATGCCTAACTGTATTGTTAAAAGTAATGATATTTTTATTGGGGGTTAAGTTGACTTTCATATGCTCATAACCAACAGCAGTGATCTAATCACAACCTACACTTGCTGTTTATAAGACTATAACTAACTTCCTTCAGTTCTTTGATCATGTTAGTCATATTTGTCATATGTTACTTCATAAGAATGTTTGGCTTAAGCTTATAGATATCAAACTTAATCATCAACCTCTTAAGCTTAGTGGTAGAAACATCACCAAATTTATTCTTTAGTGCAATCCATATGGTTTGAACGTTCCTTGTCCGTCTCAAATTCACACATGATGTCATCTGTCATGGCACTAAGTGTGATTCTAGCTATGCTATTCTTCTTCCTCTATACCGGTAAGCCTCTTAATCTCTCCTATGCTGGACCATATTCCTAGCTTCAAGTTTAACCATAGTAGTCGTCAAAGGTTCAATAGCATCCTGTTCCTTTAAGATGTATTAGACCCTTCAGTGCTAGATATCCCAGTTATCCCTATTGAGTTTTTTATGTTTATTTAGTTTAACAATTATGTTCTTGGTTGTCATTTGTTAGTTCTTTGACAAAACTGTGTTCTCTTTTGAGATGATTGAACCAAAGAATATTTTAGTCATATAGCACAGTGAAGTATATAATGTTGTGAGTTTATATTATTCTTGACTAGAAAATAATGACACTATAAGATCCATGATCAAGAGTATACATTTGCACCTCCCATCATAAAGATACTAGAAATAATCATTATGTACTATCAAGAATTCTATATAAGTGTTTTAACAACGAAAAGCAACTTTTGGAACCTTATTTCCTAAAAGCTCCCACTTACAAGAAGCATGCTTATATTACACAAGAATAATCAAATTGCAATTTAAATGAGCTTTGTAACATCCTAAATTTTCCCTATCTGTATAAGACTGATAGAGAAAAGAGGTTATGAAGGATAGTGATGGTAACCAGAAGAAAAAATAATGATTCAGATAAGTTTTAAGCCAAAGAAAGAGAAAAAGATGTTAAATTGCAATTTAGAGAAAGTTTAGGGACTAAATTGTAATTAATGAAAGTTCAATGACTTAAATTAAAAAAGTCCCAAAGCCAAAAATAGAAGTAGATACAAGTTATGGGCCATCAAGTGTAATTATGAAAAGTTGAGGGACGAAAGTGTAAATTTTAAAAGTTCAAGGGCAAAATGGTAATTATAGAAAGTTGAGTCAGAAAAGGTTTAGAACTGCCCAAAAGTATTTTAGTCCCAAATTTTATCAGCAAATAGAAAAAATTGTGCTAGTTAATCTAACCTACTATAGAAATTTTATTAGAGTTCCAGATAGCTGATATTTATATGATAATCTAAAAGTAATACAAATTTTGTATCAAACCTTTTGTACCTCAGATATAAATGAAAGGTTATAGAAAGGTACATCTTGTGGTAAAGGTTAGGGAACTAGCAGAACCCTGAAAGGAGTTCTATAGGAAAAGTTATTCATGTTTTAATAAATTTTGACGGGAGTTTATGGATACCCTATATCTGATTATGAAACTTAAGCAGTAAGCAAGCTAGGACTGAATGATCCCAGATGACATCACAAGAGGTCCATGATAATGACAAGTAAGGCCCAAGCCCATGATATCAGTTCATCAGTTAAAGGGGTCAGTGTCCAGAAATATTTAGAAAATATGCAAAATGACAAAAGGGCCCCTATATTATAAAAAATTAAGAAATGAGTAAAGGGAATTTTAGTCATTTTATCCAAGTCAAAAGATCAAAGAGAGCTACAAGAATAGTTGACCAGGGTTAGGAAATATTTTGTTGAATTGTGAAAAGACAATAATGCCCCTAGAATCATTAAAGTAAATAAAGAGGAATCAAGGACATTTTGGTAATTTGTCAAGGAAAGTTTATTGGAAATTAAGCCATCAGAGTATTTGACCTTGATCAAAGACCCAAGATGGCATTCCAAGAGGTAGAAAAATGTAGCCCAAGAGTTATGTGGATCCAAGTAGCATTAAAATAATATTTTAGTAATTTTTAGTAATTATACCTAGTTGAAGTTATAACTGGGGAATTGATCGGTTAAAGCTTTAAACTTATCCGGAAGCCATGAGGTGGCATGGAAGGTGTCCTCATGGGACCCACCAAGATGTCACATGGCAATAATCTAAGGGAAGAAGAAAACTCAAGAAAAAGTTAAGGACACGTGCACAATCTCAGTCATTCATTACGAGATAAGATTATGGAATTCTCTAGAAGTACTGAGTTAGTAACTAAAGTATCCCAAGGGCCCCATCATAGCCACCTAGCATTCAAGTTGTCCTTTGATAATATTATCATGATGATACAAGCTAAGCTTATTAAGGAAGCAAGTGATCTGAGCCGTTCATCATGATTTGATCTATACCGTCTATTTCACTTCACTTCACCTATAAATACCCATCACCCCTCCATTCCATTCCATCGATGGCAAGAGAAATGAAGAGAGAGAGAAGAGAAAATGAAAGAGAAATGAATGAAGGAAAAAGAAGGAGGTCTGACCGAGCTAGGAGCAATCTAAGGAGTTAGGGACTCGGCAAGCTTAAGAATAAGGTAAGTAATTTATCCTAGTCCCTGCTCTAATAAATTACATTATTTTTCTTATGAATGTAATAGTTAGAATATAAGAATATTTCTCTCTTAATAAGGTTAGTCGTGGATAAAAAGAAAATTAGGGGATTGTCAATTAAGGGCATTACCTCAAGTTAAGCATAAGAAAGTAAGAGCTATACTGGAAAAGATAATAATAAAAATATTATTATGCTATATATAGTCGTTGACCTATGTAAAGAAGGAACCTTAGAACAAAGGCTAAGGACTAAGGAAAAGCTACCCGACAGGTAGTAAATTTACCTACTTGTATGATTATGCTACTTGGATGGTTTATGTGATATTTACTTACTTTGACGATATAAAGCATGTATGATTAAGCAATGCTCTATTTCTTTTTATGATATGGCCATATGTTATAATTAAGGGACATAGAAGCATATAATTTATCATTATGCAAGCATAATCATTAAGTGCACACATAGTAACATCAAGCATGTAGTTGCATATATTATATGGTTTCTGTTTGCTCCTGAGATTTTCCCCTGAAATCTCATCCCTCCATGTCACCCCAACACCAATAGGTTCTTCAAAGATGGAAGAAGATGAAGATGCATGAAGAAGAGATAGGAATTAATTGCATGATGTATGTGTATATGTGCATGTAAAGTTAGATGATGAAATTGTCAATGTGAATAGTAACTCATGAGTTGGTAGTGGCAATTAAGTTATAATTAGAAATAGTAAACATTAGAATAAATATATGATATTTTACCAGTAAATATTAGACATACCAAGCTTCAATTTGATATATAGAATGCCTTATTTGAATATCTACACATTGAGATATAATTTTTCAAATTTGGGACTAAAAATACTGGAATCAGGGGAATGACGTAGAATGAATAGTAAAGTTTGAGCATTAATTGACGTTGACTTGGTTAGTGCATAGTCAACGAGTTATTTTTCCTAAAAGAGGAATAAGTTATCTTCTAGTAGCAACTTGAATCACTTCATTACGAATATTTTGGATTTAATTATGATTAATTGAAGTCAGGTTACCTATTTGGAATTTACACAGTGAACAGTACTCAATAGAATAAAATTTTAGATTGTGTAATTTGATTTCAGTGACCTTAAAAGTGGTTTCAGATGCTACTGTTTAATCCCTAAGACATAAGCAAAGTAAGGTGTTACAAGCTTCATTAATGAAATCATGTTTTCCAGTTCATTAAATATAAGGGAAGCTAGTACAAAGAAACATCAATCAAGATAAGCGTAGAAAATTTTAAAAATAACTCTCCTTAGTTTTATGAGCTTTGGTGACTTAAGCATAAATTTTGAAGTTATCTCAATAGTTTCAACCTAGAAAGATTTTCTAGTTCGCCAACCTTTATGTCTTACTTGTCTTATGTATTCCATCATGACTTATGCGTAGATTTTTGCCTTTCTTGTTAGTCATGAACTTGGCATAATCATGGAAAACTATAAATGCCTTTTATATTCGTGAGTATGGCTGCTTGATCTTTAGCTATCCTTTAGCCAGAGCTAGGGTATAGGGCTGGATTACTTCTTCTTCTTCCCTAGTTCATAAGTTGTTTAGGAAGAGAAGGCATAGAGTTAGATCCAGAATTTGTGTGCATCAATTGTAGATCCTTAGGTAGAGGATCTTCCATTGAATCCTCATAATCCTTCTCAGGGTTCTACTCAAAATCCCCTTCTAAATCTGCATAAGGATTTTCTTCAGGGTCCTTATCAAAATCTTCCTCTTGACCCTTAATCTCTATAAGCTCCTCCGAATGTTCTTTTTGAAGAAGTTCAGGATTTGAATCCTCACTCTGAGGTTCATTTTCTGGAACTTCATCGTCCATATATGACAAGCTTAATGAGTATATTTAGGGATTTCAGTGCTACTTGAAGTCCTTTAACTTATTTTCACCTAGGAATTTAATAATATAAATTATCATAATTTTTTGAAAATTTTCAACACCTAAAAATACTAAAAAAATATATTGAATACTCACAAATAGATCTAAAATTGCCTCCAAATAGGTCAATTATATATCAAAATAAAGACTTTGATTTTAAAGAAATGTTTAAGATAAACCGCACCAAAATCTGAGTCTGGACGCTCCCTCATGAGCCTTTAGAAGATTAAATCTAACAAAAATAAAAAAATAGGGCGAGGCCCACTCTCAAGGCCAGATGCGTGGCTTCCACACACCACAGAGGGGCCTCCACATGGCCTAGGAAACATGTGGCAACTGTACAAAAAAATAATTTATGGGATGGACTAGGTAGGTCTCTGTCCAACCCAACCCTGTTGGTTTTTTTGTTGCTTTTTTTTGAACTGGATTGGGTTGGGCTCAATCCAACCCAACCTAAATAGTTTTTTCTCTCAGGCTAGGCTGGATCCCATGATCTGGCCCAGTCTGATAGTAGCCAAAAAAATTTACCAACTTTCACCATTTTTTATTAAGGTTCAAAATGACGGCATTTTGGCTAGAGGTTGTCTTCAACCTCCAGCTGGGTCACAATAGACCTGGTTTGCCAACAGGTCAAGTTTATCCAAGAAACTTCTCTCTTCTGGTTCCCTACCTTTTGACGTCTATTTTTGACATTCTTATAGTTGTTTTCCATCTTTTTCTTGAGCTATTATACATAATGAGACTATGTTTGAAGCCTAAATAAGAGTTTTCAAGTGACCCAATTTGACCAAAAATTTCTCTCCTTAATAACTCTGTGTTCTGACATCTATTCTTGAAGTTCTTGATCTTGTTCTCTTTAATTTTTTGGGATCAATACTAATGGGCTAATTTTGAAGCCTAAAACTATGGTTTTCATATGACCCAAGTTTGACAGATTGAAGCTTAATGGGGAGAATATTATATAGATCATCTATGTATATGATATAAGCTAATAAATCATATTCTAGCCTCTAAAATAAACTATTCTCTGATACCAATGAAGCGATTTGAGCATGCATGAGATGTAGACTAGTTTCTCTAGCAGCCATGTTATAACCCGATCACTCTAATGGACCCAGGTATTCACACAAAGCAAATGCAGTCCAAGAAAAGAAGAGAGAGTTTAGAGAGAAAATTTTCAAGTGAGAGAGATCTCAGTTATTTGAATAATGGGACTCCTAATCAGAAGTTATACTATCTCATTATTCTTTCCCTCAATCCCACTAGGCTTATCCCACGTATTACACATTTAAAATTAAAAATTTGAACAAAAGGGGAATATCTTGGATAACAACTTAGATTTTTTGTTATTATCACCTGAGCCCCATATTAAATGGGTTTAGGTCCAATCTATCAAGGCTAGATCCGAGCCCAAATTCCAACAGATACAATCTAGAAAAAGGAAAAATAAAGGAATCGATACAAATTACTCAGTTAGTGAAATTTACTGCACATGTGATCCCTATAAGCAAAATTTCAAATCAATCCTCCAACATCTATTGCATTGGTTCATTTTTTTGTATACAAAGTTTTAGAATGGGGTTCGGCTCACCTACAATCCAAGGGTAGGGCGAAGTCTCCCTTCTTTCTAAGTGATACCAATGTCAGGAAGGACACGTCTATTACCCCTAGGTGTAAACCTAGGCACTAAGGAGTTAGGATGTTCCTCAAACACTACCACTGATACTATAATAAAATGATACTCCCCATGGATCGAATACGCTCTAAATAGTCGTAATCTTACCTCTTCACCAGTTGAACCCATGGACGATGGGTTGTATTGGTTCTTAGATACAAGGTAATTTGGGGATTCAAATTCCTTAATCCACGCATAATATGGCCTAACTCCTTAAAGCTACTCATTACATGGACTAGCTCTTTAGGACCACTACCTATTTAGCTCCAACTTACTTGGTTATGGGGATATGTATCAAGGAGGAAATATGGACTTTAAGGATGAATTCCTTGATGAGGAAGAAGGCTTGAAGGTTTATGAGACCTAATTTGTTCATGTATTTTATATCGATTAAGGGTCATTTTATAAGTAATTTGGGCTTAATTTGCATATTATATTATTATATTGAGTCTTAGGTCTATACAAGTAATTTTGTACTTTAAAGGGCATTTTGTCATTAATTTATATTGCTAATTTAATTGATTTTTAAGATATTTAGTATTACAAATATTTAGTCTAACTATAGGAAATATAGAGATTAATTGAAGTTAGGAACAAAAATGTATTTTAGCCGCAGCGAACAGTTACAGTCATAGCAACTCATGAATTTCATGTACAAATCCATTTTAATTCAAGGTTTTGCCCATTTTTTCACCTTCGATTAGACTTAGCAACCCTAATGTGACCTAACACCAGCCACCATTCACACACTACACCATACATCCTCTCAAGTTTTCTCTCATCTTTCTACCATGGATGATTTGATGTTGCAGCTAAGGTTTCATTCATGTTGTAGTAGCTCCTATGTGTGGCTAGGTGTCCATGGAGTTCATTTTACTATTGGAGGAAAGGGATTTAATGGTAATTAAAAGTGGCTTTTACCCACTATTAAATCTGTTAGAAAGTGGGCTGATCCACCTTTGGTGGTTTAGACCCAAACCCCATATGAAAAGAAGTGGGAGTTACCCACTGGTTTTGCAGGAGGAAAACATTGGGGAGTGACGAGAGTTTTCAATAACCCACTTCCCCTCACTCATGCATATACATACGAGACACAGAAACAAAATGGTGGAGCATGTGTGTTCTATATTTTCTGGTTTTACAAGTGTTCTCTCTCTTAGTATGGTGTCTAACGCTCTGCCTCTACTTTTCTTCAGTGCATTTGCTGTGCAAACGTGACTGTAAGCCTTCTAAAGTGCTCCAATTTTGTGTGGGTATTTAGTAAGTCAAACAAAGGATTCCAGGTACTCCCAAAACCTTCAGTGGTATCAAAGCCGACTTATATGCTTCCGCATGCTTCTTTGTGTTTTTTTAATTTTCTAGTTATGCACTATTCTATTGCTTATATCTATTTTAAAGTGTTTATTTAGTAATAATATGCATAGAGCATGCATTTAAACCATAAACAGAAGCATTGTCAATGTAAACTATAACTGAGCACTTTCATTTTGAAATTTAGTCATTAGAAAATAGAGGATTCAGGCCTTGAAATTGATCCCATTGCGTAGAACACAAAAAAACAAAGAAAATAACACCTAGAACATCGAAATTGGATGTCGGACAGAGAATTTATGGCAAAAAAACTAGTCGGGTATGTGCGACTTGGTTGGAGGTCAAGGACGACACAAAACGGCGTCATTTTGACTCCTAAGGAAAATAGGAAAACAACCTGTAACACTATTCATCAGACTGGGCTGCGTCCAACCCAGTCCCATAACAAAAAAAAAATTGGGCTCACAGAAGCCCAATCTAAAAAAAATGAAAAATATTTTTTTGTTTTTCTGGAAGTATGGGTAATAGGCCGAGTTGGATTAGTGGATCCCACCCGGACTTACTTAAAAAAAGATTTTTTTAATTTAAAAAAGGAATTTCTGGTGGCTGACACGTGGTAGCACCAGACTGGCGCGTGCAGCTGAGAGTGGGCTTCATTCAATTTCTTGGCGCATGCGGTTTATTTCTAAAAATCTTTAAAATCAATATCTTTGTTTTGATATATAATTTACCTAATTTTGACGACAATTCTTGACATATATATGAATATTCAGTGTATTTTCTAATTTTTTTTTAGTGTTTAAAAATTCTAGAAAATTATGATAATTAATATTTTTATTATTTAGGTGAAAATGACTTCATCTAGCACTAAACCTCTGGGATATACTTAAATGATGGCATCTCATTCTTGGATGAGGTCAATAACCTAGAGGAAAATTTTCAAGAGGATCCCGAAGGGGAACCTGAGGAGGATCCAGAACAAGATCTTGATGAACTTTCTAAAGAAGACCCAAAGGAGTTGATGGAGGAAGTTCCACAAGAGGAACCAGAAGAAATAAATGATTACGAACCGTGCTCAGAAACTTTATTCCCCATCGAACCACTTCCTCTACAGCCTTTAATAGTGTCTTCATATTTAAACTCTAAGATGGTGCCTACTCTTAACGGTGAATCTCAAGTTGAGGATGGAGAAGAAGTGAACCGACCTCTAACCCCTACTTTGGCCATAAACATAGTTGAAAGAGATGAAACCAAATTAACAAACATAAAAGGCGTTAATGGCGTGATTAGCAATTACATTGAATGCATGACAGATAAGAAGAATATTGAATTCTACTTGAAAGTCATAATAGAATATATATAAGAGTAACAAGAGTTAGAGGCAAGCGAAAATCAGGACACATGAGCAAGAAATATTGGCTTACAACAATAGAATTTGTATATAACCTTAAAAAGCTGTCTCATGAGCTTAAAAAGTTAAGAAAAACAATATTAGAATATTGTAAAGTTCATATCAAATGATGTATATTTGTATTTTGATTTCCATTGCTTTACTTTGTTAAGGGCATCCTTTATTACTCTTTCTTTGTAAAGACTTATCATTTATTACATGCCTTATATGCAAGAAAAACATGTTTCATTTCATTTCTTTATCTTAGTTGTGATTCATGTATGCCTTTTTATAAGTGGAAGCTTTTTTAGATGATGAGTATTCTGAAAAGCAATATTTGATGAGAATAGTGATTATATTAATTTTGATAGAAAATGATGGCATTGCTAGTGCTTGTGTGATGAGAGGTACAAACATATTCTCCTGATCATGGGTCTAGTGACTATTATTTTCTGATCAAAAATAATAAAAGCATGTGACATTGTATACTTTACATGTGCTATATATATGTGTGTGTAAATTTACTTAAATGTTCTATGGTTCAATAAATTAATGTGGGAAAGGTTTGTCACATAACCGATATTGAACAATGGCATCAAAGAACATTATTGCTGAATTGAACAAGGGGGAAACCTCAACGGGGACAACTGGGATATTTGGCATCGAAAGGTCCAATATATTCTAGAAGAATAGGATGCAACTGAGCCATTCACAATGGCCATAGTAGAGTTTGAGGCTGAAAATACGGCCCAGCACAAGAGAGACCAAGAAGCATACCTGTCCCTAGAAAAGGAGAATAGCATCGCAAGAATCACCCTGCTGAGTGCAACGGCTGATGATTTGATGTATGAGTTTAAGACACACAGAACGGCATAAGCAATGCCGATTTCCTTAAAGGATAAGTTTGGGGGAGTGTCCACGACTAAGCTTAGAAGGTTGGCGATTAAATTCGATACCTATAAGCTAAAACCAAATAATCTTATGAGGCAACATCTACGAGAGATGTCCACAATGATTCGTGAACTGAAGGAAGCTGGACATAATCTATCTGACGAGTAGCAAGTATAGGCTATCATCAGGTCGCTCCCTGCCAGTTAGGAGCACATGAAAGTTAATATGACCCATAATGAAAATATCATTACTTTCAATGATGTGGCTAAGCATTTGGAGCTAGAGGATGAATCATCTAGAGGCTTATAAGGCCACTGGACAAGCATATTTGACTAAAAGTGTTGGTCTTACCAATCAAAACCTGAATTCAAAAAGGGCAATAAATTTCATAAAAATGGGAAGAAAGGCGGTCCTCTACCTAAGAAAGGCAAGCAATAGTACAAGAAGAAGGGAAAGAAAGGAGGCAAGAAAAAGCTAGACCTTAAGAAGGTCAAATGCTTTGCTTGCCAGAATATGGGACATTTTGCACGTGAGTGTTCTAAATAGGCCAAGAGCAGAAAGGTAACAATGAATTATGTGAATTCATATGTCTCATTTGTTTCTAACATTGTTTTTCTGACATAACCTATTTCTTTTTCTTGGATTATTGACTCAGGCTCCACAGACCACATAAGTTGAGATCGAGGATCTTTCATGAAATATCGTCGATTACCATTTCAAAGCAAGTGGCTTTTTATTGGCAATAATGCAAGGATTGAGGTTCAAGGCATTGGCACCTACAGACTTGTTTTGCATGGTGGAAAGACCTTGATGCTGCATGATATCCTTCATGCTCCTGACATCTGACGGAATTTAATTTCTGTAATTTGCTTATTAGATTTTGGGTTTAATGTAAACTTTCATGGTAAAGTTGCAGACATTTGTAGAAACTCAATATTTTATGGTTCAGCTTTCCGATTTCAAAAGTTCTTTATTTTGGATCTTGCTAGTGATTTTAATGTTCATGTTTGCTTTGCTATTACTTCGAATAATCCTTATATGAATATTTGGCATGCTAAACTAAGACATATTAATCAAAATAGAATGACTAAACTGGCTAAAGAAGGCTTATTGGGGTAATCCCTATCATGGATATGTCGTTATGCGAAAGCTGTCTAGCTGGTAAGGCTACATGGAAACTATTCGATAAGGGAATACGAGCCAAAAACCCGTTACAATTAATCCATTCCGATATTTGCGGTCCAATGAGTGTGAGGGTGAGACACGGAGCTTTGTATTTTATTACCTTTATTGATGATTTTTCACGATATGGTCATGTCTATTTGATTTCACTTAAGTCTGAGGCACTAGAGTGATTTAGACGATACATAAATGAAGTAGAGAATCAAATGGACAATAGAATCAAGGCATTACGTACTAATTGAGGTCGTGAATAGCTTTCATATCAATTTAAATAGCTATGTGAAGAAAAAGGGATTATTAGGAAACTAACTATCCCTAGCATACCTTAACAGAATGGGGTTACCAAAAGAAGAAACAGAACTCTTCTATACATGGTTAGGTCTATGATGGCTCAGGCAAACCTTCCAATTTCACATTGGGGATGCTTTATTGATGGCAACCTTTATACTTAACCGTGTGCCCTCAAAGTCAGTCGCTTCCACACCTTACGAGTTATGGACTAAACGTCAACCAGATCTAAGCATCCTTAGACCTTGGGACTCGGCTGCATATATCCATGACAATTCTCATATACATGAGAAATTGGGTCCTAGAAGGAAGAAATATATTTTTATAAGGTACTCTGAACCCTCAAAAGGATATGTATTCATAAGTGAAATTGAAGATGGAACAGTGACTGAAACAGAATCAAGAGATGCTATATTTATTGAGATAGAGTTTCCCAATAAGGGAGATGTTGACCGCACTGTATCTCTTTATGAGACTCAGGAACAGGATAGTGCTGAACAAATTGACAAACCAAAATCATCTAGGTATGTCAATCTGAGTAGGAGCCAAGAATAGTTAACATAAAGACCGAGACAAATAAAAAAAGATAAGCAAGTTGCTCCTACCAGAAAGAGTAACAGGGAAAGTGTTCCAAAGAGACGCTTCTAAATAGAAGGCGAATCACTCTTAGCTACTCTAGAAAGGGATGATGAACCCCACACTGTTCATGAGGCCTTAGCAGGTCCTACGAAGGAGGAATGAAAGAAAGTAATGAAAGAGGAAATTGACTCAATGATGAAAAATCAAGTTTGGGAATTGGTTGATATGCCAAAAGGGCATAAAGCCATTGGAACAAGTGGATTCTCAAAATTAAGAGAAAGGTGGATGGATCAATTGACAAATTCAAAGCTTGATTGATTGCAAAGGGATATACACAACAGGAAGGTATAGATTATGAGGATACTTTTCACATATTGTGCGCTTCAATTCAATAAGACTTATTCAGGTAATAGTAAACAGTTTAAACTTAGAGTTACATCAGATGGATGTAAAAACTGTATTTCTGAATGGTGATCTAGATGAAAAAATCTATATAGAACAACCAATAGGTTTCATTGAAGAAGGGTTTGAACACAAGAAGTGTAAACTCAAAAGATCTATTTATGGATTAAAACAGTCATCCAGACAGTGATACTTGAGGTTTCACAAGGTGATTACCTCATATAACTTCCAGATGATAGAGGAAGACTACTGTATCTACGTTAAGCAGTTTAAGGGTAACTTTGTGATATTATCTTTATACGTAAATGGTATACTCTTAGCCAGAAATAGTTTTGACTCTGTGATAGCTATTAAAGAATGGCATTCATCAAATTTCGAGATGAAAGACATGGGTGAAGCATAATACATACTTGGAGTCAAGATTCGAAGGAATTGTTCCAAGAGAATCCTCATTTTTTCACAAGAGAATTATATCAAAAAGATACTTGAGCGATTCAATATGACTGAATAACCCATGGATATCCCTATGGCCACTGGAATGGCCTTGAGTTCTGACATGTGTCCCAAAACTGAATTAGATAAAAAGCAAATGGAAAGAGTTCCATATGCCAGTGCCATTGGTATCCTGATATATGCAATGATGTGTACAAGACCAGATATTTGTTATGTCGTAGGGTTAGTTAGTAGATTCTACTCCAACCCTGGTGAGAAACACTGGAAAGCAGTAAAAAGGATATTGAGATACTTAAAGGGCACAACTGACTATGTGTTGTGTTATTGAGGAAGCGATCTTTGCCTAATCAGATATTCCGATGTTGATGTAGGTGGTGATGATGAAGAATAAATATCAACTTCAGGATACATCTTCTTACTTAATAACGGTGCCATATGTTGGAGTAGCAAGAAGCAGACGTGCATTGCTTTACACTCTATGGAAGCTGAGTTTGTGGCATGCACTGCAACAGCGCAAGAGGCTGTTTGACTAAAGAGATTTATCGAACACCTAGGATTTGGGAATGAGAGTACCAATCCGGTGTTGATATACTGTGACAATACTGTAGCTATAGCCTACACTAAAAACCCTAAGTATCACAGTAAGACCAAACACATTGATATAAAGTATAACTTTGTGAGGGATTATATAGTACAGAAAATTATAATTGTACAATACATTTCAACTAAATGTATGGTTGTAGACCCCCAGACCAAGCCAATAGGCAAAGAAACATTCGAAAAACATGTAAAAGCCATTGGCATACAAAAGATATAAAGTTACATACTATATGTAATAATTTTATTTGTTATTAATGATATCATATCATTTATTATTACTTATATGTCTGGGTAATAGTATACAATGTATAGTATGTCGTACAGGTTTAAAAGGGTAGCTCTCTCACATGAGCAACCGCCTTTGATGCTATAGAAGCGTTCAAAGATGAGACATGTGTTCACTAGTAAAGCAGCAAGAGTGCTGATATGGTAGAAAATAAACACAATAAGTGTCACCTTGGCTTAAAAAGTACAGTAAGTCGAGATGAGATCCATGAGTAAGGGTATGGATCGAACAATGGATACCCACATCCATAAAATCTGTTGCCATATAACAAATTCTTCAAAATTAACATCATATTATGTGAATAGAATTGAAGAGTTTAGGTTTATATACTATGAGTGTCTAGACTTAAGTCTGTACACTATGATTGATAAAATTAAAATGATGTACACTCTTTAAAGATAAGAGGAACACCGTAACATGTAATTCATACCACATGTGTTAAAGAACTGCAAATAGAAAGCAAGTGAATCAATCCCTGCTTCATTGTTGTGTGAGTTCCAGAAAGGTATAATCCTTTCATTAATGTCCTTTGACTTTGACAATATTATAGAGGTATGTTTCAACGATTGCTACTTTGGTATATGTTCTATGGTCAAATTATATATGAACCAAAGGTATTATACTAGGAAAGTGGTTGATTCATATCAAAATGATATATAGACGAAAGAAAGATTGCTAGAATATACAAATCCATACTAGTGTCTGTGACTAGTCCCTTATGATATTATTTTGTTAATTTCATAAGTATGGATACTATGTATAAGTGGAAACTATCTGAATTATGTACTGACTCAAGAGGGATTAGATTAGCCATAAAAAAAGTGTATATGGGCAAATTTAGGATATTCAAGATATTATAACTTATTTTTGATCGAGCAGCACTAAAGGGTTGCTTTGTGCTAGTATCTGTAAAAGGGATTTCTAGTACAAACGCCCAATATGAGACGTCATGCCTACGTGATCACGATAAAGCACCAAGTATGAAAAAAGGAAGAGAATGAGATTGGACCCATGATATATAATCTACCATATGTGAGGGGGAGGTGTTAGAAAGTGGGCTGATCCACCTTTGGTGGGTTAGACCCAAATCCCATATGAAAAGAAGTAGGAGTTACCTACTGGTTTTGCAGGAGGAAAATGTGGGGGGAGTGAGGAGAGTTTTCAGTAACCCACTTCCCCTATTCATGCATATACATATGAGACATAGAAGCAAAATGGTGGACCATATGTGTTCTGTATTTTCTAGTTTTACAAGTGTTCTCTCTCTCAAGTGTGGTATCCGACGCTTTGCCTCTACTTTTCTTCGATATATTTGCTGTAGAAACGTGACTGTGAGCCTTCTAAAGTACTCATATTTTGTGTGGGTATTTAGTGAGTCAAACAAAGGATTTTAGGTACTTCCAAAATCTTCAAAATCAATTATGTCCAATTTGTGAAAATGAAATTGAAACAGTGGAACATCTATTTTCCCATTGTTCATGTGCTCAATGCACATGGTTTGGAGGTACGTTGGGAACTAAACTTGATTTCTGCAATCTGCACATGGTTATGAAATTGCTTTTATCTGTTGGCTACTATGGTTTATTTCGAAAGCATGGAACAACTATGTTTTCAATCGTGTTAAACCAGATCCTATAGCAATACTTGAATTGGCCTCTTACTCTCACTATGAATTCTAGAGAGAACTTGTGTAGAAAATAAATCAGACTAAGTTGTACCTCCTTTTATTAATTCTAGACTTGGCTGGCGTCCCCCTCCCATTGAATTTCTGAAAGTTGGTTGAGACGGAGCTTTTCATGGGAACTCTAATATGGCTGCAGTAAGTATTTTATTCAGAGATGAATAGGGAGAGTTCATATGGGGCTTCGTTGACAAAGTTAAATCTCTTGCAGCTTTTATGTCAGAGGCTCTAGCTTCGAAGCGTGCTTTAATTAATATTTGCTACTGATCTTCGATGCTTAAATTAATATTTGCTACTGATCTGGGACATGATAAAGTTATCTTAGAAACTGATTGTCATTAGTTAAAAAGTGTTATAGATTTACAACAGTCACGTCTTGTTGATTGGTTATGTTGGAGTATTTTGCACGATATCTCTCTACTTGCATCTAGAGTTCGGTTCTCTTTGGTCTTTACTCCTCGTTGGGGTAATTATGTAGCTGGTGCTGTTAAGGGGTGTGCCCTTTGGGGTTGATTTCTGAGACACCTCTCTGTCTTCTGTTCTAACTAAAGATGCCCAGGAAGGTCAAGATTATGCTCATATGTTCGATGCTTCGGATTGCAGATCGGGTGTTGACTAGCTCTTGTTTTATTCTTGATTTTTACTATTTTTGTTCGCTTTGTTTTCATTCTCGTTAGTTTCGCACGCTGTTCTTGACTTTTAATTCCTTGTATTTGCACTTTTCCTATTAATAGAAATATTCAGTTGAACAAAACAAAATCTTATAATTTAACCTAATTTTTAATCAAATTCTTCTATTTTTTTAATCATAGCCTTATAATTTTATTTAATTGTAATAAGGTCTTTATAATTTTTTAATAAGATTCTTATAATTTCAAATGATTTTTAATTATATCTTTAAGTGACTAATAAAAACAAAATTACAATAAATTAATAAATTAGAAAGGCTTGATAAAAAAAAAAAAACTTGCTCGCTAGAGATTGAAATGTAAAGCAGCAGCCTCGATAAAAAATCTTATAATGTGTCATGTTAGTCTTAGGTCGAACAAAGCAGCAGACTGGTGTGATGAGCATAAGCCTAAAGGAAGAGCTCATCCTAAAAGACTAGTCTATTAGGAGGAAGAACCCCTTGAACTTATAAACCTCACTCTACTTGTGAGGCTCTCCAATGTGGGACTCATAACAATACTACCCCCTCAAGAGCTGATGTCCCCGGCGGCTCCACTCTACGGCACTTCACTCGACCTTTCTACCGGTCAGAACCCTCAATAGGTAGCCCTCTCCGGTGAGTCGACTCTCAATGAAAGCACCAATGTGATGAGCATAAGCCTAAAGGGAGAGCCCATCCCAAAAGATTAACCTATTAGGAGGGAGAACCCCTTGAACTTATAAACATCACTCTACTTGTGAGGCTCTCCAATATGGGACTCATAACAACTGGCTTCCGTTTGGTGATACAGGCACCCCAGCTTTAGACCAGATCGTAGAGTTTGGTGATAATGGTCTTGTAAAATTTCATTAAAAAAATTAATTTTAAATTTAATTTTTTAAAAAAATGCTTATAATAAACAAAATATATATAAATTTTAAAATTATAATACCTAATAATATAATTTGATTAATATTATAAAAATAAAAAATAAAAAAGGTTTGATAAAAAAATTTATGATGACATGATTAAAAATATATAAAACTATATAGACCTATTGAAAATAAAAAAAAACTCTAAAGAAGCTTAATTAAAAATTAGTTTAAATTATAAGAATTTATAGATTAATTTTTTTAAAAAAACAATAGAGGATTGTAAATTAGATACAGACACACCTTTAAATTTAAAAGGATAAAGAAAAAGAAGAAGACCATTTCATTAGATGGCTAAGTTCCGTGTCCGGGTTGACAAAAGCCTACAGGCTACCGCACCCAACCACAAATGTGAGTTTCGAAGTGTGCGCTATAATTTATGGTTCCTTATCTTCTTTTACGCACATACCAAGGTATAAAAAAACCTAGATATTAAATGAGGTGAAATAAGCGAAAATTCCGTTGCACATACACAGTAGCAAATTAACTTCTATTTATCCCTAAAAAAGTTTAAAATTTCACTGCACCTTGTTATACTAAAATGAAATTAAATTTTACGGGAAAGAAGACATGGTGCTTTTATGTGAATCTACAATAACATATGTGTGAATTTTTAACAGGCATCAACAAATTTACAATAACATATAAAAGAATAATAACTTTTATTTCACATATTAATTTTATTTTAGTTTAAGGCATACAATAAAATTTCAGAATCTTTTGGAGACAAATGAAAGTTAATTTGTTATAGTGGGGGTACAGTAAAGTTAGCCTATGAAATAATGGTCAAAGAGTTAGTGTTTAATTGTTATATTATTAATAAGAAAATATATTAATTGACATGTGAATAGAATATTTATATATAAATCATATATATAATCCAATACAATAAAATTATTAAATTATAAATATAAAATATTATGATTTTTAAACTCAAAAATGTTATAAATATCTCTTGCATACTTGAATGTCTATATAACTCTTATCTTTTGGGATTTCTCTTAAAATTTTTTTTAAGATTTTTTCTACTTTATGTCATAAACCTATAACTTCCCCAATGAATAACTTGAGAAGAGTTTCTTAGTATTAATGCCATTAAATTTATCTTTATTCCTTTGTAACGTTATGTTTAGTCTTTAATGGTTGTGACTTATAAATAGTGGTCATGCACAAGACATTTGTACAAGTGAGTATACAAGTATATAAGGAATACTCTCTTACCTCCTATTTCAATCTTTTGTTTTGTTACGTCTTCTTATCTTTAACTTCTTTATCTTCTCTTATTTTATAATACGTTATCAGCACGATATTGCTCTTGAAAAATTAAAGTATAAACTTATTGTCAGTTCATATATTATTATATTCAATTATATACAAATATTATTAATTTTTTCTTTATCTAATTATCATATATGTTTTCTTTTCTTTATCATATATAATATTAATATGTTTTAGTAGTATATAATATTTTTCTTTACCCACCATATTACTCGATTATCCTCTTACCTAATTATTATGGGCAAATTTTATTTTCTATACATTTGTTATATACTCTCCTATTATTTATTATGTTGTTATTTTCTATCCATTTTAATTTTAATTTTTGTTGTTAGATCATATGTGTGTGTGTGTGTGGAGGGTTATCTTTATCCTCTTTTATTCTTATGTAAAAGATTATACTGTTATATTTTTCTTCTTCTTTTAATATATTGATACAATATTATGATCGATTCTCTATTTATATGGGTCTGTACTATTATTTATATTTTCAATTCTCCCTCCCCATATATTCATTAATGTATATTTCAATTGATTTATTTATCTTTTTTTGTATTCTTAGCATTATTATATATTTATTACAGTTATGTAATATTCACTTATTTATATTAAGAATTACTTATACTATGTTATTATTTCTAATTCTATATATTATAATATATTATTTATGTTATTTATATTTATGCATATTTCTTTATATTATTTAATTTATTTTGTTATATTTATTTATTTAATTTATTTATATTTATTTAATTTATATTACTTATTTTATTTATGTTGTTTCTATTGTAATATTATTTTCTCTGTATTATTTATGTTATTTCCCTTATTCATTATTTTGTGTTGTTTATTTAATTGCTTATGTGTTACTATATATATATATTATAGTTATTTATTTTTTTTTATTTTGTTTCTTTATTTATTTCATTTATATTTTGTTACTTTTATTAAATTTATATTTATTTTGAATATATAATGTTTATTTGATTTATATTTTTATTATTATATTTTTTTAATTAATTTTATCATAATTATAATTGTTATTATTATTATTTTAATTTGATACATGAGTAATCTTACCAAAATTGAGTTTACTGCTCTTGATATATCAGGGGAAAAATTATATGTCTTGGGTTTTAGATACTGAAATCCACCTAGATACCAAAGGTGTAGGGAATGATATTTTACTTGAAAATTAAGCAAGTAGTTAAGACAAGACTAAAGCCATGATTTTCCTTCCCCACCATTTACATGAAGGGCTAAAAGTTGAATACCTAATGATGAAAGATTCGTTAGAATTGTGAAATAATTTAAAAAAATGATATGATCACCAAAAGACGGTAATCTTACCTAAAGCTCATTATGAATTGTTGCATTTGAAGCTACAAGATTTTAAATCTTTATCTGAATATAATTAAGCTATTTTTAAAATAATTTCTCAATTGAAATTGTATGGTGAGAAAATAACATTGATGACTTATTAGAAAAAACTTTTTCAACATTTCATGCTTCAAATGTGCTCCTGTAGTAACAATACCGTGAGAAATATTTTAAAAAGTATTCTAAACTAATCACATGTCTTCTTGTGGATGAACAAAATAATGAACTATTATGAAAAATTATGAGATCTGTCTGACTGGATCAGCTCCATTCCCTGAAGCGAATGTGATTGAACGTACTAATTTTTATACCTATGGTCATGGTCGTAGTTACAGTCACTGTCGTGGTCGTGGTAGGGGACGTGGCAATTACCGTCATCATGGTGATGGAAGTAATTATAATCTGAATACCCATCAAAAGAAGAAACATAATGTAGGGCAAAAAAAAAAGATAAGGGTAGTCCCTCAAAAATTGTGAAAAATATATGTTATAGGTGTAGGATGAAGGGGCACTGGTCGCATATCTGTCATATGCCTGAGCATTTAGTAAAGCTTTATCAAGCCTCCATAAAAAGAATTCAAAGAACATGGAAGCAAATATGATTTTCCAAGATAATGATGTTGAGGCAAATTTTGCATACAACAATGATGATACCGATGAGTTAGATGATGATGGCCTTGATGCTGTGGCACACTTAAAAATGACTAATTTATTTAAGAATCATGATTAGACAAATAAATTTGGCAGAAAAAGAATAAGACAAATGTAGTTTATGTTTTATCTATATTTTATCCTAATTTAGTTTATGTTTAATACTTGATTTATGTTTACTTTTATTTTATTGTTTTAAGAGCATTATTGCTAATAATCTGTTTTGATACATTTATTTCCTTTTGATGAAGAATATAGATGTTACTTTTTCTTTTATTGGGTACAAGAATGAAGATATATGTTGTTGGAAATCGTGCCCTAGGGGCCAATCATTGTCTTATGAACATTATTGATTTATGAATTTATTAATTGAGTTATCATATTATTTGCATGTTTACTATGATGACCATCCTTGGATAATTCATGATATTATCCTAAATGTCTCTGGTCGATCATCTATGCGGGAGCACAGATGAAATAAGACCAGTATGACTTTGAAGATGTATAGAGATATAAATCAAAGTCATAAGCACATGTAAGAGTACAAGGTGCTGGACCGACCCGCTATGAGAGAACTGCATGGGTAACGTCATAAGCTTCTCTCATATACAAACCATGTCAATACGCCCTTTGACCTGAGATCATCATGGATTCCTACATGACAAAACGCTCAGCTTTGACCTAGTCAAAAGTCACTTTTGACCGAGTGATCATAAAGACTATGTTCGGCCTTAGTGGTTTTTCATGCGGAGGAATGTGAATGGTCAAGATGGAATTTGTCCCTCACATTCGTAGAGAGATATTACTGGGCCCCTCGATGAGTGAGTCTGAGAAATGTATGGCCATACTGTAATAGAAAGGTAGTTCCATTTCTATAGTCAGACTACTCAGGGATCGAGAAAGTAACGGTCAGGAATAGGAGGATGACATTATCCATGCCTCATCCATGACCAAAATATCGCGTGACAGAAGGGACATGATATGGTTGTATAAAAGGTTACATCGTTTATCGATCCTCATATGATTTGGGTAGTCGTTATGTCTTGCTAGAGACCACTTGCGACTTGTGTGCTAGTATAGCAAATGGCCCACTGCCAACTTCATATAGGCCTACAGGGTCGCACACAAAATAGCCCAACACGAGCTATGATGTCCAGATTCATTGAATCTAAGACATGTCCAGATTCAATGAATGATCTAGGATAGATGTATATATATTTATTTATATTTATATTCATATATATATATATATAAATTCGTATATATACATTATATGTATATATGAGATTTAATTTATAAGGATAAATTAATTCTCTATCACGTTTGAAATTCAAAATTCAAATTGATAGGATATCTCATATAAGAGATATTTATAAGATTTAATTTATAAGGATAAATTAAATCTCTATCATGTTTGAAATTCGAAATTCAAATTGATAGGATATCTCATATAAGAGATATTTATAAGATTTAATTTATAAGGATAAATTAAATCTCTATCACGTTTGAAATTCGAAATTCAAATTGATAGGATATCTCAAATTTGATTTATGAGAATAAATCAAATATAGTTCAGTCTCATCTTTATTTAAAATTAAATAAATGGGTAATTAAATCTGTGGGACGGATTTGATATTATTTATTTAATTAGTTTCTTATAAAATTATACAATATATGATATTGTATTAATTTTGGAATTAATATAAGATTAACTCCAAAATCCAATTCGGTTGACAGAGAAAAACGCATAGCATCCTATATATCTGATTTTAGGAGCTGCGTTTTGCACAGAGAAACATATAGAACATAGAAAGGCTGAAGGGGACTCTGCAAAAGATTTGCAGATAAGAAACTGCCAAAATAGAGACGGAGAGGACGAACTCTTGAGAAAGCCCTGGAGGGACAAGAGACGCTAGCACGACGTTCGTGGTTGGAACACTGTTCCTGTGGATACCAGTAGAGGAAGCCGACCTGAGTCGTCGACTTTTTGTGATCAGAAAGGGAGCACGAGCCGCAGAGAGAAGCTGTGAACGTCGTGACCGAAAGCTGTGGAAGTCGCTGAGGCACACTAAGGGTAATACTTCTTCCCACTTGACTTAAACACATACGGTAGATCCTGGCAAGGAATGGAAAAATTTTTAAATTAATTTCCGCTGCGTGTCTTCCAATTCCTTACATATGTCTCATAGATAGTGCTACAACACATACCATAATCAAAGATAAAAACATATTTTTCTCATTTGACAATAAATGGTGCAAGCATCAATACTATAACGAGTAATACAAAACTAATTGAGGGCTCCATAAGAGCAATGATAATATTACCCAAAGGGATAAATTTTATTATTAATTATGCTTTATATTCCTCTAATTCTCAAAGAAATTTGTTAAGTTTTAAGGATATCCGCTGAAATGGGTGTCATAATATATGAGAAAAATATTAAATATCTACATATTACAATTGTTAGACATAGAGAAAAATGTATTTTTAAAAAAGTACCCCTATTATCTTCTGGTTTGTACTATACAAATATTATTATAATTGAAACAAATGATACAGTAAACTAGAAGTTTATTGATAAAAATGCCTTCATTATTTGGCATGACTGGTTAGGCTATCCCCGATCAACTATGATGAGAAGAATTATTGAAAATTTATATGGACATCTATTGAAGAGCTAGAAGATTATTCAATTTAAAGATTTTTCATGTGTTGCTTATTCTCAAGGAAAACTAATTACAAGATCATCACTAACAAAAGTTGGGGTAGAATCCTCTACATTTCTAGAACGTATCCAAAGGGATATATATGAACCTATTCATACACCATGTAGATCATTTAGATATTTTATGGTTTAATAGATGCATTTATAATATGGTCATGTGTGTGTTTGTTATCTACACATAATTTAGCATTTGCTAGATTACTTGCTCAAATAATTCGATTAAGAGCACAGTGTCTGTAATATGCAATTAAGACAATTCGTCTTGATAATGCGAGTGAGTTTTTCTCTCAAATGTTTAATGATTATTGCATAGCAACTGGAATAACAATAGAGAAATGTGTTTCTCATGTCTACATTCAAAATGGTTTGGTAGAATCATTAAGTAAACGCCTCCAATTGATTGCTAGACTAATACTTATCAAAACAAAACTTTACATTTCAGCTTGGGGATATGCAGCGGCAATTATACGCATCATGCCAACAAGTTATCATAAATTCTCCCCTTACAGTTGGCTTTTAGTCAGGAGTCAAATATTGTTCATTTTAAAATTTTTGGACATGTGGTATTTGTCCCAATTGCTCCACCACAACGCACAAAGATGGGACCTCAGAGAAGGTTAAAAATATATACTGGTTATGAATATCCTTCTATAATCAAGTATTTAGAACCACTAATAGAATATTTGTTTAGACACGTTTTGATGATTATCATTTTGATGAGATAAATTTTCCAATATTAAGAGGAGATAATAAGCAGTTGGATAAAGAACATTAAGGGGAGATAATAAGCAGTTGGATAAAGAAATCACATGGAAAGTATTATCATTGTCTCATTTAGATCCTCGAACACGACAAGTGAGCTTGAAATTTAAAAATAATTTATTTACAAATTAATTGCCAGATGCATTTACTGACCTCAAGAGAATTTATCAAATCTCATATTTTAGCTGAAAATACCCTAATTAGAATTGATGTCCCAGTAGGACAAGTAGCAAATGCAAATGAAACTAAACCATGCTTGAAGCATGGTAAACCTATATGTTCCAAAGATAAAACTCCTAGAAAGAAAAGAGTAAACAATCAAGATGGTCAAGTTGAGGAGGTTGTTCTTATAAGAGATACCAGAACATAACAAATCAAAAGACCTTAGATACAGGTACCTAAAAATAATGAAGAGATCTTGATAAGTTATGTCACTACGGGAAAAAGATGGAACCGAGAAAATATAGTTGTTGACAATATTTTTTCAAAGAGTTCATGTTAAAATAACTAATCAAAGTGAGGATCTTGAACCTAGGTTAGTTGAAGAATGTAGACATAAAAATGATTGCCAAAATGGAATGATGCAATTCCAGCATAATTGAATTCACTTTCAAAACGTAAAGTTTTTGGGCCTATAGTCCAAATACCAAATGGTGTTGAACCAGTTGGATATAGATTCTGGAAGTGCATAAAAGACTTTGATATGCGTATGATGAATGTTGTTACAACATATTTATATGATTTTTTAGATACTAAAATTTATATGAATATGCCTGAAGGATTTAAATTGTCTAAAGCATGTAAGAATTATCGAAAAAATTATGCAATTCGTTTGTATACATCCTTATACAGATTAAAACAATATGGAAGAATGTGATATAACCGTCTAGTTGAATATTTGTTAAAGGTATACTATAAAAATGACTCAAGCAGCCCATGCGTTTTTATAAAAAAGAAATATACATAAGAATTTGTTATAATTGTCGTCTATGTGGATGACTTGAATATAATTGGAACTCCTGAAGAGTTTCAAAAAGCAATGAATCATTTAAAGAGAGAATTTGAAATGAAAGATCTTGGAAAAATAAAATTTTGTCTCAGTTTACAAATCGAACACTTAACAAATAGTATTTTTCTTCATCAATTAGCTTATATTGAAAAAATATTAAAGCAATTTTATATGGATAAAGTGCATCCATTAACTACTCCAATGGTTATGAGATCACTAGTTAAATAAAAAGATCATTTTTGCCCTCAAGAGAAAAGGAAGTACTTCTTGGTCTAGAAGTACTATATCTTAGTGCTATAGGGGCATTAATATATTTTGTTAATTCAACATTACCTGATATTGCATTTGCTGTGAGTTTATTGGCAAGATTTAGTTTCTCCCTAACAAGAAGACATTAGAATGTAGTTAAATATATATTTCGATACCTTTAATAGATATTTGATATGTGATTATTTTATTATAATGAATCTGGATCACAATTGATTGATTATACAGATGCAGGTTTTTTATTAGATCCACATAAAGGTAGATCTCATACAGGATATTTATTTACTTGTGGAGGTACATCTATATCTTGGAGTTTAATAAAGCAAACTTTATCAGCTACCTCATCAAACATGCAAAAATAATTGCAGTTCATGAGGCAAGTCGAGAATGTGTTTGGTTAAGATTAGTAATCCAACATATCCAAAAAATGAGTGGTCTACTTCCGGAACAAAAGATTCTAACAGTATTATATAAAGAGAATACAACATGCATAACTCAATTGAAATGGGGATATATAAAAGGAGATAGAACAAAATATATTTTTTTAAAATTCTTTTTCACTTATGATCTTATGAAGAATGGGATTATAGATGTTCAGCAAATTCGATCATGTGACAACCTTACATATTCGTTTACTAAGACACTATCAACTAAGCCATTTGAGAAGTTAGTGTATGGTATTGGAATGGGCATATTCAAAGACATAAATCGACAATGCCATCAGGGGGAGTAAATAAATACTTACTGTATTATTTTCCTTTTAAGTTTTTTTTTTCTCACTGGGTCTTAATGAAAAAGGTTTTTAATGAGGCAATTTAAATAAGTATTGTGTACTCTTTTTTCTTCACTAGTTTTTGTCCAAATGGGTTTTTCCTAGTAGGGATTTAATGAGGCACAATATCTGTCATAGACATTCAAGGATGAGTGTTACAAATATTTCTTGCATATGTAGATGTTCATATAACTCATATCTCTTAGGATTCCTCTTAGGACTCCTTCTCCTTTATGTCATTAACCTATAACCTCCTCAATGAATAATTTGAGAGGAGTTTCTTGGTATTAATGTCATTATATTCATCTTTATTCCTTTGTAACCTTATGTTTAGTCTTTAATAGTTGTCGCCTATAAATAATGGCCATACACAAGGAATTTGTACAAGTGAACATATAAATATATAAATACTCCCTTGCCTCCTATTTCAATATCTTGTCTTATTACTTCTTCTCCTCTTTAATTTTTTCATCTTTACTTATTTTATAACAAAATTGATATTATTTTAGGCTTATAATAAAGAGGGGAAAATATATAATTTATTTCAATCAATTCATTAAAAACTCTTGATCATATTGATTAAGGGATGTATTCACCAATTTCTTAGTCTGATCAGGCAACCTAGATTACATTTTAATATTCATCTGATTATATTTATAAGTCAATTCCAATATGTTTTACATAGATTAAAAAAATCTTAAACCTTATTAACTATACCATAGAATTCAACAAATTTCTAACTTTATATCTATTTAATATATATTATAACACATGGAAACAAAGTTAATATAATAATAAATAAGAGGTAAAATATATTCATATAAAAAATATCTCTCTACTCTATAAATATAATTAAAATAAATATTTTTTTTGACCTATAAATAAGACCAGAAGAATATCATGTATAATGAATAGATGAGGGGGAAAAAGTGTTTAAATATCATTGGTAGAAATTGAAGTCACTCACCATTTTTTTAAACCCAAAATAAGGTGTACTACCAAATGCAAATAAAAAAAAAAGGTATTGTCCTAATTTGTAAAAGTAAAGTAAGTGGTGGTGTTGGTGGAATGAAGTAGTTGATCTCTTTGGTGGGGCAAGAAGGCAAATGATTAATGTTGAATCACTTACATAAATTTCACTTTCCACTTCTACGTTCACACCCACACACACACCAAGTCGATATACGCAAAGTCACAAACCTACTCGCACATGGGCCACTACCAGAAACCAAAATCAATCAGATATATGGAACCTAAATGATTACTTATATCAATCATGGTCGATCCCTTTCCATTTTCAAAAGCTCTTCGCCACGCCAACTAACTCCTGTTAAGCGTTTTTTCTTTTTTCTAAAATCATCTCTAAAATCTTACAATTTACCACACCAAAAAAAAAGGTGAAATTAATGAATTATACATAATTCATCTAAAATTTATATTTATATATAGATAATTTTTTGAATTAAAAAAATTTACAATAAATCTTCCTAAATTCTCTTATTAGTAATTTTTTTTTTCATTACTTGTATGCATATATCAAATTTGAGGACTTTATATTCATATAACTCAAAGTTTGAGGGGTTATACATTCACAAAAATATAATTTAAAAAGTATTTAATTGATTATTGGAATTTATCCATATGGAGTTAAAAATTTTAGATGATTGGTTATTAAGTTTTAAAGGTTGAGAGAATTATTTATATACAATTTAAAGTGAAATATTTTTTGTATAATTATCAAATTTATAAATTTTAAAATCTATATAAATTGTAGTGGAGTGAATGAAACTTATAAAAAGAGAGAGAGAAACGTATATATTTATTTACTTACATTAGTTTTAACTTATCTTTATCTATAATAGTTTGTCACAGAATTCAATGTCAATTTTGGTACCAGTTTAACAAAAATTAGCAATAAATCCCATAACATTTTAGCAATTTCGTTCTATTAAAATACTTATAATTTCTACTGTTATTTAATTTAATTTAAAATATAAGACAAAACTCAACTCACGCCAGTCAATATAGTGAACCGATTCCTTATCAATCTAATCAGAGTTTTGGACAAGTTAATTGAATTAAATTTTATATTTTTTTATCTCCCTTTACTTAGCCTAAAACAACATTATTGAATTTGAAAATAAATAATAGTTATTTATAGCTAATTTATTTATAGATTAATATATTTTTTATTTAAATATTATTCTTCTCAAAATTATATATAAATATTTTTATATATTTTAATTATAATTAAGTTGATTTTGTTTAACCAAAATTTGACTATAATCCTTGAATTATTGTCTATATCAGTCCAATGACTCCAAATTTTAGGAATTTTCTGCCTTGCTTGTTTTCTTGCTTTGAAAACAAGATTTTGTTTTTAAAAATAAGAAAAACATAAAAACTTGTTTTCTTATTAATTTTTAATTAAGTGTTTTGCAAAAAAAAATAGAAATCTTTTTAGAACAAAAAATTCAAAATAACTTTTAGATAGTTTCTATTTTTGTTTTATTTTATTATTGTTCTTAATTTTCATTTTTACTCACCACAACACTCTTCATTTCTAAATCCTTTAAATCTATTTCTATTATTCCTATACTCTCTACTCTATTCCTCACCTTCTATTAGTATTCTAAATTTAAAAAAAATAGTTGTAAATAATTTTTTATTTATTTATTTTTTTTTCAAATGCATTTTTGAAAACAATTATCTAGATTTTTTCAAAAATTATTTTAAAAAAATTATAAAACTATTCGAAAAACATGAAAACAGAAAACATAAACAAACATGACCTACATTTTCCATTTCTAAAAGTAGGTATACAGTAAGTAACAAAAGGAAAAACAACAGAGGGTCTAGAGAGTCTGAAGGGCATGGCGAGGCTAAGGCAAAATAAATGGGGCATAATAAATGGAAACACACCACAATTAAGGCGCCACACCCACCTCACTCACCCTATCAGAGACCCTTTTCCTTTCTTGGGACAAGAAACTGTTAATCTGTTACTTGTTCCCAGAAACCATAAAGAAAAGAAGCTCTAAAAACCACAATTTTCTTTTTTCTTCTTTCCAATTTTGCAGTCCTTAATTGCAGAACCAGAGCCATTAAATGACCACATGTTTAAGGTGTTCAGCTGCCCTTGTCTCTGTCCTCTAACCCTCCACCTTTGACCACTTGTCAAGCTCAGCTTGATCTTCACAATCACAAAATTTAGAAATCGATACAATAAAAATTTTAGAACCCGATAAATAACTTTGTGAGGGGCCTATTTAAGTAGAGAAAAGCTCATAGCTTTGGTGAGAAATTGTTGTGAGAGTGAAAATGAGCTATTTGGGTGTTGGGGTGAGTCCTGGAACCGTGCCAGTGTATCATGGCTCAAATGTTAGGGTTTTGGATCGGAGAGTGAGAATCGCGGAGCTGGTTTTGAGGGGTGTGATTGTCGCTTTGGGAATTCTAGCAGCTGCTCTTGTGGCGACTGATACACAGGTCAGAGAGATTTTCACTATTCGGAAGAGAGCTAAGTTTACAGACATGAAGGTTTTAGTGTAAGTTCTCTTCATTCTTCTTTCTTGTCTTGTTTATTTTCTTTGGAAGAAAAGTTTTTAATGGGTTGGGGTTTCTCACTTGAACTAAACATTTTGGGTTTTGTGGTTATTTTCATTGTGGAAACTATTTGCAGGTTTGTGGTTGTAGCCAATGGGATAGCTGCTGGTTACTCTTTAATTCAGGGATTGCGCTGTGCTGTGAGTATGGTTACAGGAACTGTAATCTTGAGCAAACCTTTGGCTTGGCTCATTTTCTTGGCTGATCAGGTTCATACCAAATGATCCTTATTTGATATTTCAAATTCTATAGAAATGGATTGATGTGTTATTACCTCTCGATGAAAGACATCTAACATTTGAGCGACCTGAATCCCAGATTGTAATTTTTAAGAATCTGTAATAAAAACATAAATGAAGTACATAGTATAACTTATTTCTATAAATCTCTTGAAATGAATTTTGATTTCTGAAGTTTTAGCTATCATTAATTTAAATTGTGCCCTTAACTGTCATTTTCTCAACTTACAATTGAACCTGTCACTATATATATATGTTTTCAGGGCATCTGCGGCCTGTTTCTTCTATATCCATATGAACCAAAAAAAAAAAAATCCCGAAAATTTACCATATCTAAGTCTTAACCATTTCAAAACCAAAGTATCAAAGTTGTTCTCCTTTTAGTCTGTTAACTTGATCAAAGGACAGGATCAGGGAAATCAATGTGAAACGAATAAGGCAACCCCCTCCCTCATAACATAAAATTTTGATTTTAATTGTGTTTGCTTTAGCATATATTATTTTTATTATTATTGGAAGTATATGTCAGTAGGGTCCAGTTGGTTGATGTTTTATATTTAAGGCTTTGAATCCAGGGGTAACTAACTGGTATTGGAATGGACCTATTTCGGGTCTTTAAGGAAAACCAAACGCCATAACTTCTAGGATGGCAAAGTCAAGAAGTCATGCATCATAAGACATACCTAATTCCAGAATTGGGGTCACAAAATGCCTTTCTGGTTGTGGAGATTTTCAATTTCTCATTCCACATTTATAGCACAAAGGGTTTGGTATGGAAAATGAAATTTTATATATCCAACACTCGTAGACCTTACTGGAACATCGTTTTCCTTTCGAAATTACAGAAAATGCATGTTTAAAATCACACATGGCTGAAACTAGAAATAGGAAGTGTGTGAGACAAATCATAAAATCACACAAATTTCCCTTATCAGAATGCAACCTAACGGCGCTTTTGTCTTAACCTCATTTTTTTTACCACTTGAGCTACGCACTTATAAAACTGATGTCTGGTTTAAGCACAACGCCATCTTAAACCTCATTTCTTACCACTTAAGCACTAGATCACTTTTCTGGACCTTAACTAGCTGGGCCAGTTCCTTCAATAAGTCACACATATGAATTAGGCATTTCCCTAAGGGTCTGTTTGGTATGAGGGAAATGGGGGAAGGAAAATTTTAATGAGTTTGATTTAAAAAAATTGGAGAATTGGGTTTAAAAAAGCTTTTAATTAATCTTATTACTCTTTTATATTATATCTTCTCTTTATTAAAATTTTATAAACCTACTTATCCATTTCTTTTAAATTGAATTCTTCAAAATTTTTCCTTACTTCCTCTCCCCTCCCCTCTATTTCCTTCATATCAAATAGACCATAAGAATGGAACCTAACCTGAACATTTTTTCTCACAAATTGAGCTATACATTTTGAAAGTGATAAACAGACAAAGTTATGTTAACTTGCAGGTAATGGCATATGTGACAGTTTCAGCAGTGGCAGCAGCATTACAATCAGCAATATTTGCGAAGGTGGGTCAGACAGAGCTTCAATGGATGAAGATATGTAACATGTATGGCAAATTCTGTAACCAAGTTGGAGAAGGGATAACTAGTGCTCTTGTGGCCAGTCTTTCCATGGTGGTCCTCTCTTGTATTTCTGCTTTCAGTCTCTTTCGTTTGTACGGTGGTAACAAGCTGAAAAATGCAGGCTGGTAGGTTAGGGGCTAGGGAGTGAATTGGAGTAGCATAATATATATATATATATATAGGTTGACTTGAAAATTCGTTAAGTCCCTATCCTTATGGCCTTACCCTCTGTTTCTTGTTTGTTATACTTGTTTGGGATTTTTTTCTTAACTCTTTGTGCATGTAACGCAGATTATGGTAATATATCAGAATCTCAGCTTTGTTTGTTAATTACTTATTTAATAATTTTTAATATTGTTGGACTTAGGTCTGGTCTGCCCTTGATGTTTTGGACTAATTGATTCGAGAGACTGAGGTAAATTAAATAACTGGCCAGCTTAATTAAATATTTCTGTTAATCCTACCGGTCAGTTATTTGATTTGACTCAATCTCCTAAATCAAATAGTCTGGCCAATAAGGGCGGACCCAAACTTAAGTATGGCAAATAGTTTTTTTTTATATAAATTTTTGAAAAGTAGTTAAGATTATTTATGATTTAAGAGTAGGGTAAATTTTTTTTTTAAATAATATTAATGTCATCGAGTTATTTATTATCTTTAGTTATAAATTTAGATATTTAAAAGGGTGAGGGATTGATTATTTAGAGTCATTATAATTTTTTAAGAGTATTAATTTATTGTAATTTTAATTATAATATTTAAAAAGATATTTTATTAATAAATATAATAGCACGAACAATGAAGGATTAGCACTGGACACATTAGACGGACCCCAAATGGTAAATGCTGAAATGTGCCTATGCAAGTTCTTAGACCACGTATGTTTAGGAACCAACATATGTAGAGAAATGGAGAAATTTTATTAAGTTATGAAATAAGGATTAACTTTATAAATTAATAAAGATGGAATAGAAATATTTATTAAAGTATGAGTAAAGATTTTAAATTCATATAACTAATAAAATTTCTAATAAAAAAAACAGAGAACAATAATCTTACTCAATTTCTTTTTATTGGTTAATAGTTAAGAAGAATCTCTAAAAGTATAAATAATAAAACTAAAATATTATTTATTCATTGAATGACTAGCTTTATAATTGCTTACACTTTTTTACACAAATGTTATAATAAAATAATTTAAAAATAATTTTAATATTTCAATTTAAAATAAATTAAGATATACTTCCTAATATCTCTAATTAAATATTTAAATATTTGATTTAAGATAAATTATGACAATTTAATTTAAATATTTAAAATCCTAACTAACATTGACTCAATAATAAATAAATAGTAATAAGATATTTATAAATATCTCTTTATTACTTATAAAATAAAATAAATTAATAACTTTTAAAAATATACTAACAATATGATCATTAACTTCATCCACAATCCAATGATATCATATACTATCAACATATTTTTTTTTATGATGAATAAAAAGGAGAGAAAAATATAGACTGGGATGGAGTAAGCCCTTCATTGTGGGGTTTAAGTTGAACTTTTATTTATTTATTTTTTTATTAAATATAAGTATCATCCTATTACAAATAATTTTATTTAAAATACTATTAGGTATTAAATACTAATATCTCTTCCATTGAAGGGATCCTTTTTATTTAGGATCAACTCGTTATCAAACAATAGTGACTATGAGTTTAATACTCAACCCAATTTTCAGACTTATTGTTTTTTTTATACATTTTCAGACTTATTGTTGATATCCGTTGATTGAAGCCTTAAAATGTTTGTACCAAGCATCATAGCAGATGATCCTCTAATTTGTGCATTCTCAGTAGCATCATAGCATTTTCAATAGCAATTCTTCATTTTCAAGTTTTCTAGATTTTTTTTTGAAAAACTGTGCTCTTGGAATAGCTTATTCGCAGCAGATGGCATTGGTTCTTTCTGGCACACAACAAACTTTAATTCCTCCATCTTACGATCAACTTATTCGCAATGCAAAAAAGAATAAGAATGGAAGCAAGATCATAGAAAGTAACTCATATTAGGAACATTAGCCAAATTGGGAACAGCTGGGAGACCTTTTGCTAAGAAATTGGAAGGTATTAACACAAATGAGGGTCACTCTGATGATGATATTGAAGAGGAGGATAATTCGTCTTCTAATTAGACAATGTCAGAAGAATCTAGGCAAGACATGGAATATGAAAAAGATGATCCTTTATTCAGGACATATGAGGATCCGTGAAGAAATTTTCTGACCTTCATTTTCTCTGACAAAATGAATAAGTGATTATTCAAGGCTTAGAGGAAAGTTGTCATAGTAAAATTGTTGGACAGAAATATAAGATATAAAGCTCTTCAAACAAGATTACAAGTTGTATGAGCTAAAAGAGAGGTGATTAATCTCTTCCATATACGCAATGAATTTTATGTGGTTAAATTATCAAATAGGGAAGACTATTTTAATGCTCTCACAAGAGGATATGGATAATTTATGATTGCTATATTTGACAGTGAGATAGTGGGAGTCAAATTTTAGATCAGAGAACGCAACGATGGACAAAATGGTAGTTTGGATAAAGGTATTAAGGATGTCATTGGAGTACTATGACAAAGAAGCTCTAACATTGATAGGTAACAGAATTAGAGAGACTCTAAAGGTGGATATAAATACTACGTATTAGTTGAGAGGCTATTATGCACGATTATGTGTTTTAATTGATCTAAGCAAAGAGCGATGTCAAGTTCTCTCTTGATAGAGGTGAGTACTATATTTGTTATGTTCTGCGTGTGGGTTCTATGGTAATCGGAATGAAGGTTGTCCATCTAAAAACATTCGCTCACAGTGGAATGAAGCCACGGAAATGGACAAACTAATAAGAATGAGAAGAGTAAGAATGAAGCTAGAAATTCACTAGGAGAAACAAAGCAGTGGAGAGTCTTTCACAAAACTCGCCGGTAGCACAAAGCAAAGGAGACCAAAGCTAGACTCATCAGCCAAAAAATAACAGGTCCATATTTGGAGTTTTAGCTAATGTGACAGGAAATGAAATGAGAGAGCCACGGGAGCCAATGAGATCGTACGGGAAAAAAGGATTCGGGAATAGAAGCTGCGGACCTTGATTCAAGAGGGAAGAAGTAGGCTAAGGTTAAATGATAGGAGAAGGAGATGAACAACGAATATAATGGCAGAGGGCCTACGTGTTTCAGATATAGTAGGTCTATGATGAACAATTAAATGAGGGGATTGAAGATTTTGGGCTGAAAAGAAAGGAGAAAAGGACAAGACATGTGACTAAAAGAGAGGAGCTAGTTGGGGCAATCACGGGTGCTTCAATAGAGAGGAATAATGAGGCTGGACATGAGAAAGAAATGGGCTTGAGAAATCACGAGTATGGGCTTGAAAATGGGAAAGCAAGTAATGATGAAAAAGCAAGTGGGCTTGGGCTACATAAAAGGGAGAATGAAATGGATCATGTTAATAGACATGTTCCTCTTATGCATAATGGGCATGGAATAGGCATTGAGGAGTTGGATCCAGGTGAGCATGGATTAGGAATAGTGGGCTGTACATATATAAACTCAGACCCAATAGTGATTGAAGGAAATGAAGAAGGAGAGGAGACTATGGTGGCTGAAACCTAGTTTGGGTCAAATGCCTAAGTGGGCCTGGGTTTTATTGGATTTGGCTTGGAAGAAAAATTATTTTTATGTATAGTTTATTATATTGGAATATAAAGGAGGCTTGTGCTATTAGGCTCCTAAAAAATTTAAAGGTTGTATGCTCTAGTCCAAGACCAAGTCTCATTATTTTATTTGAAATTAAATGTGGGACATTGTCTAGGTTTCAATTCCTTCTTTATTGGGGTTTTGATTATATCAAAATAATTCCTAGCTCACATCATTATGGTAGACTACTTGTGGTCTAGAGAAGTGATACAATCAAAATTTTAGTTATATTGGAAAATTGACAATTTTTCCATCTTCAATGTGAGATTCGAGATAGGCCTCCTTTCTTGTTGACTGCTATCTATGTCATTCCTCATTCCAATTTTCAATAGGTACTATGGAATGTTTTAAAAAATTTATTTGTTAATATTTTCAATCTGTGGGTTGTTTTTGGAGACGTTAATGATATTCTTAAATTTACGGATAGAATTAAGAGAGTAAGTTGTCCATATAATAGAATAAACTAGTTTCAATATAGAGTAAGGGGTGTGGCCTTTCAGATATAGGTTTTCATGGACCGAAATTTACATGGAAAGGGCCTAGGATTTCTGGTTGTTCTTGTGTATATAAAAGATTAGATCAAGCTCTAGCAATTTCACAATTTTTACATGCCCAATTAGATTGCATTTTGAAGGTTCTTCCTAGATCTCAATTTCCTGATCATAATCCTATTGTTCTGCAATTTTGAAATCAATTTTGTGGAGGTACAAATAAACCTTTTCGTTTTGAAGCTGTGGTTTACACACACAAAAATTTAAGGAGTTTTTATCAACTGCTTGGATTGACCTTGATAATTTTGACAAATCTTTGAAAAAATTGAATGATTCCCTATCTAATTGGAATAAAAATATTTTTTGATTTGTAGAGAAGGAAAAAAGAATTCTGCTAGCACGTTTAAATGGTATTCAAAGTTCATCGGCTTATCACTTGGTTTTTTTAAACTCTCTTGAAAAGGATTTACAAGCTAAATTAGAACATCTTTTGAAATTAAAGGAAATTAATGTAAGAAATTGGAAGACATGAAGCGGAAATTAATTTTAAAAAAATTTCTCATTCCTTGCTAGGATCTACCATATGTGTTTAAGTCAAGTGGAAAGAAGCATTACCCTTGGTGTTCCTCAGCGACTTCCACAGCTTCTCTCCGCGACTGGTGATCTCTTTCCGATCGCAAGAAGATGTCCACAGCTTCTCTCCACGGCTCGTGTTCTCTTTCTGATCGCAAGAAGTCGACGCCTCAGGTCAATTTCCTCTACTGGTATCCACACGAACATCGTTCCAACCATGAACGACGTGCTAGTGTCTCCTGTCCCTCCAAGGCTCTCTCAAGAATTCGTCATCTCCGTCTCTACTTCAGCAGTTTCTTATCTGTAAACCTTTTATAGATTCCGTTTGGCCTTTTATGTTGTATGTTGTGTGTCTTGTGTCAAAAACGTAGCTCTTAAAATCAGATATATAGGATGCTTTGCGTTTTCCTCAACCGAATTGGATCTTGGAATTAATCTATATTAATTCTGAAATTAATACAATATCACATATTATATAATTTGATAAGAAACTAATAAATAAATAATATTTATATTAAATCCGTCCCACAGATTTAATTCACCTATTTATTTAATTTAAATAAAGATAAGATTGGACTATATTTGATTTATTCTCATAAATCAAATTTGAGATATCCTATCAATTTAAATTTTAAATTCAAACGTGATAGAGATTTAATTTATCCTTATAAATTAAATCTTGTAAATATCTCTTATATGAGATATCCTATCAATTTGAATTTTAAATTCAAACGTGATAGAGATTTAATTTATCCTTATAAATTAAATCTTATATATACCTTATATATAATATATATATATACAAATTTATATATATATATATAAATATAAATATAAATAAATATATACATCAACCCTGGATCATTCATTGAATCTAGACACGTCATAGATTCAATGAATCTGGACATCATAGCTCATGTTGGGCTATTTTGTGTGCGACCCTGTAGGCCCATATGAAGTTGGCAGTGGGCCATTTGCTATACTGGCCCACAAGTCGCAAGCGATCTCTAGCAAGACATAACGACTACCCAAATCATATGAGGATCGATAAACGATGTAACATTTTATACAATCATATCATGTCCCTTCTGTCACGCGATATTTTAGTCATGGATGAGGCATGAATAATGTCATCCTCCCATTCCTGACCGTTACTTTCTCGATCCCTGAGTAGTCTGACTATAGAAATGGAACTACCTTTCCATTACAATATGGCCATACATTTCTCAGACTCACTCATCGAGGGGCCCAGTAATATCTCTCTACGAATGTGAGGGACAAATTCCATCTTGACCACTCACATTCCTCCGCATGAAAAACCACTAAGCCCGAACATAATCTTTATGATTACTCGGTCAAAAGTGACTTTTGACTAGGTCAAAGCCGAGCATTTGTCATGTAGGAATCCATGATGATCTCAGGTCAAAGGGCATAGTGACATGGTTTGTATATGAGAGAAACTTATGACGTAACCCATGCAACTCTCTCATAGCGGGTCGGTCCAACACCTTATACTCTTACATGTGCCTATGACTTTGATTTATATCTCTATACATCTTCAAAGTCATACTGATCTTATTTCATCTCTGCTCTCGCACAGATGATCGACCAGGGACATTTAGGATAAGATCATGAATTATCAAAGGATGGTCATCACAGTAAACATGCGAATAATATGATAACACAATTGATAAACTCATAAATCAATAATATTTATAAGATAATGATTGGCCCCTAGGGCACATTTTCCAACAATAGACTCTTGATGACAAAAAACTATCTATCCTTACACTTAATATGATATGGGATTTTAAAATCACTAAGTCTTAAGAGAAACCTCAATCGATCGATTGAGTCCAAAACATTAACATTCCTTAAACTCCTTTGATCAAAGCTAGTTTAAAAACTCTTAATAAACTATTAAAAGCCACTTAGCGTGTAATTTAAATCAGATAATATAGATGCCCTCAAATGATCATCAATCGATGACCATAGATTTCAAGCAATCAAATTAGTTAACAACGATCGTTGATAAAAACTCAATTATCCAGAAATCGAGACTCAAATATTCGTATTAAACCAAAATTCAAATCATCTAAATTTAATTACAAAACTTAATCTTAGAATAATCGATCTATATCTAATCTTTACTCATAAAATAAAAATCCTAGATCTAGGAATTCCAAAAACGTAAGAAATATGATATTAAAACAGAAAACTCCCCATGTGCACTATAGTTTATGAGCTCAAGATATGTGATCCAACACCAAGAGACTAAAGATTTAGCCTCTCATGACTCCTACTGTGCCGCAATCACTGTCCAGATATGATGCCATGAAGAAAGCAGAAAGAGGTGGTGGATTAATGATGTAGAGATGTGAGATTCTATGGAAATGTGCAGAAAGATGGAATATGAGTGTGTAGGTTGTGGAAAAGGTGTAGAGAAGATTCGAATACTGCTTCTTAGCTTAATCAGATCTAAAAATTAGCCCCCCACTTTTGCAGCTTTCTCTTCCTTTTATTCTCGCATGACCTAATTCAAAATATGCAGCTTCAGTGATTGTCTCTTTTAGTTGCGACCAGATCCATATTTTGGTCACGACCTATAAACAGAGAAACTTCCCAGAAGAAATTAGGTCGTGACCGGTGTACACTTTGGTCGCGCCTAAAAAGCACATAAGCGTGATCTGATTTTCTTTGTCTATTGATTTCTTTTCTACTCACATTAGTCATTGGTTCTCCTCTAAAATACCTGCGATTCAAAATCAAAACTCACTGTAAAAGTCCAAATCAGTGGAGAACAATATTTATGCAATTTGGAAGAGTTAATTTACCATTTGACCCTTTAATTAACACATTGTCAAGCACAATTACGTATTACTATAAAAGCACAAATCCAGGCATAAAATGAATGATAAAATTGTAATAAGACTCTGAAGATGTTATAGAAACCATATACAATTTGTGTCCTATCATACCTCCTTTTAGCCTAAAAAACCATTAGGAACCTCTTCCCTAATTTTTCTCATTTTTTTGGATAAATTTTTCATAATTACATTTAATAACCTTTATGTGGGTATAGAAAGAAAGGACATTTTCTATTCCAATAATGATAAAAATATTAGAATTTACATCAGGGTCCACTCACAAGATATGAATATATAGAAAGGGCACATGCTACATTATCTTCAACAATCTTTCCAAGTACTTCATTTCCTTTGCAATCAACCAAACAATAACACCTAATTAGTAAACATATGAACTTTCTTTTCAGCCTTATCTCTTTATCCATATCTTATATTTTTCTCTGTACTTTTTAAACTTCTGTTGTAGTTTATCCGTGAGTACACCAGCAAAGTTGATGAGCACGCTGGTGAGGGAGAACATTGTGACAAAGAATGAAGTGAAGGCCATAGAGAATGTGGAAAAGGAAGTCATTGGCTGGTGTCTTTGGTTATTGTTTGGTGCCTCACCATAGCAGAGTTTGCTGTGCATTGCTTGACTATATCACTACTACAAAAACGTCGTCTTCTTTTTTTTACGGCAACCCTGGATCGTTACTTTCTACTGCGATTTTTGTTATAACTAGTGTGTAAAAAGTGACGATTTTTTAAAGAAACATAGGAACATTTTTTAAGATGGTCTAGATTTCAATGCTCATTGTGCTTGGTGAGTACAGAAACTGTAACATCCATTTTTTGAGTACCAGTTTAATAAGTAGAAAGGATAATGATAGCATAGTTATGGGGAAAGTCCAGAAAAATTTAAAAGAGGTGCCTAAGATGTTTTTGAGGCTTAGAGAAATCATTTAAATTTAAATTACCTCAAAAATAAAATATTTGGGCAAAAGCCTTTTGTCGGGGGCTGAAACTTTAAGGAAATAAAAGAGCAAATAATTATTAAAGAATTAGGAATCACTGTTTTGAATATTTAGAGAATTCATGAAGAGGTTTAAAATATTTACGGAATTATTTTATAGGAAGATAATTAAGGAGAAAAATATTTTAAAATATCCTAGATTAATTTGTAAAATTTTTTTTATACTATTTACTGGATCCTATGATCAAGTATCCAGCGTCTTTTATAGGAATCAAATTTGAGATCAATAAAAATTTAGTAAAATTTTATACTACTATATTAATTTTGTAACGTTTAATTTTTAAAATTTATTCAAGAATTTTAGTACCAATAAATAATAGTTTAGTCAATTCATTATCAAGCCCTAAAGTGGAAGCTACGCTTAGCCCTAAAGTGGAAGCTACGCTTAGCCCAAAATATGAAGTCCATTGTGTGCTGCGAAGACCAAGAAGATTGGGACCCGATTTAAGTGGATATTGCCCCAATCAAATGTTAAAAATGGATATTGGCCCAATCAAATGTTAAAAATTGAAGCTTATGGGATAAGCCATGTCTAAGGAAATATTAAAAAAAGAAAATATACGCTCCCTTCTCACTTAAGCCATCAGTGCCTCACCTCACTCCCCATTTTCTAATTGCTACAGAAACATGCATGCATGCATGTATGTATAGAGAGAGGGGGGAGAGGGGAAGAGGGAGAGAGGGGGAGAGACAGAGCTGAGAAATGGAAGGGGAAGAATGAACTCGAAGGAGAAGAAGGGGAGAAAGAGTGATGTGAACTTGGAGGGCTATTCTATCATTTTGCATAAGATCTGTCAAATAGAGAATGTCCAAAGAAAAAAATGTTCATATTCAAGAGACTACAACTTGTTTTTAGAGTACATTCCAGCATATTGAAGGCCCAAAATAAAAATATACACTTGCCTTAAATCGAGACAGGTTTGAATGCTGAGGTTTAGGAAGTTACTTAGGTTTCCTTAGTTTTCTGGGCTTGGGCCATCAACTGTACACAAAAATCCAAAATACACGAGGAGAAGGTAAGTTGGGTCATAGTCTTGCATATTTCGGCCCAAATGCATGTCCAAATGTATCATGACAATTCATGAGCTTGAATTGTAATGAGAAGAGTCTTAATGGGCTCGAGAAGGTTTGCCAGGAGTTCCATGAATCATTACTTGAAGATCAATTCAATTAGAGTTACCAACAGAAGTTAGTCTGAGTGATAAGCAATTCGATATCACTTAAATAAGGTCTCGAGTTTGAGCCTTAGTGTATGCAGAAAATTCCCGTTGGGAGACTCACCCACCATAGCCAGGTGCATGACGCAGGTCTGATTTGGATGTAGTCAGGGCAAAATTTCGATAAACCGGGTAAGTAATAAAAAAAATTTCAATTAGAGTTTGTTTATTTATTTAATACAATATAAATACATGTGCACATAAATATTTTAACGCTAGGTTTAAACTTAAGATCTCATCCAAATATAACAAGTGACATTATCACTAGGATAACTAGCTATTAACAGAGTCTGTTTAACTTATTTAAATCATTTTGTCAATTTATTTTGTAATTTTATATTTTTTGTTTGAAAATTTTCATTTTTTTATAAGGCTAAATGACAAGAGGCATTAGTTAGTATTTTAGACACGTCATTTAATCATTAAAGGCATATTAGGTTATATTTATTATTATTAGGTAATTAACCTTTTAACTTAAAAACTTAGGATATTATTTAATCTCCAAAAATTATATTGTCTGTCATGATCTAATTTACTCTATCTTAAAATATATATTTTATCCATTGGACCTTATATATTCATAAATTATATTATTTGAAAAATAATAAAATATCCTTTGATATCCTTAACATGAGTATATGCCATTGCATATATCTTACTACTACATCAGATTATAATTATAAGAGTCAATTGACTTTTTTAAATATATTTAAAAAGTAAAATAAATCAATTAATTGTAATTAATATGAAATTAATTAATTCATTTGGGCATATTGAAGTATATATAATATGAATTCATCTTCAGGGATTGGATTTATTCATAATTAACTGATTTATTTGACTTTATAGATCTCTCTAAAAAAATCAATTGATTCTTATAATTAAGACAGTAGGTAATATTTGAATTCTTTAGAGTGCATCTCGAATTTGGAATTTCAAAGTGGGGAAGGATGCTGTTATTTTTTTTTTCTGGAGCTATATAGGAATGCTTAAATGTTGAAGTAGATAGATTGTATAAGAATTACATACATGTATGACGTTGGAAGCCATTGATCAGATTTAGAAGCTGAAAACTGATTTGAATCTTGCTGATTAATCTTCTAAATGCTGAATCATATCATTATAGATGGTTAAACACTTTGAAACTCCAACTTTCTAATAGCATTGGTCCTAACTACAGTGATATAGAATACACAATATAATCTAAAATGACAGTGAATACCAAATATATGCTAGCTCTATATGGCAATATACATCAATACAAAATATCACAAAAGAGGAGGCATACAATAGGCCAATAATGCCTAAGCCTATGGTTCCTTCCCTTTTAGACGCTAAAGGCTAAAAGCCTTTGTGTAAAATATTGAATAATAATGTGAGACAAAGACTCAAAATCAACAGTTAATTTAAAACATACGTAGGAATAAATTATAGAAAAAATAACATATAGGTCCCATAGAAATAATTGAATGATAAAAAAGTCCCACAAAATGCTATAATTTATTTCAAGTCCCATGGGACTTCACATAAATTTTTTGTAGTTGTAAAAAGACTTAAATGCCATGTTGAGAAACCAAATGCTAAATCCCCTCCCGCCTATCACTTTGCACAATTAAGAAACTTTTGCCCTAGTGAACATCACTCTGCTCCTCTTCTCAGGTCGGCCTGTGCTCTCTTCTCATCATCTGTGTGTGGTATGTGCATTGTGATCCTTAGCTCCGACTTGCACCTCCTGCCGTCGGTACTTGGTTCATCATCAAAGTTGTCATCACCTTTTGTCCTTTGTTTACCTACCATTTCTGTGGTGATTGTGGTCACTAGCACCCGATCGTCATGCCGTATTTCCTCCTCTAATACTCATCAGTCATGTTCCTTCAGTCAGTTGGCCGTGCTGGGGCTATTGTCGCTGCCACCGCTAACCGCCCATCCTGCTTCATTGTCCAAATTATCATCACCTTTCCTCTTCCTGCGAAAGCCACTGGTCCAGGTAATATCGTTATTACTTTAAATGCGACTACTATATTTTTTTTAACATACAGAAGGGAAGTGATGAATCCCTATTTTATCATATTATTTTATATCTATTTCAGGGGATTTATCATAATTAATAGATATTATTATAATAATTATGGTTATTTTGTGCCTTAGTTGACTATATGAATTAAATAACTAAAAATGTCATTTTCTTGTATTTTTACTAATTTTATTATCACATTGGTATGCACGAAGATATTTTTATCTTTTATGACTTTCAGGAAGAATATGAAATAATTAATAGCCTACAAAAGGAGCAACCTAGGATTAATGAATGAAAAATGCATATTAATTTATTAAAGGGAAATCAATATTATCTAATTATATAACTCTAATTAGAGAAAATTATTTATCTCCTTTTAATATATTAATATAGCATAATAATATTTGAAATAGTTAAAATAAAAGAGATCTTTCAAAATTTAAAATCATATATCCACTTTGACTATTCAAATGTAATCCTTAAATATCTAGATAAAGGCAACATATCTCACAGATTGAATATCCAAGGGAAATTTAATTCAAATTACAAAAAAAGAGGAGCCAATCACAAGTCAAGATTTAAAGTAAGAGGATAAATATTAATTATATCTTATCTCTGATTCCTTATATTATATCATATATCATTTGAATTGATTCAAAGATAATTTATCAATATCTAACATTTGAATTTAATTAAAGGATAATGATAAATATGTTATCTTTTCCTATTTTCCTATTAATTTTTTTATCTCTTTTATCCTATTACTTTTTATTTGAATTATTTATAGGATATTTGAGTTTAAAAATATTATCTTTGGAGATATTAGAAAAGATGATAACTTGAAAGGATATTGAAGATAAATGGAGACTATTATTATCTTTTGAAGAGCCAATCAGTGAAGAGACATATATCAAACAGGATTCACTCCTAAAGGCTATATAAAGGACTCCAAGGCTCCTCCATTCAACACACCAACTCACTCCACACATCTCTTCTATTCTTAAAGCGAACTTGGCATTCCTTCACCACCATCTCTTCTTCATCTTTTTGCTTTCTTTCCACATCCAATGGTGTCATCTAGCCCCATGAGTGGCTAGTCCTCCCTTGTTCTTGAGGATGGATGTCTAAGGCTTGAGTTCATTGTGCTAAATGTTAGGAGTTATACTATTTATTTCGTTTGATCTTCGTTTTCTATGCAATTTTATGATTTCCTAGATTTAAGTTTTGAAAATTGTATAGGTTGACCTAGGATTTCGATTGAGATACCTTGTGATCAAACCTTTGTGTTTTGCTATTCAAGTTATGATTAGAGTTTTCCATTTCATATCTTTTGCTTCCTCATATAGCTATGCATGTCTTCTCTTGCATGATTATGTTTAGATTAATATGTATAGGTATATTTAGGGTTTCGATTGAATATCCATGATTGAGGACTAATCATATATTGTTGATCGATTCACATGCTAAGTGGTACTTTTAAATAATCATCTTTGATGCAATTATATGCTTGATCTAAGTATGATTGTTGATTTTATGATTATGACTAAGACGGTTGTCTAGGGTTCTGTATAATAGGACTTAGTATATATAATTATTATAACTCTGATATTATTTTGAACAATGATAGCCGACATCATTCATTCTTGGGAATGTTCAACTTATTGGTAATCGTATCATTTAACTCTTTTACTTTCTTGCAACTATCGCTTTAATTGAACTAAATATTCTTCTCTACCCATATTTATTCCTTAATCACTTTAATTAATCATAATCAAGCTACGCATTGACTCTGCCTTGAGATCGACCTAGGGTTAGCTCCTATACATATAGGGTTAAAACTAGTAATTAATTTGAGCGCTAACGACAAGCGACATCAGGAAGCATTGGCCTTCCAAATACAATGGTGCTTTCCCGTTCTTATTTTTGAGTGTCGCTTTACGTACATTTGCTGTTAGGCCTTAGTCAGTCCCTTTTTTGGAGTTTAATTCCAAGCCGGTAAGGAAGACAAAGCAAATGAACATGGGGTTGTGATATAGGAATAGAAGTAGGAGTGTTAGCGTGGATCAGGAAGTCCCAAGTAAGATTGTGGATATATAAAGTCAGCATGATAGAAAGCTGGGTCAGGTAAGTGTTATTGAAGTAGCTAGATATTCAATTGGAGGCTCATACAAACTTTTGACATAGAAGCTTAAATCTGAGAATGAAAAATCTGTTGACAGTGCCATTTTACGAATAGTAATAATTCAGAATGAAAAATTTGGTGCTTCTGTTCAGAATGAAACATGATCAATAGGAATTCTGTTCAAAATGCTATTTTGGCTTGAGCTGAGCATAAAATCTCTGTGTGTGGGTACTCATTTTGTGTGCTATGTATGTATGCATATGTTGTCGTTGCCTTGAGATGGAAAAACCAATGTGATTATACTGTGGCCGTGGGTGAATTTAGAGAAGGAATTTGTCAGGTTTAGTGCTTTGGGTTGAGAATGAATGGTGTATATGACTTGCTTGGATGGTTGAGTTGCATACATTTATATATTTATGAAATTGTGTGAGAATTCTGTTAAAAATTGTATGAGGAAACACAAGTTGTGTTTGTGCTAGTATTTGTTGCCGTGTGTATGTAAAATTATCCTGGTGGATTAGGAGTTGTTGTTGTGTGTATGCAAGTGAATTGGGTGGAGGCTCTGATTTTCATTTGGTGCTTCTGCATTTGCAACACTGTTGTCCTAATTATTTGGATTGAAATATTGAGTAATAATTCATTGTATTGATGAAAGTGGTTGTTATTGCAAGATAAAAGATGTCTAGTATTGTAAAAAGTAAAGGCGGACAAAGAAGTTACAACTTCTCTGGTTATACACTATTCATTAAAGAGCAAAAAAATACCAACCCTCGAAAGAAGATGTCACTACAAGCTGCTAGTGCATCATTGAGGGAAAGTTGAAATAAATTAGAAGAGCATGAGAGATTAGAATATAAAAGCAGGGCAAAGGAATTAAGAGGTCCAACAAAAGGGAAGAAATATATTGTGCCCTTCTACACACGATGTGCCCTGAAGTAATTCATAGATGTCTGCAAGGTGTTGAAGGGGAGGCCTAAAATAATGGAGAGGTTGAAAGTGATTGGGTTTGATAAATTAGTCCGTATAAGCTGCTCACACATTCAGCGAGACTTATGTGGTGTGTTTATGCGTGCTTTTGACCCCCCCACGAAGACGATTTCAATTAGAGGGAAGACGTATGAAATGGATGGAACAAATGTGAATGAAATAATGGGATTGCTAGTTGATGGGTATGAAATAATGCCAATAATGTGTGATGAGGAAAGGTTCAAGGAGATGAAGATGGTGTATGGGAAGGTCCCATATACAACAATAGCTTGCTGGTTGGTTGATGAGAATGAGCATGCTGATTTAGAGTTTCTCTTTGTGATGTACAGCGTAGGGATCCTCTTAGATCCTAGCGCATGCATATATGTAAGTGACAAGGTGTTGAAGGTAATGACCTTAACCAAGGATGCGTATAGGGAGTTTGATTAGTGCACCTTTGTTCTTAATAAATTAGCAGACTTTGTAAAAGATTGTCTGGAAGAGTTGAGGAAAGGGGATACAGGTGGGAGAAAGAACATAGGAGGCTGCTTATACTTCCTCATGGTAAGTGTTTTAAAGGTAAAAATTTTTATGTGTAAGAACAATTAATTGTTAGTGTATATTAAAATATGTTCTTAACTTGTGTATCATGTGAAATGTAGATTTATTGTCTGCAAATGTTTCCACTAGGATGACAGAAAGCCTCTAAGGTTGGGGATGCCATTAGTTATTGGAATGATGAGCAGGTCTAGGCAAGAACACGGCTTGAGTAGGAAAGCAAGCAAGGTGTTCTACATGGTAGCACAAGCAAGGACCGGCCGGAAGCGTCAACGTTTAATCCAGATGTTGATCTTACTCACCCGGTACGTACGACGCTAATTGGTTTCATTCGTTGGTTTAGTACAATTTAGGTAATGTGCTAAATTGTTTGTCTTTTCAGCTAATAAAGGCAAGTTACAGTAGAATCATGAATATGGTGGGGAAAGAACTCTTGGCTCTTCAGCATAGGCTCTTAGGGGAAGCTAAAGGTGGAGATGTCAATGAAGCAGTAGATCATTATGAAGAAGAAGGAGTAGATGAAGGAATCCAACGTGATGAGAAAGACGGGGGTGAAGGTAAAGAGGAGGGCAATGGAAGTGGTGATGAAGGTGCAGATGGAGGTAGAGACGAACGTGGTGAGGAAGGTGGTGATGAAGGAAATGAACAGGAGGGGAAACACATGTAAGAAGATCAAAGAGGGAAAAAAACCAGCTGTTAGGTCTCCCTACTTTATGGAGACAAAGGCGAGGGTTGCCAAGAAGAGGAAGAACGTTGATGACAAGGAAGCATTGTTAAACATGTGCACAAGTCAATGTGCTGGTTGTGAGGAGCAAGAGTAAGTATTTCAATCGCACACCGTATTATTTGTACAAGTCTTTGCTGATTTCTTTTGCATTCTTATTGATATTACTCATCAAAGCATCAATCATTAAAGATGATGTTAAGCTTGCCTTTCCATGGTGAGTTATAACTAGGTCTTCTTGTGCATTATGCATGTGCTATCTTGTGAAGTTTCTTATACTTAACAATTCTACATCTTGGACGTTCACCTAAACAATATGCCCCCATGTACCATGGGCATCCATCCACCTTGCACTTGATAATGATTTTTTGTTTATTGTTTTTGATAAATTTGCACAAAAATCTGTTCGCGATACTGTACTTGTATAGCTATTTCTGAAGAACCCCTGGATTTGGAAATGTTTGACCTTATCCAACAATCAAATCCTTCCACTTTGTGCAATTCATTTCAGGTGTACCTGTTGGAATCATTTTGTTAGCACAAGACACTAATGGCAACACTTCATTTTCATTTCCCAAAGCAGGTGGAGATATAGAGCATACATTCCCACTTCCAAACAATTCAGCAAACCTACAGAAAATGACAACTTACTATGTCAGTAATAACAACTACCTCCAACTGATATGACAACGTATATTGCAAATTATATAGGACAACATTTTGCAATTAACACACTATATTACTTACACATCTTCCTCCTCCATTACATCATCCATACGAAGTTCTGTGCATTCATTGTTTGCTTTCTCTCCTATGTACACATGGCCACTTTCTCCATTTAACATTATTAAATGCTCAATTCCTTCATCATTAAACATGTCAACAAATGTGTGTTTATCAAATCTAACAGTGAATTTTATCAAAATTTCATCACTTCCTTTCCCAACCCTTGATGCTACTAATGTTTTAAACTTATCGTATGTTGTATTTTCTTTTATGGATATTGTTCTTACTTGACCCCCAACATATGTATGACCTTCTACATCATCTCCAAACTGTCCTCCCATATGAACATAACAGAATATATGCTTTGCAGATGAACTCGCCATCAACAATGACAACCTACACCAGACATATAACATTAACAACTCATAAACTTGTATTAATAACTATGTCATACTATAATAACAACTTTTATTGGCCCACATATAAAGGAAGGTGCTTTGAGGTGAAATTGGCTAGATGCTAAAGGATTTTTTATATTTGGAGCAAAGAATAGAGGAGGAATGTGTGAGGAACATCTATAGTTATCAATTAAAAAAATAGATTGAAAAATACTTGGGAAGGGACGGGACGTCTTGAGGGTCATTACGAGACACGTCCCATCCTGAGATTTACTCTTGTCCTCACTCGAGTATGTCTCACCCCAATCCTTGTGGTCTCGAAATCACCGGGACAGGTTCAGGACACTAGGGTCGAGACAGGGGTGAACACCCCTAGTGTTGATTAAGAACCCGAGGAATTTGAAGTTTTTGTAACATTTTTTAATTGTGAAGTGTACTTATTGGTAGAGGTAAAAATCTTTTCCGCTGAAAGAGATTATTACCCTTAATCAAACAAAAAAAATTAAGAAATATTAAAAAAGTTGTACGTAAAAATGTGTTTTTTTATTAAAATTCTAGATGACAATTATTTTAAATAAAATCAAAACTCTAAAGTAGAAAATATTTAAAATAGAATAAATATACTTACAATAAAAGATTAAAACTATTATTGAGTTTGGGAAAACTAATTAATATGTTTCATCAAAAACTTAATATTAAATTTACTTAAAACTTTCATGGGGACTTTAATTTTTCAAAAATTATTATATAATTTTTAGATTCTGTAATCTAATATCTATATTCATTAATTAATAGTATCTAGGCCATAGAGATATTTTCTTATTGTTCATCATGATATGGGAATAATGAGTATATCATTAATACTTAATTAAATTGAATCAAAAGATAATTGAGTGTCGCCTGGGCTAACTTCTTTTGCTTCCTTTAAATCTAAGGTTTCCCTAAAGACAGACACTGTCTTGACGAAAGCATTCTAGAATCATTACCCATCCAAAAAATAATTAAAGGTCCATCAAATCAGTTTTCTTAAAATAATTAACAATACTTTCAGTTGCAGTTAACTTCTGCTTTTGAATCTGAAAAATCTGAATTCTTCTACTTTTATGACAAATTAGTGTGGAATTTAGGTTAAATGAAGTGTTAAAGTTACAAGCAAAGCAGATTCTAGCCACCATTAAGCAACTCGTGTGGCTGGTTTTCATTTTTAATTACTTTTTAACAAACAAGTAACCATTGTTCTTCTTTTATACCAGTTAGATAGAAATTGTTTTGGCCTTTTGTGGTTCTTATATAGATAACTTGATTAATTAGATGATTATATATACGCCCCACTTTTCTTAACTTTTTGGATAAGCATTACATAGTAATGCCTTTCTTTCTTAACTCAGACACTATATGCAAAGTGCATGAAACTGAAAAGAGATCATAGACATGGTTGGTTAATAATTACGTGTGACTCCGTTAATTATTTCTTTTTAATTGAGATACTTATTTGCATTTATATGAAAAAACAATATGCTTATTGCATTGACCAAAGAAAGATACTAATCATTACACCCTGCTGCTAGCACCATTGCTTAATTTTAAATAAAAAATATGATGTCATTATATAATAAATGCTCAAAAGGATTTGGTAAGAAATGATGAAACAATGAGAACCCTCTGTCACCGAAAATTTTATTGATAAAAAAAAAATCTGAATTTAAGTATTGATGTTCTTTACTTATGAATTTTTTAGAGTGCTAATATTTCCTATACATGAAATATATCAAAATTTTTTAATTAATAAAATTTTTAAATAGAACATTTTTAATGATTTTTTCAAAGAGAAAGAATTAGTATTAGTAGTGAAACTATTTCTTTTTAATTTTACTTTATATGTAAATTTTAGCAATAAAATTATATAAAGGAATCGCATTAAATTATCACAGATTTTTAGAAGGAAAAGTTTAAATATAACAATTTCGCCCAAAACATTAAATAGAATAATGAAATTTAAAATATAAAAGAATACATACACATATATAGTGGAATCATACATATATATATACATATATATATATATGTGTGTGTGTGTGTGTGTGATTCCACTATTACTAAAACTAGAACTCCTTCTATATGAAGAGCGACATCTTTCCTTTGATAAGGTAGTTTTTTATGGTGAAAAAAAAAACACAAGCTGCCGTCCACCAACAAAGTGATTAACAACTTGTTTAATGACTAGATATACTTAAATCGTGGGCGCGTTGTGCCTTTATGTGTATGTGTGTGTATCTTTGAGGTGAAATGTAACCTTCAATCTCATGCATTACATGACATCTATGACTCCCAAAGGTAAGAGGTAATCTTCAATCTTACAATGGGGATGACGACAAATTAATTAAAGTCCATAATTAGCACAAAATAATAGTCAAAATTTTTCATTGGATAAATTATATTTTATTAAAAATAATCATCAATTAACTAATCTAAAATTTATACTAAATGTACAATTCACAAACTGTGAAATGTGAATAATACAGTGTACCTTTTTCTGTCCAAACTCGCGTTTACCAATATAATATCAATCATATTTCATATGATTTATTGAAATACCATCTAACAAGTTTATAATGTTTTACATCCAAATTTTCATAAAGAACTACTCCTCTTGTCCTATTGATAGAGATGGTATAATTTTTTGTCCTTAATATAAGCCACTTCATTAAATTTATTTTATAAATATACAATTTTATCATTAATCTATTATTTTGTTGATTGCTATTTTCTTGGACTTCTCATTAAAGTATATGTATATATATTAAATAGAGATAAAATTAGAAAATTATTAAATTTTATAATTGGGTTAGGTTTAAGTTTTTTTTTTAATTCTAATAAAATATTTTATAAATGTCTTATAAATAGGATTAGAGTTGTATATAAAATATATAAGCATCTTGAACAAATTTACTGTTCAATGTTTGTGATATTTACATACTTATGTAAGTATTCATAGAAAAATAATTATTGTTAATTACATTTTTGTGGTATTTATTTTAGTCAAGATATGTAAACAGTTTCATTTTTGAAATATTAGTTTAACAAAAAAACCAAAATTATAAAGATATCAGTTTTAAAGACCACCTTAAAAAAATTATAAGATCTTTGGCAAAAAATAAAAAAAATAAAAAATGTAAGATTGCTATAAATTTTATAAGAGTATTTTAATGAAAATAAAACATAAATATCATGGAGTAGTTAAGTCACGTAAAAAACTATAGAAAAAAATAAACTTTGTCCAAAAACACTACAAAAAAAAAAGTTATTTTAGCAGCACTTAGTTTCTAAGGGTTCAGGGGAATCACAAGAAAATCATAAAATTTCTAATCGTAATAGGATAAACCGCTCGAAATTTTAACCCATTTGACCATAATTCTAGCAATTCAACACCAATCGCTAGAAATACCGTTAGAGAATGTGGAAGGTCGACATGATTTCTATCATTTTGTCAACCGCTAGAAAATTTATAGACATTACTAGCTGTTATGAGACATTTCTTATGGTTTTGACACTTGGTAGGGTCAATTATTGACATTTATAAAAGATAAGAGGATAACTACTAGAAATTTTTGTGACATTTATAGTAGTTGTCCCCTTAACCTCTAGAAATGTCCACGGTTACCGAGGGGTTAGGAGGACACGTGTGTTAGACTCCAATGTTGTGATGAAGATAATTGAAAAATGATTTCAAAACTTAAATATTTTTGTTAAAAGCATTTATGGATAAGATTATTGATAAGAGATCTACTCAATAAGCTCTTAGATAAATAAGAAAGAAATTTGTGAAGAAAATATGATTCCTGAAGTACATTTATCGAATCCCTATTCAATCATATTGCCTATGGATAAAGCCTCTGATTAATGAACAACAAAATTAGTCTGAGTCTTTATTTTAAAAAATTTCTTATAGTCTTATTTGATAAGGTTGTTTATTGAGAAAGCCTTCAAAAATTTGATAGTATACGTAAGTCAGAGTATTATATCAAAGGATTTATCCAAGTGTTTATCGATAAGAGTATTGCTCGATAAAGACTTCAAACATAAAGCTCTGTGAAAATGATACTCGAAATGAATTTATCAAAGTCTTAATCGATAAATGAATGTATTGATAAAGCCTTTGATAAATGAATAAGTTTTATGTTTTAAAAACTTATCCAATTTATGGATAAGTAATTCGATAAATATCAAGTATTGTTAAGTATTTCCTTCGAAGGTGCTATGGTATCTTCTAATAATACCACAATTTAAGTGTTTGTTTGCTAACGCCACATATGTAAAGAATTTGAGATAGCATTCTGATGGAAAAATAAACGATGGACAACTTCGTCATCTAGTTGATTATCCTCAATAGAGATAACAAATCAGAAATTTCTTGAATTTAGTTTTAAGCCCAAAAACCTTCGGCTTCGGCTATGTATGGACGGAATCAATTCATATAGTAATCTCAATAGCACACGTAGTGCTTAGCCTATTCTCCTTGTGATTTATAACTTGCCTCCCTCATTGTCAATGAAACTAAAGTACATTATTTTGTCTTTGATGATCTCAGGGCTAAAACAGTCGAGAAATGATATAGATGTGTACTTAGTACCTTTGATTGATGATTTAAAGAAACTGAGGGAGGATGATATTTATGTCTTTGATCCATGAAAACAAGAGACATTTAAACTTTAAGCCATGATCTTCACCATGATAAATGACTTCTCGGCGTGTGAAAATTTGTTAGGATATAGTGTTAAAATGCATAAAGCATGTCCCATATATGAAGAAAATACTAACCACATACAATTTGAACATGAAAAGAAGACAGTCTACCTTTTCTATATAAGATTTTTTTAGCCAACACCACCCTTACTGAGTTACTATAGGTTGGAGAAGGCATTTAATGGCTCACAAGAATATGAAATGGCTCCTGTTCCTTTATCTGAAGAACAAGTGTAACAACTTTTGCATGGAGTTCATGTTACCTTGGGTAAAAGTAATAAGAAGAAGACCTTGAAATGAATAGATAGAAAAGAGATCAATCTTCTTTAATATTCCATATTGGTAGAGTCTTGAAGTGAGAAATAGTCTAGATGTTATGCAAGTGGAGAAAAACGTGTGTGAAGGCCTTGTTGACTCGCTTTTGCATATCAGCGAAAGAGTAAGGACATGGTTAATGCTAAACGAGACTTAACTAAAATAGGAATAAGAGAACATTTACATCCACAACAAAGAGAGGATATTAAGTGAGTTTATTTGTATCCATTGACACACACATTATCCAAATATGAAAGAACAAGCCTATGTGAGTGTTTATATGGTCTTAAGGTGGCACAAGGGTATTCATCAAATTTTAGGAAGTTTGTATCAATGCAAGATTTGAAGATAACCTTTATAAAGTCCCATGATTGCCACATGGTGATGCAACAATTACTACTAGTGGCTATTCGAGGTATTATGTGAGGAGAACTATTACTAGATTTTGTATGTTCTTAATGCTATTTGCAGCAAAGTGATTGATCTTGTTGAGTTGGATGAATTGGAAACAAAGGTTATATTATCCGCTCCCAGTTGAAAATGCACTTCCTTCCGACATTTTTTTACATCATAGTCCATTTTGATTGCTCACATGGTATGTTAAATTAGACTTTATGGCCCTATGTGTTTGAGGTAGATGTACTCATTTGAGAGATACATGAAAATCCTTAAAGGGTATTCTTAAAATCCTTATTGACCCAAGATATCAATTGTTAAGAGGTATGTAGCTAAGGAGGCAGTTGAGTTTTCTAACGTATATCTTGCTGAGGTAAAGGCAGTTGGACTTCCTCAATCTCGACATGACCATGGGAGAAAAAACAAGGGAACTCAGGGTGCCAAAGTGAAGTGCATGTCTCATGAATTTGTGATGCAAGCATATCTTTACATTTTGAACAATAAAGATGAAGTTCCACCATACTTGGATACTCACAAGAATATGCTCAGGAACATGAACCCAAGAAAGAACGATATGCAACTAGCTAATGAGCACAACAGGTCTTTTGTAGAATGGTTCAAGCAAGAAGTGTTAAAGAATAACAATCCTTCTGATACAATACAAAGGCTAGCTGTAAGGCCTCATTTTGAGGTTTTATGTTAGGAAGGATATGACATAAATGACTACTCTTTTTATATAAAAGTCCAAGATGATAAAAGTATACACAAAACTGGAGGGTGATGGTTGTGGCCAAAGCTATGCATTTTGCTAGTTCAAAAGATAAGATGCCAACATTGGCGTCCATGCCATATTATAGAGTGATTGAAGAGATTTAAGAGGTTAGTTACTCTAGTTTAAAGTGTTAGTCTTTAAATGTAAGTGGGCTAATGTGGACTGACATTCACGATCCCAAAAAGCACTAGCACTATCCTTTTTATTTAATCAGTCCAATTTTGACAATAACAATACTTCTTTTTGTTGATATTTCCAAACACTTCCTGATGCCAAGCGGTCATATTCTCTTGAAACCTATTCATATTAACTCCCCAAATACAAGAAGGACACCACATGTTTTTACTACAACATTAAAGCCTTCATAGGTAACCTATAGAGTGAAAAAATGAAATGCCTCATCGGATCCCGCCTACCACCTTGAAAAAATTGAAATGCATTGACACATTAATAAATTGTTTGAACCACTTAGAATTGGCCAAGGCACGATCCAATCTACTATACGATCTCCCCCTGCTCCATATGAATCTGGATCCCTAAAAATCTACTTCATTCATATCACACTCAAAAACACATTCCACAAAGAGCTTATCAACTCTACTATGTATTTGAGAAGTAGAAACATGTTCCTCATTTCTAAGTGTGGCATTAAAGTCTCCTATTACACACCACTTTCCCACACCCACTGCCTTGATGCCACTTAAATTTTCCCAAAGGGCATGACGTTGAATCCAATTAGGATATTTGTAAAGAATTGATAAGTCCAACGCACTAGCTTTGTCTGCATTAAACATGCCATTCATATCCTATGGGCACCTCATCTTCATAGGAAAATTCACTTCCTCCTCCCATAAACACCATATCCTCCATTAAAACCAACTACATCAACCACCTCCATCTTAATCTTGCCTTGTGAGCCAATGACTCCACCTTCTTACTCCCTTGCCGAGGTTCCAAGATGGCTATAAACTTCACACTATACTTATATTTTAACTCAACCAGGAGCCTCAGAAAGGCTTTTCCTCCAACACCCCTAGAATTCCACACCATTATATTCATATTCATCATAATAACAAATAGTCAAGAAGAATAAGCTTAACCTCTATAAACCAAGCACCTAGGTTATCCCCAAATCTTCCATGACTTTATTACTTTATACACTAGCAATGGGTTAGAGTATACAAAGAAGGAGCCCACATTTGTAGCACTAGGGTTCCTCATATTATGATCTATCTTCCTTGCTTTGATAATCACATTACTAGTAAAGAGCAGAGTAGGATTAGTTTAATTTTGAGTAACTCTACTAGGTTCACTATGTGACCAAGCCCAATGGAATTAACTTATCCTTCTTCTTCGTAGAACTTTTCTCCAAGTACAACCTCTCCTTAGCCCTCATCAAATGATCCATGTTCAACTGGACCAAATTCATCGCCTTAGCCCAACCATTATCCTGGTCCATCTTTCCACTACCATGTTCATCTTTATACCATGTGCATATGCTTTTTTTTGTTGGCCCACTAGGCTTCCCATTACTTGGCTCATTACTTTTGCCTCTATCTAAGCCCTTATTTTGACTGTTGGAACCCATATTAGAAATATCTCCAAGTAGGATTCTCTTTCTTGCTTGACTCGCCTCTACATTAACCTCCTCTGATTTCTCCTCACTCAATGTATAAAAGCAAGATCATCTCCCTTCCTGCACCTGAGAATCACACCAACTCCCATTAGGGTTCCCTATCGGTTGGCCATAGAATTGTGGCCGTTGTAAACCATCTAGGTATTGTAGAGCTTGTCCAGTGTACCTTTTGAAGGATTACTAAGGTTATAGCCTTTAATCCAAACCTTCATGTTCTCTGCTTCCTTTACCCTATTCTCCAGCGAGCCTTCACCCATGGGTTGAGTCTGCACTCCAATTTCATTCTACTATTTTAGGGTATAGTGATTAGCGTTGTGCCTGTAGCATCCATATCCTAAACATATTAGATGTATTCCTTCATATTAATCTCTCTTAGCCTTCCCATTGATCATAATCAATGTATGTAAGGGTACAATCAAGTCGAACTCCACACATATTCTTGCAAAATGTCCTTTCTCCCTCTTCATCAAAGTCATCTTATCAATCTTCAACACCGTGCCTACTTGAGAACCCAAGACATGAAGAATATTCTCATCATAGTAATCTAGTGCGAGCTTATCAATTCTAATCCAGGCTGCAATCCTCATAATTTTCTTGTCATCTGGCTCAAAATGTTGTTTCCATGGTTGTATGGCAAGATAGTGATCGTAAACAAGCTAGTGCCCCCCAATTAAGGCTAAATCATAATATACTTTTTTGGTAAACTGCCCCACGAAAAACCCTGAACCCACATCAATCATCTCTAACTTACATTGTTTTGCCCACAACTGCTTTAACTTAATTTCCAAGTATTCCAGGTTCACCATTCTACCAAAAAGTTTAAGGATCAGCGCATTCTTTCATTGCAAGGCTAGCCACTCCTTTTCCTTGGAAGGAATAATCACATTCAAACCTAACTCAGTCATTTGAATTGAAATCCTTTCCTTCCATTGATCATTACTCCATTAGTCCTCTTTCTCCCCCTTCTCCACTGTCTCTTTCATAACCACCTACTTAAACGACTTCCATTTTGGCCCCGCCTTCTTTGTCCCTTCGCCATCCTTATTCATCTATAGTTCATCCACAACAACATCATGCATCCACTTCTCGTCACAAGCGCTCGTATACTCTCCTCCATTTGCCCCACCTTCTTCTGACTCATATCTATAGCATCTCTCTCATCTGACAATAGTGTTGGGACGACTCGCTCTCTCAATCGCTCACATTCTCTTTCACTCATATCGCTCGACATTATTTTTTCACATATTGATTTCAATCACTCAAGAATCAACTTAAACCTCAAACCAAGACTCATTATTTTGAAACCAAAACCTAAAACCTAAATGGGTTCAATTTATCCTTGATATTTATTTGATTTTATTGTCTTTAAAGGAAATCGATATATGATACAGTTTTAGAAATGCTTCTTTAAAAATTTTGGCTTCGTGTTTTAGTATAAAATATGGGCTGATGATGCAAGGAAGAATGCATCTATATCATGTTATGTGCGAACTTTATTTTCTTTCATTAGTAAAAGCAGTAGTAAATAGTGTCTATGGTCCTTTCAGGACTCCAATTCTAAATATATATAAGCCAAATAACTAATTATATATATATTAAAAAAATAATTAAGCTAATTATTTATTACAAAATTAATTTTATTAAAACATTCCTTATAATAATTTGCATCAGAAACTATTTGTAACGATAAAAACTTTCTATGTATATAATCAATTAGAATATTTTAAAAATAATTATAAATTTAAGAAATATAATAAATTTAAATTTTATATTTAAGATTAAAAAAATCTATCAAATACTAACGTCTACATTTAAGATGGAGGAAATGGAAGATATATTCTTCAGCTTAGCTTGATGTTTTCTTCATTTTAGCTGGATCCCTTAACGTTTGAACAAGCTTACCAAGCGCTATTACAGTAGGGAGAGTTTGATTTTCTTGGGGATTATATCTCCCTTCCCCTTTTGCTTTTATTTTCTTTAATCATTTGAGTGCTTGTAATAGGTAATGAAATTTTTATTTCCTTAAACCTTATTCATTTCTATTCTTTAGCAAAAGAAAAATAGTTAGATTTTGAATATATCTTTTAAACTTCCCGTTTTTCTTTTAAAGATGGACCCAGAGAAAGATATTGGGAGAATTTTAGTTAACATCCCACTGATGTGACTTTATTTGAAGTAGAGTTAAAAGATTTTGAAATTACACTACAATACCAAAAGATCAACATGAAATTATGTTTTGATGGTGAGTGATTAAAATATTTTTTCTTCATATAAATATTTTTATTAGTTGTTAAAATATATATATGTATTTATAAATTTTCTTACAAATATTTATAAATTTTTATATCAGCTATTGCAAATTAAAACTTGTAAATTTTCTTTTGGATACTTATTATTTTGTTGTTGTTAATTTTTAAAATATGTATGCATATTTTATAATAAAAATAAATAAATGAGGAACATTTTAGTCATTTACCATAAAAACATAATTTCACTTTGGTCCTTTAGTATTGCAACGAAATTTGGAATTTTTTTAGGCTAAATGGAAATTAAATTGCTTCAGTGGGTTTTTTTAATGAAATTCTCCCAAAAATATTTAATAGCGGGAGATGATTATGATCCGTGTCAAAATTCTATTTGCTTTTATAAAAGGATTTAGATCATTGTTTTTGGGTTTAAGAGTATTTAATTGCATCATTATGGGCTTTAAGCCATCCCAATTTTTTTATAAAGGAACCTTTAAAAATGGATTTGGACACATTTTTTCCTTCTTTTTTTTTTTTTGTAATTTTAATATTTTAATTTAAACATTTTTTTGTGTATTTATATTAGAACAAGAGGTGCTAGCATCCATGGAAATCATAGCAATTTCAAAATCCCACGTCCTAAAACCGAATCCTCACATGGCATTAGTTTTTTTTTCTTCAATATATTGGGTTTTAACTACTGATTGGAAGGAATCGATGAGCTCATATATATATATATATATATATATATATATAAAATTAAACTTCTTTCATCTCGTGCTTTTGATAACCAAATATTCCTTTCGGAATTTTGGGCGTGGAAAGTAGAACAGCGGCCAATATTATTGTATTTGACACTTTAGATAATGAGTTAATTCCACTTGGCGGCAAGAATTCACTTAATTTAAAATTAAATGGAGAACAGAAACACAAGGCTGGATTGTTTGGTATGAACGAATATGGAGGAGTGGAAGGGGAAGTGAGAGAAAATTTTTCTAAATTAGATTTTAAAAAAATTAAAAAATTATAGTTAAAAAAGTTTAATTAATTTTTTTAATATTTTATTTTATATATTCTTTTTATCAAATTTTTATAACTCTATTTCTCTAATTTTTAAATCAAATTTAGAAAAAATTTCTCTCCCTACACTTTCCTTCCGCATCTCTCATAAAAATAAAATAGGGGCCTAGAGAGTTTAGAACAAGGCAAAATATTTATGACGTGTAAATACCTAATACTAATAGTTCACACAACGCATCGCCCCCATTTATCTGACTTGTATCAATAAAGTTATTATTGTTTTTGTTTCTCTACGAAAATTATGTTCCATTAATTAATTATAATCTACCTTGTCAAATCAATATTTAAAAATAAATGACCATAAAGAGCATCAATCAAAGCTTAGCTTGATCGCACTTGTCACACATCCCTATCAAAATGTGTTGGGGATAAGATAATTCGTTGGCAAAGGGAAAAAGAGTGATAAAATAATTCGATTAAGAAAATATTAACTCCAAATTTTATACTTCAAAACCCCTTTAACTTTTTTTTACAAATAAATTAAATTAAGCACTAATACAGATTTAAAACTGCGGTGACCTAGTTTTACCCAATTATAACTATCAACTAACCTCTTGCTTTATATATTGAAAAAATTAATATGTAATTCTTTATAATTTTATCTATTTTTTATTGAGTCCCTATAATTATTTTTCAATAAGTACGAGTCTTTATACTTATCAATTTTGTCATATGGATTTAAATAAAATTAAAATCAATCTTACATACCATATGTAGATACAAGGAAATGATGAGCGCATAACAGTTTTTTATTTTTATATTGATAATCTATAATTTTTATTCCATCACTTTATTTTTTATTTTTTTTTATTTTGTAGCAACTTACATATCTTTAGTTGGTATCCCTATTAGCTCTAATTAACAAATTATAACTTATAATCGAATGATTGGTAAATAAAATATAAAAATAATTTTAGTATCTATATAAATATAAGAGTTATATTCAATACTTTAAAAATAAGAAATAAAAGTTATTAACTAAAGTAAAAAGTATACAATTATAAATAAAATAAATTAAGAAAAAATATATAAATATGAGAAAAAATTAAAAAATATATATATAAGGTGGGGCTAAATGAGTAGGGTGACATATTTTGCCCAGTGCCCTACCCTACCTGACACTTGGCCTGACCCTGTTCTGTCCAAATATATTTTAAGTAACTTTTTTTATGTTGAGGTAGGCAATTTTTTTGTGAGTTCAGACGAGCATATTGGGCTTATGAGTATTATGAACACCCTTAATTATAAACATGAAAATTAATGAATATAACTGGAAAAACTGTAAGCACCTGGTGAAAGAAAGCTATAGGAACCAAACAAAACTATAAAAACTAATAAATTAATTTTTCACACACATACGGGCGGCAGAGGTATCAACAAGAGGTATCAACAAGCCCTGATCGTTAGGGATTTTTGTGCAGATGGGTATCCTCCGACTGAGATATTGTAATTATATATATTTATATATAATTTAAAAAGAACTATATATAAAAAAACAAGAATATAAAAAATTCGCTATCTATAATTTTTAATGTATACACAGTCAATTCATAATAATAGAATATTAGGACTCATGGACAAATTATTATTCACTAATGAAGTTTTTATGTATTTATTTTATTTTTCTTCCTCACTGATGAATATTTTGTGGTTGGTAAAGCCTTTTCCTTTTGTCGTGTTTCCAAAGAGCAGCTTCATTCCAAGAATTGCCAAATGGCTTCAGTCTTTTTATTACGCACAGCTGGATGCTTCTCTCACTTTATCCTTCATTATCTAATTAAATTAATTAATTATTAAATATACTTTAAAGCAAAGATGACAACTGTTAGAAGCATATAACAGAATTATTTTTATAAAAAGTATATTTTTTTTTTGGATGACAGATTGAAAGTTGATTGTGTGTAGATTTAAAAAAGTTTAAAGTACACATATTTTGATGAAAATATATTTCTTATTAAAAAATATTTTAATCATGCATACAGTTAACACTATTTACAAGTATTTACTTATTATTTTTAAACACTAATCATTTTTTAAGAAATAAATAGATAAATATTGGGAAAAAGACATAAAAATACCATTTGAATTTCAAAAGGACAGATTGGGCTTCTCAAATTTTAAAAGGATAGATTGGGCAGGAGGCCCAATCTGTCATTTCTAAATTTATGTGCAAAGACGATATTACCCTTCACTTTCCCAATATTTTGACAATACGATTTACAACTTGGCCAATGATATTTACAACTCTGACAATGGTATTTGCAACTGTAAGAAATCAAATTCTGAAAATTGGGAGAAACACTGTAGCTTCTTTGACAATACGATTTACAACTTGGCCAATAGTATTTACAACTCTGACAATAGTATTTGCAACTGTGAGAAATCAAATTCTGGCAATTGGGAGAAATACTGTAGCTGACACTGTAACTTATTTTGAGAATACGATTTACAACTTGGCCAATGGTATTTACAACTCTGACAATGGTATTTGCAACTGTGAGAAATCAAGTTCTGGCAATTGGGAGAAACACTGTAGCTGACACTGTAGCTTATTTTCACAATACGATTTACAATTTGGCCAATGGTATTTACAACTCTGACAATGGTATTTGCAACTGTGAGAAATCAAGTTCTGGCAATTGGGAGAAACACTGTAGCTGACACTGTAACTTCTTTGACAATACGATTTACAACTTGGCCAACGGTATTTACAACTTTGACAATAATATTTACAACTGGGAGGGTAAACCCGATGGAGGGTAAACGTGCAGAAAAGGAGTGTAAACCCAATAGTATATGCACGTGTACCCTCCATCGGGTTTACCCAAATAAGCTACAGTGTCAGCTACAGTGTTTCTCCCAATTGCCAAAATTTGATTTCTCACAGTTGCAAATACCATTGTCAGAGTTGTAAATACCATTGGCAAAGTTGTAAATCGTATTGTCAAATAAGCTACAGTGTCAGCTACAGTGTTTCTCCCCATTGCCAAAATTTGATTTCTCACAGTTGCAAATACCATTGTCAGAGTTGTAAATACCATTGGCCAAATTGTAAATCGTATTGTCAAAATATTGGGAAAGTGAAGGTTAATATGGTCTTTGCACATAAATTTGCAAATGACAGATTGGGCATTCTGCCCAATCTGTCCTTTTGAATATTCAGAAGCCCAATTTATCCTTTTGAAATTTAAATGGGCTTTTTATGTCTTTTTCCCATAAATATTTATGTTTCACAGATTAATTAATACATATATATATATATATATGAAACAAAAAAAAACGTTTCATTTATTTTTAAAATCTTAAAAATAAATAATAATTGTTACACAAATCATGTAAAACGTAAAAATACATTTTCTCACGAGATTTTTTGGAGGTTGAGATTGTCCGTTTGTTTAAGAGTTCTTTTTCATGAATAAAGCACTTATTATTTTTTTTAAAAAAAACCTTTAATTTTTTTCTATTTACTTTAAAATTTAAAAAAAATAATCAAAATCAAGAAAGAAAAAATTAAAATTATTTATTTTATAAGATTAAACAAACAGTTTTTTTTTACATCATCATTCATGACATTTTATTTCTATCACAGATTAATATTATAAGATTATATTGCCTCATTATATTCACGCGCAAACGTGCCTATACATACTATCCATATTATACATTACATGTACACAGCACACTCTGTACCTTTTGACATCAAGTAATAAATAACCAATGAGATTAATTTGAGTGATAATTAATTTAATATTATTTAAGTGAAATTTTAAATTTAAATTTTAGTATATATAGAAAATTCTTGTCAGAAGACTCACCTACTATAGCCAAGTACGCGATACAGATCGAATCTAAATATAGTCAGGATAAAGCTCTGGTAAATTGGGTGAATAATAAAAAAAAATAATAAAAAAGTAGTTAATGAGAGTTGATATATATAATAAATAATGAGTTTATATTTTATAAGGATATGAGTTTGATTCTTACTGTTATTGTGAGGGATCATTTGATAAGTAATTCTGTAAATCCCATGTAAGTATTTTCTGAACCTTGAGTCTGTGATCTAGTCTTAGTAGGAGATCAGTATTAAACTTATATAAACTTTTTTATACTAACAATAATAATTAAAAAGTAGGTTATATTTCAAATCTCTTTTAGGTTCTAATATCTACTAAAAAAAGTTAAAAAAAAAGTCGTCATAACTATTAAAAAAATAATATTGATTGATAATATTTTTAACACCTATGAGTAACATTGTTCCCTTTTTAACACTTTATGGGAGATATTGAATAAAAAAAATCTTCTAGAGGTTGCTCAAAGGTGACATAATAACTTCTGGGACAAAATTGAACATTAACCCTTAAAAAGTATTAATTAAACGAATAAACTTCAATTAGAAAATATTTAATATTTAAAAATAAACAACTGAAAATATATTCTACAAAACATTTTTTTAATTTTTTTTGTATATAATATGAAAATTCAACAAATTGTTCATGAATCATAAAAAATATTACTTATGTTTTGGAATCCATGATTTACACAATTACACATTGACTCGCACTACATATACTCAAACAATGATAACATGTATTACATAAAATTATAAAATTTAAAATCTTAGGAAGAAAAAAAAAAAGAATATTTGAGCTAAGAACACTTTGATGACACTTCGGATTGATGATGCTTTCAAAATTTGAGCAATAAGTAACAAATTATGTTGGATAGAGAGCTGTAGGATCAATCTTTTTCATGCATCAATGCAAAAGGAGAAAGAATGATATAATATAATCGGATTTCACGCTTAAGCAATTGAATAGTCCAAAATGCTATCTTTCATTTGATAATTACACTTCAATTAAGAAAAACAAGTTCACTTGTTTTTTTAGTTAGAAAACTGTGAAGAAAATAAGCATTTCCTTAATGGGACAATAATTTAATTTTGGCCAAAAGAAATACTCATTAGCATTATTGTGAAACTTGCAGGTTGACTATTCAATTTTACTATTTTTATATTTTTACCTTATAAAATCGTGTTAACTCATACTTAAATTTGTGTTAGTAGCAAACTCAGTTAAACATGCAAGTTCACTTGTCCAATTTAACGTTTTTATGTTTCTAACTTACAAAAATCTTGATAACTTGCTCTTAAACCCATACTAATTTTTTGGATTTAATTATATTTAATGACTTGATATATGAAGTTCATAGAAATTTGTTTTAGTATAATAAACTATGAATGCTTATAGATTTAATTTTAAATATTTGAATTTAAAATATATTTAAATTATTTTTTTTGTCATTTTTAAAATTTTAATTATTTAATCATATACTTTTACGAGTTTTTTTATCTTTAGAAATAAAATCTTATAAATTTATTAGTTGACGAGTTTTGCTTAAACTTGTGAGTTTGACAACCTTATTTATTAGCATTAGAATTACCCCTTATAGAAAGACTTATAATATGTGGTATTATTAGTGATAATTTAAAAAAAATTATAAATTTAGAAAATAAAATTGATTGAAGTCTTATATTTAATTAAGACCAAAATAAATTTATTTTTTATACTATTTACTGGATCATATTACTATGTATCTAGTTTTGAGATTTGCAACTACTCTTTCTAATATAAGTATCTTATCTAAGAACTAAAATATTTCTTTTAACTAGCTGATATATTTAAAACTGGAGTAATAGGACAATAATAATGATAATACCTACTCACAATGATTCAATGTAAGTAACAAAGGCATTGGATATGCATGATTAGTGATAAGATCTTTTAATTATATATTATTTGAGTTTGAAGCAAATAATAATATTGTGTGACGACCATAAAAATGGAGAGATTAAGATAAAAGATTGCAACTAATAATCCATTATTTTGGTGGAACATGATTGATGCTTAACTTTGTTTGCCACTAATGCTATGTGAAAAGAGGTATTAGGTGGATCAACATAATTGGGTTTTTGTTTTCATAATTCATTTTTAAATCAAAAAGCTTCCCAAGTACAGCCTGTAAAATTAGTTATTGCAACAAGTTAAAAGTAAAATTATCAAAGTATACCTAAAACTGAACCAGTTATAAAGTTGGTTGAGACATAGGTTAATGTATAAAGCACGTATAATCGAACAAAACAATTATTAAAGTATATATTTAACAAATTGTTTTTTTCATTTAACTTGACATCGTTTCAAACATAATAAGAAGATAATATATATATACATATATACATATATATAATCTAACCTAGTTGATCAGTTTGAAACTTTTGAAAGGATTAGCTAGAGGAATAACTCGTGTTTATTAGTGTAATCACCCAATCCGAGAGTTAGGTTTTAATACTAAAGAAATTATCAATTGACCACACATTCTTTATATATATATATATATATATATATATATATTTGAAAGATCTTTTCTTTTGTATTTTTATATTTTTATTTTAAAAAATTAACAAAATACTTTTTAAAGAAAATTTCCTAAAAATAATTTATTATATACTAATTTTGTAAATAGCAACCCTTTGAAAAGTGGTTTCTTTAAATTCCCAACTTTTATATATCAACAAGAAGAACCTACTTGGGAGCTTGGTTGATTGTACAAAAGAGTGTACTACTTAAAATTTCACACGTTGAACTGGTTTAGCGCAGCCTTAAGAGAGACGAAATGAAAAAGGTGGTTTTATGGTAGTGAATTGTGTATTTAACAGCTGAGTCATTATCGCAACAGTTAAAACGAGAATTTGAATTTAAACTTCTGAAACAAATTTAAGAATTTAAAATACAATAATTAATAATTAATTACCAAAAAAATAGGTTTAATTATAATTAAGCAGAAAAATTAGAAAGTAACCGTTACTGATAAGAACATATAATACACTAGCAGAGGCTTGGCTTCTCTGTCATCCCATTCTCAAGTTTGCTTTACTGAAGAGGAAACTCATTCCTCTCTTCACGGTCAATTTCTTCTACGAATCTATCATCATCTTTCTTGTTTATCACTAACCCTAATCTTCTCTTTCTTAATTATATATATATACATACACACACTTAACTCTCCTTCACTACTTGCCCTTCAGAACTCGGCAATTCTGTATTACCATAAGGAAAGCATCATTGCAGTTTCAAAAATGGTGGGCTACGAAGAACTTCATGTTGCAGAAGAACTTCCTCTTGTTCATTCTGACCCCTTCGTGTTGGAGATTGATCATTTGCAAAACCAACTCAAAGGTTCATTCATTCATTAAGTTCTCACCATTTGGTGGAATTTAACAAACTTGCATAGTTCTTTCTGTTTGCTTTGTTAATTGCTGAGTTCTTTTTCTTCAGTTACCGTATCATAACGTTGTTTCTTCATTCATTTCTCTTATGCTTATTCATTCATGTCGTCAGTGATGCTTTTTTGTAACTGACACAATACTCGTATCGTTCCTTTTTCTTCTTCTTTTATTTCCAAAAAAGTGTTGTAGCAGCGATATGAGATTCTATTATGGAGTTCGTGTGGGATTTATATATATATATTTGGAATATGATTTTCCAGAAGTTTTTGTCAGTGATGACAAAATGTTGGAAGAAAGTCTTCTTTGAAATCGTTTCACTGTTTCATTGTTCTCTTTGTCCGCTACTCATATATATGCTTTCTCTGTTTCATTCATTGCCTGAGAAAAACAGGGGAATTATAGCTCCTATATTATTGTTTCTCAATGATGATTTTTAATTGTTTTTCAAATCATTATAAATCATGTGCATATATATATAAACTAATAAATTACTAGTTATATTATATTAATGCAGAAAAACTTAGGGAACTATCAACTTGTCAGAGTGAAATCAAGGCCTTAAGGGCAACCGAATCACTGAGGGATAGAGCCATAGAAGAGGTATATATTTTCCTTTTAATTCTCATTAATCCCAATCCTTCTTAAGAAATACTCCCTCCTATTATTAATATAAGAGCTAATTGATTTTTTAGATAGATTAAAGAAGCCAAATAAATTAGCTAATTATGATCAAAACTAACTTTAAATGAATTCATATTTATATACTTCTTAATTTATCTAAATAAATCAACTAATTTTTATATTAATTATAATTAATTGATTTATTTAATTTTTTTAATCTATCCAAAAAAATTAACTAGCCCTATAATTAGAATAAGAGGTAATAAAAAACTATGTTTATATGGGGAGAAAATTAGGGAGGAAAGAGTACCAGGAGGAAAACTCTCAAAAATAATAATTTTTTTTACTATTTTAAAAAAATTTCCTTCCTAGTATTCCTATTATTTTCTCTTCACTTGTCTCTCTATCTAAATATAGCACGAAAATATAATATGTGATGTTGAAAGTTCCACTTTAACCATTTTACCCATGACTATTAGTAATTTAGTCCTTAAACCTATATTTGGATGGGAAGATAATTATAGAGAAAAAATATTATTAAGAAAAACTCTCAAAAATAGTAATTTTATTTTACTATTTTTGAAATTTTTTCTTCATATTATTATCTCCCTTATATTTTTTTTCCTAATTTTCTCTCCATCCAAACATAGGAGACAAATGAGCATGTTCTAAACTTAACAAGAGAAAATAAATTTGTAATGAGTGAATTATATATTTCAAGGTTTCTGGGTCCAAATAATTGAGACATGTAGATTTCAAGGACAAAAAATTACATCTCTTCAAAGCTTTTTCATGATTGTCTTTACAAATATTGTTCTGAACTTTCTTGTTTCAAATACAGCTGAGAAATGAAGTGAATAGACTGGAAGAAAAACTAAGAGTTACAGAGGATATTGTTGAACACAAGGTGTGCTAATAAAATGGTGTTTTAGTATTTTATTTTTTCTTGGAATCATATATCAACTTGCTTGAGCTAGAATCTTAACATGAATCCTTCATTAAAACGTTTTCATCTGAAGAATCTAGAGATCAAAAAATTGAATGATGAGAAGAAGGATGCATTGGCTGCACAATATGCTGCAGAAACAACTCTTAGAAGGTTACACGCAAATCAAAAGGAAGATGAATGTGTTCCAGTTCAGATTGCCATTGCTCCTCTCGAAGCTGAGATCAAAATGTGTAAGAATGAGGTATGAACAAAATTAAGAAAGTAAATCAGAGGATTAATTAATATAAAAAGGTTAAAATCCAATTTTACCCATAAAGTTTTCGTATAGGAATTATGAGTATCTGAGAGTTTTTCATAAATCAATATCACCTTACAAGTTTTAAAAAATGAACAAAGTCTCCTAACTGTTGAAAAAATAATATTGACCGTTAACAATTTTAACTATCAAGAGTGATGTTGTTCATTTTTTAACACTTCCAAAATGATATTGATCTAAGAAAAACTTCTTAAAATCCACAACTTCTATGCAAAAATTTTCTGGGCAAAATTGGACCTTAACCTACTATAAAATATACTTATATATAGTTCATTATAGGTAAGTACATTAAAATCAAAATTAATTTTGGTCAGTATCATCCCGAAAATTTTTGAAAGTTTTGTTCAGTATCAAAATTAATTTTGGTCAATATTATATAGTTATTCAGAAGTTTTTCATAGATCAATATTATTCTAAAAATTTTAAAATATGCGTAAAGTTGCCCTAGCTGCTACAAAAATTAATGTTAACTATTAACATTTTTAAAGGTCAGGTATACTATTGCTCATTTTTTAACAATTTCAAGGTGATATTGATTTAAGAAAAACTTCTAAAAACCCACAACTACTACGTGAAAACTTTCCAAGCAAAATTAGATCTTAACCCTAATATAAAATGTACTTATATATATTACATTGTACAAACGTTTACTTTAAAACTATGTGTTGTGTTCATGTAGATTACAGCTCTACAAGAAGATAAGAAAGCTTTGGAAAGGCTCACGAAGTCTAAAGAATTGGCATTGCTTGAAGCAGAGAGGATTCTGAGAAGTGCACTAGAGAGGGCTTTAATAGTTGAGGAAGTTCAAAATCAGAATTTTGACTTGAAGAGACAGATTGAGATTTGTCAGGCATGGCTTTCTATACATGTTCTTTTTCTTTTTTCTTTGGTTTCTCTGATAGAATAATCTTAAGATGTGATTGAGAAAATTTAAGCATTTCATGAACAGGAGGAGAACAAAATCTTAGAGAAAACTTATCGCCAGAAGGTTTTGGAAGTCGAAAAACTTAGCGAAACCATTGAACAACTTGAGGAGGTGATCTTATCTAGTGGAGCAACTGCTAATGCTGTTCGAGATTATAAACGACAGATTTCTGAGTTGCAGGTGCTTTAGACTCCTCCACAGATCCTCTTTTCTATTTTCTTATATCTGTCTGTTTTTAACCGTTATGACGCTTTAGCTCATTTTTTAACACTTTTAGGGCGATATTGATCCATGAAAACTTTTTAGATACCCATAGCTCTTATTTAAAAACTTTCAAGATAAAATTGGATTTTAACTATTTTTTTATTTAAAGAGACAAGTACTAATGATAAGAAGTTATAAGTCAAACCTAAGACATCTCTTTATATAGAAGCTTTCATGTCACTAGCCATTGGCCTATTTTTCTATCTCTGAACCGGTGACTCTCCGAGAAGAGCAAGAATCTTATAGTAGAATGTCTAATTGTTATGGTTTTAAACTTATAACGCTTGCTAGTTGATCAATGCAGTAACTTGGGTTGGTACATAATTTAACAGGAAGAGAAGAGAACATTGGAGAGGGAGCTAGCAAGAATAAAAGTTTCAGCAAACAGAGTAGCTACTGTTGTAGCTAATGAGTGGAAGGGTGAAAATGACAAAGTCATGCCTGTCAAGCAATGGCTTGAAGAGAGGAGGATCGTGCAGGTAAACAACCTAAAACATAAAACGAATTCTTCAATCCTTTTACTAAATCTCTAAAAACTTGATAGTAACTTTTATTTTTTAAACAAAATAATACTTCATCGATTCCTTATTATAAAATCAAACTTTTTAAATTAGTCTGTCCTTTTTTATAAGATCCACTTTGAGTTTATATGTTATTAAATGAACTTTTACCTATTTTACCTTTTATTAATTAATATATTCTCTCTCATTATCTTTTTTTTCATAGATTCTTTGTCATCTCTTTTTATCACTCTCACCTAACCTCTTATAAATAATGGCATATTTGGGAAAAGAGTATATTTTATGCATATTTATTACTTTTAACCAATTTTAACAATTTTCTTGAATAAAGTAATTATGTTATTTGGATCTTATAATAAGGGAATGAGAGAGTAGTTTCTAAGCTCATTTAATGAGATTTTTGCCTCATTTGGGTCCTTAGATGCAATTTTCCACAAAAAGTTAAGTAGGTCTTTCCTTTTGCAGGCAGAGATGCAAAGGATGAAAGACAAGTTAGCAATATCAGAAAGAACAGCCAAGGCAGAAGCACAATTGAAGGTAAATATTGTATCATGATTTCTAACGTTATAATCTTGCATTGAATCAATTTAGTCAATTTTAATTATACCTAAATTATCCCTGGCATTATTCTTCTGTTTAGGATAAACTGAAGCTGAGACTAAAAACACTGGAAGAAGGAATGAAGAATTTCTCAAGTCACCCAATGAATTCCCCTGCAGTTTCTTGGTCTCCAAAAGTAGAAAAGTCTAACATCTTAGGTTTCCTAACAACTAGTGGTGCACTAAGAAAGAGATCCAAATCACAACCAAGGGCATCTTCTGTTGGAAGTTCTCTCTTTCAACATCAACCAAACATCAAAATCAACGGTGACACTAATAAAACCAGATATGGTTCTGCAGAAAATGCATTCAAGAAAGGTATATGGGCATCTTCAAGAAGTAAAGTAGCCGACAGTGGCGAGAAGGAAAATGAAACACTAATACATATGTGCCACCAAGATATGATGAATTTGAATGTTAATGGCAATAATAATGTGAATGAAGAGCCCAAATGCAAGAGAAGTGGTGAAGTTGAAGGGGATAAAAATGATGTGGTCTCTGGCTTTTTATACGATAAGCTTCAGAAAGAACTTATCAGCTTGAGAAAATCTTGTGAAGCTAAAGACAGTAGTTTGCAGGCCAGAGATGAAGAAATAAAGGTAGCAGCAACCTCCCATAATTTTCTCACTTAGAATAGGATTAATTTCTCATTTTAGTTGAGTAATTCACTAAAGCAAAATTCCTGCAAACTTGAGGGGCCAAATATTATATTAACATTTAATTAAAATTCTTATATAAACACGTGTGAATGTGTTTTACATGTCGATCTTCTCAATTGTTTGACAATTATGGATGTTCATCAGACGCTCATGAAGAAGGTTGAGGCCATGAGTAAGGCCATGGAAGTAGAGTGGAAGAAAACAAAAAGAGAAGCAGCTGCAAGGGCGAAGGAGGCTGCAACAACGAAGGCTGATGATAACAAGAAACACAGAAGCATGATCTCATCCAAAAGGTAGTTTTCCTAAGTTCCAACACCAGAATCATGATTGGTGTAAGTTTTTTATTTTTGGTTAATACAATTTTTGTTCCGTCTAATTTATACGAATTTTAATTTTAATCTCTCAAGTTTTAAATTATAGGTTTTCGCCCTTAAGAGGCAAAATTGTCAAGGTTTTTATTAAATTATAGGGGATCAATTTTTAGATAGAAAGAAAATTGATGGACTAAAATCAAAATAAAGGCAAACTTAAGGATCTAAAGATTGTATTAACCCCTTTTTTTTATCATTTTTATTTTTCCTAATACCATCTCTTGTCATTGTTATGCAATATAATATTGCAGCAGAGTGATGAAAGAAAGATGAAGATTCTGGATTTGACTTGGAATGTTTAAGAAGATTGCTCTATTAGTGAAGTTTTTGGGAATTTATGCACATACAGAAACAAAATTCAGTGAGATTATTTCTTGAAATAAAGTTCCATTGATATTTGATAAAAGGTATAGTTTGGGGATATGGCTTTGTAAATACATACATTTGTGTTTCCCTCTACATTCAGATTAATGATATTCTCTATTGCCTTGTGATGAGTTTCTACATACATATTAGAGAGATGATGCGTGAAGGTGTGGGCTTGACAATGTTACAATGTAAGTTTGTGTTCACAGAGAAAAGTATCCTTTAGTTAGTGCTTGAGATTTGTCATGATAACAATGTATCTGGTTCCTGTAAACTTAATGTAAAATATGACTTTAGAGTCATTTATGATAAGCATACCAAAAGTTAATTCATTTTACACGGGAACTTGTTTATTACCCAAAAACTAGCTGCCGTGGAATAAATGGATGATTTTTTTAATGTTGTTGGGCATTTTGGAATACTCATAAAGTTGAGGAAGATAGGGAGTTTTTCACGAAATTCTGGGACAGTACGTTCATTTTACCAAACAACTTTCTTGTCATTACAAAATAAATTAGCAATCGTTTATCAAACGGATGAATTTTGGAACTAGCTATTGTATGTCCTACTTAATTTACCGCACACTTAACATTTTAAAATTTTAAGGTAACTATATGTAGTGGAAAAGACAAAAAGCCATCAATTAAAATCTACCATAACTATAAAAGACTTCTTTCTTTAAATCGAAAAAATTAATTAGGGAGAAAAATAGCAAAACTAGTTAATAAAATGTCTACCATTGTTATATAGAATTTAACATATGGTCATAATTTCCCCCATAAAAAGACCACCACGGTAAAAAAAAAAAAAAGATTAACACGGTGGAAAAGATTAAACATCCACCTAATTGACACAAAATATTACAAATAAGCAAATTGGGATTCCAAAAATTATCACAACAACATTTAGTAAGTGAGGTAGGGCATATGGAGCCCACAACATAATAGTTTTCAACCCATAGCCCACAACCGTAAGTCACACTACCATATTTTATTATGAAATCATATAATCATATTTTTTTATACAAAAATTTTTAGAAAGGATTGGACATTCTCTATAAATCAAATACGCTCCAAACGATAATATGTTTCACCTTTTCACAAGCTAAACTTACATAGAATGGGTTACATAATCAAATTATATAACAATAAAATTCCTTGTGCTCAGTCCAAAACTAAGGGTATTCATGGGTAGGGTTAGATAGGGTAACCCTTTACCCAGTGTCTTGCCCGAAAAAATATGGGCTACATTTTACAGCCTGATGCCCGGCCCTACCCGTTAAAAACCCTAACCATTTTGGGTTAGGCATAGGCAGGTTGGGCATAAGCAGGCTAGGCATGCCTAAATTGTGATGTCATGCTCATGTTGTGGAAAATAATATACAATTATAAACTTCTAAAATAATATCATATTTATATGTCTTCAATAGTTAAATAATATCTATAATCCACTAAAAATAAAGCAAAAAAAGATAATAATTAAAGTATTGAAATTCATTGCATATAAAAAAAAGTTTTGAAATCTAAATAATTTATAATTGTAACTTTATATCAATTTTTCTAATATTGATAATGATAAAGCATCTAAAAAAATAAAATAAACAATTATAATTTATAATGTAATCATATTATGATTAGTAAAATTAAAGAAAAAGAAAAAATTAATATAGTTATAAATATTAAAAGACGCAACTTACTTATTTAACTACTAATATTTTTAAAATGACCATTTAGTCACCAATAGCTATCATATTCTCCCTTCCAAGTGTAGCATTTAGGGAGAAAAGTAAAAAATAAAATAAAAGAATGAGTGCTAATGGGCAGGGTAGGGCAACCCCCTGCTTGGTGCCCAACTCGAAAAAAGCATGGGCTACATTTTACAGACTGATACCCGACCTTACCCTATATTTATCGGGCTGGATATGGCTTTTTTTCGCGAGCTCTAGTGGGCATACTGGGCCGTGGGCTTTATGAATATCCCTATCCAAAACAACCACAAAAAATTACTAAATCAGAGTTTAGGGCTACATCCACAATAAACCCAATATGCAACAAAACACTCAATTATGTAATTTGCTAATCACAGAGCCCTAAAATTTGGCAATATACATTAGAGTCTTATTCTGAACTGATAAATTTAGTAACAAACTTTTAATTTTTCAAATTTAATAATAATTTTGGGCATTAAAAATATTTACATATTATTTAAAGTATAGGGGTTTAACTATAATTTTGTCTTATTCTCAAGTTGGAAATATCGAGGTACATTAGAGTCTCAAAAGATTTTCTTATACTAAGTATATATGATATTGTTATTCCATTACATAAAATTTTTATATTGATTGGAGAAGTGAAGATTATTATCCCACTCTAACAAGTGAAGCAAAAGAGAACATTTAATCAAAAGATTTTCTTATACTAAGCATATATGATATTTTTATTTAATTACAGATAATTTTTATTTTGTTTGGTAGGCATTAGGGAACTTTTCAAAGGGAGAGCGTAAGTCTCCCATAAATATGATTCAAGCATAGAGGAAAGGTGTGGCAATTAGCTTCATGGATGGTAAATTTTTTTGACAATAATAATAAATTAGATGTTGTAAATATACTTCTTAAAATTAATATTAGTAATATTAATTTTAACTCTAGTTTTAGTTAGGGCAATTATGACTTTTTATCATTTATGGCTCTCACTTTCTGTTTTTCCAGTCATTCATACCAAATCTGCTACACTAATAAGTGTCTTCTCCTTTTCATTTACGCTAAACAGGATTTGATCCTCCCTCCTGCCAAATATAGCCTTAGCTTATAGCCTTTAGGAAAACTTTAGGCTTCTTGAGTTATAGATGAAATTACCCTTCTTGGGTTTTAATTGAATTTGGGCTAGGAACTATACTTCTAGAATACTAAATGAGGTAAATTCATAATTCACTTTCTTTTTTTATAAGAATTTATAATTCACTTTCCCTTCTATTTTCATAATGCAACTTCCATGTTGGGGCCATAGTGAATTGATAGGTTTATAGTATATTTGTATCATTATATCATATACGATTTTAAAATGCGTAAATATAAGTCAAACTATTCAAGACTTATAAATAATGTGATATTTTTATAGATTTTATATAAATATGCCACACAAGCGTACATATATTTTTAAAATTATCAAATAACTTTATGTGGTTCTAGTTTTATGATGACAATCAACTCAAGAATACTTAAAACACTACTGAAAAAACACTTTTAACGACAATTAAAAGTGATATTTTATAGCAATTTTGTGAGCAACGTGAATTTTATTGTTGTCGTAAGTCTACTTTTAATAGCAATTTTGTAACTATTGAAGGTAACATTTCATAGTGATTTTATGAAAAAACTGCCATGAAATGTGAAACAATTAATGGCGATTATGAAACAAATTATCGTTAATAACTTTTTTTCCACGGTTGTTCTACCTAAAACCACGCTAGAAAGTTTAAATTTTTTATTTCTTTTTTGCTTTTAAAGCTTTCCATGGCGGTTTTCCATTTAACCGCTATGGAAAGCTTGATTTTATTTTACTTTTTTGTTAATTTTTTATTTTATACCATCTGTATTTAGCATAATCAAGATAGACTAATTTTCAGGTAGCAAAGTATGAAGTCAGCAATGTCAAAATCCAAATGGTTATAAAATAATCTAAACTTTCAATGAACCTATATCTTTGTACATCATATATACAAGATATCCTAAATAAGTTAAAAAATTGTTAATGAAATATTTATTTGTTGGATCAATGACATAAAATACTTGAATTGCTTAACTTGCAAAGATAAATGGCTCATTTAGATATCCAACTCCCTGAAGATCGACTGAAATAAATCCAAATTCTTCATCTACTTGCATAGCATTATTATTAATCAACTTACATTTAAAGACTGACACTTTAAATTTGAAGTAACTAACCTCCAAAATTTCTTCAATCACTCTATAATATGGCATGAACACCAATTTTGGCCTTTTATCTTTTAAACTAGAAAAATGCATTGCTTCAGCTACAACCATCACCCTATTGTTATGTATAGTACTTTTATCATCTTGGGCTTTTGTGTAAAAAGAGTAACCATTTATGTCATATCATTCCCCACACACAACCTCAAAATGAGGCACCGCAGCTAGCCTTTGTATTGTCTCAGAATTATTGTTATACTTTAACACCTCTTGCTTGAACTATTCTACAAAAGACCTGTTGTGCTTATTAGCTAGTTGCATATCACTCTTTCTTGGGTTCATATTATTGTGAGCATCTAAGTAAGGCAGAACTTCATCTTTATTGTTCAAAATGTAAAGATGTGCTTGCATTACCACTTCACGAGACATGCACTTCACTTTGGCACTCCCTAGTTTCCTTGCTTTTCTTCCCCTGATCATGCCGAGATTAAGAAAGTCTAACTACTTTCACCCCAGCAAGATATGAGTTATAAAATTCAAATACCTCATCAACTACATATCTTTCAACAATTGATGCCTCAAGTCAATAAGGATTTTAGAATACTCTTCAAAGATTTTCATATATCTCTTAAATGGGTACAAAGTCTAACTCACATATCATGTGAGCTATCAAATGGACCATGATATCAAAAAATGTTGGAGGGAAGTGCATTTCTACCGGAAAAGGATAACATAACCACTATTTTCCAATTCATCTAACTCAGCAAGATCATTCACTTTGCTGTAAATAGCATTGAAGAACATACAAAATCTAGTAATAGTGCCCCTTACATCATCTTTAATAATGCCTCGAATAGCCATTTGTAATAATTGTTGCATCAACATGTGGCAACCATGGGACTTCATACTCATTATCATCAAATCTTGCAATGAAACAAGCTTCCTAAATGGAATCTTAATACAAGACAAATACTCACATAGGATTATTTTTTTCATATTTAGATAATATGTGTGTCGCTGGGTACAAATAAGCTCTCTTACTACCCTCTTTTTGTTGTGGATGCAGATGTCATCTTATTCCTATTTCAGCTAAGTCTTGTCTAGCATTGACCTCGTCCTTACTCTTTTCACTGATATACAGAAGCTTGCCAACAAGGTTATCACATACGTTTTTCTCCACATGCATGACATCTAAACTCTGTCTCACTTCAAGACTTAGCTAATATGGAAGATCAAAGAAGATTGATCTATTTTTCATATATTCCTTTCAATTGCTTTCTTCTTATTATCTTTACCCAAGGTAACATAAACCCCTGCAAACTTTGATACGCTTCTTCTCCAATTAAAGGCACTAGAGTCATTTCATATTCTAGTGAGCCATTTAATGTCTTTTTCAACCTACGGAAAGGGTAGTGCCGGCTAAGAAACCTTCTTTGAGAAATGTAGACTGTCTTTCTTCTATGCTTGAGTTGTATATAGTTAGTACATTCTTCACATATGGGATATGCTTTATGCCCCTTAACACTATAGCCTAACAAATTTTCATATACCAGGAAGTCATTTATCATGGTGAAGATCATAACACATAGTTTAAATATCTCTTATTTGTGTGCATCAAACACATCAACACCTTCCTGCTACAGTTTCTTCAAATCCTCAATCAAAAGTGCCAAGTACACATTAATATTGTTTCCCGGCTATTTTGGCTTTAAGATTATCAAAGACAACACGATACTCTTTCGTTTCATACACAATGAGGGAGGTAAGTTATAAATCACAAGGAGAACTAGCCATACACTATGTGTGCTATTGAGATTATCATATGAATTGATTTCGTCTATACATAGCCCAAGCCAAAAATTTCTGGGCTCGTAATTAAATTCAAGAAAATTTTTATCTATTGTCTTCCATTGAGGAGAATCAACTAGATGACAAAGTTATCTATCATTTATTTTCCTATCAAAATGCCATCTCAAGTTCTTTTAATATGTGGCATTAGCAAACAAACACTTAAACCGTGGTATTATTAGAAGATACCACAACACCTTCAAAGGAGAGCCTTTGGTAATATCATCACCGTCTTTCTTTACTTTATATCTTGAAGTGCCATATTTAAGGCACTTATTGTTGGAAATCGTGCCCTAGGGGCCAATCATTGTCTTATGAACATTATTGATTTATGAATTTATTAATTGAGTTATCATATTATTTGCATGTTTACTATGATGACCATCCTTGGATAATTCATGATATTATCCTAAATGTCCCTGGTCGATCATCTATGTGGGAGCACAGATGAAATAAGACCAGTATGACTTTGAAGATGTATAGAGATATAAATCAAAGTCATAAGCACATGTAAGAGTACAGGGTGTTGGACCGACCCGCTATGAGAGAACTGCATGGGTAACGTCATAAGCTTCTCTCATATACAAACCATGTCAATATGCCCTTTGACCTGAGATCATCATGGATTCTTACATGACAAAACGCTCAGCTTTGACCTAGTCAAAAGTCACTTTTGACCGAGTGATCATAAAGACTATGTTCGGGTTTAGTGGTTTTTCATGCGGAGGAATGTGAATGGTCAAGATGGAATTTGTCCCTCACATTCATGGAGAGATATTACTGGGCCCCTCGATGAGTGAGTCTGAGAAATGTATGGCCATACTGTAATGGAAAGGTAGTTCCATTTCTATAGTCAGACTACTCAGGGATCGAGAAAGTAACGGTCGGGAATAGGAGGATGACATCATCCATGCCTCATCCATGACCAAAATATCGCGTGACAGAAGGGACATGATATGGTTGTATAAAAGGTTACATCGTTTATCGATCCTCATATAATTTGGGTGGTCGTTATGTCTTGCTAGAGACCGCTTGCAACTTGTGGGCTAGTATAGCAAATGGCCCACTGCCAACTTCATATGGGCCTACAGGGTCGCACACAAAATAGCCCAACACGAGCTATGATGTCCAGATTCATTGAATCTAAGACATGTTCAGATTCAATGAATGATCCAGGTGAATGTATATATATTTATTTATATTTATATTCGTATATATATAAATTCGTATATATATATATTATATATATGAGATATATGAGATTTAATTTATAAGGATAAATTAAATCCCTATCACGTTTGAATTCAAAATTCAAATTGATAGGATATCTCATATAAGAGATATTTATAAGATTTAATTTATAAGGATAAATTAAATCTCTATCACGTTTGAATTCAAAATTCAAATTGATAGGATATCTCATATAAGAGATATTTATAAGATTTAATTTTAAGGATAAATTAAATCCCTATCATGTTTGAATTTGAAATTCAAATTGATAGGATATCTCAAATTTGTTTTATGAGAATAAATCAAATATAGTTCAGTCTCATCTTTATTTAAAGTTAAATAAATAGGTAATTAAATCTGTGGGACGGATTTAATATTATTTATTTAATTAGTTTCTTATAAAATTATACAATATATGATATTGTATTATTTTCGGAATTAATATAAGATTAACTCCTAAAATCCTTTTTGGTTAGGGAAAACGCAGAGCATCCTATATATCTAATATTAGGAGCTACGTTTTGGAATAGACACACACATAGAACACAGAAAGGCCTAAGGGGACTCTGCAAAAGGTTTGCAGATAAGAAACTGCCGAAATAGAGACGGAGAGGACGAACTCTTGAGAAAGCCCTGGAGGGACAAGAGACGCTAGCACGTCGTTCGTGGTTGAAATGCTGTTCGTGTGGATACCAGTAGAGGAAGCCGACCTGAGTCGTCGACTTCTTGTGATCAGAAAGGGAGCACGAGCCGCAGAGAGAAGCTGTGAACGTCGTGACCGAAAGCTGTGGAAGTCGCTGAGACACACTGAGGGTAATGCTTCTTCCCACTTGACTTAAACACATACGGTAGATCCTGGCAAGGAATGAAAAATTTTTAAGATAATTTCCGTTGCGTGTCTTTCAATTCCTTACACTTATTTATTCCATCATACTCATTTATGTATAATATGAAGTCACTAAGGTACGCATGTATCTTCTTATAGGAAAACCCATAGGACACAACATTTTCTTCGCCTCATACGTTAATTTTGGGAGTGTATTGCCTACAAGAAGTGCATCACTCAACAAATCAAGCAATTATGTCAAATTAGAATCAGCCTAACTATTTCTCAATTTCAAATTCTTGAATTGCAACATAAATTTCTACCTTATATACTCATCCCTACTCCCCAGGTACAATGGTGTCTCAATATCACTTAGCAAACTTTCACATATAAGAGAGAACTGTGGAAAGGAGTTGGTTCCAATATAATAAAATATATCTAAAATTTTATCCCTAAAGTTATCATTCACAACTTCTTTATTTCCACGCAATGAAGCCCTTCTAATTTAACAGTTCCAAATCTAATTTGTATATCTTAAATTTATCTCATCTCATATAAGATACTCACTTATATTAGGAATAAACAAGTATTTATACTTTAAACATTTGATATAAGGACAGAAGTGAAAGGAATTGGAAGACACGCAGCGGAAATTAATTTAAAAAATTTTCCATTCCTTGCTAGGATCTACCGTATGTGTTTAAGTCAAGTGGGAAGAAGCATTACTCTCAGTGTTCCTCAGCGACTTCCATAGCTTCTAGTTACGATGTTCACAGCTTTTCTCCGCGGCTCGTGCTCCCTTTCTGATCGCAAGAAGTCGACGACTCAGGTCGACTTCCTCTACTGGTATCCACACGAATAACGTTCCAACCACGAATGACGTGCTACCGTCTCTTGTCCCTCCAGGGCTTTCTCAAGAATTCGTCCTCTCCGTCTCTATTTCAGCTGTTTCTTATCTGCAAACCTTTTGTAGATTCCCCTTCGGCCTTTCTGTGTTCTCTGTGTGTATAACTGAAAACGCAGCTCCTAAAATCAGATATATAGGATGCTATATGCGTTTTTCTCTCTACCGAATTGGATTTTAGAGTTAATCTTATATTAATTCTGAAAATTAATACAATATTATATATTGTATAATTTTATAAGAAACTAATTAAATAAATAATATTAAATTCGTCCCACAGATTTAATTACCTATTTATTTAATTTTAAATAAAGATGAGACTGAACTATATTTGATTTATTCTCATAAATCAAATTTGAGATATCCTATCAATTTGAATTTCAAATTCAAACGTGATAGGGATTTAATTTATCCCTATAAATTAAATCTTATAAATATCTCTTATATGAGATATCCTATCAATTTGAATTTCAAATTCAAACGTCATAGAGATTTAATTTATCCTTATAAATTAAATCTTATATATCTCTTATATAATATATATATATACGAATATAAATATAAATAAATATATACATCCACCCTGGATCTTTCATTGAATCTGGACATGTCTTAGATTCAATAAATCTGGACATCATAACTCGTGTTGGGCTATTTTGTGTGTGACCCTGTAGGCCCATATGAAGTTGGCAGTGGGCCATTTGCTATACTGGCCCACAAGTCGTAAGCGGTCTCTAGCAAGACATAACGACTACCCAAATTATATGAGGATCGTTAAACGATGTAACCTTTTATACAACCATATCATGTCCCTTTTGTCACGCGATATTTTGGTCATAGTTGAGGCATGTATAATGTCATCCTCCTATTCCTGACCGTTACTTTCTCGATCCCTGAGTAGTCTGACTATAGAAATGGAACTACCTTTCCATTACAGTATGACCATACATTTCTCAGACTCACTCATCGAGGGGCCCAGTAATACTCTCTACGAATGTGAGGGACAAATTCCATCTTGACCATTCACATTCCTCCGCATGAAAAACCACTAAACCCGAACATAGTCTTTATGATCACTCGGTCAAAAGTGACTTTTGACTAGTCAAAGCTGAGCGTTTGTCATGTAGGAATCCATGATGATCTCAGGTCAAAGGGCATATTGACATGGTTTGTATATGAGAGAAGCTTATGACGTTACCCATGCAGTTCTCTCATAGCGGGTCGGTCCGACACCTTGTACTCTTACATGTGCCTATGACTCTGATTTATATCTCTATATATCATCACAGTCATACTTGTCTTATTTCATCTGTGCTCCCGCATAGATGACCGACCAGGAACATTTAGGATAAGATCATGTATTATCCAAGGATGGTCATCATAGTAAATATACAAATAATATAACACAATTAATAAATTCATAAATCAATAATGTTCATAAGACAATGATTGGCCCCTAAGGCATGATTTCCAACAAGAAGAACAACCCATCACTTTTCTTTAAAGCATTTCTCTCAACAAATTCAAGAAATCTTTCTACCCCATCTTCATATTCCTTAGTAGTTCTCCTAGCTTTCATCCAACTATAATCCATTATTCCCTTCAATATAAACAATCCCAAATGACAACCAAATCCATCAAATAAGACAAATAGAAACTAATATATTAAACAAATAGGAAACAAATAAGAACAAATGTATTGAATAAGCTAATTAACAACAAAAAAGTCAAATAACAATAAATTATTTTTCAAAATTCTAACAAACACATCCATAAATAAATAGAAAACAATGTAACAATTCAAACACTACAACAATCAAATATTTAGTAAAGGAAGATAGCCAACATGATCTATTACAATTTATAAACAACAAACAACAACAAAATTTTGTAAAAATGCACCTACAAATAAATAGGAACCAATGTAACAAACTAAAACTACAAAAATTAAGTATTTAATACAAGGCTGATAACCTATAAGATGTATAACAATTTATAAACAACAAACATCCAAAAAAGCAAGAAAAATGAGCACATAACAAAGTTAAATGGTGACTTACGGCTCTAATGATGTAGAACGACAATAACAATAGAGATAGGCATTGAAAATAGGAGAAAAATACTGAGAAATGACCTTCGTGTAAATCTATCATGGTGGGGCAGAGTAATGGGAGTATAAACGATTGTGGAAAAGTAAAACTAAAACTGTAATCGGATCAGGGTTTTTGAATTTTCGAAGAACTTTTAATAGCGGTTTTGCATAAAATGCAAAACCGCTGTTAAAGGCCTAGACAAAACTTATCACCACATTTTTATTAAAAACTGTCGTGATAAATTAGTCCAATCAAGTTTTTTAAGCTCAGTTAGACATATTTTAATGGCAATTTTGTAAAAAATCATTGTTAAAAGTATTTTTTATTGTTGTTTTGTGAAAAATTGTCATAAAAAGTGTTTTAAAATAAATATTTTTATGAAAATGACACCACTATTTTTACGGCCTTTTTGCTTTTAATTGTCGTGAAAAGTATTTTTTTCTAGTAATGAAAATTAAACCTTCTCTTTTTCTTTGTTCTTTTTTTGCTCTTGATTTCTTTTTAACCTAATGATATGATCGTCAAGTAATTTTGAAATGGGGACAAGAAACTCCTTCAAAATCAACCATGGACCTTCCAAAATTGAAGTTCAACCTCTCCAAACGCCTTATTTTTGTATTAAAAAACTATAAATAATACGACTTGGCTTACACTTTATGTATGGTATGAGAAATCATGTCTCTTTTAGTCCAATCATTTGCGAAATTCCATTTAGAGCAAATAAATGTGGAACTTACAGAATGTTGCATATACTTTGACATGAGTAATAATGTTTCAGTCAATATTATCAATCCAAAGCTCAATCTTCATGGCGAAACAATATTATTAACCCCCATTATAAAAAATGTCTACATTTAGCATCTAATACTGCTTGAACATACTATTATCTCCAATATATATATACATACATACATATATATATATATACATACATGTCAATGGCTTTGTAGCCTAGAGGCATGTTAGCTCCACTAAAATTAGAAAGTTGTAGGTTCAATCCTAGATATATGATATCAGATCATTAGTGTCTACTCCTTTAATTAAAAAAAAACAAAGCAAAATACATATGCACTAGGTAAAAAACATAGCTTGTCTTTCAGAACTTCCCCATCTTATGTAAATAGAGAAAATATTCTCTCCAATCTTTAATACAGAGGTCAAATAACAAATTTAAAGAAATTAATCAAATCATTTAAGTGAGTTATTTGAAAAAAGTGTATTAATTTTTCTAAAATATCCTAACTTTTTAGTCATTTGTATTATAACTATTATTTGATAGAAATCTTATTAATACGTGTGATCAATAGGAATAATTAGAAAATAAATTAAATTTAAGAAATAAAATAGATTGAAGTCTTATTTGCACAAAAAATAAAGTAAGAAAATAAAGAAACCAAGTAGGAACTAAACAGCAATATAGCAATACTTTATCTTAAAGATTACTGACCTAATGAGCATGTTTATACCCTTATAAATATCAGACGTAGAATACATACAAATATATATATTGCCAAAGGAATATAGTTGCCCTGATTTTTTGAGGGACGACTTAATTTGTAGGACAAGCATGACAGCCGGCATCATCACCGGAGAAACAGGGAGAGAGGAGAAAATTGAGTTGCCGGAGCACATGATGAAGATGAGCTAGAATCCCATTTTGAGGTCCTGATAATCAGAGATACAGTAGAGAAAATATGAGAGAGAGCTCAATGCTCATGAAAGGCAGACAAAGATAATGTTAACGGGCTTTGTAAGTGATGGGGAAAGTTGTGGAAAGAATGTTCTTGGCATATACCATGACGCGCACACAACTTTATTATGTTTTTGCATTTAGATTATGATGATGTATCAAAATCATAATGACATTTTTGCTTTGATGGAATCTACCTTGGCATTCTTGCTCACGACGTACGCACATAATTTTGTTTTGAGGAAATGGAGGGAAAAAAGAGGGAAGAGAAAACTTTAACAAGAATGGTTTAAAAAAAATAAAAAATAATATTATAAAATTTTAATAGAGAAAAAGAAAAATAAAATAAAATAAATTATTAATTAAAAATTTTTAGCCGTACTTCTTTGTTTTTTTTTAAATCTGACTAATTATTTTTCCCCCTTCCAATCCCTTTGAACTGAACAAAGATAAATGGGATATATCTATGATACTACTATTTTACCAAGTTGTGATATTTGTAATATTCTTTGGTTTACACAAGACTAAAAAATCTAAATAATAAAGGTTAAAATTTGAAGGCACACCTCTTGCATTGCTACCATTTTCTTTAGTTATGATTAAATCCAAACTTTCATACTGCAATATTATGATATTTGTCTTGTTGCATCTCCTGTGTAAAACTGATGCGCTGTGTTACTCAAGTTGCCTTGACATTTTGTGCATCCTTGAACCACATTAATGTCGTTGCATATAAGAAATATTTGCCCAATACACTTATTGTCAATTCTAATTCTAGTGGCACCTTGAAAAATAATGTCAATATGCTACTTCAATTTTTTTTAATCATTCACTTTACAAAACTGATGTTCTATTAATTCTACATTCACCAAAATCTATTACACCAATTTTAGTTGTAAATTTTGTCTTTCATTTTGTATAATTGATCTTTTATGAAAAAATTAATATAAAGCACATATGATTGACATTTAAGAACTACTATATATATTTTTTATAATTATTTTTTGTCTAGAATATTTTTATAATTACTATTTAATAAAATTAAAGTACTAAAACCCATACCATCTACTAATCCGGTCGAGATGTTGGATCAAGAGTTAGTGTGTCAACTCATAGTCAACTTGTAAGTAAGACTAGTCATATTAAAATAAAATAATTTTAAAAAAATATTTATATTTGACTATGAACAAGTTAATGTTTAAAGAAAAAAGACCATGCAAGCCATAATGTTTTGATATATGCTTGTCTCACAACATTTAAAATATATATATTTATCCTCACAATCCTTTAAAGTCTACAAAGTAACAAAGCCATAAAATATCACTAATAAGCTAATGGTAATTTGATTTAGTAATCCAAAAAATAAAAGTAAGAAATCCACAAAAATGGTAACAAACTAAAGCAATAAATCTAGTCAAGCGTAGTTGATTTGCAGCGCTAATGTTGATTGTCCGATTTATCAAAATAAAAATAATTGTCCCCTATTAATACAGTATAAAGCACAATCATATCGTTATTTTCAATGAGCCTTTTTATTGAAACCCTAGCAGATTTATGACAAAATCATTAAAAACTTGAGTGAAAGTAGAAATGGGTTTTGAATTTCGTTAATTTTTTAATGCAATAAAATAAGGATATAATAAAGTAAATATTTTTGTATTTTTTATTAAGATGAAAAATAAGTGGATTGTTAAAGAAATATATTGAAAAAGACTCTTTATGATAGAAATATATATATTCTTGCTCTTCATATGATATAAGAATTTCAAAATTACTAAATTTTAAATAAAACCTCAATCGATCGATTGAATCCAGAATATTAATATTCTTTAAACTCCTTTGATCAAATCTAGTTCAAAAACCATTAATACGCTGTTTAAAAATCACTTAGCGTGCAATTAAATTAGATGATGAAGATGCCCTCAAATGATCATCGATCGATGACCATATATTTCAAGCAAGCGAATCAGTTAGCAACGATCATTGATAAAAATATAATTATCTATAAATCGAAACTAAAATATTCATATTAAACCAACATCCAAATCATCGAAATTCAATTACAAAACCTAATATCAGAATAATCGATGATATACAATCTTTACTCATAAAATCAAAACCTTAGATCTAGGAATTCCAAAACATAAGAAATGTGATATTAAAATAGAAATTTCCCCAGTGTACTGTAGTCTATGAGCTCAAGATATGCAATCTATCACCAAAAGACTAAATATTTAGCCTCTCATGACTCCTGCTAGGCTACAATCGCTACTCAGATGTGATGTCATGAAGAAAGATGAAGAACGGTGATAGAAAGGATGAATGATGGAAGGTTGTGGAGAGAATTGAGAAAATATTGGAGTACTGCTTCTTAGCTGTATCAGGTAAAAAAAAAAATAGCCTCCCTGACTCCTTTTAAAGCCATGAAATCCTAATAAAAAATGCGTAGTTTCACTTATTCTCTTCTTTGATCACATCCAAGTCTTATTTTTGGTCGCGACCTGTGAACGCAAGAAAACTTACTAGAAGAAGTGAGGTCGCGGGCTGTAGACACTTTAGTCGCGACGGAAGTGCATAGAGACTGTCTTCCTTGATTTAGTTCTCTTTGTCTTGTGATCTCTTTTCTGCTCTCATTAATTCTTAATTCTCCTCTAAAATACTTACAATTCAATATCAAAACTCACTTTAAAAGTCTAACCAGTTACTAAAGAACAATATATATACAGCTAAAAGAGTTAATTTATTACTAAATATCTAGCAACCACAATAGACGACTTCTAATCTTAAAGCCAGGAATGACCACAATGGCGGCAAAACTCTCCCAACGAAGCTACATACCTAAAGTTTGAACTTGAAACTACTAATTAAGCTAGAACAACCTCCTACTAGCTGAGATAGGCAGTCGTTAGTCTGAATCAATTTAACCTCACATTATAAATGTATGGGATCTGCTCTATTTATGATCATATATTCATATTTACTATTGAGAGAATTTATTTTCAAACTATTAGAAGTACTTATGATGCAACTGCAGATACGCACTGAGCCCAGAATAACCAAGAATAATCCATAATGAGTAAGAAGTTTGCAGTTCTACTGGAATAAGCTTTGAAATGCCGAATTGGCAATGCATCCATACTTACTTTAAAAAAGAATGCAGAAGCGACGGAGAAATTTAGACATTACTTGCACATGTTAACTTCTAATATTGTAAATCCTAGGAAGGCGTACACAACCGAATCTAACAACTGAGATAACGAGAAAGAACGTGAGAGAACTAATTGTGGAATAACACGTGCCTAATGTTCAACAAAGGAGACTTCGCAATTTATGATTCAACAAGATCAAGAGCCAAAGCTGTCAAGGACATGATGATTATGCACACTGGTTAGAAAATGAATAGTGCTAACCTTTGTCCGCTCTCCAAGACATGGCTCTTAACTAACATGTTCAGGAACTTCTGGTAGGATATCATAAATTGCCTTGGGGCAATCGTCAGGTCCAGGCTTGTCATGGAGATACATAACATCAGCTTCATTTTTTTTTTTTGAAGAAAAGACATGATCATTAATGAAAAGGTAGCAATACAAAGTTTTAAAGAGAAACAAAAGAAACAGAGCTAAAAGATACAAGATTAAGTTTGACCAGAATTTTAAGAAGTAGAGGGCAAACAACAAAGGACAGATGGTCAAGTAGCAGATTCTGAATGTCTTGGATTGCCGCACTTAGCTTGTTCAATTAAAGAGCTTCAATGGTTATAAAATGTCGATTGATGCACCAAATCTGTAATATGTCCCTGCTCCTTGGATTGTGAGAGCTATAATTCTGGATCCATAAGAGAGAAGCTTTGAGACAATGATAGTGGAACAAGGGATTAGCCGAGCTGGTCTTGCACCAAATCTGTTGGCACATTGATGATCAGAAGTAAATAAGAACCTCGGTAAACAATTTGGAAATTAGAGTCCATAGTAAAATACCCCTATATTTTGTGGTGTCACGAGATTGTAACATTGGAACAATGGCACGACTATAGATGAAAAAAATTTCTAGGCTGAACAAGAAATGTTTGATTGCAGACAAGGCATTGATGTGAGTTCTTACTTGCACTCTGAAGAAGTGATTCTGTCTACTAGATTTCTTAGCTTCATAAGCAGCATCTCTGATTAAATTAGTAGGGTCTGGTTGGCCATTACAAAAAGTAGAGCCATAGGTGAAAGCCTCTGCCGAGAAGCACTAGCAGACTGAACTTCAATGCCAAACTATTTCCGCAGCTGTATATCATTAGAATGAATATATGAACAAATAAACAAAGAGCACAAAAACATAAAAAAGCTTTAAACCCCATCCTTCGAAGGAAACAAATAACAGTAAGCTTTAAAAGAACCATATTTAATTGCAGAAACCATGAATTCCATATGCCTTCTGCAGAAACATGTACTGGGCCACTCTAGAGAGATAAACTCCTGATCACTTCTGTACTAAAATGCATGTGAGGGCTGAACAAGTCCGCATTTCTGAAACACATGGAAGAGAACAATAATCATATGAAATCTGCAGGTTTGCAACAGGCATATTATACATAGAAACCTAAGTTTCCTCAGAAAAAGAAAAATCATGCATGCAGGAAAATGCCCAGACATATGTGGCCACATCAATCTCAAACCCAACATTCAATTGAGTCTTTTTTCCTCCCCCTTCTTGTTGGTCGTGATTGTAGGTAAAATTCATTACTATTTGTTGTAATTAATTCTATTCCAGTGAATGATGCAAAGACTTTGAAGCATAAAATTCAAGCCATGCAAATTAGTGAATCCACAGTGGAAATCAAGATATTAAAACTTGCAAATAACTGAAAAACACAGTTCTATTTTGTTGTCTCAAAGTATGAAAAACTGAAAATAACTGAGGGGCAGAGATAGGGGGCATAAACATGCAGTGAAAACTGTTCAAGTTTTATCACACAGCTTTCCACACGAGGCTTGGAACTAGAACATGGGTACAGTATAAATCATATGATATAACTCACAAGGACTATCAAATAATTCAGTTCAGTAAAAATATTCTACATATAAAAATTTGTAAAGTGAAGGTTTTTACTAATACTAACATGTGCCCCCAAAAGAATGCTCTATGGGTTCAAAGAAGGGACACAAAGGGTAGGCACGCCCACCATACATTATGCCTAAATTTAATTAGGCGGAAGGAAGCAACATAAATCATACTTCTACCACTTGGTTTTCAATTACAAACATAAGCAGTTTAAAAGGCTCATGAAACAGCTATTAAATGAAGGCCCATGAATAATTTTATCATCTCCATGCATATGATTAGAAATTGTGATTGAACAAGTATCCTCATAAGCAAGAATAAAAATGCATACCATAAGGTCCTGTAGAAGTCATCATATAAATTTAAGAGCCACAAAATGGAATATTTGCTCTCACGGATTCTGACACCCTGAAAGCAATCATTTCATATCTCCTTGATTTTTGGCCAAGACTTGTGGATGCATTGGAAGGTATGGTTGAGGAACATAACCCTCTTTTCTCAGCTCATGAAGAAGACACTTCAGAATCAAATAAATCTCAAAAGATTGTGGGTGACTTCCATCTGCAGCAGAGAACATATGGGTGGTGCTGTTGACATCAATCCAACTGTATCCAGGGATCTTTTCAACTCCTTTTTCCTTCATTAAACTCCTTATCTTCAGAACATTTGTCCATTCTCCAGCACCAGCATGTATATTTGAGAGCAGGACATAATATCCAGAATTTTCTGGGTCTAATTCAAGAATATGTCTTGAAGCTAGTTTGGCAAGCTCAACATTGCCCTGTACCCGACAAGCTCCAAGAAGTGTTCCCCAGACACCTGCATCTGGAGCAAATGGCATGCTCTTTATAGTATCAAAGGCCTCGCTCAAACAACCTGCACGACCATATAAATCTACCATGCAGGAGTAATGCTCCATTTTAGCAGAAATCCCAAATTCCTCAGTCATGCGATGGAAGTAGCATCTGCCTTCATCAACTAGGCCAGCATGGCCACAAGCAGATATTATTATAAGAAAAGTAACATGGTCAGGATGAATTCCAATTTTTAACATCTCATGGAATAGATCAAGGCATTCTCGAGGATAACCATGGTTCCCATATGCAGTGATGATGCTATTCCATGAAACTTCATTCTTTTGATCCATTGAGTCAAACACACATCGTGCCATAGCTAATTTTCCACATTTAGAATACATGTCTATCAACGCACTCTCAACAAAAATGTCCGCATTGAATGCAGTTCTAATTATGAAGCCATGTATTTCTTTCCCATAATAGAGTGAAGGTAAATTTGCACAAGAAGAAAGAGCAGTTGATAGGCTCACAGAATCATACTTAGTTCCACTCATTCCCATTTGACGGAAAAGTTCAATGGCCATTTCAGGTTTCCCATTCTGTGTGAAGCTAGCAATCATAGAGTTCCAACATACACTATCTCTCTCCAACATTCTTCTGAAAAAATTATAAGCAAGATCCAGTCTTCCAGATTTTGCATACATGTCTGTGATAGCAGATCCCACATGCCACATATTATGAAGTCCATTTTTAAGTATGTTACCATGCAATTCCTTCCCTAATTTCAGAGCAGCCAAAGCAGCACAAGCTGGCAAAACACTAGCCATAGTCAGGCAATTAGGTATCATTTTCTCTTGAATTATGCACCTGAACATGTTTATAGCATCCATATTCAGCCCATTAAAAGCATATCCTGATATCATAGCAGTGCAAATGACAACATCAACATCGGCGCTCTGCTGGAAAATCTTTTGTGCCGCAGCCACTTCTCCACCCTTGAAGTATATATCAATAAGAGCACACTTCAAGTAAACATCAAAAAGCATACTGTGTCGCAATATATAACTGTGAATTTCCTTACCATGTTTGACACTCCCAGATTCAATGACAGAAGGAAGGAAACTTGACAAAGTGATTGCATCTGGTTTGACACCAGCAGAGATCATTTCATTAAACAATGGTAAAGCCTCATATGTAAATCCATTTTGTACATATCCAGCAATTAAGCCATTCCAACTCACAGTATCAGTCTGTGGCATCACATTGAACAACTTATGTGCATCAGAAAGTATTCCAGATTTAGAATACATAGCAAGTAGCGTGTTGGCTACCTGGGAATCAAACTCAAAACCACTTACAATAACTAGACTATGAAGCTGAGTGCCAAAGTAATGTATCCCTTTTGAGGCACATACAGACAAAATGCAACAGTATGTGACTGCATTGGGTTTATTATCACATTTCTTCATTTCTTTAAAAGTTCCAATGGCATTGTTAGAATCTCCATTTTTAACATATCCATTGAGCATGACATTCCACAAAATGCCATCTTTCTGAGGCATTTTATCAAATAAGCATTTTGCTTCGTGAATATAACCATTTTCTGCATACAACTTGATCAATGAACTACCAACAAACAAATCCATATGATAGCCCATCGATTGAATAGTTTTATGAATCACCTTGCCCAACTCAACATTCTTCAAGCCAACACAAGCTTTAATGACATATGGAAATGTATATTTATCAGGGGAAATTTTACCACCCAACATCTTGAAGTAAAACAACAAGGCAAAATTGAACCAACCCATCATTGTAAGCCCTCTTATCATCCAATTCCAGGGAAGAGTATAGCATAGTTCAAGTCTGTAAAACATTTTTGTAGCATCCTTAATGCTACCACTAAGAGCGTACATTCCAAGCATCTTCTCATTAAGGCTATTACTCCTTATTCCACTAGTAATCATCTGCGTATGAATTTGTCTACCTTGGCCAAGTACAGAAGTATCATAAGAAGTGCGCAATATTAATGCCAATTGGCGTGCCAGAATCTCTTCAATATTTGAAGATGAGCCAACTTGTTTCAATACGACATTGCCACAAGTATTCTGTATGTCCGAAATTGGATTTTGAAAGTGCATCGTCTGAGAAACCTTGTCATAAAATGAATAAATTTTCCTAGAATAATTCTTTTCCACTTTGAGAATCAGATCGTTATACATACTTTGAGATCAAATCAAACAAATTTCATTCCCCAATCACTGAATGACCAATAGGATAAAAAGGGATACAGTATCAGAATCGCATGTCTATCTTACATTGGTACACATGTGATAATCTAGGATAAGTATAAGTATTCTTTATGTTCTATGCATAGAGCATAAATACAGTTTGTATAACACCTTCACATCTCTTCTGCCATCTTGCTCTTTCCTATTGAGGAACTAGCTCCTACTGTTGATACATAGGAGAAAGGAGTAAGATTAAGGGGAATCTCAGTAATAAAAATAACTCAATATATAATGTACAATGGTAATTAACTAAGCATGTAATTAGCCAATGTAAGAACCACACCTTACAAGCAAATACACCTTATGGCATACATGACAAGTAAATAATATGCAAGCAACCAAGCACAAATTATATAAGAGTTTCACTACCTTTTGAAGCTTCTTCCTTTTCACTTACTCCTTTGCTTGTTCTTTTCTTGTTATGCTTCTTCCTTGACTTCGAAACAAGTAATGAACCTAAACCAAATTACATACAGTAGGCACATCAATATATATACACACACATATATACGTATATATATTATATTGATGCATAACTAAATCTTCCCATAAGCTCATCCCTTAACCTTTACATAGCCTTTAATCTTTAGCTTTATAACTTTAATTCTTGGGCCAATTTTTCCTTAAAATTCACTTCTCTTTTGTACTTCATATTATAAACTTTCTTTATTATTTATACCTTACTACCCTTCCTTTGAATTTCAGTTTCTATAACTAATTAAATTGATTCCTCTCCTCCAACTATATTGGGTGAATTTGTGTGCATATACCCATCTTAATTCATCTTAACATTCAATAGTTCCAATCTTGTACAATATTAAATATATGTATATAGCCCATATTAAAACAGTCCAAAACAACGCGTAATTTCCATCCTCAAGGTCACCAATATTTTCTCAAAAATTTGGACCGCATGACTTTTATCAATTGCTGAAAATTCTAGCCTCATGAACAACGCTACAGTCCTCATCTTAAAACATCTAACCATAGTTTTAATAAGAACTGAATAGCACTGTAAATCTTGAATTTTTTTTCCAGCTTCTTAACCATCTTTAAATAATCATTTTAGGAGTTTCTCAACACAATTTAACTATCTTCAATGATTATTTTGTACCTAGGGACATTGAACAGCAAGCCTCTGTGCACATTTCAGCTCCTACAATTCAATTTAATCAAGGTTTGTATGCCTTTCTCATTAGGATATTTATGTTCATCAAAATTTAACTCTTCCTTGTTATAGTGGTTGTACGGAACAAGGAATAGGAATAAAATTTGTAGAATTTAGTCATCTTATCACCAATCACTACCATGGAGATTCTAAAATCATATTACATTGAGTTTAACAATTTAGAACAATTACCCCCTATGTTAGAAGCTTAAAACAGCAAGGTCCTCTTCAGTCTTAAGCTTCAAAATTTCCAGCTTTATAATTAACATTTAACCATCCTTGTAACACTTTTAACATAACTTTTGAACATCTAAGTTAGTTTCTCGAGATTTAGAGGCAACAACAGTAAGCTTTAATTAAAGTTCCAGCTTTAGAATATTATCTTAGCCATCAAAATAACATCTTTTATCATCATTTTAGAATCCTTAATCATGCTTTAATACTTTGAGACACTTGATTAACATTTAGAAACCTCATAACAGCAAAGTATAATCAATTCAAGTTTCAACAATTCAGCTCATCAAGCATCCATTTAATCTTCATCTCATTGCCTCTAACCATGTCTAGTTATGCTTGCTTGGCTTGAATATAATTTCCAACACATAATATAATACCAAAACAGCATAATATAATAATAAAACAGAAAAAGTTTAATCAGTTTCAATAAATCCAATTTCATCAACCAGTTCGGCCTCTTGACAGCATCTTTCAAAGGTTCTGAAAATTTCAGCTTCAAACAAAAGTTTGGACCTTCATTTTCAAATTCCTAAACATGGTTGGGACAGCTAGAACAATTATTTAACTTATAAGAGCATCAACCAGCAACTCAGCAAGGTTTCACATTCTCAAAAATCCACATCAACACAACACAGAAGCATATAAGCACATATACATATATTAATTAAAGGCTTTAATGATCATTTTATCTTTCACTCCCTTTATCATGCAGCCCGACACTATACATCCTAAACCAGGGAGCTCCTATCACTAAATCAGAGAGCAGAACTACACAGACATCATGCAGTGGCATAAATTTAAATGCAACAACAGATTCTGCCCAAAATAAACGCCATTGTACACCTAATCTATCACTATGTTCACTTAATGATGTTCCTCTTCATTTAGCTTCAGCTCAGTCGCCATTCTCAATACAAATCACCCCAATCAAGGAAATAGAGGATGGTAGAAGGTTAAGTGACTTACCTCAGTCCGAAATCAAGATTGCGTGCGGTCCGGTTCTCTTCCTCTTTGTGTTCCTCTGTTCGACTCTGTACCTCGCACTCCACTGTTTTAGCTCTCTGGCCGCGAATGAAGAGGATAGTGAGGGCGGATGGGTTTTATTGTGCCCAAAGACCATTTTGCCCTTCGGTGAGTCTTTGTTTGCAATTTCATCCTTTGTTGAATGTACTAAAACCATTAAACAATTCTTCTGAATTTTGTACCCAAAAAAAAATTCTTCTGAATTAATAGGATTTTCTTCCATAATTAATTACTCCCCCAATTCAACATATAGAGTCTAATTAGATATTTAATTTTAATTTTAAATATAATATATATTTTTTATATTTATTAATTTTTATTAAATTATCTTTATTGATACTTATTCAACCATAATCAAATAAGATAGGCAGGAGAGAGAGAATTAAAGAAAATAATTATAGTATTATTTTTTTAAAAAAATAATATATTAACTAATTTTATTAATCTAATAAAATTATTTAAATATGTCATATATTAGAAACTAAAAAAATATCTTATTTAGTCCATAAAACAACTAAAATAGATTTAAATTTATTTGCACTAGGAAATTAAACCTATTCATGATGTTTCTAACTCCCAGAATGGCATTTCATAACATTCCCTCAATTTTTCTTGGCCCTTAAATCATTTTAAATAATCATTTCATTTATAAATATTACATGTATGTGTGATGTCTATATAACTCAACTTTTAGAATTCTTTTTAGGATTCATTCTTCTTTTAATATGATAAACCTATAGCCTCCCCAATGAATAACTTGAGAAGAGTTTATTGTTGTTAATGTCATTACATTTATCTTTAATCTTTTGCAACCTTAATTTAGTTTTTAACAGTTGTGGCTTATAAATAGAAATGCAAAAGACGTCTGTACTAGTGAACATACAAGTAAATAAGGAACATTAACTTGTCTCCCCTTTCAATCTCTTATCTTATTATTTATTCTCCTTTCTAACTTTTTCATCTTATCTCATTTTTATAATACGTTATCAGTACAATATTACTCTAGAAAATATAAGATATAAGCTTCTTGTCAATTCATACATTATTATGTTTAATTATATATAAATGTCATTAATTGTCTTTTTATCTAATTATCGTATACGTTTTCTTTTCTTTATCATATGTTATGTTAATGTATTTTGATAGTATATAATCTTTTTGTTTACTCTATTACTCTATTATCCTCTTACCTAATTATTATGGGTAAATTTTATTTTCTATACATTTACTACGTATTATATTATTATTTATTATATTATTATGTCCTATCTATTTTACTTTTTATCGTTAGATTATATATATATGGGTTGTCTTTATTCTATTTTAGTCTTATATAAAATATTATGTTATTCTATTTTTTCTTTTGATATATTAATACAATATAATGATTGATTTTGTGTGTATATATATATATATATGTGCATGGGTGTATTTTGTTTACATTTCTAATTCTCCCTCCCTATATATTCATTAATTTATGTTTTAAATGATTTATTTATATTATTTATGTTCTTAGCATTATTATATATTTATTATAGTTATGTAATATGCACTTATTTATATTATGAATTGTTTATACTAAGTTACTATTTATATATTGAATTTATATTACTTCTAATTTTATGTATTGTAACACATTATTTATGTTATTTATATTTATACATTTTTTATTTTATTTAATTTTTTTCTAATTCTATGTATATTTATTTATGTTGTTTATGTTTCAAATGATTTGTTACTTTTATTTTTTTTTCTTTTAATACGTTTATTTAATTTATATTATTTATTTTTATTCCTTTATTTATGTCATTTATATTTTATTACTTTTATTGAATTTATATTTATTTTAATTTTGAATATGTAATGCTTATTTGATTTATATTTTTATTATCATGGTACTTTCTTTTCTCCCTATTAATTTTATCATAATTCTAATTGTTATTATTTTTTTAGTTTGATCTATGGTTAATTTTACCAAACTCGAGTTTATCGCTCTTGATATCTTGAAAAAAAATCATCTATCTTGAGTTTTGGATGAAGAAAATAGTCAAGATAAGGCTAAGGCTATGATTTTCCTTTGTCACTATTTACATAAAGGGCTAAAAGCTGAATACCTAATAGTGAAATATCTATTAGAGCTATGGAATAATTTGAAATAACGGTATGATCACAAAAAAATGTTAATCTTATCCAAAGCTCGTTATAAATGGTTGTATTTGAAGCTACAAGATTTTAAATTTGTATATAAATATAATTCAATTATTTTTAAAATAAGTTCTCAATAAAAATTGTATTGTAAGAAAAATAACCAATGATGACTTGTTAGAAAAACTGTGAGAAATATTTTAAAAAGTATTATAAATTAATCTCATGTCTTTTTGTGGATGAACAAAACAATGAGTTGTGAATGAAAAATTATGAGATCCATCTCATTGGGTCAGCTCCATTTCTTGAAGAGAATGTGACTGAACGTACTAATATCTATACCCATGGTCGTGGTCATGGTTGTAGTCGTGGCTATAGTAGGGGATATGACATTTACTGTCATCATGGTGGTGGAAGTAACAATTATAATCATAATACCCACTAAAAGAGTAAGTATAATGAAGGGCAAAAAAAATACAAAGGTAGTCCCTCAAAAACTGTAAAAAAATTTATCTTATAGGCGTGGTATGAAGGGGCACTAGTCACGTACCTGTCATATACCTGAGTATCTAGCAAAGCTTAATTAAGCCTCCATAAAAAGAAATTCAAAGAATATGGAAGCAAATATGATTTTTCAAAATGATGATGTTGAGGCAATTTTTGCATATAATAATGATGATATCAATGAGGTTGGTGATGACCTTGATGCTATGGCACACTTAGAGGTGACTAATTTCTTTAAGAATCATGACTAAACAAACAAATTTGATAGAAAAAGAATAAGACTATTTTAATTTGTCTTATCTATAATTTTTCTAATTTAGTTTATACTTTATGACTTATTTATATTTACTTTTATTTTCTCATTTTAAGAGCATTATTATTCATAATGTATTTTCTCGTTTTGAAAGCATTATTGTTCATAATGTATTTTGTTCATAATGCACTATTGTCTTTGAAAAAGTACCTACATTATCTTCTAATTTGTACAATATAAATACTAACATAATTGAAACAAATGCTATAGTAAACTAGAAGTTTATGGATAAAAATATATTTATTGTTTGCCATGACCGGTTAGGCCATCACAGATTAACTATGATGCAAAGAATTATTAAAATTCATATTTTAATGAGCTAGGAGATCCTTCAATTTAAAATTTTTTCATGTGATGCTTGTTCTCAAGGCAAATTAATTACAAGACCTTCACTAATAAAAGTTGGAGTAAAATCCCCCGCATTTCTACAACGTATCTAAGGAGATATATGTGGACATATTCATCACCATGTGGAACACTTAGATATTTTATGGTTTTAATATATGTATCTACAAGATAGTCACATGCATATTTGTTATTTACATGAAATTTAATATTTGCTAGATTATTTGTTCAAATAATTTGATTAAGAGCATAGTTTCCAAAATATGCAATTAAGATAATTTGTCTTGATAATATAAGTGAGTTTTCATCTTAAACATTTAATGTTTAGTTTATGGCAACTGGAAAAATATGGTGCTTATGTCCACACTCAAAATGGTTCGGCATAATCATTCAGTAAAATCCTCCAATTGATTGCTAGAATAATGCTTATGAGAACAAAATTTTCCATTTCAGTTTGGGGACATGGAATTTACATGCAGAACCAATTATATGCATCAGACCAATAAGTTATCATAAATTCTCCCCATTACAGTTAGCTATTGGTTAGGAGTTAAATATTTCTCATTTTAAAATTTTTGAATATGGGTTATTTGTCCCAATTGCTCTACCACAACTCACAAAGATGGGACCTCAGAAAAAGGTTAGGAATATATATTAGTTATGAATTCTTTCTATAATCAAGTATTTAGAACTATTAACGGGAGATTTGTTTATAGTACATTTCGATAATTGTCATTTTAATGAGACAAATTTTCTAACATTAAGGGAAATAATAAACAGCTGGATAAATAAATCACATGTAAAGCATTATCTATGTCTCATCTAGATCCTCGAACAAAACAATGTGAGCTTGAAGTTCAAAAATGAATTCATTTACAAAATATTACAAATCAACTGCTAGATGTATTTACTGATTTTAAGAGAATTAACAAATCTCACATTCTAGCTAAAAATGCTCAAATTAGAATTGATGTCCCAACAAAACAAGTAGCAAGTGCAAATAAAAATAAACAATACTTGAAGTATGGAAAACCAATCGGTTCCAAAGATAAAAATCTTATAAAGAAAAAAGAGCAAACAATCAAGATGGTTAAGTTGAGGAGGCTGATCTTATAGAACAGACTCGAGACATAACTGATCAAAAGACCCCAAAAGAGGTCCAGGTACCTAAAAATAATAAAGAGATCTCGATAAGTTGTGTTACTATGGGAAAAGATAGAACCAAGAAAATGTAGTTGTTGATGATGTTTTTTATATATTGTTGTTGAAATAAGTAATCAAAATGCGAATTTTGAACCTATATCAGTTGAAGAATCTAGACATGGCCAAAATGGAAAGACGCAATTTAAACATAATTGAATTCACTTTTAAAACATGAAGTTTTTGGACATGTAGTCTAAATATCAAATGGTGTTGAATTAGTTGGGTATAGATATATTTTTGTGCAAAAATGAAATGAGAAAAATGAGGTTGTTAGAACTCTATTACCTTCCCTTTTAATTTATTGCCTTGTTATTTCTTCTCCTCTCTAACTTCTTGGTAGACATGGCCAAAATGGAAAGACGCAATTTAAACATAATTGAATTCACTTTTAAAACATGAAGTTTTTGGACATGTAGTCTAAATATCAAATGGTGTTGAATTAGTTGGGTATAGATATATTTTTGTGCAAAAATGAAATGAGAAAAATGAGGTTGTTAGAACTCTATTACCTTCCCTTTTAATTTCTTACTTTGTTATTTCTTCTCCTCTCTAACTTCTTGGTATTCTCTCATTTTTATAATAATTTCATCTTTATTTAATTAAATTCTCCCCCAAAAAATAGGCTTTTTGGCCAATAATTAATTTTTTATGCATTAAATTTTAAATAATATCCCTAAACCTTAAATATGTTTTGGAAATCCCTTTTCTACTTTTTTAGACTCCTCTAATTTTAGGGAATTTTTTCATAAGTATACTTTTTCCTGATAATTACTCTTATGTATACGTTTTGCCCATGAACTTCATATTTTCAAATTGTGGGGCAACTTAACCTATTGAACCAATATTCAAAATTTGGGATGATACAGTTTCATATAACGTGGGTACTCCAATTGACAAGCTAAAGCAACTTTTTCACATAATCAAGCCAGAGGTTCTTCTTCTTCACAAGAAATTGATGTCTTTTCTCTTCCTTTTCAGATTTGGTGAGTGTGTGGGAGAGTGAAAGTTGTTAGCAGCTTAATAATCTTGTTTAAAGGAATTGTCATTAAGAAGGAGTAAGAACAACCTCTTTAATTATGTCTCCTCCCCTGATGTTGGACCACACCGCAATGGAATGGATGACCTATGCAATGACAAAAGCTGCAAACAATGACCTACTACAGATTTCCGACAAGGTGGCGGCAAAATCATGTGATGCGAAATCCTCGTTCATGACCCATGAGGGCAATAACGGGGCATGTGAATGCATCTACTACTTCACCAAATGGTGCTTCCAATCTTTTACTCATATCCTCCTAGTGTAACATATGACCTAGAAAAGGGAAGCAAGTACTTAATCTAATTTATTTATTATATTTATTTTTTTAAAATTAATTTATTTAACTTATATACTAATATATAATCTAATATTTCTATTTTTAGAGAGATCATCTCATATATATTATAATTAAATAATTTGTTTAGTTTTATTAATCTCCTTAATTTAGATAAATAATTCTTACATTAAAACATGTGACTATAATTTATTATCTAAAAATACACTTTATTGATAATTCAATAATTTAATAATTTTTATGAAGTTATGTGATTGAGGAAGAGTGCGAAACTAATTTCCCTCCCGAAAGGTGATGCTGGGTTCTTAATCATCTCTATTCAAGTTCATGCTCAATTGTCAGATTTTGGATCTCTTGGTAATACTTTTTTCAATTTTCTCTCATTCTTTTTTTTATAACAGTTTTCTTTCATACTTTTATTTGGGTTTGTTCTACATCTTCTAGTTCAGAGACTGTTAAAGTTTTTTTTTTTTTTGGCTGCAAAACTTCAATCCTTGATTAATCTTTTTTCGCATACTCGGGGAGAAGTATCATACAACAATCCAATAAATATTTTGTGGTTTTCTTCAAGATAAAAGGATTGAATATTAATTTTAAACCAAACTACTGCGTTCTTCAAGGCCTGCCATTGGCCATCCTTGAATGGCAGCCTGATCTTCCAATAGCTAAGTTTTGTTTCAAATATGTTCATGTTTAGATTCAAATATTTGACCTGCCTTTCGATTACTATATGGAATGGTTGCATTGGTGATTTAATAGGTACTTTTTTAGGAACCTCCAACCTTTTGCTTGGGGACAATGTAGCTAATGTGGGATTTCCGTAGGCTTGTTTTAGTAGATTTTTTATTTCAAGACCAATGATTTGCCTTGGTTTTCAAAACATAAAGGTATTGTTTCATATATTTTTTTTCCTATGTAGAGGATTCTTCAAGTATCAAAATGAGACAACTAGTTATTATTTTTTTAAAATTGGCTAAAAATCATGAGAATATCAAATAAATAATAATCCAAAATTAATAATTGAATTTCAAATTCAATTTATTTTTGATAGGCACTATAATTTCGGGTAGGCTGACCCATTTTTTCCACTTAAAAAAACTTACTCGCTGTCCACTCTGACAAGTCTTTGCCCCTTGACCCGGCTAGCTCGCCCCTTTTGTCACATCATCCCAAAATATTTTATCAACTCAAATGTGAGTCCTTCATGGTTCAAACTACTAACCTCCTAGTTTTGTGAACAATCTTCTTAACCTAGACTGAATTTGTTGTTTTTTATTGTAAAATTAAGCATATATTATTAAACTACAAAACTCTTTCTCTCTCACACCCCATTTAATATATGATTTAATTACACACACACATATTATATATTTAATATTATTAAATGTTACTACCTTTATTAAATATTTCTATTTAATTTATTTATTTTACTTATAATATTCATTTTGTAAAAAAATATTATTTATATTATATATTTTATTTTTGTATTCATAATTATTGAATTTATTAATATTATTTATTTTAATATTTATGTTTATAATTTGAAAATATATCAAATTAGTATATTAAAATAGATAATAATAGAGTTAACTATAAATTTTATCGTAATTTCTTATCTTTAAATTGGTTTCAATTTTTTATTTTTTATTTATAAATAAAAAATATTCATTAGTTTTTATATTATATTATATTTTTTATAATATTTTAAATAATAAATTTATAGAAAAACATTATATAATTGACCCTATAATTATTTATATTTATATTTCAAGTTAAGTATCAAGACAAAAATCATATAGTATCAGTACACATAAATATATTAAATATATCATTTTCAAACACAAATTATAATTAATATCTTTACTATATATATATATATATAATATGGTGAAATGAACCATAATATTTAATTAGCATTATACATTTAATTTCATGCTCTAAATATTATATGTATAATAATTATTAATTTTTTTTTACTTTGTTTCGTTGATTTAGGTTGAGTTAGTAATCTTGGTTGGTTTGATGATAATCATTACACCCCGTCGGATCGTTCAGAGCTCACTCCTTCCACACCTCTAGATTGTACTCATCTTGTTCTGCTCTTCAAATATAACTTTTATTTATCAAGTATTCATCCTGTTTTTCTCTTCAATTTTTGCTTGTCTTAACTTTATATATATATATATATATATATATATATATATATATATGTAAGAGTGGCATTTCAACCCATCGTTTAAGAGATTGAAGGTTCCAGAAGGCAATTACCACCAATGGATAATATTATGTTATTTCAACCATACTCTAGATCTTTTTTAAAAAGTAAAATTTTGGTTCACTTATTGTCTTGTCAATATGAAGGTCAGTACTAAAAATTTGTCCTTTAACAAAGACTTTATAGAGTTGTCTCTAAAAATAATACTTTTAGTGACTACTTGATAATGAATCACAGTTGAAGTAAGGTTTTTAGTGACAATTATAAAATATTACTATTAAAAGTTTGCCCTTCAAAGACATTGAAAGTCTCATTTTCTACAGTAATTTTTTTAGTTATTACACTAAAAGTCATCGCTAAAAATCTTAAACAATGAATTAACTCTTTTAAGTACAATAAAGATGACTAAATGAGTTATATGTCAATAAATTTGTGTCAAATGCTAGTTGGAAACAATATATTTAGCATATAACTAAGGAACAACACATAGGTAACTTTTATCCTTTGTAAATATAGATTAGGTAACTTTTATCCTTTGTAAATGTAGATTAGGTAACTTTTATCCTTTGTAAATGTAGATGTAGCTGTATGTTGTAGTTATGATGTGTTATAATTCATTGTTTGATGAAGCCATGGGATAATGTACGAATATGTGTTTCAAATATGAAGGAAAATTACATACTTTGAATTCGATGAGGCAATCAATTTATGCACATGAAACTCAATCTGGACTTCGTTTATGTTACACAACAGTATACACCGTAGCTGAAATAGAGAGAAGTTTGAAAGGAAGAGAATGTTCTACTCTAGGAGTTACGTTGCATGCATGCAAAACCTGACTCCCTTGTCCTCATCTTATCAAACATTAATTCTGGCGTATATAAAAATAAATAAATATTCCAATTGCTCTAGTGTTATGTTAGTTTTAATTATAAAGGGCATATTACCTTATGAACCATATATATTATTTTAGTTATTTATATAATATGTCGTACTCCTTTAATCCATGAAAGGTCAACTGAATAAAACTGAACACGATATGTTAAGTTATATATAACATTTATTGACTTACAAATATGTTTGCAGAAGGAATGTGTTTTTTATGATATGATAAGGCATAGAGTTCCTTGCTAAAATATTCTTACAGTAGAAAATTTGCAATTCCGGATTTAACGAGAGTTTATTGCTAGAGTTGTCTATAATGATACGATTGTTGGAGTTAACTTATATATTCCAAGTTAATTTAAAATAAAAAGTATAAACTTGTAAGTACTAAAATTGTTCACATATCACAGGTTGGACAAAGAAACCAAAATCCAACAACATAAAACTAAAACGTCCACGTGAGAACAAAAAAAAAAAACACAAAAGGATAATTTGCGTCTACCTATAACAGCCCTCTTCGCATCCTCAATCTGAGGGAATGTTTGATCAATGTACACATAGGTGGCATTAAAATAAGAATGCGCTATGCGTTGGACAAAGACATAACGATAATTAAATGCTTACTCGACCCACAAGTTAGAGTAGCAACCGAAGATTTGAATGAATACTTTTTGCCATGTTAATTGATTTGAAGCAGAAAATTACAAGATTCCAGCTTTGATATAATGAGTACTAAAATAAAAAGTACAAAGTCAAAAGAACACAAGTAATAATAAGGAATTCTTTTGATTGGAAGATAGGCACAATGATGATCTGGGAATAGCCGTCACCAGTTAGGAAACCCTCAAGAAGGTAATATATCTATTTTATAATTTTGATTCAATATCACTTACTCAATCCTAAATCAGTTTATCATATTTTTATAACCTACCATCAAGGTTAATAATAATAATAATAGATAATTTGATTGAATAATATCCTAAACCATATTTGGTATGACTGAGTCAAGGGTCATAATCAGGAGATATTTTATTTAAATTAGAAAACTAATAATATCTGGAACAATATTCATAATATCTAAAATTTCTAATTTCCAAATATATCACAATAATATCCATATGCAATCAATCTATTTGCATTAATAAGATGTTTCATGACAATAATAATTAATAAAAGATCTAACATTATCCCACTTGGCCTACACAATAAAGTTAGTCATCATATCTAAATTCATTTAAGCAATGCTATAGGAATCATATGGACGAGTCATCTTCATTCGAGTATCACATTCCATACATTATAAGTAGTACCCTTACTTAATGGATCAAAACCTTATGAATAAACTTAAATGTTTATTTGGTTCCTATCTCAATATTTATCAAACTCAAATAACATGAATCTATATATAACTGAAATGTAGAGATGATAAATCTGAATTGAAATTTCATTGTATCATATAACTTGATTCATGACAATAAGGGCTCAAGCCCCATATGAAGTATATGTGAAATAAAATCTTTCAGTCACATCCCTTTAATCAAAGGGTTAGCTAGCATTTCCTTTATATTGATGTGTTTAATTGAAATTTGTTCATCATTTAAGGAAAGGAATTTCAGTTTGATGAACTTATTTTTACTCCCACTCCATTTGTTATTGGCAATGGCCTCTGTAGCTTTATTATCATAATACATCTTAATGGGTCTAGAGATTGAATCCACAATATTAAGACTAGTAATGAAATTTCTTATCTATATTCTTTGTGAACTTGCTTCAAAATAAGCAATGTCCTCAACATCACGAGTAAAAGGATCTACAAGTGTTTATTTTGCACTTTTCCATGATATAACACCCTCTGCTAATAGAAAGATATAGTCAGTAGTATATTTACTTGTATCTAGACAACTAGCTAGATCATAATTAGCGAGATTAGAATCAGAGTATCCAATCAATTCAAGATTGTTATTTCTTTTATAAGTAAGCATATGTTGTTTTGTACCTTAAAGGTACCTTAAAACTTTCTTTGAAGTTGTCCAATGAACCTCCCCTATATTACTACCCACAACAAAAGCAATATAAGGTCTTGTACAAACCTGTGTATACATTAAACTTCCCACTGTTGAGGCATATGAGACTCTTTCTATTTCTTTCCTTTTAAGATCATCCTTAGGACATTGATCTAAACTGAATATATCTCATTTCTCACTAGCTACTATATTAGGTGAATATTTTTCCATCCTGAATCGTTCAAGAATTGTGTTGATATAGGTTATTGCGATAGGCTTAGAAAGCCTTAAGCCCTATCTCTATGGATCTTAATGCCAATAGTATAAGATATATCACCTATATCTTTTATGTCAAAACTCTTGAATAAAAACTGTTTCACCTATCTCAATAGCCTTAGATTATTTGTTGCAAGCAATATGTCATCAACATACAAAATCAAGAATATGATCTTACTCTCACTAACCTTATGGTATATGCATTGATCCATCATGTTCTCAATAAAGCCAAAAAAATGTGATAACTTCATTGAACTTCAAATATCATTATCGTGAAACCTGTTTAAGTCTATAGATTGATTTTCTCAACTTGCAAACAAAATGTTCTTTGCCATTTGTAATGAATCCTTTAGGCTGCCTCATGTAGACTTCTTCCTCAAGTTTACCATTGGGAAATATAGTATTAACATCCATTTGGTGCAACTCTAGATCAAAATGTGCAACAAATGCCATGATGATGCGGAAAGAGTCCTTTGTGGATACAGGAGAAAATTTTCCTCTATAGTCAACTCCTTCTACTTGTGTGAAATCTTGAGCAACCAACCTAATCTTGTAGTGATCAATATTACCTTGTGAGTCCCTTTTAGTTTTGTAGACCCACTTACAGCTAATGGTTTTGGCCTTATTAGGTAACTCTACAAGTTCTCAAACATAGTTGTTTGTCATAGATTCCATTTTATCAGTTATAGTATCAAACCACAATTCAGAGTTTATACTTTTTATAACATAAGAGAATAGCAATGGATCATTTTCCACAATTACCTCATAGTCACACTCAGTATAATACACTATATAATCACTAGGTAATACTGAATTTATTTATCTTGCTGACCTCCTTAATCCAACTCTTGATTTGGTTAAGGATGTTCATTTGAAATATTTTCTATCATATTTTGTGGTTGTGCGATTGATTGATAAACCTGAATATGTTCCCAACGTCTAGCATTATCAACTTGAGTTATAGGAACATATTCTATGACAACTCTAACTGGAGGAGTGTCGTGGATCATTGATGTTTCTTTGTTAGTATTAGTAGTTTGCCCTATATGATCATTTTGTAATTGATCACTCCCACTAATTCATTACTTTCAAGAAATTTAGCATTCCAAGAATCCACAAACTTTATTAAAGGTAGAGGACAATAGAATTTGTAACCCTTAGACTTTTCGGTATAGCCAACAAATATGCTTTAATAGTCTTAGGATCTAATTTTTTCCTATGGGTTATACACTCTTACTTCTATAGGATAACTCCATACATTAAAGTAATAATATAAACTGGGTTTTCATCATTTTCATATTTCAAAAGGTGTATTTGACACTACCTTGTTGGAATCCTATTTAAGTTGTATGTTATTGTATTGAGTGCTTCCTTTCATATGGAAACTAGAATTTTAGAGCTATTCATCATGTTCCTAATCATATATATCAATGTCTTATTTCTTCTTTTAGCTATACCAGTCATGTCAGGTGAACCAAACATGATATATTGTGCAATTATACCTTTATGTGACTTGTTGGTTTGCTTTTTCTTAATGCAGTCCACAAAAGAACCAATATTAGAATGATCTAAGGATGGAAGAACTCCATTTTTAGTTAACCTCTTGATTCTATCAAATAAGATATGTCACAATCTACTATGCCACATGCTAATTGAATTGTCCTTAATGACATTGTGTTGAGTTTAATACCATGCGTAACAACAAAAGAATGCAGCAAATCAAGAATAATTTTAAATAAACTGTCAGCCATAATCACATTTGCAATTGGAACAGAGTCTTTACAAAATATCATAAGATCTTTTGAAAGGTTTATTCCATAATATAAAGGAATTAACTTAGACATAAAAATCAAATTTCTCTTGTATGAGGGAACATAAAATGCCTTAAAATATCTAAAACATAATTATAAGGTAAGACAATCTTATAAGTTATAACCGCCTTCACAGGGTCTCATTTCCCACCGCTTGATAGGAGTGTTTCTTCATTAGGATGTGGAGGTCTGCTGGTTAGAAAGTCTTGCATGGTAATAGCAATGTGGATTATGGAACATGTATCAATTCACCAAGAATCATTACTAACAAAAGCAAAAAGAGATTCAAATACAACACAATAATTCATGATATGGTGCCTAATGCCTCTTATACCTATAAGTCTCATTGAACATACTTCAAACATATTTGTTCCACCCATTTGTTTGTCAGATAGTTTGAACCATTTATCTAGAACTTGTAGGCATTCTTTGGTAGTTTTACTTTCAGGAATATCACCCCGAATGCCTCTTGCAATTTGTCTTACTTGCATAAGAGATAAGTTGTTAGAGTGCTCCTAATGATCATAATAGCTTTTAGCATTTTGATCATTATAATCCTCTGCAAGCCTAGGAGGATCATTAACCCTCAAGGAAAAACTAGATCCAAACAACCAAGCTACAACAAAACATCATCATTCTAATCAGTATAGTTAGTACCATTCAGGATAATTTTGTTACTGACATTAGAAAAATCCTAGGAGTAGCAATAGGTACTGCAAATTTGGACAAAATAAGTGAACTCACATAAGTTTTGAAGCAATCATAATTATTGTGCCATGTATGCGGATATTATGGCTAGTCTTCAAGTTCAACATGATAATAACAAGTATCAAGTGCATTTAAAACATAAATATGTACATAGCTTAATGGGAACTTAAATAGTTATTTTAATTTACCATAGAGATTAAAAAACTAAAATTCTCTCACTATTTTTTAGCATCTAAACAATTACTTATAAATTCAATTTCAGCATATTTTCTCTCAATTACAATTATTTATAAATGCACATCTGTAATTAAAACTCAAATGCATTATTAACACACAAATAATGCCGAACAAAGCTTAAATAGAATTTCTAGAAATAAAACAAATAATTTATTGGCCCAAAATAAAATTTCCTTGAGTTTGGAAGTGACCAAACTTTCACAAGCAAAAAATTAAGGCCCAACTAAATAAATAAATTCTTTTGTTTTTTTGGGTACAAACTAAATAAATAAATTCAAATGAACAAGAAGCTCATATGTAGAGGTCCAAAACGGAATGTAACATAAAAATGAGAATTCCTGAAGCCCTTGTATCGAAAACAAAAATATTCCTGAAGCCCAAATACAGGCTCATTTTGGATTATTGACAGATATAAAATTGAAATAACCAATTATTCAATAAAACTGAAAAAATTCCTTTGGGCCCAACACCTTATAGCCCAATAGAAATAGTCAATTTTTTCCCGGGAAAGTTCCAGGAAAGACTCAATGCCCAAGAGTTCAACTTTAGAATTTTCAATGTATCACCCATCTTTAGGTGAGATATATGACCATTTAAAACGTGTTTAATTTTTAGAAAGTACTATTTTATTGTAGTTCAAGTCATAACACTTGGAGAGTATTCTAGCTCTTGGGTGCCTAAGTTTATACCTGAAGGTAATAGATGGCTCGCCCTATTCGATATTAGTATTTTCTAAGAGGAAGGAAGTCTTATCCCTACTTTTAAATCGTAAGTAAATCTAATTATTTTCTAAAATTTTTTGTACAATTTCTTTTAACATATACACACGGTTTTGGAGGCCCATGAAAACTGCGCGCATTCATTGTTCGAAAAAAATGAATATTTTATAGGAAAGTGGACTGCAGGTGAAGAGGCTGATCAGTGAAGAAAACTTTTCTTCTTCACAGAAGTCGAAACTTTTTGTGGGTTTAGACTCTTTAGCTTTGCTCCCGCATGTTTGCCAATGGCGGGATAATAGTTAATTTGTCCTGCTCGCTTGACCATTTTACTACACCAGTAATTTCTTAAAAGCAATTGAACGCAAAATTTACTTAACCGGCCAACTTACTTGTATTCTAAATAGCAAAAATAAAATATATATAATGTCAATATATAAAAATTAATAGGTAAAGGAGAATTTGAAAATGGCTCTGATGTCACATTTTGTACAAAAATATAACTATATGATAATTAAATGATTACACAATCCACAAGATAGAATAGCAACGGAAGACTTAAATGAATACATCTATCTTATCATGTTAACCAGTCAATAAAACTTCAATAGAGCAAGGTATCTATTTTCATTATAAAAAATTGACTTTTAGCGATGACTTTTGAAGGAACAAAAGTCGCTACTTAATACCTTTAGCGGCGATATTTTGTTACCGCTTATGAGACTGTCTCTTATACACATTGGCAATGACAATTGAAAATAGCCGCTGAATGTTAACAATTAGCAACGACATTAAGTTGCCGTTCAAAGTTTAACATAAGTCGTCCAACTAACGTCGTGATCAAAGGTATGTCGAAGGCAGTGACATATCAACGGTGACAAATAAGGTCGTCACCTAAAACTGAATTAGTGGCGACTAATATTGTCACCGCCTAAATGTAAATATGTGGTAATAAAATTGTCGCTGCCTAATGATGAATTACCTGTGACATGAACTGTTGCCATCTAAAGTATAATATGCGGCGACAAATTTGTGGCTACTAAAAGTTGATATTATTTTTTAAATTATTTTCTATAATTTTCTTATATGAAAACATGTAATTTAATAACAAAAATAATAAATAACTAAATAAATCAGAATCTAATAACATTGATAAATAATTTCGATCTTCCTATAAAATATTAAATTATTTCAATTACTTAAACATATTTAAAACTAAAGTAAAATTATTTAGTTTATACATAAACATTATATAAAAATACTATGAGTAGAAGTAGGAGCATGTGGTTGCTCCTTCTGCATCAAGGCAACAAATTGAACTTGTATCCTTTACTCCTTTGCTCTATTAGTCTTTGCTCGAATTGTACACGTTATTCATGCATCTTTTCACGCTTTGTTGCATGCTTTTCTTCCATCTTTGTAGCTCTGCCTCTATTTTTCTCTCTCCTCTTGAAAGTTTTTATCAAACTCTACCTGCAATTAGGCATGCACACTCTGCACAACTGAACTATCACTAGATTGAGGGCGATTGTCTTCCTTGAAGGCTCCGCTCCATATCCTTTCCCTCTTATATACCCTGACCTCTCACCAAGAACTGTTGTCAATATTCCTCTGACATCATTTGAGCATCATTATCTAAATCTTGGTCTTATTGTTGAGAAAATTCATACATACGACTCTATAATAAAAATATATGAAACTATTAGATTAAAAATAAAACTAAATCAAAATAAAATATTAAACTATAATGCATACCTGAATCTATTCATCTGTTCAGAGTGTGGGTCAGCCCATACTACTTGTCTGCAACTAGTCAAGAGGGGTAGGTTGTCCAGTAGTAGGATATCTCTAAAAAATAATAACATACAAGAAAATACAAATAATATATTTTAAAATAAAAAAAGATTAAAAATTTAAATTGTAGTGGTGATAGATTGAACTTACTGTAGAATACTCAATCTTTGCAAATGATCGAGGAACATAAGTATATTTAGTCATTTGTTTTTCTCGATTTATCGTGTTCCTTGCACTTTTTGTTCTATAACAAAATTTGATAACTAATAAGAATTTAATTATTAAAATAAAAGATATAATTTATTTAGAAGGATAGTGAGGTACCTTAAATAAGTTAGACTTAAAATATATTAATAACTATTCCCAATCTTGAAAATTAATAGTTTGAAGAGGATCAACCAACCTATCCTTATCATTCTCATATTTCTTATAGTAAGAGTGCATATTGTTCTTCTAATTTCTGAATGCATTTTGTAAAGTAATTGATATAGATATATAAAACTTTTTGAGTAATTGCAACAGCAAGTTCAAATTTATCCTGAAACAAATAAATATAAACATTTTATATATAGAACCTTCTTCCCTTTCTGTTTGTTTAAATTCTATCTATGCATCTTACACTTAGGACATGTTTATGTATTTGTGTGCTCTCCCCAATACAATATGTAATCATTCTCACAAGCATCAATTTTATGGTAATCTAAACCCAGATCACAAATTATCTTCTTAGCTTCATAGAATGAGTTTGGCACTAAAGCCCCTCTGGGAGAACTTTTTTTAACAAGCCCAACAACACATCCATAGATTTATTACTCCAATATTTAAGGCATTTCACTTGAAGCAACTTTACAATAAAAGAAAGTTTAGACATCTTCACACATCTTGGATAAAGTTCAATTTCAGCATCTTTTAATAAGTCAAAGAACCTTTTAGCCAAAATATTAGGCTTTTCGTTCTCATAGTTGCTAGTATTTGTATAACCTACACATAAAACTCCATGCGCTACATACTGTTTTGACAAAGTTCTTATTATCAGTATCATTTTCTAGGTCATGACTAGAAGTTCCACAATCTGTCTTAAATAATCTAATTTCCCCATGCAACTTTCACACGTAACTATTCTATAAACCTTTACTCAATAAGTATGTCCAAACATCTTTTCTCATTTTAAATATAATATTCATGCATTTTTTACAAGGGTAACATATTTGATTTATCATGCCAGGTTGACTAAATGCCCATTCTAGAAAAGCATCCACTCCTCTAATATATGATTGGTTGCCTCTGTGTTTAATATGTAGCCAACTTTTATCCATTTATATTCTCTAAAAAGTTATACCTAGGATACAACAAGAAAATCTAACAAACATATCAGTACATGAAGAAAGATTTTATCATATCCTGATTTTTAAATATAGAAGCTCAGTAGGTAGCCTGAAAGAGGTAGGCTATCAGGTCCTGTTGACCAGAAGTCCCAGAAGTAAACATATGATATTTAGGGACTAAACTGCAAGTAAATGAAAGATCATGGACTAAATTGTAAATAGTGAAAGTCCCTAGGGCATAATAGTCATTTTAAAGAAAGAGATGAACTAAATTGAAAAGTCTAAAAGGTTTAATGGTGCCAAAAGGAAGTACACATAAAGTTTAGGCCATTATGTGTAATTATAAAAAATTAAGGGACTTAATTGAAAAGAAAGAAAGTTTCCAGGGGCAAAATTGTAATTATAGAAAGTTCAGCCAAGAAAGGCTTAGAATTGCCCGGAAGCATTGTAGTCCCAAAATTCATCAGTAGATAGAGAAAGTTATGCTGGTTAATCTAGCATGATATAGAAATTTTATTAGAGTTCTAGATAGCACCCCTTGTACATGGTTGCCAACAACTTGCCCACACTTGGCACCCCTTGTACATGGTTGGCAACAACTTGCCCACACTGATATTTATCTAATAATCTAAAAGTTATCTGAATTTTTTATCAGAACCTATGGACCTCAGATATAAGTGAAAAGTTATAGGAAGGTGTTCGCTTTGACACCATATGTCATGGATTTGATAGAACCTCGAAAGGAGTTCTATAGAGAAAGTTATTCATGTTTTAGTGAATTTTGACGGGAGGTTGTGAACGCCCGCAATCTGATTATGAAACTTAGCAGTAAGCAAGTTATGGCTGAATGAGCTCAGATGATGTCATAGAGTGACCCATGATGACGCCAAGTGAAGCCCAAACCCATGATATCAGTTCATCGGTCAAATGGGCTAGTGTCTAGAAAAAGTGCAAAATGACGAAAAAATCCCTATGTTGTAAAATAATTAAATAATGGGTGAAGGGTATTTTGGCCATTTGATTAAGGTTAGACAGTCAAGGAAGGTTATCTAGATAGTTGACGAAGGTCATAAAATATTCTGGCAAGGTATGAAAAGACAGTAATGCCCTAGAATTATTAAAGAGGAACTAAGGGCATTTTGGTAATTTGTTAAGGGATGTTTTCTTGGAAATTGAGCCACCAGAGTGCTTGAGCTTGATTAGAGGCCAAGATAGCATTTCAAGGGTCCAAAAACGTGGCCCAATGATTATGCTAGGTTTAAGTGGCATCAAAGTAGTAGTTTAATACTTTTTCATAAAGTAAAGTTACCTGGTTAAATATATAACTAGAAAAAGTGATCAGATAGATCTTTAGACTCATCCAGAACCATGAGGTGGCATAAAAGGTGTTCTCATGTGACCCACAAGGTGCCATATGGCATGAGTCTAGGGAAAGAAGAAAATGCTAAGGACACATTGTACGATCTCAACCGTTCATTCTGGGACAGGACTCTAGAATTCTCTAGAAATGCTGAGTCAGCTGGTGAGGTGTCCCAAGGGCCCACCATTGTGCCATCTAAGCATGTGAGGTGTACATGGATGATGTCATTTTTGATGAGTCATTGAAGATGATGATTTCATCGTGATGATGTAGGTGAAGATTCTTGAGAAAGCTAAGCGATCTGAGCCGTTCATCGGGATTTGATATGAGCCATCCATTCTACCTCCATGCAACTATAAATACCCCACCCCTTCCATTCCATTCACAACCAAGCAAGGAAAAAGGAAGATAAAGAAGAGAGAAAAAGAGAAAGAGAGAAAGAAAAGAAGAAAAAATGATGAGTTTTGGCAAAGTTAGGAGCAATATAAGGAGCTTAGGGACTTGACAAGTTTAGGAATAATGTGAGTAATTTATTATAGTCCCCGCTCTAATAAATTAAAGGATTTTTATTATAAATTTAATAGTTAGAATAGAGAAATATCTCTCTTGATAAGGTTAGTCGAGGATAGAAAGAGAGTTAGGGGATTGTCAGATTAAGGCTATTACTTCAAGTTAATCATGCGTTAAGTAGAGCTATATTGGATAAGATAATAATAAAGATATTATTATGCTATATATAGGATCTGACCTATGAAAAGAAGGAACCTTAGAGCAAAGGCTAAGAGCTAGAGGAAAGGCTACACGTCAGGTAGTAAACTTACCTACTTGTATGCTTATGTTGCTTGTATATTTTATGTGATGTTTACTTACCTTAATGATGTGAAGCATTTGATTAAGTAATTCTCTATTTCTTTCTATGCTATGGCCATATGTTATAATTAAGGAACATGGAAGCATGCATGTTATCATTATGCAAGCATAATCATTAAGGGCACACATAGTAATATCAAGCATATAGTTACATACATTGTATGGTGTCCGTTTGCTACTGAGATTTCCCTAGAAATCTCACCTTTTCCATATCAATCCAATTACAGTAGGTTTTCTCAAGATGGAAGAGATAAATATGCATGAAGAGAAATTAATAATTATTTAACATGATTGATATGTGATTGATGTATGTATAAATTAGTTGCTGGAAATTGTCACTATGAACAGTAACTCATGGGAAGATAGTGACAATTGAGCTGTAATTAAAAATAGTAAATGATTGAATAAATGTATGATATTTTATAAGCAAATAATAGACATACCAATCTTCGATTTGATATATATAACTTCTCATTTGGATGTCTACACATGGAGATATGATTTTTCCAAAACTGAGATCAAAATGCTGGAATCAGGGAAAAATGCTGGATGAATAGTAAAATTAGACCGTTGACCAAAATTGACTTAGTCAAGGCGTGGTCGATGAGTTATTTTTTAATGAAAGAGAATTAAGTTAGCTTTGTGTAACAATTTGAACCACTTCATTTCAATTTTTTTTAAATTTAATTATGATTTGTTAAAGCCAGGTCACTTCTTTAGAATTTGCACAGTGAATAGTACTCAATAGAGTAAAATTCTAGATTAAGTAATTTGACTTCAATAACCTTAAAAGTGGTTCCAGATGCTACAGTTTGGTCTCTAAGACGTAAAAAAATTAGGATGTTATATTTGGTATCAGAGCAAAGGATTCTGGCTCAGTGCATAAGATTCTGGCACAGAACAAAAGGTTCTGACTTAGTGATGCTCTGGTTTAGTTAGACAACAAATTAGTGATTTGAACTAAAGAGGTTCTCTCCCTAGTAAGAGATATGGGGATGGTGTTCACTATTTAGAGAATGTTTCAAATGAGAGATATTGACATCCAGATAAATAGAACAATACCCCATATCTTACAACTTTATGAGATAGTCTTGAAGGAAATGAGTATGATAGACTAGTCTTAGTCAATCGTTATCATTGAGATCTCGTGTTTCTTAGCACGATGTGGCTGGACTAAGCAAGATAACATCTAGGGAGCAGTTTTCTCTATTGATAGATATAGAAGTTGACTAGTGTAAGGTCAAGGGAAGCTACAATAGTAGCTTGAGGTATCATTAAGTGGCCAGACGTTACAGTGACAATGATAATGAAGGTACCAACCTTATTGAAGTTCATCAGTTAGAGGATTGGTATAAAGCATGATCAAGCCAGATAGTATAAAGTACTGAGATATGAAAGATTAGTTTAAGACAATGTTCAGAAGTAGATCCTCCATGTGAGTGGATCTATATTACGAAAGTATTTGTTCAGCTAGTGTTTTTGAACAAATGAATCGAAAGTTAAAATAGGATTTGCCTAAGAATGATCCTAGCATATGGCCTAAAGTTAGAGACAAGATGGTTAATAGATATAGAGCTGATGTTCCCAAAATAAAGGGATCCCATACGAAGAGATAGTAACCTAGCGCTCTACCCTAGAGAACATAAGTAATAATGCTATATGATGAATGAGATCCATGTGACTTAAGTTAGTCAGGATCTAGAGAAATATTAGAAAGGAACCACAATCTAGTTTAGAGCTGACTGAGACAGACAAACAGAGAGTTAAGAGAGTTGAGAGATGCAAAAGTTACTCCATAAAGATGGTGTAAAATTCCTTCTCTAATATAATTAATATTCATTACTTACACTTATTTTTGTATACGATATAAATAAAATAATATTATAAATAAATTTACTTTATTTCAAAGGATTTAACCATGGTAGAAAAGAGTTTACTAAAATTTAAAAGCAACCCTACCATGGTTATAAAAGAATTTTCGTAGTCGATAATTAATGCTGTAGAACACCACCAATCCAACACTAACATGGTTAACAAAGTTTAACGTATTTTGAAAATGATATCCATGATAGAAAAGAGTGAAACTCATGAAATTGTATTATCATGGATATAAAAACTTTACATAATTTTTGCATGTAAAATCATGTTAGAAATAATTCAACCTCACTAACATGGTTAAAGGGTCTAAACCTCCATTTAACTTCATCAAGTTACTAATTCAAATTTTCTCAGGTAACATACTTAAGTGACTAACGCCAATACCCATAACGCTAGCAAAATTTCTAAATAACACTCATAATATAATAAATCGCCTCTGGAGGTTCATCATGTCACATGCATAATCCTAAAAGGCTCTAGCCTCCTACCAGCACACATTATTCAATACGATAATAAAATAGCAAATCATCAAAGTATAAAGAAAAGTATGAACAAAAGTAGGCCATATAGTGGCAATATACATCTACTCAACGCATAAATATAAGGGAGGATGTTGTATAGTTCAACTAGCACAACTATGCCTCCGGCACCTTCCCGTTCGAATCAGCAATTGAACTAACTCTTGAAAAATGTTAATAAAAATAGGGTGAGACAAAAGCCTCAGTAACCATCAATTCTACTTATCATGCATACTAATATGTGCTTATGAGGTGTCAAGTAGGACAGTTTATAAAGTACAACATATAGAAAATAACATATCATCATATTATAATCAAATGGATAAACCACCCAAGTTCCTCCCATCAATCCAACCAAACCGCCTTATTTTCATTGACCGAACCCATGGGCTAGTGATAACTACCATATGACTGGCCACCCAAAAAGCTAACCGATCAAGTGATATAGACCGGCCAAAATTTACAGAGCACATGACCGGACCATGGGTTCATTCCCCCTCAATAAACAGGTTGGGGTGTCGCAGCCCCTCGGTAAATAGGTGGGGCAAGTCCCTCGGTAAACAGGTGTAACAAAAGCTAACTATCTAGCTTCAATAGAGACTATACCATGTGATAGAAATATCACTCTCTCATCACCAATCCCTAATGCATAATTCTCAAGATAATAACATTGATAAAAATTCAATCTTGAAAATCAATAGCATCAATAAATATCACAATAGATTTTTTCTCAAAATAATAAATTTCTTCAAATGTCAGTAATATATATAACAAGTTTTTACTCTCAATTTAACTTTTCAAATTAAATTCAAGTCCCACAAGACCATTTTAATAAAATCATCAATAAAAATTTCACAATATAATCATATAAATATTAGTAGATTTATATATATCAAATCACTCACAAACATCACATTAGCACACATAATGAATAGAAAGTGGTTACCTCTTATCAAAATAAGGAATAATTACCACAAGTTAAGTGGCCCTGTTTATAACAATATCAATCACAAACAATCTAGTGCCCTACTAGGAGTTACTCCAGAATCCCAATGATAGTCTACAAAATCACCACACAAGAACTATTACTATAAACCCAAATTTGATATAATCATCATAAACCCAGAAAGGAGGATGAAGGCCAAGGAAGATTATTAAGATTGTATCACTATCAAGCATGTCCCCCCCAGTCATCATTACACATCCACATCATCATCCCAACATTCAACAATTAAGAAGAACATGAATAAAAATAAAACCAGAAGGAATATAACAAAATCATTCCACATAAATAGTCCCAAATTCCTTGATCAAACAGTCCCAAATTCAACCAAAGCTACATCATTAAGCATCTAACCAGACAAAGATGAAATACTAGGTATGCAATCACACTTTTATACATCATTAAGCAACTGAATTTCTGGTTATTTATAAACCTCAAATCTATATTTTTGATTATTTTCATCTCCAAACTATGCAACTCGTGAAGCAACAAAAAACCCATCTTTTAGCTTTGATTTTTGGTAGGACCTAACACTCTCAAATCAGAAATTGGAGAAGACAAAGATGAAATATAACAGGAAAGACTCACCTTCTTCGGAGACTGCAGTTGTAGAGCCAAAAGAAGAAACTCAATAGGGGACAAATAGACGACAACGATGGGTTTATCGTGAGATAGTTTAGTAATTCATGAAACAACACAAAAATAAAACTTTCCCCTTTTAAGCTTCAATTTTCATCGGCCAAATCAACCCTAAAACTCACAGATCGGGAAAACCAAAGCTACGAGTGAAATCAGAGGGCTCACCTTAGTAGAAATCCACTGTTGCATACACTCTTCAACCTCTCTTCTCATGATAACGGCCTCTGTTACTCTCTAACAAAATCGTTCTACCTCTCACTCTCAATCTGTCTCACATTGGACACCTGCTAAAGAGAGGACGTGTTTAGGCGCGGGTGCAGTACCTTTCAGGCGGGCTGAGAAAATAAACAGTGATGGGGATGTAAACTTTACCAGGTTGTCGCTGCTGAAAGTCTTACTTTTACCAAATATTTTTAGAAAATAATCTACTTAAAAAAATAATAATATTTTCCCCAATAGCTTCTTCAACTTATTAGGGAATTTTTGTAAACTTTTCTAGGCAAATGATAACTTTTAACAATTTTTCTTGAATTTTCTAAGAAAATAGGCATTTAATTCCTGAAAAATAACTATTAAATCATTTTAGTCTCTTTTGGGGAAATAAACTCTTTCACAATTTTCTAAACCCCCAAAATACTCATTTTATGATTTTGTCCTTAATTTTTCTTAACCCAATATATTTTTAATGATTATTTTTTCTTTATTCTTTATCTAAAATTTCACTTTTTAGACTTTTTAATTTTAGAAAAACACTTTTAAACTCAATAATACATTATAAATCCTTTTCATAAAAGTTGGAATGTTATATGAAATGTAACAATATAGGGCATATGCAACTGTAACTAAGAATGTATGTATGTATTAGTGGCAGGCCGCGAGCTAGCCCGCCCCTAATACGGGGCGGTTTTGCCAGCCCTTTTTGGGGTGGGCCGCACAACCCACCCCGTAAAAGCCCGCTTTTAAAACAGGCTGGCCTGTTTTTGGCGGGCCAGCCCGTTTTACCACCTCTAGCTGAAGGATACAAAAGTTGCCGCTGAATCATACCTTCTGCGGTAACAAACAATTGTGGCCGCAAAAAATATAGACTTTTTGCCTCAACACGCCTGTGTCGCTGTAGATACTATGACATTCTGTGGCAACAATTAATGTCACTACGTAAAAGTGTCATCAAAATTTTTTAGTTATTGATCTTCTGCGGCGACAAGTAGAGTCACCATATAAAGTTTTACTTTCAGCGGCGACAAAACAATGTCGCCACTGAAATTCAATTTTCAGGGGCGACAAATAAAGTCACCCCTGAAAATCTATTTTCATCGGCAGCTTTTTTTGTCACCGCTGAAAAGTCGTCACCAAAACTTTATTTTTTTGTAGTGTTTGTGATTTTGATTCAATATCACTTACTTAATCCTAAATCAATTTATTATATTTTTATAACCTCCTTAATAATAATAGGCAATTTGACAAAATAATATTTTAAACTAGATTTGGTATGACTCAATCAAGGGCCACAATAAGGAGATATTTTATTTAAATTAGAAAACTATAATATTTGTAATATATTATAATTATTGTAATATTTAGAATATTTAAAATTTCTAATTTTCAAATATATCACAATAATATTAAGATGCAATTCACCTATTTGAATTAATAAGATATTTCATAACAATAATAATTAATGAAATATCTAACATTATGACCCAAACAAATACTTCTAAACCTTTAATATATGAAGACAGAAATTACACAAGAAAGTAAGATTAAGAACTAAAACTCATTACATTCAAAGATAAAACACTACTACACTGATACGGAAGAAATAACGATTACAACTTGATACTGGACAAAGATACAAATCACACGCACAAATACACACAAGAACAAACATATCACTCACAACTGGACAGAAATTCATGAGAACATAGACACACAATAGGTTTGCCAATCGTTCGAGATGGTTGGCACTCTCCCCTCCCCCGAAATGGCCAAGCCAAATCCAAATTCTTCTCTTTGAACCATAGGGAAGATTTAAAGACCCGGAAAAGTGACTTTCACAGCTCCCTTCTCATAGACTTTGATCATAACAGCCTCTATAATTACTTTTCCATTCCTTTCTTCAAAATGGTAAGTCAAAGTTGTTACAAACAAACTGCGTCTTTACCTTTTCATGTACGCTACTATGTATTCGAAAGTGTTCCTGACAGAATCCAAGTATGTCTTTGAACATATGAAGGGAAATTCAAAGAACATTACAGTAAAATTGACTTGTAATAACAATTGGTGGAAAATGATAGTACATGAAATGGGAAGTATGCATCTTGGTATCCATATCCACTAACAACAACGTATTGAAGGACCACATATACACACTTTCCTTCTTTACGACATACTCTAACATTGTAAGTTCCTGATCCACATATTGACCACGCAAAACACACGTGACCTCATATTTATGACTGAAACGGGGATAAAATATGAACATAGCATAAGTATATTAGGACAGTGTCGTGTAAATGAAATGAGAACAAAAAAAAATATTGAGTATTGCAAGGCATATACTGAACTTCTTGTCCTCTAGAACTAAGGTCAATGTCTTGCAGAAAACCCCCTCCACATACTGTGCACAAAGTTGTAGAAGAACTTCAGAACACCACAAACGTCTATATGACCACGGTAGTGAAATAAGGCAATGATCTCATAGGAATAGACTATAACGTCAGGGAAGGACTCTCAAATCCTTAACATATGAAGTATATTACCTACTAAGGACGAATTATTTGCAATGGTCCACCAATTGACGTCAAAGAGTAGCGTGATAAGGAAGCAACGATCAGGCACAAATAGTGTCAAATGTTAATAAAATCGTCATCCGGTGTGTGATTATAATATGAAAAGATTGATGAAGGCCTTCACCACCATCCCTCACAAGGAAATAACTCAACTTATAAGTGGATGCTTCACGCAACTTCCAACAATGTCGTTCCATCGCTTCGATATACATTAACATCTCCAGCATACGAGTGTCCTTCAAACATTTGGTTTCAAGAAAGGAATCAATCCATAAAAACTACGGTTCAAAGTGGAAAATGTTATGAGCAATGGAGAAAGCAATATAATTACTAACAAGGCCGTCAAATATGATTAAATCAACGGACTCAAATTTCCTTTTGCGGTCTCTTATGACCTTCAGACATTCGTACTATTTCCTTGGTGATTATTCTGTCGATTCTTATCACATCCCACATTTTTAAAGCTAGAAGAGTTATATTAACGTTATTGACACAACATATGAAGTTAAATAAAAAATGTGACATAAATGTAATTTCTAAAAAGTTTTAGACTAATACTGGTAATTTTAAAAAAATGTATGAAAATTCTAGAAAAAATCTAAAAAACGGGAAATGAGATATTAAGGCCCATTTGAGGTGATACATGATGAAAATAGCCCTAGAATAAATTTTAAGAAATTTTTAGATATTTGGCTAAATATAAATTATTTAGTCAGATTTAATTATTTGAGCTATCAGGAAACCTCAAAAAATTAAGGAAAGATATGGATAATATACTTTGGGAATTATATGATATTGTACCAGTAATTTTATTCCCAAAATACCCCTATTTAAATTTTGGAGGAATTTAAATGCAAATTGAACTAATTAGGGATTTTATTTGGAGAAATTTTTAATAAACACCTATAGGGGTAAATAAATTCCAAAAAATTTTATAGGGCTTATCTAGAATTAATATGATATAGTGTAGTAGACAGAAGTCTTTTATTAGCTTAGAAGCTCCAGAAATTAATCCTAAGTAAATTTAAAAAAAAGAAATTAAAATAGTTTCTTTTTATTTTACTATCAATAAAATTATGACGACAGTAAAGAGAGACTCAATTGGATGAGAAAAATGTGAGAAGTTTATTATGGGACAGATAAAAATTAATTACAGTGGCCAGGATACTATAATTATAAAATAGGAATTTATTCCCGTATAAAGTGTATTGATATAATCTAGCAATCTTATTGGGCCAAGTATGATGCCACTTGTCTAGGCAAAGATGATGAGGATTTTGACTTGAAAAAATAATTTAATTTAGGATTATTTTTGGTAGAAAAAGTTACAAGAAGCCATGGAATTTTGACTCATAAGCCTTGTAAATTGGTAGAACTTGGAGGCTAAATAGATTTCTCATGGTTTATAAATAGCAACCCTCCCCCTCTAGTACCATTTCATATTTTGGCAAGCTATAGAACCTCTTGTAAAATTATTTATCAACCAAGACAAGGAGAAGCTAGTTATCTTCGATGATTAGCTTGGATAAAAGGTTAATTATGTTTCCAACCATCTAGTTGATGTTGTAGCTAGTTAAATCATGATTTAGATAGTTGGAAAATCAAGAATACCCTAAGGTTTCATGATGTCCAGATGGTATGAGACTTAAGAGAATATGATTTTGATGTTAAACCTAGGTTAAATACATGTTTTAGTGGTTAATTTAAGTAATATTGTATGATGATTGTTTGATTCCCTTGAATTGGAATTTATCCATACCTCATGGCCATTAAGGGAGAGCTGTCCTAGGAATTAATTTTGTTTATTTTGATACTTTCAATGTATTTAAAATAAAAAATAATGTAGGATGAACATAAGAAATAAGCTTTGGAAGTATTGGAATCAAAATTATAAATTTAAGTTTCATGGAGGACACCTCTCAATCAATACAATACACAAGGAAGGAGTTTGAGTTTTATGAATCCAATTTCATATTTTAATTTTACATGAAAAATTATATAGGAATGACACAAGAGAATAATTTTTACGTAAAAAAACAAAGCTCTAAAAATCAAGTTAAAGATTAAGGGTTTATGTTTAAACTATTTTTAATTTAATGTGAATTGATAGTTATGCGCCATTTTATCATAATGAAATAGGTGTGATATTTGTGGAAGAAGTGACTAAGTTCAAGAACAAGGATTAAGAAGCATTTGAATCAAGGTAGTAAGTTTAATTCAACCTTAATGTTAACATATCTTGATGGTTATATGTGTATTTGTCATGATTGTTGGTTGAATAAATGATGATGATATGATGCTACTCTTGCATTGTGATATATTGACTTGATGCATAAGTGAGTTGGCATGAGACAAAGTAGTCCTCTAATTGTGGCATAATACTTAGTTACAAAATGATCTTACAGTTGATATTTTGTGGTAACTTGTTATAGGAATTTCTTTGAAATCTCACTCCTCCAATTGAACAATTATTTAGGAGCTGATCAAGTAAGGGGCAAGAGCACTATGAGGGAGAATCAATGTATTATGTCATGACAATTTGAACAATAATGATGTATGTTTATATTTATGACAATATGTTATAAGAGGCAGTCGTCTTGATACTATGTTTAATGAGTTAATATTATAATTTGACCATGAAACTTTGCATGTTTAAAGACACAAAGAGCTTTAAATTCATAGGTAGAACACTTAAATTGTAGTTGTGTACAATTTATAGTAATTTTTTAAAATTATGGTTAGAAATCTGGAAGTTATAGAATTGACTATATAAATAGTAAAGTTTAACAAATAAACTATACGAATTGGCAAAGGTTAACTCCATTTTTATATTTTCCCTTAAAGAACTATAAAAGAGATTTTAGTAGAATTTAGAACCACTCAATTTTAATTTTTTTAGAATTAATTATAAATTTTTAAATTGGGTACAACTTTTCGGATTACCAGATGAACAGTAACCCAAGAAAAATAAAATTTTAGATTTGGTTCCTTTAATCTTGGGCTCCAAATGGCATAAATGAACCTTAAAATAGTCTAAAACTAAAGTATGAATTCTCACAAGTATAACACCTTCAAACTCGTCGTCAGAGAGTTCAAAACATGATGTGGAGTTGCCCTTCTGAATGGGCGGATAATTTGGGTACTGCTATTCAATAGGATAAGTTATGGTTTTTGTGGGTAAAACAATAAAAAGACAGGACAGAAGAGAGTCAGACGACCATGTTCATAAAGTATGTATTGACCTTTGAATCAATTAGGATGTACTTGTAAACGAAAAAGGCATAGCATTAAATATGAGCGAAAAGAGAAGGCATCTAGTTTCAGTAACAAGATGGACGTGTCTACCTATATGTTATTGCTTTTCAGTTACTAATATCGAGACTATTTCATGAAATGAACAGACTTCAGATATAAACTATTTTCGGGTTTAAAAATGCTAATAAAATCAGTTTTAGCCACATAATTCAGTTACTACTACTTTTTCCATTAAAAAAGTAATATATAATGTTTTGCAATTTCCATTCATGGACATTAAATATTATCAAATTGAAGGAAAGTTTCTTATTTCCGTTAGTTGAATAACAAGATGATTAGTGAAAAGAATAATATGTATATAATTGATTATAATATACTTATTACCCACAAACACAACTTCAGCTGGACATAATTATAACCGTTCATATAGTTGATATTAAAGGATGGCAAGGTTAATATAGTATGTTACTTATAAAACATCCTACTTTTAATCTCTTAGAGTACGTATTCGGAAGCGTATTTAACTAGTAAAAGCATTACTTTGGCTCAAAAATTAAAAATTAAAAATTTAATTGTTAGGTACTGTTTATTTGGTAAATTCTAGATTCTATCTTATAAATTTGAAAATTCATTTTTATTTATATACACATCCAAATGAGAAATATTACCTATGCGTTTAAAGATCTAAATGCATACTACATGCTCATAAAATTTTATGAATTAATTAATTCATTTGTTAGGTCAAACTGAAGTCAAAGTAAGACTGCTTCAAGTACATTTTTACATTTCATCTTATTTCTTAGATTTTCATAAATTAATATAGCATTCCTAAACCATCAAATAGGCTTCCCATATCTTCATATACATCATGTACATATGCTATAATTATTTCATACATGTTCATCACATAAATACACATAACTAGGAAATACCAAACATCATAAGCTAAAGTGTCAAATTGTTTACTTTCTTTCTTCAATTCTTTAGATCTTCTCCATGCATACATTTTCCATCATGCTTGACCTAAATTGGTTGGTTGTGGGAGGGTGAGATTCTAGAAAACTCAGTAGCAAACATTATCACTTAAATATGCAAGATGGATGCTAATGCATGATATGTAATTTCATTAAACTTTACTTAATTAGTGATATGTCATCATGCTATATACTTTGTAAAAAATGCATGGCCATGGAAAACATATTATTCATAATATATTCAACATCATTTATTATCTCACAATATCATTAAATCATCATGTACATGTTAACACAAGCATATCACATCAAACATAAGCTTTCTCTCTTGTTCTTACACTTGCTCCCTAAACTTCCAACCATGCATACTTTATGTCAACCACTTCCCAACATCCTTTTGGATGTCTCAAGGTTCTAAACATATTTACATGGTGTATACAACTTATTAGAGCCATTACATAATCACACTAACTTCCTTAAAACTCCTAACTCTAACTTAAATCTTGGAGTTAGTGGTTTAACTTGTAATAATTATGTTCTTAGACAAATCCTATATAATTTTGTCCAAGAAATTCAAATATGATCTCAAAAATTATGAAAACCAAACTCCTCCTATGAAATCTGTCCAGAATCGTACATCACCTTCATAGATTCTCATTTTAATTCCAATACTTCCAATACTTATTTCTCTACTTTATCTCACACAATTTTTAATTTTAAAACCATCAGAAGCATCAAAATCATAAAATTCTAACTCTTGTCCAGGTGCATGGATAGTGACAGAAAGGGTCTCAAGATTACAATTCTAAGATTACAGATTTCTTAAGCTCAAACTACTTAATTCTAGCTTGTCTAAGCTTATTTAAATTATCTATAATATAAAATTCATCATTTCCTTTTACTTATAAATTTTGTGCAGCAGCTTCCCAAGGAAAGAAAATGATGTTTCAACTATCCAAATCTAAGAGAAATCTTCCTACAATATAATACAAAGGTAGGATGAAAAAGTTACCTTAGATTCTTGCTTGTTTAGCTACTTCATTTTTCTCTTCTCCTTGCTTTGAGTTCTCATTTTGGCATCATTTTCCCATGGCCTTCAAGCCTTGCTTATTTTTGAAATGGGTGGGGTATTTATATAAAAGTTTGGGTGGAAATGGAAGGCCAAGATTACTTTGGTTACTATTTTATCTAATGGTCCATATTCAATCTTGAACTTGTCTTGCCCACCAAGTCACTTTATTACATCATTTTGGGACTTTTTTTGGGTGAAATTTAGGTCTAGGATCTAATTGAAAAAATTCTAGTTTAATCCGGTACTGGTTTAGTCAAATTTCACAAAAATTATACTGTTTAATAACTCTAATTTTTATAATATTTTAAAATATGTTTTCTGACCTTAAATCTAGTATCTAAATTTTTTTTGCAATTGACATTATTAGACTAGGTATCTATCTACTTTGCATCCCTTAGAAAATAGCTAAAATATCCTTAGTTCACTATTTTGTATTATATTAACTTTAAGGGCATAATTATCATTTTACACCTCTTTACACTTTATCAAGGTATACTCTGACTATGATCAATCATTCCTATATATCCTTTGATATTTTTGCCATGTCTAATGAAAAAATGCCTTTCATTCATCTTTTGCTCAATATGGTAATATAGAGGCATTTTCATAATCTTACACTTTTAGGGTCTTTCTAGACACTAAACCATGTAACTATTAGAGTGTATTATTGGGCCTATGGTACCCCAATTTAGGCCTTTAAATGGGTCCAATGCCGCTATGGCACAATTATCAAGAAAACCCACCCAAAAGTATTATAAATTTTACACAACTACTTTTTAAATTCTGTCAGTTTCATAAATTCTTATATATTAATTATAGAAAATTTCTACAAAAATTTATCTGATTAGGAAGTCCAGGAATAATCCAAAACTTTAAAAAATTAATATAAATTATTTGGGGCCTCAAATAAAAATTCTAAAAAATATTTCTGGCCCGATTATTACTATTCTCTATTTACTAGTAAATTGGGGACTAAAATATTTTTGGGTAATTTTGGACCTTTTTAGCTCAACTTTTTCATAATTATGTTTTTACCCCTTGAATTTGATAAATTACACTTTAGTCCCTAAATTTATCAAATTCTATTTTTTCCCTTACTTCAAATTTTTGAGATGTAATTTTTGTCCCTTTCAACCAAATTTAAAATTTCAATTTGGTTCCTCAATTATTTATATTAAACTTTCACGTATCTAAGCATTATAACTTTATACTTTTCATGTCTTTCTTTAACTTAAACTTATTTAACCATTATCATTTCTTCCGCTCATCGTCACAGTCATTTCCTTACCTCTTTCCTCTATCAGTCTTTTACAAATAGAGAAAAATTAGTTATCTACATATAAGGAAAAATCAAGATGTGACAACTTAACCATTCATTAAGTTCAAAAGTCATATATTAGTTCAAACATAATTACATTGCATGTACACACTAGTTTAAGCATAAACATAATAACGATAAATCCTAGTAAATATAAAGTCCTAAACATCTACTAAAAGTCCTAGACATATCCCTCTAATGCACCATAGGTAGACATATCTTAAACCATCAACACAACCATCGCCTCAATTCAACTCAGGATCAAATAACACTTGGTTGCATCATTAAATGAGGAGATTGTAGCACCACCTACATAAACATGAAGGATAAAGAACTTTATATATATATGTATGTAGCCATATCCTTATCCAAAATAAACTAATTATAGTAAATCTTATAGGGATGATTACAAATATTGTCCACACCATACGGAATGATAGTAAAAAGACCACATTTGACTTTTAAAGCATATATATTAACTAGGTCATAGTAGTGTACTCACCATGTTGAGCAATAAAGACCTCGTTCTTTGCACTATTAAACGAGTTTAACACAAAAATTAGTACCTTAAATTGAAAGGAAAAGGTAACTCATAAAACTAACTTGAAAAAATGGTATAATTACCATCCTTTCTGGGATACATGGTCCTCAATGACAAGAACCAACTCTTTGGTTTGCAACCCCATAACTCTTATCTGATTGACTATTTGTATAAGACTTCAGCATACCACAAAAATTTGAAAGAAACAACTAAGTTATCCACATATTTCACTTGTACAAAATAACGATTTAAGATGACTTACCAACAAATCCCTAGTCCTTAAGCATGCCACAACGCATATCGGGGACTATCTTCAAATCAAAATAGAGCTTTGGGAGAGCCTTAACATATTCAACAACTTGGGTTGTATAAAGAATGAAACATCCTTACTTTTTACCTCTCAGATTATGTGTTCAGAACCAATTAGATACATGGAAGTTTTATTTTGGCCTAAAAATTAAAACTTTACAAATTGGTCTTTGGGTAATGTTCATTATGTATTTTTATATATTCGATAGTCTGACTTTAAAAAATCATAACTAATTCTAAAAAATCTATGGAGATGCTCCAAATTTTTGCTTAAAGCTATTTCAATGATTTTTAAGGAAATGAATATTATTGTTTATTTGGTCAATTTTGAAACTTCCAGATTTTATGCCTCAAATTTAGAAATTCTTTGCTCAGTACACATCCAATTAGGGAAAACTATTGTGCTTTTAAAACTTATGAAATGTGTATGATAATTGTCATTTTAATTATCAAACAAAACTAAACTAACCAATAGTAAAGAATGAGCCACAAATTAACAAGTTAATCAGATGATGTATAATGAGATATTATCTAACTTTTGAAAGTAAATCCTATGCTATTGTTTATACTTTTATGATGATGAGATGAATGAATGACAAGTGTCTTCCCATAGAGATTATCTTACCTTTATTATCCACAAAATATGAGAAGTTAATCAGTTGAATTAGAATATGTTAGCTAACAACTCGCCAGCTAAATGTCAGTCAAAGCTACAACTCGCAGACATTTAATAGAGATTATGAATGATTCAACTCAGAGATAGAAGAAGATGAATTAAATAGATACAACTATACTATGTTATATAATCACTTTAATTATTCACAACCATGTCTAACTATTGTAAGGATGAGAATTAATCAAAGATCAATTATGTAAAAATAAGAAATCCAACTCAGTTTCCTACTTCTTTGTCATCTACTAACTCTAATTAAATCAATAAACTAGAAGTAACTAATTAACTTGATACAATTAAATGTGACTTAAGACACAATGAAACTCCCTATTCAGCTCAAAGATTCAGGTTCAACATCATCTCTAAGAGAGCATAACATCTTAGCCTTGTATTGCCATATGAACTTCAGCAGCAACAAAAAGCATAGTAGCAGTCATGGTGATTGTGGAAGAAGAAGATGAAGACTGAACTTTCCTCTGGTTTTATTGTCTAAAACAGAGAAAAGTTGCATATAAGAGAGTATGGAAATGGAAATAGAGAGAGATATGGAGAATGGCGTGTGGATTATATGTGGAGAGGAATGAGTGAAGTGATGATGTGAAGATGGGATCTCAGTATGCAATGTATGGCGTAAGGTCTCCCCTTCATGTGTCTTACGTAAGGTGTGATATGTAGCAGATTATGGAATAGTTGAGGTCCTGTGTGTGCTGTTAGAATATGTAATTCAAGGTGTATGATAGCATGTGCATGAATCTGTTAGCTTTCCCTCCATGTGATTTCTATTGTAGCACATGTGTGATCCCTACTTGCTTCTGTTTCAGTTCCCTCCAGCATGTGATTATGTTAGTACGTGCATTCAAACAAATGCATGCTACTTGTTCCTATTAGCTATGTGCTTAAATATGTTATCAACTTCTTCAATCCAGCACATGCCTAATTTCCTATCTAACTGTCAATTGAGTTAATCTACTGACTAATTGGTCACTGTATTTCTGTAATGGAAATTTAATAGATTATTTATCCAATTAATCACTAAAATCAAATCAATTAATTTTCACTTGTTCCATTTTAATTTTATTAATTAATTACTCATCATATTAGTAAATAGGGATAAAATCAATAATAAAACTCACTTTAAATATACTAAAAATCATTACAAATATGAGTTTATCAACTCCCCCACACTTAGCTTTTGCACTCTGAGCAAAATTATGGATTAAAATTGAAATTCAAATACTCATGTTCAGGAAATTTGGCAAAAGATTTAGCATAAGCACTTGTAGTTATCAATCCTTTCCCTTCAATTGGCAACAGTCCAAACTAATCTCATGTCAATGAAAGAATCTAACTCATACAATTAAATCATAATAAGCAGCAAGGTGAGATTTCCTCACAAGGTATAGTGTTTCACTCATTCTCTTATCAAGGTAATTTCACGCAACCATCTAGCTTAGGCTTCCTATAGGCTTGTAACCATCCTATATCTCCACCACTGCATGCCACAAGGTTTGTGAATCAAAGGGTCTTTATTAGGTTGTAATGTTAGAAAGGCTAAGTGATGAAATGGAAATGTGTGTCAATGATTATGAGATTCTGCACATGATCTTACTTCTTCAAGCTATTTCAAGTCTTGATCATTTTTTCAATTGTGCAACTGCAGAGATTCACAAGTCACCAAATAATTTTCTTTGAATATCACATTTCTTCATTTGTCTATCTCTTCTTTCTTTCTTTCTTTTTCTCTCTTTTCTATATCTTTTTTTTTCTTTTTGGTTTTCTTTGATTTTAACTATTGAACCATATAGCACATATTGAAATTCAGATATCTAACAAGTAGTACAATTTATCAGTTATTTCATAATTTAAGATTTACTACAGCAGCAAATATCCTGTACAACATTCATTAATCAATGATAGAATTTTAAAAGAAAGTGAAGGTCTCAAAGGGGTAAGCAAATAATTTAATTTTTATGTGGCTACTATTTGGTAAAGAGGGTTTAGAAAGAAATTCCCTTATCATATCCACAATTCCAAGAAATTAATGTTGTTTTGAATTAAGCATTGAGACAAGTTCTGTAAAGTTACCAAACTAGATGATGTCACACAATATAAATGAGTAAATGTTGGAGGCTAAAAAATCCTTCCATCTGGTTTACTCACTCTAATCAACCCATTATGATAAGATTGCATGAATATTGAACTAAACTTATGAGATCAATCATTCATGATGCACAATTTTCAATAATCAATCAATGAAACAAGCAATTCATACTTCATCAAGCTTGCCAATGTTTAAAAGTATGTGTTCAAAATTCAATTTTAAATCTATGATGGTAAATTCAATTATACCAAGCAACAATCAGATGAAACAAAAGAATTTTTTAGGAGAGGATCAATTTTAGTCTCAACAAAAAGGACTTCAAGTCATATTATTTTACACAGAGAAGAAATTTTCAGAAAATAGGGAATATTGGTCGTGATGTACATAGACAATGGTCACGACTCATGATCACATAGAGTAATCTTACCAAACACACATGCTCAGGTCGTGACCCAAGTGTTAATCCAGTCATGACCAAAATTCATAGAGAGTTACAGTCGAGACAAAGATAAGCACATATTACTACTAAACATCACTGATAGGTAAATATCAGAAAATAGGAATTATTGGTAGCGACAAAAATGATCAATGGTTGCGACTAATTGTCATAGAGAGTTAATGTTGTGACAAAAATAAGAAGTGGTCGCAACTAGTTTGATTGAGAAGAAACTTAACATATTTGCACATATTAGTCGCGACAATAATAACACAAGGTCATGATCAGAATACATAATCAAAGTAGTTATCTGATTTTTATTTACCCATTTCACAGATTAAAGTTTATACTCCCCCACACTTAATTTCTACGTTGTCCTCAATATGAAGAAGTATTAAAACACATGCAAAAGGAAGAAATAATAAGACAAAACTGAACTAGAATCCAAGATGAACTTATTAATTTCTATCTACCCCTACTGACTTGGTCTCTTTCCCCACACTTAATCAGCAATTAACATCTCAAGTATATAAGTAAATTGATTAAAGCATACTATTGTAAGTGAAAAAATAAGGAAGGAGACAACCTGAGTATCATGGGGGTTTGAAGTTCTCATTGTATAGCTTCAATAAGTGGCCAATAACTTGAAATGTTGTACTATCTACTTCATCCTTTCTTGTTGGTATAGTCTCTACCTATCTTAAGAGATAATCCATAGCTAGCAGAATATAGGCATAGCCAACATATAGTGGGAATAGTCTTGTTGATGAAACTGTTGTATTATCTAGGTTTGTCCTTGTCATGAAATTATGTTGATGTTGGATAATATCCTCAATTGTTGTAGCCCTAAAATATCTAAAAATTCCAAGTTGAAGCTCTCATGAATAGGGTTAGAATATAGGATATTATAATTATTGGATTGAAAACTCCATAGCTCAGAGATTCCAGCTCCTTGTCTCTCAAAGTCTATTGCATAATCCTTGTCCTGTAATTCTGTTAAATCTGCCACAAACCTCTCTGGATATTGTTCATCACTCAAAACAGTGGGGTTAGTTGCCATAAAAGAAATAATAGATGAAGATGAAGAAAAATCACCCATAGTGGGAAGCTAGCCATCAACTTTAGAATTAATGCATAACACATTACCATTGGATGAAGAAAAATTAGAGAAATCAGTAGAGGAGTAAGAAATAAAAGGTTCTTCAACTTCATTATCATTATCAAGCTCATGAATTTTCAAGTGATACATCAATCATGTTAAGTCATAGGAGAGAATAATCCTGATATGGGTGTCTATATATGTTAAACTGAATTATGTGCCCACCAAATTCTATTTTAATAATTTTATCTTTTATGCAAATCATGGTCTTATCTGTTCTCAAGAATGACCTTCCTAGAATAAGAGTACTATCATCAAGAGACTTATTTGACATATCCAAAATATAAAAGTCCACAGGAAAAACAAGTTCCTTAACTCGAACTAAAATGTCTTCTAAAATTCTCTTAGGATTTATAATTCTCTTATCAACCAATTGAGCTAACACACTAGTTGGTTTAATTAGATTTACTCCTAAGGCATGATAAATGAAACTTGGCATTACATTAATAGCAGCACCTAACTCTAATAATGCTCTAGGAATAGTTATCTTGCCAATTATACAAGGAATAGAAAATGCACCTGGATCTTGACACTTCACTGGAAGTTGAGATTTGAAAAGTGCAGAAGCTTTAGGTCCCACTTGCACTAGTTCATTAGGTTTATATCTTTCGTTGTGTGTGCAACTGTCCTTGAAACACTTTGCATATTCTGATACTCTTTGAACTCTCTCCAGCATAGGCACATTTACTTCAATCTTGTTGAAAGAATCAATCACTTCCTTGTTCTGCTCCTCTAAGGCTTTCTTCTTATTGTTCATGAATTCCCTTCGGAAAGGTAGTTCCTTTAGCACCAAACAGAGGTTGTTTCTTGCTGCTAGAGCTCTGAATTTACTGCTAGTTAAGTTTCTTCAGTTGTGTCCACTCTAGGATTTCTTAAGTAGCTCAGTTTACTTGTTGTTTGGCTATCCACAACCTTTTGAATATGGTGTAAAATCAATTTGACTTTTTGTAACCTTTTTCTTCCCAAGTAGTTGTGCTTCTTTCTTACTTTTAAATTTCTCAATGCTATTTATCATTAGACTGTTAGAATTAGTATGTACCTCACATTCTTCTTCACTTTTAGCATCTATAACTTGTTCCCTAACTTGTTCTTCACTTATTAAACTTGTACATTCATAGATTTTGGTTTAACAACTATATTTGAAGGTAGAGTTTCACTAATCCTTTCTTGAACATCACTTATTGAATTGACTGGCTGTGATACACAGCTGTTCATGTTAGAAGCTTTACTTTTCCACTGTTCTATTTTATTCTCCAAGGCAGCAAACTTATATTTTGTCATTGCTAGATTGTTCTCCATTGTATATCTCAGATCCTTGAAGTTAGAGCTAAAATTTGTGTTTATAGAGTTTATGTTTGTATTCATCATATTAATGCTCTTGATTATCTTAGATATACCATCCTCCTTTGCAAAAGTAGGTAATTCTATAGCTCTAGGAGATTCAGCCACTTGTCTAACATTGTTAAACCTATTCTGCCGAAAATTCCTGTCTCTACCTCCATCCCTCCATCTGAGATTAGGATGATCTCTCCATCCTTCATTATATGTATTGGAGTATAGATTCTTTTATGGATACTGGTTTGATTTGCCTTGATAGATGGCTGATATATCTACACAATATGTAGGACAATTGATAGTGGTGTGCGTAAGAGAATAATAAAGCTGACAACTAGTAGCAACAAGAGCTTAAAAGTATGAGTTTTGAATATGTGAATTGCTTAGCTGTACAGCTAGATTATTGATCTGAGCATTCATAGCAGGAACTTGAGAAGATAAGCTATTATAATCTTGAGAGGGCCTTGCAAAAACCTCATGGACTTATCTAGCATAATAGCCCCATATTGCTGGTCATTACTTGCTATCTTCTCAATCAAGTTACATGCTTTGTTTGGAGCTAAATCATCAATAGAACCCCCAGCAGTTGCATACAAATTCTTTCTGCATGCATGGCACAATCCTGAATAAAAATACTGCGCCAAATGCTCACATGGAATATGATAGTATAGACATCTAGCTAGAAGCTCTTGAAATCTTCCCCAAAACTCATGGAAAGACTCTTGATCATACTATTTTGCAGCAAAAATCTCCTTTCTCAATGTAGTAGTCTTGGAAGTAGGGAAATATCTCTATAAGAAAGCAGTCCTCAAGTTATTCCAGGAGTTTAAGGCTTGAGGTGTATAATGTGGCAGCATATAAAACCATTCATTTGCCTTTCCTTCCAATGTAAAATGAAATACTTATCTCTGCATAGCATCCATGTCAACACCTACATGTTTCATTGATGAGCAAACCCATTACATAGTCTTTAAATACTTAAAAGGAACCTCAGTTGCCAATCCATAAAATTTTGGTAAATTACTTAATAAAGGATCTTTCAGCTCAAAATTAACATCCAAAGTAGGACAATGTGAAAAGGATCAAAGTTTGCATTAGAAGAAGTGAGTTCTTTTATGCTCCTACGTGCTCTTCTATTATTCATGTTATTCTCTTCATATTGCTCATTTTAAATATTATGATTATGAATATGAGCTTTTCCTTCATTAACATGCTCTATGACAAAATGATTATCTAAGATAGCACCAAATGCATAATCAGTTTCAGCTACAATAGATTCATAGAAGAACTAAGCTCAATAATAGATGCAACACTAGCTTAATTTAAGATTTTATTCTTCTTAATTTGCCTAAGTGTTCTATTGATTTCTTTATACAAAAGAAAGAATTCAGAGCTTTTGTTTGTACAAATCAAATTCAACAATGATGCAAGATATCAAATATATCACAGATGCAACAATTTTAGAAATTCAGATCAAGTAATCGCAGGACAAAACAATAAGGTCATGACTAAAAGGTCACAAGGTCAAGACTAACAATCATAGAGAACAAAGATCGCGACAAAAATGAACTTCACATCATCGCTATGAGTCACAGAGAAAAAATTTTGAATAAGGATTTTTGGTCGCGACGAAAAATCATAGAGAGAAAATTCTTGAAATTTTCAGTTTTTGGTTTTAACCACTTGTCACTCAGGTTGCGGCTAAAAATTATAGAGAGTAAATCTAATTGAAACACTGGTTTTTGGTCGTGACCTAGTGTCAATTTGTTGCGACTAGAAATCACAGAGAAGAAAACTTGATGAAAAATATTTTTGGTTGCTACCATAAAGCACTCCAACCATGACTAAATGTAACAGAGAGCAAAATGAGTTGAAAATAAATTTTTGGTTGTGACCAAATATGTTTATGCTTGCAACTAGAGTTTATAAAGACAATCAGAAATCAATTTCAAGCACTTTGGTCGCGACTAGAAAGGCAATTGGTTGTGACTCAACAAGATAAAACACTAAATTCACAGAAAAACTAAAACGCCTATCTACTTTTTATGATTTTTTTGCCCAACAGATTACTTAGAAAACCTTAACAGGTAAGGCTCCCTGACAACGATGCCATTTTGATAACTATCATTTTAATTATTAAACAAAACTAAGTTAACCAATAGTAAAGTGGAGGCTAACCTAGGTCAATTCACAAGGAGCTTAGATGGATGCTAAGATACCTAATTAATTTAATGAGCCACAAATTAACAAGTTAATCAGATGATGTGTGATGAGATATTATCTAACTTCTAAAAGTAAATCCTATGCTATTGTTTATGCTTTTATGATGATGAGATGAATGAATGACAAGTGTGTTCCCTTGGAGATTACCTTACCTTCATTATCCATAAAATATGAGAAGTTAATCAGTTGAATTAGAATATGTTAGCTAACAACACGCCAGCTAAATCTCAATCAAAGTTACAACTTGCAAACATTTAATATAGATTATGAATCATTGAACTCAGAGATAGAAGAAGATGAATTAAACAGATACAATTGTACCCTATTATATAATCACTTTAATTATTCACAACCATGTCCAACTATTGTAAGGATGAGAATTAATCAAAGATATATTATGTAGAAATAAGAAATCCAACTCGGTTCCCTACTTCTTTGTCATTACTAACTATAAATGAATCAATAAACTAGAAGTAACTAACCAACTCGATACAATTAAATGTGACTTAAGACACAATGAAACTCCCTATTCAGCTCAATGATTCTAGTTTAGCATTATCTCCAAGTGGGCATAACAGCTTAGCCTTGTATTGCCATATGAACTTTAGCAGTAACAGAAAGAACATCAGCAGTCATAGTGAATGTGGAAGAAGATGAAGATGAAGACTAAACTTTCCTCTAGTTCTATTGTCTAAAATAGAGAAAAGTTGTAGATGAGAGAGAATGAAAATAGAAATAGAGAGAGATATGGAGAATGGCATGTGAATTTTGTGTGGAGGGTGTCATATCCTAACTTTTCCCTATCTATATAATATTGATAGAGGAAAGAGGTTTGAAAAGGATTATGATAATGATCAGAAGAAATGATAAAGGTTAGATGAGTCTTGAAGAAAGAGAGAGACTAAAATGAAAAGTAGAAAAGGTTGAAGGCTAAAAATGAAAGTAAACAAAAGTTCTGGGATGCAATAGTAATTATGAAAAGTTGAGCCAGAAAGGCCTAAAAATATCCAAAATTAGATTAGTCCCCAATTTTTTCAATAAATAGAGAAAATTATTCTGACCAGTTTGACGCAACACAGGATTTTGATGAGGTCCAAAAAAATTTATATTAATTTATGAAGAAAAAAAAATTAATACAATATCCTCTGGACCTTAGAATCAGATAAAATTTGGTAGTAAATTCCTATAATTAATATAAGAATTTTTAAAATTGACAGAGCTCAAAAAGGAGTTATGTAGAATTTATTATAGAATTTACAGTGGATTAAAACACCCGATAAATATGCTTCAGGGGAATTTCTCGGGAATTGAACCCATGAAGGTAGTGGATCATATAGAGGGCCTAGAATGGTGCCTTATAGGCCCAATGATATTTTTAGATAAGTATGTGGGCCAAGGAAAATAAAGACTGGAAAAAAATGTAAAATAACAAAAATGCCATTGAAGGTATGCTACTGTGTTGTGTCATTGAGTCAGAGTAAGATGAAGGGTATTTTGGTCACTTGGACAAGTCAAAAATATACAGGAATGTACAGGAGTGATTAGTTAGTGGCAGTATATGCCCTGATAAGAAGTAAAGAGGTGTAAGATGATAATTATGCCCTTAGGGTTAATATAGGGCAAGACAGTAAACCAAGGGCATTTTAGTCATTTCTGAAGGGATCTGTAATTAAGTTTTGGCCCAGTCCAAGAATGTCAATGGTAGGAACAATCTGGATACTGGTTTTAAGGTTAGACAGTATATTATGTAATTTTACAAAATTAGATTTATAAAATAGTCTTATTTTTGGGAAATCGGACTGAGCCGGTACTGGATTGGACTGGAACTTTTCCAGAAGCTTCTCTCCCATAGAATGGAGCCACCTATCCCTATGAGTTGTCCCTTGATGATGTCATGGGTGATGTCATAATTCTCTTTTTGAAAAAGTTAAATCCTAGATTAAATATAAGCCTTTAGATCAAATAGTGTACAAAGTAATCTTGGCCATTGATTTTCCATGAAATTTTTCTATAAATACCCCCTCATTTTAGCCTCCAAACTGTGAGCTCAAGAACCCTTGGGAAAACTCTTGCAAAATGAAAAATCAAGCCAAGACAAAGAAGATTCAAGGTACCAAAGTTCAAGCAAGCTAGAGATTAAAGGTAAGCAATCTATCATAACTTATTTTCTTTTGATTTGGGAGCTTGAACTTAGGGTTTTCATGGAGAAAAGTTGAGTTTTCTCTAAGGTGTTGTGCTGTACAAAAACCTTAGATGAAAGGAAAAAGAAGAAATTAAAGTTAGAGATATATGATTGAACCTTAAACAAGCTAGTTAAGTGGTTGGTTGTTGAATCAAGTTGATATTCTTGACTTTGCCATGGTTGAACCTATTCAGTCTGCACTGTTCATGATAGAATAAAATGGAATTTCAATGATTTAATGCTTCTATTGAATTTATATGATGAATTTGTGTAGGATGGGAAAGGTTTTAAACCTTGGAAGCATTAAAATTTCAATATTGTAGCTTTTAAAATTCTTCTCTATTACTGTTCACTCACATGAACAGTGATTAGAATTTTATGATTTTGATGCTTCCAATGGTTTTAAAATGAAAAGTTGTGTGGGATAAAGTGGAGAAACAAGTATAGGAAGCATTAGAATCAAAATGATAATTTTTGAAGGAATTATGTGCATGTTTTGGTTCTATACAGCAGGTCATGAAGGAGATAGAATTTCATGATTCTGGTCTCATAAATGGATTCAAAACATGAAATTGTGTAGGTTAAATTCAAGACATCAATTGATTCAAAGGCCAAGTCCATTAGTTAAGATTCAGGAAAGTTAACGAGCTTAATGTTCAAGAGGAAGTTATGTTAGTTAAAGTGAGTTTAATGCTCAAGAAAGTTAGATTATGATGGATGAATGATTATGTGATGTTAGGAATTGATTGGTATGGTCCAAAAGAGGCAGCCACATGTACAAGAGAAGTGAGAAGAAAGAAGCAAGATAAAGTGTAAGAGAGTCAAGTATATGAGGTAGTAAACTTATCCTAAACTTGTATGTATTGAATGTTCTAGTTGATTGTGCTATGGCTTTGTTGAATTGTGTTGCATATGTGCTTATGTATGAAGCTCTGTTTCTATGATTACTTTGGTCAATTGTATTTCATATGTTACATGGAAGCATGCACATTACACAATGGTAACACTTTCACAAGCAAGCACAAGTATTTACATTAATGCATGCATTGTTTAGTAATGTTTGCTACTGAGATTTCCCCAGAAATCTCACCCTCTTCATGTAATCCTAATCCTAGTAAGTTTATGAATGATGAAAGAGGATGATTAAGCATGAAGAGAAGCTAAGGATTATATATTATAAATGTTATGTAAAGAATTGTTATGTGTAATGTTGCTATATGACCAATATAAGTAGTGATGGTCATAATGTAATGAAAAATAATAAATAATAGAATAAATATACAAACTTTTATAGATCTTTAGTTAACATGTCAAGCTTTGTTTTGACACCAATAACACCTTATTTGGATGTCTGTACAAAGAAAATTAATTTTCCAAAGTAGGGACCAGAATCTGCTTTTATAATTTTTGACCAAATGAACAGTAATATTTGGCAATAAATTGTATTAATTGACAAATCATTTGGTTTGAAAATTATGTTTCCCTTAAAGTTTATATGTTACCTTCATATAGCTTTTTGAACCACTTCATTTCAATTTTTCTAGAATTAATTATGACTATTTGAATTTCGTCGCTTAATCTAGAATACCATATGAACAGTAACTCGAGAAAGAGTAAAATTCCAGATTTAGCTAATGGACTTCCAAAGCCTGGTAAGTGGTTCTAAATGCTACTGAATGGTCCCTAAGATGTATGAAAGTAAGGATGTTTCATTTTGGTATAAGAGCAGAAGTTTCTGGCATGATATAAGATAGTTCAGATACCTTAACTCTAAATAGTAAGTACTTTGTTAAGTTAGGGTATTTATTGGGATAGTTAGCATTGCTTGGTTAAGCAAATATTGAAAGAATAAATATGGGATTTCATAAAGTTAAGTCAGAGGCTTCAGTTAATAAGGGAGACCCCATGCTAGTAGTAATATATGAAGACGATATATCCAGGCTTTGATTATCCCTTACACAATAAAGAGAGTTTAGATGAGAGTATAGGGGATTAGTCAGAGAGGTCTACAATAGAATGTCCCATAGATATTTCTGTAGACTCAAACCTACAGTCTGGAGGTTATGTAGAGATTGATCCTGAAGTTGTGTATGTACTAGATGATGTTAAGTCTAGTGACTCTATACAGTATGAGTTTGTTGGAGTGCCCTCTAACCCTAATGTAAGCTCTATTCCTCAGATGATAGGACATATTACAGCTGAGAAAGTTGAGTACTGGTACAAGATTATGGGTAGACTAGATATTATTCCTCCTCTACCAAAGTTTGAGGATATACTTTTTATAAGTAATATACCACAGTCCCCTAAGTCAGACATCCAGTCAGAGTTTATGACAGTTCCTATCCATTACTAAAGTCCAGGAATATGTGACTTTATAGTGAAAGATCAGCACAGTGTTCCTAGTCCTAGTCAACCCCAGCCTTCTTTGTTAAAAATAGATAATATTGATCATATCAGTCTCAAGAAAGCTGTGGAGAGTGAATTACTCAGTCTAGGTCAGGGGATAGATAGAAGTAGAGATCAAGATCAGTCAATTTATCTGCAGTTCCTCAATGTCGTACCAGGGATGATAAACAGATATATAATAGAAGGCATTGACCTAAATCAAGTTTATGCTCTAGCAGACTGGCATGAGATGGTAGTAAGTCAGATATTACCATATACCCCTACATGGCATGTAAGGTTAAGTGATTTTCTAGCAAATGATCCACCAGCTGATATATAGGGGTGGCACTTCTATATGCAGAAGTATGTGCAATTTATGATTTCCCAGAAAAGAATGTAAAAGAGATGAGGGGTAATGTAAACATGTAAACATGGTAAACTAAACTAATTACTCATATGTATGATAGTTACAATGTACCCTGAATATGTAATTGACATGTATGTATAGATGTTATGGTGACATGAAATATGAAGTTTTGTGTGATATAATCAAATGATAGTTAGTTGAACATTTATGTGAATATGTTCTCTATTTAATGTGATTATGATGTATAGATATGAATGAGTTTTAATTGACTTAAATTCATCAAAGTTAAGAACATTATAAGTAAATATTTAGAAAAAACTATGTCAAATCGCGATGTGAAGTAGTTCAGGTCACGACAAATATTTACGGAAGCTTTTGGTCATGATGAGTAAAGACCATTGTTCACGCAGTAAGCTCCAGAGCTATCAGGTCACGATAGAAGATGACCTATAGTTGTGACTGAATAACATGGAGTTGCCACATCATGATGAGTAAGTTAAGAAGGTCGTGACTAAAGTTTACAGAGATTATGAGACGCGACTAGCTAGTACATAGGTTGTGACTAGAATGCACAGAGACCTGATGATAAGAATGAAGATGCTGACCTCACTGAAGTTTATCAGTTAGAGGTTTAGCTTAGTGTTCAGGCAAGCCAAACAGTACGAGGTACTGAGATACAGAAGATTAATTTAAAAAAATGTTCAAAAGTATATCCTCCATATGATCATTAGGAGTTGATCTACAATACGAAAGACTTTGTGTAGCTAGTCTTTACTGAATAAAATAATAAGAAATTAGAATGAGACTTGCCTAAGAAGGAGCCTAATACGTGGCTTAAGGTTAAAGACATGATGGCTAATAAAAAGTTAATGTTCCCAAAATAGAGGGATCCCATCATGAAGAGATAGTAACCTAGCAGACCTAGGGTAGAGCACCCTAGAGAACAGAAGTAGTAATGCTAGATGATGAGTGAGATACATGTGACTTAAATTAGTTAGGATCCAAAGATAGACTAGAAACGAATCACTGTCCATACAAGAGCAGACTGAGATTGACAGACATAAAAAGTTAATAGATAGTAGAGAGATGTAGAAGTTACTCCATGGAGATGGAGATTTATTCACTTACTTGGGAAGTTTTTCTCAAATAGTTACAAGAATCATTCCTCTCAGTTAGATAGGGATGAGCGTGAGGCTAATGGTTAAAGCAGGGAAAGAGAAACCTTTTATGAATACTTAGCTGAGTTCATCCATATAAATATTGAGGCTTAATAAGAGACACTTTCTCGCCTATTAGTAATCCAGGAGGATAAGAGAAAACTTAAAAGTATGAATGGCATAGAGATGTGAGCCAGACCCTTCCTCAGTTGGCTGAAAGAAAATAGCTTACTTAGTTATAGATTACAGTTAGATTACAGTGAGGCCAAAGACATATAAGTCATTTAGACTAGGAATACAGAAGTCTTACAGGCGATGAGAGATGTTATGATAGAATGAATATAGCCTAGTAAGGTAAAATAGCCTGATATGATAAGCTATCTCATATTCCTAAATGAATAAATAAGATATTGGAGATGGAGGCTAAAGATAAATTGCCTCAAAAATTTCATGAGGATTAGTAGAAAGAGATATATGCAAGATAAGAAAAAAAGGTTATGATGTTTAAAGAAAGTAAGGTAGCCACAGGTTCAAAGATAAAGTGACTCCCCTATTTCTTATGTAAGAAAGAGTGAAGAAGGGTTGAATCTATACCCTAGTAATAGGGTAACATGGCAACCTAAGTGAGACAAGTAAATGACTCAGGTGCCTGAATAAATGATCAGGATTGGGTGGTTAAGGTGATAAAGGGACATAATGCTTTAAAGTTTACCTAGTTAATTATTTATTTGTAGTGTGCATATAAGGGATGGTGGAACAGATTATGTAATAATTATATGGCATATGTTACCATAAGTTATGATCAGAAGTTGTATCTCCTAGCAGTTGTCATATGATGACACGTGTAACACCTTACTTTCATATATCTTAGGGACCAATCAGTAGCATTTAGAACCACTTATAAGACTTTGGAAGTCCATTAGCTAAATCTGGAATTTTTCTCCTTCACGGGTTATTGTTAATATGTAATCCAGATTTTGCGACAAACTTTGAAAAATCATAATTAATTCTAGAAAAATCAAAATGTAGTTCAAAAAGCTACGTAAAGATAACATCTTGAACTTTAAGGGAAAAATAATTTCCAGACCAAATGATAAGCCAATGAATACAGTTTATTCGTCAAAGTTTACTGTTCATTTGGTCAAAAATTCTGGAAACAGATTCTGGTCTCTTACTTTGGAAAATTAGTTCTCTTTGTACATACATCAAAATAAGTCATTCTTGGTGTCAAAACGAAGCTTGGCATGTCAACTACATGTATGCAAAATTTCATACATTTAGTACATCATTAACTATTTTTAAGTACAGCCCAAGTGTCATAGCTGAAAATTGTTTTTGTTCCAGTGCAGAATTTTAACAACTAACTTTATATACATTCACCCCAAAACTTGACTATAACATAACCATATAAGCAAAACATATCTTCATCGAACATTCTTCCTCTCTCATGCTTGAGGTTCCTGCTGATTAGATATATAATTTGGGGTGAGATTTCTGGGGAAATCTCAGTAGTAAATGGGACTAAACAATGTATGCATTAATGCTTGGTATTAGTGCTTGCTTGTGATTGTGTCAACATAATGTAATGTGAATGCTTCCATGTAACATATGAAATACAATTGGCCAAAGAAATCATAGCATATAGCTTCAACATTTACATATGAACAACATCAATCAAGCCATAACACAATCAACCATACATTCAACACATACAAGTTTAGGTAAGTTTACTACCTTGATGCTTTACTTTTTCCTTATCCTCTTTCTTATCACCTTTCCTTGTAGTAAGTTTGTATTCTTGAATACACAATCAAATTCTAAACATCACATATTCACTCATTCATTATGATTCAACTCAATTGGCATATAAGGACATTAAACTTAACTTAATCAATTAATCCCTATCTTTCTTAATTTGTGGTTAACTGCCTTGTCCTTTGAATTAATTTGTGTCTTGACTTTACCCTACACAATTTCATCTTCTAAATCCATTTATGAACTTAGAATCATAAAATTATAGCTCCTTCATGGCCTTCTGGACAGAACCAAAAATATGGGTATAATTCTTTCAAAAATTCTCATTTTAATTCCAATGCTTCCAATACTTATTTTTCTACTTTATCCCACACGATTTTTCATTTTAAAACCATTGGAAACATCAAAATCATAAAATTCTGATAACTGTTCATGTGTATGAACAGTAACAGAGAAGGCTTAAAACTTACAACTTTCAATTCTAATGCTTCCAAGGTTCCAAATATATCCAATCCTACACAAAATCATCATATAAATTCAATGGAAGCATTAGATCATTGAAATTCATTCTTCTTAGTCAAGAACAAAACTAGGCTGAATATCTCCATCAATGACAAAGTCAAGAGCACAACTTAATTCAACAACCAATCATCAAAACTAACTTATCTAAACCTTAATCACCTAGTTCTATCTTTATTTTCTTCTTCCTCCTTTAACTTAAAATTTGGACAGCAAGCATACTCTAGGTTTAAAGGAATTTCCAACTACTAAAACCTAGGTTTTACCCTTCCAAAACACATCTAAATAAACTAGGAAGAATCACATATAAGTGTCTTGAATTGTCTTTATATTGGTTGAGTTTTCAAATGACAAGAGTTTCTTCAATGTAACCAAGGGTGCACATTTTTGTGAAAAATGGGAGGGGTATTTATAGCCAAAATTTTGGCACCTTGGGTCCATAATGTCCTCACTTTTCCTAATTATTACAATGGCTTAATCTTGAATTTGATTGGTTAGCTTTTGGATTAATTAACCTTAATAATCATTAGGTTAATTCTTATATTATTTTATTATATTTTAACACATGTTATAATTGTCATATCCTAATTTTTCCCTATCTGTATAGTACTGATTGTGGAAAGAGGTTTAGGAAGGATTATGACAAAGATCAGAAGAAATGATAAAGGTTAAATGAGTCTTGAAGGAAGAAAGGGACCTAAACAAAAATTGGAAAAGTTTAAAGGCCAAAAGTTAAAGTAGAAACAAGATTTGGGCCAAAAGTGGTAATTTCTAAAAGTTTAGGGACCTAAATGTAAATATGCAAAAAGTTAGGGATATAAATGTAATTAAGCAAAAAGTCAGGGACATAAATGTAATTATGAAAAGTTCAGCCAGAAAAGGCTTAAAAATGCCTGTAAGTATTTCAGTCCCATATTCCATTAGTAAATAGAGGAAGTCATGCTGGTTAATCTGGCATGATACAGAAATTTTATTAGGGCTCCAGACAGCAGAAAATTATCTGATAGTCTAAAAGTTATCTGATTTTTTTATCAGATTCTATGGACATCAGATATATGTGGGGGAATTACAGGAAAGTGTGCCCTACAGTGTCAGATGTTATGAATCTGACAGAACTCCATAAGAAGTTATGTATAAAAAGTTATTCACATATTAATGAATTTTGACAGGAGTTTTATAACACCCGTGATCCGATAATAGAACTTATCGGTATGTAAGCCTGTATAGAATGAGATCAGATGACCTCATATATAGGCCCATAATGACGCCAAGGAAGGCCCAAAACCCAGGGTGCCAGTCTATCAGTAGAAGGGGCCAGTGCCAGAAAAAGTGCGAAATTACGAAAATGCCCCTGGATGCCCAGATTGTACCAGAGATGGATGAAGGGCATTTTGGTCATCTGGGATAGGCTAAAAATGTGGTACATGGTATAAATATGATTAGTTGAGCCAATATATGCCCTGAGGCAGTACAAAGAGGGGTGAAATGACAATTATGCCCTTAGAGTTAGTACAGTGCAAGAAAGGACACCAAGGGTATTTTGGTCATTTCCAAAGGATAGATGGCAGATAAATACTCAGCCTAACATTTTCAATGGTATAAGAAGCCTAGACATTAATTTTCAGGATAGAATACATATCCTGGTATATTATAAAATATTAGGAACAGAACACAATCCGGTTGTTGTGAAACTGCACTGATCGGTACCGGATTGGACTGGAATTTCTCCAGAAGGTTCCTTGCATGGACAGCATGCCACCTAATCCTCTTAGGTGTCCCATGAGCTCTCCCACATGATGTCATAATTATTCTTTTATGAAAAAGTGAAATCCAAGATTAAATGTGAGCCTTTAGATCAAATAGTAACAAAATAAATCTTGGCCATTCATTTTCCTTGGATTTTGGCTATAAATACCCCTCCAATTCTGCAGCAAACCGTAGCTTCATGGACCCTTGGGGAAACTCTTGCAAAATGAAAACTCAAGCCAAGACAAAGAAGATTCAAGGTTCCAAAGTTCAAGCAAGCTAGAGATTAAGGGTAAGCAATCTTTCCTAGCTTATTCTCGTTTGATTTGGGAGATTGAACTTAGGGTTTTCATGGGGAAAAGTTGACTTTTATCTAAGGGTAGGTGCTGTCCAAAATCCATAGATGAAAGGGGAAAGAAGAAAGTAAAGTTAGAACTATATGATTGAAGCTTAAACAAGCTAGTTAAGTGGTTGGTTGTTGAATCAAATTGATATTCTTGACTTTGCCATGGTGTGCCCTGTTCAGTATGCACTGTTCATGAGGGAAGGAAATTGAATTTCAATGATTTAATGCTTCCATTGAGTTTGTATGATGATTTTGTGTAGGATTGGAAAGGTTTTGAACCTTGGAAACATTAAAATCTCAAGGTTGTAGTCTTTGAGATTCCTTACGGTCACTGTTCACTCACATGAATAGTGATTGGAATTTCATGATTTTGATGGTTCCAATGGTTTTAAAATGAAAAGTTGTGTGGGGTAAAGTGGAGAAACAAGTATGGGAAGCATTAGAATCAAAATGAGAATTTTTGAAAGAATTGTATGCTTATGTTCAATTCTGTACAGTAGGCCATGAAGGAGCTGGAATTTCATGATTCTAAGCTCATAAATGGATTCAAAAGATGAAATTGTGTAGGGTAAAGTCAAGACATCATTTGGTTCAAGAGCCAAGTGGATTAGTGAAAATTAGATAAAGTTATGACAATAAAGAGTGTAACAAAGTTAGTCTTGAACATGGTTGGAGTTCATGAGTCCTAATGAGTTATGTGATGAATATGAATGTGTTTAGGACCATGAAACATCCAAGAAGATGTTGGGAAGTGATGGACATAAATGCTTCATGGTTGGAAAGCTAGGGAGCAAGGGCTAAAGGTCAAGAGAAAAGCTTAAGTGCAAGGTAGTGAACTTATCTCTTTATGTGCTTGATGTGGTATGCTTATGTGTTGACATGTATATGTTATTTGAATGATGTTGTGACATGATAAATGATGTTGAATGTATTGTGAATAACTTGTTTCCATGGCCATGCACTTTATGTAAAAGTTTGTAGCATGGTTGCATGTCACTAATCAAAGAAAGTTTAATGAAATTACATATCATGCATTAGCATCCATCTTGCATATTTAAGTGGTAATGTTTGCTACTGAGATTCCCTAGAATCTCACTCTCCCATAACTAACCAATTTAGGTCAAGCATGAAGAAAAGGTATGCATGGAGAAGAGCTAAAGAATGGAAGAAAGGAAGTGAAGTATTGAGATTTTAGCATATACTATAAATTGTCCATGTATGTAAATACCATGTAAGGTGTCCATTTATGTGATGAAACTATTATAATACTTATGGCATATGTACATGATGTATATGAATGTTAAGAAGCTTATTTGATGGCTTGTGCATGCTGAAACAATTATTGGAAATGAAAGAAAAGAAACTGAAATGGTAAAAACGTAGGTCCTGAAGCAGTTTTGTTGTAGCTTCAGTTTGACCTAGTAAATGAAGGAATTAGTTCACGAAATTTTATGAGCATGTAGCAAACATCCATAGATTTAAATTCATAGGTGGAACGTTTCATTTGGATGTGTATATCAAGAGAAATAAATTTTCAAAGTAAGGGACCAGAATCTGTTTCCAGAGTTTTGGACCAAATAAACAGTAAATTTCAACGAATAAACTGTATTAATTGGCGAATCATTTGGTCTGGAAATTATTTTTACCTTAAATTTTAAGATGTTATCTTCATGTAGCTTTTTGAACCACTTCATTTCGAGTTTTCTAAAATTAATTATGATTTATCAAAGTTTGTTGCGTAATCTAAAATACCATATGAACAGTAACCCGAGAAAGAGTAAAATTCCAGATTTGGCTAATAGACTTCCAAGGTCTTGTAAGTGGTTCTAAATGCTACTGAATGGTCCCTAAGATGTATAAAAGTAAGGATGTTACAATAATCTTCCTTTCCTCTTCTTGGTGCCATGTGTAAAGCTTGTGGGTCCCACAAGGACACCTCACATGCTTCTTGGACTTTCTTTAATTCTTTATCTTTTAAAAATACATAAAATATTTTAAAAATTATTTTGACCACATAAAAATTCCTTGGGCTTATTAGGCTTGCATAACACATCCTATTGGACCTCTTTTAAGTCCAATAGCTACTTGGCACAAATTTCAAGGCACTTTCCTTATACCGATATTCTTAAATCACCCTGATTTTTAGGATAAATGCTAGACACCTCTTTTAATGGTTCTAACATTTTTAGAAATTCATTCTAATATAAAATGAATTTCTGACAAAGTTTCATAATTTTCAGAGACCTAGAAAGATTGATAAAAATTCCCCACATTTTCTTTAACTCTTTATTGGTATCCGATTTCACTGTAAATTTCATAATTAATTCTATATGACTCCTTTTTGATTTCTATCTATTTCATAAATTCTTATTACCATCCCAATCTTTTCATAACCTCTTTCCTCTATCAATCTTATACATATAGGAAAAATTTGGGATGTTACAACACGCATGTTAGAGAATGCTTAAATGATTGCATCTTCTTGCATATTATGCATTTTGAGTATGCTATGATAAATGAACACTTTCCTTTTGCATTACATGTAGGGTAGAGTAGATATAATGAGAAAATTTTGAAAAATTTATCGCTCTCATGTCATATGACATACAATTAAATAATTCATCTTGGTAAGGATAAAGCAATAGAAAAGTGATGAATGAAATAGTTAGCTAGTTAATTTCCAAAGAATAGAATGAGAATTTTTTATCAGATAATGATAGTTAATGGGATAGAGAATGAGATTAAAGATGAGGATTCATAGTAAATCTATAGATAAATGATTACAGTATTAAGGACATATCCCTTTAGTAGGGATAAGATATATAAATGATGTGCTATGAATATGGAATAAAATGAGAAGCATTTATGAAAGATGATGCAGCTTTAAGAAGGAGCAGTGTTTATGTAATATAAGCTAATGTTCTTACAATAGAGCTAGATTACTCTTGCGATATAGCAAGATTGCTTTTGAAATAAAACCAAAAGAATGGGCAGTATAGCTCATATAGAATAATGTCTCTCAGATGAGATGAATAGATAATGATAGATATGTGCATGGTAGAGCCTGTGTAGCTCTTTACAATGTTAAATGTAGTAAAGTTATAAAAGACGAAAATGATATGAGAAATTTCTGAGTGATAGAGGAAATGAGTGAAGTCCTGATAGATAATATTGGCTTCTATGATCATTTTTGGGGAATTATCTGTTAAGTTAACAACTATGTGAAAGTGGCTAACCTTGTAACTTTGCCTGTTGGTTATGTCTTCCAGAGATGAGAATACAATATAATGGAATCATAGTAGATTCTAGAGGATTGCAGCTATATCCTAGTATGGCTCACAGATAATAGAATTCCAAGGTCACCGTTAGATCCTGAAGAGGTTTACAGTTGATCGTAGTAGATCCCGAAGGTCACAGTAGACCTAGTCTAGAGAAAGAAAGTATTGATCCATAAGTACAATATTTCTTTAGAAAGATGAATACCAAGGAACAGGTTAAGGGAGAGAAGCTTCACAAGTTTGTTAACTCATAACAGAGAAACTAACCATGATGTTAATTTCAGACAGCCTTATTACTATCAGGGACTGAACTCAGAATCTTCCTATACACAACAGGAACTAAGTGATCAAAGTTAAAGTTGTTAATCTTGAGTACCAAGGATTTATGAGAATATTTCATGAGATATGATAAAGGGTCAAATGAGAATAAAGATATCCTTATTATGAGATTACAGAGAATAAGAATAAGAGACAAATAGATCCTCTAGATGAAAATAAAGAGAATAGAAGGACAGATAGACCCAAGAGAGATAGTATAAGAATGGTCTAAGATAGTAAAGTACCAGGGTTAGAGCCTGTGAGTACCAATGCTTTAGATTTTTATCTGCATATTTCAGTTAAGCGTGCTTAGGTAAGAGTAGTCCAATGATGGGTGACCCTTGGGAAGTAATAGAAAAAGGTGTAAATGCTATAGAAATTTAGCATATATGCACAGAGTTAAGTAAAATGATAGAAAAAGCTATGAAAAGTTAGAAAGGGTTATGAATAGTAAGAGACTAGAACCCTTATGACAAGTCCAAATGAAATGAATTTAAAAGGAAATATTTACAAGAATTTTCTCAGAAGCTAGCAAAGTTCTAAGTTAAAAAGAATGTTTGACGTATTGAATCTCAGAAGATATTATGATAAGGCAAGATAGACCATGATGTAGCCAGATTTGGCCAGATATGCCATGACACGACATGAAAGATATGTAATGAGATATGCTATGAAAAGTACATAATGAGATACGTTATAAGAGATATGTAATATGATACATAATGATAAATATGTATTGAGAAGTACAATATGAAGTGGCTTTATAGCTAGCTTTGTAGATAGATAGAGAGGCTCCCTTTTAAAAGGGATAAGACATTTGAATGTTAAGTTACATATGAAATAACAAGTGAGAGCTTTTACTCCTTGCATGAAATGCCAGGCATTATGTTATGTTTGTATAATATACTAAAGCTTCAAATGTTAGAGGAGTGCAAGCTCTGAGTGTTAGAGCTATGCAAGCTACGAGTGTTAGAGATGTGCATATTAAAGAAAGGAATGCTTGAGCTCCAATGTTAGATCTTTGCATTCATGGGCAGGTATGTAGTCCTGCGATATGTTGACTAGGCATTATGCATGTTAGAGTATGTGCTCCTCTATGCTCCTATGTACTCCTATCTAGCAGTAAAATAAAGAAAGAAAGAATAATGACATAAGTCGTCTCTCTGTATTATGATGAGTTATTAAAGATGGTAAGAATGAGAAATATAATGGTATGAAAATAAGAGATAAAGTTTTGCGGATGTTCAGAGAATTCTGCTAGATATTCAGATGAGTAGTAAGTGATTGCACTAAGAAGTATGAAGAGTAGCTGACAAAAGCTCCAGAATATAACAGTATTCGAGGGAGTTTTATATAAAAGAAATAGACACTATTCACAAGTCCGATAGGGTAAGAAGTCCATATGCAAATAGATGCAAAGCAAGTAAGTAACAAAATGAGGTAGCGTTCAACTCTGATTGAGTTGATTCAGAACAGAAGAAAAGTAATAACAGTAAAGATATAAAGATCTACGGACATGAAAGATACTCCGCTAAGATGTCAAAATAAAAGATAAGAGATAGATACCCCAATCCTTAGTCAAAAAGTGAGAAAAAGAATATCTATCCAAGATTGTTGACTAAGGTGCTGAGTAAATTTTGAGGACAAAATTTATTTTAAGGGGGTAAAAATGTCATATCCTAACTTTTCCCTATCTGTATAATATTGATAGTGGAAAAAGGTTTGGAAAGGATTATGATGATGATCACAAGAAATGATAAAGGTTAGATGAGTCTTGAAGAAAGAGAGGGACTAAAATGAAAAGTAGAAAAGGTTGAAGGCCAAAAATGAAAGTAGAAATAAAAGTTGGGCTAAAAGTGATAATTATCAAAAGTTTAGGGATCTAAATGTAATTAAGCAAAAGCTCTGGGTCGCAATGATAATTATGGAAAGTTGAGTTAGAAAATGCCTAAAAATATTCAAAATCATATTAGTCCAAAATTTTTCCAATAAATAGAGAAAATTATTCTGACTAATTTGACGCAACACAGAATTTTGATATGAGGTTTCAAAAAATTTATATTAATTTATGAAAAAAGAAAATTTTTTATAGTATCCTCTAGATCTCAGAATTAGATGAAATTTGACAGTAAATTCATATAAATAATGTAAGAATTTTTAAAACTAACAGAGCTCAAAAAGGAGTTCTGTACAATTTATTATAGAATTTATAGTAAATTAAAACAACCGATAAATATGTTTCGTGGGAATTTCTTGGGAATTAAACCCATAAAGGCAGTGGATCATATAGAGGGCCCATAATGGTGCCTTTTAGGCTTAATGTTATTTTCAGATAAGTATGTAGGCCAGGGCTAATAAAGACAGAGAAAAATACAAAATTACAAAAATGCCACTGAAGGTATTCCACTGTGTTGTGTTATTGAGTCAAAGTTGGACTAAGGGTATTTTGGTCATTTAGACAAACCAAAAACATCCAAGAATGTATAGGAGTGATTATTCAGTGGCAGTATATGCCCTGATAAGATGTAAAGAGGCGTAAGATAGTAATTATGCCCTTAGGGTTAATACAGGGCAAGATAGTGAACCAAGGGCATTTTAGTCATTTCCCAAGGGATCTGTAATTAAGTCTTGGCTCAGTCCAAGAATGTCAATGGTAGGAAGAATTTGGATACTAGATTTAAGGTTAGACAGTATATTATGTAATTTTAGAAAATTAGATTTATAAAATAGTCTAATTTTTTGGGAAATTAGACTCAGCGGGTACTGGATTGGACTGGAATTTTTCCAGAAGCTTCTCTCCCATGGAATAGAGCCACCTAGCCCTATGAGTTGTCCCTTGATGATGTCATGGGTGATGTCAATTCTTTTTTTGAAGAAGTTAAATTCAAGATTAAATGTGAGCCTTTAGATCAAATAGTGCACAAAGTAATCTTGACCATTGATTTTCCATGAGATTTTCTATAAACACCCCCTCATTTTATCCTCCAAACTATGAGCTCAAGAACCCTTGTGGAAAATCTTGCAAAATGAAAACTTAAGACAAGACAAATAAGATTCAAGGTACCAAAGTTAAAGCAAGCTAGAGATTAAAGGTAAGCAATCTATCATAACTTATTTTCTTTTAATTTGGGAGCTTGAACTTAGGGTTTTCATGAGAGAAAAGTTGAGTTTTCTCTAAGGGGAGGTGCTGCCCAAAGACCTTAGATGAAAGGGGAAAGAAGAAATTAAAGTTAGAAACATATGATTGAAGCTTAAACAAGCTAGTTAAGTGGTTGGTTGTTGAATCAAGTTGATATTCTTGACTTTGCCATGGTTGAACCTATTCGGTCTGCACTGTTCATGATAGAATAAAATGGAATTTCAATGATTTAATGCTTTTATTGAATTTATATGATGAATTTGTGTAGGATGGGAAATGTTTTGAACCTTGGAAGCATTGAAATTCCAATATTATATTTTTTAAAATTCTTCTATGTACTGTTCACTCACATGAACAGTGATTGGAATTTCATGATTTTGATGCTTCCAATGGTTTTAAAATGAAAAGTTGTGTGGGATAAAGTGGAGAAACAAGTATGGGAAGCATTAGAATCAAAATGATAATTTTTGAAGGAATTATGTGCATGTTTTGGTTCTATACAGCAGGTCATGAAGGAGCTGGAATTTGATAATTCTAATATCATAAATGGATTCAAAACATGAAATTGTGTAGGGTAAAGTCAAGACATCAATTGATTCAAAGGCCAAGTCCATTAGTTAAGATTAAGGAAAGTTAATGAGCTTAATGTTCAAGAGGAAGTTATGTTAGTTAAAGTGAGTTTAATGCTCAAGGAAGTTAGATTGTGATGGATGAATGATTATGTGATGTTAGAAATTGATTGGTATGGTCCAAAAGAGGTAGCCACATGTACAAGAGAAGTGAGAAGAAAGAAGCAAGATAAAGTGGAAGAGAGTCAAGTATATGAGGTAGTAAACTTATCCTAAACTTGTATGCATTGAATGTTATGCTTGATTATATTATGGATTTGTTGAATTGTATTGCATATGTGCTTATGTATAAAGCTCTATTTCTATTATTACTTTGGCTAATTGTATTTCATATGTTACATGGAAGCAAGCACATTACACAATGGTAATACTTTCACAAGCAAGCATAAGTATTTACATTAATACATGCATTGTTTAGTAATGTTTGCTACTAAGATTTCTCAAGAAATCTCACCCCCTTCATGCAATCCCAATCCTAGTAGGTTTATGAATGATGAAAGAGGATGATTAAGCATGAAGAGAAGCTAGGGATTGGATAGTATAATTGTTATGTGAAGAATTGTTATGTGTAATGTTGCTATATGACCAATATAAGTAGTGATGGTCATGATGTAATGAAAAATAGTAAATAATGGAATAAATGTATGAAATTTTACAGACCTTTAGTTAACATGTCAAGCTTTGTTTTGACACTAAGAACACCTTATTTGGATGTCTGTACAAAGAAAACTAATTTTCCAAATTAAGGGATTAGAATCTGTTTTTATAATTTTTGACCAACTGAACAGTAATCTTTGGCGAATAAACTGTATTAATTGACAAATCATTTGGTCTAGAAATTATGTTTCCCTTAAAGTTAAGATGTTATCTTCATGTATCTTTTTGAACCACTTCATTTCAATTTTTCTAGAATGAATTATGATTTTTTGAAATTTGTCACTTAATCTGGAATACCATATGAACAGTAACTTGAGAAAGAGTAAATTTTCATATTTAGCTAATGGACTTCCAAAGCTTGGTAAGTGGTTCTAAATGCTACTGAATGGTCCCTAAGACTTATGAAAGTAAGAATGTTTCATTTTGGTATCAGAGCAGAAGTTTCTGATATGATATAAGATAGTTCCTAGACCTTAACTCTAAATAGTAAATACTTTGTTAAGTTAGGGTATTTATTGGGATAGTTAGCATTGCTTAATTAAGCAAATATTGCAAGAATAGATATGAGATTTCATAAAGTTAAGTCAGAGGCTTCAGTTAATAAGGGAGATGTAACATCCTTACTTTCATACGTCTTAGGGACCATTCAGTAGTATTTAGAACCACTTATAAGACCTTAGAAGTCCATTAGCCAAATCTGGAATTTTACTCTTTCCCGGGGTTACTGTTCATATGGTATTTCAGATTATGCAATGAATTTTAAAAAATCATAACTAATTCTAGAAAACTCAAAATGAATTGGTTCAAAAATCTACATGAAGATAACATCTTAAAATTTAAGCAAAAAATAATTTTCAGACCAAATGATTAGCCAATTGATACAGTTTATTCGTTGAAGTTTACTGTTCATTTTGTCAAAAACTCTGGAAACAGATTCTGGTCCCTTAATTTGGAAATTCATTTCTCTTCATATACACATCCAAATGAAACGTTATGCCTATGAACTTAAAGCTCTGGATGTTTAATACATGCTCATAAAATTTCGTGAAATAATTCCTTCAGTTGCTAGGTCAAACTGAAGCCACAACAAAACTACTTTAGGACCTACGTTTTTACTATTTCAGTTTCCTTTCTTTTACTTTCAATAATTGTTCTAACATACATGAATCATCTCTTTTGCCTTATATGAATTCATATACATCATGGGGTTATACAATAATTGTTTCATACAATCTCATCACATAAATAGATGCTTTACATGGCTTTGACATACATGGAAAGTGCATAGCATATGCTAACATCTTAAATACTTCACTTTTCTTCTTACATGCTTTAGCTCTTCTCCATGCATACATTATCCATCATGCTTGACCTAAATTGGTTGGTTATGTGAGAGTGAGATTCTAGGGAATCTCAGTAGTAAACATTACCATTTAAATATGCAAGATGAATACTAATGCATGATATGTAATTTCATTAAACTTTCTTTGATTAGTGACACGCCATCATGCTATATACTTTCACATAAAGTGCATGGCCATGGAAAACATGTTATTCATAATACATTCAACATCATTTATCATGTCACCACATCATTCAAATATCATATACATGTCAACACATAAGCATACCACATCAAGCACATAAAGAGGTAAGTTCACTACCTTATAGACTTGACTTTCTTTCACTTTATCTTGCTTCTTTCTTCTCACGTATCTTGGACATGTGGCAGCCTCTTTTGGAGCATACCAACCAATCCCTAACATACATAACCATTCATCCATTACCATCTAATTTCCTTGAGTATTAAACTTACTTTAACTAACATAACTCCCTCTTGAACATTAAGCTCATTTACTTTCCTTAATCTTAACTAATGGACTTGGTCTTTGAATCAATTGATGTCTTGACTTTACCCTACACAATTTCATCTTTTGAATTCATTTATGAGCTTAGAATCATGAAATTCTAGCTCCTTTATGGTCTGCTGTACAGAACTGAACATAAGCATACAATTCTTTCAAAAATTCTCATTTTGATTCTAATGCTTCCCATACTTATTTCTCCACTTTACCCTGCACAACTTTTCATTTTAAAACCATTAGAACCATAAAAATCATGAAATTCCAATCACTGTTTATGTGAGTGAACAGTAACTATGAAGGATTTCAAAAACTACAACCTTGAGATTTTAATATTTCCAAGGTTCAAAACCTTTTCAATCCTACACAAAATCATTACATAAACTCAATGGAAGCATTAAATCATTGAAATTCCATTTCCTTCCCTCATGAACAGTGCATACCAAACAGGGCATACCATGGCAAAGTCAAGAATATCAACTTGATTCAACAACCAATCTCTTAACTAGCTTGTTTAAGCTTCAATCATATGTTTCTAACTTTAATTTCTTCTTTCCCCTTTCATCTAAGGTCTTTGGGCAGCACCTCCCCTTAGAGAAAACTCAACTTTTCTCTCATGAAAACCCTAAGTTCAAGCTCCCAAATCAAAGGAAAATAAGCTAGGAGAGATTGCTTACCTTTAATCTCTAGCTTGCTTGAACTTTGGTACCTTGAATCTTTTTTGTCTTTGCTTGATTTTTTATTTTGCAAGAGTTTCCCCAAGGATCCATGAAGCCACAGTTTTGATGCAGAATGATGGGGTATTTATAGCCAAAATCCATGAAAAATGAATGGCCAAGATTGATTTGGTTACTATTTGATCTAAAGGCCCACATTTAATCTTGAATTTAACTTTTTCTAAAAAGAATAATTATGACATCATGTGGGATAGCTCAAGGGACACCTCATGGGGGTATGTGGTGTGCTTACCATGCCAGGAAGCTTCTGGAAAAATTCCAGTCTAATCCGGTATCGATCGAAGCAGTTTCACAGCAACCGGACTGTTTTCTGTTCCTAATTTTTTTTATAATATACTAAGATATGTATTTTGTCCTGGAAATCAATGTATATGCTTATCATATCATTAAAATTGATATACTAAATATTTATCTGTTATCCATCCTTTAGAAAATGACCAAAATACTCTTAGTGTCATTTCTTACACTATATTGACCCTAAGGGTAAAATCGTCTTTTTACCCCTCTTTGTACTACCTTAGGGCCTATACTGGCTCTAACTAATCATATTTATACTATATTCCATGTTTTAAGCCTGTCCTAGATGACCAAATTGCCCTCCATCTATCACTGGTACAATATAGGCATCCAAGGGCATTTTCATAATCTTGCACTTTTTCTGGACACTGGCCTCTTCTGCTGATGAACTGGTACCCTGGGTTTTGGGCCCTCCTTGGCATCATCATGGGCCTATATATGAGGTCATATGGTCTCATTTTATCTAGACTTATTTACTGATAAATTCCATTATCGGATCACAGGTGGCTTCAAACTCCCGTCAAAATTCACTGTTGTGGGAATAACTTTTTGTACAGGACTTCTTTCAGGGTTCTGTCATATTCATAACATCTGAAACTATAGGGCACACTTTCCTGTAATTTCCCCACTTATATCTGATATCCATGAAATCTTATAAAAATTCAGATAACTTTTAAACTATCAGATAATTTTCTGTTGTCTGGAGCCCTAATAAAATTTTGGTATCATGCCAGATTAACCAGCGTAACTTCCTCTATTTACTGATGGAATGTGGAACTAAAAAACTTCCGAGCAGTTATAACCCTTTAAAGGCTGATCTTTCTATAATTACAATTTTGCCCTTGAACTTTTTACTTAATTACATTTAAGTCCCTTAACTTTTGAAAATTACCACTTTTGGCCCAAATCTTGTTTCTACCTTCACTTTTTGCCTTCAACCTTTTCTAATTTTTGTTTTAGTCCTTCTCTTTCTTCAGGACTCATTTAACCTTTATCATTTCTTCTTATCTTCATCATAATCCTTTTCAAACCTCTTTCCATAATCAGTACTATACGGATAGGGAAAAATTAGGATATTACAGGAGACCCAGGTCAGTAGTAATATATGAAGATGATGTATCAAAGCTTTGATTATCCCTCACACAATAAAGAGAGTTCAGATAAGAGTATAGGGGATCAGTTAGAGAGGTTTATAATATAATGTCCCATAGATGTTTCTAAAGACTCAAACCTGCAGTCTGGAGATCATGTAGAGATTCATCTTGAAGCTATGTATGTACTAGATGTGTTGAGTCTAGTGACTCTATACAGTATGAGTTTGTTGGAGTGTCATCTAACCCTAATATAAGCTCTATTCCTCAGATGAGAGGACATATTTTGGTTAAGAAAGCTGAGTACTGGTACTTGATTATGGGTAGACTAGATATTATTCCTCCTCTACCAGAGTTTGAGGATATAATTGTTATAAGTAATATACCACAGTCCCCTAAGTCAGACATCCAGTCAGAGTTTATGATAGTTTATATCCATTCCCAAAGTCCAGGAATATGTGACTTTATAGTGAAAGATCAGCACGGTGTTCCTAGTCCTAGTCAACCCCAGCCTTCTTTGTCAAAGACAGATAATATTGATCATATCAATCTCAAGAAAGCTGTGAAGAGTGAATTACTCAGACTAAATGGACTTCCAAAGCCTAGTAAGTGGTTATAAATGCTATTGAATGGTCCCTAAGATGTATGAAAGTAAGGATATTTCATAGGGGAATGAGTGAAATGATGATGTGAAGATGAGATCTCAGTGTGCATTCTATGTCGTAAGGTCTACCTTCTATGTGTCTTGTGTAAGGTGTGATATATAACAGAGTGTGGAATGGATGAGGTTCTGTGTGTACTATCCAAAATGTGTAATTCAAGGTGTATGACAGCATGTGCATGATTCTGTTAGCTTTCCCTCCATGTGATTTCTGTTATAGCACATGTGTGATCCCCACTTGCTTCTATTTCAGTTCCCTCCAGCATGTGATTATGTTAGTATGTACATTCAAACAACTGTAGCCCACTTGTACCTAATAGCCATTTGCTTAAATTTATTGTTAGATTCTTCAATCCAACACATATCTAATTTTCTCTCCAGCTGTCATTTGATCTAATCTACTGATTAGTTACTGTATTTCTGTTATAGAAATTTAATAGATTATTAATTAATCTCTAAAATCACTAAAATCTTATGAAATGTGTACTACATGTTCACCAAATTTCGTGATCAGATTCAACCATTAACATGGTCAAACCAGGGCTGGAACATTACTGCTCCAGAACTTATGAATTTGCCTTACTAATTTCTTTTTTTTAATTCTTTTTAATTATTCTAGAATGCTTCAACCATTATCTTGACTTTTCTTACATTATTATACTCATGCAAATATGCCATAATTATTCTATACAATTTCATTGCATAATTTGGCACAGTACATAACATTTACATAATTAGATAATCATGCATTTCATACTAGAACATGTGATTATCTACTTTTCTTCTCCTATTATTTGACCATCTTCATGCATTCTTCTTCCATAATCACATTACCTAATATGGTTGGTTAAGGGAGGGGTGAGATTCGGGGACATTACCACATACATATACAAGATTGATACTAACGCATAATATGTAGTTTTACTTAAACTTATGCTAGCTAGAGATATGTCATCATGCTTTATGCTTTGTATAAAAATACATGGACATGGAAATCAGACTATAAACAACATTTATAGCAAAAATTATCATATCACAACATCATTCAATTAACTTATATATATAAACACATAAACATATCACATCAAGTACATAAGGAATAAGTCCACACTACCTTGTATATAAGCTTTCTTCTTGATTTCCACTTGCTCCTTAAGCTTTCCAACCATGAGAACTTTCAGTTAACCTAATAAAATCATCCTCTTGGATGTCTTAAGGTTCTAAAAAAATTCACATTAATCATACAACTCATTACGAAGAACAACTCACACCATATGGAAGATTACCTCACTTGAACTTAACCTCTTTCTCTTAATTTTAGGATTAGAGTTCTAGCTTTCTAAAAATTATTCCCATAGGCCAATCCTATAAAATTTTATCATGATGAATCTAAATATGAACTTAGATTTATGAAACTCACACTAATTCCCCATGAAACTACCTTGGCCAAGAGGTTACCATTCTTGGTGTCAAAATTCCACTTTTGATTCTAATGCTTCCAACTTCACTTTCTCAACCTGGTTCCACATACTTTTCCATTCTAAATTTATTGGAAGCCTTAGAATCATCAAAATTATGTCCTAGGCACAAGAACACAGTGAGGCCGTGGCACTCCTCTAGGAAATCAATTCATGAAATTCAATCAATTACAAGCTAGAACTACTTGAATCCTACTCTTTTCTATCCTTTACACATATTTCTAACATCATACTTGTCTTTCTCAAAACTTCCATATTTAAACCAGAAGCAATATCACAAGAGTTCAAGCTTCCAAATCCATTAAAATTCCTACCAAAGCTCAAGAATACAAATTATTACAAGATCAAGAACTAGAGTTATCATTTTACCTTGATTGAAGCTTGATCCTTACTCTTGCTTTTTTCATCATCCATGGATGCCTTCCTTCTCTCTTTTCTTTCTAATTTTTTTTCAAAATTCCCCTATTTTTCTTGCTTTGGATCAATAGCTATAGTTGTCATTTTACATTGATTGAAGCTTGATCCTTGCTCTTGCTTTTTTCCTTATCCATGGATGCCTTCCTTCTCTCTTTTCTTTCTATTTTTTTGCAAAATTTCCCCTCTTTTTATTGCTTTGTCATGCACTTCTTGGGGTATTTATAATACTCTACTTGCTAAAATGCCCTCCAAGTTATAAGAAATTACAAGATCAAATTGGTGGTCAAGATTTGATCTTCATAGCCTTCTTGCATCATCTTCTCCACCTCTTACATCATCCTCAGGGCATAATCAATCTAGGTGGCATCATCTTGAAGAAGAAGGAAGATCAAATCTTGGCCATTAATTTCTAAACCTTTTCTTACTTTACTGGCTCACATATTTTTAGATTTCTTAACAGCCTTTGGAGCTCAGAAAATTCTTCTGTCTGCTCCATATTCTTCCTTTAATTATAGAGAAATTTCATAACTTTTCTTGGGCCATAACTCTTTGTTGAGATATGGTAGTTTAGAATTAATTATTAATGTTATATTTTATTAGTTATTTAATTAATTATCTAAAATTAAGTTTAGATATTATTTAGGATCATATTTGAATATTAAATTATCATATCTTAGAAGAATAAATCTAAGATATTAGGATTATGATAGATTCTAGGTTTAGCCTATTAGATTATATTTTTGCCTATATAAAGACCTATTTGTATTATTATTCTTTCAAGGATTAATAATATTTTAAGGCTTTATTTTCTCTCTACTCTCAATCCTTCAAATTTTCACATGGTATTAGAGCAGGAATATTAAATTTTGATTAAGATCTTGATGATGATGAAGAAGAAGAAAAAGGTCAAGCCTGAAGAGAAGGCATGCCTTCAAGTGAAGATTAGTTATATATGATAGAAGATGATAACTTGGGTCTCTTCCCATAAAATCTTATATGTTATGAGATTAGCTTTTCTATCTCAAGTGATGTTAGATTAATGTGTAAACCCAAGTGGGTTATAATGAAATAGGGTAACTTGGGTCTCTTCCCATAAAATCTTATTGGTTATGTGATTAGTTCATCTACCTCAAGTGAGTTTATATTAGTGCATAAACCCAATTGGGTTACCATGATTGTATGAGCAAGTTACTCTATAATAGAAGAGGATAATTTGGGTCTCTTCTTATAAAATTTCATAGGCTATGGGATTAATTCATCTCCCTCAAGTGAGGTTAGATTAATATGTAAACTCAAGTGGATTACCATGATTGTATGAGCATATTGCTCTTGAATAATACATATGATAGAAGAAGATAGCTTGGGTCTCTTCCCATAAAATCTTATAGGTTATGGGATTAGTACATATAATTCTTCATCAAGTTTCTCTCTTGTAAATTCTTTTTAGGCCTCCAATATGGAAGTTCTTCGTCAAGTTCACAACTTTGTTTTAAAATCCAGATTCAAAATCCAATCAACTTTAGTTCAGTAGTCACTACTAGTTTAAAGATTCAAAGTTCTGATTCTTCTATAATGATATTGCTCACATCCAAGCTGCCTCCAAAATTGAGGGAAAGTGTTGAGAAATACAAGTATTCAAGTTGTAGATCCAAATTTGAGGGGGAGTGTTGAGATACGGTAGTTTAGAATTAATTATTAATATTATGTTTTATTAGTTATTTAATTAATTATATAAAATTAAGTTTATATATTATTTAGGATCAGATTTGAATATTAAATTATCATATCTTAGAAGAATAAATATGAGATATTTTGATTATGATAGATTCTAAGTTTAGCCTATTAGATTATATTTTTACCTATATAAAGACCCATTTATATTTTTATTCATTCAAAGATTAATAATATTTTGAAACTTTATTTTCCTTCTACTCTCAATCTTTCAAATTTCCATACTCTTCCTTTAGCTATTTATTTTTTATTTTTTTTGTAAAATTCCTCTTATTGGCATCTTGCACTTCTAGTATTTTTGCAACTCGCACTACTAATCTTTTGAGAATGAGACTAATTTTATAAACTTGTTTAGTCTCTTAACTATTTATTCCCCATTTTTATGTACATTTTTAGGTCCCTTTATGTGCATTTTAGTCGCGACCAAAGTGTCCAAAGGTAGCGACGTAATTTCTTCTAGGAAGTTTCTCTGTGTTTATAGGTCACAATCGAAACATGGATATGGTCGCGACTAAAAGAGACAATCATTGAAGCTACACGTTTTGGATTAGGTCATGCGGGAATAAAAGGAAGAGGAAGTTGCAGATGTAAGGAGGCTAGTTTTTTAACCTGATTAGGCTAAGAAGCAGTACCCGAATCCTCTCTACACCTTTTCTACAACTTACACACTCATCTTCTATCTTTTTGCACCTTTCCACAAAATCTCACATCTCTACATCATTAATCCATCACCTCTTTCTGTTTTCTTCATGGCATCATATCTGGATAGCGATTGCGGCACAGTAGGAGTCATGAGAGGCTAAATCTTTAGTCTCTTAGTGATGGATCACATATCTTGAGTTTATGGACTGCAGTGCACATGGGGAGTTTTCTGTTTTAATCTCATATTTCTTATGTTTTTGGAATTCCTAATCTAGGGTTTTAATTTTATGGGATTGGATATCGATCGATTATTCTAAGATTAAATTTTATAATTGAATTTGGATGATTTGGATGTTGGTTTAATATGAATATTTCATTTTCAATTTCTGGATAATTGGGTTTTTATCAATAATCATTGCTAACTAATTCGATTGCTTGAAATCTATGGTCATCGATCGATGATCATTTGAGGGTATCTATATCATTTGATTTAAATTTCACTCTAAGGGGCTTTTAATAGTTGATTAAGAGTTTTTAAAATAGCTTTGATCAAAGGAGTTTAAGGAATATTAATGTTCTGGACTTAATCGTTCAATTGAGTTTAAGGAATTTTAATGTTCTGGACTTAATCGATCAATTGTATTTGTGTTTTTGTTGTAATACAAGTTTGTGCTTGGCAATGTGCTAATTAAAGGGTAAAATGGTAAATTAACTCTTCCAAATTGCATAAATATTCTTCTCCACTGATTTGGACTTTTACATGAGCTTTGGTTTTGAATCGCAGGTATTTTGGAGGAGAACTAAGGACTAACATGAGCAGAAAAGAAATCACAAGACAAAGAAACTTAGATAATGCTTCTATGCTTTTTAGTCGTGACCTAAGTGTCCAAAGGTCGCGACCTAATTTCTTCTAGGAAGTTTAGTTTCTCTATGTTTACAGGTCACAACCGAAACATGGATATGGTCACGACTAAAAGAGACAACCGCTGAAGCTGCGCGTTTTGGATTAGGTCATACAGGAATAAAATAAAGAGGAAGCTGTAGATATAAGGAGGCTAGTTTTTGGACCTGATTAGGCTAAGAAGCAGTACTCAAATCCTCTCTACACCTTATCCACAACCTACACACTCATCTTCCATCTTTCTACACCTTTCCACAGAATCTCACATCTTTGTATCATTAATCCATCATCTCTTTCTGCTTTCTTCATGGCATCATATCTGGATAGCGATTGTAGCACAGTAAGAGTCATGAGAGGCTAAATCTCTAGTCTCTTGGTGATGGATCGTATATCTTGAGCTCATGGACTGCAGTGCACATGGGGAGTTTTCTGTTTTAATCTCATATTTCTTATGTTTTTGGAATTCCTAGATCTAGGGTTTTGATTTTATGAGTAAGGATTGGATATCAATCGATTATTCTGAGATTAAGTTTTGTAATTGAATTTGGATGATTTGGATGTTGGTTTAATTTGAATATTTTTGTTTCTATTTCTAGATAATTAGGTTTTTATCAACGGTCATTGTTTACTAATTCGATTGCTTGAAATCTATGGTCATCGATCGATGATCATTTGAGGGCATCTACATCATCTGATTTAAATTACAAGCTAAGTGGCTTTTAATAGTTCATTAAGAGTTTTTAAATTAGCTTTGATTAAAGGAGTTTAAGGAATGTTAATGTTTTGGTCTCAATCGATCGATTGAGGTTTGTTTTAAGACTTAGTGATTTTAAAACCCCATATCATATTAAGAGCAAATATAGATAGTTTTCCATCATCAAGAGTCTGTCTCAACATATTCCTTTCAAAATTCACTCATTTTCTAACTTAATCAAAAATACAAAAATATTTACTTTACTGCACCCTTATTTTATTGCTTCAAAAATCAATCAAAACCAAAAACTAAATTTTACTTTCACTCAGGTTTTTAATAGTTTTGTCACCAGTTTGCTAGGTTTTCAATAAAAATGTTCCTCGAGAAGAAGGATAGGGTTATGCCTTATACTATATAAGATGATGACAATCTGTGCAAATCAATGGCATCATTGTCTGGGAACCAAGTACTTAGTTTGTTAGCAATTGGTTGTCAATTTCATTATTTCCCTGGGTTAGTTTTTGTTTAAATTTTAGTTTGTTGTTTTTAATTGCATTGCACTTTGCATTTTTCTAAGTTTATGCAAAATCAGTCTCTAGGACTAAGTTGCACCAAACATCACTTGCATCACGGCCTTTTCGTTCTGCGATATTTGGTCATGACTACAACACATTTTAGTTGTGACTAGTGAACTTTTCTGCTGTGAAACTTTTATGTATGAATTTGATTGCTTCCTGGTTATTCTTGATTGTTCCTGTGTTGCATGCATAGAAGAGCCTTTTGAACCTGAAATTGAGAGGTGACTTAGGAAACTAAGGAGAGAATTTAGAGAAGAGGCAAGATCAATAGAGTCTAGTTCACCCTCTAGTGCTCAGGGATATGAAAGTAAACTCAATTTAGAAATTCCATTAGAAATTTCTAACATGGTTGATATTAATCTTAATGAACATAATGGGTATAATAGGCAAGGAGAAAATAAAATACCAATCAACATAGAAGATAATAGAAGTGTGAGGGAAATAAATCATTCGCATGTGAATTATGATCCTTATGGCTTTTACACTGAAGAGGCTAATTTTGAAATTAAAGGAGCTTTGATTGCAGCCTTACCTAACTTTCATGGTTTTACAGGAGAATGTCTACATCGGTACTTGCAAACCATGCATATGATCTACTCTTCGATAAAGCCTCCAATTACTACATTGGATGATGTTTTAAAGAGGTGTTTCTATTTCACTTTGGAAAGGGAAAGCTAAGGAATGGTTGTACAATCTGCCAACTCATTTCTCAACTCTTACATAGGATCAGTTGAAGTCAACATATTTAGAACAGTTCTTCCCAGCCTCAAAGGCAACTCTGATGAAGAAGGAGATTACAAACATTTTGTAACAGGAAGGAGAGTCATTACATGAATATTGGACAAGATTTATCAATTTGTTAGCTCGTTGTCCGCATCACAATATGACAAAGACTAATCTAGTAGACATTTTCTTTGATTGACTACTCCCTCACAATCAGGTGTCCTTGAATGCAGTAGCAAATGGCTCTTTGAGAGATAAGACTCCATAAGCAAGTTAGGATTTATTCCAGAAAATGACTAATGAAGACCATCAAACTGGGGATCCAAGGAGAATGCTCTTATCATCTTCGGGTAATTAAAATAAGATCTTAGCAGAAATAGCAGCTTTGGGAAACCAAATGGAAAAGAGGATGAATGTAATTGAAAGAGATATGCCACAAAGCAAGTTCATACAGTGGGAACCTCACAAGTATTAGTTATAGGATGTGAATCATGTGGTTCAATGATGCATGCTACTAGTACATGTGATAGACAGTATGAAGAAGTGACATTAATGTATCAAGGGAGAGACAATCAGTACTAGAAAAGAGACCCATACTCTAACACATACAACCTCGGTTGGATAGACCACCTAAATTTTAGGTGGGGGAGTAGGGAAAATATGCCAAACAATTCTAAGGAGGTGGTGCTTCCTCAAGCAACTACTAAAATAATGTAAGGTCTATAGTTCCAACTTACCCTAATGCCTTAGTGGCATCAAGACTAGATGAGATTGCTCAGTTATTGAAGAGTATGGCTGCGCAGATGAACAACATGGATAGTAGAATAACCAATATAGACAACAAGCTCAAAGAGAATGGCAGTCAATTCACCTCCATAGATATAAATTCACCTCAGTTTAATGCAACACATAATTTTAATTTGAGGTCCTGATTAATTGATATAAATTTCTAAAGTCAGAAGGAATTATTGCAGTATTTTTCAGACTTTAGAATTAGATAAAACTTTATAGGAAATTCATATATTTAATATAAGAATTTATAAAATTGATAGAGTTAGAAAAGGAATCCTGTAGAATTCATATGGGATTTTATAGTAAAATAAAATACTCGATAAATAGGATCGGGAGAGTTGTATTGTGAATTGGGTCATAAAGACAATACAGGCAATGAGCCTATATCAAGGCCCAAATGGTGCCATCATGAGCCTAATAAAGTAATGAGACAGTTATGTGGGCGAGAGTCCAAAGTAGTCTAGGAAAAGTGCGAAATTATGAAAATGTCCCTGGATGCCCATATTGTACCAGTGATGGATTGGATATCGATCGATTATTCTGAGATTAAGTTTTGTAATTAAATTTGGATGATTTAGATGTTGGTTTAATATGAATATTTTTGTTTCGATTTCTGGATAATTAGGTTTTTATCATCGATCATTGTTTACTAATTCAATTGCTTGAAATCTATGGTCATCGATCGATGATCATTTGAGAGCATCTACATCATCTGATTTAAATTGCACGCTAAGTGGCTTTTAATAGTTCATTAAGAGTTTTTAAACTAGCTTTGATCAAAGGAGTTTAAGGAATTTTAATGTTTTGGACTCAATCAATTAATTGAGGTTTCTTTTAAGACTTAGTGATTTTAAAACCCCATATCATATTAAGAGCAAGTATAGATAGTTTTCCATCATCAAGAGTCTGTCTCAACATATTCCTTTCAAAATTCACTCATTTTCTAACTTAATCAAAAATACAAAAATATTTACTTTACTGCACCCTTATTTTATTGCTTCAAAAATCAATCAAACCCAAAAACTAAATTTTACTTTCACTCAGGTTTTCAATAGTTTTGTCACAAGTTTGCTTGGTTTTCAATAAAAATGTTCCTCGAGAAGAACGATAGGGTTATGCCTTATACTACATTAATAGAGTGCAATTAATCTTATTTTGATACATAGGATGACGACAATCCATGCAAATCACTCGTCTTAGTGGTCATAAATATCCTTCTATACTATTTCTCTTATTTTATTTTTATTATTATCTCCTTTTACTTTCTAAAACTTATTAATCATGTTATTTTCTACTACTCTTCACTCTCATACTTAGTCTAATCTAGAGTTAAACCACGCATTTAATCTATATAAATAATATACCTAGGTTGACCTCTATACTACATAAAGATTAATTTATTAAATAATTTGAGCACTAATGACTAATGATAAGCGACATCAGCACTCAGTTTGGTCATTATTTATAAGTTGAAGGATGATCTGCGAGTTTTGCAAACTTATACACAAAATAGTTTTCAAAATGAGTTATACATGAGTAATAATAGAAAAAGGGAAGTCAAGTATACATGCAAATTGAATAAGACCATGTCAACAGATGTTATCAGGAATGCATTCTTTCACCTCTAATTTTCACCCTAAATCCACAAATATGATAAATACAACCAGCAACAAATTTGGATGTAAAGCTCTCAATATGGTCATCAATTCTAAGTTGAAGGATTATCCACAAGTTTTGCAATACTCATACACAAAATAGTTATCAGAACGAGTTATACATATGTGGAATAGAGAAAAGGGAAGTCAAGTATACATACGCATCGAATAAGACCATGTCAACAGAAGCAAGTTCCTTGATAGGATGGGCATATGCTACAACTTACAATATTTTCTCCCTATAAAAAACACGATTAACCTTAACTATCAAAGCAGAGTTGCACTTGCCAGGTCAGAGATTGGAGATGAAAATATCAATAACTATTCATTTTCACACACTAGTATAATGATATAGAAAGATTGAGTGGAGATTTCTTAATGTTGTTACACTTTTCATTTATATTTAGCGCTACATATTAAGTCACCAAGACATAAATGAACTTTAATTGAGAGCAGTTCAAAAGACCCCTGTCATAAATATATGGATAATAAATTCCAAGCTACCATTTTTTATATTGAACCACCAACCTTGCTGTGAACGAAGCAATTCCTTTAACATTTATGTCATGTGAATAGAAGATGTTGAGCGCTCCCCTCCTCATAAATTAACCTATGATAAATATAAATCATCGACATTATTGATGATACTGAACAAAGGGAAACAAAGATGATTGAGAAATGAATGATCTGTATACCCATTGAGGTGGAGAGAATATAAGTGTGTTCTAGATGCTTTAGTGGGAGGAATCCCTCATATGCATTTTCACAATTCAACCATCATTCATTGGCTTACCTGCTTCTAATGTGACATTTGTACTAATACTAGAAGAGGTAACGAATATTAATTTGAAATTCAAATTCAAAATTTAAAAATTCCTCTATCAACGAGGATGGCTAAATGAAGCCAATAAGTTTAAAGTGAACATATTTGGCTGACACGAAGCCACATGTGTTTTAATTGTTTTTTTATATTAGCCGATATACTATAGTGAACAATGTTTTGTTAGGGGAGCCATGAGTGAGTGACATATGGAATCGACTTGATAGGGAAGAGATTAGATTAATATATTGATTTTGGATAATATCAAGTGGCCTCATAAATTTTCAATTGAAAGATTGGGAAGCCATTATTGGAACTTGGAAGATAGATGAGGTGGATAAGGTGGATGAGCTGCTAGTGAGGTTGAGTTAAGCAACTTCTTGGTATTTTTTAAGATGTACCTTTCTTTTTCGAACTTAGCTTGCCACAAGTGCATAAATGAGTGAGAAAGCAATATTTAATGGTAAATTAACTAGAGTGTTAAAAATGATGACATTGTTCCATTTTTAATGCATCCAAGTGACAAATACACATAAACATTTGAATAACTAAAATAGAAAAAGTGAAAATAGCAAAATTTACAACTCACTTGAATAATATAGTAAAACTTAGTTGTCAATTTTTTTTATTTTACCTTATAAATTTTGCTATCTTAATTGTTAAGATGTTTATGTGCAGTTATAAATTTTCTATAAAATTTTGCTAGCATGTAAATTAGCAAACTTAGTTTATTTTCTTAGTGTGTAATAGAGTCTAGTCTTTAGGTATTTTTCGCTTTGATCCTTACTACTTTGCTAAAATTGTTTTTAACTTTCCCAGAAAAATTTGAGAAAATTCATATTGAAAGTTTTCAACGTTTTAAATATTTTAAAGATTTTTAGCTATTGGGTCTAACCTATGTTTTCCAAATTTGAACGTTTGAGTCAATTTTTCTATTTTTATGCATTTTTTTATTTTTTAAATTTACCCGTTATTCGCATTTTCCTTATTTCCTTCTCTAAATTACATAATAGCTTGATTTAATAATCATCATCAATGCAATCCTACTTTAACCATGCCATAATAACTCTAGAAACTGTTAAGTCTTTTTTTCAAGAGACCTGCTCTGATACTAATTGTTAGTTTTGGCAATTTCATCCAATAGGGGGTGAATTGGGTGATAATTAAAAATTTAACACTTCTAAAAATTTAAAATTATAAGTTAAAAACTGATATCACCGAGTAAAGCTGAAGGAAGAGGTTGACATAGTAGATTTATCCTGGTTCAGACTAATCACTTGTCCTCTATCTAGTCATCATATTCCCTCTAAGATTTTTCATTATAACCTCCAATGTTAGTCGGGCTCTGGGCACCTCAGTATATTAGCAGTAAGAATCCCTCTCACTCTTCTTATAACCCATAAGGTTACAATCCACTCAAGAGTCCTACACTTTTGAGCAACTAAAAAATAAAATTAGGAAATGACAATGCTCTCTCTCTGAAGAGGATTTGTTATAAATATTGAAGTACAATAATTTCTCTCTCAAATAGCTACTATATTCACGTTCAATGAAATAGGGTATAACAAAGTATGAATACTGAATAAAACTGAATGCAAATATATGCTCTCTTCATAGGTTATTATGCTTCTTAACTCCAGCATTCAATTCATCTTGTATTTATTACTTTAGTTTGTTGCTAATCCTTTAGACACATTTTAATGAAGCTGAGACAACCATTGGCTATTGACAATAGTTGGTAATAGCATTAAATGGACTACTGGCAAATTTTCTTTTTGTGGTAACTTCGCCACTCAATGTTCTTTGTAAAGTGAAAAATAGTAGGAAGACATTGTGAGAATCATAGATAATAATTTATAAACATATATGACTGATTACTCTAAGTCTAAATGATTTGTTAAAAAAAATTGGTTTGAAAATCTTTGAGTTTCTATCAGTATTTATCGAAGAGTTCATCAATAAAATTGTTTATCGAAAATAACTTCGATAAATCTCATAATTGATTTTTATAATGAACATGTTCTCATCTTATCGATAAATGACCTATTCGAATAGCTTATCGATAAATATCATATGTTGAACCAGACTTAAATATATGTCATTGTATCTTATTTATCAAAGTGTTATTTAGAGAATAGCCTTACCAAATAACTTATCAATAAATACTTTCAAAATTTCATTTTCTAAGTCTGTAAATTCAGCAAGTTTGTTATTGAAAATTTTCTCTTATTTATCGAAGTGTTCATAGATAAATTTTCTTATAGAATAATACTTTGATAAATTAAGTCTTTTGAAATTAAAAATACTTAACAGACTTGATATTAATCAAATTACTTATTGATACAATGATAAGTTTTTAAAACATAAAACTTATTCATTTAGCGCAGGTTTTATCAATAAATTTATTTATCGATTAAGACTTCGATAAATTCATTTCAAGCATCATTTTCACAAATCTTTCTAATTGAAGTCTTTATCGAGCAATACTCTTATCGTTAAACACTTGGATAAATCCTTTGATATAATACTATGACTTATTATCAAACTTTCTGAAGGCTTTATCAATAAATAGCCTTATCGAATAACACTTCAAGAAATTAAGTTTTCAAAACAAAGACTTAGACTAATTATCTTGTTCATTTATCGAAGGCTTAATTGATAAGTAATATAATAGAATAGGGCTTCGATAAATTTACTTTAGGAACAAGATTTTCTTCACAAAATTTTTTCTTATTTATCAAAAAGCTTATCAAGTAGATCTCTTATTGATAAATACTTTTAATAGAAATATTTAAGTTTTGAATTTTTTTTCAATTGTCAACATTAAAATATTGGAGTTTAACAATTTCAACCACTAAATCCAGAGATTAATCTTCCAAATACAAAAATAAAGCTTGGAGGAAGAATTTACTTTGATTTCCTTAAAGTTTGGAAGATTGGATTGTTGATTTTGGGTAGTGTAGAAAATTTACAAGAGTTTCCCTAAGGGTGTTCTATACCCTCTAAGGGGCTTAAGAAGGTATTTATAGGCAATTTGAAGATTAGATCAATGTTCAATATTAAATCTTACAATGGATGGTCACAATTGTATCTTACAAATCAAGGGTCTAGATTTAACCACCTAACTTTCCTACATCATTAACTCCTTCCTATGACATCATCCATATGACATCATCATGCTTAGGTGGATCTATCTTGTCGTATCCTACTTTTAACCCCTTAGAGTATGTATTCTGAAGCACATTTAATTAGTAGAAGTATTAATTTGGCCTAAAAATTAAAATTTTTACATTTAATTCTCGAGTACTATTATTTGGTAAATTCTAGATTGACAACCTAACTTTGAAAATTCATATATAGTTATAGAAAAATCGTATGGAGATGGTTCAAAGCTTTAATAAAAGGTCTTTCATTTCTCTTTAAGGGGAAAATATGAAATTAACATTTACTGGCCAATTTAATCTAGTTAAATCCCAAAGTTTACTATTCATATAGTAAATCATGGAAGTTAGATTCTGTCCCTTAACTTTAGAAATTAATTTCTCTTAATATACACATCTAAATGAGGCGTGTTACCTATATATTTAAATATTTGAATGTGTACTACATATTCATAAAGTTTTGCGAATTAATTCCTTCATTTGCTAGGTCAAACAGGAGTCAAAGCAAGATTGCTCTAGGACCTATATTTTTACTACTTTACTTTCTTGTTTTAATTTTCATAAATTAATCCAACATTCATAAAACATCAACTTGGTTTCTCATATAATCATATACATCATGAGGTTATTCCATAATTATTTCATACATTTTTCTTTACATATCATATTACATAACATGAACATAATTGGCAAATTATACAATTCATGCTAGAATAAATAATTGCCCACTTTCTTTCTTCCATTATATAGCTCTTCTCCATGCATACATTTTCCATTATACTTGACCTAAATTAGTTGATTATGGGAGGATGAGATTCTAGAGAATCTCAGTAGCAAATATGACCACTTACATATGCGAAATATATATTAATGCATGATATGTAATTTCATTAAACTTTCTTTAATTAGTGACATGCCATCTTGCTTTATGCTTTGTATAAAAATGTATGGCCAAGGGAAGCATGTTATACATAAAATTTTCAACATCGTTTATCATTTCATGACATCATTCAATCATCATATACATGTTAACACATAAGCATACTACATCAAGCACATAAAGAGGTAAGTCCACTACCTTGAACATAAGCTTTTTCTCTTGTTCTAGCACGTGCTCTCTAAGCTTCCAACTATGCATATCTTTAGTCAACCACTTCCCAACATCCTCTTGGATGTCTCAAGGTTCTAAACATAATTATATTGTGTATACAACTTATTAAAGCTATTACATAATCTATGCACACTAACTTCCTTAAAACCCCTAACTCTTAACTTAAATCTTGGAATTAGTGGTTTAGCTTTGTAATAATTATTTCCTTAGACTAATCCTACATAATTTTGTCCAAGGAATTCAAATATGTTCTTGGAATTATGAAAATCAAACTCCTCCTATAAAAATCAATTCCAATGCTTCTAATTTTTTCTACTTTATCCCATACAATTTTTTATTTTAAAACCATTAGAAGTATTAAAATCATAAAATTATAACTCCTGCCTAGGGGCATGAAAAGTGACAAAAAGGGTCTCAAGATTACAATTCTAAGATTAAATGATTTTCTAAGCTCAAACTACTTAATTCTAGCTTGTTTAGGCTTATATAACTTATATACAACATAAAATTCATACTTCTTCCACACAAGGGCAGCACATCTAGCAGCTGTAGTTAAGAAAAAATTGCCAATTAAACCTTTTAAAAGTAAAAGCAAACTTCCTAAAATAAAGTTCAAGATTTAGGGAATTAATACCTTACTTTGCTTCCAAGTGTGAATGCTTCTTTTTGGCTCAAGTAGAAATTTTGGCAGAGGTTCCCTATGGTCCTTGGTACTGCCGAGATGTACTAAAATAGGGGTATTTATAGATAAAATCAAATGAAAATAAAAGGCCAAGATTGCTTTAGTTACGATTTGATCTAATGGTCCATATTTATTCTTGAACTTTTCTTGCCCACCAAGGCAAAAGATGACATCATCCATGACATCATTAAGACCATGTTTAGCAAGCTTTAGGGTTAAGATATTATTGGAATAATTCTAGTCTAATATGGTATTAGCCGAACAAATTTCACAAAAAAGCAGACTGTTTAATAACTCTAATTTTTATAATATTCTAAACTAGGTATTATGCCAATAAATATAGTGCCTAGAATTCTCTTACCACTAACATTGTTAAACTGGATATTTATCTATTTACCATCTCTTGAAAAATGACTAAAATATCCCTTGTTCATTATTTTATACTATAATAACCCTAATGGCATAATTGTCATTTTATTCTTCTTTACATTGTATCATAATATATTATGACTCTAGTTAATCATTCCTAGATCCCTTTTGACTGTGTCCAAAATGACTAAAATGTCCTCCATTTATTTATTGGCCAATATTATAACATAGGGGCATTTTTGTAATGTTATACTTTTTGGCCCACATAACTATTAGTATATTATTGGGCTATCGGATGCTAACTTAGACCTTTAGTTGGGTCCAATACCTTTATGTGCTCAATTCCAAATAAACTTCATCTAAAAGTATTTATATAATAATTTATTTTACTGTAAATTCTATTATAAATTCTACATAACTCATTTTTTAGTTCTGTAAGTTTAAAAAAATCTTATATTAATTTTGAAAATTTCTTGTCAAATTTTTTCTGATTATGAGGTCCAAAAATGCTATAATAATCTTTAGACTTTAAAAATTAATATCAATTATTTGAAACCTCAAATCAAAATTATGAAAAATATACCTGACCCAATTATCATTCTCTATTTACTGATAAAATTTAGGAGTGTGATATTTTTGGACAGTTTTGAGCCTTCTCTGGCTCAACTTTTTCATAATAACAATTTTGCTCCTGAATTTAATAAATTACACTTTAGTCCCTTACTATACTTTTTTTAATTATACTTTATGCCATGACTTATCTCTACATATATTTTAGGCCTTGAGACTTTTTTAAATTAAACTTAAATCCTTAAACTTTCTATTATTTATAATTTAGTCCCTAGACTTTTACTATTTAGAGTTTAGTCCCTGAACTTTCATTACTTGGGTCTAGTCCATGAAAACCCTCTGTATGTTTCTAGGACTTCTGCTCAAAGGTCCTGGTAGCCTATCTATTATAAGTTACTTTTCTAGGCTTTTAGGCCTAAAGATTGGGATATGATAGATCTCATGGGATAAGAGGCTTATTAAAAAATGATGTATTGGCTTATTTAAAGTTTTCAAAAATCATATTGTTTTCTATATCTAATTTTTATGGAATTTCATAATTTATTTTGTGACATTAGATTTAGTGTCTCTATTCTTCTTGCCTTTAACATTATTAGACTGGGTAAGGATTTTATTACTTGACCCTTGAAAATGACTAAAATACTCTTCATTCACTTTTATAACACTAGGGGCATTTTTATCTTTTCGTATCTTATTAGAGTATTTCTTAGCCTTGGTCCCTTATTCCTGTTACTCTCTTTGAATTCCTGCCTATAGTTATTTCCTTTGTTAGATATTTGATCTAATAATATTCTAAAACTTCTACTGTAAATTCATTACTTTAAAAATTCATATCAATTAATTGTAGCCTTAAATGAAAATTCTGATTCCCGCCAAAAAGATAAAAAAAAATCCCCTCTATCTTTTTCGGACTTTAGAATTAGTGTGTTTCTGGGTATATTTACTATTCACATTTGTATCCTTGGACTTTTCAAGGTGACATTCATATCCCTTCATTATTCATAATTAAAAATTTAAGGGCTTATTTGGAGACCTTGACTTTATTTACATTATTTTCCTATGAATTTTCACTATTTATAGTTTAGTCTATATGCTTTATCTATTTTCAGTTTAGTCTCTTTAAACCCTCTATATATTTTTGACACTTTTGTTCAAATGGATCTAAAAATTGGGATGTTATGCAATGCAAGTTCGCCACAACCAACTTGTCAAGTTTATGGAAAATCGCAAAATTGGGCCAAATACTTTTCTGACTTTGGAATTTGGTAATTTTCTGACTTTACAATTTAGTTCTTCTATGACAATTGTCAAATATGCCTCTAATTTCAATCCATCTCCAAAATACCTACAATTCAAATCAAATATTTATAATAAATGTCTTAGGAATCAATTAAATCGAGAAGCACAAGTAAATGACAAAAATACCATTTTTAATCCAAAATCACATGTAAGAACCTAAAACACAATTAATTCATAAAATATTCAATGAAGCCTAAATATCTTGTAATATTCATTACATATTAACAAAACAAGGTAAAAAAATCTTTATATATAGATTCCATGGCCTTTATATATCTGAATTCATGATGCACACTTCTTAAATAATTAATAAATAAATATACATACAACGACAAATGTAACACCGAAGCGCAATTTTCCAGAATATGTAGGAGCCAACTTGGTTCATGGAATCTGAATATTATATTCTGAAGCCAACTTTGCATACCATATTCTTCACAACCAAAACTCACGTTATTTTGTCAGCTTCTGCCACTAAACTTGAATGTTATTGGTTTCATAACTTTCAATTATGAGGTAGGAGAGTTCACGACTCTCCAACTCATTATTCGATATTAGAAGCTAATAAATCAGATGTAACCCTTTATTAAAACTGTACACGAACATGGAAATGTAATAAATTATCTTTCCAAATTACATAATTGCAACAAGAATCTTGTAGATTAGTTCAATGTAATTTTTATAATCATAGTATTTGTATTTCTATCAGCTTTTATTTTATTTTGTTTTCTTACAAAATTACTGACCATAATTGTCTTAAAGTTTATAATTTTTGTGACAACATTTTAGTCAAAAGTGACAATTTTTTTTCTGACTATAATTTTGGAAAGGAACAAGCTACAATTGCTAATCGGTGTATAAATATATAGAACCATGCTCCGTTGTTTGAAGAAAATCAGTAACAAAAAAGGAATAGTTTAATTATATTTTTTTAATATTTACTAGATCCTATATACTATGTATTATAGTTTCGAGGTCTGTAATTGCTACTCTCAACATAGATATTTTCTCTAGGAATCAAAATTGAAATTTAAAGAAATTTAGTTAGACCTTATCTCGCTAGACCAACTCAATATTGGTTAGGTTAATTATATTTTACTTTCTTTATCCTTTGCTCAAAACTACATATTTCCTTTGGTACTTATTATCAAGAATCTTCTAGAAGAGACAAATTATCTTTATTATAGATCAGTTGATGGAGTATTAATTAGATTTTGTTAATAGTACTTCTATTTAAAGTCATTAACTATGATAGAGAATATAATACAAAACAGAAATATTTTTATTTGAATATGGGTAAAATCATATATTTATTATATTTTCAAACAAAATTAATTATATAGCCACATCTCCTTAGTTTTGGTGAGATGGTTAGAGGTGATTTATAATAGTGATTAGAGGGAATGTTCCTTTAGTCCTAAATATAGAAGCTATATAATTAATTTTTAAATATTAAGAAAATTAGTAAATTAGTTATTTATAAAAATATTAGTTTTTTAAAATATTCCAAAAATCATTTGCATTGAAAACTATTATAAAAACTTCTTTTATATGTGCAATTAATAAAGATAGTTTTGGGAAACATTATAGAGAGATAAAATAGATTAAAATATTATATTTATGGGCAAAATAAAAGCCATCAACTAGCTCTTATATTAAAAAAAATGAGAAAATGCGCATGGGTGTATATATATTCCACAATCCTCACCTATTAATACTTGTCCATTCATCTCCAATATCATTCACGCATCCAAACAAAGCATTCACAAAAAGCATCAAGTAAAACTTAGCTTGTTGCATCTTTGTGAAAAAAATGGCTCCCAAATCTCTTGCCCTTCTCCTCTCTCTCAATCTTCTTTTCTTCACAATGGTGAGCTCCAACTCTGTGCCATCCACATGGGCTAAATGTCCCATAGATGCCCTTAAATTAGGTGTATGCGCCAATGTGTTGAATTTGGTGAATGTTAAGATTGGATCACCACCAACACTCCCATGTTGCAAGCTCATTAAGGATTTGGCTGATCTCGAAGTCGCCGCTTGTCTTTGCACTGCCCTCAAAGGGAACATCTTAGGTACCGGTCTCAACATTCCGGTCGCCTTAAGCATAATCCTCAACAACTGTGGCATGAACAACGCTGGCTATCAATGTCCTTAAACAAATTCATTATTCGATTTCTAGCTATCTATCTCTAGTGTTTTAATTTGTTTGTCTGTTCATTCAAAGGTTTTCTTCTTTACGTTTATTATTAATTGTGTGTTTGGATTTTGTTATTCATTGAATTGGTGCTTGCCAATGATCAATATATTGGTCAATAAAGTTTCTTAATTGTCTTGTTGAGAAGGAAATTTACTTCTTGGCCTCTTAATATTTGTCTATCTCCTCATGTTGACTGAAAATTGTAATATTTATAGGGCCTATTTGTATAAGAATTGTTTAATTGTTTTTCTTGATAAATTGTTTCACTAAATCTTTTTTTGAGATTAGTGGGGAAGGAAAAATAAGCTCACATATTGTACTGTATACTATACGGCTGTTGATTATTATAATAATAAGCACATTTATAAATTCACATTAAAATTGTAATATAAAGTTATTGGATTTTTTTTCTTTATCCTTCAAGATCAGAAAAACCAGATCCTCATAAATATATATCAACTTCAAAGATAAGATATCACAACTTTCTTTTAAAAAAATGGATAGAAGAGATGATGAGCCAGCCTCATATATTGTGCAGTATTTTAAAATAAGTCGTACTACATATAACTTTTGTAGAGTGTTGATTTCTGTAAATTTTGTATTATATATTTATTAAATTAATTATAATGTTAACCATTTTCTCTCAAGCCAATGATGAATCCAGTATCCTATATTGTTTGGCTCGTGAAAATATTATGCTAATAGTAGTTGACAAAGGTAGTTGAAAGTTAGTTGCTGTTAAAATTTAAGTTTGGCGATAACATTTTCCCCTAAGAAATTATTCCCGACAAAATTTACATTTATTTCTTGAAAAATAAATCCAGCACCATGATTATTCATTAATCAAATTTTTTAGGCTATTATTTAACCAAGTAAGGAATACCAAAAACCTTTAAGGCTTTGTCCTTTTCCGAGCATGACTATGGACAAGTTTTAAAAATTAAACTTGAGACTTGTGCGTTGTAGGGAGAGTGGGAAAAAGTAAGTTACAATTGATTAATTATTATGATTATTATAATTTTTTATTTTAGTTAAAAATTAAAATTTAGTTTGTGAAAGATTTTCAACCCCCATTTTAATCTTGAAAGATTTTGAACTCTTTGATAATAAATATTATAAAATTGTGATAAGATGCCAAAAAAATTTTGAAAAAAATATTTTATTAAAATGAATTAAAATATTAATTGCTTCCATGCCAATATAATTATGTATCATCATTCAATATGGGTCATGGAAATATTGTTACCAAGGGGTAAAAAGTTAAACGTTGATGAAATTATCGTTGCTGATAATTTTTTTAGCCATATATAACAATTTTCATCTCTTAAATTATTTTAAGCGAAAAAATGTTTATGTATTTTAATAATTTTGATAATTTTTTTTGAGAAATTAATAATCTTTCCATATCCTTAATTACACTCTACCTTAATTTTCCAATTCGTTCTAATATTTTCTTTTGTTTTAAATCACCCCTTACACGTTAAGTTTGTTAGAAAGTAAATAATCCTCATATTATCAAAACAGTTGGGTATTTGATCGCTCCCGTAAATATATACAAGATATCTCGATGTAGTAAAAGTTTTCAATATCGTAAATCTGAAATTGATAATGGGAAGTTTGGTGCTAGGGTGTATATTTCATTCTATCTTATGAGGAATTCACTTCAAGAAGACAATTTTATGACTGAATTGACATGGAAGTTAATTATAAATGTATATTATCACAAAAAAAAAGTGTATATCATATATGGGAACTTAGTATCAACACAAATGATCATTTATTTGAATAGTAAGAAACTGTGTTAGGTCTATATCATTCCATATGATGATATTTTGGGTTATAAACTCATTCCAAATGCTTCTGATTTTTGGAAATTCTACGATATTCATGTTAGCATGCCTAATAAAGTCAGGCAATCATGTGCTCTATAGCTTTAAGCATTACAATCTTAACATTTTGGAGATGCTTGGTATTAGATTTTTATATATGGGAAAATGACATTTAAGTCCCATGTAAGCAATTGAATGACAAAAAAGTCCCAAGAAATGTCATAATTAATGTCAAGTCCCATGGGACCTCATATGAATTTTTTCTAATTGTAAAAAGACATAAATATCCTTAAAATTTTCCCTTAAGCAAGTGTCTCCCGTGATAGTAAGATACGGATACCCGATATTGGGGTTGAACCCTCCATCGGGGAAATAATAACCCCCGTACCTGCAACTAACAACCCCAGCGCCTGAAATAATAACCCCAACACTTACAATTAACAACCCCATTAGCTATAACTAATAACCCTATCAGCTGCATTTACAACCTCTCCACCTAAAATAACAACCACAGCACCTACAACTAACAACTCCAGCCCCTACACTAACAACACCATCAGCTGTACTAAACACCATCAACTAGAAACGTGAAACTATCTGATAGTGACACAGCTGCTACAGTACAGTATTGGCACATTTTGCTATGAAATAAGAGAACAGTACACTGTGTTGCAGGTGGATTTACTCATCATCGTGGCTAGGGTTATTAGTACAGCTGATGGGGTTGTTAGTTGCAGGTGTTAGGGTTGTTATTTTAGGCGCTGGGGTTGTTATTGCAGGTGCTGTGTTATAAGTTGCAGCTGATGGGGTTATTAGTGTAGGGGCTGGAGTTTTTAGTACAGCTGATGGGGTTGTTAGTTGCAGGGGCTAGGGCTGTTAGTTACAGGTTCTGTGGTTATTATTTCAAGTGGAGAGGTTGTAAGTGCAGCTGATAGGGTTATTAGTTATAGCTGATGGGGTTGTTAGTTGCAAGTATTGGGGTTATTATTTCAGGCGCTGGGGTTGTTAGTTATAGGTACAGGGGTTATTATTTCCCCGATGGAGGGGTCAACCACAATATCGGGTATCCGTAGGTAAACCCCACTATCGGGTATCCGTATCTTACTATCGCGGGAGACGCTTGCTTAAGGGAAAATTTCAAGGATATTTATGTCTTTTTACAATTAGAAAAAATTCATATGAGGTCCCATGGGACTTGACATTAATTATGCCATTTCTTGGGACTTTTTTGTCATTCAATTGCTTACATGGGACTTAAATGTCATTTTCCCTTTATATATTGGGGGTTATATTTATATTAAAATGATACTACTAGAAAAAATACATTTGACAGTAGTTCAAAGTGGCCTTTAATTGTAGTTTTGTGAGTAGCATAAATTTTACCAATTTAATAAGTTTACACTTTAATGGCGCTTTTTAATCGCCATAAAAAGAACAATTTTCATGGCATTTTTTCAAACAAAAAATGTCGTAAAAAGTGTTACTTTTAACGACAGTTACTAAATCAACTGTCATGAATTGTACTCAATTTCCACATTCCTTATTACTATGATATTTTACTTTTAATGGTGTATTAATAACAACCGTTAATTGTAGATTTTCATGACGGTTCTCCAATTAACATCTGTGAAAAGGTATATGTTTTTTTGCTTTTTTTGTTAATTTTTCATTTAGTCTTTCTACAACAGTTCTCCATTTAACCGTCATGAAAAGGTATATTGTTTTTTTTTTGTTTTTTGATTAATTTTTCATTTTATGCCATCCTATATTTAACAAAATATAACATACCAATTTCCAAGCAGTAAAGTTTGCAGTCAGCAATGGCAAAATTCAAATAGTAATAAAAAATCCAAATGAACCAAAAATTCAAATTACTAAACTTTCAATAAACCAAATAGCTCTTTGTACATCATATATCAATAAAATAGTTCAATTATAAATCCTAAACAAGTTAAAAACTATGGATCAAATATTTGCAAAAAAATTGACAAGTACTTCATCTTCAAGGCATATGTAGAAGTATTGTTCTTGCCAAATCATTCATCACTAAATTGATTATGTTACTTCAAATCTCAATTTGTTATTGAACGATTATAAATTAGAACTAATAGGTAAATATTAAAGATATGAATAAATTGAAGAATTACTAAATATTAATCATGTCATCTTCATACTTGATGTACATTCTCCATGAGCCCTATCTCAATGATTTCGTGCATATAGCAGATCACATAGTATATGCATTCAACACCACCAGGTTGATAGCAGTACTAACAAAATAGAAAAATATAAAGTATATTATTAAACTTTATACCTAATAACTTTATAAAAATAAAACTTAGTTGAAAACAACTTACTTTTTGAAAAATCCATGTAGGAAGTTGCTTAGTACCATATTGATGCGTTCTAAAAAAATTGACACTTTGAATAGGTCTATCGCTAATTAAAAAAAAGAGATATTATATAACATGCTAAATTTAATGCTTAACAAATCTATAAACAGAAACTCATGTATTGACGATGTATATAGTCTTGAGATCTGGTTGTCCAAACAATGAATTGAACTAGTAAACAACATTCTCTTGAGAGAAAATAACAAGAAGAGTCTAATGAATACTATAAAAGATCAATCACATTATATATAATTTTATTATAATATGTATATGTGGGTGCCAAATAGAGTATACTTACCTTTAATTTAAGCTATAAAATATATTTTCCTATTGATTCGGGTTATCAAAAGATCCACCATCTATATCATCATCAAATTTTGATCTTTACTTGCCTCCTACACCTTTTGCGGACACATGAAGCCATATTTGTCTCCTTTTACTTCGTCCTAGCATTTGCAATAAAAGTGGTTTTTGTTCAAAAGAGAAAGAAGTGCGTGAATGATAAAATATAATGTATTAAAATAAATTTGCAACTTATAATATGGCTAACTAGATGACAGCTGATTGTAGCATATAAAAATTTAGGAATTGCACTATGTCATTCATATCCATAGTAAATTTATATGGCTTCTCTGTACTCAAAATCCCTGATGGAATTGTGAAACTAAGTGTTTCCTCCATATCATCCACCAGAGTATGAAGATTTGACATATTTTCAAATCTTGAGGGTATGGTCGGATCAAGGGCTTAGAGTTTGTCTTTGAACTCTATTTCAGTTTCTGTGTCACCTCCTTAAACGTTGACTTCTCTACCTCCTTTGACTCAGGCTCTTGTGTGATCGCCTTCTTCTTTTTATCAAAGATGTTGCCACAGAATAAACTGATCTGTAGCATCATCCCATATGTTGACCTCGTTAGTGGGGAAGGAACCAATACAATATCAAAACCTTCTTTGATCTTACATACAGTCACCTTCGCTTTGTCCTTTGGGATTCTCTTATGGTGAATTGTTATTTCCATGTATGCTATACCTTGAGCGGCAAGCGTTTTATTCTCATTGTCTAACAGAATGAAGAGATCATAGGTTCCCTATTGTCTTCGATTTGGTTAGGGTTTGGGTCAAGGTATGATGGTTGGGAGACAAACTTCTTATTATTGCTGCCCTAACCACTTTTTACCAAAGGAGATCCCTTAAAATATTAAAGAAATTACTCAAGATAAAATACATGTTAAATGTCTCTTGAAAAGAAGTGAATATTTATTACCTGTGGAAATTGGGCGACAGTGGGAAAGTACATCATCATTATAGCTTGATTGAGTCTGACATCCATATCCTCACACATCTTTTTCATCTTTACTTGATATTGTATAGTAAGTTTAGCTCAAACTTTTTTAAGCTCATCTCTAGACACTATGTTTGGGAAGTCTACACCTATTATTTGTGATGTAGAGCCAAAGAACTCTTTCTGACCAATACCTTTAGGGGTTATCTTACTCGACCTAGATGGTCTGGCTTGCCAATAGTTGTTTCAAGGATATCTATTCCTTTTTTAACTCAAGTTCATCCTATAACATACAAGTAATCAATTTAAAATAACTGAAGAGCATATAATCATGTATAAATTTTTACTATTTAAATTAATTGCTTACAATCCTCTTAGTAACAATAGAAACCTCTAAAGTGATATGATAACCCTTCTTAATCCTCGTTGCCTTCTATTTTATTGGCAAGAAGGACGTTGAACGAGGGTAATTACTCTAGTAAGGTCTAATCCAATAGCTTTCTACTCAACCTACAAATGCTCTCCATCATTTTCCTTTCTAAAGTATTGTAACCCCCGAGATATGTAATGCTGGTACACATTTTTCTTAGCTATTTCCTAGTTCTTAATTATAGCCTATGAAAATAAAATAAAGTTAGATTGGTTAATTAAAATATAAGTTTACACACATCAAACCTTATAAATAGCGTATTCCGGTCATTAAAGAAACCATGTCCATGCTTCATCACTAACATTAGGGTATGTGTCGTTTGGATGCTCACCTATCTTATTTTCTCAAAGATAGTCCTTTGCAAAGTTGGAATTGAAGTCTTTCTATCGTTCATCGCATTATTTCAATATACAATGCATCATCTTTGCTATGGTGGGAATATCAAAGTGTTGCTGTAATCAAGTACAAAAACAAATAAAATGAAGCTACAATAATGGGCAAAAATCATTAGTAACAAAAATAGATAAATAAAACATAGAATTAGAAATATACCAAAATGTCCTCCCATATGCTTGTTTTCTGGGTCTACTGCCCTCCTATTTGCATATGTGATACTAATATTAGATGTACTATATGACCGACATAACTGTTAAGCAATGCTGCATTTTTACCTACTACTTTCATATCATAATCAAATTCTATCGATAACTTCATGGGTTATCTTTTCATTTGTCTTAGCTATATGTTTCATACGAGTTTGACCTCTGTCTCTTTTCTTGCTTTTAAAGCAATTAGTGGTGTTGTCAAAACCCTGCTGACTAGAATTGTCCATGTCTTATTCACAAAACAATAAACAAAGGTAATGATCAGAAATAATAATCATGCAGTCAATTTATTAATTAAATAAATATTTATTACACACAATAAAATAATTTCTTACTAGTTAGTATCCACCCAAATTCCTTTATAATGATCATCCTTAGCATTATATTCGTCATCGACCAAATTAAACTATGTTGTTTTAGGTCAACTCGTTATGAAAGGCGGGTTTTCATTGAGATTGAACCCTAAGTTATTGTCATCTCCACCAATCGTTTGCCTTTTACCTTGAAGCACAATGAGAAGATCTTTCTTTACTGGATCGATGACATAAAATACTTATATTGCTTGGCTTGCTAATATGAATGACTCATCTATGTATCAAACTCTTAAAAATCGACTGAAACAAATCCAAAATCTTCTTCTACTTGCACACCATTACTATTAACCCATTTATATTTGAAGATAAAAACTTTAAACTTGGAGTAACTAACCTCCTAAATCTCTTCAATCACTCCATAATATGGTATAGACGATGATTTTGGTCTTTTATCCTTTAAACTAGCAAACTGCATCATTTTGCTTACAACCATTTCCCCACTATTTTGCATAGTACTTTTATCATCTTGGGTTTTTACGTAATAAGAATAACCATTTATGTCATATCCTTCCCAACACACAACCTTAAAATAAGGCCCTGCAGTTAGCCTTTGTATTATGTCAGAAGAATTGTCATCCTTTAACACTTCTTGCTTTAACCATTCTACAAATGATATGTTGTGCTCATTAGCAAATTGCATACTGCTCTATCTTGGATTCATATATTCCTGAGCATATTTTTGTGAGCATCCAAGTAAGGCAAACCTTCATCTTTATTGTTCAAAATGTCAATATGTGCTTACATCACCACTTCTAAGACTATACTTCACTTTGGCACCCTGAGTTCAGTTGCTTTTTCTCCCCTAACCATACTAAGATTGAAGAAGTCTAAATGCCTTTACCCTAGCAAGATATGAGTTACAAAACTCAATGCCGCCTTAGCTACATATCTCTCAACAATTGATGTCTCAGTTTGATAAGGAGTTTTAAATACTTTTTAAAGATTGTCATGTATATCTCAAATAGGTACATCCACCTTAAACACATAGGGCCATAAAGTCTAATTTCACATACTATGTGAGCTATCAAATAGACCATAATGTCAAAAAATGTTGGAGGAAAGTGCACCTCCAATTGGGAGAGGATAACATAACCTTCATTTTCTAACTCATCCAATCCAGAAGATTAATTACTTTGTTGCAAACTGCATTGAAGAACATACAAAATCTTGTTATAGTTATCCTCGCATCATATTTCATAATGCCTCAAATAGCCACTAGTAGTAATTATTGCGTCAAGATATAGTAATAATGGGACTTCATACCCGTTATCTTCAAATTTTGCATTAAAACAAGCTTCCTAAAATTTTATGAATACCCTTATGGAACTTTAATACCATGCAAACAACATAGGCTTATTTTTTTCATATTTAGATCATGTTCGTGCTACTGAGTACAAATAAACTCTCTTACTACATTCTCTTTGTTGTGGATATGAAGAAGCTCTTATTCTAATTTCAACCATCCTTACTCTTTCCACTTAGATACAGAAGCGTGTCAACAAGGCTCTCACACACATTTTTCTCCATATACATGACATCTAGAGTGTGTCTCACTTCAAGACTCCGCCAATATCCAAGATCAAAGAAGATTTAGCTATTTGTCCATATATTCCTTTCATCTTCCTTCTTCTTTAGCTAAAGGTACTAGAGCCATTTGATATTCATATGAGCCATTAAATTCTTTCTTCAACCTATGGTAAGGGTGGTATCGACTAAACCTTATGTGAGGAAGGTAGACTGTCTTCCTTTTATACTTAAGTTACATGTAATTAATACCTTCTTCACATATGAGGTATGTTTTATGCCCCTTAACACTATAACCTGATAAATTTTCATACACCAAGAAGTTATTTATTGTGGTGAATATTATGACGCGTAGGTTAAATGTCTCTTGTTTATATACATCAAACATATCAACATCTTCCCACTGTCACATCCTACTTTTTCCCTATCTATATAAGATTGATAGAGGAAAGAGGTTTGTGAAAGATTGTGATGATGAATAGAAAGGAAAATAATGATTAGACAAAGGTATAAAGATAAGGGACTAAAATGAAAAATTTAAAAGTTTTATGGTGCAAAGTGTAATTTTCAAAAGTTCAAGGGCAAAATGGTAATTATTGAAAATTGAGCTAGAAAATGCCTAAAAAACCCAGAATCATATTAGTCCCAAATTTTTCTAGTAAATAAAAAAAATTATTAGGATCAGTTTGACACAAGATATAATTTTGATGTGAGGTCTCAAAAAATTTATATTAATTTATGAAGAAAGAAAAATTAATATAGTATCTTTTGGATTTCAGAATCAGATGAAATTTGACAGTAAATTCCTATAATTAGTATAAGAATTTATAAAACTAATATATCTAAAAAAAGAGTTATGTAGAATTTATTATAGAATTTACAGTGTATTAAAACACCCGATAAATATGTTTCGAGTTAATTTCTCGGAAGTTTAGCTCATAAAGATAGTGGACCATGTAGAGGGCCCAAAATGGCATCTTATAGGTCCAGTAATATTTTTAAATAAGTATGTGGGCTAGGGCTAATAAAGACAGGAAAAAATATAAAATTATGAAAATACCACTATATTATGTCATTAAGTCAGAGTCAGAGGGAGGGCATTTTGATCATTTAACTAAGGTTAGATAGTCAAGGAGAATTTCTAGAATAGTTGACCAAGGTTGGAGAATACTCTGATGAAGTGTGAAAAGATAATAATACCCTTTGAGAAATTAAAGTTAAATCGGACACCAATAAAGGGTCTTGGAGAAATGTAGAGAATTTTTATTAGGACTTCTAGGTCTCAGAAAATTATTAGACTTTGTAGGGGAGTTATTTTATATTAGAATGAATTTGAAAAAATGTTGGAACCATTAAAAGAGGTGTCTAGCATTTATTTCAAAATTAGAATATTTTAAGGATATCCAGTAAAGGAAATACCTTGGAATGTGTGCCAAAAATAAGGGGATGGATTTGGATAGCCAATATGGTGTCCAATAGGAAGCCCAATATGCCAAGTCCATGTTTTTGGGCCCATGAATACTTTATGTAGATTTAAAAAAAACAAAGAGAAAAGAAGTAAGAAACTTCATGAATGGAAAGGTGGCATAATGTGTATTATTTGGGTCCCACCTAATGCTCACTTATGCCACATGGAATCAAGGATAAGGAAGAAGAATTGAAGCATGTGATATGTTAGAATAAAATAATGTGAAGATTAAATGTGAGCTATTAGATTAAATAGTGCACAAAGTGATCTTGGCCATTGATTTTTCATGTGATTTGGCTATAAATACCCCACCATTTTTGCTCAAAACCGTGGAGCAAGAACTCTTAGGGAACCTCTTGAAAAATAAAAACTCAAGCCAAGACAAAGAAGATTCAGGGTACCAAAGTTCAAGCAAGCTAGAGATTAAAGGTAAGCAATCTATCATAGCTTATTTTCCTTTGATTTGGGAGCTTCAACTTAGGGTTTTCATGGAAGAAAGTTGAGTTTTCTCTAAGGTGTATATGTTGTCCAAAACCTTAGATGAAAGGAGAAAGAAGAAATTAAAGTTAAAGTTATATGATTAAAGCTTAAACAAGCTAGTTAAGTGATTAGTTGTTAAGTCAAGTTGATATTCTTGACTTTGCCATGGTTGAACCATTTTGGTTTACACTGTTCATGATATAAGGAGATGGAATTTCAATAATCTAATACTTCCATTGAATTTATATGATACTTTTGTATAGGATTGGATAGGTTTTGAAACTTGGAAGTATTGGAATTCCAAGTTGTAGTTTTTAAAGTTCTTCTCTGTTACTGTTCACTCACATGAACAATGATTGGAATTTCATAATTTTGATGATTCCAATAGTTTTAAAATGAAAATTTGTGTGGGATAAAGTAGAGAAATAAGTATGAGAAGCATTGAAATCAATATGAGAATTTTTGAAAGAATTATGTATATTTTTCAAATCTGTCTAGAATAGTGAATAGGAGCTAGAATTTCATGATTTTAAGCTCATAAATGGATTCAAAAGGTGGAATTGTGTAGGGTAAAGTCAACACATCAATTGGTTCAAAGGCCAAGTCAATTAGTAAAGATCAAAGGAAGTTATGTTGGTTAAAGTAAATTTAATGTCCAAGGAAGTTAGATTATAATCGATAGATGATTATGTGATGTTAGGATTTGATTGTGGACTCCAAAGAGGCAGCCACACATCCAAGAGATGTAAGAAGAAAGAGGCAAGGTTAAAGTGTAAGAAATCAAGCAAGTGAGATAGTAAACTTATCCTAAAGTTATATATATTGAATGGTATGCTTGGTTGTACTATGACTTTGTTAAATTGTGTTGCATATGTGCTTATAATTGAAGCTCTATTTCTATGATTACTTTGGCCAATTGTATTTCATATGTTACATGGAAGCATGCATATTATACAATATTAACACTTTCACAAGAAAGTACAAGTATTTATATTAATGCATGCATTGTTTAGTACTGTTTGCTACTGAGATTTTCCCAAAAATCTCACCCCTCCATGTAATCCCAATCCCACAGGTTCATTAATGATGAAAAAGGATGAAGAAACATGAAGAAAAGTTAGGGATTGGGTAATGTAAATGTTATATGTAATGTTACTATATGACCAATATAAGTAGTGATGATCATGATGTAATGAAAAATAGTAAATGATAGAATAAATGTATAAAATTTTACAAACATTTATTTAACATGTTAAGCTTTATTTTGATACCAAGAATGCCTTATTTCAATGTTTGTACAAAGAGAATGGGTTTTCTAAAGTAAGAGACCAGAATCTATTTTCATAATTTTGACCAAATGAACAGTAATATTTGACGAATAAACTGTACTAATTGACTAAGAAATTGGTCTAAAAATTATTTTTTCTTTAAATTTTAAGATGTTATCTTCACATTGCTTTTTGAACCACTTTATTTCAATTTTTTTAGAATTAATTATGATTTTTTGAAGTTCGTCACCAAATCTAGAATACCATATGAACAGTAACTCGAGAAGAGTAAAAATTCAAAATTTAGCTAATAGACTTCCAAGGTCTTGTAAGTGGTTAGAAATGCTACTGAATGGTTCATAATACGTACAAAAGTAAGGATGTTTCACCCACAATTTCTTCAAATCCTCAATCAAAGATGGCAATTACATATAGATATCGCTTCTCGGCTATTTTGGCCCTAAGATCATTAACAATAACATGATATACTTTTACTTCATATACAACAAAAGAGGCACATTGTAAATCATAATGATAACTAACCAAGCACTATGTGTGCTATTAAGATTACCATAAGAATTGATTTTGTCCATACATATCCCAAGCCAAAGATTTTTGGGCTCATCCAAATTCAAGAAAATTTTGATCTATTGTCTTCTATTTAGGAGAATTAGCTAGGTGACAAAGTTGTCCATAATTTATTTTTCTATTGGAATGCTATCTGAAGTTCTTTGTATCTTTGGTGATAGCAAACAAATGCTTAAACTATGGTATTATCAGAAGATACTACAACACTTTCAAAGAAGAGTCTTCAGTTATCCTATCACAATTACCACCGTCTTTCTTCACTTTGTATCTTGAAGTACCACATTTATGATACTTATTCAACCATTCATACTTATTTTTGTACAATATGCAGTCGTTAAGACACACATGTATCTTCTTATAGGACAAACTTATCAGACACAACATTTTCTTCACCTCATACATTCCTTTTGGAAGTGCATTACCTACAGGAAGCACATAACTCAACAACTCAAGCAATTCTGTCAAATTAGAATTGATCCAACTATTTCTTGATTTCAAATTCTTCAATTGCAACACAAATTTTAACATTGTGTACTCATCTTTACTCCTCAGGTACAATGGCGACTCAACATCACTTAGGAAACTTTCACATATAAGAAAGAACTGTGGAAATGACTCAGCTCCAATATCATAAAATATATTTGAAATTCTATCCCCAAAATTATCGTATACAACTTCCTCATTTTTACACAAAGGAAACCTTATAATTTCACTGTGCCCAATCCAATTTGTATATCTTAAATTTATCTCATAACATATAAGATGCTCTCTTATATTAGGAATGGACAGTCGGTTACTATTTAAACAGTCGACACAGGAACAAAATACAACCTATCACTTTTCTTATAAGCATTTCTCTAAACAAATTCAAGAAACCTTTCTACCCGATTTTCATATTCCTTAGTAGTTGTTCTAGCTTTCATCCAACTACGATCCATTATTCTACATAGTCATTTAGCATAGTTGTCAAACTAAAGGGAATATATTGGCCTTTTATATTTTATAAAAATTTCTTGCAAAATTTCCCCTTAAATATAAACAATCCCAAATGATAATCAAATCCATCAAATATGACAATCAAGTTCTTTGTTAATCAAAACTTTTAACTTAATTTATAACTTTCCTAAATAATACTCACAGTGCTCAAATAAAAAATAACACAAAAATACCAAATACTACAAAAACAATTAGCAAATTATTAACAACAAAAAGTATTGAATAAACAAATAGGAGTCAATGAATAAACAAGCAATACAAAAAATTCACAATGTATTGAGCAAATAAGAAACAAATAGGAACCAATGTACTGAATAAACCAATTAACAACAAAAAGTTCCAATCACAATATATTATTTTTAAAAAAATTCAAAAACATACCCATAAACAAATAGAAACAAATGTAACAATCCAAACACTACAAAACTCAAGTCTTTAATACAAGGAAGATAACACCATATGATCTATTATAGTATAAAAACAACAAACAAACAAAAAAGGCAAGAAAAATAAGCAAAAGACAAAGGAAAAGGATGACTTATGAAAATCACCATGAGAATGAAGGTGATAGCGAAGATGCCGATGTTAATAACGGGAGATTTGGTGCCAAAAACAAGAGAAAAATGCCGAACAATCAACTTCATGGAGGTCTGTGGTGGTAGAGCAGATGAAGAGAACCACAACGGTTATGAAAAACTGAATGTGAAATTGTAATTGCGATAGAGTTTTTTAAATTTCTAATGACTATTTTATAGTAGTTTTCTATAAATCCGCCATTAAAAGAACTTTTAGCTAGTGTTTTATGTAAAACCACAATTAAAAGTACTTACCATGGCCTTTTTATAAATACCATGGTAATATTTTTTTTTCAAGCGAGTTTTTTTGACTGGGTTGAACTTCTTTCCATGTCGCTGTTTTACAAAAACATAATTAAAAGTATTTTTAAGAGCCAACTATTTACAAAAATACCACAGCTTTTTTTAACTGTGTTTTTTGACTAGGTTGGACTTCTTTTCATGGCAATGTGTACAATGTTTTTTTCTATGAAAAATTGAAAATATAGGCATTGCCTTATATATTGAAATATAAAACTTTCTAAAATTTTCCTTATAATATGAAACTGAGATAGTTTTCTTTTGATTCAAAAGCGAAGGCATATATATATATATATATATATATATATATATGATAAGGAAAGATTTTGAATTGAACTGAACTTGATTTGCATAAAGATCATTTTTATAATACGACGACAAATAATTGTGATATCATAAAAATATATTAAATACCTAATTATATAAAATGTTTTCAACATAATCATATATTTGATTTCTGAACTAAAAATGATGGAAGAGATCTTTTGAAATAAAATTAGACAAGTTATTTTTATGAATACATTATGTTAAAAGAACATAAAACAAATTGAAGCCTATGATTAATTTTTCAAAGATTAAAGTGTAATTACTGATTGGATTATTAATTGTAGATTATAAATAAATTAATTAAAAGTATTGAGTCGAATCGATCTAAACATATTTTTAAATAGGTTGGGTGTTACAAGATTTTAATAATAAAGTTATCTACCCAAGATTGTAATAAGTTCACCTTTAATTTTAATTTTTTCCTTTTGTTTTCATTTTTTTACCCTTGTTATGTTTGAATATAATTTAATCATTCTATTTTAAGTAATCAGTAACCCTGGATTGTTTATATAGAGAGTAAAATACTCTAACTAACCGTCCACCTCTCAATTTTTTCTTAATTATACAGGCATCATCTCTATTTTAAAAACTCATATGGACCTCTCTTAAAATTAAAATACATGTTACACTAATCTTAATCTCCCTTGTACAATAAAAAAAAAAGGTATTTTATAGCTGTTATTTTATTATATTTCTACCAGTTATAGCTATTGGAAAAGAAATTTCTAGCAATTAGGTAAACTGCTATAAATTCATGTGCTAGAAAATAGTTTTTAGTGGTTATGGAGAATTGCTATGCATAGTGGTAAAAATGCTATAATTTTTTCAGTGGTTCAATAAAACACTAGAAACAAATGTGGCAAGAGAAAGTAAAGGGATGACGTTAGTAACAGTTGTGAACTACTAGAAATTATTTAAATTTGAGAATATTTCTAGCAATTGGGGGTTGGAGGGAAACGAAGTTTTTAAGATAGCGCCAAAATTTATAGTGGTAAGAACTGCTAGAAATGTTGCGCTAAAATTTAAATTTAGAAAATTTTTCCCCACATTTAGGGTTCAAAATTTGAATTTGGGCAAATTTTTTTGAGTTTGTTATTTTCTAGCAGTTACAAAACCGCTAGAAAGTTCATTCTAGGTAAAAAAATAAAAATCCAATTTTTTTATTATAAAATATGATATCATTAATTAAGAAACTATTAAATATATTATATCATATGATGATATTGATATGTGTAATTAGCAATGTATTACATGTTATACATAAAAATATATTGTGATAAATAATAAGTAATTAAATTATGATCGTATCATATGATTTTAATTTAATAAGATAATTGAGTTATATATGCAATAATTGAAGATGAGATAGTTTGTAGTCTTGAACTTTAATTCATAAGTTGAAGAAGTGGTTGGATTGGTTGAGATAAAGAAAGAAAATCTGAAAGCAGAAAATATAAGTATGTTAGCAAACTATAAATGAAAATAAATAAAATAAATAAAGATCTATAAAATAAATAAATTCTTACCAAGTAAAGAAAAAATGAGGAAGAGAAGAAGAGAAGAAGGAATTTTAATAAAAGAGATGAAGGAGAGGAGATGGAGGAAAAGAAATGTGAGGGTGAATGAATAAGGGGGTGAGATAATATTTATAGAGATATAGGAAAAATTTCTAACAGTTTTGTATATTTTATAATAGTTTTATTGTGGAGACATGAGAATAGAACTTCTGAGATGGCATGCTATTGAACCTTGCTTGTTTTTTTGTCTTTATCACCCTGCTTTTATAAATATATGTACATAGATAGATTTTTTAAAAGAAAATACACGAGTTTATAATGACAAAAAATGTATTATTTTGATAGTATATTTTTACAAGAACGATGAATATACTAATATTTAGGATTCTGTTTATTATGTATTATTAAAAACACAAAAAAAAAAGTATTATATTCTATAAATAATACGCCAATTTATAATGGAAAAAATTGTATGAGTTTCTAATAGTATTTTTTTACAGGAACGATCAATATACTACTATTTAGGATTCTGTTTATTTTGTAATATTAAAAATACAAAAAAAAACGTATTACGTTGTATAAAAAATACCCCAGTTTAGAATGGCCAAAAAATGTATTAGGTTTCTGTATATGCCTTTTGCCATTTGAAAAAAAAATTATTAGTTTCTACTAGTACTGTTTTTACGAGAACAATCAATATTATAGTATTTAGGATTCTGTTTATTTTATATTATTAAAAATACAAAAAAAAATCTTATCGGATTTTTTACTATTTTATTTTCTGAATCTTATAGTTTTAAATAACATGTTAAAATCTTAGATAGGTTTTTTTTTGCCCGAAAAACCTTATAGTTATTACATAAGAAATAACCACAAATTATATGAATATTTTTTATTTTAAAATATGTATAAGGAAGTTGCTATCAATTTATCATCATGAATTGGGAATGGGTAAGCGCAGATCTCCGGGATATAAGAGATTCTATATTTAAGTTTATGAAAAAATTTATTTAAGCTTATTTATTAATTTATTACTAACAGAAAAAATGGGTGGAATTGAGAAGTTACGGGTTTTTTGAATATTTTATTTTCTAATTTTTTTATTTTTAAATATAACCTAAAAATATTAGATAATTATAACAAATGAGATAACCACAAAGTATTTGTGAATTTTAATATATAATCTAAACCCAAAACTATTTGTCAATTTTGCTAAATAAATCCACAAATTTTCTTTATTTTTTAAATATAGTTTAATTTAATATTTTCCCTTTAAACTAATAATAATTTAATTTAATAATTTTATATGTAAGAAACTTTAATATTTTAATGGGAAATCCACCGAAAATATGGAAAATATATGCAAGATAACTCAAAACAATATTATAAAAAACATACACAAAAAAACAATATCCTTTAAGCACAAACATATAGGGGATGATGGCCTTACAAATAAGCAGGAAAAATTGGTATTTAAGTAATTCTTATAATTGGTGATCTGGAAAATAATCTGGAAAAATACATAATATATATAATTATTGATTATTTATATATAATTATTATCAATATCAGTGTTCATAATTATCAATTCCAATGAAAAGTTTTGATCTCAACAAAAAAATTAATCAATATAATGTAATCTGAAAAAAAAAAAAATAGGGCTTGCCGATCAAATTACAAACTGAATCAAAACCCAAAATCTCTAGGGCAAAACCCAACCCTGATGAACCCTAAGCTGAGAATAATGAACCATGACGTCTCTGTCTTCGGCGACGACAGTGCGAATAAGATAGTAATTTGAGTCTCTTGTTTCGGTGACGGTTGTGAGCCACCAGCCCTCGTTTTCGCAAGCATCCACCATTTGGTTTACAAAAAATCCGCAGGCTGGAACAGCCATGGTGGCGTCTGGGGGCGAAGGTCGTTAGTGTAAACGGTCTCTATGAAGCAACTCTAATTGTGGTCGTCGTCATTGTCATTGCTGTCGTCTTTTAATAGTCCGTTGTACTCAACGACGTAGGAGCCATTGGGGAGGCTTGAGATTACGGTGGCTTCGAAGTAAGAAGCCAGAGGGTTGTTGGTGACTTCTACGACTTAGCCAACAGAGAAATTATTGTTCGTTTTGATGAATAGTTACTAGGGAAACATGATGTTAAAAAAATTTACTATTTTAGGAGTTGTCCTTATAGTATTCTTTACTCTTTAATTTTCTTCTCATCTAAACTTCGGATTAAAGAGACAAAATATTTATGTATTTTAATACTTTTAATAAAATTTTAGAGAAACTAATAATCTTTCCATCCTTATACTACTTCTACCTCAATTTTCCAATTGGTCCTGATATTTTCTTTTCTTTTCTTTTCTTTTTTTAAATCACCCCTTACCCATTAAGCTTGTTACAAAGTAAATAATCCTCATAGTATCAAAGCATTTGTGTAATTGATCCCTCACAAGTATACGAGATTGATGGAATAAAAATTTCAGAGTATTCAAAGATCTTACTCACAAGAAGATTATGCTTTTATAATCCAAATAATTAATAATTTAAGAAAATATAATAACATGAATTAATATATTTGAATAAATATAGAATATAAAACTAAAAACGAGAGAGTTAATTTAGATGGAAACAACCATCACTTTTTGTAAGTTAAAACTGTAATCCATTAAATCACAAAATAAAACAATACAAAGACAGATTTAAAACTATCATCCCTCGTCAAGTACCCAACCTCTCGCCTGATAGGTTGATAAGGATATAAAAATTTGCCTCCATATTATGGGAGGACTTAGCTAAATAGTTAGCAAGGAAAAAATGTTCCGTACGGAAATGGTTTAGCAATGCTTGCCGGTCTCCATAAACAAGCAATATAGTGTTATCAATGATATCTCTAAAAGAATGAGAAATATCACATCCCCTAGTTATTAGATGAATATAGCTTCAATAAAGGTAAGAAAATAAAGAAGAATAGGAGAGAAACACCTAAATCGATTTAGGGTCGATGCTTAGAAGCTCATGTAGAATTCAAACTATTATGGTCTAAATGGGAATGGCACAACAGATGAACCAAAGACAGGAAATAATAGAAGAGGAAGAGAGAGAGTTGAAAAACTCTACAAGGGTAAAAAAGTCACCGCTGAATCCCTTTAGTGGCGACATTTTATCGCTGCCAAGTTGCCGCCTATAAGATTGTCACATATACATATTAGCGGCGACAATTGAAAGTCGCCGCCTAAAGTGGAATTTGCGTCAACAATTCTGTCGTAGCTTAAAACCGATTTTGCGGGGACAGAAATGTTGTCGCCTAAAGATGATTCTGTGGCGACAGTACTGTCGCCGCTAAAGCGGATTCTGCAAACTTAATATTATTTTTTAAATTTTTTATGTAATTTCTGTAATATGAAAAATATAATTTAATAATAAATAATAAATGATAAATAACTAAATAAACCAGAATATAATTATATTAATAAATATTTTGATCATAGTATAAAATATCAAATTAATTCAATTACTTAAATATATTTAAAATTAAAATAAATTTGTTTAGTTTATACATAAATTTTATGTAGAAGGACCAATATTATGACTAGAAGTAGCCACATGTGGTTGCCCCTTCCACATCAAGGCAGTGAATTGAGCTTGTATCATTTGCTCCATTTGTTCCATTAGTTTTTGCTCGAATTGCACACGTTCTTGTTGCATCTTTTCACTCTTTTCTTCCATCTTTGCACGCTCTACTGCGCACTCATCCTCCATTTTTTCTATCTCCTCTTGAATTTTTTATCAAACTCTTCCTGCAATTGGGCACGCACACTTTCCACAACTGAACTAGCAGTAAATTGAGGGTGATTTCTCTTCCTTAAAGGTTCCGCTCTATACCCTTTCCCCTTTACATAGCCTGACCTCTCACCAAGAATTGTGGCCAATATTTCCTCTAACGTCATTCAAGCATCACTCTCTAAATCTTGGTCTTGTTGCTGAGAAAATTCGTGCATACGACTCTATAATAAAAACATATAAAACTATTAGATTAAAAATAAAACTAACTCAAAATAAGATATTAAACAACAATGCGCACATGAAGCTGTTCAGAGTGTGGGTCAGCCCATACTACTTGTCTATCTAATATCTTCCTAGTATGCATTATCTCCCACAGCTGGTCAGGAGAGATAGGTCATCTAGTAGTAGGATCTCTACAAAATAATAACATACAAGAAATACAAAGATTATATTTTAAAATAAAAAAAGGATTGAAAATTTAAATTATAGTGATGATAGATTGAACTTACTATAGCATATTCAACCTCTGCAAATGATCGAGGACCATAAGTATGTTTAGTCATTTTTTTTCTCGATTTATCATGTTCCTTACACTTTTGTTCTACAACAAAATGTAGTAACTAATAAGAATTTAATAATTGGAAAAAATATAATTTATTTAGAAGGATAGTGAGATACTTTAAACATGTCAGACTTAAAATATATTAATAACCACTCCTAATCTTGAAAACTAATAGTTTGAGGAGGATCAACCAACCTATCCTCATCAGTCTCATATTTCTTGTAGTGAGAGTGCACATTGTTCTTCCAATTTCTAAATGTATTTTGTAAAATAATTGATATAGCTATATGGAACTTTTCTTCAGTAATTACATCAGCAGGTTCAAATTTATCTTAAAATAAATAAATATAAACACTTTATATAATAATATAAATAAACTAAAATAAGTATAAAAATTTGACATAAATAATACCTTTATTTTTAAAATCATATCATGACCATATTTTTCAAAAATATTCTTCCAGCTACTTCTACTATCCCTAAAAGAGATTGTGGTTCTAAGAGTTAAACCACAATAATTAGAAAAGTCTCTTGCTTCTGGACTGATTGCTCTTGACATGGAATATGAAAATTTGACTCGAATCTTTGCTCCTTGTGCAGTCCTCAAATTCACGTTAATAGACTTATAAACTCCTCTGTACTTGTTGATTGCAGTAGAAGAGTTTATCATTAAAATTCAATTAGAACAATTAAATATTACATGCGATATAAATCAATTATTATAAAATTGAAGCAAACTTACCTACACTACTATTTTGAGTATGGGGGAGTAGGAGGAGAGTTGATAGGCATTTCCTCAAGTTGTTGTTACAGTGATAGAGGTGAAATAACAGGTCTTGATTGAGGTGTAGAGCATGTACCTTGGCTATTTGTGTTGTCATAAGATATAACAGAAAGACCTTTCCCACCTTAACCTCTCTTTAATACTAACATATCCTACAAAAATATGCATTTCATTTAGGAAAAAGCAATCAATCAAACAATAATCAATGTAGATATTAATAAAATCTACCATATCAATTAATTTCATTCAATTGAATCTTCCATCGCACTATCGCTTTCATCAATGTATTTTGATTCATCTGTTTCTTCTATTTCAATTTCTGTGTCACTTTCTTCTTCAGTATCACTATCAAAGTCGATAAGAAAATCCTCTTCATCACTAAATCCAGTCTCTATGGCATTACTTTTATGTATTTGTGATAGTTCTCCTTGAGCTAAGGTCTGTATTTGTTCATCTTCTCCATATAAGTTAATAATAATATCATCAAGTTGTATAGGACTCGCATGATAAACATTTAAGTCTACCACCAACTGTTGATAAGGTTATGTATTAACCATAAGATCATGGACCCTACTATCAATAATATCATTGTCAGTTGGTACATTAAACAAGTCGCGTAGGTTTATTTTGACAACAATGAGCCAACCGGGTGTAACAATATCATCCACATAGAAAACTTGCTCAGCTTGAGATGCTAGAATAAATGGTTCATTCGTTTGTAATGAATATCGCGTGTTAATACTTATGAACCCGTACTTATCAACTTTATATCCTTTGTCGTAATGAGCCACATCCCACCAATGACACTTAAATAACTATACTTTTCTGTTGCCTATGTAAGATAACTCATAAATATGCTCTAACACACCATAATATTCTTTGTCAGCATTAGTGTCATCACCCTTAGCTAGGATACCACTGTTTTGGGTTTTTTTTCCTGTTGCACGGTCTTTTGTGTGAAAATGAAATCAATTGCCTATGAACATGGAATATCGATTCACCATCGTCAATTGACCAATTGATAAACTTATGAGTTCATCACTAACATGGCTCTATGTAGACAATGATGTCATCTTTTAGGACAAAAGTCATGTGTTAGATATTTTATATAAATGTAATTCTAGAAATACTAAGGCTCAAAATGTTATAACTTACTCATGAACAAAACCATTGACGAAAATCATATTGCCTTTGCTCAGTCCTTGATCCATGGGCTTCAAGTTCTATTGTATATTCCCTACAAATTTTCATAGCAATAAAAAAAAATGCAATATGAAGTATAAATTTTCTCTTTGAGTCAGGCAACTTACTCCATAAATGGCCAAACTTGTTCACAATTTTGTAGCACATACATTATTGCTTGACAGTATTCTTCATAGGGTAGATAAATTGACTCATAATGTCCCCTAACTTGACCATTTTTCTAAAATATTTTAAACTCAAGGTTGATATCATCGTTGGTATCATCATTCCTATGTGGCACATTAAATTTTGTAGGAAAATCTTTCAAATATCTTGAGCAGAACGTGAGACTTTCATCTGCCAAGTATCCTTCTGCAATTGATCCTTCAGGTCGAGCTTTATTACAAACATACGATTTGAGTGTCCGTAGATACCTAATGCATTAAAATTAATTAATATTCTATAATTATGAATTATAAATATACAATGCAATTGACACATGTTACCTTTCTATTGGATACATCCAACGATATTGAACTGGTCCAGCAACTTTTGCCTCCCCTGCCAAGTGTATTGGCAAGTGAACTACCATATCAAAGAAAGTAGGTGGGAAGATCGTCTCTAACTTGCATAATATCAATATTATCTGACTTTGGAGTTTGTCAAGTACTTCACAAGACAAAGACTTCAAACAAAGATTTTTGAAAAATCTTCCTGACTCTATAATTGGTTCACACACCTTAAAAGGTAATAACCCACTATGGCAATTGGAAATATCTCTTGCAATAACACATGATGATCATGACACGTCAAATCAAATAAGTTTTGCTCCTGAATGTTGACACATCTTGAAATATTAGATGAAAAAGTATCAGGCACTCTTAAGTTAGCCAAGAATTTTAAAAGGGATTATTTATTCTCAGGAGACAATGTGTAAGGATCAAGAGGAATAGAAACATTACTACCATCTTCAACTGGGTGTATATCACTCCTAATACCTAAGTCCATCAAGTCGTACCTACTTTTAATTGTATCCTTTGTCTTTCCAACCAAATCCATAACCGTGCACACAATTTTATGAGAAATATTTCTTTCTATATGTATCACATCAAGATTATGCCATATTAGCAAGTTCTTCCAATAAGGCAATTGGAAAAAAATACTTCTTTTCCTCCAATTATAAGCACTATTATGTGTATGACGCTTTCGTTTTGTACCCTTCCTAAATGACACATCACCTAAGTGCTGTAGTTGCTTTAGTACTTCATCTCCAGTCAATAGAACTGGTGGATCCATATTCTCTTCTTTACCATTAAATGATACCTTATTTTTACGCCATGGGTGATTTTGTGGAAGAAAGTGCCTATGCCCTATGTAAGACAACTTGCTCCTTATCAAAATATAATGTGTGTCTTTATGGGAACATGGACATGCAAGTTTACCTTTAGTTGACCATCCTGAAAGGTTTCTATATGCGGGAAAATCATTTACAATCCATAATATTGCTACATGCATGATAAAATTTGATTGACAATATGCATCATACGTCTGTACTCCTACTTCCCACAATTGCTTCAACTCCTGAATCATTGGTTGTAGGTAAACATCTATTTCATCACCTAGACACTTTAGACCAGGAATAAAAAGTGTCATCATAAAGTATGGGCTTTTCATACATAGCCATGGTGGCAAGTTATATGGCACTAAGGCAACAGGCCAGATACTATGATTAGCACTCATATTCCTGAAAGGTTAAAATCTATCACTTGCTAAACCCAGTCAAACACTTCTTGCATCAGCTGAGAAGTTAGGGTATTGGTTGTCAAAGTGTTTCCAAGCTAAAGAATCAGTTGGATGCCTCAGTACATCATCATTTGAATGTTTCTCCTTGTGCCACCTTATTTCTTTAGCTGTATCTCTTGACATATACAGTCTTTGTAGCCTTGGTGTTATGGGAAAATGCCTCAAGACTATATGTGGAACCTTCTTCCCTTTCTATTTCTTTAAATTCCATCTAGGCATATTACACTTAGGACATGATTTTGCATTTATGTGCTCCCCCAATACAATATGCAATCATTCTCACAAGCATCAATTTTATTGTAATCTAAACCCAGATCATGAATTATTTTCTTAGCTTCATAGAATGAGTTTGGCATTGAAGCCCCTTTTGGGAGAACTTCTTTTAACAATCCCAACAATACATCCATAGATTTATTACTTTAATGGTTTAGGTATTTTACTTGAAGCAACTTTACAATAAAAGAAAGTTTTGACATCTTCACACAACCTAGATAAAGTTCAGTTTTAGCATCTTTTAACAAGTCAAAGAACCTTTTAGCCTTCACATTACACTCTTCGCCCTCATAGTCGCTAGTATTTGTATAATCCACACATGGAACTCCATATGCATCGCATACCATCCTTACAAAGTTCTCATTATCAGTATCATTTTCTAGGTTATGACTAGAAGTATCACAATCTGTCTGAACACTTCCAATTTCCCTATGCAACTCCCACAGCTTATAACTATTCCAGAAACCCTTGCTCAATAAGTTTGTCCTAACATCTCTTCTCACTTTAAATATAACATTCATGCATAATTTACAAGGGCAACATATTTGATTTACCACGCCAGGTTGACCAAATGCCCATTCTAGAAAAGCATCTACTCCTCTAATATATGATAGGTTGCCTCTGTCTTTAATATGTAGCCAACTTTTATCCATTTTTATTCCCTAAAAAGGTAAACCTATGATACACAAGAAAATCCCAAAAATATATCAATACATGAATAGTAAGGTAATATGCTAGTTCCCTGATATAAAATTATAACTTATCCATATAACGGGAATAAAAAAATAGAAAGAAAGCTTGGAAATTTTCAAATAAAATCAGCAGATAAAATAAGGGAAAAGCATTGACTAGTAGTGGAAAATACAATCAACATAAAATTATATAGTTAAGCTCCAAACTTTTGCCAACTTTGACATGTATAAGCTATAATAGTTGGTGGGGACAAACAAAATCGTGACAAGGAAATATGCTACTAGCTTGTCTTTTCCTTCAAAAATAAAAAGAAATCAAATATATTCCACTTACAAAATTATAAATTCTTAGACATAATTCCACACACAGTTCCTACATTAATCCTCATAAAGTAACACAAGAAGTAAAGCAATTTAATTTATATATATTAGAAAAATTGTGTAAGCAGCATATAGTTATGATATTTTGGTAAGATTACTTAATTACGATATTTATAAGCCTTACTTTAGCAGTTGGTTAAGAATCTAATCAGTAGTGTCATATCCAGAGAAGATAACTAATTAGCAAGTGTAAATTAATTAAAAAGCTAGACCTATAACAAACTTTTACTTAGTTTTACTTAGTAACCCTTAGCATGTAATTTGCATTAATCAATGATCATTTGTGCATATATTTATGTATTATGACCAACCTATTATCAAACAGCATAAATATTGTTACTCCCCAAGTCCCATTTTTGGAAACTAAGCCAAGACATAATTAACATGAAGAAAAAGATCATATGACACAATTTCAAACTCAAACTGCACCTCACAACCAGTTAATAAGTTGGGTTTACACAAAATAAGGCTAAAACCAATGTTTTTAACAGATAGCTAGCACAAAGGGTCAACAAAGAGACAATATGATCTAGTTAGCACATTTTGGAGAATCTCGAGAGACAAAAATATCTATGACCTCAACCAATATATAGTGAGCATCATGCCTCATATATATATGCCTTATTTATTGGCTATTTTTTTCAAAAAGCAGTCATGGTCCTTGTGTCTTCTTTAAGAGCACAGTATTAACATGCAGAATTACTAAACAAGCAATAGGCAATACCAAAAAGAGATAATGTAACCTCATTAGTATCTCATTAGGGCATTATAATGATTTGATCAGAACATATATATGAGCATAGATATATATTCTCACCCAATAGGCATCGATCAATGTCATAGAAACATAGTCAAATATCATATGCATGCAAGTATGAAACAATGTGAGAACTTGAGTTTGTAGGGCAAATAAACAAACAGATAGTGGGTGAGATGAGCTTATGATATAGAGTTGAGATGTTAAGATGATTTCTATCTTTTGCTAAATGTGTGTGTGTGTGTGTGTGTGTGTGGATCCTTAAGTCAAGTCATCAAATTACAGAATAGGCACAACATGATAGTCATAAATTTCACAAATTCAGAAACCCCAAAGCTGAGAAACTCTAGGATAGTACGCAACATGATAGTCACAAATTTCACATTTATTGACACACATTTACAATATATCTCTCATACACATATCCCTGCTTTATCTCCTTTCACATACATCAATGTTCTCCAAACAGTGTGGGAAGGTTTCCCATCACACGACTCACAACTTGATCTTCTGCGAGAACCATATGTTTGAACAGGCCTAGAAAAATGAGTACGATCTCCCTTTCAGTTGCCACTCAAGTGTATGATATCTACCGTGCTTAGTCCCCTTCTTTCCTTCCCTAATGAAAGAGTACACCATTATTATCTGTATAATCTTTCTTTACTACAATAACATGTGAAATTTTTTTATTTATTATTTAAAAATGACATTATTCAATAATTTAATTTTATATATTAGATAGTTGTTTAAAACCCTTTTAAATTGGGAAAAATTGTATGAATACTTTTAATGGTGAAAAATGTCGTCGCTAAAGGGTATAAAAGTTGCCACTAAATCAAACCTTCTAAGTGACTGTGGTTCTAAGTGTTAAACCACAATAATTAGAAAAGTCTCTTGCTTCTGGATCAATTGCTCTTGACATGGAATCTGAAAATTTAACTTGAATCTTTGCTCCTTGTGCAGTCCTCAAATTCACATTAATAGACTTATAAACTCCTCTACCTTTAGTGATTGCAGTAGAAGAGCCTATTATTCATGTTAAATTAGAATAATTAAATGTTACTTGCAATGTAAATCAATTATTATAAAATTGAAACAAACTTACATGCACTACTATTTTGAGTATGAGGACTAGGAGGAAAGTTGGCAAGCATTTCCTCAAGTTGTTGTTGCAGTGATAAAGGTGAAATAACATGTCTTGATTGAGGTGTAGAGCATGTACCTTGGCTATTTGTGTTATCATGAGATGTTACAGAAAGACCTTTCCCACCTCAACCTCTCTTTAATACTGACATATCCTACAAAAATATACATTTTATTTAGTATCTACCTCTCTATTATATAATATAAGTTCTTATATAAAATGTATTTGACTCAAGATATGGCCTCCACCTCCAAAATGTATTTGACTTCACTTTATTTTCTGTCTCCTTTACTTTTAGGATAAGCCCTATAAGCAAATTTACTATGTACTTTTAGAAAATTCTAACCCTAGAACTTTGTGTCAATTCATGATAAGAGTTCATCACTATTCTACACACATTTTATCATGTTTAACAGAGACCACTCTTTCAAAGTCAAAGTAACAGACAAATATCACTTTTGAGCTAGAATCCAAGAATCCATGTGTAAGCATGAAGCTTTTTGGCAAGTGAGAAGTAATAGTAAAGCAATACATTTAAGTGGAAAAGAAGCTTCAAAGTCTCTATACAAGCTACATTTATCACGAGAAGCTTCCTATTTACAGTAAATTGAGATGAAAAAGGATCATGCAGCATATAGATGATGATTATCCTCTTTTATCAAATTATGCTATTGCATACTACATCATTATATATATGTATATATTGTTGGAAATTGTGCCCTAGGGGCCAATCATTGTCTTATGAACATTATTGATTTATGAATTTATTAATTATATTATCATATTATTTGCATGATTACTGTGATGACCATCCTTGGATAACTCATAATCTTATCCTAAATGTCCCTGGTCGGTCATCTATACAGGAGCAGAGATGAAATAAAACCAGTATGACTTTGAAGATGTATAGAGATATAAATAAAAGTCATAGGCACATGTAAGAGTACAAGCTGTTGGACCGACCCACTATGAGAGAGCTGCATGGGTTAAGTCATAAGCTTCTCTCATATACAAACCATGTCACTATGCCCTTTGACCTGAGATCATCATGGATTCCTACATGACAAACTCTCAGCTTTGACCTAGTAAAAAGTCACTTTTGACCGAGTGATCATAAAGACTATGTTCAGGCTTAGTGGTTTTCTGTGCGGAAGAATGTGAATGGTCAAGATGGAATTTGTCCCTTACATTCATAGAGAGATATTATTGGGCCCCTCGATGAGTGAGTCTGAGAAATGTATGGCCATACTGTAAAGGAAAGGTAGTTCCTTTTCTATAGTCAGACTACTCAGGGATCGAGAAAGTAACGGTCAGGAATAGGAGGATGGCATTCTCCATGCCTCATCCATACCAAAATATCGTGTGACAAAAGGGACATGATATGGTTGTATAAAAGGTTACATCGTTCATTGATCCTCATATGATTTGGGTAGTTGTGATGTCTTGCTAGAGACCGCTTGTGACTTGTGAGTCAGTATAGTAAATGGCCCACTGCTAACTTCATATGGGCCTACAGGTCGCACACAAAATAGCCCAACACGAGCTATGATGTCCAAATTCATTGAATCCAAGACATGTCCATATTCAATGAATGATCCAAGGTGGATGTATATATTTATTTATATTTATATTCGTATATATATAAATTTGTATATATATATATTATATATAAGAGATATTTACAAGATTTAATTTATAAGAATAAATTAAATCTCTATCACGTTTGAATTTAAAATTCAAATTGATATGATATCTCATATAAGAGATATTTACAAGATTTAATTTATAAGAATAAAATTAAATCTCTATCACGTTTGAATTTGAAATTCAAATTGATATGATATCTTATATAAGAGATATTTACAAGATTTAATTTATAAGGACAAAATTAAAACTCTATCACATTTGAATTTAAAATTCAAATTGATATGATATCTCAAATTTGATTTATGAGAATAAATCAAATGTAATTCCGTCTTATCTTTATTTTAAATTAAATAAATGGGTGAATTAAATCTGTGGGATGGATTTAATACAAACACTATTTATTTAATTAGTTTCTTATCAAATTATACAATATATGATATTGTATTAATTTCATAATTAATATAAGATTAATTCTAAAAAAAATCCAAGTATGTGGTAACACGCATAGCATCTTATATATCTGATATTTAGGAGCTACGGTTGGGATAGAGAAAAAAAAAGTGTGAACGGGAATCCGCAAAAGGTTTGCAGATAAGAAACTGCCGAAATAGAGATGGAGAGGACAAATTCTTGAGTAAGCCCTGGAGGGATAGGAGGCGCTAGCACGTCGTTCGTGGTTGGAACGCTGTTCATATGGATGCCAGTAGAGGAAGCTGACCTGAGTCGTCAACTTCTTGCGATTGAAAAGAGATCACGAGCCACGGAGAGAAGCTGTGGACGTCGTAACCAGAAGCTGAGAAAGTCACGACTGAATACTGAGGGTAATACTTCTTTCCACTTGACTTAAACACATACGGTAGATCCTGGCAGGGAATGGAAAAAATTTAAGTTAATTTCTGATGCGTGTCTTCCAATTTCTTAGAGTGGTATCAGAGCCATGTTGTTTTGTGTTTAAGTTAGGCTTGATTGTTGATTCATATGATATATATTAGTCGTAGCCGATCATATGATAACATGCATTTTATGTGTGACATATAAGGAATCTGAAAGGGAATTGAAATCGGTGGTACATGCATTTTGATTTGATCAATTAATATTGATGGGGTCTAAGAAAAACGAATTCAGATTCATGATTATTTATGAAAAAAAAATCTCAGGCCGCTGCCCCAGACCCCGCCCACTAACCGGCTAGCGGGACTGCCGTGGCTACCTGTTCGTAGCGCAACATAACCGTAACATATACTGTTTTGTGAATATTTTAGTTTTGAAATATTAATTGCCCTTCAATTAAATATGAATATTGATTCTTGAATGTTTGAGTATGGTGAACAATATGGCTCTAGATTGCAAGTGTTGTAATCTTTTAAATACGGACTGCGTGTCGTGCCTTCCTCTATATACTCTTAATGTACCTTCTCTTCTCATCTCACTCCCCTCGAATGTTAAAAGAGATTTCTATATATAATTTCCCTTTTCTTACTAGAGAGCTCCTCTCATTGGCTTGAGTGGACTTAGGATAGGTGAGCTATATTGTATCACGTTTAAATTATGCATCTTATGATTATATCAGCACATGCATATTACTTGTATGAGATACAAACTGAGAAACATGCATTCTTATAAACCAGATAGTTAAATTAAGTCCTCTAAATGAAATCTTAAGTCATAATACCGTCAATTTATGAACACTTGTCAAAACCTCGATCGCTCAATTGTGGACTCCGCCAAAGTGGGTGCATTTGAGTTATCTTGGGGAGATAACCAAGAGTAATGGTGCTACTCTCACATGTTTATTATTGTTTGACTTAATTGAGATTAACAAAACAGTTTTAGGTCTCAAGGCATTAGATGAGATTAAAAACATGCCAGATCATATGATGATAGAATCCCATGAACATTTAAGAGTTACATTTGATGTAATTGGTAAAGGTGTTACCTACCTAAATAACTTAATTTAAGCGTCCTGCCAAAGCGGACTTAAGTTTGAGCCAAATAAGGATCTTAGCCCATTAACTATTGCATTGAGGGTTATTTATTTAGTGGGAGATTGCTAATTCAATTGCATATTTTAATTGTATAATCATGACGACTAGTAATACCGCTACATTGTCATTGCGATCTATCCTTGAGAAGGACAAACTCAATGGGACAAACTTTCTTGACTAGTTTAGGAACTTGAGAATTGTTCTCAAGCAGGAAAGAAAGGCACATGTCCTAGATCAACCCATTCCTGAGGAGCCAGCAGCCAATGCTCCTAGAGCTTAGAGAGATGCTTACACGAAGCATAAGGAAGACTCTGTCGATATGGGATGCTTGATGCTAGCCACTATAATTATGGAGCTCCAAAGAGATCTAGAACACATGGAGGCTTATGAGATGATTGTGCATCTCAAGGAAATGTTCTAGCAACAGAAAAGGCAAGAGAGGTATGAGACCACTAAGGCCTTACATTCCTGTAAGATGGCTAAAGGTGCATCAGTCAGTACTCATGTCTTAAAGATGAAAAAGTACATTGATCACCTTGAGAGGCTTAGATTTCCCATGAGCCAGGAGTTAGCTACAGATTTGGTCTTGAACTCACTCCCAGAAAGTTATGACCAGTTTGTCATGAACTACAACATGAACAACATAGAGAAATCTATTTCTGAACTGCATGGGATGCTTAAAATTGCTGAGCCGAGTCTTAAGAAGAAGCCCAGTACTATTTTGATGGTTCATAAAGGAAAGGGTATGAAAAAGAAAGGCAAAGGCAAAGGGAAGGGTCATGGCTCATCAGGTAAGACCAAAGAGTCAAGCAAGCCCGAAACCAAGCCTGCACCAAAGAAGGCAAAGCCTTCAAAGGAAGGAGTCTGCTTCTTCTGTAATGAACCTGGTCATTGGAAGAGAAATTGCAAACTCTACCTCGAAGATCTAAAAAAGAACAAGAAGGATAGGGGGCTATCGCTTCAGGTATTTATGTTATAAACATTCATCTTTCTACTTCCACCACATAGTATTAGATACTGCATGTGGTTCTCACATTTGTACAAATGTGAAGGGACTAAAGGATAGTAGGAAGCTGAAAAAGGGTGAAGTTGACCTACGAGTTTGAAACAAAGCAAGGGTTGCTGCATTAGCTGTAGGCACTTATGAATTAGTTCTGCCCACTGGGCTTTTGTTAGTTTTGAACAATTGCTATTATGTTCCTGCTTTAAGTAGTAACATAGTTTCACTTTCTTATTTAGATAAGGAAGGTTTCACTTCCATTGCTGGGAATAGTAGATGTTATATTTATCGTAATGATGTTTTCTATGCTCATGGTGATTTGCATGTTGATCATTACATATTAAATTTGGAACAACCCAATCATGGAAATATCTATAACATAACCGCCAAAAGGGTCAAACCAAATGATTTGAATCTGACATACCTCTGGCACTGTCGTCTGGGCCACATAAATGATAAACGTATTTCCAAACTCCATCAAGATGGATTTCTCAACTCATTTGATTTTGAATCATATGACACTTGTGAGTCTTGCTTGTTAGGAAAGATGCCAAAGTCACCTTTCACTGGGCACAGTGGGAGGGCCACTGATTTATTGGGCCTCATACATACAGATGTGTGTGGACCGATGAACACAAATGCCAGAGGAGGTTATTCGTACTTCATAACATTCATAGATGATTTTAACAGATATGGGTACATCTATCTGATAAAGCATAAATCTGAATCTTTTGAAATGTTCAAAATATTTCAAAATAAAGTACAAAACCATCTTGGCAAAACAATTAAAGCCCTTCGATCTGATCGGGGTGGTGAATATTTGAGCCAACAGTTCATTGATCATCTTAGGAGTTGTGGGATAGTCTCACAATTAACTCCTCTAGGGACACCACAATGGAATGGCTTTTCTGAATGGAGGAATCGAATACTATTAGATATGGTTCGATCTATGATGAGTCAAACAGATCTTCCACCCTCCTTTTAGGGCCATGCCCTAGAGACAGCTGCGTTCACACTCAATCGTGTTCCATCTAAGGCAATTGAAAAGACTCCGTATGAGATATGGACTGGGAGGACACCTAGTTTGTCTTTCCTCAAGATTTGGGGATACAAGGTCTATGTTAAGCAACAAGCCTCAGACAAATTAACGCCCAAATCCTCAAATTACCTTTTTGTGGGATATCCTAAGGAAATCAAGGGATACTATGTCTACAACCCTGTTGATAACAAAGTGTTTGTTGTCAGAAATGGTATCTTTCTCGAACAAGAATTTATCTCTAAAAGAACTAGTGGGAGAAAGGTATACCTCGAAGAAGTTCTAGAGCCACAAGACATCACAAAACTGCAGATGGAAAATAAAGAAGACTCACAACAGTTGTTGAGACTCCTCAAGTCACGCAAGGTCCATAGAAATCTAATAGGACACGACTTCAACCTCAGAGATATGGATTTCTGATTTCTGACAGTCGTGATGTGTTGCTCATTGAGCATAATGAGCCGACTACCTATCGAGAAGCTATAGTGGGACCAAACTCTAAAAAATGGCTGAATCCCATGAAGTCTGAGATGCAATCCATGTACGATAATCAGGTTTGGACCTTAGTCAACCCACCTGAAGGTGTAAAAAATGTCAGGTGCAAGTGGGTTTTTAAGGAGACAACTGACATGGATGGCAATGTAAATGTCTTCAAGGCATGACTGGTTGTAAAAGGATTTACTCAAACTCATAGTGTGGACTATGATGAGACCTTTTCCCCAGTTGCAATGGTCAAATTAATCAGAATCCTCTTTGCCATAGCAGCATATTATGACTATGAAATATGACAGATGGACGTCAAGACAACCTTCCTTAATAGAAAGCTCCTTGAGGATGTGTACATGACACAACCTGAAGGGTTTGTGCGTTCCAAGGACTTTGGTAAAGAGTGCAAGCTTCAAAGGTCCATTTATGGACTGGAGCAAGCCTCTCGGAGTTGGAATCATCATTTTGATGAAGTAGTCAAAGAGTTTGAATTTATTTAAAATATTGATGAACCTTATGTGTACAAGAAGGTTAGTGGGAGCACAGTTGTGTTTTTGGTACTCTATGTCGATGATATCCTACTTATTGGAAATGACATTCCTAGCTTGCAGATTGTCAAGTCTTGGTTAGGAAAGTCTTTCTCGATGAAAGACTTGGGTGAAGCCACCTACATCCTAGGAATCAGGATCTATAGAGATAGATCTAAAAGATTTCTAAGACTCAGTCAGAGTACATACATAGACAAAATAATGCATAGGTTCAGTATGCACGAATCAAAGAGGGGTTTTATACCCATGTCTCATGGTATTCACCTCAGCAAAGATCTGTGTCCTAGTACATCTGATCAGCGAGGTCGCATGAGTAAAGTTCCATATACCTCAGCCATAGGATCTATCATGTACGCCATGTTATGTACTCGACCGGATGTCTCGTTTGCCTTAAGTATGACTAGCAGATATCAACAGGACCCTGGTGAGGGCCATTGGACTGCTGTCAAGAATATCCTTAAGTACTTAAGAAGGACTAAAGACTTATTTTTGGTCTATGGTGGATGGGATGATGAACTCTGTGTAACTAGTTACACAGATACGAGTTTCCAAACTGATCAGGACGACCAAAAATCATAGTTTGGATATATACTCCTCCTCAATAATGGAGCAGTAAGCTAGAAGAGCTCTAAACAGGGCATTGTAGCAGATTCTGTAATGGAAGCTGAGTATATAGCAGCATCTGATGCAGCTAAGGAAGCCGTTTGGATTAGGAAGTTCATCATAGAACTAAGGGTGATACCTACCATCTTAGATCTAATAACTTTGCTCTATAACAATAGCGGTGCCATTCACAGGCCAAAGAGCCTAGGTCACATCAAAGGACCAAGCATATACTCAGGATATTTCATCTCATCAGAGAAATCAATGATAGAGGTGATATAAAAATATGCAAAGTAGTAGGAGAAGATAATGTTGCTGATCCTCTAACAAAGCCACTTATACAGGTAAAGCATGAGCGTCATGTTAGGTCAATGGGAATTAGTCAAATTAATAATTGTACCTAGTGCAAGTGGGAGGTTGTTGGAAATTGTGCCCTAGGGGCCAATCATTATCTTATGAACATTGTTGATTTATGAATTTATTAATTATGTTATTATATTATTTGCATATTTACTGTGTTGACCATCCTTGGATAACTCATAATCTTATCCTAAATGTCCCTGGTCGATCATCTATGCGGGAGCAGAGATGAAATAAGACCAGTATGACTTTAAAGATGTATAAATATATAAATCAAAGTCATAGGCACATGTAAGAGTACAAGGTGTTGGACCGACCCGCTATGAGAGAGCTGCATGGGTTAAGTCATAAGCTTCTCTTATATACAAACCATGTCACTATGCCCTTTGACCTGAGATCATCATGGATTCCTACATGACAAACGCTCAGCTTTGACCTAGTAAAAAGTCACTTTTGACCGAGTGATCATAAAGACTATGTTCGGGCGTAGTGGTTTTTTGTGCGGAGGAATGTGAATGGTCAAGATGGAATTTGTCCCTTACATTCGTAGAGAGATATTATTGGGCCCCTCGATGAATGAGTCTGAGAAATGTATGGCCATACTGTAAAGGAAAGGTAGTTCCTTTTCTATAGTCAGACTACTCAGGGATCGAGAAAGTAACGGTCAGGAATAGGAGGATGGCATTCTCCATGCCTCATCTATGACCAAAATATCGTGTGACAAAAGGGACATGATATGGTTGTATAAAATGTTACATCGTTCATTAATCCTTATATGATTTGGGTAGTTGTGATGTCTTGCTAGAGACCACTTGCGACTTGTAAGTCAGTATAGTAAATGGCCCACTGCCAACTTCATATGGGCCTACAGGGTCGTACACAAAATAGCCCAACACGATCTATGATGTCCAGATTTATTGAATCCAAGACATGTCCATATTCAATGAATGATCCAGGGTGGATATATATATTTATTTACATTTATATTCGTATATATATAAATTCGTATATATATATTATATATAAGAGATATTTACAAGATTTAATTTATAAGGATAAATTAAATCTCTATCACGTTTAAATTTAAAATTCAAATTGATATGATATCTCATCTAAGAGATATTTACAAGATTTAATTTATAAGGATAAAATTAAATCTCTATCACGTTTGAATTTGAAATTCAAATTGATATGATATCTCATATAAGAGATATTTACAAGATTTAATTTATAAGGACAAAATTAAATCTCTATCACGTTTGAATTTGAAATTCAAATTGATATGATATCTCAAATTTGATTTATGAGAATAAATCAAATGTAATTCTGTATTATCTTTATTTTATATTAAATAAATGGGTGAATTAAATCTGTGGGACAGATTTAATACAAACACTATTTATTTAATTAGTTTCTTATCAAATTATACAATATATGATATTGTATTAATTTCATAATTAATATAACATTAATTTCAAAAAAAATCCAAGTCTGTGGTAACACGCATAGCATCCTATATATCTGATATTTAGGAGCTACAGTTGGGACAGAGAAAAAAAACGTGTGAACGGAAATCTGTAAAAAGTTTTCAGATAAGAAACTGCCAAAATAAAGATGGAGAGGACGAATTCTTGAGTAAGCCCTGGAGGGACAGGAGGCGCTAGCACGTCGTTCGTGGTTGGAACATTGTTCGTGTGGATACCAGTAGAGGAAGTCGACCTAAGTCATCGACTTCTTGCGATCAAAAAGAGATCACGAGCCACAGAGAGAAGCTGTGGACGTCGCAACTAGAAGATGAGAAAGTCGCGACTGAATACTGAGGGTAATACTTCTTTCCACTTGACTTAAACACATACGGTAGATCCTGGCAGGGACTGGAAAAAATTTTAAGTTAATTTCTATTGCGTGTCTTCCAATTCCTTACATATATAGCATCATATTTTCAGAATGAAGAAATAAGTGAGTGATGTCATGGATGGAATGGTTATAAAAGGGAGAGAGAGAAATAAAGAAGAGCAGGAATAAAGAAGAGAGCCTAGGAAAGAATAAGAAAAAGAATCATGCTTTGCTTGTGCTACTAAAAGCATAATCCCTCCTTACTTTAACCCCTTTGCTTTTTTATGCTAATCCTGTATCAGACACCAAATCATCCCCTTTGTTAACATTAACCATTATTATTAAATTCTTCTTCTCCAGTTGACACATCCAAACACAGGCCTACTTATTTCTATGTGAACAAAACCCACTAAATTCTCTTATCTTCTATATTATATATCTTCTATCTTAAGCATATATATATATATGAAAGCTTTGTATATAATCATTTTGCTTATACATAAAGGTTACAACAATAATACATTTTCAATAGCTAGCATTCAACGGCCAAACATATTTTCAACAATAATACATTTTCAACAGTTAGCTAGCATTCAACAGTAGAGTTGTCTAAATGTTTAAAGCAACCAAATTGTGCTATATCTCCATACATATCTATATATCTTCTCTCTCATATCGCCAGAGCAATATCAAAGGCAAAATAGACTGAAAGAAAAGTGTAAGTGACAAGAAAGTGACCCAATGACGGCAGTGAAGGCCAAGGAAGATTAGTAATGTTAGAGTATCTCATTCTCTCATTGTCAATACCGATAATGTCAGAGTATCTTAATAAACCCAAATTTTATACAATCATCATATAAACCTAGAAGAAGGAATTAATCAAATTTGGTAAAAGCCAAAACAAAATCTTCCCCTTTCTAAGCTTCAATTTGGTCAGACCCAACACTCTCAAATCATAGATTGGAGAAGACAAAGATGAAATATAGTAGGAAAGACTCGCTTTCTTTGGCGACTTCAGTTGCAGAGCCGAAAGAAGAAATTCGACAGTGCACGAATAGACGACAGCGATGGGTTTAGCATCAAATAGCTTACGAATTCACTTAACAACACCAAAATAAAATTTTTCCCTTCTAAGCTTAAATTTTTATCAGCCAAATCAACCCCAAAACTCATATTGAGAAAACCAAAGCAACCACAGAAATCAAAAGGCTAACCTTAGTAGAAATCCACAGTTGTATACACTATTCGACCTCTCTTCCCACTATGATGGCCTCCGTTGCTCTCTAGTAAAATCATTATGGCTCTCGCTCTATGTTTCACTCTCGCTCTGTCTCACGCTGAACCCTGTTGAAGAGAGGAAGTGTTTGGGGGCACCTTTTGGGCGGGATAGGAAAATAAACACTAATTACTTCAGCGGCGACAAGAAAAAGTTGCCATTGAAATAAACTTTCAACGGAGACAAAAAATGTCGCCGCTGAAAGTCTTACTTTTACCAAATAATTTTTAGAAAATAATCCACTTAATAAAATAATGATTTCATCCCCAATATATTCTTGACCTTATTAGGAAATTTTTATAAATTGTTTTGGACAAATGATAACTTTAAATTATTTTTCTTGATTTTTCTAAGAAAATAAGCCTTTAATTACCCAAAAATAGCTATTAAATCATTTGGGTCTCTTTTGGTGAAATAAACTCTTTCATAATTTTCTAAGCCCCCAAAATACTAATTTTATGATTTTTTTCCCTTAATTTTCCTTAACCCCAAAACATTTTTAACCATTATTCTTTCCTTTATTCTTTCTCACAAATATCACTTTTTACACTTTAATTTGTGAAAAATACTCTTAAACACAATAATACCTTATAAATTATTTTTATAAAAGTTGAGATGTTATATGAAATGCAGTAGCAACAAAGGGTAAATGTAACAGTAACTAAGAATGTATGTATGTATGTATTCTACGGTCCTTCTTTCTCCTAATCTCTCACACACACATCTCCGTGTCTCTATCTCCTCCCTCACATTGTCTCTAACACACAGATATTAACTCTCACGCTCATTGATACATATTTATAATATCTATCTCATGCATATACCCCTACTTCATTTCCTTCTTTCACAAACATTATACTATTAACTATATAATCTCTCCTTACTATAATAACATGTCAAATTTCTTTATTTATTATTTAAAAATGAAATTATTCAATAATTTAATTCTATATATAAGATAGTTGCTTTAGACCCTTTAAATTAATGTATGAAGACTTTTAGCGGCGATAATTGTCGCCGCTGAAGAGTATAAAAGTCACCGCTGAATCTAACATTCTGTGGCGACGAAATAATATCGTTGCTAAAATGTCGTGGCCAAAACTTTTTTTATCATACCTTTTGCGGTGACAACAATATATCATCGCAGAAAGTCTTAATTTTAGCAACCACTACTTTTATCGCAGCTGAAAAGTGCTACAAACATTTTTTAAATCATTAACGTTCAGCGGCGACAGAATAAGTCACCGCAGAAAGTCTTACTTTTAGCGACGACAAAGGAAGTCACCACAGAAGGTATTACTTTTAGCGGCGACAATAAGTGTCGCCGCTGAAAGTAAGACTTTATGCGGCGACTTATTCTGTCATCGCTGAAAGGTCATCGCCAAAAGTCTTTTTTTTTGTAGTGTGAGGCTGGCATCCCTATTAGAAAACCTTTTCTACTCTCGTTATATGAAAGAGTTAAAGTTTAATTTTACTTTAGAATTTTTTACTCAGGGGTTATGAGAATTTGAAATTTTTTTATGAACAATATTATTTTAAAAGTTTATATACCGTAGCAATATCATCTTAATTGTTATTTAGAATTAAATTTGACTATTAATTAACTAAATATATTATAGTGTTAGATCTATGTGTCCTCCACCTCTCTTCTTTTGTATTAGATTTATGGGAAAAAATAAGCCTGTGTTTTCTTAGTTACTCATACCTTACTTAACCTTTATCACCTGAACTAGTTTTAGGGTTAGGGAGCTCTAACAATGTTTGTTCAATTGAAGAAAATTACCTTCAAAATCTCCCTTTTGGTTTGATTAGAATAACTTATGAATGATTTTTCATTGGCTTCCATGTCCTCTCAGTTCGTCCTCAAACTCATCTATATAAATTTATGAGAAAATATAACTTTTAGTCTTGAATTTTTTTCTCAATTATCAATTCAGTTCCCAAAATTTAATTCATAATAACCCAATATTTATAGTTTTTTTTAATTCAAAACAGTTCAGTCTCTATAATTTTTTGACTCTAAACAACAACATAGTTCCTATAATATCTTGACTCCATAAACTATAAGGACTAAGTTTCTTATTCCTATTTTTGCACAACGTACATTGTTCAAACGGGAAATTTTTAATTAATTAATTATGGGCAACGATTTTCAGAATCAGAAACATCTTTTTGTAGGGAAAAAACTGACTTTAAACTTTAAGTTCAACCGAATAAATTTTCCAAAACTAATTGGCAATCATCCAAACTAAACCAAGTCAAGAATGAGAAGAATCAATGAAGAAATTCCGTAGCAATGACCTACAAGATCATAAAACCAAAATCACACAACTAGGTCCAACCGTTATATGTTGTAAGCATTAGAAGAAACGTTTGCTAGAGTCAGAGAAAAACTATGCCATGAAATTACTCCACTACTGAATCATCTAAGTCTTGACTTGATTTTTGCTATTGCATCCATAAAAAGAGCAGAAAGCTTGCAAAAACATCAAGAGAAAGATAAACAAGACAACTAGAAATGTCAGAAACTGCCATGAACCTAACACAGAAAGCTTCATAAATCTCCAAACTTTAACGCTCATCCTACCATTATAATACTTGTTTACATCATTAATGACCTCATCCAAGAATGGTACTTTTGCCAATTTAATGGATCTACTCATCCCATTCCATAGGTTAGCCACTTGTTCATTACTCTTCAAGTGATTCAGAACAATCCCTTTTTCACTCAGAATCTTTGCATCTTCCTCAGAATCTATAATCCCATTCATAAATTCTGTGTATCTTGTGAAAATAAGTGGCCCATTTGTAATTGAAGCTTCATATGCAACCAAGTTTTTCAGCAAAACTTTAGTATTGACGTCTATGGCTATTGTGGGAAGGTAAAGTGTGGCCGTTTCTGCTTCAAATCTAATGCTTTGAATTGCTCCATTATTAGTGGGTGAGAAACAAATTCCAGAATTTGAGAGTTCTGTAACACAAGGGATAGTGATTTCCTCCATGAATGGTGTGTTGAGATCAACAATTTCTGGTTTTGATTGCTCATTCTCTTGTGAGAAAAACAAGTATTCCAAAGGATGTTTTATAATTCCCACCACAGGAAGGTTACAAATGATTGTCAAAGGCAAACAAATGATGATCTTCATTGGCTTGTATAACAGAACCTAAGGAAAATAACTGAATATTAATATTCTGAAATATACTCAAAGTCACACATACAAAATTACTAATGACTAAATGTAAACTGAAGGTTTAGGGCGTACCTCAAATCTGACCAAGTAAATGGGTTGCCCACATGAAACTGAGTAACAATCAGGACTCAGTTTATTTTACACAACAAAAGCACAGAGGGAGCGTAGAATAGAGTTTTTCAGGGAAAGCGGAAATCTTTCAAGAAGAAGGGATTTAGGGAGTCAGTTGACGTACGCTCAGTATCTCTATGCAGACCTCTCCTCTCAAATGGATTGGGGGTGTCTACTACCCACTTAGTTACCCCTCAAAATTCCCCAACTTGGCAAATTTTTTTTTTATCATTATATTTTACATAAAATGAATGAAATTTTAATATCTTATGGGCAAAAATGGTGTTGTTTTCAATTTTACAATTTTTTAAAGAATTTATACTCAAAGTGGGTAGTGTCTTTTTAATTTAGAGTATTAAATCTTTAAGAAATCATAAAAGATTGAAAATAGTACCAATTTTTTTTTTTTGCACAAGATATCAAAATTTCACACATTTTATATAGAATCTAATGATGAAAAAATAATAAACAAATATTTGGGAAGTTGGGGAATTTTGAGGAGCAGCAAACACCCCAAATCCCTCAAAAATTACTCTTCTTGAAAAAAAATTCTTCTCCTCTCCTTCTGTGCATTAGCGATGTAAGATTAACTCAGTTTCATATGGGCAATCCAGATATTTAGTCGAATTCAAGGTATGCCCTAAACCTTCACCAACAAATTCCAAACAAGATAAAGATGGTTTATATATTTTTACATACAAGAGCCAAAATGATATCACAATTAGAGAAATCTTACATAAGTTGATACACGTATAAGAATTTAACTTGAAATAAAAGAAATTCAACAATACCTTTTGAATGAAACTTATTGATGACACGGTCAATTTTGAAGCCATCCTCCAAATATCATTGAGGGCTTGCTTAACATATCTCACAAATGATTTTTCATTGCCTTCCATGTCTCTATTATGGTCCTCACAGTCAATCATATTACTTGGCTGTTCTTCCAATTTGGGCACAATCATATTATACAAGAAATCTAACAAATGTGCACATTGTGAAACCAGGATTTTCTCTAAATAATTTTCTTTAATCATCTTAAAAGGGGAACTTTCTTGAAACAGCCCTATCAACATAGCAAGAAGCATATCATCTGCCGATTCTATGCATGACAATTTGAACTCTAAAACTTTTCTCAAAACAAATAATGGTATCTGATTCTCAAGCATTAGTATGTCCCTTAGGGTTTCATTTTGGGCTAATAATTTCCTCCCACCATAATCAATCACTCTTCCTTCTTGAAGAAACTCAAGCAAGAAGGAGGCATCAATAATCATCATCCACACTAAGGTTTCGCCATTGAAATTTAAGTACTTGTGGTAGCATGCTCTAATCCTATGCTCATATTTTCTTAATTGATCAACAAAATGTTCTAATAAGTTGATGCGAATTTGAAGCTTTTTTTGAAGTCTTTTTGTAGCAGCAAGTTTTACCCTCTCCGTATCCCTTAGCTCTGGACGCCAACAATGGTAAGGACCAATTGCAATCTGTTAAAGTACTATCAAAGTTTAGTTGATATGAATAGATACTGTTTCTTTTGTCAAAACAAAAAGAATAGATACTATTTCTTCCCTATGATATAGGGTCATATCTAGATACTATTTCTTCCATATGATCTAGTTCAATTGGTCAATTAAATAGAAATCTCAATGCCAATAATTTTGTAGCTTAGTGACATGGAAGTTTCTTGGTAAATAGGAGGTAGCGGGCTCAATCGCCCTTTAAATAAAAAAAATAAAATTTTATACTTAATCACCCATTTTCTAAAACCGAAAAAGTAGAAGTAAAAAAAAATGAAAATGAAAATGGCTAGAATATTAGTTTGCTCCATTCATACATTTTACTATTATTTTATATTTTTGATTTAGTGAAGGTATCTCTACCCTTTCGATGTTTAAAACATAAAGAGTTTTTCACCTGTCCCAATAAGTATACTTTTTATATTCGAACTTGTATTCTCTCTTTATAGGGATGAAGCCATTTATCACCTCCACTAATAGCTAGTTTTACTATTATTTTTTAGTTGTTAGGACAAAATGGCATCATTTGTTAATCATTATTAATTAATTTCCTAATATATATTATAAACATATTGAATTAATTTTTATTTTCAATTCAATTTTGAATCAATGGCAATTCAATTTTGAAAATATTATAATAATATCGTGTTTGATTCCTCCTAAAGATATAATGTCCCTGACAATAAAATTAGTTAAATTATTGGCAGTGTATAAAATAATCTAAAGTATTTAGAAAATTACTTAACGGACAAAACAGTAAAGCATTTGGAAAGATTAAAATGAAAAGTTAATAAATTTCTTAAGAATAAATAAAATGTGTATTTACTTTAAAATGAGTGAGAAAAATATATTAAGACCTGTTTAGGGACATAAGAAACAGGATCGTTAGTCATAAGGGACTTAGGAACATTGAAAATAGACACAAGGAATTCGCCATCGTCTTCCTCGTCAAGCTCTTCTTCTAGTGTTTGACGTATGTGAATCACCCATCTAAGCTCGTCTATGTCGGATTTGTTGAACTCATTTGAGATGTTAGGTCTGAAAAAAGACATGAATGAGTAATTGAAGTATCTTGCAATAGCTGTTCTTGTTTGCCTTGAAAGAGATATTTAGGGAAGGTTAATTAAGAGACATGTTGAGCTTTTATTTTATCACTGAAACGTAATTGATTTCGCAACTCCTAATGAAATAATGACGAATATGAGTTCATTTTAAAATCAATGCCCATTAATTCACAGTTTCTTTTTAAAATGGCAAAAGTGCAGCTGTGATCACTAACTTTATATAAGGTTTTAATTTGCCTGATTAATTTTAAGAAGCAGCTTTTCAATCCCTAACCCTTACATAGTTAATTTCATATGATTTTTTTAACTTATTTTAAAAATTAAACTTAATATGTTAGTATTTAAAAATATTTTTTCATTTAAAATTTCAATGTCAATATTATTTGTTAATGGAATTAGGGTTAAAGGATTAAAATATATTTTATAAAATTAATGGATTATATTGAAACCTTGTATAAAGTTAAAGAATTAAAAGTGTACTTTTGCTTTTTAAAATTTATGTTAGATGAAGATAAATAACAAAAATTGTAGTTAGGTTTCAGTTTCTCTTCATTTAATTTAATTTTAGTTTGTTTCACATTTTCTCTTAATTTATCAAAAACAACGTATGAAGGACAAAGTACAGACTTTGGTTGAGAATATAACTTCCAACTATTTATTTAAAGGACGAGAGCCTTTATCACTAATGACAAAATGAGTTGATTATGGATTTTGTTTTCTTGAAAATTATGCAGTTTTTGCGTTGATGTAATCTCTGCCATTTATTTACAATAAATTATGCAATTTAATTACTTCATACCCACTTTAGAAAAGCTCTCTTGGAATACAAACATTAGGACTGGAAAGTATCCTTTTTTTTTCTTTCAAAATTGTGTCGAATTTTTTAAGCCTGTTGAGAGGGATTGATATGTATTTCTTTTTCTTTGGAGGATTTTGTAATATCAATGGAGGATTAGCGGGGAATAAGGATATAATGGGAATTTTGATGATTTGGCATTCATTTATAGATTATTTTCTTCTAATCAAATATACAAAAGTAAAAAAATATTATATTATATTAAACAAATATTATATTCTATTCTATGTCATGATAACATAATTATGCCTTATAATAGGAAAAAAAATGTTTTTGAAATGGTTTAGAAGCTTTATTTTACAAAATTAATGAGTAAATGATTACTAAGCTATATCCATATACTATTTAGTAAGTGAACGTTTTACTAGCATTTATTCATTTATAATTGTTTTTTTTTCTTAAACTTGATTTAGCTTTCTAACAACAATTTATTTATATAATCATTGTTATCTGTTTAGTGTTCAAAACCTTTTATTAATCTCTTTGTTTTGTGATCTAATAAATGTTTCTAGTGTATTAAATGAATAACAAAAGATATTAACTCTTGTGAAGTCTACTCGATCAATTTCTTATTTGTTTTATATTCATTTACTCTTTGGGCGATCGAATATCAAATCAAAAATGTTTTTGAATCAACTTAAGTATATCGTGTTGGAATTGTGTGTTTTAAAACTAGTAAAGGACTATTCAGTTGTAAATGTGGGAATAAGTATCTTCATAGTAGAGTCAATTCTATTATAGACATTATTGAAATATTAAATATGACATATCTTCTAATAAGGATTCAAATATTAATTCATCAAGTTATGAGGAATTAACCTACGTTGATTTATACCCAACCCTTGTTAGTTTTCAAAATTTTATAATTCTACTAAGATGTATTTGCCAACTCCTTTGTTTAAAATTGTGTTTCTATAAAACTCAGTAGACATTTATTATGTTTGATTCGTTTACCTCTATTTCTAGAATATTTGAAGAACACAAAGTTTGAATTTACTCGATGATATTCATTTATCCTTGTTATATTGGACATAATGGTTTATAACATTATGGGCCCGTTCGGTTCAACCCCATTACACCTATGCAATGAAGTGCAATTAAAATGCAATAGGAGACTCACCCACTATAGCTAGATGCGCGATGCGGATCAGATTCGGATGTAATCGGGGCAAAGTTCTAATGAATTGGGTAGGAAACTAAAAAAATAAAAAGAATGCCATGCAATAACCAACGAGGGTTAGTCCGAGTGATAGGTGGCTCGGTATCGCTTAAGCGAGGTCTCGAGTTTGAGCCTTGACGTATGCAGAAAATCCCCGTTAGGAGACTCACCCACCATAGCCAGGTACGTGACGCGGGTCAGATTCGGATGTAGTCGGGGAAAAGCTCCGGTGAACCAGATGGGCAACAAAAAAAAAAGAATACAATGCAATATTGGTTACCTAGATAGTGTTCGGTATGTCTTTTTTTTTTTTTGAGGAAATGCAATGGTTTAATAAGAGAAAGACCATTTTACTATTAAAACATTAAACGTTTTTTCACATCAGCGTGCTCTTTTAAACCTCAATCATATCTGTCAAATCTCAAACATTTTCTATAATGATTTACATTTTATATTGCCATTTCCTTCACAGCCTTTGCATTTTGTAGTTCCATCTATTGTCAAGGATAAGGCTTGATTAGTTATAGTTTTTATTCATTGCTAGAGATGCAAGCACAAATGAGCTTGATGATGCCAACACAGTGGCTATAGCAGATCACAGAGAAGAGATCTCTGAGTTGATGCATGAGGAGTTTGCAACCCAACCTACATGGGAAAACAATGACGTCTCTCCCTCTTAGAGTATATTTCCAAGAGGGAGTAGAAAAGAAGGAGGAATAACGCTTAGTAAGAAAATTGTTCATCTTGAAATGGAGGTGTCAGAGGTGAGTTTGAAACAGGAGGAGCCAAGTAAGTGGTAAAGCTGGTGTAAGAATGGAGGGGTAGAAAGAAGAAGCGGCGGCTTCAAGGGTGAGTAAAGTTGGTAGGAAGGCAATAGGGTTATTGATGGCATAGAGAGTTTTTAGGGGTGAGTCCACGAGGCTGTAAGATGTGGCATTTGTTTTTAAAGGCAAATATTGACTTTTCATCTTTGATGACTCCCAAGGTTTTATCAAATTTTCATGCATTACTGCATTTAAAAGGGAGTCATCTTAGTGTTATTTGAGATAAATTAGTACTTATTTGAAGAAAATTAAGAAAAATAAAGTTTAAGTGGATAATATCTTGGTTTAGTAGTTCCTGGACTCGAATATTAGTTAATGGATTTATCTTTATGTATACGATGGCCCAAGATAAGGGCCCAAGTCTGGAAGGGCAGAACTGGAAAGAAAAAGTAATCAGAGTACCTTTTTCCCTAACAAAGCAAGCTTCGCCCCAATGAAGCGCCATTTTGTGTAAAACGCACAGTTTGGCATTTCTAAGCAAATTTAGGGTTGCAAGAAGAGGAATTTGTCAGTTTAGAACAGAGGGACGCATTTTTTGACTGGGTGACAACTTTTGGAGCTTAAAGAGCTTAGTTTTGGAGAGTTTTGAAGACTTGGGAGCTTGGGATTGAAGATTCAAAGAAATTTGGGCTTCATTTCTTGGTTTCTTTTGTTCTCTCTTCTCTCTTTTTTATTCATTTGTTGTTATAGACAAGAATTTTGTAGAAATTTGTTGTTTATTTCATATTATACGTAGCTAAATCTTATTTTCTAGGATTGTCTTGAACCTTTCTATGGATTGAAGCTTGTATTTACCTTTTATGAGTAATGATATATATGTGTGTGTGAGTGTGTGTGTGTGTGTGTGTGTTTTGATTTTATTCTCTTCTTAATGCCTTTTGATGTTTGATCACCATCAAGTTAATTAGTTCACTTGGGTTAGATTTGACAAAACTAATTTAAGAGTTGAAAGTGTTTAAAATCATGTTTGACTTAAAATTTAATCAATAAATGAAGGGTTTTATTTCGTTCAAATAGAGATTTTTTTCAAAACTTATATTGTCATGAAAGGGTTGGTACTAAAATTTAGTTTTCATTAATTGCACTAAGAGATTGGACATTTTAATGGAAACGAATAATTGTTTTTTACTTAAGAAAGATTAATAAGTGTTTAATGCCTTTGGCAAATACATGTTTTCATTGCTTGTTAATTGAAGGTATCAAAATCAAGTTTCATGAAGTAAAAAGGGGATAGATAATCCTAGATCTTTCTTTTATCTTGAAGTAAAGTTTCAATTCATTTTTATTTGTTCAACTCACTCTTTAAATTTTTAGCAAGTCCTTTTCAAATAATTGGTTTATCAAACATTTGGTTCATCAATCTAGTTGAAAAATATTTGCAAGAATGCACTCTCTTTTTTCCTTAATCTCTATGGTAATAACTTTTTATACTACTTGCACCCCATATGTTGTAGAAGCTAAATGGCGAACAAGTTAATGGCATCGGCATCTAAGGATTAAGGCTATAGTGTTGTGATTATTGCTTTTATGTGATTAATTACTACTAAGTTGTTTATAGTTATAATTTAATTATAGTTTAGTTATAGAGTTTTTGTTTAGTTTTATTAGTTTAATGCTTTTGCTTGAGTGTGATAAATTGTTTTTTGTGTTTAATTTACAATTGTAGATACTTTTGGTGACATATGCAAGACAGTTTGGAGGTTATTCTTGAAGGAGTTGTGGAAAACTATCATTCTTCTCAAGAAACTGAAGTTGTACCGGATACACCAAATCAACAGCCACCACTTGGAACACCATTACACCAACATTAGTTTGATCCACCACCCTATTGAATCCAAACAACATGGCTAAAGGTGAGAATGATCTTCACACTTTGGATGATTTCCTTGACAAAGAAGGGCACACTTACCATTCTAGTATTCCAACATACATACACAGAGCTTTGAGGGCAAACCTATGATGATTCAAATGTTACAGATCAATGGGCAATTCAATGGAAATTTTGATTAAGATCCTAGTGAGCATTTGCAAAATTTTGTGGAGATGTGTGAGAATTTTAAGCAACAGAAATTTTTAAAAATGCTTTATGATTAAGTCTATTCCCTATGTCTTTGAAGGACAAAGCAAAGGCATGGCTGAACTCTAGGCTAGAGAACTCTATTTCTAGATGGGCAGAATTAGAGGCACAGTTCAAGGCAAGGTTCATTCCTAGGGGTAAAAGAGCCATTATGATAGGAGAGTTCTTGAATTTTCTACAACAACCAGGGGAGATATTCTTTGAAGATTGGGAGCGTTTTAAGGATTTGGTGAAGAATTGTCTAACCATGAGAAAAAGAAGTATATTCTCATGGAAGATTTTTTGGAATGGATTAGATGAACCTACGGTGGATAAGTTGAATAATACAGTGAAAGGAAATGTTGGGAAGTTGGAAGTCAATAGGTTATATAACTTATATGAAGAAGTGGCCTATAGTGATATGCAAATTCACATAAGAGAAGAAATGCATACCCTACTCACAAGGAGTAAAGTTCATCAAAGGATATTGCTTCACAACTTGAAACCATGATCAAGACATTCGAACAACTTGAAATACAAATGAAAAAGGGTAACTCCTTGGGTGTTAAAACTATTCAAACTCCCCTATATTTTTGTGAACATTGTGGAGAATGGCATCTTTCATATCAATGCCCTTACATATTAGAAATAGGGAACTATTTGCAAAGGAATCCTCAAAACAACCATTGTTCTCAAACCTATAACCGAGGTTGGAGAAACCACTCTTGGAAAGAAGGGAATTCACTAAATCCATAGCTCGCTTCTACTTCTAGGACTAAACCTATAGCTCCACTAGGCTTTGAACATCAACAAAAGCCTAAGGAAAGTGAATCTAGAATGAATCAAATATTGATGCAAATATTAAAGAACCAAGAGGTCGATAGAGCTTAGAATGAGGCCAAGCTTTTCTTACATGATACCACAATCAAGAACATTAAAGTCCAAATGGGTCAAATGGCTTCTCAGATCAATGTCTTGCAAAAGGGAGGCCTACCTAGTGACACTTCTCCTAATCCAAGAAGGGAAGGGAAGGAAGAATACAAGGCAATCACCCTATAAGAAGTGGCAAGCAACACTAGATGCCAAGGATTCTAGAGTTGAAAGACAAAATAAGGAGAGTATGGTGATACGTCCTAATGATGAGCCTATTTTTGCTATGAAGACATTATGATTGAAGATGATGAAACCAAAAAAAGGAAGCAAACCGAAGAAAATATTGAAGATGTGATTAAGGTTGGTAAAGAAGAATTGCATAAAGTCAATGAGAAGAAGAGGAAAACCACTACTTCACCTCCCAAAATACCTCTGCAACCGCTTCCTCAAATATTCAAGAAGAAAGAAGTGGATGTTCAATTCAAGAAGTTCTTGGAGATGTTTAAGCAATTGCATATCAACATTCCTTTCACCGAAGAACTTGAGCAAATGCCAAAGTATGCCAAGTTCTTAAAGGATGTTTTGGCCAAGAAGAGAAGGTTTAGTGAGTTTGAGACTATGCCTTTGATAGAGGATTGTAGTGCTATCTTGTAAAAAACCTTCCACCAAAGTTGAAGGATCTAGAGAGTTTGTTTCTACATTCTATGTAACATTTTCCAAAACTTCATTGGTAAATTTATGATCTTCGAGAAAGTGCAAAACCTACTATTGTGACCTTGCTCTTTTTGTACTAGAGTATCCCTTCTCCAAAAGGCATAATTGAATATATTTTGGTAAAAGTAGATAAGTTTATTTTCCTGTTAGATTTCATTATTCTTGATTGTGAAGTAGATTGGAACCTATTATCTTGAGAAGACAATTTTTAGCTACTGCCCAAACACTTATTGATATGGAGAAGGGTGAGATTACATTGAGGTTGAAGGATGAGAATATGGTCTTCAACATGAGCAAGGCTTTGAAGTTTCATGATGATAACTCTTAATGTTCCTTTATAGGGTTACTTGACTCAATTATTCAAGAAGAAGCCTATGCAACCATGATTGGGGATCCACTAGAATCTATATGGGGTTGAATAGCCTAGATGAAGTAAATGAATAGTATGTTGAAGTGTTTAGCGTGGAATCATCTTCAATTCCAAGGTTTGCTACTGGCTTTCTGTATAAGAGTACCTTTGCCCCAGTAAAGCAAGCTTCGCCTTATTGAAACACGATTTTGTGCAAAACACAGTTTGGCATTTCTAAGCTAATTTAGGGTTAAAAGAAGAGGAATCTGACAATTTATAACAAAGGGACGCATTTTCTGACTAAGTGACAACTTTTGGAGCAAGATATAGCTTAGTTTGGGAGAATTTTGAAGACTTGGGAGCTTGGGATTAAAGATTCAAAGGAATTTGGGCTTCATTTCTTAGTTTCTTTTGTTATTTATTCTCTCATTTATTCATTTGATGTTATAGACATGAATTTTGTAGAGATTTGTTGTTTTTTTAGATTATGCATAGCTGAATCTTATTTTTCTCATATTATCTTGAACATTTTAATGAATTGAAGCTTGTATTTGCGTTCTTTTATGAGTAATGATATTTGTGTTGATTTTATTCTCTTCTTAATGCCTCTTGATGTTTGATCACCATCGAGTTGATTAGTTCACTTAGGTTAGACTTGAGAAAGCTAATTTGAGAGTTGAACTTTCTTAAAATCCTATTTGACTTAAAATTCAATCAGTAAATGAAGGGTTTATTTAGTTCGAATAGAGATATTGTTCAAAACTTACATTGTCAAGAAAGTGTTGGTGCTAAAACTTAATTTTCATTAATTGCACCAAGAGATTCGACATTTTAATGGAAAAGAACATCTGGTTTTGACTTGGGAAATATTAATTAAGTGTTTAATGCCTTTAGCATGTTAGAATCCATACTTAATAATGTTTTGATGATGTCAAAAGTAACTCAAATTATTTTGGTAAAAGATCATTTAATCAATCAAGTTATTTGACAAAAGAAAAAGTTAATCAATCAAGTTAGATCAAGTTAATCGGGTTAATCGAATAATAAGTATTATTTAATCGATTGAATATTCGATTAATGACAAGACATTACTATGTTGTTTAAAAGAAAGTCAGTTAATTGATTAATGAGTATCCATTAATTGAGTGACTGTTCAATTAATATCATAGAGTTGCTCTCTGAAATTAAAAAGATAAACCAATTAATCGATTAATTATAATTAATCAATTGTCTATTCTATTAATCTATTCAGAACTATTTTTCTTTAGACAAAACAAACACTATTAATCTATTAGTTAATCGATTAATTTAAATTAATGCATTAACTATTCGATTAATATGTTTTGAAAATCTTCCTATCAATTCCTCTAGAGACATTAATTGACTAAGAATTTGATTAATTTATATTAATGGATTAACTGTTCGATTAATATGTTTGAAAACCTTTCTGCGTCAATTCCTCCAGAGACATTAATCGACTAAGGATTCGATTAATTTACATTAATTGATTAGTTATTCAATTAACTTCACATATTTCAATGATACTTCTCTGTTTACGTTGCAAGTTGACTTGGTGATTAATAAGAACTTTCCTAAAGTGAGAATTTAAAATATACAAATTATTTGTCTAAAAAGATAATATTCCAATATATTAATTCCCCATTGTTCTAATTTTATTTTATTTATTAATTTCTTACCATATTGATAAATAGGGACAAAATCAATAATAAAACTCTCCTTAAATATACTAAAATCAATATAAAAATAAGAGTTTATTGTCAAGCGGCTCTAAAAGAATCACATGGTAAAGCTGTAAAGAGAATATTTAGATAGCATACTCAAACTCAGACCATGGAGGGTACAAAATAGATAGGAAAAACACTAGTAAACAATGTGAATTCCTTGTTGATTGTTTAGTCTCATGGTTCAATAAGAAGCAATACATTATAGATATATCATCAACAGAAGCTGGATATGTAGCCGTTGGAAGTTATTGTGCACAAGTACTATGACTCAAAGAACAACTTCAGGATTTGAGAATACAACTTCAAAGAATCCCATACTTCATTCCCAGACTAAGAACATTGATATTAGACATTATTTTATAAGAGATCATGTGCAGAAAAAATATATAAAAGTTGACTTCATCCCAAATCATCTTCTACTAACAGAATTTTCGCTAAACCGCTTGCTCATGATCAATTCAACTATATCAGGAGAAAATTGGGAATGTTAAATCCCAATGAGTTGTAAGGATTTTATTTCTATAATAAACTAACTAAACTTGTTTTTCTATAAACTTTTTTTCAGCCTTCATTTTCTCAAAATAATTATTCAATATCTATGTTTTGATAATTCAAGTTGGTAACTTAAGCTTCAGAGTATCTATTTATATTTTTGCAAGATTCTCTATTATTGGATTAGAAAACAAAAGCTGACAGAGGATATATTAATCCAACACCTAATCGATTAATTAAGGAGGTAACTTTATTCTTTTTGTGAAATATACGGTAAATATCTTTTTTTAATTAATTGACTAACAGTTCCATTAATTGAGATTAATCGAATGTCTAATCAATTAATCTGTGCTAAATATGTGTTAAATATTATTTTTCTTTGGGAATTAATCTATTAACAATTTGATTAATTGAGATTAATCAAACATTTAATAGATTAATCATTGTTGAATGTATTAAACGTTATTTTTCTTAGAAATTAATCAATTAATAATTCGATTAATTGTAATTAATTTAACAGCTAATCAATTAATTTGTCTAAATATATATATCTGATAAAATTAATCGATTAATGGGCATTAATCGATTATTTAATCATAATCAATTAGTTAATCAATTAATATTGATTTTTATTAGCAATCAATCATAACTCTTCACTATTCAACTCGAGCCCTAATCGACTAATCTTTATTTTCTCTCATTTTCAACCTTCACAAATCCTCAAATCTGCTTGTGGGATACCTTGCGCACACTTCATAGATCAAAACCCACCAAAAATCACTCATAAATTCCTACATTTCACCATTTAATCACTCAAAACCCATATTATTTATGGAAGCAATGGATAGAACCAAGACAACTAATCCTGACAGCTCTGAGCATAATCCATCCAAGTCAACATCTAATGCTCCTCAGACATCAGTTTTGAAGGATAAGAAGAAGAAATACTAGGCTAAAGTGGCCAAGGATGACCCAGATACCTCAAAAAGCAAAAATAAGGAGCAGTCGAGTAAGGCACCGTTAAAAGCAACAACCAAGGGTAGAATCAAAGTTCACATTTTTGAGCCCTCTCGTCATTCTACTTCAAAGAAAAAGGCAAGGTCACAACAATCTCATTATGACATGGACTCTAATCATGAATTCACAGTAATGTTAGAAAAGACAGTGAAGACTACCACTGAGCCACTTAGCAAGATGCAGAAGACTCCAAGGAAGGCCTCTATAATTCCATCTCTTTCAAGTTCTCAGCCATCAAGTTTACTTTTTCTACAAGGTAATTTGGATTTAGATGTTAATATGGCTAAGTTTAACTCAGAGTTTAAGGAGAGGAAATATTGCCCTGTAGTTTATGTGGATATTCCTAAACTTAAGGATGATCAGAAGGTCAATTTGGACTTGATAGAGCCACTACACTATTTTAAGAATTGTCTTAGGATTAATGAACAATATAGTCTAGATGTAGTTAGAATGTTTTACTACAATATGGAGATTTTTGACACATTGGATGATAATGACAACATTGTAGATAATTATCTAACTACAAGATTGAGAGGTCAAAGATCAAGCTGAACTTCAGTTCCATTAATCATATTAGAGGTTCTATGAAATCGATACCAATGAAGACTATAGATCATGCCAAGGTTGATCACATTCTTCTGCATACCAACAAGCCTTTCCCTTGGTCTCTTTCCTTCACCCCGAGTCAGATGTATGATTTTTACTCCATCATCCATTACATCTATTCTTGGTGCATAATCATCAAGGCCAACAGCTTCACTTATCTCAATCAGCAGGACCACATCACACTGGCTAGGATAATTAGTGGAGAGAATCTCAAGTTATGAGCTTTTATCTATAGTCAGAAGATGGACCTTTGTCTCATCAGATCAAAGACCACCCATATGCCTTATCCTTTGCTTGTTTCCTTCTTCCTCAAGCATTTTAATATTCATCATCTAGAAGGAAAAAGAATGAACAAATTGGAACTTTTGGATTGTCTCAACTGTACAAGATGAAGATCAAACTCCCTTATAATGCCAAGAAGGGACTGATTCCAAAAGACCTTCAAAACAAGCAGCCTATGGGCAGTGCTTCCCTTCTTCAGGATGAAGGGCATTCCTCTGTTGAACCTCAAGTTTCTACTGCACTGTTATTTTTGGGTGCATCTATTCATAGGTATCTCCATACTGAGTTTACAAAGTGACTCAATGCCTCCAGGAAAGAAGTAAACATCAATCATGATAGGCATAGCTATGGGATCCAGATACTTCCGAAAAGTCATATCCAGGATTTTTCAGCTTTCAAGGAAGAAGTGAAAGAGAGGGAAGAGGCTATTTATCAAGAGGTATTTGATGTGAAGAATATTCTTCTCACTTATCTGAACAACCTTGGACTTTCTATCTCAAAGGAAGAGCTCGGGGAACATCCTCCTACTTAGAAGACCATATTCCATCTCCACCATCTTTAGAGCCTTAGCCTGTAGTTCATGTCCCTTCACCATTTCCATCCTCAATATCTGTAACTCCTGCTTATTCAATCATTGTACCATTCCTTCCATTACCCTTACTTCCCATGACTATTCCTTCCACTCTAGCTCTAAACCTTTTGGATTATGTCAAAAAGGGGGAGAGAGGAAGTGAAGAAAAGAATGATGATTCATCTCTTGAGTCACTTGATTGACTGACTGCTGGTTTTGATTATTTTATTTCTTGTATAATTGTTTTTAATTGTATAATTGATTACTGATGTTATTTCAATATACTCAAGTTATGATAATTATGTTCTATTTTATCTCATGTTAAGTATGTTGATTCACTTGGTTTTGTCATCATCAAAAAGGGAAGAATGTTAGAATCTATACTTAATGATGTTTTGATGATGTCAAAAGTAACTCAAATTATTTTGGTAAAAGATTATTTAATCAATCAAATTGTTTGCCAAAAGAAACAAGTTAATCAATCAAGTTAGATATAATTAATCAATTAGTCAATTGATTAATGAGTATCATTTAATCAATTGAAGGTTCGATTAATGTCAAGACATTACTCTATTGTTAAAAAAAAGTAAATTAATCGATTAATGAGTGTCTCTTAATCGATTGACTACTCGATTAATATCATAGAATTTCTCTCTAGAATTGAAAAGATTAGTCGATTAATTGATGAGTTATTCGATTAATTATAATTAATCAATTGTCTATTATATTAATATATTCAAAACTAAATTAATGCATTAATTTTTATAATTAATCAATTGTCTATTCGATTAATATATTCAAAACTAAATTAATACATTAACTATTCAATTAATATGTTTTGAAAGCCTTTCCGTGTCAATTCTTCTAAAGACATTAATCGACTAAGGATTCGATTAATTTATATTAATGGATTGAATGTTCGATTAATATATTTTGAAAACCTTTCTGTTCCAATTCCTCCAGAGATATTAATAGACTAAGAATTCGATTAATTTACATTAATGGATTGATTATTCTATTAAAATATTTTGAAAACCTTTCTATGTCAATTCTTCTAGATACATTAATCAACTAAGGATTCGATTAATTTATATTAATAGATTAGTTGTTCGATTAACTTCATATATTTCAATTATACTTCTTTGTTTATGTTGAAATTATTTGCATCTCTCACTGAGCTATATATGTTTGATTCAAATCTAAAGTATGTTCCTGTTTCTTATCATTTTTCATTATAAATCTTTTGAGAAACTTATCAATTTATATTGAATATGGTTGAACAATTTAATCAATATAATGCTCTGTTTTATGTTTTCTACATTAATTAAAATATTAATCGAATTAATGGTGATTAATCATTAGTTAATCGATTAATACAGTATATTTTTTTAGAAAGCCATATGAACCTTATCAAAACTTGATCTTTATAATATGAGTTGATTATTAGTTGTTCATACACATAATCAATGCTTAAACTCCTGATAAATCTACTAAAAGTTTGAAATGATAAAGACTATGTCAATGGAAACTTGCTACATCCGGTAAAGTATTAAATACTCACCTAACCACCAACGACACCTTCACTCTAATGGTTACAAGCTTGAGTCTAATGGCTACCAAATGAAGTAAATGTTATTTAAGAAAAACCTGGTAAAAGACCTTCATACTCAAAACATCTTGGCAACTGATAGGTATAATAATCTTCAGGCCTTGCTATTGTTGATAGAGGATTAATCCTTATAGTTTAATTTTCTAAAATGATAACATGCTGAACTTAGATAAAATATTACTTTTCGAATACTAAATGTATGGCATGATTAGAGAGTTAATTTTAATTATAAATATAAGACTTATTTCCTAAATTTACCAACTCTTTCCTAAATTATCCCGATTAATACTCTCTCAACAATAATAAAATAATATGAGGGAAAAAGTTAAAGATGTTTGGGTGTTTTAAGAAAAATATACTATAATAACTAATATAATTAATTTTATTAATATAATCAAATTAATTTAAGACCTTAATTTGATTAGATTAATAAAATTAATTAAATTAGTTATTATAGTATATTTTTTCTAAAGTAACATAAACATCTATAATTTCCTCTCTCCTAATCTAAAAAAATAGATAAATATAGAAAATATATCTTATATTTATATTTAAGATTAAAATTAATTTTACACTTAGATTTTATATTAAGGATGGGAAGAGTATGATTTATTTTATGAAACAACATTACAATTGTCAATTTAATTGACAAATAAAGTAGGCATGGGTTGCTAGAACTTAGAAATGATATTCTATTCAGATCAAAACGGAAAACGGAAAAAGAAATCTATAAAGTACACTGCGGGGTATGTGTGTGTATATTGCGTATGCTGAGCTTAACTAAAAGTTCATTGTTCGCAACTACAAAAGACGATAAACTCAATTTCGTTATTGCCATTACAAGTACCAACTTTCTCTTGTTTAACTTTTTACGGATAATCAATTCAATTTATTAACATATTAGAATTTCATTTATTATAATTCCAATCACAATATCTAAAAAAACATCTTAACTACTAATTATTTAAATTTATATTTAAAAATTATTAACAGTTCATCTTACATGATATTAATATTATTTTAAAAAAATTTCACTTTACTCTTAAATCATAGATGCATTTAACTTCTTTTAAAAATATTTTTGTACCAAAAAATTCAATTCATTAGACAACGACTCATTGTCTGCAACAAAGAAAACGACCGTTCGTCGAGGGGATGGTTCAAATCTATTGAAGAAATTCCCCCGTCTTAGCCTCAAGGGGTTCAAATGATTATGGTTTTTCAACCTTGTCCTCTTCATGGAGTAAACATTCTCTTCACATAAATAGACACTGATAGGGTAGAGAAATGTTACATTTGAATGTACTAAACATTTCAACTGAATCTAATTCAGTAAAAAGTCATTCTACACCCCTGAATTTCAGATAAATGACATGATCAAGCACCAAAATTTGTCAAAATTGGAATGATGGGGTCATTACAATGTCTACTATATACAAAGGATAAGAATTATATCTCCAATAGAGTTGTGATTTGAAAAATAAAGTGTGCAACATTTTCATATGACTACATCAATGAATAATACAGTCAAATTTGATTACACCTTGTGAAGATATCCGCCATTTCCAATCAGATCCAAGCATCTCCAGGAAGGAACTAAGCATCATATGCTAACTTAATGCCATCTATTGAACAAGTCTTCAAACAAATATAGCTCACTGCTATCTCTTAGAAGAACGCCTAGTTTTTTGGCCACCATGAGGAAGCTTATTCTCTTTATCAACGGATGTGAATTCACCAGTTACCCTGCCCAAAAGAGTTCAGTTAGCAACAGTAGTTACTTCAGACAAACCTTTCAGAGGAAATAGAATTTTCTTTTTCCCTTGAAAGAAACAGGACATTTAAACTCTGTTCTTTTATATCAGAATCTGTTTTTAGAATATTTGTATTCTGTTTTCATTTCCCCCTTGTCTTGTCTAGATCATAGGGATTTGAATTGCAGATGCAATCAATCCCCTATAATAATACATATCAAACCAGACCTCCATTCTTGCTCAAGGACAGAAAATTCAAAGGCGGCTTTGAGCTTCTCACGATCAAAATTCAAAATAAAACGATGCTCTCAAAAAATACTGTACCCCTTGCTGGCATAAGCCTTAACTGATTAAAGTTTAAAAAACCACGAGAATTAACAAAAGCACAATAAACAGAGATGTAGGAGTCCAAATACCTATTATACAACAAATTGGCCTCGCCTATTGTCCCTGCAACCTTATTCCGTACCTTACGAACACAAACCTGAAGCACAGCATATAACAGATATATTTATTTTTAGTATAAATAATAAATAATCACTTATAGCATCTACAGTCATTTTGCAAACACACCTGTACTTGATCCATAGGCCCAGCTTCAGGATCACGATTTCGATGAATAACAATTCCATTGTCGCACTTATTTATGAAGTGTGCACTTCCACTTATATCATAGAGATTAGGAGGTCCCCCAACCCAATTTTGTAACTGTTATTTTTATCATGCAACTGTTAAACCATTAGACATATCAGGAAAGGGAAAATGGGAATGGCCGAGATAACAGACTTTTGTTACCAACCTGTCTAGGATGTGCTACAAACCAAACATGGCATCCATGATGCTGGGCAAACCGTTTGATTTTGGTAAGCATCTGACTAACATATTCAGTTTCAGTCCTGAAACAAATTAAGTAAACACCATTAAGCAGTGCTGCTGATGTTTGAACAAAGTATAGGATGCAACAAAGAAAAATGATCGACTCTTCATGTATCCTGGGAGCCATTAATGTATGTGTATATCATAAACAACTAAACATACTAAGGTTCTATCTATTGGCATTATTACCGTATTTTGCTACTACAAAAGTAGCAAGTTCATGATAAGGTCAATTACGGAAATAAAAAAAATAGGCAGAAAAAATTACATGCTTGGAGGGCGCTGATGGTCAAGCTCGTTATAAGGATCAATTACAAGTCCACGCACCCCATGCCTTAGCACAGCTATTTTTGCAAGGTCAAGAACCCATTTTATACTTGGAAGGGCATCATCTTCACACCTAGTATGACCAATAAGGAACGCCAGCATCAAAACTAATAATATTAGTAATTTAAAAGTGCCCAAACAATTTTGGAACTAACACACTAGACAATCACTGCCAAGAACCACCAACAGCCATCAAGAAAAAATATCCATTATTTCTCAACAGACTCAAGGATAGGAGACCAGAAGGCTCCTGATATAAGCACTGATAATTCATTTTTATGCAAACATTCTAAAGGCTCTGAAAGCTATAATTGTACAGATCAAGAAATTTGTAGAAGTCACTGACAAGATTATAGTATTTTCAGCAACAGCACTAGTACGCAAGATAAGGAAATCAATACAAGCAGAGGAGATTCAGCTCCAACAACCAAGACCAGCCCAGATCAAGCAGTTAAAATGGCCGGATCCCTGACTCTGATTTCCACTTCATTTTAACAAGGTTCTATCTTTCTCTAGTTTCAGATAAATACATCACAGTATAACCCATAACTTCCCTCAGTCACAAGAAATGATGAAGATAATAGAGAGCCAACAAATTATCTTGTTATCAATGCTTGAGTAAACAACAGTGGCTCAATTAGCCAGATATCAAATTATAAAACCAGCTAAGCTTGGTGTGTGTGTGTGAGACAGAGAGAGTTTTTTTTTTGGGGGGGGGGGGTGTTGGGGGGAAGAGGAATGCAACCAAGACACCAATAAACTTACCTTATAAGTTGAAAAGTATCTCTTAACCAGATCTTCCCCTGTTCATACTCCTCCACACTCATACGTTCAATAGATTCGCCATAACTATCATCGGACAGACCAAAATATTGGTGATTATAAACATTCACATGAGAATAATACTAAGTATTGCTTATATTGCAAAAGAATTAACAGATAATATTCACTGATTCGATCACCTAAGTATTAGAAAATAAATTTGCAAAAACGTGAATCTAAATTTAATCCTTGGCATCCTTTTCAATCAAATTCTAAATACAATAGTGACTAAAGAGGACATATATTGTTGTATTCCAAAATACTCGGACGATGCATTAGGTGAAAGAATTTTATACATTCCCAGAATAGACTATAGAGATGGCAAAGAATGCTTAATGGCAAAGCTATTGGCTAGGGTAGTAGGCAATTGATAGGGAATTAGGTATTTAGGAAAGTATTAAAACTTAAGAATAGTTTTACCCATTACATCAATGGAGAAGGTGTAAGTTCGCCATGTGTCATAATATATTAGTAAAGAAGTTCAGGGGTCACTACAATGGACATCATAATTGAGTATTTCAAAAATATATTTCAATTATTTCATTCTTCATATATCTAAAATTGTCCTATTTTCTTAACATGTTACCAGAGTCATTTGATCCAACCTGAACTCTATCTGCCAATTCCAAATATAGATGCAATGGCCCATCTCTAACAAGGTATAAGGATCTTGATACCGTATATATTGAACATTGACCTTACTTTTACGTGGAAAAGAGTGTTGAAAAAACAATCAGTCATTAAAGGATAAATGTTTCTTAAAAATTAAGAAATTATTTAAGATTGACATCTCAGTAAGTTGTTTAAGATTGTTGGAAATCATTTTGATTTTGTTTAAGTTACTCTGATTTCTTTATTTAAGGACAATTTGTTTTCTTCGGTCATTTTTAATAATATTCCTTAATGTTTGAGATTAGCTTAAGTATTCTATTTTAATTAGAATTGAGTTATCGCATTTGATTAGGATAAAGTTATCACTGTTTAGACTTGGATTTGGATAGAGCCTACTTCATCTCTTAAGCTGTCAAACAGTGTAACTAGAAATCATGATGAATTAGATTTGCCTATACTCACAGGAAAGAGGTAACAGGAAAGTGGTAAAGTCGTGCACTAAAATACCCTCCCTGTGAGTACATCTCAAATGACAAGTTGTCTCTCAATTACTGGGTTTCAAAGCTAATATTTCAAGTGAGCAGATTACAACGAATACTAATGAAGCAATGAAAAGGTGAAATGGAATAAAGCCATTAAAGATGAGATGAACGCCCTTTTGACAGCAACTACACTAGAAGCTTATTGACTTACCAAAAGGGAAGAAAGTTCTTCTATGCAAGTGGATATTTACTATCAAGTATAACTCTAATGAAAGCATCACTCACCATAAGCAATGCTGGGGGCTCAAGGCCCCATATCACATGAACAATAATAAACCCAACCTTGATAAAGACAACCCAAGATATGAGTGAAAACACAAATAATAATACACAAAGCTCACCGTGCATCAAAGAAAGGTTTCTTTAAGTGCTTTTCTAAAAGTTTCCGTGCATGCTCCCTGACCTGTAGATCAGTCAATTAAAAATTTAAACGTCACCAAACGCCACAGAAAATGTGAGAGGGACTGGTTAGAAAAATGTTGTAGTTAAAGTCAGATCATAATAGACGCTAACAGCATTAGTTATGAATGAAAGATTATGAACTGGTTGGGCGGCAGGAGCATTAAGGATTTAATGAAACTAAAGAAAGGGTACCTACTCATGCAACCACATTAAATGGTAGAAATGTCTGAGTGGTCATAACATTTATATGAATGAAGGTTTAGGTTCCCATTTTGAAGTGTGACACATTTTCAAGTCTTGCAATGATATATTTTGTTTGGTTGATTTAGTTACTCCCAAACTTTTTGGTCTTCCTGTTTTCTCAACACAGCATTAGCACCTGGATATCATTCACCTTGAATCAGACCATGGTTTACCTAATTCCAAGGGTACAAAAAATCGAATAAGTTTATCTAGCTTTACAGAATTCAGGTGGCTGAGTGGGTCGCCTGTTTGCTAGTCCCAGACGCCATTTGTTGTGTTCTCCATATTTTGGTGAAGATGTGAGTTATTTTTTATCACAGCTTAGTTTAGTTTACAAAACCTATAAAACAATAGTCGGTGGCTGAAGATGTGATGCCCGGAAGTTACATTTTATTCATCTCAACAGAGGCAGTTCTTATAGGCATAAACCCTAGGCACGGCGATAACCTCCAGGATCAGCCAGATTACAAAAATCGAAGATAATAACAATAAATCAACAAAACTAAATATCTAATCTTGTCTGCTGAGATTATAGGAATCTCAACTAACTTACTTAAATTAATTCTATCAATAATAATTAAATAAACATCTAATAATGAGATAAATCAGTACCAGTCTTCAACAATGGCTGAATAGCATTTGCCTATTATTAAATATTTTGATTTATGTCCAGAAACTGGCATACACACTAGAGAGCAACTTCTAACAAATCATGTGGAAGCTAATGATTGCAAACTCATACATACTTGTAGTCATCTCAGAAATTACTTATCTCTACCATTCGCAGGAAAAAAAAAAAAAAAAGAGGGGAGTTGAATCCCCGCTTTCTTTTCCTTAACTTACACAAATTATCTCTACCAATGTCTTCCCAAAACCTTATGTTACGGACCTTATTCAATCAATAGAAGTAGACCTTATTCAGTCAACAGACTACCAAAAAAATATGTCAGGTTCAATTATAGACCATGGCTAGAAAAGACATCTAGACATGAAAACATGTATATTTCTTACATGAGTGAAAATTAGCACAGTAAAACAGTTAAGTTGTGGCGATTAGTGTGAATGCTGGATTTATATAATAATAACACGAATGCTACTTTTATACATCAGTATGATCATCAATTGCACTTTCAATATACTGTAAAGCAATACGATGTGTACTAACTAGTACGAAGACTCTAAGATACCTCATTAATGTCAAAATTAATTGTCTACATTTAATGAAAGGGTTTCTCTTCCGATAGCTCACACTCCATAATGATCATATGACTACTGTTAAAAAGCAACAGTATTCAAGCTGTAGCTTGAAAGGGAGTGTTGATATACACTAGTTTAGAATTAATTAATATTATATTTTATTAATTATTTAATTAATTATCTAAGATTTAGTTTGGATATTATTTAAGATCATATTTGAATATTAAATTATCATATCGTAAAAGAATAAATTTGAGATGTTAAAATTATGATAGGATTATATTATCATATATTAGAAGAATAAATCTAAGATATTAGGATTAAAATGGATTATAGATTTAATCTATTAGTTTATATTTTTTCCTATATAAATGCCTATTTGTATTATCATTCGTTTAAGAATTAATAACATTTTGAGGCCCTTATTTTTTCTCTACTTTTAATCCTTCAAATTTTCACATGGTATCAAAGCAGGAATATTATGATGCGTTATTGATCCAGAAATGTAGCAGAAATAAAGAAAGAAGAAGAAACAAAAGGAAAGAAGAGCATAATAGAGGGAAATCGAAGAGAAAAAATGAACAAAGAGAGAAAGAGGAGGATAACAAAATCTGTAATAGCAAGTGTTTGGTTTATCTCAAATCATTTTTCATCCTACTGTTCCAACAGATATGTTACTATTTATACTAGTCACAGTAACTATCAGTAATTACTTACAGTAATCAACAGTAAAACTAATAGTAAAACTTTATAACAATACCCCTTCTTAAAGAGATCCTTGCCCCTAAGGATCAAGTAAGATCAAAATTACAAAACATAGGCTCTTATATTCCGAAAAAAAATCTTCCGCATGTCAAGGAATAAATCTTTGATTTGAATCCAAGATCTAATTCCTTCAAATTGACTTCATCGTAATGCATTGCACACTTCACTTCCTTCTTTTCTGTCCTACTTAAACACCAGACCTTTCCAAAAGCATTGAAATTAATTTTCCCTTAAATCATTCTAACACCAAAATTCTTGTTGGAGTGAAGTTCATAAATGAAACCCACTTCTGAAATAACCCATAATTAATGGCACCCAAAGAAATCGTAAAACCCAATTGCAATGTTATTGGGTTTTTCTCCTCGCTGCCACCTTCTAAACCCATATATCCATATGGCATTACTAAATCTAATAGACTTCCACAGTACTTCTGCCACTTAAGGAATGTGGTAGTCAACTGTAACCCAATACATGAAGGAATAGTAGTTGCAGCAGGTTGAATAGTGCTGGAAATAAGGAAATTTGGAAACCAAATCACTCTGCATATCACTAGCTGGGACCTACTATCACTTGGTGTCTGTTTCCTAACCTCACACCTGTCTCCATGGTACGAAAGAGCATGTAACTCTTCAGCAAAGCCAAAAATTGAAGAGCCATCAACATCAGAGGTGATTTTCACATTATCTCTAGTTAATACAGAAGCAACGTGTGATGGAAGTGAAGAAAAAGAGCCTGTACTCAACGAAACAAAGCTTGAAACAGGAGTAATGGCTTTCGAAACTCCTCCAGTAGAATCCAAATGCCAAGACCCATTAATTCCAGACGTGATTTCCATATTCCCAACTTCTGTACTCAGAGGAAAAGACGAAGCAGAGCTTTTATCAACCATTGAACCTGGGGTCTTGAAATTGAAGGTTAAATTGCTTTCAATATCAATTAGTCTTGTCCCGTCTCAAAATTACCAACACATCTTTCTTGAGTTGCGACAGGTTCTTGGAGCTCTGGGAATTTTCCTTGGGGTCCATTCTTGATCGGTAGGACCATCTTTTTCTTACTCCGCCAAAGCAAAGAAATCTCCTGTACTCGGGCCATACATCGTACCTCAAGCAGCGTTCTTAGATTAAATAATCGGACTGAGTCTGCAATTTCCTCCTTCAGTGCTCCCACGTACAAATCCACCAAGTATGCTTCAGACAGATCCAATCTTGCCAAGATTGTATCGAACTTAACGTTGAATTCTATCAATGTCCTAGTTTGCCAAAGGTGGATGAAATCCAATCTTCTTGCTATATTCTGCGTCGTCATAGCCACCCCACAAACACCTTTACAAAGCTCATTGACAACCCCTCCCAATGCTCTATTTTCAGTATTGCACATTTCTTGCATCATTGTCTGTATTTCTTGACAGAAGGTGCGTCCCAAATTCCGAATTTCGTCCCGCATGCCCAGAAAAGTCTCTATAACCACTATTCGACATGCTGCATCTCGACGTCCATTTTTCTGGCAATTCCTTGAATTCTGGTTTGCAGCGTTCAGGGTCGAGGTCGAGGTCCTAGGAACACGCATTCTGATAACACTTATGTGTTCTTGATCCAGAAATGTAGCAGAAATAAATAAGAAACAGAAGGAAAGAGGAGCATAATAGAGGGAAATCGAAGAGAAAGAAAGAACAGAGAGAGAAAGAGGAGGATAACGAAATCTGTAATGGCAAGTGTTTGGTATATCTCAAATCATTTTCCATCCTACTGTTCCAACAGGTATGTTACTATTTATACTAGTTACAGTAACTATCAATAATTACTTACAGTAATCAACTGTAAAACTAATAGTAAAACTTTAGTCAAGGTATCGAAGAAGAAGAAAAAGGTGAAGCCTAAAGAGAAAGCACGCCTTCAGAAAGTCAATTTTTTTCCTTCAAGTTCGTAGAAGTTCCCTCTCCGATCGTGACTTAACTCAACATCTAAAAGCACTCTCTGTGTGGTGCGACCCGTCTTTACACGTGTTCTCATCAATTATGCTTCAAGTTCATCTCTGCCTCTACCCTTGATCGTTCGTCTCTTCTTTGGTCATTAGAGTTTGAGACTTAATCTCTACTGTTGCCTTTTGTTTTAGGAGTTAAGAGTCACAATCTCATCTATTAATTGTATCTATAGGAAATCGTCCCTGAACTTGTGAATATTGGGTCCATTGCAACTTTAGACACTAACAAATCTCTATGGCCTTGCAACTCTCACCCTGTTCACATTTGTAGCCTAACAAAATATCTTTTTATCAGATCTTCCAAGATCCCAGGAAGTATAAAAGTGCTCAATACAATGAAATAGTTTCTCCTTGGATAACATTGTCTTTCCACTTCGCAGAAGTAGACCTCTTCTATCCGTGAGTGTGCGAATTCATAGTGTTTCTAATTCGCAAGTCCACTCCATATTGTAGAAGTAACTCCCTCTTCTGTCTGTGAGAATCGTCGCCATCGTCTCCTTCATCAAGTTCCTCTCATACAAATGTTCTTGTCAGGCCTCCAATATTGATGTTCTTCGTCAAGTTCGCAACTCTATCTTAAGATACAAATTCAACATCCACTTAACTTCAATTCAATAGTCACTATTGGTTTAAGAATTCAAAGTTCTAGTTATTTTATAATGATGCTACTCACATCCAAGCTGCCTCCGAATTTAAGGGGGAGTGTTGAGAAGCACAAGTATTCAAGCTGTATATCCAACTTAAGGAGAGTGTTAAGATGCACTAGTTTAAAATTAATTATTAATTAATTAATATTATATTTTGTTAGTTATTTAATTAATTATCTAAAATTAAGTTTGGATATTATTTAATATCATATTTGAATATTAAATTATCATATCTTAAAAGAATAAATTTGATATGTTAAGATTATGATAGGATTATATTATCATATCTTAGAAGAATAAATCTTAAGATGTTAGGATTACGATATATTTTAGGTTTAGCCTATTAGCTTATATTTTTGCCTAGATAAAGGCCTATTTGTATTCTCATTTGTTCAAGGATTAATAACATTGAGGCCCTTATTTTCCCTCTACTTTTAATCCTTCAAATTTCCACCACTACATGTGAAGTACACAAGGCAGTAGCAAAATTATCACACTCTTTATCACTCAAAATTATAAAGCAATGATTTATATATGAGAATCTCCTTAATCAACTGTCCCATAGCTCACCCGGTTCTCCATAGAGCAAAGTGCAAATTTCCAACCAGCAATTTGATTGAGATTACACAGAAGAGCATCAATCCACTCACTCTTTCCTGAATTGGGAACCCCCGTTACTATAGTTAACTCCCCTGGCACAACCTGATAAAAGTAATTCAAAAATACAACAAAACAGAAGTATCCATCACCACTCAATAGAAAGAGATTTATAATTATTTATCTACTGTTAAGTGATAACCATGATCTTTATTAAACAGTATTTTAAAATTAGATCAAGTAACTAAGTATAAAACAGTGATGCCTAATGTGCTTCATACAATTTAAGATCTGGAATCATGAACACAATTTTAGCAATCTAACATTTGTAACATTTAACTTAATTCCTTTTAAATGCATTCAAGATTGTGTTGAGTCTTCAAAGTACCGTTGAAGATGTATCTTATGATTAACTTCCCAATAGACTGTACACTATGCAACTTCTTGACTATTGAAAATCATAACATTCTTTCGTTTATTACACCAGATTGCCAGAAACAAGAACAGTGCAGGCTGAGCAGCAAACTAAGGAAATGTCAAGGGCATAAAAGCAATGTCATATGCAGAAGCAACAGGTTTAGTCATGAGGGTTTAGTTGTGAGGAAAAAAAACATCTGTACACTGTTTCTGTTCATATTGTAAATTCTTCATATTTAAAAGATGGTTAGAAACTCACGAGTATCCATTGTTTTTTATAATTAGACTTGTGCTTCTTTTGCTTAACATATAAATTTTGTTTAAATTATTTCTTTTAGACCTGAAAACCTAAATGCACATTTTTTTTGCCAATAACCTGAATGTACGTTTAAAACAATTTAGCTCTGTTATCCAAGAATAAGTACAAGGTCCATACTATTTGTGGTGTATTTTATTCAATAAATACTTAGCAAGTCAAATATACAAAACATAAAAAATTACAGCTCACACATAACGATACAGACATGCAATAAATTGCCATTACATTGTATAAATCATTAAGATTACTCCACCCTGTTGAGATGCCAAACTCATAACCTAAGGTTCGATGATAATATGCATCAATCTCATCAAAGAAGTCCCTGAAGTTAAACAATCCACGTATAGGATATAATTCTGCGTTCTCAATTGTTTCCCTCAGTGCGTCTGCCCCTAAATACATGAGAACCTGTGAATAAATCATTAGGCATAAGGTTGGGACATTGATCATTGAACAAATTACAGACAGACAACTTCAAAATGGCTCTTCATTACAAGTTGGCTAGATCCAGATAATCTATGTATTTCAGAGTGTGCGAGAGTGTGTAAATTCAAGATCTGAAATGCAGTAACTATCTAAAGCATAGTTTCAGTTTGGGCCTACGTTTGGATTGAGAATGGATGGGTTAAGAAGTGAAATATTGATTTTGACATTGTCTTTGAGTTAGAGCAGATGAAGAGAAGACAAATATATAGTGCAAGAATAATCCATTTATGGCCATGCTTTATTCAGCATATTTCCTGCACATATATATATATATATATTTAGGCCACAGGACTCAGAACAGATCATTATGTAGAAATTCATGGAATTTCATTGTCAACTTTATTAGTATTAGATATTGTAGATATTATTAGTGTAAAATGTAATAATTAGCTAATAGCTGAACTAAGGAAATAGGCAAAGGGTCAGGGATTCAATCCCTTGAGCATAATGTCTCATAGCATTTATTTTCCCTCTAGTATAAATTTCACATGTAATCTCCTTGTAGAATCATCAGAAACAAATTTTTGCCTCAAATGTGTCAAGCAATCAGAGCTTGTTGCTCATTTTTTAGTTTGTAACCAATGGGTTTTCCTTTTCTTCATTTCTGGTCTGTAACCCCTTTTTAATCTTCACTTCATCTTGAAACAGTGGTCTTCATTGCCACTTGTCTCTTGGTTTTCCTTCTCTGACTTAACTAAACACCCTCCCATCACTCTAAGACGACGACAATCCGCAAAACAGCAACCGAGGATATCCCAAACAAGCCATGTGGCACCACGCACTGCTTTTGTTTTCAGCTTCATCAGAATCTTATTACCTACCCATCCCAGCCATCAGATCCTCAGATACTTGTTACAGCATTGACACCACCCTTAAAAAACATTAGTTTGGATGTACCGAGTAGGTTGAATGACCACATTTATCTAAAGCTGACATAAGTTTATCCTCTTTGGTCTACTTAATATTCATCTAATGCTAATCATTTTTCATCTATTTGCAATGCTAACCATATGACCCATTCGTTTAAAAGTTTAATAAAGGGAAAGCTATGTTAGAGGACAATCACAAGACGATTCTTCAATTACACAATCAGTTAGTTGATTTCTGAGATCTCCCACTGATGTACACTGGCAAGGCATAAAGAGGGCTTTTAGATACTTAAAAGGAACTTCTAAACTAGTTTACATTAATTCTAGTGTGAATCTTACTTTATATGGCTTCTCTGATGAGGACCCCGATGATAGGAAAACAATTGGAGGATATAGAGTTTTGTTGAATGACACATTTTGTGGCTTGGTCATTTAAGAATCAAAAGGTTGTGGCTTGGTCTAGCACAGAAGCAGAATCACACTTTAGCACGTTTGGCTGAAAAAATACCCTGGTTTCAGTCTTCATTTTGGGAAGTTGGTCAGTGTTTGAATCAACTATCTGCGATATGGTGCAACAATTTTCAGAGCTATGGCTCTTGCTGCAAATCCAGTGCAGCATGCAAGGACTAAGCACATTGAATTAGATGTTATGTGTGGGACAGGGAACTAAATTAATATAGTTTTTATATTATGTCATTCATATTGTTTATATTGTTTATATTGTCATGTTTATTGTTGTAGAAGCCTATTCAGACACATGTATGGTGTACAGGTGTAGGAGATATTAGAACTAATTAGATGATTAGGAATTAATGAGGCGAGATTGTGGGGATTATATTCTGATTGTATTAGTAAATGTGATCCCTGATTTTATGCTTTTTGATTGTATATTGAAGTGTATATTTGTATCAGATTAGAAGAACATACAGATGAGAATTACCATCACTTCCATTGCTCTCTATCATTATTTGTTAGGTTAACGAACCAATATGGTATCAAAGCAAGGATCCAAGTTATCACCCTTCGCTGAAGTCGACTCCACCATGACCGACAGTTTGTTATCTTTCCCAACCAACGTCGCCAGCATCTTACTGGTGATAATTACATAGAATGGGCCTAGTCTATGTATCTAGCACTCGATGGTCATGACAAGCAAGAATTTATTCAGACTAACCCGCCTTCCACTAAAGATGCCGCCGCTCGCCGTCGATGGAAGACTGAGAACTCATTGGTGGCATCATGGCTGCTCAATTCCATGGTACCCAATGTCCGAAGGATCTTCATGTTTATTCCCTCCGCCAAATAAATATGGCTTGCTATGAAGGAAGCGTATGGAAAGCGCCCAACGGCGTCTCTGGTGTTTGAACTCCACTCTCGACTGTGGACAGTCAAACAAGGTGACCGTCCCTTAAATGTGCATTATCTGGAAAAAACTACACTTTGGCAAGAATTGGATCAATTGAAGCAATGGGTTTGGCGCCACGCTGAGGATGTAGCAACTTATCAGAGGGATCTGGGGGAAGAACGGCTATTCGAGTTCCTCATTGGCTTGAATCCAGTTTATGAAGAAATTCACAGTCATCTTCTCGGACACACACCCCTCCCAACAATTCCCAAAACCTTTGCCCTTCTATGAGATGAGGAAGCTCGACGACAGGTAATGCACTCCGACTCCTCAATATCGAGACCAATGGTGGATGAAGCTTCCGCTATCGCTACTCGGGTTGGAGACTTTAGGAGAAAATGGCCCGTGTGTGAGCACAATATTAGGCATACCAGGGAGAGGTGCTGGGACTTACACAGCAAGCCTGCAGATTGGAAGCCCAAACCAAGGATGCACAAAGGTCATCTGGCCGAAACTACTCCCTCAAATGAAACCCAAGGCACTGCTGGTGGATCATGTACTTTGGCCCAATATGGTTCAGCCCAATTTGATGGATCAACCTCTTCATCCCATGACTCTGTTGGGGGATCAACCCACACTCCTATCCAAAGCCCAGATCCATTAGCAGTTATTTTGGAACACCTTACTGCTCTTGAAAATCATACCCGTAAGCAACCAGTTGCCACCATAGTGAAGCGAAGTAATTCCTTTAAAGCCTTGCCAGCATTAAAGGTAAGCTTACAAGCCCTTATTGGATAATTGCTGGCTCAGGTGCTTCTGACCACACATGACCAATGATGTCTCTCTTTTTTCCAAATACACTCCTGTAAAAACACATCTCACGGTTAAAATTGCTAATACCCCTGACTCTCTAGTTGATGGTAGTGGTACTATCAATGTTTCTACTACTCTGACTCTACATAATATCCTACATGTTCTATACTTGAAATATAACTTATTATTTGTAAGTCAATTGATTAGAGATGAACGATGCCATGCTAATTTTTCTTCTACCCACTGTAATTTTCAGGATCTACTCACGGGAACAACAATGGGTGTTGCTAAGAAGCTTGATGGGCTTTATTACCTGGATGATTGTCATAATCACCTAATTTCTGTAATAAAGTCTCTCCCTAAGACTAATGTATTAGAGTTATGACACGAGATTAGGACATCCTAATTTTCAATATATGTGTGAGATATTTCCCTAAGACGTGACCCACCGTCTAACGTGACCCACCGTCTAACGTGACGGTACCGTCAGATTCTGCAACAGACACGTGGACAAACTGGTCTAGCTCTAATACAATGTTTGAAGACATAATACTCACAGCAGCAACAAGACTACGGGGAATGAAGACTAGAATTTTTCTGTATGAATTCATGTGTCTATTGATTCTGATATGCTACATTTATACATGTAATGAGTCCCTAAATTGTGGGATTTACATAGGAAAATAAGGTAACAAATCTCTCCTAATTAAATCAGGTAACAAATCATAATTAAATCTCTCCTAATTAATTCCTGCGATTTCTCCCCATTTACTACTGATTCCTATGATTTCTCCTTATTTACTCCTAATATCTTCTACAATTAGAATTAATTAGATGATTCGGAATTAATGAGGCAAGATTGTGGGGATTATATTATGATTGTATTAGTAAATGTGATCCCTGATTTTATGCTTTTTGATTGTATATTGAAATATATATGTATCATATTAGAATAAGAATATACAGATGAGAATTGCTATCACTTCCATTGCTCTCTGTCATTATCTCTCTGTCATTATTTGTCAGGTTAAGGATCCAATAACAGGCAATGTGCATTTACATTTAAAGCTCAAGGACAGTCTTACATTGAGCATCCCAATTATTCATTCATTCTCTATATATTGATTTCCTATCCTTAAACTCTCTGAATTTAACCACTTAAAAAGACACATAATAACATGCATTCTCCAACCCTAATATGCAGCTGCTTATATCTTAGCTAGTAGGTTTCTCAGTAAAATGACAAGTTTATAGTTTCCCATTCATAACATGGTACTTATAGATAATATAAAGGGAAAATTAATTAAGAGGTCCTTATAGTTTCCCTCAGTTTTGAATCAGGCCCTAGACTTTTTTTTCCGTTTTATTGGATCCTTTAATTTTTATCTATGTGTGGCACATTGTCCAAGTTGTCAAAATAATTTGCTCTCTAACAGAATTTTTAACACCATCGGTCAATGTTTAACAGTATTAGAGATGAGGGACTAACGAATCTAATGACACAAAAAGGACCAACAAAAAGGAAAAAAAAGTCTAAGGACCTGATTCAAAATTGAGGGAAACTGTAAGGACCTTCAAATTAATTTTCCCTAATATAAATGAAACCACACTTTTGTCATGTTTGTATCAGAAACTATACAGTTGCTATATTTAAATGGAAAAAATCTAGCAAAATACAAAAATCTGATTCAAGTTTAATCTGAAAATACAAAACGGAATGAAAATAAAGGAAAAGTAAACAAAAAACAATATTAATGCAAACCAAAAGATATCCTACAAAAATATCCTGTTCTTCTCATGTGGATAACATCCAAAATCATGAGGATCTAAATATGTGTCCTGTTCTTCTCATGTGGATAACATCCAAAATCATGAGGATCTAAATGTGTTTTTTTGTATTTTCGGCACAAGATTTGTCTGCAGCAAATTTGAAGCATTCATTTACATATTCTTTAATTGATGAGTGCATGTGGTGAAGAGAGGGAGGGACCTATGAAACATGCAGATAACTGACCTCATTTGCATCTTTGAAATGAACAGACCCTGATTTCTTTGGCCACTTTACCCTCCAGCATCTGCAAGCACAAAAGAAAATGCGAAGATCAGTACTCCCTTTTATGAGGAGATTCTTTTTGGATAAAGGAAAAGTTATATTAGAAACAGAAAAGAGCAAAGTTGGAGAAAAAGTCCATTCACAGCGCAATAAAGAAAAGCCATGAGAATATCATAACCCCATGATAAACTTAAAGGCAAGGAAACTCCTTTGAAGATCCTGGAATTCCTCCCCAACAAAATAAACCAAAATAGTACTTCAAATTTCAAGAAAATTTGCATAATTAATTACCAGAGCAGTAACCTTATACATCAGACTCCCCAATCCTGTAGTACAGTTCCTTAGGCCCAGAGACCAAAACAAATCACCTATTTAACTCGATCACTCAGCCTCTCCGCAACATCCAAAGAAACTTTCGGAAATTATTCTAGTTCTATCATCAACCCCTAGAGATCTCCCATATGAAGACAAAACAGCAAAGAGCAATACAAGCCAAAAAGTTCCAAAATTGTTGCAAAACCTCCAAAACAAGGAAGTCACACATGCAGCAAGAACGAATTATGGATAAATACAAAGTGGCAACAAAACAACATGATAACAATAAAACCTCAACCCAGAAACATGGGGAAAACTGTACAATAAAATGGAAAACAAAAAAAAATTATCACCATGCTTAATTGAAAACAAAATGTTAAGGTGAACATATAGGAAATGTAACAGCTTGGAATTCACTCATGGCTCAGTAAAATTGATATGTGCAGAAAAATACAGGAGACTGGAGTGAACCTTTCTTTCCCAATGCGACGAGCAAGTTCTTCAGCTAAGGCTTGACCAGGTAGATCTCCATCAGTTGCAAGTATAATGCGTGATGCCTGTCAATATATAGATTTAAAAACTAACTGAGGAAACCCTTAAATACTGCACATCCATGATTATAAGACAATGATTGATATTTACATACCCCCTTGATATACTCTTTGCAGTTCCACAGATATTGATACTTAGTGTCCTAGCTTCACAAAAAAGACAAGCATCAAATACTACGGAAAACACAGGACCAAATAATAAAAGATTGGCGGTAGATATGTGAATAAATATTAATCATGTTCAATCCCCTTTACATCTACAACTATAGCGCAATCAAACAAGGAGAAAGCAGAAAAAAAGCAACTTGATATGAAATATCTATTGTTCTTTTTAGAGATATTGAAAAAATCAAAACTTGATATGAAATATCCATGGTCATTGATATTTCTTGATACATTTGCTCCATCTCCTGAAAAATTCCATGCAAAGATTACTTTCCATACCCACACATAATAACTAAATGACGCAAACCTTCTCCACAGGTGGCAACTCCTTTGAGGAGACTGTTGCAGGCGCACCATCAGGAACACTCACACAATTGCGAAAGCCAGCTTCTTCCATTGCAAGTTTGTCCATTTCACCTTCAACCTATATTACAGAAGTTATATACTAAACTTACAACAAAACTTTGACTTTTGAATAATTTCTTCATACAAATGAAGATACATACAATGATAATATCGCTTTGCCCCTCAATATCATCCAATCCATAAAATATCTTTTCAGTGTCTGCTTCCTGAAGCAACAAAACATTAAGAGACCAATGCAACATCTATAATCTATAATGTCATAAAGATACAATAAGCCGTAAAGTTAAAGCATTTGACAACAGGTGGAAAAAGATGCTATGAGCATAAATATCTTCCATGATATGGTGGTGACAAAAAGAAAAAATGTTACAATTAAAAAAATGAAACATAATAGAAAATAACAGAAATAGGATACAAATTGATGACTCCGAAGAGAACATCAGGTTACAAGGTAACACATTCAAATAGTCCAATTAAATTACTCATCAGTCTCTTTATATTCCAATTTCAAAAATATCACCATGCCAATAAATGTTGCTTTTTATACTGGACCCGGTGCCCAACATTTCAGAGACTAATGCACCAATGTGCAAGAAATGGGGGCAATGTCTACCCCCTTTATCTCAATCTCAAAAACAGTGATATGTTTACCGTAAAATCTTTTTCAAACTGTTGAGAAATCTAGGATGAGTCAAAATGTACCAGTAAGTGTCAAAGGATTAGGCATTTATATTTCCTAGAATCTTGGGGTTTATATTCTAGTAACCTTAAGTTACGTCTTAGGATATTCTCTAGTTTAATTTTATAGATAAGAGTTATATTTATCTCTAGGATTTAATCTTGTAATTAAACTCGTTTTCAGAATGTTATTAATAAGGAAAGTACAAGGGCTGAAGGGCATGCTTTCCTCAGCCACTAAGTTATCCCAATCATAATTTTGCTTAACCCTAAGCATCAACACAATTTCAAGATGTAGATCAGACTTAAATCTTCCTTTTATGAGCATCTGGACAAAAGGAAATTATAAACAGCAGTCTGAAACTTACGTTTAGCTTTGTCTGCTTGAAAATTAGAACTTCACTGGTTAAATGGTTTAACATTTAAAAATATTCCCATTTACCATTTTAGTGATTAAACACCAACCCAATTTTATATGAAAGCAGCTGATCTCCCATAGCTTCTGATACAGGTAAATAATTATAATCCATTACAGTTCCTATTGTTGGCTGAGCAACTAGCAGCATAAAGGACTCTTTTATTTAGAGATCATAAAAGCAATGACAACTAAAACACACCCAAAGATCTTCTTTAAGATGAATTTTTAGAAGAAGAAAAAACATGGCTATGCATTGTATAGAGGACTTTTGCAGCAATTACAACAACAAGAAGACTTATCCCATTAGACTGGACCAGCTACATAGAATATACCTGCCAAAATTTCTTGTTGATGTCCCGATACTTGCAACTAACAAGATCTCCTTGACGATGATATGGAAATGCAATAACAATCTGCAAAAGTATATTGCAGAAACAAGTAATGTTGCAGGTCAGTGTCTTGTAAAACATTAAAAGAATAGGGATGGACCAATAGCTACATTTAAAAATATGAGCAGACATATTTTATTTAAATTGTCATTGACATTTCAAAATTTTGTCTAGTTATAGAAATTATCAGACTCGAATCCTTGCTTAGATAATTGATAAGAATAACGCATTTAACTTTCTGCACAGACTTGAAAGTTAGTATTTCGTTGCATTCTCTATTTATTTATTTTATTTTTTCCTCAAATAGTTGAAGATGAGTTGGTTGTACTCATGATCCTTCGGAACTATCAAGGAATAAACTCTTGGAATCTGAATTAGTCTCATGCTCTTGTGGAACACTAAATTGATAGTTGAAAATGACAGCACCAAAACAACTATTGGAAGAATGCCATGAAGAATTTTCTAAGGGAGAAAAAACACTTCCAATATTATGACTCTGTCAATCTATAATAATGGAAGAAATTTCCCTAACCATCAATTAATAATAATCCCCAGTGCGTATATATTTTACCAAGATATAAAATATCCAAAAAGTTCACCTGATTGCTAAACATTCTCTGCTTAACACCATTTCTCAGTAGAGTTTCCTTTGAAATCAAACGTTCTGCGAAATAAGCAATCAGCTGAAAGAGGGAAAACAAAGTTGTGAATAAAATATAATCAATTTGGTTCTATTCCACACAGATGAACAAAACTTAATATTTATTAACAAAAGCAACTATGACGGAAAGAGGTAATTATGAAAATAGGATATTTATGTAATTCAATAATTTATATATTTGAATTCTAGATATAACTTAGGATATATCAGTTAGCATATCCTATGAGAATTATAATCTTTATGATTCTAATCTCCCTTGTAGTCTATATATACAGCAACTCTCCTATGAATAAGATATAACAAAATTACATACAATACCGTGTCTTCATGGTATCAGAGCGGGACCCTTCAGAACCAAAAAAAAACAAACCCTCATGAATCACTACTGGTCGTTGACGTCCATGGCAGCCTCTCATAGTTCTAACTCCGTGATGTCTAGCGTCCCTTATGGCCCGAGTTCCATGTTTGATGGCTCAGTTGGTGGAGCACCAGTTGGAATCATGTCTGGCAAATTGACACACCAATTATTAAGACTACGCCCAAGCCGTCGTGCTCGCTGTTAGAGGTCGAGGGAAGTTGGAATTTTTTATCGGCGAAGTAAAGATGTCAATAGACCCGATGTCACCGGTGATGACCCAATGGAAGATGGATAATTCCCTTGTCTCCTCTTGGCTCATTAGCACCATGATTCACCAATTGAAACATAGCTTTATGTATTTGCCCAAAGCCAAAGATATCTGGGACGCTATTCGAGCCTCATATTCCGTAGGCAAGGATCGCACAAAGCAATTTGACCTACGGCGATGCACATGGCATTGTGTACAAGGCTAGAGAAGTGTTCATGAGTATTGGCTCGAACTCGTGGGTTTATGGCAGGAACTTGATCTTCAGACAGATGATAAGTGGTCTTCCCCTGCTGATGTGGCTCATAATAAACGGAACATTGAGACTGAGTGTATTCTCCTTTTCCTTGCTGGCCTTAATGATGAACTCGATAATGTCCAGGCCCGCATATTAAGCCACAAAAAACTTTCACCTATTCTAGAAGTATATTCTGCAATCCACAGTGAGGAATCAAGACGCCATATCATGCTTGTTGAGCCAAAACACCTCACTCCCGCTGCACCTGCCTTCCTCAGCAAAGGCACAGGTTCCTTATCTGGCCCAAGTTCACTAAGCAAAGGACGACCTACCTGTGAACACTATAACAAGGTTGGTCACACTCAAGACAAGTGTTGGGAAACTTATCTATCTTTCTAACAATCATCCTGATATTGCATTCGCAGTTAGTGTAGCTAGTCAACATATGTACTCTCCAAAGCAGAAGCATACAGATGCTACTTATAAAATCCTATGATATCTCAAAGGCACACCATGCCTTGGACTTTATTTCAAGAAGAATGATTCAAGAACAATTGAAGCCTATACCGATGCTGAATAGGTAAGGTCACTAGAAGATAGCAGGTCCACATCAGGGGTACTGCACCTTTGTTTGGGAAAACTTAGTCACCTGGCAAAGTAAGAAACAAAAAGTGGTCGCCAAGAGCAGTGCTGCTGAATCAGCACTAAAGTCTTTAGCTCAAAGCATTATGGAGGGATTGTGGCTTGAAAGAGTAGCAGAAGAACAGCATATCTCAATTAAAACTCCCCTGAAACTCTTCTGTGACAACAAAGCTGCACTGAACATGGTGTTAAATCCATTGCAGCATAGTAGAACGAAACACGTTGATGTAGACCGTCACTTCATCCGTGAACAGATTGAAGAAGGAACAATTTGTCTATCATGTTCCCGTTCTCACCAAGCTACAACTTGCTGATATACTCACCAAGGGCCTGCCACAGGCTATGTTTGAAAATTTAGTAACCAAGTTGGCCATGAGGGATATCTATGATCAAACTTAAAGGGAAGTGTGGTAATTATGTAAATAGGATATTTATGTAATTTAATAATTTATATATTTGAATTCTAGATATAAATTAGAGAGATTATAGATATATCAGTTAGCATATCCTATCAGAATTATAATATTTATGATTCTAATCTCCCTTGTAGTCTATATATACAGCAACTCTCCTATAATAAGATATAACAAAATTACACACCGTACCGTGTCTTCATGGATACATTATGTAATATACAATCACAAACTAAACATAACATTAATACATCACGCAATTTATTCCTCTTACACTATATAATTTATTAATTAACATATTAGAAATGTCATTTTACATCTACGTAATCCAGAAGTAGAAGTGTAGAGCTATGAACCCAAACATCTAAGGGGTCATTTAGTACACAACAATAAAATGAAAGGAAAAGGGTGATTTGGTAGATGAGAAATGTCCTTCCTATCCTCCAAAAAAAAATGGAAGCCATTGTAGAAAAATATTTAATATAAAATCAAAAGAAAAGCCTTAGCATATCTTGTTTTCTGCTCAAAGGAAACAAAATCCATTTCCCTTAAAGAGGCCCTCTAAATGAACAATACATCTATAAGCTTGACCAAGATTATGAGGGAAAAAACATGTAGCATCTACAGATTTACTTATATGGCATGTCAGGTCCCAATATTTTCCTAGTCCTTGAGCTTCAACTTAGAAACATCAAAACATTCTGAACACTCAAAGCTGACAAGTTTAACCCACCAATTTAGAGTGTTAATGTTGAGGCTTCATTTTAAGAACTATTTAGTATGATCAAATTAACTTGACTCATTCAACTTATAAGTTAACCATGCCAACCCATGAAATAGGTGTTGGCCCATTTAACACATTATAATAGATCAATATTCTAATATAATTATGTTTATGAAGTATGATATTATACATAAAAATAAAAAAGATAAAAGATAACCCTAATAGTATCCAATCCCTCTAGAATTTGTGCACATGGTTTTGAATACAATGTTCAAGCTCAAAATCTTGCATCGACCCAAAAAACAAACTTTGTTGAGAACCCTAGTCTTTAGGGTGTAAGTATTTAGTAATTATTATAGCATGTTCTTAGGGGTTAGCCATTATTTACTTCATTCTCCTTAATTATTATAGCATGCTCACATCCTCATTTTGGCAATTGTTCATGGTTCATTTAAGGGGAATGTTATCTCGGATTTGCTAAGAGATTATAGCTTTGCTGCATTTTTTACCTATGGAATTATTTTATTCTACTCTTTTGTATAGTTCATTTTGGATTATGTCTTATTCTCCTCTATTGTAACTCTCATAACAAATTTCCCATCAAAATAATTCCTATTTTACACATAAGTCAAAAGAAATGCAATATCACAAATCATACAGGGGAAAGCATGCCAAAACCATGTTATATAAGGACAAATCCACAGAAAGTGCATAAATAAATAACTAGTGAAAAATACAAAGTTGTAGTGAACAATGTATTGAGTCATGACATTAGATAGCTGTCTATAAATCAAAATATTAGAGCATGGGATATAAAAAAGGTAACCATGCATTCATCTGTATAAAACTAAATTAAGCAGTGGGGAATAGATAACTGCGTAACTGATAGTATTGAACCAGTGATTGAACAATCAAGATCGATAGCACCTATAAATTTTAATGTAATGGGAAAAAAAATAGAAAACATGAAATTTAATAACCTCATCGCAAAGGGGTTCTAGCATCAATTCCGACTCAGAAAGTTCTCTCTTTTTCTTAGTTTTGGGTATGTGCTTCAATGACTCACCACCAGCAACTGCCTACAGTAGAAACAGAAGCTGACATGCATCCAAATCTATGCTCTAGGATAATTGGGATACTTCAAAACAGAAAAATGTCTAACCTTTGTGCTGCCCTTCCAACCACATTTTGCACGAAAGCACATCCATAAAGCAGCCCCTCTGAATAATTCAGATATTTCCAACATTAAATGCAGTAGAAGAATAATCCATTTGATACCCAAAAACAGGAATAATTTGATGAAGAAAATGAATAGTAACAAACCCATCTTGAGTGATGAAAAGAGATAAGCTCCTTTCTTCTGAATCACCACCTTGGCACTAAAAGAAAAAAATAAGAATATCAAAATGCAAATCAAAAATTGACCACAAACAATCAGTTTCAAACCTCATTGAGAAATTGAGATTAATAGTACAAGTGTTTGAAAGTTGGGTGGGCCAATCTTATTTTGTAGTCCAAATCTTCATGAACTTTTTAAGAAAGAAGATTAAGACCAGAAATGCCAATAAAGCACCTAAGTCAGTTAAATTGTATTACATAACCAATAGGCGCTCTTTCTATGAAGAAACCAACCGTGAAAAGGCTGGTCATAGAACATTTTCAAACACCAGACATTTTCTTTTTGTTTTATCTATGTTTTGATAAATAGGGTAATGTCATTTTTACCAGAACAACAAAAGTATCTCTCTTTCTGACATATCAAGTTACTTTTCCGTATAATTATATTAACTCAATTCTGACTCATTGAGTTCCTTTTTCCTATAATTACATTAACTCAACAACTAAAATCTTCTAATTTTTCAAATGCTTAAATGAAAGGAGAACAATGTTGCTCCTCATCACTCTTCTAGGACAAACTTCAGACAAATCCATAACCCAAATTATCAACCCATTGAGACGCCATCAGAAGAAAAAGAATCCCTTAAATTGATACCAAATCCCAAAAACCACAAGCCACTTGGAGCTAGGTCTGCGGACTCCGCAGGCTGACTTGGAAAGATGTTTTCGAGTCAGAGTAATTTCCAACGTGACAAGAAGAAGCTTTAAAATAAATAATAAATAAATAAAAGAAAAGCTAGTGGCTGTAAGATGTCAAGATAAACTTCTTGAAGGATAAGAAAACAGAATGATTCATAATATACCAACACAACAGTCAATAATCACCACATGAACAGCTTCACCAGTTTACAGAAGACTGCAAAAAGAAAAAGAAAACCAATAATACATTTGGACAAAGCAAGCGGTAGTATTGCCCCGGTCCGCATAAATCAGCATCAATACCAAGCTCCTGCAATTTCATTTTCAAAATCTTGAAGTGCGTGCTCGACATCTCCTCCTCTGGGTTCTCCTCCAAGAAATCTTCAGAATGTAAAAGTAAATGTCAACATGTAAATGTAGTAACCAGAAGATTCCCATACAAACTCCAAGCTTCTCAATAGAATGTAAATGTCAAGATGATCTTACCTGGCCTAGGGCCATCAGAGTCAGAAATATAAGAATAACCATTAGTCCTGAGTGATAACGAACGAATACTCGAACTAGGTTTTAAACAACATAGGAGCCTCTGGGAATGAAGAAGGAGGTCCCTTTGAGACGAAAAAGTAGCCGGCTTTGAAAAAGCCGTGAAATGAAGCAAGCTTCTGGTGCTCATGGGGCGACTATGTGAGGACAAGAGATTAAGTCTAAGGAGCCTATGATGGTAGAGAAGACGCATTTCTCGGAGAAGGTATCAATGGCTTCGGCCGGTGAATCTGCTAGTTACTTCTACTACTACTATCAACATGCTTTACAGTAGTAGAAATCGCGAGGGTTTAAGGGTGTGGCCGTCGTCGCTTCCCGCTTCCGTAAACCAAAGCGAAGCGCTACTTGTTTCGTTTGTCCAATGCCTTTTCCCTCCTTCTGACAGCTAGCATTTCCCCATCCTTGAGGTCTATCTGCAAACATGACATTATTTTTAAATCGAAAACCAATTTGTTCTTATATTATGTTCTGATAATATTGTAATTATCAATTATACAAAAAATTAATCCGTAATTCCCATAGATTTATTTAAATTTTATAATTTTTTATTAGGTGCTTATAATTTTCTTATTACTCCATACACTCATAATTTTATTAATTAAAATTTATATGGATTTCAATATATAAGTTGTCATAAAATAAAAATATTTTTAAAAATAAAATGATAGAATAAAATTTATTTATTATCAATATAAAAATAAAAAAATTATTATGCTCAATTGGGCATAACAGTTTCCTCGTATTTATGGATAATATGTAATATGTTTTTTATATAAATTATAAGTATAAGGACTAATACAACGCACCATTTGTTGTGTTCTCCATATTTTGGGGAAGATGTGAGTTATTTTTTATCACAACTTAGCTTAGTTTACAAAACTTGTAAAAAAAATAGTGGGTGGCTGAAGATAAAACTCCCATAAGTTATGTTCTATTCATCTCAACAGAAACAGTTCTTATAGGCATAAACCCTAGGCACAGCGATAACCTTCATGATTGGCTAGATTACAAAGAATCAAAGATAATAACAATAAATCAACAAAATTAAATATCTAATCTAATTCGCTGATGTTATAGGAATCTCAAGTAACTTAAATTAAATGTATGAATTAAACATCTAATAATGAGATAAATCCATATGTCTTGAACACTCCCCTCAAGTTGGCGATCCTGAGTTCTTCAAACTGAGGCTTGGTAGTGCTTTGGTGAAGAAGTCTCCTACTTATTCTTGTGAAGAACTCAGAACTACCATACTTGAAAGAACTCAGGATCTGGGTACCATACTTTTCAGGTAGTTCTGAAAGAAAACGAACTACCATACTTTTCAGAACAATAATTTTAATCAAGTATATTTGAAAGAAATAAGCTACTACCATTTCCATAATAATGATCTTGGTACAAACATGCTTGAAAAGATAATTCAAACAAGTCAGAAACGAAACACAGTACAATCATATATTTTTATGGTTCCACAATCTCAACAATTTACCTGTCATGCTTAACAATATAAAGTTTTATACACTTAAATTTACACATTTAATCATGACAAACAAGTGATAAATTCAAATATTTGGGATCAATAATATAGAATGATGGTGAAATTTTGGAGGATGTTAATCATTGAATTCAGGCCGGGTGGTTTAAATGGAGAAAGGCTACTGGGGTTATATGTGATCGGAAAGTACCAGATAAAGTAAAAGGAAAGTTTTATCACACTGCTATAAGACCAGCAATACTTTATGGAAGTGAATGCTAGGCTTTAAAAGGACAGCAAGAGTATAAAGTTGGGGTAGCTGAGATGAGGATGCTGAGATGGATGTGTGGGCATACAAGAAAAGATAAGATTCGTAATAAACATATACGGGGAAGAGTTGGAGTGGCACCTATTGAAGAGAAAACAGTAGAGAATTGTCTTAGATGGTTTGAACACGTATAAAGAAGACCAAGGGATGCGCTGGTGAAGAGGGTGGATCAAATAGTATGAACACCGGTTAAAAAGGGTAGAGGAAGGCTAAAGAGAACGTTCAAAGAGGTCATTGAACGAGATCTCCTAGTCAATAATATATCTAAAGATTTAGTTTTCGATAGAGCATAATGGCATCGTATGATCTATGTAGCCGATCACATTTAATGGGATAAGACTTGTTGTTATTGTTATTGTAATCATGACAAACAAGTCTTGCGCACACATGGAAAAACGCCGAGTTACCTGCTTTCCTTTTTCTCAATCCATAATATATGTATACATAGTTTCTCTATGTGTAAATAATTTCCTACCGTTGTGATACATACATACATACATACATACATACATACATACATACATACATACATACATACATACATACATACATACATACATACATACATACATACATACATACATACATACATACATAGAAGCAACGTCCAGTAGAAAAGAAAAAAGGGTTAAGGTTACTTTGTTATAATATTATAGGGAATTGTTTTGTTAAAGCATTATATATATAAATATGCTCATATGCATACTACGTTTCACATGCCATTACTTAAATGAAGGTCAAAAGCTACTGTACCTGGAAATAAGTCTCGCACACGTAAATCTATAAAGGACGTAAAAGACAACATGAAAAGGGTGATGAGGACGAAATAGCGACAAATGGGAAGAGAAAAGAAATAAAAGGAAGAGGGAATGTGTAGTTATGCCGTATGAATCGAAAGGGAAATAAGGACGAAAGGAAATTTTCAACAAGAGGTATCATGAGGGCGAGAGAGGATAAAAGGAGGGGTACTTGTGCGTATACATATATTAAGGCAAAAGGAATTGAATGTAAGGGCTAATATCAATGGCACGGAACCAAAAATTTAGGACCAGATGGAAAATTTATAATAAGTTTTTTTATCAAATAAATAAATTAATTAAATAAATAGTCATATTTGTCCAGAGATGATTTTGGTCAAAACTATAGTTTTGAATAAACTACTGAAACTAGTTTTTAGAACAGTAAAACAGTATAAAAGAGTTTATGGAATATCCAATTACTATATTTCCCCTACTTTTTCTTGATCTTTACACTCTCTCCTCTCTCATCTTTTTTCTCTACCCTCTCTCATCTCTCCTACTTTTAATTAAATAATACCTTTTTTAGTAATTTACTAATATAAAAAATGATTCTAGTATTAATCATTCAAACATATCTATTTTTAAAATATATTCTTCCTAAAATCTATTATTTTCAAAATCGATTCTCTAAAATATATTCTTCTCAAAATTCATTCTTTAAAAACTAATCTAAATAGATCCTAAATAAGGAGTATAAGAGAATTCTAACTGATATGAGGGGCCGTTCCCTTGCCCTCCCGTTGTTGTTCCGCCTATGGCTAATATAATATTGTTCATCGGCAGGTAAGTAAAGAAAATATTTTTGGAGCAAGTGTTGACAAAGTATATGAACATTATATATCTATATAGGAAAAGAGGAAACAATAATAAGAGTTTGGAAAGTCCCGATGATGCACAAGTGATCAAGTAACGATGAAAAAGTCAATAAGAAGGAGACGCAAGAGGACAAAAGTAAAATCACGAAATGCGGTTCATAAATTTAAAATCAACTATATTATGTTTAATTTTATTGAATAAGATTTTTTACCCTAACCATATGAAGCAAATGGGATGGTAGAGTCATGTTCTAATTTTAAGCTTAGAATGATTGTAATATTAAAGGTTATTGAATGTATAGATGAGAGGTTGCAGCCATTGATATTCGTTTTATTCACTAAAGGAATTGACCATCAACATCAAACAAACACCCACAATTAAATTACATTTAAGAGATTCAACACTCAAAAATCATGTAACTCCTTTAGAGACATCAAAGATAAAACAAGCAATAAAAAATGGTAAAAAAATTCAATAAATATATACAATGAAGAATAAAGAAGGCTAGTAAAGAATTGGAGAAGACAATTGATTTGTAAGTATCTTTTTAATAAGTTTGATATATATCATTTTATTATATTTATGTGTTGTTTGATTAGATTTATGTAATATATAATAAAATTAGTTGTTACTACTTATTGCAAGATTATTTGTGTCACGTCCGGAAATTTGGATTGTGACCGGTACAGAATATAAATAATTTCACATTCTGCAAGCCTGAAACATTCGAATTTTCCATAACATTTTTTTAAAATCAACAGAATCTTTTTTAAGGTCAATGTGAAGCTTCACCCTTTTCAAAATAATACAAGTTCTTAAGAAAAATAATTATATCAAAAGTAGTGTTTGTCAAACGACGCTTCGGATCGACGGCGAGGCTTTTTACTGCTCAGCGGGAAGATTAGGGTTACCTGCACTATCTGAAGCCAAAATAATCTACTTGTGAATAATGTTCCAAAAACATGATTTAAAAGAATACGGAAATAAACAAGGCATAATCATGTTGAAAATGTATTTCATAACATTTCATAATCTGATGCAAATCTTTCTGTAAACATTTGTATTTCAGGGAAACAACAATATGAAATAATCATTTCAAATCAATCATTTAAAAACAATCCTTTCAAAATCTATAATCTTTCTGTAGGACTTCAACAGAACGAAAATAGGCATGGACATACAATCCACGAGGGTAAATAACCAATCTAGCGGCTCAAGGCCACTAGCCGTCGTGAGTACGAGACCCACGTAATAATCTGGTGGCTCGAGGCCACAATCCGTCGCGAGTACGAGACCCACGTATATCCGTCACGAGTACGACACCCACGTATATCCATCGAGTTTGGGTAACCAAGGTGCACCAAGGGCTAACAGTACTGCTGTTAGCAACCAGCGTTCTGTATTCCTTCCTTTCTAAAATATTTCCATTATGCATGGGGTTTATTTCACATGTAATAATCTCAATCGTTTCAATGCCATAACCATTGGTAAAAATCACTTTGAATTTCAAAAACCCCAGCATGTATATTTAAAATCAAGTTATTGTAAAAACGTATGAAATTTGCATAGGAATATATTTCATGAATAATACCATTTCAATGCAACTTTTGTCAAACTTTTTTCAAAAGCTTATTTATTCATTCTCATACATAATCATAATCCCTTTGTAAACCAATTGAAAGAAAATCATTTCTAATGATTTAAACCATACTTTCATAAAATTTGCTTTTCGAAATCCATATTTTATATTCATTATTTGAAATGACAATGCATTGGAAAATGTAAATTTTAGGGAATGTTATTCACTCACTTGCCACGCTCCTAAACAGTTACTCTTTTCAGCCCAATCACTTCGATTACTTTCACTTCTTAATCCCCTAACATCCCGAAATAACATGTTAACCTTTTAAGTATACCCTTAACATAAATCAAGCATTATAAATCTACTATCAATCAGAGAGACGTCATCACTGCCATATCTTGGCCATGATTAAATTGATTAAAACACTAATTCATTTCCAAATAACCCTTAAACATGATCTTTGCACAGATCTGAAACCTTCCACATTACAACCATTTACAATTTCAAAATCTTTATTGGCTTCCAATTTCTTCCATTTAACATAGCACTCGAGCCATAACCATTGGCCAAAATAGCAGCACATACCCATGCATATGTATCTATATACCAGAGAAAATGATCAGGGCCTTCTATTCTAATTCTTGTTCCTTCCTGCCGCCACCCTAAGCATATATATATTCATAACACATGCATACACAACAACCATAGCAACATAGGTATATGAGCATACATATATACATTTCCTCAATCAAGTGCCAACCATAATCACAGCACACACATACCAACATATATATATCTTCACAGCCTAGCAAACATAATGTATATATATTACAATCTTTTCTCACAGCAGCAAAAAATATCATTTCTTGTGACAACAACCTTAACAGAATAATGGCCTTACACATTCATATACAGCGCACCAAATAAGCCCAGCATACTTATATCCCTCCCAACACCAAACCAGTGACCATCATTATCGACGGCACACTCTAACTCTGTTTCTATTTATTACTACACAGCACATACCTATCAGCAACCAGGAGGAATTCTCAGCCAACACAACAGGGGACAATGAATGGCTCAGGACTCAGAACCTGGAACCCACCTACGGCCAATACAATAACCAATGTCAAAGTTTATATTCTCTGCGATTCTATAAGAAGAGAACAAAAACAGAGGAGTGCAGAAATGAAGGTACCCAAGCGAGGAATGATCAATGGAGGAGAAAATGGTATGCACATACCTCCAAATCATCAAATTTCTTCGCAGACATAGGGAAGGATCTCTGGGACTGTAGCTGCTACAGTACTAGTTCGCGCAGAGCAACTGTGACACCCCACACGATGGCGACCCAGTACTTGAACTCCAGAATAGAGAAACCCAACAATGCTGATCGCCACTCCACCACCCTACCTTTCACGACTTATCCTCCCCTTTGATTTCCCCTGCTCGCAGCACTTAAAGACGAATAGCAATCATGCGATACGCTGCTTCCAGGATGACGGCAAAGCAGAGAAGGTTAACAACCTATTGCAACGACTGACCACAAGGCGCCGCTAGCATAAAGCTTCCAATATGCTCACACTGCTTCCCCGCCTGCTTCGCCACTGAAATCAGAGGTATGAAGGGGAAAGGGGTACAGTGCAGGGAAAAAGAAGGGGAGGGCAAAATAGAAATTTCGCGTGCTAAAATCAAAAATAAAAACCATCACCCTACAGCCGAGACTCGAATGCAGGACCTCAGAAACAACTCCTGCGCCTTCAACCACTCAGCTGCCCACGACCTTTGAAAAAAATTTGCAAGATCTAATATATATTCTTTTGTTGAATAAATTTTTATCTAATAAATTTTTGAAGCCATTACAATTTGTTGGAACAATTAATTTCAAGTGATATGTTAATTAAAATCTATATTGTATTTTCAATTGTAATTAGAATAATTGGGCTTACTATTGCATTAGCTTTAATTAGGTGTTCATAATGGGTTTTATGGGAATAAAAAATGTAAAAATAAATTAATTAAAAAAAATACCTATTCTTTATAATAGTTATAACCGATTTAAAGAGTTGACAGTTTTTTTAATTGGCATCAACTGTTTAGACTTAGTATAAAAACAATCGGAAATAACTACCTATTTTAGACTAGTTAAACATTCGGTGTTTTACGTTGGCTCTATCTAGACTAGACCCAAATTTGATCTTAAAAGTATATTTTAAACCGTGTAAAAAACCTTTTTTTACTAATAAAGTTTGATGACAATAGGATATAATGGATGTTAATAGGAGATAATGTAGGGTAGTTGAGATATATGGATATTCACACAAATATTAATATTCATAACACAATTACTTTTTGTACTCAGTTTCTACAAGGTGAATAATAAAGCAATAAACAATTTGACTAAAATATTAAAATATGAAAAATTAAGTTATTTGTATTTTAAATTATCAAATTTTATAATCAGAATTTAATGAGTATATATTTTTACAAATATAACATAATGTTAAAATAATATTTTATGAATAACACTATAATATTAAAATTAATTCTTTAATTCAATTATAAAATTACTAGAATAAAAAGAAAGGGGCTTAATTATTTTAGGCATATTCATTATTGGTCTAAAATAAGTATTTGGAAACATTGTGAAGACGAATTGTAAGCACAGTGGAATAAAAAGTTTTTTAGGTAAATTCAGGATATCTATTACTGAAGGAGTGAGTAACCATTTTGTACTATCGAGTTTTTGATGGGGTTTCAGTACTAGCCATATGACTTTCTCTACATACACTTAATGGATTGAACATCTAAGTAAATATTTAAGGAACCCAACTAAATGTTGATTGTGTGAAGCCTCATAGTTTTGGAATAATAAGTTTTGATTATGTGTCTTTATATTTCTTTGATATATATATATATATATATATATAGGGATAAGTTACATTTATTTTAAAAGTTTTCATTCAATAGCTGCAGGTATCTGAAAGTTTTTTTAAGAGATATATTGTCTTGATGTTACTCACTATTTTTTATAATTAGTTGACCAATGTGCCCATGTGGCATGAGTGTAATCTTTTATTGTGTTAAGGTGCAAATTTGCTCAAAAAGTTTTTACTTATGAGCATTAAGTATCTAAAAAATTTTCTTTTTGTTCAATATCCCATTACCATTATTCAGATTTAGTTTGACTGTTAGTTAATTAAATATACTTAGGCATTATCTACTTTATTTTTTTAAGTTAAATCTATAAATAAGGATTTTTTTTAAAAAAAAATTATCATCCAAGTTTCTCTGTTAATAAAGTATTGCTCTTATGAGATCATATTAAGGTTTGGTTCATTGTTTTAGTATAAAAAGATAGCAAAAAATATATAATAATCAATATAAGCAGGGACCCACGATAATTCTTGAAAAGCATGAATGATAAGTCAATTTTGAGAGTAACCACAGGCATAATTATATTATAAGTATAAGAATATAACATATGTAACTATTATTTATTTGTCGAGAGGATACTAGAGTATAATCTCTAAGAGTGATACTTTAATAATGGTAGAGTTTAAAAGAATATATTTTCTTAATTTTTTTCTTATTTATAAATTTGATTTAAAAGAAGTGGATAACATGTAGACTTGTTAGTTCAATATATTTAATCAACTAAAGGTTAAATTTAAATTGAATAATAGTCGGGAAGACATTAAACAAAAAGAAAAACTTCCGGATACTTAGCATTCTGAAGTGAAAACTTCTAAGTAAATTTGCATATTAACCCAAAATAAAAGATGACATGGATGTTATGTGGGTATACCCCATCAACATATTGGTCAACTAATGATCAAACTTAACTATGGATGATGGTCAAGACAACATTACTAGGATTTGGAAACTTTACATGCAACATTGCTCCTAAAAAGATTTCTGGATACCCACAACTCTTAGGTAGAAACTTCTAAAATAAATTTATACCTTATATATATATGATGTCTTTGAATAATGTGCTACATGATATATTTTCATAAAAAAAAATAATCCATTCAATATTTCTTAAATATAGAAACTAGATAAGTAATTTATAAAAAAATAAAAAAATTAGTTAAATTAATTATTTATGCAAAATATTTGTTGAGTTCCCTTAAATATCTTTTATAACAATTTGTATACGAGACTACTTCCTTGATTAAAAAAAATCATTTAGTTAGGGAGTTATATTTTATCCTAAATATATACCTTAATCCATTATGTCTTTTTATTTGTCATTTTTCTCAAATTAATTTACCCAATTTATAAACTGATATATAATTTAATGTTATATAAAGATACTTTAAAAAAATTATGTCACATTTATTATAATTAACTATTTTTAAAATTTTTTAATATACTCAAATTAATAACTAGGTCTTATATTATAGTATAATTTTAGAAAGAAAATGGATGGAGGTGATAAGGAAAAAAATTCTATTAGGTTTTACATGGTATGATATGATATATGATGATTATATATATTTATATATGGGAAAAAGACAAGAAAAGCCTATTTAAATTTTAGAAAGACAATTTGGGCATCTAAAAATTTAAAAATTTATAAATTTGTGTGCAAATACTAAATTATCCCTGGACTAAATGAAGAGTACACTATAGTAGCATCACTGGACAGAAGGTACTATTGGCACAAATGGGAGACGAAGCTGGCAGGAGATGCGTTTGGTTGAGCTGAAGCTGAAAAGGAGGAAGTGTAAGTAAATTTTTGACACAAATCTTCCTGTTTTACTCCTTTGATTAGCTATATTTTATTTATTTTGATGGTTACCTTAGGAGAAAGAGTTTTACAAATACTGTAGCTTCTACTAGTTTAAGAACACAGCAGGAGAAATGGTAAAAATTCTCAAGCAATACTTGAAGGCATGGAGAAGTTGGTGCATTTATGGGGCAAGCATGGATATGGTTAGTGTGAATGAGTACATGTTTGTGTGCCGCAGTCCATTGGGTCAATCATTTTCAACCCATTTAGATTGAGTATGAAATAGTAGTCATTTGGGAAAGAGCAATCCTTTATTTTTCGCATGACTTATAATGCTTATAGTAAGACTAACCTGCAAGTCATGAAATTAATTAATTTGGCCATTTACTACTCTTCTAATGGTATTTATAACTCCATGAATGATTTTCACAACTTCAGCTAAGACATATAATACTGCATAGAAAAAGTTAGGTGCAATTAGTTGGCTTATTTATTATTCCTCTAATGGGATATACAACTTTAGAAATGATCTTAACAACATCAACTTAGGCTTTATTTGGTCGGGGGTTTTGGAGGGGAGGGGTTGGGAAAAATGGAGAGAAGGGGATGGGGATTTTTTGTCATTTAGTGCTCCCCTCCCCTCCCTTACCTCCCCTCCAAAAGTAGGGGTTTTTGGAAGGGATAAAATTTTTTTATCCCATTATGACCAAATTGTCCTTTATTAATTTTTAATATTTCAATTGTACCCTCAAGCCTTTTTTTTCTCACACCTATTTTTTTTTAATTACTAAAACTTAATAAACATAATAAATTATTTATATATTATATTAAAATATATAATAATTATAAAATTAATAAGAAACAATGTTAAAATTTTATTATATTTTTTAATTTTTTTAATTTTATTATTTATATAAATGAGATAAAAAAATTTAAGATTCATAAATTAAAAAATAATAATTTTAATATAAATATTATAAATAAAGAGTAAATAAATTTAAATAAAGAAATAAGGGTATATTTGTTAACTTTTAATTAACTCCCCTCCCCTCCCCTCCCTTTCTGAACCAAATAAAAAATATCATTAATTAACCTCCCCTACCTTTCCCTCCCCTCCTTTAAATTGACCTAACCTACCATCCCTTCATCTGAACCAAACAAAGCCTTAAATATTTAATACTCTGAAAAAAGTTACCTGCAATGAGTTAGGTCATTTAATACTTCTGTAATAGGATTTACAATTTTAGTAATGATTTTGATAACTTAAGCTAAGAAATTTACAGCTTTGTAACAAGTAACTGGTATTGCTTTCGGGTTTGCATCTCTTGTAATGGAATTTTCAATTTCAATAATTGTTTTGATAACTTGAGCTAAGACATTTACTAATTCGTAGAAAAACTTATAACCTTCATTGCATCAATGAATTTTGTATTGGGGCTATCTTGTAAAGTGTTGACTGATGATTGTTAGGGGCGTAAGATTGTGATGAATGCTTTATTTGTAGCAGGTTAGTGGGCAAGATGACATGTAATAATTGAATCGACATCTTCAAAGAAAATTTATTATTTTTTCTATGTAGGTGGAAACTTTGTGTAACATCCTAATTTTTATCCTTATATTGAAGTAAAATAAAAAAAATATTATTTATCAATAACTTAAAAATATTATCTAATTAAATTATTATAGTTTAGTATTTTTATTATTTTTAATAAAATATGATATGTAGATTATCCTATTTTTATCCTATTTAAAATTTTATGATTTGATTATTATTATTAATTAGGAATTTATTAAGATTTAGATTAAGATTTAGATATACAATTTCATTTTAAAAATATAGTTTAAAGTTTAAACTATAATACTTGATAAAATTTTAATAAAGATAATAATAATAATAGTAATATACCTATATCTTTGATTAAATAAACATATAATAATATATGTATTTATACTATAATGATAATATAGTTTAAATTTTAAATTACTATATCTGTTAAGATTTTAATAAAGATAAGATATGAATTTAAATTTTAAATTATTATTATGGTTTATAAATAAAACTAATATCCTGAGTTATTTCTCAAACTCGATTATTGAGTCAGTTCTTCTCTTTTTAGTCATCTCTCAGAGTCCCTTTAAGTAACCAATTTCTACTTGTTGTGTGTGCTAATATAATATTTGTGAGTGCTTTAATATATATTAATGTTGATATTATTATATTTAGAAAGGTTGTTTTATGATTTTCATTGAAAATAATATTGTGGGATTTAAAGTTTAATTTAGAAAGTTATCTTGAGAAACTACTCTTTTGTGATATTATCAAGCTATTGAAATTTTGATTAATATTATTACTTTAAGATTTATGCATTGGGAATGATTGAAGAGATTGTTGTATTTCTACCACGTGGTATAGCCTCAATTGAAACTAGATAATTGGCTTTTGTCCGACCTATTTACTAAGGGACTTGCCCCACCATTTTACCGAGGGGCTGCAGCACCCCCACCTGTTTACCGAGGGGGAATGAATTTATAGTCCGGTCAGGTACTATGTAGATTTTGGCCGGTCTATATCACTTGACCGGTTATCTTCTTGGGTGGCCAGCCATATGGTAGTTATCACTAGCCTATAGGTTCAGTTGGCAAGAATAACGCGGTTCGGTTGGATTAATAGGAAGAACTTGGGTGGTTTATCCATTTGATTATAATATGATTATATGTTATTTTATATATGTTGTACTTTATAAATTATCCCACTTGACACCTCACGAGCACATATTAGTATGCATAATGAGTAGAATTGATGGTTACTGAGACATTTGTTTCACCCCGTGGTTATTAATATTTTTCAGGGTATATTCTCATCTTAAGACCCTAGTGAAAAATTTTATAAGCTTAAGTAGAACTATATTAATTGTATAGCCTTCTCCCTTAAAGGTATGTATAGAATATTTGTATATTATCACAATAGATTTTATTTTGCATACTCATATATCATATTACCTTATTTATATTTTAAGGAAAACCTTTTTATAACTATGGTAAAGTTCATTTAAATTTTAGTTAAACTCTTTTCTACGATGGTTAACTCTTTTGAAATAAACTAAATTCATTTATAATATTATTTTTAAATTATATTGGATACAAATTATGTTTAAATAATTAATAATAGCTATATTTTAGGAGGATTTTACAGTTGGTATTAGAGCAAGCCTCCGGTGGATGTACCAGTGAGGTTGCTGGGCCCCTGTGGGGGTGGATGTGATGTGAAGTCCCACATTGGTTGGGAAAGGGAACAAAGCACGCCTTATAAGGGTGCGGATATCTTCCCCTTGTAAACGTATTTTCTGGGTGGCTACGGCTACACCCAATGACACAAAACCCTACTATTGGCTATGGCTGTAAACAGGGACAATATCTAAGATAAAGGGGTTTGGGATGTTACACTTTTATATATAATGTTGAAGGTGGAGTTAAATATAATGGTGGGGATGTGAAGGTAAAATAGATAAAGGAGAGCATGAGACTTAAAGAATTGACGGTAATGATAGGTGGATAGTTTGGTATAGATAGTAATAGTTGTGTCATGAAATATACAATGAAATTTGATGAGAGTATATTACTATATCTTAATGATGATGGTGAAGTTTATAATCTTTTTCAGTTTAATGATAGCAGTGCACATGTTTATGTAGCAGTTAAAGTAAATGATAATATACCAGAAAAAATGGATGATCCAGATATGTAAGTGAAATTTCTTGTGTTTATGGAAGTTGTTAATTATTTCATTATGTTAATATTTTTACAAAACTTGTTATTTTGCCTCCAGTATTGAGGATTTGTTTGAACTATAAGAACAAATGTGTCCCTCTTCATGGAGCCAGGATTTGGAGACTCTATTTGAGCAAAGTACTGTTGGATCTATAACTGATAGGGGTGGTGGAGGACTTAATTTAAGTATACCATGTGGAGTACACATTGCACAGATATCAATGCCTAGGATGTAGATTTTTGCAAATGTGGATATATCTAAGAGGGTATTGCACAAGTTCAATATTGCGCACCAGTTTGAGTACAAATATGTAAAAAATTATAAGGATAATATATATGTGAAATGTAAGGTTGAAGGTTTTATTATAAGGACAATATGGCATATTGATTCACAATTATGAAGGGAGAGACAGATGATACAGATGACTAAACATGTCTAACACCACTTCTTATAAGTAGATCACTAGGAAGGCCTATAACTAAAAGGAGATAATCTCAATTCCAAAACAAAAAGATATATCACTGCAGCATATGCCACGCTAGCCACACTAGAAGAACATGCAAAATGTGAAGTTGGTTGTCAGTTCATGAGGGATAGTTTTTGGTATTCAACTTATCATTTTGGTACATAATATTTAGGGTATAAGAAGAAAATATATAGTGCATATAATATGATGTATAGTGTTAATGGTTGAAAATAGTAGGCTTAAGTGGAATATTAATGTTTGCTTGTCAATTGTTCATATGTAACGTAATTGCTGTCATGGGCAAGATGATGTTTTATAAGTGGCTGAAGTTAAGTGGTCAATGCCAATAATAAAATTGTACAGTACTTTATGGCTATAAGTTGCAAATATCATTGAGACTTGCAAATCCCATTGTGAAAGTTGTAAATACTATAGCAGGAGTTACAAACCTCATTAGCAGAGTGGTATCCCTTTGCCAGACTTGCAGATACCATTGTGTAATTAGTTAAAAATACTATTGGGAAAGTTACAAATACCATTGGTAGAGTTGTAAATCTAATTATGGGATTTACAAATACCATTGTGCAATTAGTTACAAATTATATTGTAGAAGTTACAAATACCATTGACAGAGTTGCAAACCCTATTGTGGAAGTTGCAAATACCATTATGGAAGTTGCAAATCCCATTGTGATTTGCAATTTCCACAATAGGATTTACAACTTTCCCAATGGTATTTGCAATTTTCCTAATGTGATTTGCAATTTGTCCAATTATATTTGTAACTCCGACAATAGTATTTGCAACTTCAATAATGGTATTTGTAACTTTGCCAATGGTATTTATAACTTCTCCAATAGCATTTGCAACTTTTCTAGTGGGATTTGTAACTTTCCCAATAGTATTTACAACTTTCCTAATGATATTTGTAACTTTACCAATGAAATTTTTAACTTCTCCAATGATAGTTACAACTTTGGCTTAGGGAAAGTTGCAAATCCCATTAAAGGAGTTGCAAATACCATTGCATATAGTTGCAAACCCGAAAGCAATATCTTGCAATTTCACTTATGAATGTTTTAAAGAAAGTTATAAATCCTATTAGATGAGTTGTAAATACTATTGCAATAGTTGCAAACCCAAAAGCAATATCTTGTAATTTCACTTGTGAATGTCTTATAAAAGTTGCAAATTCCATTGTAAGAGTGGCAAATATCATTGTAGGTATTGCAAATTCGAAAGCAATATCTTGCAATTTAACTTGTAAATATCTTAGGAAAAGTTGCAAATCACATTGTTCAACATAGTCATTACAAAATGTGGTCATAGTCACACTCATTACAAAATGTGGTTATACTCTTAGTCATTACAAAATGTGGTCACAGTCATTACAAAGTTTAACATTATAAAAATTGAATATTGAAAAGTGATTACCTAAGTATGAACATCAGTTGGCCAATAGTTGAACATTACAAAAAATTGAAACATCATTTAATCAATGTGGAAGTCTCACTTTGTGGAAGTAGGTTTAATACAAATTCTCGCCTTCAGTTGAGCTCGTGATTTACTAGCCACCACGTTAGGTTTCGTCTAAACTCTACAAAGTTAAAAAGACAACAAATACTACATATAATTGATGAGTGTAGAAGAACAACTCAAAATTCTACTTCCTCACTGGAGAAATCACCCACATCAGTAAACTAGCTACAAGGCTGATAACTCCCGGAAGATTGGCAACCCCAATATATTTCCACTGTATCAACTGCAAAAGGGGCCCAATATTGTAAGGAGGAGTATATAGTTTGCTTGATGAAGCTAACATATTTGATCAGAATCTAAATTTTACTAGTAAAATATTCATATCAGTAGAAACATGTATGTCAAAGCAAAGCCACCTTACTTCATGGTGACCAAATAAAGCTTCAAAACTAGACCACATTTGTACCAATCATGTTTACATTCCATAAACAATACTAGCAGACTTGTAAGCAAACCTTATTATTTAAAGTGTAAACAGTGCCAAGTCAAAGCTATACAATATAATACAATTGAACTAAGTCGAAGCCCTAGAATTTTCAACATTAGTATGCTAAAAAATAAAAGTTAGAGAGACAGATAATTATTTTCTTAATGATAGCAAAATATTTAAAACCTAGGGAGTATTTAAAGGAATTGATAACTCCTGCAGTAGAATTTGCAACTAGTCTAATGAGATTTGCAATTTCTCCTCAGACATTTGCAACTAATAAATAGTTATAATATACAAAAAGTAATGGACTGCAGGACACAAAAAGCAATGGATGGAAAGCAATGAATTCATGATTTCTCCTTCTATTTTCTTAAATTGGTCAAATCTATAGTAAAAATTACAGTCTTTCTCCCAAGGTAACTTTTAGAATAAACAAAACAATAGTGATTATTGAAGGAGTAAAAGAAAAAGATTTGTGTAAAAAATTTACTTATATTTCCTCTTTTTTAGTTTTAGCTCATCCAAAAATATATCTCTCAAGCTTCATCTCTCATATGGACTAACAGTTCTTTTTTCAGATTATATTTTATTTATTTCAGGGGTAATTTAGTATTCTCACATAAATTTATAAAAGATAGATTGTGCCTTCTACCCAATCTATCTTTTTACATATTGTACCCAAATTATCATTTTTAAATTCAAATGGTTTTTCTTTATCTTTTTCCCTTTATATATTTATATAGGTATTATATATATTTTTATATATTATACTCTTTCTAATTCTAATTATAAAAATTAATTAATTTTTTGAATAAATTAAAAAAATTAATTAATTATAATTAAATTTAATTTTTTAAAATATTTATATTATATAACTGTCAATCAACTCAAATTAATAAATCACTTATAATTATTACTGGTGCAGGATATGATATGATGACTATATATTCTTATATCTAATTATATATATTTTTTAAAAAGCGTTAGTAGATGGGGTCAATTCCAAAGGACTGGTTGTTGGAGAGGGACAAAAATCGAATGACTTGTAAATTTCCAAATCCATGTGTTCGAAGAAATTGAGGGGCATTGACGGATGCTTGTCTTACGACTTCTGGGACAAGCATTCGTCGCAGGAACAGCATAGGTGGATCTCCGTTTTCTTCTTCTTGTTGAAAGTGTCTCATTTCAATCACAGGTAACATACAGTGATTAATTGCCCCAAAAAAGTTACATAGATAAGAGACAACAATCTAATTCATCCCTTGCATATTCTCGTCAGTTTGGCATCGATTCTTCCTTTACGGAAGACATTATAGGAGAATCCCCTTTCTGAATTGGCGAGTATTAGGGTTCAATTGGGCCATCTTTGGTTTTCTTGATTTATCTGAAAGAATTTTCTTAACTTGTCCGGTGAATCGATTACGGGGTTTCGTATCCAAGTGCTACAGGTATTGCTACAGGTATTCTTCGATCTCTGAGTCTCTCCATAGTTGCGCAAGTAGTTGATTTTGGATTGATTATGTGGTGGGTAGTTTTCTGGAATGTTATGCAAGAAAATAAGCTGCACTTTTTCTTTCTTTCCTTTTTTTCGGCCTGCTGGGTAATCTTTATTGGATGTCGAGAATATATGTATTAAAGTTTTGAATGCTCTTGCTATTTCACATAACAAGATAAAATTTCCAAATTCTGGGTTCGTTGAAATTTTCCTGGCGTGCAAACTAATATTTTGCGTTGACATGGAAATCGGAATATCTGGCAGCATGATAGTGCCCAGTTCCTGTTCTATTTACCTGATAAAATTCGTTGGAATATAGCGGCAACATCTTTGCTTGTCTTGTATTTTCTTTCTGTGGGTGTCTCATTGCTTGCTTTACTAGGATTTTAAGCGTTTTACTAAATTTAATATCAGTTCAACCGGTATTAGGTTAATTTTATTGTGAAGGGTTATATCTTTATTTCTTTGTTTAGGTTTGACCTCCTGGTGATTGTAAAGGTCTGTAATTTGCAACTATGCGGAGTCAGCTTGTGTGTAATGGGTGCAGGAGCATTTTGCTTTACCCTGGGGGGGCCGCTAATGTTTGTTGTGCATTGTGCAACACAATTACCTCTGTTCCTCCACCTGGTAAGCTTCTTTTGTGTAGTCTTGCTATATGCCTAATAGATTGAATTACGTGATAGCTTACTTGGATTACATATTTAATTTCTAGTTCTCACAGTGATATTTTGTTTTGGACTTTGGAGACTAACACATTTTAGGGATAGGAAAATGAGTTATTGGATATGGAAGCTCATGCGTCATGATGGAAAATGTGTTTTTATATTGATTCTTCTAATTGATTTGTGATGCTAATTTGATGAGGGGACTAAGAATATTGAAAATAAATTCTTTTATGTCAAAATGATATGCATGTGAAAGGTTTTCAGAGATTGTTGAGGCAAATGTTAATTCCTTTATATGATATTGTATGTTTGATTATTGCCATTGTTTTATGCTTTATATTTGTGAATAAATATGAGATTCTAGTATAAACCAGAATTATGTTCACCTTATACATGTCTCATGTTCTAGGAAATTGAAATCAGGAGTATTTAAGTTTCTCTTTGGCATTATAACGCTAAGTTAAAATGGTTAAATTAGTGCAGTACTGCATTGTGAAACTTAAATACCTTGTAAGCTGTCCGGTGTGAAAACTCTCAATTAAAATGTTCATGGTAACAGTTGACAAGAAAAAAAGAAAAAATGATAGTAGCATGTCTGTTACGAAAGAACTTCAGCTCAATCTGTTTTGGCTGAGTTTATTGATGCTAAACTACACTATCTGCATTTTTTGGGTCGGTTATAAAGCATATTATATCCCTAAGAAACTGTTAAGAATTAGTTAATTGAAACAAATCAATTGGGGAACTAGAGTCTGCAAATCAAACCAACTTGGAAAGTTGTCTTTTCACTATTCTATCAAACAAATATTACACTATATCATCTTAGAAGATCCAACCCAACATCTCTATTACAACTAAAATGTAGAAGTCTGGTAGGAAATACAGAACAATGCAAAGGCTTTTGATATATCTCTGCTACAAAATACTGAACAGCACAAAACATTACATATGACACTTGCAAATACGAAGACACGGACCATGTTTGCAGAACAATAGAAAGTAAGATGAGCACAAAGCGTAAACACACACTACCAGCACAAGCACATAACAAGTTTGTCAACTTTTTCAAGGTGTGGACCAAGGTTGGCTCTCTCCGCCAAAAACCTGGCCCAAAGTTCTCCTCCTTCCTCCTCAGCCCTTTTCACTTTATATACTCCCAGCAACAACTCTTTAACTGCTCACTCTAATCTCTTCATCATGACTAACTTGATTTACCCCTCTTCTTTTCTGTCTTGTCTGCTTACTCCTCAGCCTGTTTTTTGCCCTTTTGACACTCCCCTATATCTCCTATTTGCTTTGGTGGGTTGGGGCGCATCAGAAATTTTGGATAGTTGTGAACTCATCATGATTGTTATGATGTTAAGTATTGTTTATCACTTATTGCTCCTATTTGCCCCTTAATTTTTCATCATTGAACAAAAGATCTTTGAGCACTAAGTTCTGGTGGGTAAAATGGTTACAACAGTTTGCCTTGGAGCATGATTCACTTTTGTCCAATGTTACTTTATTCGTTTTTCATCAGAATGGTTGGGACGTCTGGTTCATAATTAATGCTACGCATGAGACCCTAGAAATTCATATCATTGTCAGTGATGCTTGTGGTTTTGTTTTTTTTGTGTGCAAGGAACTATTAGATAGATGCCTCTTGTTTCCCACATTGTTTCCCACTCCTTCCTTGTCTTTGATAGTTCTAATGCTCTTTATCCTTCCATTTTGTTCATTTTGATTTGAAGAATAATTTATGGTCCTATGGCAGTGTATTGCTTTCTTTTCTGAATTTTAAATTCTTAGAGTTAGAGAATGATGATTCGTTTTTCAGCAGATATTTCTGCAATCACTACCCTTGTGAATTAGGGATTGTTTTCTTGGATTTCCATGATGGGTGCACATGGATTCTTTGTTGAGGCTTTCCTTGTGGATCTTCTTGAGGGTTGAAGAATTCCATTGCATTAATTATATCTTTTTTTCCTCTTTTAGATTTTGGATTTCATATTCTACATGTATTTCTCAACCCCTCCATAGTAGATTTCCTTTTATGAAAGATACAAAAAAACTGTCTTACTTATTCATGCTATTATTCAAAAGATTATTCAAGAGACAGAGGAAAAAGAAAACGAATTGTATTGAATATGAATAGCGTACTGTACTTTAGTATGTTTACATTTAGCTATGCCTGTAGCTGTGAAGCAGAGTTGTTTTCATTTGACATTTGCTAGCGTGTCATACGTACAGTTGAAGTGTGGATACATCTCATGGAATTACCTTTGCAAATAAAGTACCATACAAAACATTTCCAGGACTTTTGCTTGTCATTCAGTATTGTTACTTTTGAATGTTTAAAAGAACGTCCTCTAGTTACTTGTATTACTTTATGTTGATGAAGTATAATAGGTTCCTGTCTGATCAATAATTGTTTTGTATTACACTGAATCTTCTTTCCTTTGAAACATGTATGTGCCCTTTCGCATTTTAGGACTTGTTATAACATGTCCACTACTCTAGGAATCTTTATAAAAGTTTATATAAATGAGGATTTATAACTCACAAAACGATCTGGTCCTATACAATTAAAAAACTGTCATAGAAAATACAAGTTTAATATTTTTGGTGTGAGATTCTGAGTGATATTCCCTTTTAGTATTGATTTACATCCTATGCCCTTGTTTTATATGCTGATCATTTACTATGCGTGCATGTTAGAGACTTAGAGTAGAAACTAAAATCTAACTATTCTGCGGGCAAGATAAGAATATTCAAGTGACCAGACCTGCTTTCTTCTTAACACAATTTTCTTATGATCCTAGGGATGGAAATGTCTCAACTTTGTTGTGGAGGATGTAGGACATTGCTGATGTACACACGTGGAGCTACAAGTGTTAGATGCTCCTGCTGTCATACTGTGAACCTTGCACCAGGTGCAATAGATTTGTACGCTGCTGGATATGTCTTAGTATTGCTTTGTCAACTTTTAAGAAGTGTGTTTAGATAATTTGATTTGCTACATAACGATATTGATATTTTAATATTTCAACTGTGGTGTTGGTTTTAATTGTATGCTTGATCATTGAGTATATTGAAATTTGTTGAACCTCTCCATATCTCCATACTTGTCTTCCGTCTACAATCTGGAAAGTATTATAACCTTAGGCTGTGTTTGGTACGTGAAAAATGATTTAGTGAAATGAAAAAGGTGAGGGAAATTACTTTGATTGTGTTTGGTTGATGGTAAAGTGACTTTCTTGGAAAGAGAACTTCCCATGTTTATGGGAGAGATCTTTCCCATTTCTTCCCCTTTCTCATTCCCATTTTGTCCCAAACTGGCTGTGATGTTTTTGTATGTTCAAATGGTTGCCATGGAACTTAAATAATAGGGGGAGAAAAGCTTTTGTTTGGTTTTAATAGATTGAGAATGAGAAGCAAGTTGGTAGTTATTTTGTAATAATCTACTTTTAAATCTGTACCCTTTGTAATATTTCACATTTTGTTTAGCCTTAGCTATGGACGTCTATTTATTACTTATCAATGTATTTGAATTACAAATGAAAGTAGTGCTGATCATTTTGTTTGAATTCCTTTACTTTTGCTACAATATTTGTTGCTTATGCAATTTGGTTTATTGGTTCCCCCATATTCATCTCGTGTCATTCAATTTTTAATTCCTGGAATATTTAATAAACTGATGGCTATCCCCCATATATTTGTGTCTGGATTCTAACTAATATTCTGTTGGTTTTTTTGTCTGCATCAAAAGCGTCTGGCCACTTTGCCCATATACACTGTGGGAACTGCCGGACAACTCTAATGTATCCATATGGAGCTCCATCAGTCAAATGTGCAGTTTGTCAGTATATAACAGATACCAATGTAAGTATATACAGCAAGTGATAGATGCAAATTAATGTTTACATTCAAAAGCTTAATATATTCTGAAAAAAAAAATCTTTGTTGCCAAGTTTACCAGATTACTAAATATAGTTGGTTCTGTGCCCCTTGATCATGTGATATTGTTTCAGCTAAATATTCAAATGATTTCCTGCAGTCAGGTGCATTTAACAAATTTCCACAATTGATTGTTTCTCTGTGTTCAATCACTCTTTTTATTTATTTATTTCCATGGCCACTACTTGTTCCCCCATCCTGTAATGGATCTGGATGATTGTAAGTGTATATTAGACTTTAGGATGTATATTTCAGGGTCTAGGTTCCATGCTTATTGTAGTATTATTGATAATTTGGTGCTCAACTTGAGATACAGATTACAGAATAATGACTAAAAGGAACAATGCTTCTCATCAGTACATCTCGGTTTTCTATTAAAGGAAGCATTGAAATCATGTGTATACTTTACTGTGAAAATTTACTTTTCTTGACTGAAATTATTTTAAAAAAAGTTGATAATCTTCTGGTATTAGACTCAGATTTTGTATCGTACAAGGTTGAATAAGCAAATTTTGCACCATATCCCTACTTTTGGTAAGGAAGATACAATTGGTGAACACACAAGAACTACAAAGAATTGTTGCAAACTATCTCTGCTTGGGAGTTTTGGCCAAAAAGGGGAAAAAAACTATCTGCTTGGGAGTTTATTGAGGGAAAGGGAGAAGCAACTGTTATGTTGTTGTTTACTAGTAGTTTTTTTCAGAGAAAGAGATACTGCATTGTATTTTCCTATGGTTTCAGCTCTACTCAGTAATTTGGTGTTAAGAAATTTCCAGGTTCTTCAATCCTAAAAATCACATTTAACTCTTTTCTGAACACCCATTTGTACTTGAAAAAAATTGTTTTATTAGATGATGATGATGATTATTTGCTTTCTCACTATGATCGCAGAAAGAAAGGATTGTGTCTATTGATTTTTGGCTTTAACTTTTCTCTCCTCTTCATTGTTTACTTATTATACTCACAACCTCTGTTTGGGAGCTCATAGGTAGGGGAAAATAGGGCAATATGAAGAACGGAATGAAGGGATAAAATATTCACTACTAGTTCCCTTTTTTTAATTTTATTGTAATGGCCCAAAGAATTCCCTTTTTCGTATGTTTAAAAATGATGCAAAGCCTGACTTTGGCAGTTTAAGTGGACATGGGCATTTACCATGTATTTTATGTTGTGTGTACTTTAGCTGATCTGTGTTCCTGTTCTGCTTCTTGTCTTTTTTAGAGGACCAACGGATGGGTTCCCAATACTGTCCACAGGCCAAATGGGACAACCAACTCTGGAACACTACCTTCTACTTCAACAGTAAGTTGTTTTCTTTTGTGGTTGTTCATACTTGGAACGTGTCAGAAGTTTTCTGTGCCTGTATTAATTTTAGACTAAATTTTAGACTAATCTTATATTATTATCCCAGTCAATGCCCAATTCTCAAGGCCAAACTGTTGTGGTCGAAAATCCTATGTCCGTTGATGCAAGTGGGAAATTGGTAACTATATTTTCCTTTCATTTTGCTGGATGTCTGTGTCACCTAATGAATTTGACAATTTCTTCCAAAGCTTGTGATTAATGCAAGATTTCATTGACTTTAAAAAATGCCCCAGGTGACCAATGTTGTCGTTGGCGTAACAACAGAGAAAAAGTGATGTCCATCTAGTTATTACGTCAGTATTAAACAGTACGCTGTTCGAGGCATCGCCGTCACGGTATCTGGCACATGTTGAAGGATATTTTGTGTATATGTATATGATTTTGGAATCTGCAGTGAAATCTACTTTCTATGCTAGAGGCTTTTGAGTGTTCTTAAAGTATGTATGTATGTCAGAAGGTCAAGTGGCAATGGGCAAGGGATCCTTCATTTTTCATATTTGTTGTGATTATGAGATTCCTCTTTTAACCAAATCAGTTGGTTCATTCAGATTATTTCGTGACTTGTGGGGATTGTGGGGACTTGATCAGCTTGTGCTTTTTCTTGTTTTTTTGGTTTATACAAGTTTGGTGTGGAATTATTTGTACGGATGTGTTTATATGTGATGTTACAGCCAAGCATTGTGTGGTTGACCCTTCCTACATCGTAATTAAGAACTTTGCTTTAGCCCGAGGAAATAGTATTTAGTTTATTTTGTTTGAATTGGCTATTATTTGATTCAATAATTTTAATTAATACCCATCTAGTCCTTATATGATCTAAAGTATTGATCTTCATCATAAATATTAAATCGAGTTATATAGTAAAATTAAAAAGATTATAAATAAAATTATATCAAATTAAAAAGATTATAGGTAAAATTATACTACAAATAAGATTAGAATACTGAACGTATATGAGAAATAAAATTAAGACATTTAGTGTTATATAGCCCTATTAGATTTAGTTTATATATTTATTAATTTTTTAAATTATTTCTATTAATATTTTCTTAATAATAATCAAATAAGAGAAAGAGGGAGAGTTAATGAATATGATTAGAGTATTTTAAAAAAAAATTATCATATTAATTAATTTAATTATTTTTTTGAATCTAATTAAATTATTTAAATAGATTCTATATTAACTATTATCTTTTATGAAATTTTATTTATGGAATTAGAAATGTAGTGTTAAATAAAACTAAGGAAATTTATCCTTTCATAAAATCCATGAAATTCTGTAAATTAAAAATACAATTTTTATACACAAGAATACATGCTTATAATAAATTATTGGAGACAATATTACTGAAATATTATTTAAAATTAAATATAAATATATTTATTAGCTGAATTAGATATTTACTTTATGACTTCTTAAAAGAATATGTTAGCTGTGTTTGGATTTGTATTAGAAGATATGTACATATTTAATATTAAATAATATTTTAAATAAAATTATCTCTAATAAAATAATAAATATACTCAGCAATAACAAAACTATAAAGTTTAGTTCCAAAAACATTATTAGATTTGATTTAAAATTAAGGTAAATTATAAGTACTTACCAATTAATTTTTTAAAAAGTAATAGGTTTTTGTTCAGCAACAATTTTCATTAAAAATGCCATTTCAGATCAATGCTGTGAATAATCACAAATTTGATACATTATAGGAGTATGTTGTTAAAAAAAAAAGGATTAAAGTGAAAATTTACCCGTAATGTTTTCCCAAAATCGCATCTATAAAGTTTTGTTGGGTTAAAAAATACAAATAAACTTTCCAATATAGGGCAAAAGTAACAAAACCGTTAACTTAGTCAAACGTCCATTGCTTATGTACATGTGGTCCTTAAGTTTTAATACATTCTCTCTCATCCTGTCAACTTTCTCTCCCTCTCATGGTCTCACCCTTCCCCTCCCTCACCTTTCTTTTCTCTTTTTTCTCTTCTTCTGCCCTTCCTCTTTCTCCATCGCTCCATCAGATTTTAGAATTTATCATACCATCAAATAAACCAAAATTCAAATTTATTCCTTCCATAATTTGAAGGAATCAACTAGCATGAACTATGTATGTGCAATCAAGCCCCGCCATTGCCATCGACTATTAGCAGCTTCCACCTGGCTCCACTTTGAGAAATGTCGTCATCGATTTTTCAGAAATTGAATGCGAGAGAGCTTTTAATAAAGCAGAGTTTATATTCTACAGACACATGGTACCCAGAATGATTTGGAGGCCTCAAAGATGGCTTAGAGGATAAAATGGCCGAATCATTTGAAGCTTTTGATCAATTCCTCCATGAAACTATAGCATCAAGGAGAGCAGAGATTAGGCAAAAAAACGAAACAAAGAAAGAAGAAGAGGAAGAGGACTTGGTGACGACTTTGATAATGGGGGGTGGGTTGAGACCGTTAGAGAGCAAGCTGACAAATGAGAGAGAAGACATTATACTGACCTTATGGGCCGACATGTACATAAGCAACTGACGTTTGCCCAAGCTAACGGTTGTATCACATGCACATAATGAAAAGTTTATTTATATTTTTCTACCCAACAAAATTTTATAAAATCATTTAAATAGATTTTTAAAAAATAACTTATAAAAAAAATTTTAGATAACTTTTAAATAAGTTCTCTAGAAAAATTTATAAAAAAAAATAGTTCTAAAAAAATAAGTATTTAAATAATTATTATAAAAAAGATTTTTATTATTAATAAATTATTAGAAAGAGTATAAGATAGAAAAAAATAAATTAATAGACTTATTACTATTAATCATCCTCTCTCACTTACATTTACCTCTAGAAAAAGAAGAAGATGCATGGGAGAGATGTGACAGCGATAACAACTGAAGAGGAAGAAGAAAATGTAGAGATAGAGATTATAAATGTCGACAGAAGAAAGACAGTTGATGTTCCAGATCGAAAGACAAATGGCAAGTGAAGAAGGAAGACAACAAAAATATTAGAATAATTTCAATAGACTACTAGCGATGCTCCACCCAACGATGGATGGCTAACGATGCTCTACTAATGACGGACCGTCATCTATGAACATATGAGGGTGGAAAGAGGATACAGGAGAGAGGATATAAAAAAAGAGTAAAATAATAATTGAATAATCTATAAATTTTTTTATTATTCTAGAAACTATCCTTGTGAATTTATTCAAAACTATAACTTAGTCTATAAATCTTTTTAATCAAATATAACTGTTTATTTTAAAAAAAATTAAACTAAAATTTGAGATTACCTAAATAGTCATATAGTGTTATATTCGATTTTAGGAAAACATGATGGATAAATTTGCACTTTTACCCAACAAAAAGATCATTTCTATCTAATTGTCCAATACTCCTATATATGGTGAGTATCGTGCTGTTGGACAATATTTGAAAAATATTAATTGATTATCGATTTATGAATTTAGTTAGATTTTCTTCTTTATTATTTCAAGTATTATTATTAAAAATGAAATTACATTGAAGATATGTCAAAGTTGAATTTGAGCATATGCCTATTGTAATCTATGTAAATGTGATAAAGTAGGCGTATTGGATGCAATATATATGGTAAAATATAAGTTTAGTTCTTTATATTTATATTAAGTTTTAATTTAGCTATTTAAATTTAAAAAATATATACAGGCTAAAGTATACATTAATTATTTATATTTATATTAAGTTTTAGTTTAGTCATTTAAATTTTAAAAAAATATACTTTTAATCCTTTAAATTTAACACTGTTAATTTTATTAATAAAAAATACTAATTTAATTTTATATGATGATTCAGCAATTAATTAATTACAAAACATATCTAAATTTTAATTTTAAGTCTTTAGTATAATTATTTTTATATTTTAAAATTAAAATCATTCTTTTACAAATACAAAAAATCTAAAATTGCTACTTGGCTATTCTTCTTAAATATATTTTAAATTAAAAATATGAAATTGCTACATGGCTATTCCTCCTAAAGATTTTAAATTTTGAGTTAATAATTTTTATTTGTGTATATTAAGTAGTTTTTTCTGTTAGTGAAGTTAATGTCGTTAAATTTAAGGTCTTTTAAAACTTAAATGATTAAAGTAAAATTTGATACAAATATAAATGACTAAATGTATAATTTAGCCTATAATATAATACATAAAATCTGACTATTTTCAAAATTTTGGGATATGACACATGGCATATGCATGAATATATACGATTATCTATTAAAAAAATATTAGATATTCCAGAAAATTATAGTAGAAAGGTTAAAGCAAATCACATGCATGAATAAAATGTTTATAACAATTTACAAATAAAAAATCGTGTTCTTTATTTTTGTACAAAAGCATGTTTGGATAAAAAAAATAATGCAAAAATATTATTGCAAACAAGCGGAACAACAATGAGACTATGTGTTCTATTTTATCTTAAAAGCTCGTATTTTACTATCAAAATTTGAATATAGATCTAAAGCTCTATGGATATACAAATAGGAACGTTTACTTTTTTAAAGTATCAATATATTTTAATATAAGAGTTAGTTAACTAATTTAAGTAGATTAAAAAATATATAATATAAATTTATCTTTAGAATTTAGATTTGATCATAATTAATTTGATTTACTTAATTTTTTTAATTTCTTTAAATTAATTAATTAACTCTTATATTAAGGACTAGAGACATATTTATTAAAAAATGTGCATCAGTTTACTTAAAGTACCCTTTTTTAATTATTTATATTAAAAACTACTCACACAATAGAGAACTCCCTTAAAATAAAAGATAAAATAGATTAAGTTCTCCACTGTCTCTTATATCTAGAATAATAAAAGAATAATATATTTTAATTCTTGATTTATATCCATTTTTAAGTATAATAAAAACCATTAGCTACTCAATCTATTATTTATGCTTGTTCGGCTTAGTATATTTTTGACTTATTTTCCGTGCTTTTGCCTTAGTGCGTGCTTCGAAAATACAAGACCTAAGTTTAAAATTTAGGTTTTGCTTAAAACTTAGGTTTTGAGAAATTTTAAAACAAACAGTCATATTTATTCAAACGAGCTTTTGAACTAAACTATAGTTTAAAACTAAGGTTTCAGATAAGTTAGTCAGAGTAGCTTATGGAACAGTAAACCACTTATAAACTAACTAATTACTATATTACCCCTTCTTTTTCTTACATTATCTCTCATCTCTCCTACTTTTTCGTACATCCTCTCTCCTACTTTTTCTTATACATTCTCTCCTCTCTCCTACTTTTTCTTACACCCTCGCTCATCTCTTCTCTCATCCCTTCTCTCTCCTCATTTAATACTCATACCCTTTTTCATAATTTACCAATAATAAAAGTATTTCTAGAAATAACTATCCAAATACTCATTTATTCAAAACCACTTTTTTTCCATAAACTCTTCTCCAAAAACCCTTTTCTATAAGCTACCCAAAAACTCTTTTTTTATAAGCTCTTTTTCGAACTCTTATCTAAATAGGCCCTTGTACCATGTAATTATGCAAAAGGAATTTTCTCAAATTCTGCAAATAAATGCTTTTGGGATTTATATATAAAAAAGAAATGCTTTTGGGGTATCCAATTGAGATCCATTTAGATTAACTAATTTTTAGCTTCTTTAAGTGCTCTTTGCAGGTAAATATGTAAACAAAATTTTATCTCAAATTACATACTTTTAGATTATTCGTGATTCCAGACAAACAAGGTTATAAAAGGTGCGTATACTCAGTTTTTGAATTAAGAAGTATTATTTAGTCAACTGTTTTTCAGTCCCAACAAGCAGTATCGCCAATTTCTCAAGTATAAAAGATCAAAAGGGTAATTCTGATAATATCGATATGATCTGTGACAGGGAAAATTCATGCACCAACCACAAAAAGCCTAACTGAGACATAGATTTTTAAAGGTTATAACTGAACAACATATTTAATAGGTGAACAAACAAGTACCAAATCAGCTAGCTTCCCACTCACAAATCCTATAAACAATCTAGATAGATCTATATAACCATTTTATGAATGTAAAATCACTATTTAATGGGACAGTTTTCATAATAGCAAGCATATATTGTATAGATTTCCTATCTGTTCAAGATTATCTATCATATTCGACGAAGAGAAGCAAGCCTCTTTTCAAGTTCCTCCACATCTTGGGCCTGAGACCTGCATGCATTAGAAAGCCACAGGAATCAGCAACAAATAAGGGCGCCTACCTTTCTTCAGCTTATTTTATGGAAAATATTTTTTCATCTTTTTTTTAAAGTACCTTTTATAAATTTGAGGATGTTTGTATTAAAAATAAGGGCATTTTAAAGAAATAATCAGAATATAGAAAATCAGATTTCTAATCAGTTTGAAAAGCTATTCAGAAAGCTTGAGTATTTTGAGAAACACTTTCAAGTAAAAAGTGTTTTTCATGATTGTTAACCATACATAAAATAACTTTTTCTTTTCATAAAATTTCCAAATAATAAATCATTTTTCAGATTTCTAAAAATCACTTTTTTTTTTAAATCTCCCCTCACTCCATCCCTCAAATGTCTACCTGTCGAATGTTTAATTATTTCAATTATATCAATGTACATAGGAATAAAACAAAAACACCCAACAAAATTTTGTGGAGGTAACTAAGAGAGGCCTTCTCAAAAAGGAATATTAAATTTATTTACCCTGTAGCCACATTTTCAACATTCCTTGAAGCAATACGACCTTTTGGAGCAGAAGATAACTGCCATCAGAAAAGGCCAGAATCAATTCCAACTGTTAAAGAAATACAAAGTACGGAAAAAGTATGAAAGAAACAGAAACCATAATTATTCATGAATTTAAAAACCAACCTGTGATGCAATGTCGACGCCAATCTCATCAAGAACCTGTCATGCATGAATAAAATAATAAATATTGTGAAGGAAACAAGGAGACCTGGACTACCAAAAGCATACTGCTGTCTATTCAGAGTTTTATATCCACCTGGTTAGTGAGCTCTTCTGTTTCCTCCTCAGCTTCATCTTTATCTAAAGTTTCATCAATAGCTTCCGACATCATCTCAATCTGCATTTAATACTAATATGAATATCATAATGCAGAACCAGGAAAAAGAAAAGGGAAAAGGGAAAAAAGCACGTATTAAGAAGACACTTGTAGAAATTGCTCTCAGGCTTTTGGGTGGAATTGCTTGGTTACCCAGGCTATATATAAGGCAGGCAAGGCAACTGCTTGTTCATTTCTAATAAAATCATAGCACAATTAATCAACAAATAAGACAAAGAACAGCTTCATCAGCAAACTTTTGCACTCAACTAAGTCATAGCAACAGCTCTGTTTCTTTATTTTTATTTTTGTTTTCAATTTCAGTTCCAAGCCAATGCCGCATTCCAGTTCTGACACCTCTTTTAATTAAATGTTTATATTTTTTCTTCTTCTGAATACAAGACTGCCCAAGTCATAAGCTCTTGTACCACTCCATAACTCTGATGCATCCCTCTGCCCAAACTTTCTTTTATTTGATTTTCCCTTCATTAATGCCACAATATAACTTCATGGGTAAACATCAGAACATACGCTAAAAAGAAAAAATGTTACCGTCATGTCCATCTGTGCCGACTGCTTTTGGAATTCTTTGATCACCTTTGCCTGTTTTGTAGGTTCCATTTGCTGAAAAGAGAAGATAATGATTACGGTATACTTGAAGTCCTAGCAAATTTGGGAAAGCACTCAGACAATAAACCACTAACACTCAGATAATGTTTTACTTTGATTTGTTACAGACAATATGAAATTGGTTGAGAATTCAGTCCTTGCCTCCCTCATTCTCATAACTAGAAAAAACTCTAGCATAAGGTTTAGTGGCCATGTTCTTCATGCTTTAAAGCATGAGGCTGTATTGAAGATAAAACATAAAAAGTATGGTGTCTTCTCTCAATAATTAAGCTCTCAGGAAGGTTGTGTCTCGGCAAGTATAAAGAAAGGTTGAGTATCTGAAACATTACAGTATTCTTTCAATAAAATCACTAACTATAAACTAAGGAAATTATCTACTACATATATGGTCCATATTTTGTTTAACACTTCATGCAGGCCATGCATATGATATTGTCAAAAACTTTTTGATCTTTATGTCTCATGATGAGTGTAGGCTGAAGGGTATATTTCAAGAGTTTAATTAATACAATGGCGAATCAGATATGAAACATACCTTGTTCATTGCTGCCATCGCCTTAGATGCACCTTTCATCCCCGTAGACATTGAAGTGCTTGCATATAATGCCTGAGGAAGACATATGGACAATCTAAAAATTAGAAAAGAAGCAGTTTATTATCATCATAAAGATCAAGGCTCCTTTTCTAACCTGAGTATGAGTTGCAACGCCCCTGATCTGAGCACGACTTCCCTGTAAATTAGTTATTTGTTGGCGTAACCTAACAAGCTGACGGGCCAAGATTCTTGTAGCTGCCTGTAATCAGACACTAATTTAATCAAGATTACAGTATAACTAATATCATAAATAATCAACTAAGCTATTGAATTCATATCAAGAGAAAAGGAAAGCTATAATAAGAATTTCAAAGAAAGAAGAAAGCAAGGTTACATTTGCAACTGATTCAAGGTAAAAACATCTTATTAAGTGTTTAACAAGGTGGTATTACTGTTGGTCTTACTGTTGTTCTCTACCTAGATTAGCTGATATATTAACAAGCCTTTTATTTAGGGATTTTGCATGTACAAACTCCTTAGAGCTGAGGAACTCTTAAATTCTCAACACACTCTTCGGAAATAATAATTAGAAGACATGATGCATTACCAACGTGCAAATCTTACAACAACTCAGCATCATAATATCATTACTTTAGAATGCATAGCATACTTGTATTTTTTAGTGACATCATAAGAAGAATTATAGAGAAAGAATTCAAAAGGAGAAAAGGGCTTTTTAGAAGGAAGTTATGAAGAACAAACACGCTTTTATCGGCAATTGTTCGATGATGCAAAACAAAGAAGGAAACCCTTATAATAAAGCAAGAGGGGTGAACTACTAGATCAAACTGTTTCATCTCAGACTTATAGACATGCCTTAAATACTACAACAGGACATATAACATTCAAATACTCGACTAATGCCAAATGACTTCTACATTGACAAACTTAAACATGGTTTTTAACATTGTCACAGGCACACCTTTGAACCATTCATCGTCATGAGCATGCGTTTAAAGGGTAATTGCTAAGTTGGCATAAGAGTCTTGTTATTAGGATCTAGGTTATTTGAAGGTGATTATGTTAAAAATACAGTCTTCACATAAGATAATCATTGTATAGAAATTGCAAACAATTGTACAAGAAAAAAATGTTCTCCCGTCTCTGGTGCATCACATCAGCTATTTAAACTAAGGAAGTTTTCACCCACTTTTAGGTTCCTAATAGGCCAAATTTGGTACAGAAAATACATCTATTGCCGTTCATCTTATGGAGGTTAGCTTATGGTTTCTTCTGGTGGGTTTCTTTGACCTCATCAGATAGAGGCACCAAAAATTTAAAAGCTCCTAGAGGAACTTAAAGCACTTACACATAGACCATAATATTACCAATTAGCATAATCTTGATGTTAAATTAATTTGACATATGCTTCTACGACATATTTAAAGATAACATATATCTAAGTGAAAGGAAACTTGCCTCATTTCCTGTTTTCGCTTCTTTTTTAATCTCTGCCACCAACTTCTTCTCCTGTATTTAACAATACAGTTAAGCTTAGAGAAAGTAACAAAGAAGCGAAAGCCATCTTGATTCTAGTAAAGAGAAAATGTATCAGTTGACAATACATACTTCCATTTGAAGAGATGATATCTCTCGTTCAATACCTACAAAATATATAGAAAGAGATAGAAGCGCTTCTTTATAGAAATTAAAATAATCAAAACATGTAATTATTACTGCTAATGACTTTTGATGCGCCACCATGGACAAGTTACACTACCTGAAATAGTCAACAGATTTACAGAAAAGGAAATGCATGGCATCAAATAAAGAAACAAGGGTAAATAGCTTCCATGGTACATAATACAAAAAAATGAAATAAAGCAGCTAACATAGATTATACTAAAAATGCATGCAATAGTGAAATAGTTAGGTAAATTTGCAATTATTTGTACTCTTGGACATTTTTTAATTTTTGTGAAGGAATTTCAAGCAGAGAATGTAATAGTTTCGCTGTCTCAACACGGAAAAACAAAAGAGAAAGAGCTGATACGACAGAGAGGCCAAACATAAATAATTGAAGTGTCAATAAAGAAATTTCACCGATTTCCAAAGGAAAAAAAAAACCATCGATATGAACAATTCATAATTGCTTACAAGCTTTGGTTTGTTGCCAGTAAAAAATCTAAACAACACAAATAAAATTGCTAAAGTAACTTTCTACTTGAATCTGAATGCAATGGCAAAACCGTTAAATTAGTAACTTTTTATTCTTTAACTATCCTGATGGGAATTGAAAAGCTCGCAATTCTATCTGGCTATCAACAGGTTAATTTTAGGTACAAAATTTGTGACTTAGATTGTGAATTTAAAATTCTTAATTACTAATCAGACCTGAAAAATTCTGAATTGATATGAAAGTAAGAAGGAATCGTGCAGCCAAGCATTTACCTCTAGTTGCAACAGCCATTTCTCTCTTACTTGTTCGCAGAGCTTCTGTTGAACAAACAGATGTCAACGAGTACCGAAAATAAGTGGATAATCTATACAAGAAATTTCTTTTCAATTTTCACAAAGATTAGCCGTAACTGAGAGCTAAACGCCGAACTAGCACAAAAGTGAACCATAAAAAACTGATTTTCCCACTCAAGAAAAACCCAGATCGGGTTAGATTCAATAAAAGTACCAAAAGCAAAGGGCTTTATTCGATTGGGCAAAAGAAAATCCGATTCTGAAGCCTACCCACATTTCCCCATAAAAATATAAAAAATTTGAAAATTTCCCAGAACCAGAAGCAAACCCTAGTGTCAAAGTTGAAGAAATAATTAGGGCAATGCAGCGGCCTAATGAAACTGGTTAGGACGAAGAATTCAAGATAAGGAATGGAATGCACCTTTGGGAGAGGTTTTCTTCTTGAAAATGTTCTTCAAGTTCATTTTTGTATCTAAACGAGGAAGATTACACGTAGTGGAAGCAGCTAAGGCGAGAGTATCGGCTATTCTTTAGTTATCAAACTCGTTGAGATCTTTTTCTCTCAGAAAGCAAGAAAATCACCCCTGGAAGTAAAGCCTCGAGGAGCGAGCGTGCTGCGTCTCCACTCTCCACGTCTGAGCCAGTGATGATCGTCCAAGTAGCCGTTATCTGTGGCCCAGCAAAAATAGCCCTCAACAAAATAGCCGTTACTACTTTGTTTACTCTTTCTTTTTTAATTATTATTCAGTTTTATACAATTCTTCTAACGTTCAAGCGGACTCAGGTCATAACTCATAATAACACTGCCTCTTCTTGAAAAATAATTACTTTAATTTTTTGAAAAAATTAACAAAGAAATCTCTGTAATTCCATTTGATTTTCAATCAGATTAGATTTTTATAATTTTTCAATTATAATTATTAAGTTCATATATTTATAATCTATTAATCCGTGAAAGAAACAAATGGCAATAAACGTAGCTCTCTTCCAAAATATATTTAAATTAGTTCTACCCTATAGATATAAATAAAATTAAAATCAATCAAATTACAGATTATACATGCAATGAGAAGATTATAAGCATAAAAGTTATTACAGATTACAGATTTTATTTTTATTTTAATAACTAAATTTTATTTTTATGAAAGCTTGCATATGCTCAGTGAATATCTAGAGTCACCTTAATTAAAATAGGCTAAAATATATAATTAGTCCTTTAAATTTATATCAGATTTTATTTTACTCCTTTAAATGTTTAAAGTATATTTTTGTCTCATAATATTAACAATAATAATTAATTTCACTTAACCGAAAATGTTACTTCAACAAATTAAAGTGATGGCTGTATAATTAAATACTATCAAAGCCTAATTAGATTTTAATATTCTAATATAACATATTTATATTTTAAATTTAAGTAAAAAAGAATTAAAATAATATTGGCAATGACATTTTAATAAATTTAATTTAAAAAATATCTAAATTAATATTTCTTTAATCAATATTCGTTTTCTTTTCATCTTAGATTTTTTTATTAAAATCTTATCACCTGATTTTTTATTAAAATTATTTAATTCTATTTTAATTTACATGATTCAAAATATAAAAATATTTTATTAACACAGTTATCACTTAAATTTATTAAGTTAATTTTTGTCGTTAAATCAAACCAACTATATCAAGAATTAAAATTATAAGACAAAAAATATACTTTATAAATTTATGCAAATAAAGTGAAACTTGATGCAAATTCAAAAGATAAAACATATACAAATTAAGTGAATAATTGAAAAAATATAGATATTTAATAAAAAGAAAAGTTATAGGAATATTATTAAAATTAAGTGAAACTATAAGAACCCACAAATTCAATTTTTCTATATTTTTTCATTTTAATTTTTAATTTTATAATGATAAAATTTAGTTAATGAACATAATTATAGAGATACAAATGTAAAGAAAAAATTAAAGATGATATGCAAACTCTTCCAAATAATCAATATATTAATATACTATATAAAATCTAAATTATCTATTACAAATCTTCATTATATTCAAATATTTAGGAGAATACAAATTTAAATATAAAAAAGCGTATTTACTTTAAGTTTTAAAATTGATTAATCTTAAATTCAAAATAATATGAAGATATCTTGAGAAAATCATGGTTATTATATATATATATATATATATTATAATTATTACTCTTCTAGTATTTAGATAGAGATTTCTCTCGGGAAGAAAAAATAAGTTGTAATTAATTATTTATTATTAGTAGTATAAATTATCATTATAGTTAAAAAATTGAGATATCATATAATTAATTAATAGGATTATTGAATAATTATTATTATAGAGTTTAATTTTTTAAAAAAATAAAAAATAATTTATGGTTGTTATGAATCATCATTATTACAATATCCACAAAATTGAAAAAGGATAAAGAGAGTAATTGAGGCTAAAGATATTTTATAAAATTTAAAATGCCTCAAAAATGAAATTTTAGGAAAAATGTAAAAGAGAGAATAATTACTAAAATTATTTGATGACTTGTAAAAATTGAGAAAAAAATTATAGAATAGAAATTTTGGGATTTAGAAAATTATGAAAGAATTTAATTTTCAATAAGTATCCTAAAATCATTTAATTTACCTAGTTTAATCTGATTTAAGAGAATAATAGATTATGCGCTTTTAACTATCTTTTATTTAGTTTAAGAAGAGAGGAGAGGGATATAATAATTAATTTATTATTGTACCCTTATTTTTTGGTTCATATTATTTTTATTTCTATAATACAAATCAATTTACATATTAATTTAAACTACATAATTTATGAAATTCCATTCTCCTTCCGTATCTAAATTACACAATTTTGATAAAGTAGTGGAAATACTCCTACATTATATATGGCCTATTTGAATTAATTTTTAAATAATCACTTTTAGAGAATAGCTTATATAAAAAAATAATTTAAAAGTTATTTCAGATAAGCTCTTCTAGAGAAAAACTTATGAGAAAAAAATAATTTTGAATAAATTAATATTTGTATAATTATTACCAGAATGACTTTTGTGTTAATAAATTACTAGAATGGTATGAGATGAAAAAATAATAATTATCTATAAATTATTCTCATAAATTTATTCAAAACCATAGTTTGAAACTATAATTTAATTTATAAACTCTTTTAGATAAATATGATTGTTTGTTTTGAATTTTTATCAAACTATAATTTAAGATCAAAATCCTTTTAAAACTTTAATTTTGGGAAAAACAAAACACCCACATAATGTATTATTGAATTTCCACCCTCTTAGTTGTATAATTTTTTACATTCAGAACTCCATGATTTATGAAAATCAACTCTCCTTCCATAAACAAAAGCACGCATCAATTTTTTTCCTTTATTTAATTTTACATTTTGCCTTTACTCTAGATCTGTATTATAAACATTTTTTATTTTAATATATTTATCTTTTTATCGAAAGAATGATGTATATAAAAAATTGATCTAATGAAAACATACTTTGATACCTAAATGGTATAACAATATAATAAGAAAAATGAAATTAACAAACTTCTCATAGTATTATCCATTAAATCCTTGTGTAATATTCATCTTCAACACAAAGAAGATAAGCAAAAGTCAATAATACTTTTACATGTTTTTTTTTTTTTAACAAGTCATCAATACATGCTCAAATGCCAATATATAGAGCATGTGACAAAATATATAAAAGTCATCCCATTGGTTAGCACCAACACAATACTTAACATATAGGAAGAACTTAATCTCATTTTAAATTTTAGGATGGATAATAAATTTTTCTTTTAACTCAATAATAACAGTCAAAATTATATAAATATGATAACTAATTGTCTATTTAAACTAAAAATTGACTTCACGATTTTTTCATATTGTGTTACTATATAAAGGGTTTTGGTAATTTGTTCTTTCACACTTAGGCCAACGCTGGGGTAGTATTATTTTTTATTGATGATTCATACATAACAGCCACTAACTAATATAGAAGTTAACAATTTATCAAACAATAACCAATAAATATTAAGATAAATATTTACTCTGGATAAAAAGCAATTCATAGAATAACTAAAGACCATTTTGAAATATAATATAATAACCAATAAACATTAATAGTTTCCAACTCTGCCTTTTCTGAAAAAATATTTACTCTGGATAAGAACCAAACAATATAATAACTAAAGATGGTATTGAAATATGGTACAATAACCAATAAACATTAACATCCTTCAGACAAAAAAAAAATAAAAAACGTTAACAGCCTCCAACTCTGGCTTATCTAAGAAAATATTTACTCTGGACAAAAATCAAATAATATAATAACTAAATATTATATTGAAATCTGGGAATAGATTATAAGAGGGTATGTGTGATTGGAGAAAAATCAAAGAAACCAGCCAAAGTAAATGAAGATGCAAATGTGATGCAATATCATATCTGGAATTTCCTAACGCCAAATGCTTGAACAAATCCTATTCACAAAATCAAAGAAAAAACTCATGCTTTGACTAAATGCTCAAAATAAATGAAGATACAAAGCTGACAATAATCAAAATATGAAACTGAAACAAAAAAGAGTTTTTAGATTTTATGGACAGAATAGACAAGGAAGAAAATGGCAAGAAGGAACTTAACTAATTTATTTACATGCATTTGAAGAAAGCTTTACCAAGGAAGAAAATGCTTAGCACGGGAGAAAACAGATGAAGAAGAAAATACTTACGGTCACGACGATGGACGGCGACGGCTTCTGTTCTGGTCGGCGGCAACGGTGTGAAAAGCAGAAGGGGAGCAAGACGAGTGATAAGCGTGGTGAATGGATGGAAGCTTCTGGAATGAACAATTGTTTTATTTTGTCTCTAAGGGCATCAGTGGGAATATCATAAAGTTAACAAGGACAAATTAATCAAAATTTTTAACTTCCCTCAAAAGACCCCCAATTTAGAAGGGACCAAAGAAAGGGAGAGAAGGCAAGGGGATCCAAAATTTCTAACCAAATGAGGGAGGGCTCATTTATCCTCCCCTCCCCTCCCTTCAAACTAGATAGATTCAAATCTTCAAGCTATGCGTTTTTCAAGTAGATCGTGGTTGAAGTTTGTGTAATGACTTCTTCATAATTTGGTGGTTAGCTTTTTTCACCCTCTTTTTCTTCATTTTTATTAGATTTATTAGAGAAAAATAATAAAAAAAAAGATAAAAAATCATATGTATTATTTAAAAATAATATACTCAAACAATTATAAACTACTTAAGTTTATATATTAATTTACTTTTATTTGAGAAAGATAAACTAATCCTATAATTTCTAAAATTTTGTGGGGAGGGGCTCAAATTATATTCTCCCTCAATATAGTAAAGATCTCACTATCCTATACTCTTAACCAAACCATTTTATTTTACAAAATACAATAAAAAAATTCTTTAAAACTCTCCTCAACAAATATTTGGAGGAGCAACTTCTATAGAGATATTTTCCTTTTTTTTTTACCTTTGGAGTCATACTTGGAGGAGCAACTTCCATGTACCTCATGAAGCTCATATGCAAGTGCCAAAGAAATTTGTTTGTTTATCATACTGTCGCAGAACTCATGAAATACCAAAAATACAAGACAATTAATTAAGCTATGATTTTAGCCTTAGGTATAGGACATCCACAACAGTCAAGCAATTCAAAGTCAAACTAATGAACAATGACTTAGGGAAGTGAACCTAACACCACCACATATCATGAATTGAACTTTTACCATTTAGGCCCAAAAAACCTGCTTTGGTACTCTAAAATCTTCTTAAAATATATTTATTATTAATTATTTAAATATATTTTATATTTAATATAATTTAAAATATAAATAAATTTAGTTTATTTCAAAAGAGTTAATTATAGTAGAAAAGAGTTTTACTAAAATTTAAAAGAAATTCTACCATATTTATAAAAATATTTTTTTCTTAAAATTCAAATAATTAATATAATATTAGAGTATGCATAATAAAACCTACTATGACAATATATAAGTGTTCTATATATACTTTCAAAGGAAATGCTATACAATCAATATAGTTTTAATCAAGCCTCTGAAATTTTTCCTAGGGTCCTAAAATGAGACTATCACATAAAGAATATTAATAAAAATATGGTGAGACAAACGTCTTAATAACCAATAATTTTACTCATCATAAGTAGTCACATGTGCTCATGAGGTGTCAAGTGAGACAATTAATAAAATACAATATATAGAAAATAACATATTATCATAATAAAATTAAATGGATAACCTACTCAAGTTTCTCCCCTCAATCTAACTGAAGCGCCTTATTTTCGTTTGTCAAACCCATGTGATAGTGATAACTGACCACTAAAAAAACTAACCAGTCAAGTGGTACAGATATGCCCAAATCCACATAGCACGTGGCCAGACTATGGGTTTATTCTTCCGGTAAATAGGTAGGGGTGTTGCAACCCTTCAGTAAATAGGTAGGGCATGTCCCTCAGTAAATTGGTGAGACAAAAGCCAACCATCAAACTCCAATAGAGGTTATACCACTTGTAGAAATATAACTTTATCATCACTCATTCCTAATACAAAATTCTCAAAATAATTATATTAATCAAAATATTAATAGTTTGATAAATATCACAATTCAGAAAAGGATTTTTCTCAAGATAATAACTCTCTTCAAATTCAAATATCAAGATATAACAATTTTATAATCTCAACTCAAATTTTTTAAATTAAACTTTAAGTCCCACAAATATTTTCAATAAAAATAATCAAATAAGTTTTCTCAATATAATCATATCAATATCAATATATTCATATATATATATATATCAAATCATTCATAAATATCACATTAGCATACATAATGAGTAGAAAGTGGTTATATCTCGCGTAAATATATGAATAATTACCACAAAATTCTGAAAGGTAAATCTTAACTTTGGATGAGTTGAACTAAGGGCGTGTTTAGGAGGGAAACAAGGCGAGATTCTTTGGGAACAGGAAAAAGACTAAGAGAGAGGACTAAAAAGAGAGGAGTCTACTCAATAACCAAATATGGGGAATAAATCAAAGCCTTAACTCTATTTATAAATCCATAATAATAATTCAAATTTTAAATCCATATATAAATTTGAACTCAAATCCTAATAATTCCTTATCTAATAATAATAATCAAATCATAAAATTTTAAGTAACTATAATGGTAGGATAACCAGATATCATATTTTATTAAAAATAATAAAAATACTAAACTATAATAATTTAATTATATAATATTTCTAGATTATTGATAAATAATATTTTAATTATGCTTAAATATAAAAATAAAAGTTGGGATATTACATATACCATGTTAGCTTTATTAGAGAGAAATAATGAAATGAAAGATAAAAAAAATCATATTTATTATTTAATAGCAACATGCTCATACTAATCCAGCTTCACTTAAGGGAGATAAACTAGTCCATAACCTATGAGATTTTTTGGGGAGAGACCTAAGTTATCATTTATCTCATTATGTGAGTATCTCATTATTCCACACTCTTAACATATGTACTAGGCCCTTTATATAGAATTAGAGTCACATAGTAATCAAATAATTAATACTAATTACCTAATTAATTCAACCTTCTAACAGTTTTGCATCATTACCATTACATTTGTTTTCACTCCAGTACCTTTATATCAAATGTTGCAATAAACCTTATTACAAATTCCTTGCAGAAGATGATCCTGATGATGTGGACTGTACAGCTATGATAATTTCATATCCATTGTTGCAGTAAGGCTTACAATATATCATAGATGATGTTTGTATCCTCAGAGAAATAAGATGTTGGATAAACAAGATATGGTAGAAAGAGATTACGTAGCTGTAAAGATATTATTTTTTTAATAAATTACTACATCTAGTCCTTAATATAAAATTTATTTAATTAATTTAGGTAGATTAAATGAGTTAATTAAATTAGTTATTTGTAATAATAGTGAACTGATTTTCTTAAAATACCCCAATTGATCACATATATTTGAATTATTTCTAATATAAACTCTTTTAATATGTGTAATTATATAGAGATATTTTTAAAAAAATTATAATTTTAAAAGATAAAATAAATTTTTTATCTAACTTTTATATATAGTACTATAGGGAGTACTATGATATGATGGAATAGATGTATAGTAAGTCTTATTTTTGAGTGAGTTGAGACAACTTTCATTCTACCACTTGATTTTGGCAAGTGGCAATGGAGAATTTAAGGAACTAATGAGTCCGATTTAGATAAGTTATGCCCACTTTCAATTGTGCTTCTCTTTACTGCTTATCTATGGGTTATTTTATAGAATGTTTGAGAGCCTATTTGAATTAGTTTTTGGAGAATAGTTTATAGAAAGATAATTTAAAAATAAGTTTAGATAAACTCTTTTGGAAAAGAGTTTTATAGAAAAATTTATTCTAAATAAATGAGTGTCTAGATGATTATTAATATAATGACTTTTGTAATTAATAAATTACTAGAAAGTTAATGAGATAAAAAAATTAATTATACATCACTATTCATCATTAGCATCACATCCTATATCTACCACTCCGTCATCTCCACTGGTCATCTTCTTCCTCATTGATTCCAAGCGATAGTCAACCTCCTTTACTTCTTTGTCTTCCTCTTTTCTTTCTTTTAGCGACCGTCGACCTCATCTGCTTCTTCATCTTGATCTCTGTTGGCCTCCTATGCTTCTTAGTGTTCCTCCTCTCCTTCTTCTGGTGACCGTCGGCCTCTTCTGCTTCTCCGTCTTCCTTCTCTCGTTCTTCCTCACGATGACGGAATAGCGACTCTTGACGAAGGAGAGCGACAAATGAAGGAAGTGCAGTGACAGATGATAGAAGGACCTGCTACAGATGATGCAAGCACCAGTGTCCACAAAAGAGTGAGTGGAAAGAGGAGATATGAGAGAGTAAGAAATTTTATGGGTAAAATGATCATTGGATAGTCTCTAAACTATTTTCCCTATCTATAAACTATTCTCATCAACTTATCTAAACCATATATTTGAACCATCTTATGAAAAAAAAAAAGCAATTTTGGAGTTTTATAAGGTGTTAGGCTTATTTGGAAAAAAATTTAAAAATTGGCTTATGAAAAAAATAGTTTTTGGACAGTTTTTAGAAAATGATTTTTGAAAAATAGTTTATAGAAAAAAAGTGATTTTGAATAAATGAGTATTTGAATAGTTATTATTAGAAAGATTTTTGTAATTAGAAAATTATCATAAATAGTATGATTTTATTAAAAATATGAGAGAGAAGAGAGGTGGAGAAGAGAGAGAAGAGAAGATGTAAGAAAAATTAAGACTAAAATATAATTGTGTATTCTATAAATTCTTTTATTATTCCAAAAGTAGTTTATCCAAAATTCTAGTTTTAAATTATAGTTGGATCCAAAAGCACTTTTGAATAAATATGATTGTTTATTTTAATTTTTTTTAAAGTAAGATTTAAACTAAAAATCTTTTTAAAACTATAGATTTCTTTCTTTTCAAACAGACACTTTTGGATAATTTTTTTCAAACTATAGTTTGGATTAAAATTCTTTTTAAAATTTTGGTTTTGGCTCTACCTAAACACCGACTGAAACTGTAAAATGTGGGTAAGTAGTTATCAAGAAAAGTTATCCATGACATTCATATGTAGGTGTCAAAAAAATAGTCGCTCTTCATAGGTTCGGTGGCCGATAAAGAGGGAGATGGAAAGGAAATTTAATTCTTAGAGTTCAATAATTTGAGAAGGTGGAAGGGGAGTGTTAGGGTAACACATAAACTCGTCTTTTTCTATGCTTCTAACCTCTTCCAATAACACTACCTATCTGCATCTCTATTCTTCCAAAAAGAACGTGTTTTCAAAAAAAAAAATCTTCTTTCTTTGGTTTAATTTATGGTATTGGATCAGACTGATTCTTTCTCTGGAGTGCAAGTATGATGAAGGCAGGTCTGGATATTACTAGAAAGAAATTTAGTTTACAGATGGTTGTACATGTTTCTAACTGGTTTATGTTGCTTTATGTTAGTTTAGCAGATTGCATACTTTGCTTTTATTAGTTGGTGGGTATTCCTCGTAAGTATCTAGAATACTGAATTTAGACCTCTTCTCCCCAATCTATCTTTGACCTCTTCTTAGATGTATTCATGGTTTGTGCAACAGTATTTTTTTTTTTTTCATCTTTCATGTAGCTTTACCTTTTCTGGATGTTTACGTTCAGCAGGGGGAAGCTTTGAGTAAATGAGTCTCAATTTTTGGGGTTTGATTTATATGTAGGTCTTCAATGCAGCTTCTGGAGTGAAGATCTGGTTGTTCAAAGCAGCACTTCCGTCACTTGAGTGGGTTGAAAATGGTTGTTCTTGCTTCTATTTTCTTATATTTTCTGGCCTCTATTAACTTTGCTTGGGTTCTTGGTTTTCCGATTCATATGGAGTATTCCTGAAGCTTTGATTACTGCAGAGATGGGAACCATGTCCCCTAAAAACAGTAGTTATGTGGTTTGGGTTTCAGCAAGGTTGAATGAAGTGGATAAGTGGGCTAACTGGTACTGATAATGCCTTGTGCCCAATAATGTTTCTTGACTACATACTTTTTCAGACCTATTGCGGATACTAATTAGCAGCTAAAAATTTGTATTCATTTGTCATCATATTATGCATGGATGAAATATATCATGGCAAATTCTTCAAAGAAAAATTGTGTCTTCTACAATAAATTCTAATAAGTGAGTTTTTGAGTAAGTGTTTACATTATCTTTTTCTATCCAAAAAAAAAAAGTTTATTCACCTAAATAATGAGTCTCCGTTTATATCAACATATCTAAATGTTTAGGAGTTCCTCTATTATATTATTTCCTAAAAGCTATGTTTAGTTGGAGAGTTTTAGAGAGAAAGAGAAATATAAGTGTATCTAGTTAAAAAAAATAAAATGGAAGAGAGGGGAATTTTTTTATCTTTTTTGCTCCCCTACTCCTCTCTTTCATCCCTCTAAAATTGAGATTTTTTTTGGAGGATTGAAAAATATCATATGTTATCTTAATTAAATTACATTTACTCCCTTTTTAATCTTCTAAATTTACCCCTTCTCTCTTCAAAGCCTTTTTCTCCTTTCTTGCGCAAAACCTTTTACTTCTATATCGATCTTGCAGCTTTAAATCCTGTTTTAAACGAGTTCGAAGTTATGGATCATTCAACTGCGCTTTAGGAGATATTCCATCTGCTACTGCGGAGGATGTGGAGCTTGCAGTGGCTACTGCTTGGAGAGCCCTGGTCAGGAACAAGGGAAAAGATTGGGCAACAGCTTCTGGGTCTGTTCGTGCTTAGTATTTGCGAGCTATCACTGCTAAGGTTGGAGGCCTAGTGATTGTTTGAAGCTGTGCATCCTTTGCGATGCAAAAGTTTCGTCCATCACTTTGCAGTGAAATTGATTCTGACGGCAGTTTCTTTTTTTCTCGCAATTGAGTAACTTCTTTGCTCAGCCTAGTAACCACCAAGAAACCCATGTGGTTCTTATGAAGAATATTCCCACTAAATGTCTATGGATCATGTCTGATTTACTAGAAAACATAAGAAAACAAATAAAGGAATTAAAGCATGAGAAGAATCACATGTTAAATATGATTTCTGGCACTATCAATGGTTAATGTTGTCAATAAATTGGATGCTATTATGTTTTAGAAACTATCCTCCATCAATGGCTGTGTGGAAAGTTGCTCTTGCTTTTGGCTTCTGGTTGTACTGCGATATTGAAGCCTTCTGAATTGGCATCTGTGTATGTCCTTGTCAACTCATGTTAACTTGTTTGTCTTTTATGTCGGTTACCATGATAATTGTTGGCCATCACAGGACCTGTTTGGAGCTTGGTCAGATATGTAAAGATGTGGCCCTTCCTCCTAGTGTCTTCAAGGATGGAAATCTCTATTTTTCATACAGAGGTATTTGTAAGTTTAACAAAATTTAAAGGATGTCATTTTATTAATGTGTATTCACTTTGAGATGGGTATTCGAAGTGTCAGATTTAGAAGCAGGTCAAATTATACTAGTGCAACTTACCTTTTATGATAGTTTTGCATTGACGAATTCTGGGTATGACTGCTCCATTTTTGTTTGCCTCTTAATCTTAAAACATGGGTTCTGTTTTGGTTTATGTCCTGTTTTATCTGCACTCTTAAATGCGTCATCCTAGTGAGGAAAATTGTACACCAGGCTGCAGTTATTCCACATTACAATGTGAAGTGAAGTAAGGACAAGAGGGAGTATGCTGATTCACGTTACTGTTCTTGCAATTTTGTAGGTTACACTGGAAGCTGAAGTCACTAACAAGGATAGCCATTAGTGTGCCTAAAGAATGACTTTCAAATGTTCTCTGCGTAAAAAAAAAGACTTTTAAAATTGCCTTTATAATTATGTAATAATATATAATATTAAATATAGATAGTGTGAGCTTTAATTATTAGTAAATTTTTTCTTAAGGTCTACATTATAATTTAATTATTGGAACCTATGTGCATTGTGCCTTTACATTTAGATTTATATATTATATTAATATATATAATAATTATAAAATTAATGAGGGATATTATTAAAATTTTATCATATTTTTTGTTATATATATATAAATGAGGTAAAAAGTTTTTTTAAAATTTATCAACAAAAAAATAATAATTATGATACAAATATTATAAATAAAAATAAATAAATTTAAATAAATACATAAGAATATATTTGTCAATTTTTCATTACTTACCCTCTCATCCCTTTTTAAGTTAAATAAGAAATATTATCTCTCCTCCCTTAATTTCATACTTATAATTTCCCTACCCTTCTTTAAATTAATCTAATCTACCTTATATTAAATTAACCTAATTTACTCTTCCCTTTATTAAATAGCCTATGTCAGGAGTGGTACCAAGAACTGTTGCAGCATTGGCTTGCCGATTCATACTTACCTCAGCTACAGGGGTTTTAACCATTGTAGGATGGGTTGTTCTCTCTCTCTCCTCCCTTATGTGGTAATGTGAATTTTGGCAATTCCAGACTTGAAACCTTCAAGGTAGTTCGTGACAAATTTGAATGGTATGAACTTGAGTCTGTATTTGGATACTCTATTTTGGAATCTTAATTATTGGGATTCCACAAGTAGCCTAGTGGGAGGAGTGGACAATCCCCAAAAAACTCTTTACAAAACTCTTTTATGAAGTGATTATGGTAATCTTAGTAGTAATGTTTACAGGATGAAACGGTATTTTTTTTTGACTCATATCCCGTCCCACTTTATTTTTAAAAAAAATGGATATAATTATTATATTATAATAATATTTGTAATTATAATTATTACATATACACACATAATATAAATATAATTATAAAATGATATAAACCTTATAAATTTATTAGGGATTATAATACTTATATATACATTATAATTATATATAAATTTAAGTAATTAATTTAAAAAAGATAATAATCTATATAAATAAAATATCCTAAACCTTCATCCTCTTCGAAAAGATTTTTGTCCTCTCCCAATAAGAAGGGAATCGGGACACGCTATCCAAGAGGAGACAATTAGTGTGTTTAAAAATTGATAAAACTTAAATTTTAAATTTAAATTTTTTTAACATTTAAATTTTAATAAATTTTAAAATAAATAGTTATATTTATTTAATTTTTTTAAAATAAAATTATAATTTAAAATTAATATTTCAGATAAACTGATAAGAATAGCATATAAAATAATAAAAGAGCTTATAGATTAATCAATTACTATATTACCCTTATTTTTTCTTACACTCTCTCATCTCTCTTTTACACTTTATCTCTTCTCTCCTTTATTTTCTGTATCATTTCTCCTCTCTCCTTTATTTTCTATACTATCTCTTATCTTTAATCTCTCTTCTATATTATCTTTCATCTCTCATCTATCTTCTATACATTCTCTCATCTCTCATATTTCATATCTCCTATATTTAATAATTATACTCTTTTTCATAATTTACTAATAATAAAAGAACTTCTAAAAATAACTATCTAAACACTCATTTATTAAAAACTATTTTTTTTCCATAAACTCTTCTCTAAAAATACTTTTCTAAAAACTACCTAAAAGCCATTTCTTCTTATAAGTTCTTTTCTTAAATCTTATCCAAATAAGCACGTACCCCTAATTTTTTTATTATGTTTTTCCTCTTCTAATTAGTACCAGTGCTGTTCTCTATCAGAAGTTGTGGAAAGTTGCGAACTTCTCTGATATTGCTAAGATTGTTGGAGGAGTGTGTTTGAGATTGGGGCTTTAAGCAGCTGCTGCAATGTCAAACATGGGGATGTTTATTGCTAAGATAAGCAGGGACTCTTCTCAACCTCTAGGGATGACTAAGAGGGGAATGTTGCTCGAGTTCTTTAGCAAGAGGTCTGCATGGAACCCCTCTCATTGGGATTTTATTTTCAGCCTCAGGTGTGTGTATGTGTGATTCTTCTATCATAGCTGAGTTTCCAAGAAAAAGCGCGCTTTGGCCAATAAACCTTAGTAGGGATAATTACACACAGGTCCCAAGAGAATTTATTATAAAAAATATCATAAAATTATTAAATAATTAAATAATCTTAAAAGATTTAAGATAATAAATTCAATTTATATAATTATTAAATTATCCTTATATACAAAACAAGCTTTTAGTTATACAATAATAATATAAAATGTCACAAATAATAATAGGAGGCAAGGGATAGCCATTTGAAGTGACATATATAACAATTATGAAAAATTTAATAATAATTTAATATGTTATAAATAATAATTGGAGATTGTTATCATATGCCCGTGTTGTTATTTGTGTCATTTTAAGTTATAATTATATATTTTTCACTTGTTATTTATGCTATTTTAAATTGTTATCATATTTTTAATAAATTGTCATTTATACATAATAATAGTATGGTAATTGAATAAATTGAATTATTATCCCAAATCTCCTGACTATTCAATTATTTAATTATTTCAAGGGATTTTTTTGTAATAAATTCTTTGCTACATACCTTTGAGTAATTCTCTCTAAACCTTAGTTGTTTCTTTGTTTTAAGTTTGACGATGAATGGTCAGGCTATTAAAAATTAGTAAGGTAGTTTTAAATATGTTAGGAAATGAAGTTATTTAGTTTCTTTTATGATAATTGTTGGACATTCAGTACATTGGTTACGCTAATTAAAGGGGTATGTATGGTTGCTTTTATTTTTATTTATAATGCTTGGTTGCATATTTACTTTACTATGATGAAAACTGAAAGTGATTGAAATTTCATGAAGTAGTTCAATGAGATTAGAGAAGGAAAGTTTGAGAATTTTCTTTTCCTGCAATTTTCATATAAGATTTTGCTCTTTAATGTGGGGAAAAAAGAATGATGAAATTATTTTCTTATATTTCCTGACTTTGTTTTCAATCAATGTTTTCAATACTCAGTTCTTTTATATGAAACTTGAAGGCTTCTTGCTCAGTATATATTTTTCTTTATCTAATAGAAGTTAATGTTTTCGTTAATTTTTTAATAAATGCGATTTTTTGAAACTATGTAAATCAAATGGTTGTATGATCTAATGTTAGAGGTGAAGGATGATATATGTAAAAAAAATTTGCAAGTACATTAATTGTCCCCAATTTTTTTAGAAGTGTATGCTTAATTAGGATTTTTTTCTACTTATATTTAATATTTAAAAATAAAAAATAAAATTTTCCAGGAGCATAATGAAATTTCATTAAAGGGAAGGGGTAAGCTTTTGGGTAGGATTTGATGATTTGTTATTAAAATATACTGAATTAATTTTTCTTGAATTTGTTTCATTTGTTTGTAAAATATATTTTAAAATATGCTAAAATAACATTTCTTTGTTCACATTTTAAATTTAATTCTAATAATATCTTTTATAGTATATCTAATACATTCAAATAGCGCTTCATTGATTTGATAACAATTTATTTGCATTCACGTTTTATTTCACTGAAACTCCAAAATTATTTTTTTTTATAAAGTTTGATTGTAATTGTTGTAATATTTAATACTAACTTATTTTATTTTAAGCAACCCATGTGTCTATTTCATTGGAAAGTCCAAAATTAACTTTTGAATAAACTTTAATTACAATTGGTATACTATTTAATACTAATTTATTTTAATCAACCTAGGCAACACACTGGGTTTTACACTGTCGTTAATTTATAAAAGAACAAATGAAGTGACTCCCATGCAAAATACGACGGAATTAATTTTACCATATTGATTTAAATAAAATCAGGTGGGTATTTGATAAGTTATAAAATTATAATTTTAAAATAACTTTTAACCTAAACTATAATTTTATAAAATTTTAAAATAAATAATTTTTTTTAGTTCATAATTATTTTTATGTTAAATCATAATTTTAGATAAATTTTTAAAAATAACTTTAAAAAAAATTATAAATATTAAAAAAATTATTTTATTTCTATTTTTTTCATATTTTTATCTTTCTTTTTTCTTCATCATTTCTGATATGAAAAATCACGCAGCACATGTCACTTCTTCTATCCTCTCTTCTCACTTTCACCCTCTCTCTCCCCTCCCTTATCCTTATATATGCCTATGCCGTTATCTAGATCTGTATCGAAGAGAAGTATATGATGGAGGAATAGGAACAAGGATCTCACGTGGATAGAGAGAAAGAAGTAGGGGAGGAAGACAAAAGGAAGCATGGTCGAAGTTAGCATCGTGGCCTTAGCAGTGTTGGCGTTGTCGGGGATTAATTGGAGGAAGATGAGGGTGAATAGTGAACATGAGTTGCTAAGGAGAATAGGCTCATAGGTTGATGAACATGGACCAAAATTTATTTATATTTTTTTTACTATATATTATTTTTAATAATTTATTAATTATAAAATTATTTTAATAATAACTATTTAAATATTTATTTATTTAAAATTATTTTTATTCATAATTTTTTTAAATATTTATTTAAAATTATTTTTATAAGTTATTATCTAAAAATCAATCTAAACTAGTCTTAAAATCAATTAGATTATATTAATAAAAAGATTATAAATATATATTTTTATTTAAAAAATATATAAAATTTTATTTTATTATTTTATTTTTTTTAAACAATGATGTCCTGCCCCATTACTTCTTATGAGTCTTTAATTAAAGTTTGGAATTGTCAGCCTAGATGGTACAATCTCTCATCAAATCATTTGGTGAAGAAAACAAACGTTCAACCCACTTTTCTATCGTTCTTGTCTAAGGTCGGCTTTATTATGGATTCGACATTTCCATATCAATTATGGATTTATCTCTGAGACGCTTCAAGTATGGTGTGTCAATACTTCCTTTATCAAGAGACCTGAGCCGCTGAAAGCAAATAGCGTCATCATAGAGGACATCGCCAACATGCTCTGAGAATATCAGAATTCCTTTTTGCTTCTTTTAGTTCTTTCTATTATTAATGATCCTTTTGTCTTTCATATTAAAAAAATATACTTAATTCTTTAAATTTGTATTAAATTTTACTCTAATCTCTTATATTTTTAAAGTATATTTTTTGTCTCATAATCTTAATCCCGCAAGTTAATTTCACTTAATAAAAAATGTTAACTCAACAAATTAAAATAAATGCTAATAAAATATAATTAAATTTTAACTTTTTAATATAACATATTTATATTTTAAATCGTGAAAAGTAAAAAAATAGTTAAAATAAAATCACTAATGATATTTTAATGAATTTCATTTTTAAAAAATAAAATTGTGTAAATTAATATTTCTTTAATTAATTCCCCCTATCTTTATATCTTATTTTCTTTATTAAAAAAGTCATTAAAATCTTATCACCAGAGTTTATTTTAACTATTTTTTAATTTACATGATTTAAAATGTAACAATATTTTATTAATAGATTAAAATATAATAATAATTTGTTAGTATTTAATTGAACAGTTATCATTTAAATTTATGTAGTCAATATTTTTTGTTAAGTTAAACTGATGGTGTCAAGATTATGGGACTAAAAATAAACTTTATAAACATAAAAAATTAAAGTAAAACTTGATATAAATTTAAAAAGACTAAATATATACTTTAGTTATTAAAATATTATATATAAAGACTAAGAAATAATGACTTAAAAAAATATAAGAATATCGGTAAAAATTAAGTGAAACTATAAGAAATAATAAATTTATTTTTTCTAAATTTTTTCTATTTGAATTTTTTATTTTATAAGGATAAAATTTAGTTAACAAATATAATTATAGAGACATAAATATAGAGAATAAAAATAAAGATTAAATGTGAATTCTTCTCAATAATCAATATGTTAATATTTTATATAAAATTTAAATTGTCTCCTGCAAATCTTCATTACATTGAATTTGTGGTTTTTTTAAACAGCATTTTTTTATTTTTTATTTTTTATTCAATCCTTTTTATTTCTAATTACATATGACAATGTATCCTATATTTTTCATGTGGATTTATAATTAAATGATTACATTTTAAAAATAGGACATATAACCATGGGTGATTTAAACTTTAGGGAAATTAACATATTAATTAATTGAATTAATTTTCTTAATATATTTAAATTACTTTTATAAATATTATATTAAGAATTAGAGGTAATAGTTTATTTGTTCATTTGATAAAAAAATTATTAACAATTCACCATCAAGTCCCAAATTTCTGGTTTTATCACTGTGTATGAGGATTATAGTTATAATATCTAATATATAAATATATATTATATATATTATAATTAATTAATTATTTCTCTTTTAGTTTTTAACTAAAGATTTATCTAATAAAACAAAAAAAATGTCATAATTAATTGTCATTATTATAAATTATCATTAGGATTAAAAATTTAAAAATAAACTTAATTAATAAAATTATTGATTAATTATTATTATATAACTTAAAATATTTTAAAAATTAAAGTGACTTATAATTGTTATTAACTATTGTTGTAATATCCTACAAATTGCAAAAAGGATAAATAAAGTGTAATTGGGGGTAAAAGTATTTTATAAAAATTAAAATGCTTCAAAAATATAATTTTTTAAAAAAATATATAAGAGAGAATATTTTTAAAATTATTTTAGGACTAAAAAATTGAGAAAAAAAAATAATGGAATATAAATTTTGGGGATTTTAAAATTTATAAAAAAGTTTAATTTTTAAAAGAATTCTAAATAATTTTAAATTTTTTTATAGGATTTAAGGCTCTATTTTTTAAATAAATTAAAAAAATAGTTTAATATTTTATTTTGTCTTAAAATTTTTATAGAAATTATTTCATAAATTAAAGAAATTAGTGAATAGAATAATTTTTAATAATTTTTAAAAGATTTAATAATATTAAATAAAGGAGGAGGTGGGAAATAAAAAAGGTCTGAGGGCCCTAATGACATTTCACACTCACTCCCCTCCCGACTTTACCACTCTGCATCTCCTGCCTCTTCATTCTCCTTCATCGTCATTTTGTCTTCAACAGATCGAGTCTGTAGAGAGGTAGAGTGCGAGAGCTGGAACAGCGGGTTCGTCTTCGGAGAGGGAGTGGCCGATCGCTGCACACAACCTGTGTTTCCGGTGATTTCTCTCAACCCTCTCCCATCTTCGTCTCCTCTGTTTGCTGCGTTTTGGGTCTTGTTGACCGATAAAAATAAAATCTTTGGGAGGGTAAATGTTTGATTTGGTGAAGTTAAGTAAAGATTTAAGTTTATTAACGTCAAATCTGGTGTAAAGCCAGAGTCTTGGTTGCTGCATGTGCGTTCTCTGTTATGGGTATAATTTTTGAAAACAGAGACTTTCTAATATGGGTTGTATGGTCTCAAATTCTTTGGAAACTTAACAGAGGCCAAATCCTTGAATAACACTAGAGATTTTTGTTGTGTAGGTGTTTAATCGGTGTTGCATTTGTTTCTACGCTTTGGGTCATGGTCTCTGAAAGCAGAGACTTACAGTTCTGTAGCATATTTTTGAACCTGGAATTTCAGGAGTATTGCCTTGTAATTTCAGGTGCCAATTTCTTTTGTTTGCGTCATTCGTTTTTTATGTGGTTTCATAGCTTGCCTTGTAGGGACCAGAATCCCATGATCCTTCTTTTTGATTTCTCACGCCTTCTCTACCATGTTCATCTCCAAGAGCCTAAAATGGTTTAGATTCAAGTTTTTTTATTACGGCATGTGAGTTCTTTGCAAGGAATCAAGTTTTCCCTCAAAAACTTTATTAGTACTAATTCTTCTATCGTCTTGTTGTACCCTCTGGTGATAAATCAAAGGCAGTTGATGAATTACTACTTCTAGCTATTTAACATGCTCATTTATTTTATATAAAAACTTCTGTTACTAACAGCGTTCCCTTGATTTCTTTTTCTGTGTCACACTCACACCCATCAACCCAAAAACACTACAGAGAAAGTACTCTTAAATAATAATTCGTTTCTATTTTTTTTAATATTTGTTAGGTTCAGATTAGTACCCTCATCCCTTATTTATATTTTCTTTTTTTCTTTTTATTATATACTACCTCCATTTCTTTTTATATGCAGTTTAAGGGCTTTGTGTGTGTTGTAAAATAATTGAAGATACTACTACTAATATAAGGGTATGTTTGAAAAATATTAGTAGTTAATATTGTCTTGGAATTGTAAAGTGACATATAAATAGAAAAATAAGTTTATTAAAAATGAAAATGGAGGGAGTATTATCTATATTAACTTAATTCCTTATTTCTAGAAGCAGATACAATAGAATAATAATATGAGTGCGTGTAAAAATGTATTTAACTATAATAAGTTATCAGGGATGCTAATGGCTGGCTTCTTGATGGACAAGCTAAGTTATTGGCTGAAAGGTTTTAGGGGCAAAAGGTACTTTTGGGAAAATATTTAGATGGCTGTAGCAGAATGTTTGGCAGCTGAAAGACTTAATATTATTGTTTTCTTTTTTGAAGTTAAAGTCTGATTTAGGATGAGTAAATGATGATTATGATTATTTAAATTTAAGTCTTAAAATACAATACCAAACACCGACCCATGCTTTCTTGTCTGTGCTGTGGGCAGTGGGCATCATACAAATTAAATTAAATATTTATTATTTCATAAATATTATATTTTTATGCAACAACCTAATATTTTCCTTTAAATCAGTTTTCACCCCAAATAATCGGTTCTTTTTTTTTTTCTGACTTCCATTTTCTGCCTCTTGGGTTTTTCAACCATACTTCACATTTCTTCACTTTTTTTCTCAATGTTATTTCTTTTCATTCTTATGTTTTTTTTTTCTCCTTTCTTTTCAATTTTGATATTTTTTCTATCCTTTTCCTTTTCAACTGTACACTCAATTCAAATACAGACCTTGACATGACCTTAACAAACAATGGCACACGCATCTTCCTTCCAAAACAAAATAAATACTCATGAACCTCTAAAATATCCTAACAAGGTAAGCACAATTAATAGCATTAATAGGAAGAAATATATAAATAAATATGGCCAGTATAATAATAGCAAGTTTTGTAGGAAATATATATAATTGGTGGAAGAGTAAAACTCATGAATTTAGAGAAAAATATAAGACAAATAGATCAACCTTATCATAATAGAAAGTAATTTTATGCATTTTTAATAAGATATGAACAAATATCAAGAAATGCATTTGTAGGAAGAAGTGCCTCATTAAATGAGGAAAAAAATTAAAAAAAGTTATAGAAAAATTAGATGACATAAAAATATATTCATTAGATCCAAAATATTTAAATCAATATATATGTGAATTTAAAAAAAATACTATTATAAGTCTAGAATAGAAAAATATGAATTACAAAAATTTTAGGGTTGAATACAAAAAAATTTGTTACAGTGCTATAGTGATCTTTTTATAGTTAAAGGTGTATAGAAAAAACTACTTTAGAAAAAGTAGGATAGTAATAAAATACTCGTAACTAATAAGACAACACACTTTTAAAAAGAAGACATTAGTGGGAGACAAACATAACATCTTGTTTGGTAGTAGATGTACTAGGGGAATCTTGGTCAGTCACTAATTATTTTTACAAATTGATTCATGACATGATCTAAGATTAGAATAGTTATCAGCTTAAATTACATGATTATATTTTTTTTAAGTAAAATTACAAGGATATCAAATATATGTTTTATTACTATTTTTGCCATCGGTGCTTCATATTAGCATAGGCCGAAAGCTATTCGTATTGTCTTGTTCTATTTTTCGAATAAATTTGTCTTTCCATTGAAAAACAAGGGAAATCGAGAAGTTCATTTAATTTGCTGGGTTTCTTGATAGTTGGTGTGTCAGAGAAGAGCATCCACCAATTTCAAACTTGAATTTCACGCTCTTGTCTCTAACTCTAGTCATCATCTCTGCTGCTTTTGAGACCTATCACACTACACCCTCATTCATTCCTTCACTTTCTATGCATTCCTCCGTTTCTTTCTGGTGAATCTGTTCAAAATTGAAAACAAGTTTCTTGTATAGATGGTCCATTTATTTGCGGTACACTGGGAGATTAAGTAAAACCTGATGCTTTTATTTGACCAAGATAAATTAGGTATTCTAGATATCCTCTTAAACCTGCCATTCTAGGTGGTACTATCCCACAAAGGGACTTTGAATCACAAAAACTCTCAGATATCTAGCATTTCATATTTTTTCAGGACAAATTTAATTCGTTTCCTATATTAAACTGAATAAAGCATCTAATTTTTCTTAAACCTTTCAAGGAATACTGTCAAAGGATCATTACAATAATTTTCCAACTTCATATATCTAATATGACAAATTTCATTATCCTTTCCCTATAGAAGTTTAGTTAGACATACTTCCAAATGCTCATTGCTTATAAATTTGATAGATGACTTTAAATTTTCTGGAATAGAAATTTTATTTACTGAATGGGTGTATAAGAATTTTGGAGACTCATAAATGCTCTGATTTTCCAAAGACTTGGTGCTTAGATGATTTGATGATATCTAAATGGATTAGTGATAGCCTTTTATAATGAGCCTTCGTTTACAGATGACTAGTAATTGGGAGCAAATCGACTACGACACTAGATATAATCATTCTTCTTTTTAAAAGTGAACAGCCAAAAGTAAAAGTAAAAGTAAAAGTACAATCATTACATTTACTTTTCCAAAAGTAAAATGATTAGATTATGTTCTTTTTTTATTGGCCGACAGAAATTAGATGGGCATCATAATTGGCTCTATCAATTTTGTAGTGGTTTTGTCTTCTTTTTCCTATGTACAATATTTACACTTGTGGCTAGAAAATTCTTTTAACTGACTACAGATCCTCTTTAGTGTATATTCAATCATTACGCAAGTGTAAATACTGTACTGAGGAAAAAGAGGACAAAACTATTACAGAATTGGCAAAGCCAATTATGATGACCATTTAATTTCTGTTGGCCAATAGAAAAAGAACATAATCTAATCATTTTACTTTTGAAAAAGTAAATGTAATGATTGCACTTTTTATCAGATATGGATTTATCTTTATGGTACTAAGATTTCTTTTTACTGTTCACTTTTAAAAGAAAGAATGATTATGTTCAGTGTCTATACTTAGTTTTTTCCTGATACCAGTCATCTATAAACGAATGCTCATTATAGCCTGCCATCGTCAGTTCATTTAGAGATCATCGAATAATCTAAGCATCAAGTCCTTAGAAAAGTCGAGTATTTCGGAGTCAGAGTCTCCAAAATTCTTGTATACCTATTTAGTAAATAAATTTCTATTACAGAAAGTTTGTGGTTTATCTCTCAAATTTATTAGTAAGGAGTATCTGTTAGTATGTCTAATTAAGCTTCTATAGGGAAAGGATAATGAAAATTGTCATATTAGATATATGAAGTGGGAAGATTATTGTAATGATCTTTTAATAGTGTTCTCTGGAGGTTTCAAGGAAAATTGGACGCTTTGTACTGTTTAGTGTAGAAAATGAACTAAATCTGTGCTGAATAAACCTGAAGTACTAGATGTTTGAGAGTCTTTGTGACTCAAGATCTCTTTGTGGGATAGTACTGCTTATAATGACAGGTTTAAGGTGATATCTAGGAAATCAGATTTATCTCGGTCAAAGAAAAACATCAGATTTTACTTAATCCTGCAGTTTAATAAAATTTACTTAGCACTTTCAATGTCTACTAGGATGAAAGGCGCATCTAAGGCAATGGCAGCAATGAACGAGGTATGTTCCATATATGATTCTTCATACTATTAATTAACCTCTTGAACTATACACCTTCAGCGTACACCTTCATTCTTGTAGCCTGCATGAAGATATAATCAAACAAAATATTGACCCTACATATCGTAGATAATTTCCTTTACTTAGCTTATGGTTAGCGATTTTATTGAAAGCATACTGTAATGTTTCAGATGCTCAACCTCTCTTTATACTTTCAAAGACACAACCTTCCTTAGAGCTTAATTATTGGAAGAAGACAGCATACATTTATTTTTATATTCAATACAGTCTCATGCTTTAAGCATGAAGAAATTACGTGTCCACTAAACCTTATGCTAACGTTTATTTTAATTATCAGAATGAGGGTAGCAAGGACTGAATTCTCAACCACTTTCACCTTGGCCGTAACAAATTAAAGTAAGGCAAACTTTTGTTCATTCAATAACTGCCTATTGGGAATCATTCATAAATTAATAATACAGTCACTTGAAATGCAAATGTTTGTGATTAAGTGTCATATGCAAGTGGTTTGCCCAAAGGGAAAAAACATCATATTGCTAGTGGTTTCTCGTCTGAGTGCTTTACCAAATTTGCTAAGACTTGAATTATACAGTAACCATTATTCTACTTCTCTTTTCAGCAAATGGAACCTGCAAAATAGGCAAAGGTGATCGAAGAATTCCAAAAGCATTTGGCACAAATGGACATGACGGTAACATTTGTTTTAGCATATGTTCTGATGTTTTCCCGTGCTGTTATGTTGCATTAATGAAGGGAAAAATGAATAAAAGAGAGTTTAGGTAGAGGGATGCACCAGAGTTATGGAGTGATGCAAGAGTTGTGTTCCAACGAAAAAATATAAACATTTAATTAAAAGAGGTGGCGAAACAGGAATGCTGCATTGGCTTGAAACTGAAACTAGGAAAAAAAATAGAATTGTTGCTATGACTTTCTTTGAGCGCAAAAGTTTGCTGACGAAGCTGTTCTTTATCTTATTTGTTGATTAATTGTGCTATGATTTAATTGACCCTCTTCCTCCTCTGTTATTTTATTATTGGATATATTATATTTTTTTTAAATTTATTATACTATTTAATCATTCAATATTATATGATAGGTATAAAAGTATTATTTATATATTTATTATTTGTAAAGATTTTTATAAAAAATCATTATTATTATTATTACTCCTCCTCCATTGGTAAATTTTGACAAAACTTTTTAAAATCAATTTTTTTTGACTTGCTAAAAAGTTATGGTATCAGAGCTAGAGGATAAAAATAATACGAAACCTTAATCCCTAGTCTTTATATTGATTTTAGTTTATATTCTTGAATTATTGTTATTATATGCCCAAAATAGTTAGAATAAGAAAAATAAGAAGGGAAATTAGAATTAAGAAAAAGCAAAAAAGATTTTTAGTAAGAAAATTTAGATTTATTAGTTATAAATATAATTCAAGATTTAATAGAAAATTTAAAAGAATAATTAAAAAATATTTCGCAATGAATGTTATAGGGATAATAGAAGTAAGAATATATGGAATTGAATATAATAAATTACTAGAAAATTCTTATATATGTTTTAATAAAAATAATATAGATACAGATTGGATTCTTACATTTTTTTATTCTAGGAGGAGATGGAGATTATACATTTAATCAAATAAATTGGATTAATATGCATTTAATGAAATAATTATGATGTTATGTAAATATAAATATAGAAGATTTATTACAAGTCGTTATTTTAGAAGAATTAATAGAAAATTACCAAAAGAAACAAAATAAATTATAGATAAAAACAACAAAAATATAAAATAGATAGATTAATAGAATTGTTAAAACCATTTGAACAAAAATTATATGATATGAGAAAAGAAATTACAAATAATACAAATAATTTAGTATATATAAAAGGAAATATAAATTAAATGATGAAAGCATTAGGAATTGAAAATAAATCAGAACCTGTAAAATAAAGATTAAAAATAAATATGTTAAGAATATTATATTAAATAGAAGAACATGAAATAAATCTAAGATAAATTTTTGATAAAAATGTTAAACAGACAAGAATTTTAGCTAAAAAAAATAAAAGAAGGACAAGAAGTATTAGATAAAAATATATGGATAATTTATGAAGAAATTGCAAAAATAGATTTAAATAGAGAAAGAGAAAGAAGTTTAATACTTATAATAGAATAAATAAATAGATATAAGTTTAGATAAAAAAGAAAGTAATAAGATAGTAAAAATAACATGTAATATCAGATCAGAGATAGATTATTTATTAAAAATATTAAAACTTTTAGTAAAAAAGAGACAAGATAAAGAGAAAAATATAGTCATAAATATGATGAATGCTATGGAATTAAATGAAGAATAAATAGAAGAATAATTGGAGTAGAACAAAATTTGGAAGAAATAAGAAGAGAATTTGCAAATGTAACAAAGAGAATTTTGAAGAATCAGGACAAATACATATGGAAGAAGCTGTTAGTAATTATATCTGAAAATCTAATAAATCAAGTCGAAACAAGTACTATAAGAACCAATAAGGAAAATCAAATGGAAGTAGAAATAAAAAGTAATTTATGTTATAAAGAACTTTTAACAAATATTGAAATACCTTTTGAAATGACTTTTAAAACACCTAGTAAATCAGGATTTATACCTACACGTTTAGAACAATATGAAACTAGAAATATATGTAATATAGGAGTATAACTAGGTTTAGATTTTAATTTATATAATGGACGAAGATTATAAGAATGGAGTAAGGCACAATTAATAGGAAAAAATATATAAATATTGCCAGGATAATAATAGAAGCAAGTTTTGTAAGAAATATATATTATTAGTGTAAGAGTAAAACTCATGAATTTAGAGAAAATATAAGACAAATAGATCAACCTTATTAGAATAGAAAAGAATTTTATGTGTTTTTAATAAGATATAAGCAAATATTAAGAAATGAATTTGTAAGAAGGAGTACATCATTAAATGAGAAAACAAAAATTAAAAAAGTTATAGAAAAATTAGATGATATAGAAATATATTTATTAGATCCAAAATATTTAAATCAATATATATGTGAATTGAAAAAAAGTACTATAATTGTTTAGCATAGAAAAATATTAATTACAAAAATTTTATCTAGATTTATTTTATAGAAAATTACTAAAATTGATATCTGAAACCATAATAGATGATTATAATAGAATCTTTGGAATAAGAATAGATTTAATGCTATTTTTAGATAGGATTGGAAGAAGAGAAAATTATTTAAGAGAATATTTATTAGATAAATGTAAAAAAGTTTGGAGAAATATAAAATATTATAAAACTAATAAAATAATATTAAAATGTGGAGAATTGGAAATACTCATAAACGGGGATGTAAGGTAGAAAAAAATAAAGAAAAGAGAATGGGGAAACATTAAACAAAAGTATAAATTTAAAAAATATCTAACAGAAAAATTTTATAGAAAATTTAAACTTGGAAGATATTTTAAGAAAGGGAAAAAGAAAATTAATTATAGTAAAATACTAAGAAAATATACGTATTATAATTGTGAAGAAATATGACATTAGTATAGAATGTAAAAAATTAAAAAATGATGAAAATATTAGAATAAGTATTTGAATATGAATTAGAACCTTTATAATTTAAAGAGCCATGATGTAGTGATATAGAAAATCTAGAAATAGACATATAGAAAATCAGGATGAATTAGATGAAGAATCTAAATCAGAATATTCATTAATAAAAAAAAGAAAAAATTATAAATTTTATATGATGAATACAATAGAAGATGAATGATCAAGCAATCTAGAAAAATACTATGAAGAATATAGAGATGAAAAGGAAGGAATATGCGTAAGAAAAATTACTTTTAATGAAAAATATAACAAAATTAAGGATATAAAATTAGATATGACATCAAAATAATTAAAAAATAAATTTTTTATAAATAAAGTTAGTAAAATACTAAAAAGTAATAAAAAGAAAAAAATGCATGTGTAGTATTAGAAAAATATCCTATAGAATCAACTTTAATAGAAGGAGTTTTAAGAATACTTTTGGTAAGTAAAAATTTAATGGAAGGTGAAAGATCTAAATTATCATTTAAAGATGAAGTTACATAAATTTATATAGTTGGAGTTTAATTACTTGTAGAAGTTTATTTTAAGGAAGGAATAGATACGCGTATAAAATTATTAATAACTGATGGAAGAATTATAAGTAGTATAAAAGATAATATATTAGGAATATTAATAGAAAATTTAATATATCAAAAATTGAAATTTACTGTAAATACTAATTTTGCTATATCAAAAGCGGATGAATAAATGAATAAATCTATAATTATATATGATAAATTAGGAGGAATAAAAATGCTATAATGAGCAAGACCTATAAGTATAATTGTTATGATATGATTACTTATTACAAATAAATATAAAATATATAAAAATTCCGGGGAAAAAGAAAAATAGATAAATATTTTATGCTAATATTAAAAGAAGTACAATTAGATCCAACAAATATATAACAATTCTTGAATAATTATAAATAGAATTAGATAGAATTATAAGTTATAATCAATCGATAAATCTTAGAATAATACAAACTAATGATAACTTAGGACAAAAAAATTTAAGGATAAATACATCATCTTTCAATATAAACATTAATAATCCAAGAAGTGTAGATTATCTAGTAAATAGACCTGAAATAAGATGGTTAATTAGACTAACAAGTCAAAGAGAAGATGATTATAAAAGAAATTTATTAGTAGAAATATCAATAAATTATAATTTAGTACAAATAAGATTAAGAATAAGACAAATAGATTTAATTTAAGATAAAAGTTTTATAAAATTAGAAGTTAAAAGAAGAGCAATCTGGGAAGAAATAATAATTTTAATTGATTTAAATATAAATGAGTTTTATTGAAAAAAGTTATATAGAGAATAATTTATAAATAACAGAAGAAAGAACAAAAACAAATACTATTATAAGATGTAATAAAAGAGATATAATAAATGTAAGATTATGGGTAGAAAAAAAAATGAGAAATGAATATAAAATAATTTTAGGAAAAGATTTTTTACAGATAGTATGACTATATAGAATATAAGAAGATTAAATAATATTAAATATAGATTATCAAACTATAATAATTCAAAAATTAAGATGAATAGGCAATTGTTTACTATATTAGTAAAATTTAATTATAAAAAATATAGATCTAAAAAAATATTATGCCCTTATAGATATTGGAGCTAATTTAACAGTAGCAAAATATAATATTTTACCACTAGAATTGTGAAAAAAGAAAAAATATTAGGACTAGAAAGTGCAGGAAGAGAAATACATATGATAGAATTAGAATACAAAGATATACCTATACAAATGAGAGAATAAGAACTTTTAATTAAAGAATTAAATCAATACAATGAATTATCTTGTGACGAAATATTATAATTATATTTTTTAAGTCAATATTATATAATACACTTAATGGAAAAAATTATAATTTTAACTATACCATGTAAATATGATGCATGGGGAATAAAAATAACTAGACTATATAGGAGAAAAGACGAAAATTTTTAGAAAAAATAACATGAAAATGAAGTTTAATTTTTACCCAATAATAAACCAATTGAAATAATTGATATGTTAGCAACATTGAATTTAAGTGAAATAAAACTATTAGAAAAAAATCAATAGAACAAAGACTAAGATAATTATGACGATGATCTTTTAATTTATTACGAAAAATTGAAACCTTTAGCAAAAATAAAATTAAATGATTATAGTAAAGAAATAAACTGTAAACCATATTCTTGGATAGAACAAGATAAGAAAGAATTTAAAAAGCATATAAATGATATAAAAAATTATAATTTAATATGAGAAAGTAGGTTAGATTATTCTTCACCTATATGATTGTAATAAAATATAATGAAGAAAAAAGAGGAAAGTTAATAATGATAATTAATTATAAAAAATTAAATGATTTAACAGTAAGGAATATATATCCCATACCAAAAATGAAACTTTTATTTAATTTAATAAGAGGTAAAAAGATATTTAATAAATTTGATTCTACGTCAAGATTTTTTTTAAATATATTTAGAAAAAAGAAGTATATATCTTTTAGTAAATTAGAAGGATTAATGGGCTTTTATAATAGCCCAAGTTTATTATTATTATTGTTAAGAAATTTTGAAATAATTTATATCAATAATATTTTAATATTTTCAAATAATGGTGAACATGAAAATCATTTAGAACAATGTAACATTGATAGAAAAAAGGACTAAATGTATCACATAAGAAAGTAGAATTAAAACAAATTAGAATAGGATTTTTCAGACAAAATATATCTCTAGATGGAATAAAATTATAAGAACATATAAGTAAAAAAGTATTAGAATTTTTAGAAATAAAAAATAAAAAAAAAGATTTACAATCCTTTTTAGGATTAGTTAATCAAGCTATAAATTATATACTTTATTTATTTAAATTATCTGTTAAAATATCTAAATTAGTAGGAGATAAAAAGAATTGAATATGAATGATGAAATTGAAAAATATTATAAATTAAATTAAAAAGTTATGTAAAAGTTTACCAAAATTAATTATTCCTTTAAATAATAATGTAAGATGGATCCTTCTAAAAATTATTAAGGAGTAGCATTGTATCATGAAAATAATAGAGAAGAATTAGTTAAAGATATACAAAGGGAAAAATTTAATGAATCTCAGAGTAACTATTATTTGAATTGGAAAGAATGTTTTAACTATGTTAAATGAAGTGAAAAAATTCGAATTTTATTATAAATACAAAGCTTGTTATAAGAACTGATAACACTCTAAGTAAAACATTAGATAGAGGAATAAAAACTAATAAATTGTGTAATAAAATGATTAAATGGGAAAGTGATATGTCATTTCATGATTATGAAATTAAATATATAAAATGATAAAATAATTTAATTGGTAATTCTCTGAGTAAATAGAATTAAGCAGAAATATAAGGGAGACATTTAATGATGATTACAGTAAGGATTAATTTCTATGAATTTTTTAATTTCTCATATTAAGGAAAGTTTTTCTAAAATCTCTAACCAGATGGAGTTACTCTATCAAAGAGTGGGAAAATTGGAAGAAAGAAATGGAAAAGGCTCTATAATGAAGTATGTAGCTAAAGCATTAGCTCAGACATCGGAAAGTCATGTAACCTCGTATGTAACTAAGCAAAGGATTACTCCTTTATTTGAAATTATAAGAAAGCAAGCCTAGGAGGAAACAACCCAGAAACACTCAAAATAATTAGGCCTTTAACCAGCTTTCAACTTCTACTTCAAGACGTAGTCCGAAAATGAATCTATCATCTTTTCACCTTAATGTTAAGTATGTTTCTCATTTTACATTTAATAAAGCAATTATCCATCCTGGAACTCTACCTAACCTTATAAAAGTCCTATATCAACATGTATTAGTTCTATCTATTTACTTATCATTATCATTAGAAGAAATTTTAGAATTATCAGAACCTATAAGGATAGTTATAAAAACTTATTTTAGATTTGTAACCCACCATATAGTTTTTATAAGGTGTTATTCAACTATTGTTGAAATAATTTTAGATAAATTTTATCATCCTATAAATTTAATTAGACTTTGGAACTACAAAGAAGCCTTTTAAACATCAAGATGAATGTAAGGAAGACATAAAAGTTGATGAAGAATTCATGTAAACTATGTCAAGGATTAGAGTTCAAAATTATCATATAATTTTTTAGGAGATGCACATAATACTAGCAACAGATGAAGTTGTTTGGGTCCAATAACATACATTGATTTACTCATCAGGAAGGATCTCGAAGAATTTAAATTATTTTTTTTCAATTTTATCATAAATTAAAAAATAATAAATTTGAAAATGTTGAAAGAATAAAAAAAAAGAATTTGTCAATTTTTATCATAATATGCTGTACACAACTGTAATTATTGTGACAAAAAAAAATCTAGAGAATGTTTTTTTGAAGATCTTGTAATGTACATGAGTGTTATCTGAAGAATATGTTGGACCAATAAGAAGTTGCTGACAGGAGAAGATAAAGATCTGTCGACATTTCTAGTAAGAAAAAGACAAAAGAAGAAAAAGAATTCTAAAAAGAAAAGATGAAGCTGACATAAAAATAAAAAGGAGATATGAATAATAAAAAATGATGTGAATAATGATGTATAAATAGTGATATAAAGTTGATGTAAATAGTAATATTTTTCTGCTATTAAAAAAATAATGAGATAAAATAAAATGTAAGAATTCTTTAGAAGAGGCATCGAGCAATCAATTAAAATCTAAGAATTCTCAGTTTGCTAATTACTCTGTAATATGAGTATTTTGTCTTATATTTTTTTACAATTAAATTTTATCATTTAGAAGAATATTAGAATATCAATTTAACGTATATTTAACTAATCATTAGAAATTAAGAGTAGTAATATTATTTTTATCCTTCAGTTCTGATACCATAACTAACCAGCTTAGCTATAAGCATATAAAGATAGTTACTCAGGGGTGACCAAAGATCTGGTCATAGAAAAATTCTTATCCTCTTTTATACAGGAATAATATTACTATAACTTGTTATGAGGCTCAAACCTTCCTACTATAGATCATCTCAACATAACCTTTCCTCGTTTCTTAACAGAGACATAACTGAGTTTATGCCTTTATAAACATATAGTCACTAATCTTTTATAGGATCATAACTTTTTTGATAAAATAATACTGTTACTATTAATCCCTAATAAGAGTTTAGTTAAACATATCTTAAATTGTTATTCAAATATTCTCCTGAAGGGTAAAATTTGAGAAGGGTAAGGAAAATATAAGAGAAGATACTCAGATCATAGAGTACTTAGCAAATTGAGAATTTTAAGATTTCGATTGATTGCTCAATGCCTCTTCTGAAGCATTACATAATCATTTATAGACACGGCATCTTTTGTCTTTATATTTTCTTTATCTTGTGATTCTTCTAATGGCATACAAATATTACTATTTACATCACTATTTATACATTACTATTTACATAATGTTTTATTATTTGTCTTCTTTTTGTTTTTATATCAACTTCATATTTTTCTTTTTAAATTTCTTTTTCTTGCGTCTTCTTCCTTGAAGTATAGGTAGATCTTTATTTTTTTCTGTTGGCAACTTTTTATTGGTCTAATATATTCTTTAGATAATACTTATGTCCATTATAGGATCTTCAAAATATTTTTTCTTTGGATTTTTTTTTGTCACAATTACATTTGTGCACAACATATTCTCAAAAATGTTGGTAAATTCTTCTTTTTTGTTCTTTTAGTATTTTTAAATTTATTATTTTTTAATTTATCGTAAAATTGATTAAAGTAATTCAAATTCTTGGAGGTCCTTCTTAATGAGTAAATCAATGTTATTAAGCCCAAAAAGTAGACTCAAGTAGCTTCTTCATCTGTTGCTAATATTCTGTTCTCGGAAAAAGTTATATAATAATCTTAAGCTCTGATTCTAGACATAGTTTGCATAAATTCTTCTTCATAATACATGCTATTTCTGCTATCTTATTACTTTCTTTTTTATCTAAATTTATATCAATATTTCTTTATTTTGTTATAAGTATTCCACTTCTTTCGCTTTCTCTATTTAAATATACTTTTTCAATTTCTTCATAAATTGTTGATATATATTTATTTAACACTTCTTGCCTTTTTTTGATTTCTTTAGCTAAAATTCTTGTCTACTTAACATTTTCATCTAAAGTTTGTCATCTTATTTGTCTTTGATTTATTTCATGTTCTTCTATTTGATCTAATATTCTTAACCTATTTATTTCTAATATTTCTTTTACAGGGTCTAATTTATTTCCAATTCCTAATATTTTTATTATTTAATTTATATTACCTTTTATATATGCTAATTCATTTGTATTATTTCTAATTTCTTCTCATATCATATAACTTTTGTTTTAATAGTTTTGATAATTCTATTAATCTATCTATTTTATATTTTTTTTGTTCTTTATAATTTGTTTTGTTTCTTTTGTTAGTTTGACTATTAATTCTTCTAAAGTGTAACCTTGTAATAAATTTTCTATATTTCTAGTTACATAACATTCTAGATATTTCATTAAATATATATTAATCCAATATATTTGATTAAATATATACTTTCCATATATTATTACAATAAAAAATGTAAGAATACAGTCTGTTTCTATATTATTTTCATTAAAACATATATAAGAATTTTTTGGTAAACAAAATTTAAACTGAAATCAATATAATTCGTATTATTTTTATAAAGATCTTTATAAAAATTATTATTATTATTATTACTCTTCCTCCTCCCCTCATTCTCCTACTCATTCTCTTCTTCCACTTCCTTTATTATTTCATAACTTCTATTAATATATATTTTTCTCTTTTATTTTGAACAATGTTGTTTTTTTTACTATACTATTTCTTAATTCTTAAGTTATTATAATTATAAATTAAGTTGAATAATAAATTAATTATGATATTTACTTAGCTGTAGCTTAACAATAACAATCTAAACTAACATAGCATGATAAACTTAATATCATGTAAGGGTCAACCATATCATCATCTTAAGGGAACTACTTTAGGACCTCTTGAGTATACTCATCAATACTAGAAATCTTAAAAAATTACAACAAAGTAGTGCGAATTAACTATCCCAAGGTCTTTTGGTCTGATTCATTTTGATACATATGATCTTTTATCAAAGGCAAGTGTAAAACATAATTGAATCTCTGAAAACAGAAGTAAAATATTATAAGCTATGGATGATAAGGAGAAATAAGAGATTTTAGAAAGCCATAAGTAGCAAACACACTTAATATTATACAAGAGTTATATAGACTCCTTCTGCTTTATAATGATCGAAAGTTCTCCTTATATAGAGCAAGAGGGTTGGATACAAACAAACTTCTTATAGTGCTATAGTGACATTTCTATAGTGAAAAGTGTACAGTAAAAATTATTTTAAAAAAAGTAGGACAATATAGAGTACTCGTGACTAATGAGACAATATATTTTTTAAAAGAAAACACTTGTGGGAGACAAACATGATAACTTGCTTGGTAGTGGATGTACTAGAGGAATTTTAGTGAGTCAATTACTTTTGCAAATTGGTTCATGATTTGATCTAAGATTAGAATAGCCTTCATCATATCCTGCGTTCTGGTACTAGCTGGAGAGTTCTTCATCATCTTTGTAATCCTCTCCAGAAGGTTTAGCTTGTGGTTCGGGTTGTAACAATGGAGGATTTTTATGATCTTCTTGAGAAATAGTCTAAGAGGAAGACTTTTGTAAATTTCGTCTATGTTTGGTTCGTTCAGTTCAGTTAAGGTCTGGCATAATTTTTCCATGATTCCTTTTTCATATTTCGACTAGGCTGCAGAGGTGTTCCAAATATCAACATGATTTCTTATGTAGGTTTCTCAATTGGTATATTGATCTATCAGTCCACAAATTGTTCTATGAGGAGTTTGATAAGTTGGCCTCTCTAATAGTGAAGTAGAGCAAATAATTTAAAGAGGGTGACAAGATGATTGTTTTCAGGATGGATCATAGATATAGTGGTAAATAGGATATGCAAAGAATCCTATGGCACAAATGTGGATGACTGAGAGAGCCTAGAGATACTAGAGTAATTCTTCTAGAATATGACCTTTGATAAGGGGAACCGTGGCATATGGAATGTTTAGGTCAAAATGTTGAGGGTTAGGATAGATCTTGGTTTTAACTAATAGGAGATAGAGCTAATTAAATAGATTTTGTTTGTCTAGATTGGTATGGTCAGTAGGATCGTCAGGTCTGGGTCCTGGAGGAAAAATGGTAGCTTTCATCCTGAAAGACATTTTTGGTTTTGGTCGAGGTGCTTTTGAAATAGCAAGGATAAAAGTGGTTGGGTAGGTCAAAATGGTTAAAATGGTCGGATACTTTTCTAGGGTTGAGAAAGATAGTCTGTAATGGTGTTGTGATGGCCTTTGAGATGGCGAACTATGAATTTGTAGCAGGAGAATCAATCTTGCCATCAAAGCAATTGGTTATCTAGAAGGATTTTTCCTTTGCATCATTGGGAAAGATGTATTGTCCATTACCATAATGTATTTATACAGACTGAGATAAAAGCTAAATTTCTTGATCCCTTTTTTGACTGCGAGAATTTCTTTGTATGTAGCATAGTAGTGTTCTCCTGGTCATTGAACGGGATCTCCTGGTCAATAACCTATCTAAGGATTTAGTTTGCGATAGAGCACAATGGCGTCGTATGATCCATGTAGCCGACCCCATTTAATGGGATAAGGCTTGTTGTTGTTGTTGTTGTAGCATAGTAGTGTTCTCAAAGTCTTTGAATTGTCCGCTAGCATGTCCACACTAAAATCTTTTTCCATTTATCTCTTCAATTAGAATGGTCCCCAATGTTCTTTATTGGCATCTGTCTGCAAATTTCTTCTACAAGCTTTTTAAAGACTTTGCAAAGCATCTTGGTAAGAGTCCTGTTTTGACAAATTGTATTTTAAGACTTCCAATTAAGAACTTCTTTTGTGGGTGGGGCCGATTTAGTATCTCTTATGTGGATAACTTCAGTAGGTTTAGCAATAGGTCTGGTAGAGATTTTGGTCTCTGGCTTAGTTTGTCTGGTAAGTGGTGGATAATCTTTATCATAAGGATCCATCATTGTGATACAAGGAATTAGTTGGCTAATTGGTTGACCGGGATGATAGGATCTTGATATTTCTTTGAAAATAGATTCTCATGGCCAGTCTCTCTGAGCAATTCATACATAAATAACTGCTTTGAAGGAATAGAGGGTTGTGGAGCCTTCCATCTTTTAACAGTTTCATTTGGACCATGGTTATCATCATCAAAATGGTAGTGGTTATATTGATGGCGGTAAGAAGGCCTTTTGGACTTCATTTTTGCTCTTATAGGTTTTTTAGGCTAAACCTGATCAGTTGGTTTCGGAAGAAAAATTCTCATGAAATTCTTCCCACTTAGCATCAGGGTCCCATTTAGGGTCTTTACAGGCACCCTCAAGACTCATGGAAAAATTAGGCCAAACCTTAACATAACAAATCAGGCATGGATAAAATTTACAAAAGTCTTCCTCTTGGACCATTTCCATCAAGTCCTCATATTATATCCTTGTCAAGTTCATCATCAATTGCATTTTATAGGAATTCCAATTTGAGTCTCATAATCATTGTCCTTATAACTCTCAAGACCTTTTCCCATTTTAGTCTCAAGATGCTAATCAATTAGATTCTGAGTTCTAGCTTGAGATTCTAAATCAACCAACCCAAGGAGATTATGAAAATCCTCCATTGTTACAACTAAAATCACAAGTTGAACCTTCTGGAGAAGTTACAAAGATGATGAACTCCCTAACTACTACTAGGACCCAATATATGATGACTATTCTAATTTTAGATCAGATCATGAATCAATTTATAAAAGTAATTGGTTACTTACCAAGATTCCTCTAGTATATCCACTATAAAGCAAGCTGTCATGTTTATCTCCCACTAATGTCTTCTTTTTAAAAGTGTGTTGTCTTATTAGTCACGAGTGTTTTATTATTGTCCTATTTTTCTAAAGTAGTTTTTCCTATACACCTTTAACTATAAAAGGGTCACTATAGCACTGTAACAAATTTGTTTGTATTCGACCCTCTTCTTCTATATAAGGAGGACTTTCAGTCATTGTAAGGTAGGAGTTCATATAACTCTTGTATAATATTAAGTGTGTTTTCCACTTATAGTTTTCTAAAATCTCTTCTTTTTCCTTGTGATCCTTAGCTTATAATATTTTACTTCTGTTTTTAGATATTCAAGTATGCTCTAATCTTGCCCTTGGTGAAGGGATTTGTGTATAAGAACAAATTAGACTAAAAGATCTTAGGATGGCTAGTTCGTTATATTTTGCTGTAATTCTCTAAGTTTTCTACTGTTGATAAATAAGCTCAAGGGGTCCTAAAGTGACTCCCTTAAGATGATGATGTGGTTGAGTTTTAAATGGTATTGAGTTTGTTCATCATGCTGTATTAACCTAGATTGTTATGGTTAAGCTATAGCTAGTACCCTCATGAAATAATTTGTTCAAGCATGTAGAAAGTTTTATGTAGCTATCATTTTCTATGTTTTATGCAATTTCAATATTTTCCAAGGAAATTGGGAAAAAGTTTATGAGAGAAAAGGTGAAAAATTAAATTGAATTTTGAGTATGTCGATAACTCCTTGAATTTGTCATTGTAGTAATGGAATGTAGAACATTGTTTTTCATTTTCAATTTGACTATATTCATAGTTTTGTTAGTTTTCTTTAGTTTGTGCATTTCTCTCATTTCAAAAAAACTGGAAAAATTTGAAAGTTTTTGGTTTTCATTGAGTTTTTGTGTGAAGCTGCATGTTGAGATGATTATGTCTTGGATATAGCTAGATATGAAGAATTAATGGATCTAATGTTTAGATTCTAGTGAAATGGTAATGATGTTTGACTTTCATGAGTTATAATGGATGGTCTTTAACCCAGTGAGGATTTGAGCCTTCTACATGATTTCTTTCTATTGGGTATTCGCGTATCATGATTTTCACTCTAGAACTTGTCTTGTTTCTTCTTTGATGGCATATTTGCATTGCATGCATAAAAATGATGAAGGCCTTCATTTCATTATTAGCTAGTTAGCCAAAAAGCCAGCCTTGATACATTTTATCCCTTGTTAACCTCTTTGAGCCTTTGTTTACTTTCTTGTTGAAACCCAAAACCATGAAAAAGTGAATAAATAATTTTCCCACCTTGTTAGGATATTTTACAAGTTCATGAGTATTTATTTTGTTTTGGAAGGATGCTGCGTGTGCCATTGTTTGTTAAGGTCATGTCAAGGTCTGTATTTGAATTGAGTGTACAGTTGAAAAGGAAAAGGATAGAAAAATATCAAAATTGAAAAGAAAGGAGAAAAAAAGCATAAGAATGAAAAGAAAGAACATTGAGAAAAAAGTGAAGAAATGTGGAGTATGGTTGAAAAACCCAAGAGGTAGAAAATGGAAGAAAAAAGAGAAGAAAAGGTGAAGCATGCTTGAAAAATCCAAGTGAAAAAAGGGAAAAGGAAAAAAAGAAGAAAAAGAACAAATAGAAAAGTGAAGGGAAATGCAAGAGAAACTTACTTGTGTGAGTATTGCAATTTTGTTTATTGAAATATATAAGGCTTTGAACTTTGATGGCGCATGCACTCTTTCCTAATTTGTTTATTGATGCCCTTGGATTTTCTGAAGTATTCATTTGTTTTACCTCTGTTTTATATCCTTTCTTTTCTTACCCTAGCCCCATTGCAACCTAAATAAAAGTCCTTTTGATTTGTGCATTGCATGTTGCATAAGAGGTGGTAACTTAGAAGCTAGACATGCCTATGGTAGTGAGGTTATTATAGGTGGAAATTGAGTGAAACACATTGCCTTAAACACTTGAGAGTTGAGAGACATACACCTATACTTTGAGGGATTTTTCATTGTGATTCATTTTAGTCAAACTGAATTTGCCATGAAACTTGTATTATTGACATTAGTGAACTTGTCTTGGATTGTTGAAGTCTTGAAAAGTTGTAGTTATTCTCTAGCTTTTGATTTCTGCACTCTTTTAGAGTTCTACAGTTTTTAAATTATTTTGAATTTTTTATTCATAACTAGTAACTATTGTAGAATTTGTTATCTCAAATTATGGATTAAAATTTTCATGATGTATAGTTTATTCAACCAACTACTCCAGCACTTTTTCATGACTGCAAGGGCCTTTTGCCTCATCTTTATTATTAGTGTCTTTGTTGTCATCAACTTATTTTGCTTGTAACTTTCTGCAGTTTGACTCTATGGTACCTCCTTTAACACCCTACGTAGCAGCAAAATATTCAATTATAAATTTCATAGTTAGTAGTTATTAATATTTATAAATATTTATTAGGGAAAATTGCAATGAAGTTAACTAATATAATTGCAGAAAAGTCCCGTCAAATCATCTAAGGCTATGAAGTCCCAAGGAATTTAAGATTAACTTTTTCTAATTGTGAAATGACGGAACTGTCTGTAGTGTTTTAAAAAAAATCTAAAATTTTCTTCCTTGCTAGCTCCTCTCATGATCTACAATTCCCACACTGGACACCTTCCCATTCCTTCTGCTTCCCAACTTCTTTCCTCCTACTCAACCACTCTGCCTTCCCATCGCCATAACAACGATGAGCTTGCCATCGTCGAGGATTTCCCTATAGACGCTGCCGTGATTGCCTTTGCCCAAGAAGCTATCTGCAGAAAAAGCATGGACACTCTCACACTTACCCTCTTAATCCGCCGTCACCTCTGACCTCCACCCCACGTAGTGACTTCAATCGTTTAGGCATTCCTTGCAGAGTTGAATTTCCTCTCAGTAATGAGAAACCTGATACTTTGGATGGTCTTTCGAAGGCCCACCCCACGGATAAAGTATGTGATGGGAAGCAGCTCACTGACTTTTCAATTTGTTGGCAGATAGCGATTTTGGTGGTGACCCTCTTTCTGTCTTTATCTTGTTGATGATTTGCAAATGACGTGCCACTCTTATTTTTCTTTTCTTTTCTTTCTTTCTTTTTTTGAAACGTGTATATGGACGCAGATGGTGGCCATTGTTTTCTCCTTAATGTTGCTGTTCAGATATATTCATCTACAGAGCCAAGTCAATCAGTTGCAGGTAACTTGCTGGTTGATTAGTTGGTAAGCTTTTGCAATGTATTATGGATAATTGAGTTTTTGCACAACTTAGCCACTATATGCGTGAAGACCAGATTTTTAGCACTCCACTAAGAATCAAACCTTCCTTTCTGCTGCTTATGAATGCGGGTTTAATTTTATCAATATCTCATTATGTTGTTTACTGCTTCAGGTGCGGGAATTAATAAGTACTTCAGTTTAGTGGTCATATCTTGATATCAACAAAATTTCAGGAGCAATCCATGGCTAATCGTATGGTAGAAGACTATGGGTTTGAGGATTCCATTTGATTTAAGCTTACCTTAAATTTCCTTGTAGCATCTTTTTTCTTGGTGTTTTTAAGGACTTAACTAAACAAACATTTTTCTTCGCAGAGTGAGATTCTCAACCTTAATCATAGATTAAATGCGCGCAACGAGTTGGACCCGCTAGATATTATGAGTTCCCCAGATCAGGATGGTGATCCTTGTCCAAGTGGAAAGTTAAAAAGAAATGTTGCTCTGTTCTTTTCACTCACTCTTTTATTTATCCCTCGTTATTTTCAAGTACATAGATTATGTATCAAAATCAAGGGTTTCTGACAATACATCAGAAGAGGTATCTCTAAACAAGCGAACAGCATACCGTGTTGATGTGTTTTTATCAGTTCACCCATATGCTAAGCCACTAGTGTTGTTAGTTGCAACACTGTTGGTTATTTTTCTTGAAGGATTGGCCCTTTTTGGTGTAACAACTGAGGATTTAGCACATTGCCTTTGGCTATCTTAGACCCTATGTTGCTGATTCTGGCAACCACGCCAGCTCTGATGGTCCAAGGTTAGTTGTAGTTTGTATTAACTTCGGCGGGATGCTTATATTTGCAAAGATGCTTGGGATTGTTTCTGACACAATTTTTGAGAAGTTTGACTCACTAAGAAAAGGAAAAAGTGAGGTGGTGGAGCAAAATCACACTTTGAACCTATTTAGATTTATTTTTGAAAAATGTCTTATAAAAAAAAATACTTTTAAAGTGTTTTAAGATAAGTTTTTTTCTAAAAAAAAATGGTTTTGAATAAATGAATATTTTGATAGTTATTACTAAAAAAAAATTTTGTGATTGAGAAATTATCAGAAAGTGTGAGATGAAAAAAAATATTTTTGGTCCATCATTGTTCACCTCTCCATATCCCTTCCCATCGCTACTACCTTCTCTACGACACCATTGTACATCTTTTTCCCTCCACCCCCTAGGTGAAGACATCAAGCGAAGCTTCAACGACCCTAGATATGGACGATCATCTACTCCATCCCTCCTCCATAGTTGATCTTTTGAAGGATAAGAAGTAGGATCTACAACAACAGTTGATGGAGAGAGCGAAGATGACCAACAAAGCAGCGATCGTGTATGTGACCCTGGAAGTGAAGGCAGTGGAGGTTATAGCATAATGACGGTGACAAGGAGGTGATGAAGAAGAGATAGAAGAGAAGAGAGAGAAGATGAAAGAGACTGTTAGAAAAAGTAGAGGTAAAATAGTAATTGGGCAGTTAATAAATTCTTTTCATGTTTATAAGTAATTCTAGGAGTTTATCTAAAACTATTATTTCTAACTATAATTTGGTTCATAATATGATTATCTATTTTTAAAAAATTTTAAATTAAAGTTTGAGCTATAAGTTTTTTTAAATCTTTTTAAAATTTTAGTGTTCTACCAAACAAAACACTTTAATTCTTTGCGGGAGAGATAAATTGATAAGATTATGATTCTAGCATCTGTTAGCCGTAATTAATTAGAGGTTCTCTGATTTTATTGAACTAATTATTCACTAAAAATATTTTAATCATATAATATTTTAATGTTTTAATTAGCCATTTTGTTGAATAAAATATTCAATGCTTTGATGACCGTGTTTTTTGAACATTTGAAAGTTTTTACTCAATGTTTCATTGATTTTTCCTTCCATTCTGTAGATAATTATAAGAAATATTATGTGATATATAAATATTTTATAGTTAGTATAAATAATAAAATATGATATTATTTATTAATATATAGGATTCTCTATTTTATATATATATATATATATATATATATATATATATACTCCTTCAGAATATTAATAAGATAGAAAGTGTTTTGTATAATATTCTCCAAATATGGTACTAAGAGCATATTAATTAAAAAGCCTAATTTCTTCCTCGTACGTCACTCCTGTGTTATCAGCTCCTACATTTATGTTTCTGGTTCCTAGCTTAGAACGACGACATGCACCGGCAAGTGAGGACAGGGTTTCGATCGGCCAACCCCTAAAGTCTCGTTGTCGACACACTGGTTTTCGTGACGAGAGCTGTGCAGATTGTCTTTGCTTGGGTCGACTTGCCTTTTCCGACCTGTTCGTGTGATTTCCGACAGTGTTCTCTTTTGTGGTTTTCGAGAGTGTTTTGTTATGTTCTGGACACTCTGCTTCTTCTTAGCAGCTTCGAGCTCCTGTTTTGTTTGTTTAAGGCTATCATTCCAGAGTATGTCTTAAAGAAGTAGAAGAGGGAAGAGGTCAAGTATGTTCAGGTGTGGAGTCAGTAAGGCCCAAAGACTAGTTTGGCATGGGGTCAGTGAGGTGCAGAGACTATTTTGGTAACTAATTTGCTCCTAGTATGGTACTTTGCTCTTACGATTTAGTTGTCTCTGATTTGTTTGTTTAATTTCGTTATTGACATCTTTGATGCCTACAACCAAGACTACTATAATTTTTGAGATAGTTTTAGTAGTCACTAATATTATTGAATATAAATTAACTTGAAAAAAATTATCTGTATTGGAGTAAATCTATTTGTATCTACTTTCAAAGTATTGAGAAGGAAGATCATTTGACTGATGATCCCTTTAAGAGAAAGATGGCTTTCACAAGTCTTGGTTAAGAGATATGCGCTACTACTTTTATAAATTCATAACTCTATTGACAAGGAGATTATATCTTCTATTACTTATTGTGAATTTATTAAAGAGCTAATAGACTACTTGGCACTCTTATATTTAAGCAAAAATAATATCTCTCGAATATACGAAGTTTGTAGATTTTTCTATTGCACTGAGATACTAGATGGTCGTTCCCTTACGGCCTTCTTTATATACTTTAAAGGATTGTATGAAAAGTTAAATGATCTCATGTCTATTTCTAATGAGAGACAGATCAATGTGTCATTGTGAGCAGACCTTGAGTTTTCTTACTGTACTTCTGTCTCGATATGTGACTGTTGTTCTCAAAGTTTATCTAGGGCTTAGTTCAAGCCTTCTCTCGTGTACTGAGAACTGAACAAACATCTTAACCGGCCCCTCTTATGCCTACTAGAGAGTTGCTCAGTTAAGGGTAGAATAATAATCATGGGCCACCTCATCGTCGTGGTTCTACACAATGTGGTCCTAATCAGGAGTCGAAGGACGTGATTTATTACTACTATAAGGAATTGAGTCATACGAAGCATACGTGTTGTAAACTTCAAAACCAACAAAATCGACAAAACTTTGCACATGTGGCCACCACGGCTAATGACACACTAAATATGCTCAATTAAAGTGTGTCAATCCCATGCGAGTGATGCTATTACAACAGGCAATGAGGCTATTGCCCTTGTATCTTCTTTCTCTGAATAGATCATAGACCCTAGTGCTACTGACTACATGACAGATAACCGTTATCTTTTCTCCAGTTATAATTCTTATGCAAACCCTTCTAATATCACCATTTATATCAGTTCCCAATCCCCTATTCTTAGTTCTAACACTATTGACCCTACCTCTTCTGTTCATTTTGAATCTATGCTCAATGTCCCTAATCTTGCATTTAACCTTTTGTCCGTTGTAAACTTACCCGTCAATTAAACTGTTGGGTCTCATTTTTTCCTGACCATTGCTTGATATAGGATCTTTTGATAAAGAAGATTATTGATAGGGGTTACAAATCTAGCAGTCACTACTCCTTGTTGATCAGGGGTCTCATGTGGTGGCTATACTGGTGGTGTCACTCCTTTTTAAGTACATTGTCGTATGTGTTATTTATCTTTACCATCTTTAAAAAAAAAGATTTATCTTCAATTTTAGCACATGTTGTCATTAGATTGTGAATCATGTTAATTTGCTAAACATTATCATCTTCCTTTTAGTATCTTGAGTCAATAAACAGGTTTCCTCATTTTGAGTTAGTGGGCTCCGATGTTTGGGGTCCATGTCCAATTGAGTATAAAGTTAGTTTCAAGTACTTTATGACATTTGTTAATTATTATTCCCACACTACTTAGTTATATTTAATGAAAAATCGTTATGAGTTATTCTCTCATTTTTGTCCTTTACTACTAAAATTAAAAATCGATTCACTACTTCTATCTAACCTTACACAGTGATAATGCTAAAGAATATTTTTCTGAATTATTTTACTTATTCATGCTTCAAAATAGAATTTTTCATCAATATTCTTGTGTGGATACACCAACTTAGAATGGTGTCAGCAAAAGAAAAAATCGTCACTTATTAGAAGTAGTCCGTGCACTTTTATTTCAAATAAAGGTTCCAAAACCCTTTTAGGCAGATACGGTCTCCATTGATTGCTTTCTCATTAATCTCATACCCTCCCCTGTTCTTGATAGTCATATTCCTTATACCATGATTAAACTTTCATGTCACTGTCATAACGCTTGGTTCACACAACATAGAATTTTTGATAATTCATAAAATTTCTCTCAATTAGCAAATAACAGAGCCTCTAATAATTATTATTTTTTAATTATCCACATATTTTAGGCACCCCACAATTTCAAATACCTCAATTATATATGAAAAGCATTTTTACACCTTAATAATTCTAATTAAATTAGAATCTCATCATATAATCCCTCCCCATTCTAATTAAATTAGAATATTTCATATATATGATGATAACCAAATAAAACATAATAAGTGCAAATATGAAGAAGCTAAAGAGGAAAGAAATAACAAGAGATTGAGAGAGAAGATAAGACAGTATTCTTCATTTACTTGTATATTCATATTTATGCAAATGCCTTGCATATGGCCTCTATTTATAGGTCACAACTATTAAAGACTAAACCTAAGGTTATAAAGGAATAAAGATGAATGTAATGGCATTAACAATAAGAAACCCCTATCAAATCATTCATTATGGAGGTTATGAGTTTGTGACATTAAGAGAAGATGAAATCATAAGAGGAATACCAAGAGTTAAGAGTTATGGATATCCACATATATATAATATTTATAACAATTTATAATATCTTTTATTTGTTTTATATTACTTTATTACTTTTTATATTTTCTTGTTAATTCATTATTTAATTTCATATTTAACTTTAAATATTTAGTTCTTCCCATTCTTTAATTTATATATTATTTTATCCATTATTATGACATTTTTGCATTGAAATATTGCAAAGTCTGGTGTTTTCCAATTGGGGTTTCACATCTTTTTTTATTTGAAAAATACTATTTGCTTGAAATTCTTGCTTTGGAGCATGGATATTTAAATTGGAAGGGAGATATTTACTTAGTTGGAGTGGAAAAGAGCGAGCTAGAAACTATATTAGGTGAGTTTGTCAATCAGTAAGAGATATGTACCCTCCTTTCTGATTCACACTGTCCACTATTCATGGGTCCCATTTTTGCTTATAATTTTCATGAAGGTTCGTCTTGCTCTTCTCCTTTTTTTCCCCTTTCCCCACCTCATTCTATTTTGTAAAAATTCAAGCTTTGGAAATCTGATTTTTTTGTTGGTTGCTACATTTGCTTCGTTGGCCTGGGAAAAAGCAAACTATATATTAAGATATATTAACTCCTCCCTCATGATTTCTCTTTCCCAATCCCTCTATTCCTGCCTGGCAGTTGATTTATCAGTCCCATTATTGGTTAGAATGTTCTTGAAGGAATGAATTAGAAATTATTTTTGTTGACAAGAAAATGTTTCTGCTGGGGCTTCACATCTTCTTGCACGACATAAGCAAATATGCTTAGCTCTTCTTCAGGATTTAACTTAGTTGTAACACATTTTGTGTATGTTTTTAAATTATCGCTTTTGTTCTCTTGTTTCATCTGTACTGAGACCATTTTTTTTCTTTGTAATTCCCTTTCTCCTTCTCCTCGTGCAAATTCTACTTGTTACCCATCAACCACTTATCTTTTGCCCTTATTTGTTTGCACTCCTTCCTTTTCTCTTTTGCCTTCTTATTCTTTTCCTTGTTTTTTCTCCCTTTTTACTTCTAATAATCCTCATCCTGTTATTGTTTTCATTCTTCTCATATTCTCTGCCATCTTTCTCATCATCTCTATCTTCTTTCGCTACTTTCCATTTTCCATTTTCCATTTTCCATTCAATTTATGTTTCATCTCTCCTTCGTTGTTATCATCCTCATCCTCTTCTTAATGTTCCTTTTCCACTTTATTCCCCTCCTCTTCTTTTTCTTCCTCCTTTTTACGTGCTTTCTATTCTTTCTCCCTCTTCTTGCAGGTTCGTGCTCCTCCTATTTATCCTCCTCTTTATTGTTGTTCTTTATCTTTATTTTCTTATTCTTATTCTTCTTGTCCTCCTTCTCCACCACTTAATAATTTTCTCTCTCACCTTGTTTTATTTTTCCCCCTTGTCCCTTGTCCCTTTTCCCTTTTCCTATTCTTCCTCCTTATTCTACATGTTGTAATTTATCATCTACTGCATCTTATCCTCCTCCTCATGCTCTTCCTTTTCTTCTCACTCTCGTTTTCCCTCAACTCTTTTTTCCACTCTTCAGCCACTTCTGCGTCCTCTTGTTTATCCTCTTCCTCCTCCTTGTCACTCCTTCCTTCTTTTCCTCTTTATTTTACTTCTTGTAACTTAACTACTTTATCTTACTACTTGTTTGTTATCTTTCTCCTCTTCCTCCTACTATCTCGTTTATTCTCTTGTTTCCACTCCTCTTCTTCAACTCTTCCCTTTATTTTCCCTCTTCTTATTTCTCTCGATGGTCTTCTTTTTCTTACGCGTATTACCGCTTTCTATTTTTAAACTTTCCCTTCTTCCTACTTGTATTCTCTTCTTCCTCGTCTGCCTATCAACCTCTTCAGCATTCTTTCCTCGTCCTATTCCTCCTCTTCCTTATTCTATTTCTCGTAATTTTTCATCTACTTCATCTTATATTCCTCCTTTTGCTCTTCCTTTTTCTCTCTCATTTTTTCCGTGATAATTTTTCATTCTTTCTTAAGGTGCTACTTCATCACAGTATGTATGCGGAAGCTCAGAACTTGGCTTTGATACCACTGAAGGATTTCGGGCATACCTGAATCTCAGTTTCTTCTCCACTGAGATACCTATACGCAACCGGAGCACATTGTATAAATTCTGATATGTTTCACAGCAAATTCACCCACAAAGGAAGAGCACGGATGAACAGAAAAATAGAAGGAGAATAGAGGAGGAGAAAAACATAGCACACTCATTTTTCTTCTGCTACTAGAAAATGAACCACACACCCAAGAGTCTAAAAACTGATTTCCCAGTCTGTTTCTTTGTTCGTGTGTATCTTATGAGAGGAGTGGAATACTTGTAACTTCCCACTCCCTCATTTTTCTCCCTTTAAAAAATGTAACCATTCCTTCCATATTCACTTGTTATGGACTTGGGCTTAGTCTCCTAAGAGTGGACTAATCTATTTTTTAACAGGTGTTACTTCATCTCCTTTGTTTCTTTTTCCATGTTTTCTTCAATTTCCCCTTTTGCTTCTTTTTCCTCCTCCTCCTTATTATCATCTCCTTGTTTCCTTCTCCGTATGATACTTTACCTCCTCTTCCTTATTTTTCCTTTTTTTCATCATCCTATTGATTTTCTTCTTTTACCTCATCTACTCTTTGGCGGAAACTCCACCTTTACTGCTGCTCCTTATGTATATTTTCCTTGCCTTGATCCTCATTTTCTCCTTATCAACCTTCTCATCTTCTACTTTCCTTCTTCCCATCGTCCTCCTTCTCCTACTACTCATCTTTCTCCTTCCCTTCCTGTTCTTTTTGATTGATCTTCCTCTTTTCTAGCCCTCCCTCTCCCCGCACCTCTTTCTTCTACTTAACCTTTTTTCCTTGTTCATCCATTATCTTGTTATTCTACATCTTTTAACTTATCAACTTTGTCATCTAATACTTCTTTTTGTTCGTCGTCTTGCTTCTCCAATTTTCTTCTCACTTTCTCCTCTTATTGTTCAACTCTTCAATTTACTCTATGTTTTCTCTATCCGCCCTTTTTCCATTCTTCCTCTTTGTATTCTCTTCATCGGCTACTTTACCTCTCCCTTATTTTTCCTCCTCTTTCTCTTCACGATTTTCTTCTCTTACTCAACTTCTCTTCTTGATTCTGTTACTGCTTTTTTTCTTAAACGGTTTCTTTTGTTCTATTCCTTCTCCATCTTATTTTCCTCCTCTACTCTTTTTATACTCTTCATCCTCATCTTCTCGCTCTTGTTTATCTTCCCTTCCTCCTCCTCTTCTCCAACTCTTTCTCTTCTTATACCTATTTATCTTCCCTTCCTCTTCTCCTCTTGCTGGTATTCTCTTTATCCTTCTTCCTACGTGGGCTATTGATCCTTTTTTTTTTTAACTCCATTTTTTCTGCTCCTCTATCTACCCATCCTCTTCATCTTGTATTCTACTATTCTCTTCATCCTCATTTCAATCTCCTTACTCATGTCCTCCTTGACCCACTGATCATCTTTTCTCATTCACTCTAATTGGCCATTTTCTTCTGCTGGTTCTCTATCTCTATCTCTGCCTCTCATCTTTGTATTCTCTTCATCCTCATCTACTCGTTATCCTCCTCCTCATCTTCTATTTCCTCTTCCCTTTTCAGACTTTGTGCTCCACGAATTCATTATTTTCCTCCTTTACATTGTCTGTTTTGTTTATCATTGCCTTTGTTTCCTTTTAATTTTTCTTCCTCCTACTTCTCCTCCTACTTAATTTTCTCGTTGTTCATTCTCTCTACTTGTAAATTAGCACCTACTTTATCTTATCATTTTTCTCTTTTTTGTTCATCCTCTTACTCTTTCCTCTCGTCTATTCAAGTTTTTTGGTACCAGGTTACTAACATGCAAAACACCTTCAGTCCCTTGGTTGGGTCATTAATTCTCCCTTCTTCTCTTTTGGTACTCAATCGCTTGAAGTGTTGTCTTCAATCAAATAATTAATTTGTAAACATTATCATCTCTAATCACCAAATGAATGAAGTCATCTTTTGCCAATTGTTTTATATAGTAGTTTACTTATTTTCTAAATTTCGTTATCTTTATTCATTATGATGACACAATTATGGTTAAAAATTAATTAATAGAATTATTTACTACTTACTAATTATCATTATGAGTTCAAAATTTTTCAAAGATTTAAATAAGATTATTGATTGAGATTATTAATTGGAGCATCTATACCTATTTTTTACTAAATTAATTATTATAAGATTTTAATATTATATTTGAATGATTGATAATATGCTTTGAGGCTATAAAAAGATTACATATGATTTAATTATTTAAATAAGTCTAATTTAAATTTTTAAAAAAGAAATAAAATTCCAATCATTAAATAAATATCTCATGAAAACTCAGTACAAGTACAATTTCACAGTAATACAAATCGGATAATTTTTTATACGAATAAGTTAATCATGTTATAAATATTTATAAAATTGATATATATATATATATATATATATATATGATTATATATAATAATGTGAAGGTATCCTCCTAGCATTCGGACGCATTTGAGTAACTCTCCAACTAGTCCCTTCTCGCTAAATGTTGAGCTTAAACTTTGTGCCAAACACGTACATTTTTTATCGTCAAATAAAAATTTCACATTTACAGTCAATGCTTACCAACATATACCCCCTTACATGCTGGGAAGTTTTGCACCTATTTTGGTGTTGATGCTCCTAACATATAGGTAACACAAGGGATTCACATCCCTTATTAAAGGGATGTGAAGCATAGGTATCAGAGATGAGACTTTTACTCAATTTTGGTGGGTACTATAGCATCCATAAAAATTTGTGTCATGCCTATGAGATAATACTTCCGAGTTAGGTTACACCCTAATCTTATTTTTTCAAACAAACAAACAAACGTACTTTTAGACTAATAAATAATATTTTAAGAGGAAAAACTATAGTTTATATTATTATTGTTATTATTAATATAAATATTACTACTACCATAAAGTTAATTTATTAATATTTTAATCTTGAATTCGATTCTTAATAGACAGACAAAGAGAGTCATAAATTCTAAAATTATATATATAGTAATATAATTTGGTTAATAATATAAAAAAATATAAATATATTGCTTAAATATTTGGAAAAGAATAAAAATAACAATGGAAACCTTTTTCTAATTTTATGATCCCATGTAAACCATTTATGACAGTTATTGAAATTATTGTTTAGCATAAACATCAAAAGAATCAAAGGGATAAGTACTACCAAACAAGGACTGGAGAAACCTGGTCAACACTATAGACAAGCTTAAATACTTTGCACAAAACAGTATAGATTTTCACCTGATAATAGATAGAATCTAAAGGAAGAACCCAACAAATAAACAAACAAAAATCATATATCTACTATAGAAGCTCAAAACATGCTTATCCAAAATTGATATATCAGTGGAATTTACTTACCCATTCACTTTGGTGAGTTTTCATTAGCTTCTTGCACGCTAAATTGTTATGCTATAAATTTCTAACAATCAACATGATACAATGTGCAATATAAAATTCATGACAAGTGGTATTAGTCATAAATTATAAATAGTAGGACTCAGTCTCAAACTACTGGCAATGCACGAGGACTGGTCTATTTTTCCCAAAAAAGGGAATGTGAGGGGAGAGTAACCACAAAATCTCAATCATTCTTGTGTTTGGAGCCACCACAGCAGGCAAGTTTAATGATAGCATAAGCGAGCCCAAGGAGCAAAAGAACCAACACTGCAGAATAAAACAGACAAATTGGATTGTTCAGGAATTATCCATAATTATATTTCATATATTAAAAAACAGATTGACGCAAATATTTAAAGAGACTCTATCAAACGACGACCAAGGCATCACAACTGCAATCCAAAGATACTATTTTAGAAGAAAATAATTTGTTTCAATTTAGTCATTTAATTTTATAATAAAGTCTTGTTTCAATCCTCTAACCCTAACAATTAGTCTCATTAACAAAAACTGTCGACATTGTAATTTTAAGTGCTGGCAAAATATTCTTAAATGCTGATACATTAATTTTAATTTTTTTAAAAAAGAAAAACAAAAATGATTGGATTAAAATATCAACATTTGATAACTCCACATTTAAAATTGCAATGTTAGCATTTTTAGTTAATGAAATTAATAGTGTTAGGGTTTAGAAAACTAAACATACACTATAAAATAAAAGGATAAAATTGAAACTTTGTGTAAAGTTAAAGGACCATAAGTGCACTTTTGCCTAAACAAATCTTAGGGACAAATGCTTAGAAATAGTAAGTTCCAAACATCCTCATAAGATACAATAGAACTTATTTCCAGGAAAAACTTGTTTCCATATCATCTAACCAACCTATGACCGTAACAGACGATAGTAATTTCAAGAACTAGCATGTAGAGACAGATTTAGGTGGTAACTGTATAGCTAATAGAAAGGATTTAGAAGTGACGTACAAGCTAAGATGGAAAAGAATAAGATAGCCAGACGATATCTTATAATCCATGGCAGGCTAGTTTCAAGAGAGCAATGCTTCTCATGATGTCCAGTTGATTTCTGCCGCAATTCCAACAATGAAACATTTACACCTGTCACAGGAACTCCATCTACATCCCTGACTTCCAATTTCATTGTTACCTGGTGGGAATCCCAATCTATCTCAATAGTTCCAAAATTAGGCTTCCCTAAGGAAATTAAAAATCCAACATTTGAAACATCAGAACATGAAATCCTAGGTATGTATCATACATCACTAAGATAACAGAAGATAGGTATACCATAAATACAAGATTTGTATCTGCAGTTCTGATCCTTAACTCTCATTGTAGATGGGGTTAACCATGCAATGAATCTCACTAGAAAACGTAAGGAAGGTGGGACTACTTCCTCAATTGATTGAGTTAACCCACTAGAGGTTATATCATACAGTGGATAGTCCAGTGCACAGTCATATCTTGTGATTTCCCCAAAGTGAACATCCCCACTTATAAAGAGTACTCCATTCCTCTTCACAAGAAGCAAAGGTAAATAAAATGTTAACTACTTTCAACACAATGTAAATTTGGATACTAAGTAGTTGCTTAACATGTAAAGTGCAAATTCTTTTAAAAAAATACAATGAAATCATTACCTTACTATCTGCTATTAATTTGAAAAGCCGATCTCTTTCCTTAGGAAAACGACCCCAAGATTCCATAGCAAACAGAGGGTGAGTGGCTGCGGAAAGATTTGATATGACCTGATATGCAGATTAAGTAAACCTATAAATCTGTATACAAAACAAACCAATGCAATCAAGCATTGAATGATAGGCATCTGTCAGGTCTGAGCTCCCGATGACCAAGAGAACTCGAACACTATGACTAATAACAACAAAACAAAGAGCATGAAATGTCCCACAAATTCTTTCATCAACTTTTACGTTCAGAAAATAGTGGAACTGCATTCTCGAAGGTGCCACAATTGAAGCAGAAAGCTGAATCTACTAAAGATCACAAGGTTTACATTAGCAGGAACCCAAAAGCTATAAAAATGCAGAAAGCCACTTGTTGAGTCAGACACAAAGTCCTTTCTTTTATTGACTCATATTCAAAGAAACCAACACCATCTACAAGAATAATACTTCTTGGGTAAAAATGCAAGATTCATGCATAAATACTGTGTTGAGTTCAGTGAATACATAAGTCTACGATACTGATCAATCTCATAGATCATAAAAAGTTGGCAACTAATAGCGGTACCTGAACAGAAGATCCAATTAAGGTAATAGCTGTAGCCGGACCCTTTAGCTCTTGCTCCAACCATAGCCATTGTGAACTCCCCAAGATTGTTCCATCACTTCCTATAGGGTCTCTGTGGTATCTGGTATCTAAGAGGATAATCTGAAAGGTTTGCATCCGCAATATGATTATCTAGTGGCTATTGCATAACACTCAAGTCAGGATTTTGTGGAAAAATATATAAATAATAGAGATTAAAAAAGAAAAACAACAGCACGATTTAAGTTGAATACCTTGATGTCTCTGCCCACAGGACCATATGTATACGATGCATATACACCAGCTTGATTTCGCCTGCAATAAAAAACTACTATGAGTATCTAGATCAGCTTTTTTGCCTATAGATCTTTTAATGCACTTAATCATATATGAAGGCAATGACCGAATGTAGACTTTTCTACCTGTCCCTGAAGAAAAAGAATGTGATCATGCACTCAAAAGTATTTTAACACTTGAAACCTAAGAATTACTTATTAGTTATCTTGGACAGAAAGTAAAACAATTACATAGTTCAGCACCGAGATAAGTCCAATATCATAAACAACAAAGGAGACTAGCCACCAACCTTGGGCTATCTTGAGGTTCATCTAAGAAGTCAAGAAGCAGCTTTTGGTTGGTGATTTTTTCAGAAAATTCTTTTCCTGCATCATTTAATCCATAATCATGATCATCCCAAGTACCAATAACCTATGACATTCCAAATGTTAAAGTTAGGCTACATGTCATGAGGAAACCTTGCTACTGCTTCAGTAAATTCCCCCGAAAAACATACAAAAAGTTATGTTTCTATGGAGAATCTCTACACACAAAAAGAGTACAAAAGCTTAGGATGAAGCACCTCAGCTTTTTCTCGAAGTTGAGAATATCCAGGACTGGTCTTGGCTTCCCTGTATTTAGCCTCCATTTCTTGCTGAGAGGAAGGAAAAAATCGTGGAATGTTCTTCCATGGCCCAATTGTCCTTTCTGGTCCAAAGATTTTAAAAGGCCGCTTCAAGTCTCCATATATGTTGTCACCCATCCATATAAAAATCTGGGGATGGAAATCGATTATTGCATCCCAAATGGGCTGGCATAAAACAACAAGCAGGGTTACAATGGGCATCAAAATGAATATAACTCATAGAGAAAAAGGAACCACCAACTATAACCGAATTTGATATGAATTTTGCCATATAAATACAATATTAAATATATAGTATAGGCATATAACTTTGATACAGTGAGTTGAAACATGAGCTTTTGACATTTCATTTAACTATCCCAATCAAGATCCAAAAGATAATATATACTGAAGTTGAGCTGGGGAGGAGGTGGTTTAGAGTGAAGCAGCCAAAGAAAACTCGACAAACAAGGGTCGCTCAAACCAATAAACTAGCTTGACCGGCCAGGGCCATGTTCGGAAGACATCTAATATGCAGCTCCGACTCTTGACTACTTGAATTTATTGAAAATGTAAGGCAGCATTGGCTTGCCTATGAAATAAGAAAGGCAGGCATCTGCCATAAACTTCAATAGTGTAAACTAAAATCTCTGCCACCTTCTATTTCAATCTGAAATTGCTGTAACACGTTGGAAGTTAAGTTGTCTTCCACCTAGTTAACTATTCTTTGGGACGAAACTCGTTTCATGGGCATCTCAAATTATTAAAATGGTAATATCATATTATTGATGTTATTCGCCACCTCTGCTTCTTTAAGCAGTACGAATAGGATGTACACCAATTATTTAAGATTTTTTTTTTTGCTTTTACACAGTACCGCCACAGTGGCTAAGTCAAAATATTCCAAATTACGTACGGGAAAACAGACAGAATTATCAAAAGTCGTCTTCGGCTTCTTAAGAGCAACATCACGTAACATTGGTCACAAACAAAACAACGTTACGTATCCGGTAAAAAAAACACGAGAAAAGAATTGGAATAAAAATAGAACAGGGAAATTGAAAAACAACAGGTGAAAGAATCGGAACCTGAGGAGCGCTTTGATTGGAACATGATCCGAAGGCAATTCGAGAAACAACTTGCTGCTTGGTTTCTGAAGCACTAGTAGCAACAACACCGATCAACACCAAAAACCACCGCCACCGCTCGACATCCATTCGGCAAACGAGAAACACGGTTGGTCCAACGTTGTAAGAACCGAAAGGAGAATCGTTCGAGACAAGCAGAGAGGGAAGGAAGGGAAGGGAAACAAATGGGAGAGAAAATCCAAATACGAACTCAGAAAAATTATGGAATCAAAAGTTTGAAGAATCTTTTGCGAAGCGAAGTCAGAGGGTCATCAGGGAATATAAAGTAGAGATTAGGGGGGACAGAAGAAAAGAAGGAATTGATTGATTGATTTAGTTTTCAGACATAATTATTAACTATTGTGAAAATGGCAACAAAGAAGGCCACACTATTATTACTTGCTTTTGATCCCGGAATTTATTCTGGACGAATTGCTTTTGGAAAGTAATGGATCGTCGCAAAAGTGGGCAACTTCTATATTTTAATAGCTATCACATCCAATGATACGTAGATAGAGATATGATTATTAAAAAACGAAACAAAATGTATGAAAATGATAATATATAAGCCTTGTTAGTTTGTGTTGTTTAGAACATTTTTTTTATTTTTTTTTTAAAAATTATTTAGTATTTTATTTTTAGTTAGGTTTATTTTTAAAAAAAATTACGATATGTTTTAAAAACTAGAGAAACGAAAACAATTTTATATATTTTTGTTTTTTATAAGAAAATTTTTAGAAAAAAATTGAATCTACTTATAATATAAAGATAAGACAAAATTTTTATTCTTTTTAAATAATATTAATATTGAGTAGTAGAGTTATCAATTATTTTTAAATATAAATTTATATATTTAGAAGTTATAATACTTACGATTAGAATTATAATAAAGTAATATTTACTAAAGATCGAATATATTTTAAATAGTCATATATTTTACCTTTTTGTCAATTAAAATAATAAATGATAGGTCAATTATCCTTAAATTTAAATCTAAATACTCAAAAATTATAATATCTTTTTAAATATTATAATTAAAATTATAATAAAATAGTATTATTTAAATATTAAATATGTTATAAATAAATGTATGTCTTATTATTATTTTTAATTGAATTTATAATATTAATATATTAATACCTTTATTATAAGGTGTTTCGGTCATTAAGGCTCTTAAGGCTCTTTGAAAGGGAGGGAAAAAATATGTTTGATTGGGGGAAAATGGAGGGGGAGGAGAGTTATAAAATTTTGTCCCCTTCTTTTCACTCACCCCAAAATCGGTGGATTTCATAGGGTGAGAAACATTGCGTCATTCATCACTAAAATGCCTATGCCTATTTTTTAATATTTTAGGCTTACCCCTCTTGTCTGAAACCTTTGTTCCTGTTCTTTCCACTTGCTGAACCTTATTGTCCTGCCTCTCTCACACGGTCACCCACAGTCCCATGCATGTATTTATATATGTTTATAGATTTACAATTTTTTTAATGAGATAAAATGTATATATGCATTGGAAGAAACATGATATGTATATATTTTAGATTTATATATGTTAATATATATCTTATAATTAAAAAATTAATAAGATAAAATATCAAAATTTATATTTTTCATATTTTTTAAATTTTATAAGATTTAAAAATCATATTAAAATTAATGAGATAATATCTTAAAATTAAAATCTTCCTGTATATAAAAATATTTTATCATAAATGAGGTAAAAGATTTTTAAATTTATAAATTAAGAAATGATAATTTTAATATAAATATTATAAAAGAAGAAAAAAATTTAAATAATAAGATAATGATATATTTATTAATTTATAATCAGTTGAACGAAAACTTCACATACCCTCTTCTCCATTTAACCACACAAAGCCTAACGCTTGTTTGGCTTGATAGAGGGGAGGGGAAGGACGTTGAGGGTTTTTAGTGACAGGGAGGGAAAGGGTGAGGTGGAGAGGAGAAATATATATAGAGCGAATGGGAGGGAAATGAATAGATTTAATGATTATTTGTTTGGATTGATTGGAGTGGAAGGGAGAAGATGGATTTTAATGATTCAATGTTTGACTTATTAGAGGAAGGGATAGGAGTTAAAAAAATTGATTATTTTAACATTGTAAAATTTAAATAAATTACTTGTCATTATATAATTTTATTGTTATGGGTATATTCATTAATAAAAATATTCAAGTGAAAAATTTAGTTGATTTTATTATTATGGGTATATTCATTAATAAAAATTTTCAAGTGAAAAAATTGACATTGCTACTATAGTCCTATGTTTTCAAAAGTAAATTAAATATATATAACAAAAACTTGAAAGACCAAAAAAATAAATAAAAATAAAATCCAACTAAATACATTCATGATTGAAAAACTATATTCTAGTGAGAGGGAATGGGAAAAAATTGTATAAAGAGTACATTGTTATAAAATATGATGAATAAGAGAGAAATTATATAATTTTATTAATGTTAATATTATAAGATACAATTTTGTCTCTCATCTTCAATCCAAAAAACTTACTTTTCATGAGGAGATTAGGAAGGGAGGAGAGTAGTGGAGCCCCTCTAATATTTAAAAATATTTTTATTCAAATAAAGGGAAGAGAGCAACTCTCTTCTAACTTTTTAAAAATTTCCAAGTCAAACGTGGGGAGGGAATGAACAACTGTCCTGTCCCTTCTAAAAACCTTATAAAACATATTATAAATGATGTTTGGTGAGAGGGATTTGGATGAAAAGGGAGGATGGGAGACATTTTTTAATTTGAATTAAAAAAATAAAAAAATAGAGTTAATTTTTTTAATTAATTTTTCTTCTTTTATCTTACAAATTATTTTCATTAAATCTAACTCAAAAATTTTGTATAAAGGATCTAGAGGGGAGGGGAGGTTATGTGAGGGGAGGAGTTTTGTTTAGTTGGAGGGTAAGTAATGAAAGGGGAGGCTTCTAGTACGGGTGTTTACAATGCCTATAGCTTGATCCGTCAGCCGAACTCGTAAAAAAATCATCCAGCTTGATTCTAAAAAAGTTGCCCAAAATGTATTTGGGTAGGGCACTGGGCAGGATATGTTGCCCTGCCCATTTGGCCCGGCCCTATATATATATTTTTTATTTTTTATTTTTTTAAATTTTTATTTCTTTTCTTAGCTTATTCTATTTGTAATTTTACACTTTTTACTTTAGCTAGCAACTCTCCTTACTCATTTTTAAAATATTAAATATAAATCTTATATTTATATAGATATCAAAGTTGCTCATCTGTTTTACTTATTAAGTATTCGATTAGTGGTATTGTAATAATGTTACAAATATCTGACCTCTACATATTTCAATATTTCTTTTTTATATATATAATAGACTTTAAGATTTTAATTACTATCTTTTTGTTACTTTATTCTTAGTGAATTATAGATATTATTTAACTATTGAAGATATAAATATGATATTATTTTATAAGTTTATGATTGCAGATTTTTTTCTCACAATATGAGCAGAATATTACAATTTGGGCATGCCCAACCTGCTCATGCCCAGCCCAAAATAGTTATGACTTTTACCGGGTAGAGCCAGGCACCTAGACCTTTTTCGGGTAGGGCACCGGGCAGGGGGCTGCCCTGCCCAGCCCTACTCATGCACACCCCTAGCTTCTAGTTTGATTCAAGAGGGAGGAGAAAAAAACTAATTATAAATTAATAAATATATTTTTTTATTAAGTTTTTATACTATTTATATCAAAACTATTATTTTTAATTTCTGAACCTCAAAAACATATTATCTCATTTTTATATGAAAAAAATTTTTATATACATTCTAAATGATGATTTTATTAATTTTAACATACTATGTCATTAATTTTACTATACTTTTGAAAATATTTTATCTCTCAAAATATGATAAAATTAGAAATTGAGTTGAAGAAAAAGAAATATATACTTTTTTTTATAATATATATTATAATATTTGTGAGAGACGGAATGAAAGCATGCAACAGGTGAGATGTTGGCCAAAAACAGAAACTGACTAATGAAACAAAAAAAAGTAGGGTTGTACGATGAGCAGAAAAAAATAGTTTTAACCTATAGGTAACAATGAAATAATAAAAAGATATTATAGATAATTTTATTAAGATTGACATTTTTTTTCTTTAAAATCTCACTTTTGAAAAAGGAATAGTGTGTTTGGATTAGCTGCGGTAGAAATAGAGTTTTTTTTTTCAATTCAACTTTTGCAAAAATCAAATTTGATAAAAGTCAAATATTATAATATAATTTATATTTTGATTGACGAAAAAGTCAATTTAACAAATTCAAAATTGTTGGAATGATAAATGGAAAAACTAAATTTAGGTATAGAATGATTTAAAAGGACATAAATTATAGTGTGCTTAGATTAACAAGATTTTAATGTGATTTTTTTCTTCCTTCCAAAAACTTTTATTTTTAGAAAAAAAAATAGTATATTTGGGTTAGCAGTGATATAAATAGATTTTTTTAATTTAAATCTTGCATAAATAAAATTAAATAATATAATTTATTTTATATTTGAATTGAGTTTTATGAAAAAAGTCAACTTAACAAATTGAAACTTGTTGGGATAATAAATGGAAAAGCTAAATTTAGGCGTAAAATGATTTAAAAGGATATAAATTATATTAAATAATACTCTTTTTAATTTTTAATATAAAAATGAGATAAAAAATTTATTTTAATTTTAAATATAAAATTTTAATCTATTTTATATTATTTTTTTATAAAAAAACAAAAATTAGATTAAATTTATTATATTCAATACATTAAGTTCTCTAATCTCACCTTACTATGTGTTCTATTTTTTTTTTTTAAATATCTTTATTTAACTTAAACACATATAAAAAAAATAATATACCTTATAAAGTGTGATAAAAAAATTTCACATAATAAATATTGGAAACTTCACGTAAATATTTTCCTTAAAAATCATTACTTCTTACTAGCTTATGACACAAATCTAATTAAAAATTCCATCTAATAAAAAAAATCATCAGACATACCCTCTTTCTCTCTCCCCGTAACCCCATTGCATCTTCCTTTTCATCTTTCTAAAGCTGTTTGTGAGATTCTCTCCAATGGTATTTTCTCTTCCATTGCGTTGTGCATATTTCCAGCGGAAATACGAAATTAAAACTCGTGTAACAATTGCACAGTAACATACAACAAATCGTTTCCCCACTATCATAAGCGACATAGATCCGACAAGCAGCAACAAGCACTATGAACGGAGACAACAAACACAAACGTTAGAGCATGAAGATAGTCAACCTGTGAGTGTTAAAAGAAAAACCTCTCTCACCACTAAGGTGAAGTTTTTCTCTCCATACAGGGGAGGCGATTTCTACCACCATTAGGGTGGTTTGTTTCTTGGCTGATCATCATTGTTTTCCTTTTGAGTGCAGCTATCACCCACAATGATAGTGTTGATATTGTGTATCTATGTTACTGTTAATTGTAATAACAGAGTAAGAACAGGGTGATGTCGTTTTCTAATTTATAAGAAGTTTATGGTGGTGGAAGGTTCGATGGTACAGAGGAAGAACAGGGTAGCTCGTCAAGGTCCCAAAAAATTGTTGCTCTAGTTCGAAACCAACCGACGATGGCAATCAGCTCGTTAATCGGGAGATTGGAGGCTACGAAGGAGATGAACAACGGAACCTTACTTACTTTGGTTCAGAAAGGCTGGAACCTCAGTGAAGGGCTCGAGGTATTGGATGTAGATAAGAATGTTCATGTTTTCCAGTTATTTAAGTGTCAAGACTACAGAAAGGTTCTTAATGGATGCCCTTGGGCTATCTAGTCACATCTACTGAATATGCAATTATGGAATGATGACACGTTATATCGTGAGGTTGATTTTAATAAATGCCATTTTTGGGTTAAGTTTCATGGCTTGCCTTTTGCGTTCATGAATTAAATCAATGTTGTTTGTCTAGGGTAGGGGAGGTGGTTATGGTCAAGTACCCTATGAAGGAAGGAAAACTGATCAGGAATTTTCTGCGTGCTCGTTTTCTACTTAATTAAACCCCTCTAGGGACTAGGTTCTGGGTTCCCAGATCAGAGAAAGAGGATGTCTGGCAGAGGTGAGGTATGAAAGACTTCCCACGTGTTGCTACAGGTGTGGGATGTTTGGGCATGAACAACGTATATGCTCCGCACAAGTTTTGTCAAATGATGATGATTCTAGGTTTGTAAGTGGCTAAAAGCTTCAACACCAAAATTCATAAAGGATATGGTTTGGAGGATTGTTCTTGACTGGTGCGAGAATTGTGAGAGATTAAATATGACGACGCGTGGTATTGGGGTGAGCAGGGTGCATATTTTTGACACGGATATACAAAATAGTGGGCGTTCAATGCCTCGTAGTGGTAGTAACGGCTCTAGAAAAAATTTAGGGTGAGGTTGCGGTGGCTTGTAGTAAGTAGGTTGATTAGGTGGTTCATTAGAACTATGTCAGCATTCTATGGCCCAAATGCTTACCTATTGGGTCTCTTATGAAACTCTTTTATGTCACTAGCCCAAAGCATAAAAGTGTTGCCAGGCCCATATCAAGCCCATTTCATTGGTAGCCCATGTTAAAGAATTAGGCGGTCGACTTGGGCTGGTGGTAAACTTAATAAAGGATAAAGGAGTAACTTTGGGTGCTAATATGGCTTTAGTTCTCCTTGGAAATAAACTGGCCCTAATGCCTTCTTCTCAAGAAGAAGTCGATCAGTTGGTTTAGAGTGCCAAAATGATTAAAAATGGGAATGTGGACAATCAAAGAGAGGTGTACTTGGAAGAGTGGCCAAAACTGGGTACTACTGAAAATAAGGTTAAGGCGAGAAAACCTATGTATGTTGAGAAACTGAAAGGTATTGATAGGAACAGTGATTTTTTTGAGGATGAGCTGGTTAATGAGGATAGCTCTCATTTTGATGATACCATGTTAGAGGATTCAAGTCCGGTGATATATCAAGAGAAGGAGGATCCTCTTGTTGTGACAATAGATGAAACTTTAAGAAACTTCCCCACTTTCACATTTTTAGGAATTTGGAGAAACACTTATACAGAGCTTGGAAGAAGGCGGTTATTGTTAATCTTTTAGATAGGAATATTGGATCTAAAGCATTACACTTATGCTTACAAGCCTTGTGGGTGAAGAGAGGGGTGATTAATCTTATAAATATTGGTCACAGTTTCTATGTGGTAAAGCTATCAAACAGGGATGATTATCTTAATGTTCTTACAGGAGGACTTTCAGTGATTTACGACCACTATCTAACTGTCTGTCCTTGGGAGCCAAACTTTAAACAGAGAAAGCAAAAATAGATAAGGTAGCGGTGTAGGTTAGAGTTCCGAAGATGTCCCTAGAGTACTATGATAAGGAGGCATTAATGTTCATCAAAAATAGAATTGGATCAACCCTAAACATTGATATGAATACTTCATGCCAACTGAGGGGTATTATACTTTATTCATAATAAAAGTTGACTTGATTGATTTTGAGAAACTGTTGATGTCTAGTTTTACACTGGATGAGGATGAGTTTTACTTGGAATATGAGCTATTACATGCTATATGCACACCTTGTGGAATTTATAGGCATAGTTTTGAGGCCTGTCCCAAAAAGGTGACTCAGGAGAAGAGCAATGAGGGAGGTAATAGTGAGAGGAAACATACACAGGATAAACATATGAGTGATAGCCCTGTTCATGTGAAAAACACAGAGCAATAGAAAGTAGTTTAGAAGCCTCACTGACAACAGAAACTCAGGGAGACAAAAGGTGATTCTCAACGTCTAGATAATATGGGATCATAGTATGGAGTCTTGGCTGATGTGACAGAGCAATAAATGATAGTGGTAGGCAAGGACCATCTGAGAAGTGAACCAGTGATGGAGATAGAGCTACCGCCTATATTAAGATGGGGAAATAGACTAGTACGGACAGCAGGAGGGAGAAAAAAAAGGAGGTAGGAAAGAGAAAAGAACGAGAGGCATTAAGAGGAGTGGTGTAAATAATGATAACTTTGATGTGGGTCTATTATTGAAGAATAAGGAGGGAGGAACGACAGAAATACCTCCTAGGAAGTGGACAATGAAAGGGGCCCTTAATGAAATGGGCTAAAATTTGGACAATGTCTTGATGGACTTTGATCAGGGCCTTGTCTCACATTATCATCCAATGAGTGGTGGAGTTGGGCTACAGGAATTGGATCAATGGGATCCTTGTTTTGGGCTTCATTTTTAGGATTCATTTGATATGATAGATAATAGAGCTGCGAGCAATGAATGTTCTTTTGTGCCAGAAACCAAGTTTTCTACTGGACTTTGATTGGTTTTTTATTAGGTTAAAGACTTTATTTTTGGATTATGGATAGTATTATGTTTTGGAATTCTAGAGGGGCCTACAAAATTGGTTCACTCAGAAACTTAAAAGCTGTCTTTGGTACCCATCGTCCGTGGGTTCAACTGGCAAAGGGGTGAGACATACTACCATTTGGAGTGTGTTCGAACCCTGGGGAGTACCACTTTGTTATGGTTCCAGTCGCGGCGCTTGGGGAGGCATCCTAGCTCTTGGGTGCTTAGGTTTACGCCTGAGGGTAATAGACGGCTCGCCCTGCCCGACATTGGTATCGCCTAAGAGGAAGGGAGACTTCGCCCTGCCCTTGGATCGTGGGTGAGCCCAACCCCTTTCCAAAAATTTTTGTATCAAAAAAAAAAAAAAAGCTGTCTTTGGTGGTTCTTCACCTTGTGTGCTTATTCTGGCCGATACAAGAAGCGAACAAAAGGATAGGTTTCTATTGCTATAGAAACTGGGTTATGATAAAGTTAGAATAATTCCAAGTATGGGTAGATCTAGAGGCTTTGTAGCGGCCTAGAGAATTAATCATATTCGTGTACAATTCACTTAAGAAGACTGCCAGTTTTTTCATATGAGCTACAAAATTACTGGTAAACCTTCTTTTATCTTGTTGGCTGTATATGCTTTGCCACACTCAAATTTTCAAAAGCTGCTATGGGAAAAATTAAATACCACTCAATATCGATTACTAAGCATTGGGTGGTAATGGGCAATTTTAATGACATTTTTCTTCCTTCAGATCGAATAGGAGGATGTGGCTATAATTATACTATACTTAATTGGTTTCAATCTAGAGTGCAGGATTGTGTTCTCATGGACATGGTGTTTAAAGGTCCTAAATATACTTTTAAGGGTCCTAGAACAAATAGATTTTCTAGATTGTATGAAAGACTTGACAGAGCGTTAAACGTTCAAATGCTTTCATTGTTTCCTGATTGTTTTCTGCAGTTAAGTCTCCATACTCAATATTCATACCATAATCCAATTTATTTGAATTCTTTAGTCATAGCAGGCCCAATGGTGGAGACTATTTCGCTTGAGGCAATGTGGCTAGATCATAATGATTTCAAGCATTTCCTAGATAATGAATGGCATAGATCTGGTAACTTTGATAAGTCATTGGACAATTTTAAAATTGCTCTAGCTGGATGGAATAAAGAAGCATTTGGTTTTGTTGAATTAAAAAGGAAATCCCCTATGGCAAGAATTGGTGGTATTCAGAAATCTGCAGCATTTCCATATTTGAAGTTTCTATGTAAACTTGAACTAGAGTTGCAGAAAGAACTTGATGAAATTCTCAAGAGGGAGGGAATGAAATGGTTTCAGAAGTCTTGAACTACTTGGGTCACTGAAGGTGACAGGAATACTTGGTATTATAGTTTAAAAATGAATATGGGAAGAAGGAGGAATAGAGTTTTATCTTTGAAATATGATAGTGGAGTATGGATTGATGATGAATTGAATTTGAAACATCTGATGGTTGAATATTTCAAAAATTTATTTAAGGAAGATGATGTGTCTTCTTCAATTCTAATCACAAGCTCTTCCTTTCCCAAAGTGGATGGATATGTCTTAGATATGCTAAGTTGCATCCCTTTGGAAGAGGAAATTAAGGAGGAATTGTTTTCCATGGAGGCGTATAAGGCTCCAGGGACTAATGGGTTTTGCCCTATATTCTTTCAATCTAATTGGAAGGTAGCAGGCCCAGCTTTGTGCTCCTTTGTTCAAACTATCTTTGAAACTCCAAATGTGATTAAGGAAGCAAATAAGACATTTATCTCCTTGATTCCTAAAAGAGATCCTCTAGAAATGGTGAGTCATTTTAGACATATTTCTTTGTGCACAATACACTATAAATGCATCACTAAAATAATCACGACGAGACTGAGAGGTTTTATGGATGATATCATTTCACCATTTCAATCAAGCTTTGTCAAAGGAAGCCATTCAAGATAATTTGATAGTGGGTCAAGAAAAAATGCATCAAATGAAGAAATATAGAGGAATGATAGATCTGATGGCTTTCAAAATTGATCTTAAAAAGCCTATGACATAATTATATGGGATTTCCTACACAGGGTTATAGTTGAAGTTGGATTCGAGGACAAGTTTGTGAATCTGATCATGGCTTGTGTTAGTTTAGTCTCTTATAATGTTTTTTTGGAACAATTCAGAAACTGAGTATTTCTCTCCTTTGAGGGGTCTTAGACAGGGAGATCCAATCTCTCCTCTTTTGTTCATATTGTGCATGGATAAACTTTCTCATATTATTAATTATGCTATTAATGATGGAAGATAGATACCAATTTGTTACTTCATTAGCAGGGCCTGCGATTTCACACCTTTTATTTGTAGATGATATATACTTGTTTGGAGTGGTAACAGATGACCAAGCAAAGTGTATGATAGAAGGTCTAGATAAATTCTACAAGGTATTAAGGGCCAAGATAAATATGAGTAAATCATCTATCTTCTTTTCTCCAAATGTAAAGCAGGTAAGTAGAAGAAGAATTAAAACTTCAAATGGTATGAATATTTCTGCTGATATAGCAAAGTATCTAAGATTTCTAATTTCTAAAAAGAATTTTTTTATACTTTTCAATATATCATCTATCGTGTTAAAGTGAAGTTTGTTGCGTAGAAAGAAAACACACTTTCTATAGCTAGTCGTATTACACTAGCTAAGTTAATGCTTAGTAATATTCCTTTGTATCCTATACAAGTAGCAAAAATACTTGTTTAAGTATGCCTTGAAGTAGAAAGATTGCAAAGGAATTTCATTTGGGGGAAGAGTCACTTACAACATGCTTTTCATCCAATTAGTTGGCAAAAATTGACTAAGCCTAAGAAGTACAGTGGTCTGGGTTTCAAGAGATTAATATCACTTAATCATGCATGTGGTGCAAAAATAGCATGGAATCTACTTACTGGTATTAAGGGGTTATGGGCTGATATTTTGATACACAAATATATGTTGAGAAATGAAGGCAATTTGCTATAAGCTTGTATGGGTGATTCTTTATTATGGAAATTTGTTTCACAACAACAAGAGGTGATCAATAAAGGAAAGAAGTGGACTATCAGAGATGGTGTTTCAATAAAATTTTTCACCGATTGCTGATTATTTCATAATAAAAAGATTAAAGACTTTTGTTTCAGAACAATCACAAGAGAGGAAGAGGAAAACACTGTATCTGATTGGGTCATCTGTGGATCGTGCGACTTTCAAATTTTGGCAAATTTAATTCCAAGCAATATGTTTCAAAGACTAATCTCTTTTATACCTCCAAGACCACGTGCTAGATCTGATTTCATGTCCTGGAATGCTACTACTAATGGTTTATTTTCCATTAGAAGTGCATATTTCTTATTAGAAGAACAGGGTATAACTCAATATAATGCAGTTTATAAAACTATTTGGAAATGGTGGGGAGTGGAACGAATTAGAGTCTTCATGTAGATGGCTTTTATTAATAGCTTGTCCATAAATAGTTGGAGGAGTAAATGGTCATCTTCTTTTGCAATTTGCCTTACATGTAATGTTGGTGAGGATGATATCTTGCATATTTTGAGAGATTGTGATTGTGCTAAATGTTTGTGAAGGAAACTAATATTGCCAAGGCATACTTTTCCTTTTTTTGCTATGCCTCCCCTTAATTGGTTTGCTTTTAATCTTACAAGAGATATAGGCAAGGTAGGCAGCAATCAAAACCTTCTTTAGGGTGTTTCTACTTGAAAATTGTGGTGGTAGAGAAATGTAGTAGTTTTTGATGCAGGTGAAGGAAGACCTTTGGAACCTGAATATATTATAATGCGAATATGGAAGTTCTGGAAAAAGTTGTGAAAAATCAAAACTCTCCCTCGTATCTCTCATTTTGTCTGGAGATGTTGCTCTATGTTCTTGCCCACAAAGAGCATGTTATTCCATTGCCACTGTTCACTAAACCCTCTTTGCCCAATCTGCTTGTCAGAACCAGAAACGGTTGAACATCTTATGCTTTTCTACAAGTGGGTGAGAGGTATATGGTTTGGTAGCTCATTATCACTATGTGTTGATCGTATCAATAAGACCTCCTTTGAAGTTTGGTTTAGTAATTTACTTTGTCATACTATGGAAGACCATGATCATGTTATCGCCTATGTTTTTTGGTTACTTTGGTTGATCTGGAGAGAAAGAAATGAATTTGTGTTTCAGTTTAAAGATCCAAATCCAAGTGTTGTTTTGAACAAGGCTCAGCGGGCTGCCTGAATATTGGACTTCATTAGAATCAGACAAACTTATGGTTACTGATATTCTGTTATGCCGTTCCACTCATTGGCAGGCTCCTCCTTTGAGGTGTCTTAAGATCAACTGTGATAGGTCTTTTCTAGAAGCTGAGAGGTCTGTAGCTATTGGTATAGTATGTCATGATAGTGCCGGTTCCTTTCAATGGGCTTTTGGCGACTATGTTGCTGTTCAATCAATGTTCTTTACTTAGCTTTTTGCACTTAGAAGAGCCATCTTATTATGCTTAGAGTTGGATATTCCCAGGGCTATAATTGAGACAGATAATCAGGGTCGTTTTATCTGTCTCACTGCAAATTCTACAACTCGCTTGGAATGGGGTAGTTGGTACTTGTTACAAGAAACTTTAGCCCCTGCCAAATCACGTGTTGGTCTTATTTTCTCCTTTTCCTAATGTTATTTTTTGGTGCACACAGGATCATAATTTTATTTATAATTTTAGCATTTATCTTTTTAATTTAGTTCAGTTCCACCCATCCCTAAATGCCCCCTGACGCCTATTAAGAGGAGATGCCATGTAGGCATAATGTTTTTAAAAAGGAATAGTATAAACCTTTAGAATTCCACATAGGCAATTGCTTTTGAAAAAAAAAAAAAAACTTTATTCAGCATTACCATTCTTCCCTCATCGGCAGAGAACATTGCTCGTGAGTCATGAACCCACTAACGACGGCGACGAGTATTTTCGGAGATGACTCTCTTTCCAGATTTGTCGTGCACTGCCCCCATGCCGTCGTTAAACCTGCCCCCGTTGCTTTTCTCTCTCTCATAGATCTGGGTTGTTGAGTTTTTTCTTAATATGGATATTTATTTAAACTATGGATATGGTTTTTTCGAGAAGATGATGGTTGCAGAAAAAATTCCTAAGCACCCTACAAAACTTAGCTACAGAAAGCACTCATATCCATTTCAAAAAATAGAGTGGAGTAGAGGTAATATTTTTTGTCTTTTTATGCTGTATTTTCTTATTTATTTTTTAAAAGTAGGGTGTTTTGGAAGAGAGATAATTTTTTTACCTAATTTTAACTAAATTATACTTTATATATTTTTAATATTCTAATTGTAGTTTGTGTTGAAATTTTTTTTATTTTTTTTATACATAATTTTTGTTTTAATTGCTAAAATCTAATAAGTATGATAAATGATTCATATATTATATTAAAATATATAATAATTATAAAATTAATAAAAAATAATATTAAAATTTTATGATATTTTTTAATTTTTTACTCTAAAATCAATTATTTCAAAAAAAAATATTTTTGTTTTTAAATGTAATCCTTTATAAAATTATCCAAACATTTTTTTCTTCAAATTTTAAATTTCTTACCCATAAAAACCCACTAAACCAACATATATATGAAAGCAACGGCACGCTTTCTATTTGAATATTTCAAACGATCAGATTATAGGTTCCCATAAATCACCAAACATAATTTGCAGCATACTCTACCAATTAAATGATTTATGATTTGCAATATTCAAATTAACTAATTGATATGATTTCTGAGAATGATTCACACAAGTTTAAATAGCAAAAGAAGTTAGTTAATATATAATACATTTAATTAATTAAAAAAATTAGTTAATATTATATTTTTTTAAAAAATATTTTAATTATCTTTTTTAAAGCTCTCTCATTCGCTTATTTAACTATTATTAATAAAATATCAAAGAGAATAATTTAAAAAATATATATAAATAAATTTTATATTTAAAATTAATATTAATTTTTTAATTAGGCTATATATTATAGATAAGAGGAGGAATATATTAATTATAAAAAATAATGTTAATGTCAATTATATAAAGTTAGTTAAACAATTATTTTTCTATTTTTATCATCTAAGTTAATATTAAGAACCATTATTTTGAAGATTAAAATATAATTTTATTCTAAAATTTTTTTACTAAATAACACTAATTGTTTAAAATTTTTTTTAAGAGTAATATTATTTTAAAAATTTATTATTTCTTAACAATGTAGACCCTTCATTAACAAATGTTAATTTTGACCGTTAACTCATTGGTTGGACTAAGATGACATACATGGCCATGACACTCAGCTCACCAACTTGCCGCCACCTCATCATCTTTTGTTCTAATCACTTCCCCTCTCTTCCTCGACGCCTAACCTTCTCTCCACCATCTCCCATCGACAACCTCTTATGAGTGCTACTCTCTTCATCCCTAAAGAGTAAAGACGGCAGCAACCTCATCTCCGACAATCATCCATACAAAAGCAAATTACAAACGCTAATAACCAGAAACCTTTGAGGGTAAGAACATAAACATGGGACAAATAATCTCTTCGTCCCTTATGTGCTTGATATGAGATATTTATTATTATAACTTATTTAGATATTAATTAAGATAATTGATAAATATTTTTAAGTATGACCTATAGTTATTAGATCTAGTCTAAGATGAGTTATTGACTCAATTTATTTAAAGTTAATTTTCTGATGGTAGAAATTAACAATTAAGTTTTATTGTGTGATCACAGTCTAAAATGAGACATATTTTCTCAGTTTTTTTTTGAAGGTTTTTCACTGGTGATAACAGTATACAAGTTGCTATCATTGTGCCTAATCACTAGTTGGAAGAGCCTGTTGTTTAACTGACAGTGTTCTGTTTTGATAGATATCCTATTCGATTTAGTTCTTTTTAGATTAATCGAGTTAATGACGAGAGGTAACTCTAATTCTTTTATTATATCTTATATATATTTTGTATTTATATATATAATAATCTAGATTAATTATATTATATCTGATATGTTTGTTTTCTAACAGTTGACACTGTGACTGGTCTTATTTTCTATTACCTTTTCAGATTCGCCTTAAGGGTAGGTTCATTGGGCATCACTTTCTCAGCCTCAACAAGTTCCCTTCGCGATCTTTTGATTACGGGTATTTTCTCTACCAATGGCTTTACCATTGCGACCGCTACAATCACCAGTGAGTCAATTGCGGAGAGAACCCAGTTCGGCAACATTGACCACCCTGTTCGACAAATGCCTTCTGAGAGGACACTAGAATGTGGCATACGTGTGCAATGGGCTACTCGGAGGATTCGCCACCATAACCTCTAGTTGCTCTGTGGTCAACCCATGGGCAGCAATCTTGCGTGGGTTTGTGGCAGCTAGGTGCTTATTGGGTTTGACCCTTTTATCCTGCAGCGACAGCAGCGACACCGGGGGGTCATGGCAATATGAGAGGGCATTTTGACGAGGAAGAGGTTTTAGGCTTGGAGCGTTTGGGTTCTTTGAGATTTTAGATTTCCCGAAGAGGACGTTTTTAGGTTCTTTGAGATTTTAGAGAAAGAGTGAATGAAGGGGAGAGATGAGATGACGTTTTGGCAGATCGATTAGTCTATTGGGCAAGAATGTAGAGGGAGGGAGGATGGAGGACATTGTTGACAAGAAAGGGAGCAAAAATGACGAGAGTTTGAGGGAGTTGATGTGTATGGAGGAAGCAGAGGTGCTGTAGGGGTAGGAGGAAGAATAGGAGGAAGAATAAGACGAAGAAGAAGAAAGGAGGAGAGGTACACATGGAGAGAGGAAGAGAGAAAATGTGCCATGTGTATTCTACCAGTAAAATAAAATGGTCAAAATTAATATTTTTTAACTATAGCGAGACATTGTTATGATTTATTAATTTTTGAGGTGATATTACTTTAAAAAGTTTGCCAAGAGTGAAAATTTTTATGATAGAATTACCCTTTAACCTTTATTTTAAACAATTTTTTTATGTTTTCAGTGGAGAAAATCAAGTGTCCTTTGTTTTCCTTCTATTCTTTCCATGTCTTGGTAATTTTGTTCGCAATTTATTGTTGATCACCACTAAAGGTGTCCAAAAGCCGGGTGATCCGGTACAACCTAATCCAACCCGAATGAACCTGACTAGAATCGGTCTAAAATAATTAACATGATGCAATAAAATATAATATAATTTAATTAGAAAAAAGATGAAATATATAATTATTTAAACTATATTTAATTATAAAAAAAATATTATTTTATTGTAATTCAATGTAAACTTTATCTTAATTTTAAAATATAGGTAAACTTATTTTTTTAAAAAAAAAATTATATAAAAAAAAAATGATGCCATAAAAGACAAACTAAACCGGACTGCCCTCCTCAAATTACACTGGAATAGGGACCAAGCATTGGTCTGGCCTGAATATTAACATATATATTTCAAAAAATCTTATTAGTAATTGTTAAGAGCGCTAAGCCCCTCTCGCACACGAAGACCAATTTTGCCCTAGCTACCCATCGTCGCCTCTCCTCTGCTTGCAAGTCACCTCCATTTTTTGTTTCTGTTCTCAACTCACTCCGCCATCAATCTCAGTCTCAGAAGCATCAAGCATCAACTCTCCCAATTTAAATTGCAATATCTGACAGAGTTAGCCTGAATAGTAAACAGTTCAATATCATTTAAATAAAATCTTAAATTTAAATTTTGATGTATGCAGTAAATATCTGTTAGGAGACTCACCTACTATAGTTAGGTGTACGATGCAAGTCATATCTCAATAGAAATAAAACTTTAATAAATTAAATAGGATAATAAAAAAAAAATTGCAATAGCCGATGACGAACCTAGAAAGGACGCACATAATTGCTCTCTTAAAGTGTCCATTTTGCCCCCAAATTATTTTACCCACCATCCCATGTATTTTTAATTGCTCCGAAAATGCCTCCATTAAATTTTTTCTTGGGAATGAATTGGCTCAACTAGCCCACATAGCCCTGATCTATAGTAGCTTTTAATGTTTCAATTGTTTATTTACCTTTCAATGATTTATCTTTTAGATTTCATTTTCATATATTGCTGAATATTATTTATTGTTGCCACTTTTCAGTTTTATAATGGAAAATATATTTTAATTAAAAAATTATATTTATTAGATTAATCGAGAGAGTCCGCCAAATCAAGTTTAGTCCAACCCAACTATAGATTGTAGTTGGATCAAACTAGACCATAGACTACATTGTGCAGCCTAAGGTAATCTCTAGACCAGCCTTCGGGTTGATGTTGAACCCGATCAGATCTGGTCCATGCACTCCTATAATCACCAAAATACTGGCTAGATCACTAGAGGCATATGGCCTATTTGTTTTTATTTTTAAAACAATTTTTTAAAAAAAATGAAAAACAAAAATACTTGTTTGGCAGTTTATTTTTAATTAATTGTTTTTCAAAAAAATTGAAATATATTTTTAAAAATAGAAAAATAAGAACAAGTTTAGATGTTTTGTAAATTTGTTTCTTTTTTTATATTTTTTATTTTAGAAAAGTGATCTACTATTGAAAAATAATTTCTTAGTGCCACATGTCGCCATCGCTACTATGCGTTCGCCGACAAAAGGCCACCGTCGTTGGCTACCAATGACAACCACCATTATCATTGGCCCCACACCGATGACGGCCTCCATCACACTTGTCACAACCATCAGACCTCATCGTTGTCTGCCAGAGTCGACAACCGCTACCACGGACGACCACCACCGATATCAACTGCTAGCCCCCAACGACTGTTACCTCTATCAGCTACCACCCTTAACAACTGCCATCGGCCACCATTGACGACCGGTTGTGGCCGCTAGCCCCCACTAATGACCTTCGCCGTCAGCAACCACCACCATTGTCAACACCACCTTTGGCAACCACCAACAACAAAGACTACTTTCGATTATTGTTTAAGTTAATTGTACAAATAATTTACATCATTTCTCAATCTTTAGACTATTTGTTTGTCATTATTGCACTATTTACTCTATTTCTTAATTCTTTTTTTGATGAAATCTCTATCTCTTAATTCTCAAAGTTAGTTTTAAAAACAGTTATTTCAAACAAATTTTTATGTTTTATTGTTTTCAAATATAAGTTTTTAGAATAATTATTCAACTGAATTTTTTTGTTTCCAAAACTTGTTTTTAAAAACATTTTTATAAAATTGTTTTGAGAACAAAAATATAGAGAATAGAAACAAAAATGTCCTATGTTTGTTTGCATTCTTTTACCCTTTTTTTTGGATTGGGAGAAAATGATGGAGGAAAGAAAACTAAGAAAGAAAATAGGAGAGAAATAGATTTTTTTTGTTTAGACGAGGGGAGAAAAGGGGAAGGAAAGAAAAAATATGAAGAAAATGTGGTGAGGGATCCGACTCTTCTCTCCACATAAGGAGAGAAAATGAGGAGAAAAATCATAATTTTTTTGTGCGCTTGATACTACTTCCTTTGAGGTTTTGAGTGTAAAATTTTTTTACCCATCTTAATAAGTACATTTTCTAAAATTTAAATTTGTGTTATCTTTTTTATAGGGTAATGCTGTATATCCCCTCAATCAAAAGTTTGTTGGTAGTATATGTAGTTTTTATTTTCCTTATATTAAATAATGAGATTTTGAAAGAACGTCTGACCCATTGTTATAGTAGGAACATGAACAAACCTTCTTATGAAATACCACTATCTTGTATCAATAGAGATTATAAGAATAAGCAGATAAGCGTTACAATTATCTAATGATGTGAGCAAATTTAAATTTGTAATAAGCTTCTAGGGAACAATTAATTGGTTCTATTCTAGATTTTATGTAGAAAGTTATTTAAAAATAAGACTTTCTTTACTTGGTCTAGCGATATCGATGCTTAGGAAATCCCTTAGTGCTCAAAATGCAATGGTTTCAATTTCTGTGGCTAACGCACTTCCTAAGTTGTGTATTTCTTCGCCATATCTCCTTGCAATGATGTATCATATAAAAAATCTTACACTTTAATTTAGGATTACTTATCAGAGTTGTTTATCAATTTAAAAATCACATGTGACCCAATTAATACTCTAAGAAGTTTAGAATAATAAAAACTTTTCTAAAAACTTGTATAAATAAAGAATTTTCTTGAAATTTAAAAAATTCAGAACTAAATCAATTTAACTCAAAACTTCTACTTGCACAATCACAAATAAAACTATTTAAAGTTTTCAGGGTCAATTTAAAAGATTTCTAACTAAAAATCCACACATCAAAAATTACAAATTATAACTCATTTTAAAGCTATGCTTTCACCTATAAAACTCCAGGGTTGAACACTTGCATTTTCCCTAATTCTAAGTGATCACAAAACATTAATTGGCTCAAATAATCATATTAAGTAATTACCAAACTAAGTTTTCATCTATCTTTTGCCATAATTTTAGCATGACACTGACCATGGCTGATGCTTAATTAGGTCCTTCGCTCCCCTTACGGAGGTTGATTACATACCATAATATGGGATAATCTTACATTTAAGCTAAGCACATTTATAAAATCACTCACCAAATAATAGTACTAACTTTAACAAAATAAAATGAACAAAGCTTCCAATTGCCTCCATCTTAGCCACTCCTCCCCCTTTCCTTTCATGTCATGTACTAGCTCCTACTATTGAAACATAGGAGAAAAGGGTAAGATTCAAGAGAATTTCTGTAGCAAAATATCAACTCATGCACAATGGTAAATAACTAAACATGCAAATAGCTAAGTAAGAATAACACCTACAAGAAAATACATATGGCCATGTTATAAACTCAAACAAGGATATTACATGTTCAAAACTTCAAATGCCTAATTATGAAATAAATGAAAAATAAACATGTGATAAACCAAACACAAACTATGTAAGAGTCAATAAATTTCACTATCTTTATGCTTCTCCTTTCTGTACTTGCACTTCCTCCTTTAGCTTGTGCTTCCTCATATACTATTTGTAATCGCTCTGAAAATTTCACAGATTACAAAGTTAACTTTGTAAGGATATATTATTATTGCAGTAAAATTTCAATGAGGAGAGAGTAGTAGAGTGGTCAGGGATGGAGGAGAGATTCAGTGACCCGTGTTCGAACCCTGGGAGCTGCAAAAGGTGGGGTTTTTATTTTTTTAGGTGTCTGAAATTACGAAAATGCTCTCCTGCCATTTTCTTCAGAAATCGTACTCCTTCCTTTCGGTTCTTCGAGTTCCAGCGGTAGCAGAGGAAGAGAGACAACGAGGAACATCAAGGGAAAAGAGTTTCGCGCCAAGCAAAATATGCTATCTTGTGATCAGACTCTGCCTTATTTCTGTCAATTTCCTCTGCCATGTCGTAGCCACTGGAGTTGTCACATCGTCTGCAGTTCCATCCTTGTCCGATAAATAGAGTGATCACACGAGAGACAGATGAGAGCAAGAGGGCACGAGAAGCTGAGAGACGAGAGAAATTTAGAGCTGTCGCCGTAGGAGTTGAGGTCGGAGGCTAGGATTTGTAGCACCGTTTATCGACGAAGGTGAGCTTTGACTCTGTGACCACTTTCATTTTCCCTCTATTTTCTGATTTAAGGAAAGATTAAATAGGATTTTTGGTGGATTTTTAGAAAAAAACTGATCTCGCGAATGGGGCTGTGAACTCAGTGATGGTAGGCAGTAAGTACTCCGACTCTAATTTCATTCACTGTCGCTGGGATTTTTGGGGTTAGATCACCAATTGAAACATGAAATAAAGTAGGATTTCTTGGTGGTTTTGGTTGATTCTGTGAAGAGGAATAAGAACTTGACATGTTCAGCTTTAAGTTAAACCAAAACCGTCGGCTATTGGGTCTGCAATGGGTTGTTCTGTTCCGTTGTTATCATGCCCGAAAAATAATGCTGCATTCTATTTCAGTGACTTTGATTCTTTGAATAAAAGAGTTATTACACAAATTGAAACTTGTATAATTGTTGGGGTTGTTGGTGTTTGAGGCCAGATGTTTCAAATTTTTTAAAAAAATCATGAGCTATGGTTGTTGCATATGTTTAAATCTGTCTTGGGGTTGCTTTGTGCTGGAAAACTCAACCCATAGTTTGAAGTCAATATTGAAAGGGTTAAATAGGTTTAATAAAGTATGAAGTTGTAGTTGATTATTTATTTCTTGTTGTTCAATGATATGATCTACGTTGGGGTGGATTTTCATCCATTAAAATGATATTTCTGAATCATTTTAGAAGCTGAGATGATAAATAGGTGTTTCAACTTGTGGGATTAATATTGTGAAATCAGAAGGTTGTCCTTGTGTGTGGATAAATTCATGGTTATGGAAATAAGATTTAAAGTTGTGAAGTTGTGAATATGTGTCTTTAGGAGCCTCAATTCTTCTTCTACTAACCGTGATGTATGGAATAGGGAATTGAAATTCTATGGTTTATATATATATATATTGCTGGATGTTTAAAACAACATGGGAATTTGGGAATGTCTTATTTGTTAGGCAAAGGATTTGGAAAAAATAGAGGAATTTTTGATGAAAAATGGACCTATATTCAACGGAAGTTGAAAAAAAAATACTATATCTATGGAGTTACTATGAGATCATGAACTCAATAGTTCAGGTTTAAGTCATCAATTTCTTATGTTTCATGTGGTAGTATTTCCTCTTATTTGATGTAAAATAAAATAATTTATTTTATTCTTTTTGATTGCTGCTGAACATCTATAATAAGGGAAGCTTTTGAGTTTCTTGTCTATTTAAGACATTAATGTTTCGAGTCTTTGATACAAGCAATTTCCTGTAAGTGTGAACTATTGAATATTTGGAGTATTAATTTTTTCTTTTCATGATATTAGGGGATTGAGGAGTGAGAATAATTCATGAGTTGAATAAACAAGATTAAGTTATAAATTGGAAGCTTAACATGTAAGTGAATAATGTCCCTTTAAAAATAGTATTTTTAATAACTTGTTATTTGATGTATTTCATTTAAAATGTTAAATTTTTAATATGATTTATGAAAAGCAAGTTTTACTAAATCATGGATTTCATTGTTAGAAATGGTGTTCTTTCAATTGGTTTATAAAATGATTATAGTTATGTATGAAAATGGATGAAGAAGTTTTAGAAAAAGACTTTGACAAATATTGTATTGAATTGATCTTCTCCATGAAATATTCTTATGTGGATTGGATAATTTAGAAAATGGTTTCATATGCTTCTGATAAATCCCTTGATATTTAATTTTAAATTTTCATACTGGGGTTTTGAAATTTGAGATATCCTTATTGAAGATTATTGCATTAGAAACTTTTGTGACCATTTAATGTTTAATGGACCCCACGCATGCTGGAAAGGTTTTTTAGAAAGGACATAATACAGAATGCTGGTTACTAACAGCAGTACTGTTAGTCCTTGGTGCACTATAGTTAAACCCGAACTCGATGGATATTCGTGAGTCTCATACTCGCGCTGATTATTCGTGGGATTTATTCTCGCGCCTGTTATTCGTAGGTCTTGAATCTGCGCCTGTTATTCATGGGTCTCGTACCTGCGCCTATTTTCATGGCTTTGAGCCGCGCCAGATTAGTTAGTTACCCTTGTGGATTGTGTGTCCACGCCTGTTTTGTGGCCTCGTACTATGCCTAGTTAGTTACCCTTATGGACTGTATCCACGCCAATTTTTGTGGCTTCAAGCCGTGCTAGATTGGTTAGTTACCCTTGTGGACTCTGTGCCCATGCCTCTCTTCGTTCTGCTAGATTGGTTAGTTACCCTTGTGGACTCTGTGCCCATGCCTGTCTTCGTTCTGTTGAAGTCCTATTGAAAAATGGTTGTTTTGAAATGATTGTTTTAAATGGTTTTCATGAAATAAAATGTTTACCGAAATATTTGTATCGAATTATAAAATGTTATGACTTACATTTAAATATGTTGATGCATTATTTATTTTCACATTTTTAAATTATGTTTTTAGGACGTTATTCACGAGTAGATTATTTGGCTTTAGATAGTGCAGTTGACCCTATTCCTCCAATTGAGCAGTGAAGAGCCTAACGTTCGACCCAAATCGCTGATTTTGACTAATCTCCTTTTTGATGTAATTAACAATTATGAAATACTTGTATTGTTTTGTTGAAAAGATAGATGCTCCATATAGCCTATAGATAATATTCTGGTTATTTTGGAAAAATATTACAGAAGATTTAAACGTTTGTAGTCTGTTGTAGGATTATCGTGAGATCCATTATACAATGATAATCCTGCCGAAATTCTTATAAAGGACTTGCCTTTTGATTTAAAACTGTAATAGATTATGGTTTTTGTTTCAAACGTTTTATTTAACATTTTAAGCTTAAGGAATATGAAATTATTCATATTTTGTGCTGTTCACATCTCAAATTTCGGAACGTGATACTATTATATTTGTGAAAACAATATTTCCCAAGATCCTAAACTCTAGCTCTTCTCTTAGCTCCTTAACTTTAACTTTGTTCCTTTTTCTATGATAACTATCTTATACCTTCACTTAAAATTCTTTTCTCATGCCTCTTTTAATTTCATTGGCTCATATAAATTCACCAAAAATTAAACTCCCTCTAGCTAAGACAATGCTGCCCAAAACAGGGGAGAATATAAAAATTCGTGTATTTAACTCCCTTTGCTACTAACAATGTATAGAACTCTCTAGGCACACCTTTTGTATGATGTAATGATTTGGAACAATTGCCCATCTTATAACCCTTCAAAGAAATGTTTATTTTTGTCCTTAATGCTCTAAAAGTTCAAGTCAAGCGTCCATCTCATACAACTATTTTGACATTTATTCTATAAATCCCTTTGACATTTGAGCTTTAACATATTTCTCATGAAACTGGACAATAATAAAACATAGGGAGGAGGCTTATGAAAGCCAATAATAATCCATATGTTGCATTAAGGCTTACCAGTGCTTAATCTACTATAGCCTTAATTTACTTAAAAATAGGTTTTTGTGCATAAATAAACACCAAAACAATGGTTCATCATTGGCTTCAACTTCCAGATTTAAGCTTTATGGCTAACATCATACAACCAAATAACACTTATATACCTCATCTACGTAAACATTTGAACACTTTATGAGATTGCAAGCTTCGTTCATGAGGTTGAGGAAGATTTTTGACTTTCACGCCATTTAACAAGCTTGTCTTCTCCTCTTCATTTTGTTTTGAGCTTGATTTTAGTAAGATTGATGATTGTTTATAAGTGTGTGTTTGGATAAGATTTTAGAAACGGGTTTATAAAAAAAATGGATTTTTGGAGAAAAGTTTATAAAAAGAAAGTGGTTTTAAATAAATGAGTGTTTGTATAGTTATTTTCAGAAATATTTTTATTATTAGTAAATTACGAAAAAGAGTATGAGTATTAAATGAGGAGAGATAAAATATAAGAGGAGAGAGTGTGTAAGAAAAGAAAAGAGAGATGGTGTAAAAAAAGTAGGAGAGAAAGTGTAAAAAAATAGGGGTAATATAGTAATTAGTTAGTTCATAAACTCTTTTACTGTTCCATAAGCTATTATGACTAGTTTATCTAAAACTTTAATTTTAAACTATGATTTAATCCAAAAGCCAATTTGAACAAATATGACTATTTATTTTAAAATTTCTCTAAACCTAAATTTTGCCCGAAAGAACTTTTAAAACTATAGTTTTAAAGTCAATCAAACAGGCCCTAAGTTTGATTGTTTCTTATACTTGATTTCTAGTTTAATTTTTGGTTGGTGGATTGTTGATGATGAATTTCTGGAAGTGTAGATGAGTCAAAGGATGAACATGAGAGGTTGGGAGAGAGAAGGTGGTTTTTTTTTTGTTTTTTTAGGTGGGAGTATTTGAGTACATTTATAACAATAACGTGGGCGCACCACAAAAAGCAATAGCAATTAGGTTAATTTAACAGTTGTCTCATTTTTTCACTTATTTTAAATATTTATAAGTAATTTTAGACTTCCAAAAAGTATATAGTCTTTGATGCACTTTAGGTAAATTTTTACAAGTACTTTTACACCTTTACCCTTTTTGAGTTGGGGATATTTTAATTCTTTCATAATAATAGTGTAGGCTTATAGCATTATAATTTTTAATTTTGAGGTTAAGCATTAATTAAGTTTGGTTTGTGAGGGAAGTTGAGGTAATAAGTGATCTATTTTAGGGTAAAATTGCAAAAATACCAATTCAACTTTTTCAAAAGTGTGCCCAATCAAAAGTTACAAAAATACTCATAAATATTTAAAATAAGAGCAAAAAAAATTAGGATTGTTAAATATAACCTAACACGGGTACTAGTACTTTTGAAAAAATAATGTGAGTCCCACCACAAAAAATGGTGTTTAGGTTATATTTAAACGTAACAGTATGTTTCCTTCAATTTTAAATATTCATGAGTATTTGTACACCTCCAAAAAATTTATGGTGTTGGAGGCGCTTTTAAAAGAAATGCTTGTGTATTTTTGCACCTTTATTTTTATTTTATTTGATTGAGGCTTAGAAACACTGATAAGGATGGCTGAAAGTCATATTTTTATTTTTTTAACATTTTTAGGATTTCATAATTTTGAAGGTCAAATGATATTCTTTTTGAGTGATTTTTTTTTGTATTGAGAAGTAGACATACCAAGCTTTTTAAATAATACTAATTTGTAATTTTTGGGTATGTACATAATTAAGTATAAAATTTTGAAGTTAAGTCACACTCTAATTTAAATAATTTTTAGAAGTTTTGAGATTTTGGTTTTTCGAGAGTCAAATGATATTATTTTTAGTGCTTTAGTTGTATTAAAATTAGATATCTCAAGCTTTTCAATAAATCCTAATTTATATTTTTTTCGGAGATGTATGGAATTATTAATAAATTTTTGAAATTGTACCACCCTTGTTGCCACTTTCTCTGCGACGAAGAGTCACTTTCATTGCAGCGAACGCATAAAAAACATGTATAGCAGCGTCAAAAACTTGGAAAACATTATGTGTTGGGTGGTGATTCATTTCTTTTAGCTTCTAAACACTAAGATATTATTTGGTTTAATTTAAAAGAGGTATGTTAAGTTAATTTAAGAGAGGGTATAAGAGATTATAGGTATAAAAGTAGAAGAGGAGAGATGATATTTTTTGTTTAGTTTAGAAGGGGAGGGCAGGGTAGTTAATTAAAAATTGACAAATATATCCTTATATTTTTATTTAAATTTATTTACTCTTTATTTAAATTTATTTACTCTCTATTTATAATATTCATATCAAAATTATTATTTTTTTATTTATGAATCTTAAATTTTTTTATCTCATTTATATATATAATAAAATTTAAAAATTTAAAAAATATGATAAAATTAAAATATTATTTCTAATTAATTTTATAATTATTATATATTTTAATATAATATATAAATTATTTACTATACTTATTAGGTTTTAGCAATCAAAGCAAAAATTATGTATGAGGAGAATAAAAAAAAGGTTTAAAGGTACAATTGGAATATTAAAAATATATAAAGGGCAATTTGGTCAAAATTAAGCAAAAAAATTCTCTCCCCTCTAAAAACCCCCACTTTTAGAGAGAAGGAAAAGGAGGGGAGGTGAGGTGAGCATATAAGGACAAAAAATCTCCTCTCCCCTTCCCTCTATTTTTCCTAACCAAACACACTTATATCTCCCATCCCTTCCCTCCAAAACCCCCAACCAAACAATCCCTAAGGTAAGTATTTCTTATCCCTCGTGTACCATTTTCTCTTAGATTTCTCAAGTTTTATATGGTTATAAGTTAGGGTTCTTCATGATTTTTGTATCACCTTACTTTTGTATATATCTTAGGAACTATTCGATAGTATTTATAACCACTTACATGACTTTTGAAGTCTAATAGCTAAATTTAAAATTCCATTCTTCAAGAATTACTGTTCATAGGGTATATCCAGATTTAGCGATGAAGTTTAAAAAATCATAATTAATTTTAGAAAAATAAAAATAAAGTGGTTCAAAAAACTACACGAAGCTAACAAATGAACTTTAAAGGACAAATAATTCCTTGGACCAATTGACCAGTCAACTGAGTCAACTATGACGTTAAAGTTTATTGTTCATTTTGTTAAAATTTCTAGAAAATAATTTAGATGCCTTATGAGATTTTCAACTATACCCCGATATTTGAATTGACTCTTGGTGCCTCAATACAACAATTGATTCACTCAATCACTCCCTTTTACTTCATGTAAAGTAATATTCCCAACTTAAGAGAACTAATCTCTTAAATAAATATAATGGATAAATAATATTTTCACTATCTCTCTAACAAAGGGTATGTATGATGATAAACACTAAAGCTTAATAAATATCGGGTTGCAGAATGAAGAAATAGATAAACACTCCCCCCTTCTTAACATCATCTAAAAGGGTTGGGGCAAGTGGTGAAAGAATGATAAGATGAAGTTGGGGTAAAAGAAGGGCAGGTGTTGTGGAAATGGGAGGAAGGGGTATAGTAAGTGAATAGGTAGGAGGCACATATGCTGGGGACTCTAAAACAGGAGTGGGTGAAGGATTAGAAGCTTTAGGAATATGCAGATCATGCTGAGGCGTTGATGGTGGAGCTTAATCCTTGAGTTCCTCTTATGATAAAGAAGGTCCAATGTTGTTCAGATATGCCAGTAGAATGTTCTTCACATCAAACATTTCTTTTTGGAATGCCTATTGTCTCTTTGATATGGCCTCTTGTCTCTCCCTAACTTCATCCTTAGAAGCTTGGAAATCCATGATATAAGCTTCAAGTAGTGTCTGGATCCTATAATTCTACCTCTTATGAATCAGATCAACATCTTGCCTTGAGGCAATGAGTCTATTCTCTGTCTTAGCAAACTCAGCCTGAAGGTACCTCTAAATGGATGCACCTATAAATGGTGATGCAATGGATATTTGGGCTCTAGCAGAGGAGTGTCCTTCATCCTAAGGAAGAGAAGCACTGGTAGTCTCTAGGAAGGATGCCTTCTTTCTATCATAGGGAAGCTTAATTTTCATTTTGTTCAGTTGTGTAATCCCAAAGGCACCAATTTGTTCCTTCTTCCTTCCTTCCAAGTGATGGATGTTGTAGTGCTTGAAAAAGAAGGAGACAAGCTATGGAAATGGCATGAGAGTGGTCATTGTCCTACTCAAACAAAACTCCCTCATATGTCTGTATATGAGAGCTCCTAGGTTGAGCTTTTCTCCACTTACTATTCTGGCCAGAGTGATGTAATCTTGTTGAGTGATGTATGTGAAGCTAGTGGACTTGATAATCATACACCGGGAGTATATGTCGTGGATCATGTGACATAAATCACACATCTGACTCGGGGTAAATGACAAGGAATTAGAAAAGGGCTTGTTGGTCTATATAAGGATATGATAGGCCTTGGATTGGTCCATATTCTTTATTGCCACTGAAGTAGGAGCACCTATCATCTAATTGATGATACTGAAGTCCAACTTGATCTCCCTTCCTCTTAGCTTAGTAACCAAATAACTATCCACAATGTTATCCTCTTCATCCAATGTATCATATATTTCCATATTGCAATAAAATCTTCAGATTACATTTAGACTATAGGTCTTATTGATCCTAAGCTAACTCTTAAAGTGGTGTAAAGGTTCTATCAAATCTAAATATACCTTTTGGTCAGCCTTAAAAGTAGGGATATAACTAAATAAAAAATATAACTAAACATAAATAAAAAACTAATTAAATTAAAATTTTAATAAACTAAATAAACAAAAATTTAAAAAAAGGAGATGCTTAACAAAAGAAATTACATAAACAAATAAAATATACAAAACACATAAAAACAAATAAAATTGAATCAAACATATTACAAATTAAATATCTATGCTAACAAATTATTTAAACTAAAAAACAATTACATAAACAAATAAAACAGAATAACACATTACAAAACACAGAAATAAATTATACAATTAAATAAAATAAAAACTATAATAACCTAAAAATAAAATAGTAGATAAAAATATAAAAAATAAATTTTCATACTAACCTGGACTGCCGACTTGCTTTAAGACTGGAGCTTGAGATTATTCTGGAGACAGAAGACTTTGGAAGACCGAACGCCACAATATTGCCAAAAGTGGAAAATGAGTAATAGCGCTGTTCTCATAGCTAGTGGCTTAGTAGTGATTCTTATGGGAGTTGCTGTAGAAATTGCTACACGTCAATATCACGCTACTTTCACTAACACATTTTGTAGCGGTTAATAGAGAAACCATTACCCAAAATGCTACTAATAGAAATCATATGTCTCAAACTCCATAGAAACTTGTAGCGGTTAGCTGAACTAGTAAAATAGAGCTACAATTCATTATTGATAATTTTTTTGATAGTTTTTAGCTGCAGTTGGATGTTGATGATTGCTACTAACTTGGCGCGCACTTGCCGTCAACAAATTCAAGTTGATTTTTAAGTCTAATCGCTACAACATACTGCTACAAATCATCGCGCCAAATTTACTTAATCCTCAATAAATCTATAGTAGATATGCTCAAAGTCGCAAGTAGTTTCATAGTAGTTTTATACAACCTTTGCTAGTTAATTGTTACCAAATCGTTATTTTTTTAGTGCCTAGAGCGTATGATAAGTCCTTGTAGCTCTCTTTTGTCCCCTAATGCGTGGAACAGACCTTTATGACTCTTAATTATGGTTATAGAAATATATATACATCATGTCATTGTCAGATTTACAATTATATTGATATTATGATTCTATTTGATATATGCCCTATTTAACACCTTATGAATCCTTCTAATATGTACGATGAGTTGGATTTGCTTGTTAATAATTTAAAAAGCCACAGAATAGGAAAATATATTGGGAAAAACTAACAACTCAAGGGTAGAAAATGACCTAATAAAAACATCAAATGCTAACCTAAGCAATTGTTTAAGGCTTAGATTGATGATGAAATGGAGCTTGCAATATATCACAATTGCTTGATCTTTGGCAAATTCTTAATGGAATAGCAGCAAAGCACTGTTTGGATAGTTATAGAGAAATTATAGCGAGATTAAGGTCAATTGAATAGTTTGCCAAAATTCAAACCAACAACAACTCACTTCGAAGCTTTAAAGCTGAAGCATTAAAATCTCACTGGAGATTATCCAAAACTCCATTGCAGAAGAAACATTAAACAAACACTAGAGTCATATTAATAAAATCACATAAATTGAGCAGAAACTAAAGTCATACCCAAGCTAGATTTTTATAGATTTCAAGAAGCCCTAAATTACACCTAAAATAGAACCATCAAACATCAAGACTCATGCATTGCAACTAGTCAGGCCTCCCACAATTCAAGTGGAAAAGATCATACAAACATATACTTACAGAAACCCTAAATCAAACCTCAAACTATCAAATATCAAGACCGGCCTCAAACCATAAGTACAATTCCAGTGGAAAAGATTATGACAAACATATACATGCATATGCTTTACCCGACCATTGATCCACAAATACACCCGTTTTCTCATCACAAGGTGTCCTTGTGAACAATTCATACGAAGTAGTGTTTCTTATTTATTTATAAAGATGCATTAGGTCATGCATTAAATAACTAACGATTACATTTGAAAATAAATTCTTACCCACCTTCTCCTATGCTCAGTATTAGGAATGCTACCCCTTTTATGTTGACTCCAATGGAAGAGGCCCAATTATCTCTAGGACAGAGGCGTTAATACTAGTTAACTCGCGAGTTATGGGTTGGCCTACCACAACTCGCAACTTAGGCTGTGTGAGTTGGAACAACCCGTACCATGTGAGGTTGGTAAAATGTCAACTCTAATCCGCCATGGCAGGTTGGCGGACCACCCATCAATCCGTTTATTTTTTTTTAATTGTTGTCCTACATAACTTTTTATGTACTATTTCAAAATGGAAACTAAATCAAACTTTTTGACTACATTTTAAAAGGTTTATATGAGAAGAAATATGTGTATATATATATATATATAAAACATCCACGTCTCATTCATAATTAAATCAATTTGGTTGTTAACACTTTCTAGGATAAAGTATTGACCATAATGATTCTAGCCTTTTGTATTTGCATTTTTTAATTTTAAATTTGAAATTAATTCAAATTGCTAATGAGGTATTCGGATTCACCTGGAAATTCAGTTTGTCGATATATATTGTGTTTAGTGATCTTTATGTGCAGTGCAAGTACTAAGTAAACATGTTTCAAGTGACATTTATATTTAGTGTTTTATTAATTAGTCTAAAAGATAAATTTTATAAATAGAATCATGTTATCATAGAGTTTATAGTTATTTCATTCTTTAAACATGAAGACTTTTTTTGTATAATCACCTTTTTAATTTTTTATTGTATACAACGTCTGACATAAGCATTTATGTATTGGATCAAAATTATGTAAATTACAAAGCTAAAATTTTGATAGACCACTCATTTGTATAAATAATAATATTATTAATTTTGCTAATTTTTTATTTAAAAAGTAGTTGGCAACTAGCCACAACCTGTAGATTAGGCAAATGCTGGCTCGTTGGCAAAATCCCAACCTTAAACTCACTATTAACCCGTGGGTTGGCAAATTAGACATACGGATCTAACCCGTTTTACCGGCTCTACTATAGGCCACTTATTAGGGTTATTTAGACACATGTGACCAAATAAGTACATTTGGAAAGATTAAAAACTTAAATCTTTTTAACAAAGCCAGAGTTGGTAATTAGGGTTATTTGTCCTGGTTCGAATAAGGGGACTCTGAAGTTGGTAATTGCTGCTCTTGCATCAAAGGCTCCATTACTAGTGATTCACGATTTGATTGATTAGGCAGCACAACATCAACAGGATTAGATAGCGGCTCAACTTCTTAGGAAAAGTTCTGCACATCTTTAGCTATACCTCGATTGAACAAAGGGGACTCAGCAGAAGGTATTATCTCTACTTGCTCTAGAGTAACCGGTACAATACTAAAAGGAGTAGATACTGATGTCGGGAAGCATTTTGTAATTTTTCAGTAGAATCTTGATTGATAAAAGGGAACTTTGCAGATGACAATTGGTGCACTTGCACTGTAGTCTCCCCAACTAATGACTCAGGATTAGATTGAATAGCGACATCATCAACTGGACTAGATAATCGCTCTGCTTGCCGTGAAGGGTTCTGCACTCCTCCAACTCTTACATCTTCATCAGCAATTTTATTGGATGTCAATAAAGAGGTACATAAATCCTGTGGCACCTGATAAGTATAGCATAAAAAAAGGCAAAGGTTATGTAAAATGAACATAATATTATTGAAAAATTTTAAGAACCATTGAGTTAGATAAATCTTTAAAATATAATTCATTATATTAAAGAAGGACCCTCCTTCCAAAGGGTTTAAAATGACAACTTAACAATTCCTAGCAATTGCTATAAAGACCCCAGTAGCCTTGCACAGTGTCAACGGTATTCAGAAAGAAAAAACAAGAAATATAGCACAAATTTGAAGGAAAAAAAGAATATCCAAAGATAATATTCTACACATAACTATGTTGATTGTAGAAAATTATTTATAATGTCTACAACATGATGTAGCTACCCTGGTATCTAGCACCTACTCACACACATTATTATAAGGGTAACATTTTAACTTTACTAGCAGAGAAACACAAGCATAACTTAAGTATGAAAAGATTGAGAATGAATAAGATTGTTTGGATTGCCGAAGTTAAAAACTGATTTGCACCTCATTCACAGCAACCACAGGGGATGATATCAATAAAGGCTTCTCTGAATGTGAGCATGATAGTAGAATTTCCTGGGACACAGTCTTCATTGATTGTTCTAGAAATTCCTTCCTGTTTACCTGATGAAGCAATGCTATTCAACATTATGGCATGTTTGGTTCTCTTCGTCATTATAAAATTCATTCGCTCCATGACTATTTTCAAATACTTCCGTTCGAATTTCTCCAAGAGTTTATTGCTCTGGCGAGAGTGGATTCGTATCATAAATAATATCAGAACAATGGCTTGGGCTAGCAGTTCCAAATGGCCTTAGCGTTAATTCTCCATCTAAATCATTCGAGGCACCTTCATCAAATTTTTGTTCTATGGATGAAAGAGGCTTTGGAGGGATATCATTTTTCGGACAATCAGTCAAAAAGACGGTCCCAATTGTTTACTTCTCTTTCTAATAAAATTCCTGCGGCCCCATCAGATGTTCTATCTTCAGAAAAGGGAGAACTTAAAGTAGCAAGTCTATCTAAACCACTACTTTCACTTGCCTCATGGATCTATACAGCATTATCGCAATTTGGCATGCATACAGCAGTTGCACTTGGGATAGGATCTGGAGATAATTGAGAATCTAAGGAAGCATCCATACCATTGCTAGAACCACTGCCCTTGCTTCCTAATGAAAAACCACAATCAGGACTACTCAATACAGTCTGACAAAGACCCACCCTTCCAGTAGAAGGAACTTCATCCCACCCATCATTTGACTTGTCAATATGAAGATCGGCGCAAGGCAGAGAAAGTTTCTAAGGAAGTTCACTGTATATTTCTGACCACATGCATCATATATACAATTAGGAGGAGATATAAGTATGTGATCTTAGTGCTAGAATCATGGGCCTGATTTAAAATAATAAATGAAAATAATTACAGAATCATATCATATCTTAACTAATTAATCTAATAATATCTCCCTAAAATCATATCATATCATATCATATCATATCATATCATATCATATCATATATACACTCCTTCTCAAGTTGGAGCATAGATATTGATTATGTCCAACTTGCTAATAAAATACTCAAATTTGTCCTGGGCTAGTCCTTTGGTAAGCACATATGTTGTTTGTTCCCTAGATGGTATGTATCTCAGATCAATTGTTCCTTCATCAATCTTCTATCGTATGAAGTGTCTATCTATCTCAATATGCTTTGTGCGATCATGTTGGATAGGATTATGTGAAATATTAATAACTAACATGCTGTCTTAGTAGAACAATATTAGTAGGCCTATGGTTATATTTAACTCTTCGAGTACTCACTTTGCCCATATTCCCTCAAATTCCAAGAGCTATGGCTTTATATTCAGCTTCAGTACTGCTCCTTGCTACTATACTTTGTTTCTTACTTCGCCATGTGACAAGGTTGCCCCAAACAAATGTTGCATATCCTAAAGTAGACCTCCTATCATCATGATCCTCTGCCCAATGTGCATCAGTATAAATTTCTACCATTCTCTTATTAGTCTTTGTAAATAGTAGTCCCCTGCCAGGTGATCCTTAGAGATACCTCAGAATCCTGTTGACTTTATTTAAGTGCTTTTGTTTATTTCATGTGAGTGTTGATTCACCATGCTGATTGCAAAAGCGATGTCTGTTATAGTATGGGACCAGTATATTAATTTTCTAACCACGAGTTGCTACCTCCCCATGTCTACATTTTCCCTAAGTTCTTGGTTATCATCTATCTTCTCAATTTTTATAGGAGTGTCACTTGACTTACATCCCAACATACTAGATTCTTTTAGGTGATATAGGATATATTTTCTTTGGGATATATAGACCACCTTATTTGATCTAGCAACTTCCATCCCATGGAAATACTTCATTTCTCCTAAATCCTTGATATGAAATTCTTGGTTTAGTGCTTCATTTATCCTTTCAATCTCTACTAAATCATTTCCAGTGAGGACAATATCATCACATATATTGCCATAACCACCATTTTCTGATGCTGATGTCTAAATAACATCGTGTGATCACTTTGTCCTTGGACATAGCCTTGAGTTTTTAACACACATGAGAATCTTTCAAACTATGCTCTAGGAGATTGTTTTAGACCATATAATGATTTTTTCAATTACAGACTTGACTAGTCCTTTTCCCAGGGAAACATGAAGGTATCTTCATGTATACTTCCTTCTTTAGATCACCATTGAGGAATGCATTTTTTACATCCATTTGGTGAAGAGGCCAATCGATATTTACCGCGAGAGACAATAAGATCCGAATAGTGTTCAACTTTGCAATAGGTGCAAACGTCTCACTCTAGTTTATGCTATATATCTATGAGAATCCTTGTGCTACCAATCTCGCCTTGTACTTATCTAGACTTCCATCTGCTATGTATTTAGGGATAAAGACCCATTTGTATATCTGTTTGGAACTGGGTCTGAATCATGTGATAAAAATCGATGCAAGTTTGGTAAACATCAGTTTTATCTTTGGGCAGAAACCCCTAACACACACGTGTGTGATCGTCAATAAAAGTGATGAACCATCTTTTGTTTGTGCGATTTGAATACTACCAATACCAGCAATAGGAGCATCACAAGCATCAACTATCTTAACATATAGGGATGTAAATAAGCTAGGCGTCCTGTCAGGGGCCTTTACCCTGACCTGGCCTGGCTTGTTTAAAAAAATACATAGGCTCAAGCTTGTTTGAAAGCCTATTTTTCTTAAGAGGCTAGGCTTGGGCTTCTTAAGAAGCTTGTTAGGCCTGTTAGGCGGCCTGAATCTGTTATTCAAAATATATTTAATATGAAAGTATAATAAGGGGTGTCAAACCCATCACCTATTGAACACAATATAAGAGTCAGACCATTAAACTAACACATATTATTATAAATTTTATTCTTACATTTTATTTTAAAAGGCCTGTTAGGGGGCCTATTATTAGGGCCTGTTATGAAGGCATATTAGGTGGTTTATCAGTATAATTAAAAAAATTAGACTTTCTAAATAGGCTTCAGGCCAGGCCAGGCATTTGTACAGGCCATGCTTAGGAAAAAAACATAGCCTATAATAGGCCACAGACTAGGCTCAGGCCAGATTTTCACTTAACAGACTTAGCCTATTAAGGCCAAGGCCTCGCCTGGCCGGTTTCCATGCCTATTAATAGAGGTATTAGTTTGAGCGGAAGTATACGTAGAAAATAGAGATCTATCACTAGTCATGTGATCAGACGCTCCTGAGTCAACTACCCAACAATGCTCAGAATGTGTACCTTGAAGCATAGTTAAGGCTTTATGAAAGTTACCTCATTGGAGAACAGTGGCCTTATGTTGCTTATTGTTGTACTGGTTAGATTCCAAGGCATCAAGTCACTCTAAGATTTGACTCAAAGCATCATTGTGGTTGTTTGTAGCATATGACTCCACATCATCACTCTTTGAGGCATCTACAAAGTACCCACAACCCTTGTTCTTCTTTGGCTTATAACTTGCAAGTTTCCTATGTATGTCCCATCAAGTTTCTTTAGTATATCCTGTCTTTTTGCAGTTCTCACAAACAAGATGATCCTTAGACTATTTCTGGTCCATAGTTTGAGCAGCCAATGCTGATGCCTCTATGTTAGGCTGACGAGTTACTGTAGTACTAGTTGGCATCACTTATCTGTGGGATTCTTTGTTTCTGAGCAAAGCAAAGGCTTCTTGAACAGATAGTGATGGGCCTTGGGCAAGTATATGCCCTATCACATAATCATATATAGGATTCAGACCTACAAGGAATTCAAATAATCGATCCTGTTCAACATATTTTCTATTTTTTTATAGCATCTCACGCTTAGAGCCAAACTTTTATCTTCAGTAGATCTAACTCCTGCCATAGTGAGCCTTTGTCATGATAATAGTCAGTTAGAGTCATAGCATCCTATTTTAGTGACCATATTCTCACCCGGTTGTCATAAATTTGGGATGCATTCTTGTTGTTTCTGTAAGACTCTCTCACTGTGGACCAAATATGCTAAGCATTTAGTAAAAACATGAAAGGCTTCTTCACTAAGGACACCGTTGAATTAATCAGCCATATAGAAACAATGGAATTTTCAAACTTCTATCGGTGCCATGCTCTTTCTTTTGTCTTCTCTAGTTTAGTGGTCTTGTCGATAATGTACCCTAGGGACCAAACTAGAACTACTTTTAAGGTTATTGAAGTCAAATTATACAATCTGAAATTTTACTTAAAGTTAACTTAATCCTATTTCATGGAAAAATAAATTATTGACCATGTATTGAGCAAGTCAACATAAGTTAATACTCAAAGTTTATTGTTCATCTAACGTCATTCCCCTGATTCCAATAGTTTGATCCCAACTTTAAAAAATTATATCTCCATGTGTAGAATATAATATATTTATTTTATCATTTACTATTTTTCATTACATCTCAAAGGTAACTAGTTACTGTTTATAGTGGCAATTTCCAGCAACCAACTTTACATACATATGCATAACATCAATCATGCTAAATAATTCTTAACTTTCCTTCATGCATCTTCATCTCCTCCATCTTGAGAAGACCTGTTGTGATTGGATGATATGGAAGGGGAGAGATTTCTGCTGAAATCTCAGTAGTAAATGGATACCACACAATATATGCAACTACATGCTTGATGTTAATATGTGTGCACTTAAATGATCATGCTTGCATAATGATAACTTATATACTTCCATGTCCCTTACTTATAACATATAGTCATATCATACAAAGAAATAGAGCATCACTTAATCATACATGCTTCATATAATCAAAGTAAGTAAACATCGCATCTAAGTAACATAAGCATACAAGTAGGTAAGTTAACTACATATTAGGTAGTTTTTCCTTAGTCCTTAGCCTTCGCTCTAAGATTCCTTCTTTATATAGGTTAGAGCCTATACATGGCATAATAGTATTTTCATTATTATCCTATCAAGTATAGCTCTATTTAACTCAAGTTTATCTTGAGGTAATTTTCCTTATCTGACAATCCACTAACTTTCTTTCTCTTCCTAACTATCATTATCAACAGAGATTCCCAAATTCTAACTATTAAATCTATAAGAATAATCCTATAATTTATTAGAGTAGAGACTAGGATTGGTTACTTACCTCAATCCTAAGTTTACTGAGTCCCTAAGCTCCTTGGATTATTTCTAGCTCCGTTGGACCTTCTCCTTTTTCTTCCTTTCTCTCTTTCTCTTTCTCTCTCTCTTTCTTGTTCGTTCTCTCTTATTCTTCCTTGCTTGTCATGGATGCATGGAATGGAGGGGATAGGGTATTTATAGGTGGAATGAAATGGAATGGATGGTCTAGATCGAATCGTGATCTTAAATCTCTTGCTTCCTCACTAAGCTTTGCCTGTATTATCATGATGACATCATCCCCCTTATGTCATCATGCTAGTTGGTGCCTTGTGTGGGTCTCACAGGACACCTCAGATGGTGAGTCATCATTTTTAGAAACCTTTAGTACATTATGTCTAATCCTATACACTCTTGTACCGTATAAATAGATTTTTTAGAATTATTAGATTATCATGTAGTTCAATAGTTTCCATATGTTCCAATGGTATTATTTACCTAGGGAACATTTATTAAATAGATACTTATAAATATCTAAAAAAATTCACATTATCAGATCATTTTCCCCAGTTATAACTGAAACTGAGTACTTGTATTTTTCCTGAATCTTACTGAATTACTGTTTCAATGTATTGGGCTCTACTACCATATGGAATGGTCCTTTTTGGTGCCATTTTGGGTTCGCTTAGACCCAACTCACATACTGCTAAAATTTCATTATCTAGATATTAGTTGTCCATAAACTCTTGTCAAAATTCACTAAAACATGAATAATTTTTCTTACAGACCTCTTTTCAGAGTTCTGTCAGTTCCTTAACCTCTGGCTTCATAGCATGCACCTTCTTATAAATTTTATCTTTATCTGAGGTCCATAAGGTCTGATAAAAAATTGAGATAACTTTCAAGATTTTAGATAAATATAAGCTATCTTTGACCTCAAATAATTATTCAGGGTTATATCGTATTGACTAGAATAATTTTATCTATCTCTTAGTAAAATTTGGGACTGAAATGCTTCTAGGCAATTTTTAGCTACCTCTGGCTTAATTTCTTCATAATTGCTATTTTTGCCCCTTAATTTGATAAATTACACTTTAGTCCTTGAATTTACTAAATTCCACTTTAGTCCCTTACATATTTTTTATAATTACACTTTATAGCCCATAACTTATCTCTACATTTATTTTAGGCCTTGGGACTTTTCTAATTTATACTTATGTCCTTAAACTTTTTACTATTTACAAGTTAATCCCTAGACTTTCACTATTTGTAGTTTAATCCCTGAACTTTTACTATTTGTAATTTAGTTCTTAAACTTTAACTATTTACAGTTTAGTCCCTAAAAATATCTGTATGTTTATGGGACTTCTACTCAAAGGGGTCTGGTAGCCTACTTATTTCAGGCTACATTTTGGTCTCTAGGACTAAATTTTGGGATATTTCAACCATCAAGAGCGAGTTGTATTGATTGTGCACACTCTTGATAGTTGTCATTGTAGATAAGTTTGTCGGGAACTATGAACACCGCTGAGTCACCAGTAACAGGTCGTGGAGAGATCCCGTGTAGCACGTCATTCCTTGGTTGCTCATTTTTCATCTTCTTGTCTACAATGATCTTGCTTATCTTTGATGTCATCCCTGATACCATGAAGATCGACACAAGGAAGAGAGAATTTATAGGAAATTTCACTGTATATTGCTAATCATATGCCTCATATATACAATTAGGAGAAGATATCAGTCCGTGATCTTAGTGCTAGAATCATGGGCTTGATTTACAGTAATAAATAAAAATAATTACTTAATCATATCATATCATATGTCAACTAATTAATCTCATAATATCTCCCTAAAATCATATCTTATCATATCATATGTACATAATATTATTCACTTTAACAATTGCCTCTCGAATAGAAGCATCCAATGTTTCCCCATTGCATATCTTTCATTCAGATGAAGGTAGAATTGAATTGACCATATCATCCTTACAAGAATAACTATAATTATTTTGGTTATCATCTTCATATGCCCCATTAGTGGCTCCATTAGAATTATGTTCTTTGGAATAACAAAGCATAGATATAATATGCCCTTGATTTTCATATACACTTTCAGCTTTGTTATGGCCATCATTTCTAGATATTGATTCTCCATATGAAGTTGCATTGGGAACTTTATCAACATGATCAAACATAATGCCGACATTATTTGAACCATCATAAGGCTGAGCTTGGTCACTAGAATTGTAGTATTTCAACCCAGACCCAATTTCCTTTGAAAGACATATTTTCTACACATCTTGGGTCCAATACTTCCTTTCTTCTACCCAAGTGGCCTCCCAACATTGCAATTTCTGCCTTGCTTCCAGTTGTACAACTTCAAGATCCTTGAGAAGTATTCCATGTCAGCAATCCAAATCTTCAATTCCCTTAGTAAATTATTTATCAAAGATTATTTTTCTCTTCCCTATCACTATAGACTTTGACGAAGATCATTTTTTAGCATTTTCCCCTTAGTTTCAGTGCCCATCTTAGTCGTTAATGTCATTCTCTATCTTCTTTATCGTAAAAGTTACAAGTCATCGTTTAACATCTTTATTTGCTCATTTTTCTTCTTTTTTCGATTGTTTGTTGTTTATAAACTGTAATATATCATATAAAAAAGTTGATCGTGATCCTTCTTTATTTGTTGTTTATAAATTTTAATGCATTAGGAGTTTGAAGAGCTTTAATAGCAAAAACTTTATAGATCTTCAACCTTTTCAGCAAATCTGAACTTTTTCTCCATATTTGTAACTTTTTTTCCAGATCTTCAACTTTTTACCCAAATCTTCAACTTTTTAGTGAGGTTGACCGTGGTGGGTAACAGTGGGTATCAGAAGATAGACCTTTTTAGAAGGAGCTCGAAGAGCTTTAACGGAAGAAGCTTATGGATCTTTAGTTCTTTTACCATATTTTTGACTTCTCTCCAGATCTAGTCTGATACTTTTGATGAGTGTAACTGAGGTGACTGATAGTAAGTGTAGGCTGAGGAAAGTAAAAAAATGCAAGCAATTAATGAAAGGTTACCTTTAACGGTGGTGGAATTCAATGCTTCCTAAACCATCATAAAAGGCCACTTTTAACCGCTGTTATAAGCCTTTTTTTCTAATAGTATTAATGATAGATGACCATAGGATTATAAAACCACTTTAATAAGAAAGTCTTCTTAGTTTAGTTTATTCCATTGGTTTATTTAAGAGTTTAAAATTAAATTTTTATTTAAAAAAGTTTAGTATTTATGATATATATAGAAGGTTTGGACCGATTAAATTCAAATTAAATGATTAACTTGGGTTTTCTTGAGGTATTATTGAATTTTTTATGGTTTAGTTTTGTTAGATTTTAAGTTTGATGGAGCCTAATTGCAATATCTTTAAAAGAGAACAAGTTTGCCAAAGTCAAGGACCAGAATTTGTTTTGAGAATTTTTTACCAAATGAACAATAAAATTTGACGATTAAACTGTATTAATTGACTAAGCATTTAGTTAGAAAATTATTTTCCCTTAAATTTCAAGATGTTATCTTCATGTGGAATTTTGAACCACATCATTTCAATTTTTCTTGAATTAATTATAATTTTCTGAAATTCATTGCTAAATCTGGAATACCATATGAACATTAACTCGAGAAGAGTAAAAAATTCAAATTTAGTTAATGGACTTCCAAGGTATTATAAGTGGTTATAAATGCTACTACTTGGTCCCTAAGACATATGAAAGTAAGGATATTACAATGAGTCTCATAGTCCAAAGATTCAAGAAAATCTACAGAAACTGAGTAACAAAAAACTTTCAACCAAAGAAAGATGCTTAATCATCAAAGGAGCAAAAATATCATATTATCTACTTTGAATGCAAAAAGACGGGCCACATTAAAGCCGAATGTCCTCAAATTTCCAAGAAAGATAAATAAAAGAAGAGAGAAATTTGAAAAGAGGATAACATTTGTCTAATCAATATGGGAAAAAAGCTCTTTAGAAAGTGAAGAGAATAACAACGATAAGACAACAAATATTTGTTTGGTCGCTCAAGAAGAAAATAACTCAGAGACATAAGAGGTAATAAATGCTGAGCATACCTATGATGAATTACTTTTCGAATATAATGAACTACATTATGAGTTTATCAAATTAGCAAAAGAGCTAGTAAACTCTAAGAAGAAGATTTAGAGTTTAGAAGAAAAGATAAGCGTTATACTTGAAATTATATCAAAGTGTGCTAAGTGTCAGGAATTAGAGAGGAAAACCTAAGAGTTAACCAAAACTCTCGAGAAATTCACTAAAGGTAATGAAATGCTCAATTTTATACTTGGAAATCAGATATGTGTCTCTAATGAGTCTAGAATAGCATATAATCCTAACTTAGCAAGCATAGAGCAAAGAAAAAGTTACGTTACAAATCATATCTGCATTTCTTTAGACATACTGTACATACTTCAAATATATTTGCTCTATGTTCATATTGTAAACCCAAGGGTTACTCCACTACTTCTTGTTATCACAAGAAGAACAACCCTATGGCATATTGAAATAGGTTCCAAAAGGTAATTATGTACCTAAGGTAATCTAAACTAACCAAAAAGGACCCAAGAAAGTTTAGGCACCTAAAGTGAAATGATTTTATTTTAGGTTTGTCTTAAAGCATCCAAGACCAACAAATAGTATATTGATAGTGGATGCTCCAAACATATGACCGAAGATACATAGAAGTTCCTCAAGCTTCATCATAAGGAAGGCGATAAAGTAAGTTATATAGGAAATCAATTAGGGAAGATTGCTGGTATTGGAGAGGTTGGAAGCAAAGAAGGAGTGAAAGTGAAATATGTATACTATGTGGAAGGATTATGCCAGTAAGCAAGAAATACCTTCTACTTAATAAGGAAAGCTTGAAGGCAAAACTCCTGCTATAAGGGACGGTAACTGTTATACCATTTCTATTAATTCAAATTCACCTGGAAACTATTTTCTTAATAAATATGAATAAAGTTAGTTATGGCACTAGGATTAGCTCATGTGAATATGTATCAAAATTAGTTATGAAATATTTAGTAATTGGTTTACCCGAAGTAAAATATGAAATTAGTATTGTTTGTGAAGCTTGTCAAAATCGGAAACATGTAAAGTCCTCTTTTAAATCAAATAAGAAAGTCTCAACTAGAGATCACTCCAATGAATCCATATAGATTTGGTTAGTCTATCAAGAGTCAAAAGTTTTAGAGGAAACTTATATAATATGGTGATAGTTGATGACTATTCGAGATTTACTTGGACTTTATACCTTTTATCCAAAGATGAGACTTTTAATGCTTTTGTTGGATTTGCTAAGAAGGTGCAAAATGAGAAAGGTATTTTTATTGTGTCTATTAGGATTAATCATGAATGAGAATTCGAGAATATAGAATTTACTGAATTATATGACAACCATAGGATTATTCACAACTTATCTGTACCAAGAACAAAACAAAGTTATTGAAAGAAAAAATAGTCCTCACTGAGATAGCTAGAGTGATGTTTAATACAAGGGTATCTCACAAGTTTTTTGAGCAAAGGCTATGGACATAGCATGTCACATATCCAACCGAACCTACATCAAACCACTACTCAACAATATACCATATGAGCTCTACAAAGGATGCAAGCCTAATTTCACTCATTTAAGGATCTTCAGGAGAAAATATTTCATTCACAATAATAACAAAAAAAAGTTGGATAAATTTGATCCTAAATATGATTAGGGTATTTTTCTTGAGGATCTACTGACTCTACATTTATTTCTAACATTGAAGTAAGTAATATAGATAAAGCACTATCAGATGATTTTTGGATAGTTACTATGTAGGAAGAACTAAATCAATTTGAATAGAATTAAGTTTAGAACTTTGTACCTAGACCTAATGATCATCCAGTTATCGAGACTAAATGGGTATTCAAGAATAAACTTGATGAATTTACTGTAATCATTAGAAATAAGGTTAGATTAGTTGCAAAAGGCTATAATCAAGAAGGTATTGATTGTCAGGAAACCTATGCTCTAGTGGCAAGATTAGAAGCCATACGAGTACTCTTAGCCTTTGCTTGCATTAAAGATTTTAAACTCTATCAGATAGATATCAAAAGTGATTTTCTTAATAGATATATAATGGAAGAGGTATACGTAAAATGACCTCCTAGTTTTGAAGATCATCATTTTCCAAATCATGTATATAAACTTAAGAAAGCATTATATAGGTTAAAAGAAGCTCCTAGAGTTGGTATGATCGTCTCATCAAGTTCCTAATAGAGAAAGACTTTGAAAGGGAAAAAATAGACAATACTTTATTTATTAAAAGAAATAAATCTAACCTTTTAGTTGTACAAATTTATGTTGATGATATTATCTACGATGCTACTAATGAGGATTTTTATCAAGAATTTGCCAAGTTAATATAGGTAGAGTTTGAAATATCTATCATGGGAGAATTAAACTTCTTTCTTGGACTTCAAATCAAACAATAGAAGAATGTCATCTTTATTTCACAGACAAAGTACTTGAAGGAGCTCCTGAAAAAGGTTGAGCTGGATCAAGCTAAAAGTATATCAACCCCAATGAGAACAATTGCCATGCTAGATAAGGATGAGAAGGGAAAATACTTCAATATTACAAAATATCAAGGAATGATTGGATCTCTTTTATTCCTCACTGCAAGTAGACTTGACATACAATTCAGTGTGAGGATGTGTGCAAGATATCAAGCTACTCTAAAGGAATCCCACGTGGAAGTTATAAAGAGAATATTTAGTTATCTCATGGGAACCATTGATCTTGGAATATAGTTTCCCAAAGGAGGAGTATAATACTTGATAGCATATCAAATTCTGACCATGAAGGATACAAAATAGATAGGAAAAGCACCAGTACACAATGTGAATTCCTGGGTGAATATCTAGTCTTATGGTTCAATAAGAAGCAATACATAGTGGCTATCTCATCAACAGAAGCTAAGTATGTAGTTGTTGGGAGTTGTTATGCACAAGTACTAAGGCTTAAACAACAACTTCAAGATATGGGAATACATTTGAACGGGATTCCAATTCTCTGTGACAACACAAGTACAATCAGTTTGTTAAAGAATCTTGTACTTCATTCTCAGATAAAGCACATTGATATCAGACTCCATTTTATAATAGATCATGTGCAGAAAAAAGATATAAAACTTGAATTAATCCTAACTCATCTTCAACTAGTAGATATTTTCACCAAACCACTTGCTCAAGATCAATTCAACTATATCAGGAGAGAATTGGGAATAGTAAATCCCAATGAGTTCTATTTTTATAATAAACTTACAAAGTTGTTGTTTTAATCTTTCTTTAGCCTTCATAAGTGTTCAATACTTATGTTTTGATTATTAAAGCTACTAACTTAAGCTTCAGTGTATATAGTTAAATTTTTGCAAGATAATATGTTACTAGATTGAAAAACATAAGCTAATAGATGATAGATTAATCCAACACTTAATCGATTAATGAAGTGAGGTAACCTTATATTTGTTAAAATATACGTTAAATATGTTATTTTTGTGAAATTAATTTGATTAATAGTTCGATTAATTGAAATTAATTGAACACATAGTCGATTAATCAATGAAAAATTATGATATATGTGTGCTTAAATGTCAAATTAATCGATTAACAGTTCTATTAAGAATTTGAACAACTAATCGATTAATCATAGTTAAAAATATTTTAAAAAGCTATTTTAATTTGAAATTAATCAATTAAAAATTTAATTAATGATAATTAATCGAACAGTTAATCGATTAATCATAGTTGAAAATATTTTGAAAGTTGCTTTACTTAGAAATTAATTGATTGAGAATTCAATTAATGTTAACTAATCATATAGCTAATCGATTAATGGATATTGAATATGTGTTAAATGTTTCTCAAAGGCCGATGAGATCTATGATTTCTTGGAAAACATAGGGTTAGTTGGGTCCCCAGAGCATCAAGTTCGGTTAGACTCACTAAAAGGATAGAAAGCTGTATGCAAGTTTCATGCCAGTAATAGTCAAGCCACAGATAACTGGCACAATTCTTGGAGCCACACCACTAACAATTGTGTAGTAATTTAGAACCACTCCAAAAGGGAATCTTAGCTTGTTTAATTTCATTGCCTTTCCTTGTTGCCCATACGGAATCAGGCCCGTTGAGTTTTTCTTGAGAATTAATCCATTGACTATTCGATTAGTGTTAATTAATCAAACATCTAATCGATTAATCAATGTTGAATATATGTTAGATATAATTTTTCTTTGAAAGTAACCGATTGACTATTTGATTAATTAGAATTGATCAAACACCTAATAGATTAATTTGTCTCTGTATATGCATATTTGATAAAATTAATCGATTAATGGGCATTAATCGATTAATATCAGGATTTATCAATTATCAGTCATAACTCTTCACTATTCAACTCAAGCTATAATAGAATAATCTCCACTCTTTCTCATTTTCAATCCTAAAAACTCCTCAAATTAGTTTATGGGATAGTTTGCACACCCTCTACTTATCTTAATCCACCAAAAATCATCCACAAATTCTTCCATTTTATCGATCAATCTCTCAAATCACAAAAGCGATGTCGAGAACCTAAACCACAAATGTCGATGGGTCTGAGCCTAACACTTCTAAATCAGTATCTAATTCTCCTGAAGCTTAAATATCAAAGGAAAAGAAGAAGTATCCAGCTAAAGTAGCCAAAGATGGACTAGAGGTGTCAACTGAAAAAGGGTAAGGTACTGGAGAGAAAGGCTTCGGCAAAGGGAGTAACCAAATATAAGAGCAAAGTCTAGATATATGAGCATTCTCTAAAGTCTTTATCAAAGAGAAAGGCTAAGTCATAGCATATCAACTCTAACACTGAATCTAATCTAGAGTTTTTTGCCATGCTTGAGAAGTTTATAAAGATTGTCACTGAGTCTCTTGGGAAGAAACAGAGGACACCAAGGAAGCCTACTGCTACACTAGCTCCCTTATATTCTCATATCAGAGATACATGAGGATATCTACCAAGAAGTGTCTTATATGAAGAACATTCTACTACTATATCTGAACAATATTATACCTTCTTTCTCAGAGTGGAAACTCAGAGATCAGGCATCACTATCAGAGCTTCAGCATGATCAGCATGTTCTTGAAGCTCCTGTCCCTTCACCCACTTCTATCTCACATTCAGAGCACCAAGCTTCAGTGACTCCTACCTACTCACTCATAGTACCCCTTCCTTCTATTTCCATAACTCCTGACCTTCGATTAGCCTAGCTTCCTTTAGTCATTCCTTTATCTCTGGCTCTAACCCTTTTAGATGATGTCAAAATAGGGGAGAGAGGAAGTGAAGGGAAAAAGGATTCTTCTCTAAAGTTTATTAACTAAGTTTGAAATTTTAATGACATGCTTCACTTTGTTATTTAAGTTATGTTAATGAAATTCAAGTTGTATTTTGATTCTTGTTTGACTCTTAATGATTTTAATTCACTTGGTTTTGTCATCTCAAAAAGGGGGAGAATGTTAGATTCCATATTTAATAATATTTTGATAATGTCAAAAGGAATTCAAAATAATTAAGTTATTTATGTTCTCAAATGATGTCAAAAGTGATTTAAAATAATCAAGTTGTTTGTGTGTTTAAGTGTGTTCTTAAAAGATGAAGTTAATCAAGTTAATCGAATAGTCAGTCGATTAATGGTACTTAATCAACTAGTCAATTGATTAATGAGTATCAATTAATCGATTGGTTGTTCGATTAATGTAAGGACATTCTTCGGTGCTATAAAGGAAAATCAATCAATTGATTAGTTAATCGATTAATGAGTGTCCATTATTCGATTAAGTATTTGATTAATATCATAACATAGCTCTCTAGAAATGAACAGATAAGTTAATTAATCATTGGTTAATCGATTAATTATAATTGCATGTTTGATTAATCTATTGAGAACATTTTTTTCTGAATAAAGATAACTCTATTAATCTATTAATTTATAATAATCCATTAACTGTTTGATAATCAGTGAAGAATCATTTTGTGAAATTCAAATCTAAATCCATTAATCGATTAATTTATATTCATAAATTAGTTGTTCAATTAATTTGAGTTGAATTTTTTTTCAATTCTTCTAGAGACATTAATAGACTAGGTATTCGATTAACTTATATTAATTGATTAACTTCATATATTTCAAATATATTCCTTTATTTGCATTAAAATGGTTGTTTGAATATCTCTTTGAGCTATATTTGATTGTTACAAATATAAAGTATACATATGTTTCTTCACATTCTTCATTACATATCTTTTGAGAAACTTATTGCATTGTATATGGTTGAAAATTATGATCAATGTGATGCTTTATTTTATGTTTCTCTCATTAATTGAAACATTGATATAATTCATGATAATTAATAGATTAATTCAGTATATTTTTCTGAAAGCTATCTGAACTTGATTAAGAACTTTATCTTAGATAATGAGTTGATTATTAATGGTTCATACACTTAATCAATGTTTTAACTACTAATAAATCTCTTGAGATTGAGTGTGTTTTGAAAAGACTAAGAGATTGAAATGATGAAGGCTACAACAATGTAAACTTGCTACTTCTAGCAAAACATTAAATGCTCACCTACCTGCCAATGACTAATAATGCTTTCACTCTAACAGTTACAAATATGAGTTTAATGGCTACTAGCCAAAGTAAATACTATTTAAGGACTCGACATTGATGAAGAAACAACTAACAAACAAAACAACAACTTATGAATTTATTACATTCTTTATTTTTTCATTCTATAACCCAATATTTATTGAGCTTTAATATTTATAATCATATATACTCTTTGAGAGAGATATTGTAAATATATTTTTTATTCATTCTGTAGACTTAAGAGATTGGTTCTCTTAAGTTGGGATTAAACCTTATGGGAAATAAATGGAGTGATTGAGTGAATCCATTGATGTACTAAGGTGCCAAGATCCCTTTCAAAGCTTGGAAATAGTTGAAAATCTTATAAGGCCTCTTGGGATTGGACATAAGACAAGAGGATTAGTCCAGACTAGGATAAACTACTTGTGTTGATTCTTCTATCCTTCAATAAAATCATTATGATCCCTATTCTTTTCATTCATTCATATTCTCATTGTCTTTAAGTGTTAAATTTCTATTAAAAGTTTTAAAACACCCAATTCACCCCCTTCTTGGGTATATCTGCCTAGTCTAACATTGAAAAGTGTATATTGCCATATAGGGCTCCTTTCTGATGCATACTCTATATGATTATAGATTTAACTGTTTGACTTGTATTTTGATTTCTAGATGGTTATGAGTGTTGGTAGAAGGCTGGAGGCTTCCAGGGATTATTCATGTAACATTATGGATCCATATTGACTATTTGATATATTATGAGTATTATTCAGGAATTATATTTGTGTTATGGGCTCAAGTATTGTTTAACCCTGTTTGACACCTGGAGGCCCATTTTAGAAATTTGGATTTGATAACTGTGATAATTATGTTAATCAAGGGTTTGAATCCTATAACCATGGTAGTGGTGTTAAATCTTTCTACCATGGTTTTACATGTGATAGCTCTATGGAGTTCAATTTTTCATGTTAGATTCTAGAGTTAAGTTTGGTTCTTTTTTTTGACATTGATATGTTTTAATAGTAATGGAAGTTTTAAATTTTCATGATAGACTATTTTAAATTATTGATGATTCCTTTTCTATCATGGAAAATTTTTAATGATTAGCAAGCTCTTTGTATCCATAATCCACACTTGTGTTATTGGAAACTCTTTTCTATCATGGATATCTCTTATGATTTAGCTAAACTCTTTATATCCATGATAGTTATTTTGAAGGGGTATAATTGTCTTTTCTATCATTGTTAACTATTTTGGAAACTAAGATTCTTTTATAATCGTGGTTAATTTATTAGTTTTTGGTAAATATGGTTAAGTTTTGTTATTAGTAGAGGAGTTTTATAACTTGGTATCAGTTTCAAGGTTATTTTTCTTGGTTGTCACATTACATGATATTGTATACTAGTGGCAATTTACATTACTCACACATACCTTCCCTTTTAGCATTTGTTTTTTATATCTAATTATTTCGTAGGTTGCATCCTTAGGTGGGGAGAGGATGGTACGGAATTGTTCATGTCAAAGTGACCCTGGTGGTGGCAGTATATCTCCTCAAGAGAATGAGGCTCTACTTCAGCAGATGAGACATATAATGGCTACAGTTATGGATGAGCTATTATAGAAATATGAGGAAGACTAGATAAGAAAGCAACAAGGATTGGCCAATAATAATGATTTGGAGAATGGCTTTGTGAATAAAGAACATAAAGGAGAAGATGAAGAGGATAGCCATAGTGTCGAGACAGGGGAGTCGATTACCCTCTACTACTTATCGATATTACCAAGGTGTGAAAGGTAGTCTATCATCACAGTCCCTTGATATTTAATGGTAGGAGTATGGAGATGGCAAACTCAAAAGAGTGGATTGAGCGGATGGAATCAAACTTCTCGATCATCCCTTATGTCTTACTACTTAGGGTATAAGTAGTTGTTAACTAACTGGATGGGAAAGTGAAGCAATGGTGGAAGAGTGTAGGACCAGACGATTTCTCCCAAATAACTTAGGAAGAATTTAAGCATAGTTAAACTCTTTTTTACCATGATAATGATTTTGCAGGTATACAATGATCTTTTATATTATAGTTAACTGTTTTGGAAATTAAGATTATTTTATAACGATGATTAGTTTATTAGTTTTTGGTAAATATGGTTAAGTATTGTTATTAGTAGTGGAATTTTACAGTAGACTAGATCGGGTTTAGTCTCCTAGGTTGGAGATTGGTCTATTAGACCACTTTTTCAAAAAAAAAAACTTGGACCTAAAAAAGGAATTTCAATCTAGAAGAGATGAAAGCTTACAATAGAGGAGAGCTTGTAGCACCTTTCATACATACCATTTGGAAAATATTTTATCAGTTTTGAATTTCATATAAGAACTTCTAGCATCAAATCTACTCATCATTAGTTCTAACTCATCAATTCTCTTAGATCTACACAATATTTAAAGTATATAATTTTACTAGAGAAATAGAGGGGTGGCGTCGAACTCTGTTAGCCTAAAGAAGGGAAGGGCTAACGTCGAACTCCGTTAGCCAAGAAAGGGGTAAAGCCACTATCAAGTTAAGAGAGAATGAGGGAGAAACGTGAAGTAAGAGACATAGAGAATGTTCTAGACAAGGGTAAAAAGGGGAAGGAGAAATAGAGATTTTTAATGAATGAGATTTAATTATATATTAAAATATATAAATATATAGAGGCACACTAGGTCAGACTGGACTAGTTGGTTAGATATGGTAGGCTAGAACCCTGTCTAGGTCTAAATAGACCGGGTTGATCCAATATGTTTGTTTCAGAATGTATTTTTTTGGGCTAGGATCAAGTCGAGTTGCTTCAAATCAAACTAACTGGGTTCTTGGTTTGATACACATCCCTAGTTTTGTCTCTGCTTTTTAATATACTTTCTGGGCTTTTTGTTACATCTGATTGATACTTCGGTGTTTGTATAAGTTGAAATATATTTCTCGTATAATAAATAAATAAATAATAATTCATTTATGGGGTAAAGTAACCATCATATTTTAGCATTTTTATACTGATGTTTACTAGATTTTATAAAAACAATTGTTTCAATAATTCAATGATTTTAATTTGTTTCTTAATTCATTTGATAATAATATTTAAACATATTTTTTACTAATATATAAAATCTTAAGATAATAAAAAATTGAACACTCTAAATTAAAATTAATTATACTAAAAAAATTATAATTTGAAATTACATTTTGGAGGAAGAATAACAAAAAATGGGGTTAATATAATTTTTGGTCCCCTCAACTTTGTATCAATTTTGAATTTAGTTCTTCAACTTTCAAACACAAGGTTTTGGTCTTCTAAGTTTACATTGTTTAAGGCCGTTAGTCCATGTAGCTTTAATAGTGTTAAATTTGCCTACGTGGTACTAACATCGTTAAATATGCTTATTTGGAGAGCTGACTATACAAAATAGGTTAATGATGTATATACTGATATGATGTGGATATATATTTTATTTTTGTAAACAAAAACTAAATCCAAAAGGGAAAAAGACAATAAAAGACCATATGAATTTGAAAATGACAAAATGAGTATATGAACATCCATAAGGACAGATTGGGTAAGAGGTCATTTCTGTCCTTTGCAAATTCAGGTAAAAATGCCAAATTACCCCTGGAATAAATAAAACATATACTAAGGTAGCTACAAGTGATTGCTTTGGAATTTGCAACTCTTACAATAGGATTACAACATGAGTATAGTTTTGACAATTTCCCCTAAGATATTTACAACTCTCTATTACAACGTACTTTCAAGTAAATGCTTTGGGGTTTGTAACTTCTGCAATGGGATTTACAATTTGAGTAATGGTTTTGACAACTTAAGCTAACACATTTACAACTCTATGTATCAATGTAGCTGCAAGTAATTGCTTTGGGGTTTATAACTCTTGCAATTAGAATCACAACATGAGTAATGATTTTGACAATTTCTCCTAAAATATTTAGAACTATTTGTAACAACGTACTTACAAGTAATTGCTTTAGGGTTTGTAACCCCTGAAATGGTATTTATAACATGAGTAGTAGTTTTGACAACTTCCCATAAGACATTTACTACTATGGGGAAAAACGTGCCTACAAGTCATTACTTTGTTCTTTTACCTTCACTTTCCTACCATCATATTTAAATCCACCTTCAACATTATATACAAAGTTTCTACCTACATAGGAAAAATAACCAATTTCCTTTGAAGATGTTGACCCAATATTAGATGTCATTTTATCTACTAACCTGTAACAAACAAAGCATTCATCAAAATGTTTCTCCCCTAACAATCATAATTCAACACTTTACCATATGCCCACAACATAGACTTTAGGATGCAATTTAGTAAATGTCTTGAGGTAATGAAGGTGATAAGGTTTTCAAAGTAGTAGTAAATGTCTTATCTAAAGTTGTCAAACTCATTACTGAAATTGTAAATCCCATTAGAGTAGTAAATGACCCAACTAATTACTTGCACGTAACTTTTTTCACGGAGTGGTAAGCGTCTTAGCTAAAGTTGTTAAAATCATTACTGAAGTTGTAAATCCCATTAGAGTATTAAATGACCCAACTAATTACTTGCACATAACTTTTTCCATAGAGTCATAAATTTCTTAGCTGAAATTGTCAAACTTATTATTGAAGTTGTAAGTACCATTTGAGGAGTAATAAATAACCCAATTATTTAGTTAATGACTTATAGGTAAGTCTTACTATAAATATTATGAGTTATGCGAAAAGCAAAGGGCTGATCATCCACTGGTAACTACTCTTTCCCACTCAATCTGAACGGGTTGAAGAGGAACGCCAAAAGCATTAGACTGCAGAATACAAAAATGGCACCATTCGCATTAATCATATCCATGGGTAAATCAATCTCCTTGCCCCATAAATACGTCTAAGATTTTCATGATTTCTTCTATTACTTTATTAAATTAGTCGAAGCTATAGTAAAAAGTGAAAGTCTTTTGTCCCAAGGTAACCATCAAAATGAACAATGACAATGGTGATTATGGAGGAGTAAAAGAAGAATATTTGTGTCAAAAACTTACCTAAACTTCCTCATTTTCAACTTTAGCTTAGCTAAAGACGTTTCGTGCAAACTTCATCTTCCATGTACACCAATAGTTTCTTATTCACATTAATACCTTAGTATACGTTTCATTTATTATAGGGGTAATTTAGTAGTTTCACCCAAATTTGCAAATAACATATTGAACCTCTTATCTAATATGTTCTTTTAGATATTCATGTACCCATTCTATTATTTTTAAATTCATATAGCTTTTTATTATCTTTTTCTCAATCTAAAACCCATCCCCAAGAAACACTATGAGTGGTTTTTTAGTAAAAGGAGGATTTATTTATTACTAATAACTGTAAAAAGGGAACAACAGAAGCAGCAAATAAAAGAGAAAAAATGGCCTAAGATTACAGATTATCTAAATGCAGGAGGACTGGCGTAAGGACAAGGGTGACAATGATGGCATTCATGGTTGAAAAAGTTGGACGGCATGCGGTGAAAGATTGTGTTCATTCTTTCTTTTCCTTATGGCTTGAAAACTCTCCTCTATTTTTGCATCTCTAACTCGCGTTCTCTCCTCTCCCATCATGGTGTCGCAGTGTTCTCTCCTCTTCACATTGCCGCACCACTTCCCCAATGCTACCATTGTCTTTGTTCTCTAGCTCGCTGCCGTCTATCATCTTCTTCAGCCACCCTTGTCACCGTCACACTCTGACATTTGTCTTCTTCTCCTTCTTAGATCCGCGCTGGTGATGGTCTCTATGGTGGCCGTTAGTAGTTGTTATGTGGCTTATGTTTGATTTACCTTTCAATTTTTGGGTTTGTTTTAAGATTCTTGAGTTTGTGAACCTTTCAATTTATGGGTTTGTTTTCATAGCTTTTTTTATTCCATTTTTGGTTTGGCATGTTAGAAAATAAACATCTCAATCATAGTATAATTAATCCAGACTATAACATGCTCAAATATAAAACCTATAAAACCTATCTAAGGAGAACTGGGATCAAATAGAATACCTATCAAAAGAGAACACTGTCAAATAAACAATAGGTTCTTCCAGCTGGTGATTAGGCACAGCAATGGCAATTTGTTTTCATCCGTCACCAGTGGGGAACCTTTAGAAGAGAGCTGAGATTTAGGTTTCACTCTGGACTCAAAAAGAGATCTCATAGTAAAATTGAATTGTTAATTTCCACTATCAGAAAATTACTCTTAAATAAACTGAGTCAATAACCCACCTTGGACTGGACCCAATGACTACGGGCTACACTCAAAAATATTTATTAATTATCCTAATTAATATCTAAATAGGTTATATAATAAATAAATATCTTACATTCTCCCACTTGACCCGTATACTCAATGTCATTGCCCTGTCTAGGTAAATTGATGTCATACTACAAGAATCAAGGTGAGAAGTCCCCTTTTATCGGGTATTACCTTCTATATATTACAGGTAGCACTATCACTTAATTGGTATCACAATATACATGAACTCAATGTTCATAGGTTCCTGTCTCAATGTTTATCAATTTCAATAACACAAATGTATACAATCATAATTTGAAATGATAAACCACAAAATACAATTTCATTGCTCATACCTCCACTAATCAAAAGTAGGATGAAGTCCCATATGAGGTACATGTGTGATAAAAATGTTCAGCTTCAACCTTTTTGTCAAAGGATCAGCCAACATGTCCAATGTATTAATACGTTCAACAGAAACTTGGCCATCTTAAACTCTCTCTCTCTCAAGCAAAGGAATTTCAGTTTAACAAACTTACTGTGACTTTTATTCCTTTTGTTGTTCGCTATGGCCACCGCAGTTGCGTTATCACAATATATTCTGATTGACTTCTGAATTCACAATCTTAAGCCCAACAATGAAATTTCTTATCAAAATAGCTTGTGAACTTGCTTCAAAACACACAATGTACTCAGCATCGCTAGTAGAAGGAGCCATTTGAGTTTGCTTAGCACTTCTCCCCGATATAACTCATTTTGCCAATAGGAAGATGTAACTATATATAAGTTTGTTCGAGTCTATGCATCCTCCAAGATCTGAATCTGAGTATCCAATTATGTCCAAATAGTTGTTCTCCTGTATGTGAGCATATAGTGTTTAGTGCCTTGTAGGTAGCTAAACACCTTCTTTACAGTTGTCCAATGTGCTTCCCCAGGATTACTATAGTATCATCCTAACATACCCACAACAAAAGTGATATCAGGTTGTATAAAACTGTGTATACATCAAGCTTCCTATCGTTAAGGCATATGGGACCCTTTCCATTTATTTCCTATCAAGCTCAGTTTTAGGACATTGACTTAGACTAAACTTGTCTCCTTTCTCAATATAAGCCATGTTAGATAAACATTTTTGCATTCTGAATCATTCAAGAATTTTGACATCGTAAGCCTCTTGAGGCAATCCTACAAGACATTAGGTTCTATCTCTATAGATCTTTATGCCAATGACATAAGAAGCCTCACCCATGTCTTTCATGTCAAAACTCTTGAACAGAAACTGCTGCACCTCACGCAATAGTCCCAGATCATTGGTAGCAAGTAGTATGTCATCCACATACAAAATTAAAATATGATTTTACTCCCACTAGCCTTGTGGTATATACAATCATCTATGATGTTCTCAATGAAACCAAAAGATGTGATCACTTCATGGAACTTCAAGTATCACTACCGTGAAGCCTATTTCAAACTATAAATTGATTTCTTCAGCTTGCACACCAATTGATCTTTATCTTCTACAATAAATCCCTCAGGTTGTTTCATGTAGATTTCTTCCCCAAGTTCACCATTGAGGAAAGTAGTCTTAATATCCATCTCGTGTAACTCCATATCAAAATGGGCAACCAATGCCATAATATAGAATAAATCTTTCTTAGATACAGGTGAAAAAGTTTCATTATAATCGATTCCTTCCACTTTAGTGAACCCCTTAGCAACCAACCTAGCCTTGTATCTATCGATGTTACCTTGTAAGTTTTTCTTGGTTTTATAAACCCATTTACAGCCAATGGCCTTAGACCCACTAAGCAACTCTACAAGTTCCCAAACATGGTTGTTTGCCATGGAATTCATTTCATCAATCATAGCATCATGCCATAACTTAGAGTTTACACTCTTCACAACCTAAGTAAACGACAAAGGATCATTCTTAATACTTACATCACAATCAACCTCAGCAGGTATGTGTCCATCTTAATTCAACCTCTTGGGTTGAATCAGGTAATGCCGGTCAGGTCTTCTTTCTCTAGTTGACCTCTTTAATTCAACCTCTTGGGTTGAATCAGGTTGCTGAACCATGACATCCTCTATCATATTTTGTGGTGGTTTAACTTGTGTGATAGGTTGACAATCAAGTATGTGTCTATCTTATTCAGCACCATCAACTTGAGCCATAGGGTCTACATCACGTTCAATGTCAATCCCAACAGTAGGATGATCATTAACTATTGATGTCCCCTCATGAATGATATCAGTGGTTTACTCTATGTGATTATCCAATGGATAATTACTCCCACTAATCACATCATTCTCAAGCAACTTGGCATTCCTATACTCTATAAACCTTGTAGAAGGTGGAGAATAATAGAACTTATAACCCTTAGACCTCTCCGTATAGCCTACAAAGTAAGCTCTAATGGTCTTAGGGTCTAACTTCTTATCCTGTGGATTATACACTCTTACTTCCGCAGGACAACCCTATACCTTGAAATGATTTAAACTGGGTTTCCATCCTTTCCAGATTTCAAAGGGTGTCTTAGACACTGCCTTTGTTGGAACCCTGTTCAATATGTATGTGGCTGTCTTGAGTGCTTCCTTCCACAGAGAAGATGGCAATTTGGAGCTACTCATCATGCTCCTAATCATATCTAGCAAGGTTTTATTTCTTCTTTCAGCTACACCATTCATATCAGGTAATCTAGGCATAGTATATTGAGCCAATATACCTTGCTCTCAAAGAAAATCAGCAAATAGATCGGCCGCTTGTCCTTTACTAGTGTATCTACCATAATACTCACCACCACAGTCTGATCTCACGATCTTGATTGGTTTATATAACATCCTCCTTTTCTTATATTTTAGGGACCATTCAGTAGCATTTGGAACCACTTCTAGGGCCATTGAAATCAAATCATACAATCTAGAATTTTACTCCCAGCGAGTACTATTCACTGTGTAAATTCCAGCGGAGTGACCTGACTTTAAAAAATCATAACTAATTCTACAAAACTCAAAATAGAGTGGTTCAAATGCTACTAGAAGCTAACTTAATTTTATTTCAGGTAAAAATAACTCGTTGATCACTCATTGACCATGTCAACATTGGTCAACATCTGAAGTTTACTGTTCCTCCAGCGTCCTGTCCCTGATTCCAGCATTCTGGTCCCAACTTTAATAAATCATATCTTTATGTGTAGACATCCAAATGAGACATTCTATATATCAAATCTAAGCTTAGAATGTCTATTATTTACTGGAAAAATATCATACATTTATTCAATCATTTACTATTGATAATTACAGCTCGAATGTTACTGTCTCACCACGATACATGAATCACATATCAATCATACTAAGCAATTAACATCTCTTCATGTATACTTATCTCCTCCATCTTAAGAAGACCTGCTGTAACTGGATTGATATGGAAGGGGTGAGATTTCTGGGGAAATCTCAGCAGCAAACAGCACTAAATAATGCATGCATTAATGTGAATACTTGTGCTTGCTTGTGAAAGTGTTAACATTGCATAATGTGCATGCTTCCATGTTATATATGAAATACAATTGGCCAAAGTAATCATAGGAACAGAGCTTCATACATAAGCACATATTCAACACAATTCCACAAAGCCATAGCACATCAAGTATAACATTCAATGCATACGAGTTTAGGATAAGTTTACTACCTGACATGTAGCTTTCCTTCTAGCTCTTAGTCTTTGCTCTAAGGTTCATTCTTTCCATAGGTTAAAGCCTATACATAGCATAATAATATCTTCATTATTACTCTATCAGTATAGCTCTATTTAAGTCATGCATAGCTAGGAGTAATATCCTTACTCTGATATTCCTCTAACTTTCTTTCTATCTATAGCTAACTTTATTAATAGAGATATTTCTCTATTCTAACCATTAAGAGCAATCTTCTACTTTATTAGAGCAGGGACTATATAACTTTCTTACCTCATTCCTAAGCTTTGCTCAGTCCCTCGGCTCCTCAAACTGCTCCTGGCTACACCAGAACTCCTTCCTTCTTTCTCTTCCTTCCTTCTTTCTCTTCCTTCCTTTCTTTCTCTTTTTCTCTCTTCTCTCTTATTTCTCTTCCTTTGGCTTGCTTTGGTCGTGGGAATGAAGTGAAAGGGAGTTGTCTATTTATAGGTGAGTGGAGGTGAAATGAATGGTCCAGATTGATTCGTGATGAATGGCTAAGATTGCTTGCTTTCTCAAGAAGCTTTTCCTACATCATCACGATGACATCACTCTCCCTGATGACTCACCACTCATGACATCATCTAGGACACCTCAAGGGACACATCAAGGGTATATGTGGCGAAATGTTGGGCCCTTGGGACACCTTGTCATATCCTAATATTTCCCTATCTGTATAGTACTGATAGTAAAAAGAGGTTTAAGAAGGATTATGATGAAGATCAGAAGAAATGATAAAGGTTAAATGAGTCTTGAAGGAAGAAAGGGACCTAAACGAAAATTGGAAAAGTTTAAAGGCGAAAAGTTAAAGTAGAAACAAAAGTTAGGCCAAAAGTTTTAATTTCCAAAAGTTTAGGGACCTAAATATAAATATCCAAAAAGTTAGGGATATAAATGTAATTAAGAGAAAAGTTCAAGGGCAAAATTGTAATTATAGAAAGATCAGCCTGAAAAGGGTTATAAATGTCGAGAAGTATTTTAGTCCCATATTCTATCAGTAAATAGAGGAAGGTATGCTGGATAATCTGACATGATACAGAAATTTTATTAGGGCTCCAGACAACAGATATTTATCTGATAGTCTAAAAGTTATCTGAAATTTTGTCAGATTTCATGGACTTCAGATATAAGTGGGCAAATTACAGGAAAGTGTGCCCTACAGTGTCAGATATCCTAGATCTAACAGAACTCTGGAAGAAGTTCTGTATAAAAAGTTATTCACATATTAGTGAATTTTGACGGGAGTTTGATAACACCCGTGATCCGATAATGGAACTTATCGGTATGTAAGCCTGGATAGAATGAGATCATATGACCTCATATATAGGCCCATAATGACGCCAAGGAAGGCCCAAAACCCAGGGTACCAGTCTATCAGTATAAGGGGCCAGTGCCAGAAAAAGTGCGAAATTACGAAAATGCCCCTAGATGCCCAGATTGTACCAGGGATGGATGAAAGGCATTTTGGTCATTCTGGACAGGCCAAAAATGTGGTACATAGTATAAATATGATTATATAGAGTTAATATATGCCCTGAGGCAGTACAAGAAGGGGTGAAATGACAATTATGCCCTTAGGGTCAGTACAGTGCAAGAAAGGACACTAAGGGTATTTTGGTTATTTCCCAAGGGATGGATGGCAGATAAATACTCAATCTAACATTTTCAATGGTATGAGAAGCCTAGACATTAATTTTCAGGTTAGAATACATATCCTGGTATATTATAAAAAATTAGGAACAGAACATAGTCTGGTTGTTGTGAAACTGCACCGATCGGTATCGGATTGGACTGGAATTTCTCCAGAAGGTTCCTTACACTATGAGCACGCCACCTAACCCCTTGAGGTGTCCCTTGATGGGTCTGAAATGATGTCATAATTATTATTTTATGAAAAAGTTAAATCCAAGATTAAATGTGGGCCTTTAGATAAAATAGTAACCAAATCAATCTTGGCCATTCATTTTTCTTGGATTTTGGCTATAAATACCCCTCAATTCTGGTTCAGAACCGTAAGCTCATGTACCCTTGGGGAAGCTCTTGCAAAATGGAAACTCAAGCCAAGACAAAGAAGATTCAAGGTTCCAAAGTTCAAGCAAGCTAGAGATTAAAGGTAAGCAATCTCTCCTAGCTTATTTTCCTTTGATTTGGGAGCTTGAACTTAGGGTTTTGATGGGAGAAAAGTTGAGTTTTCTCTAAGGGTGGTGATTCCCAAAGACCTTAAAGAAAAGGGGAAAGAAGAAATTAAAGTTAGAACTATATGATTGAAGCTTAAACAAGCTAGTTAAATGGTTGGTTGTTGAATCAAATTGATATTCTTGACTTTGCCATGGTGTGACCTGTTTGGTATGCACTGTTCATGAGGGAAGGAAATTGAATTTCAATAATTTAATGCTTCCATTGAGTTTGTATGATGATTTTGTGTAGGATTGGAAAGGTTTTGAACCTTGGAAACATTAAAATCTCAAGGTTGTGGTACTGTTCACTCACATGAACAGTGATTGGAATTTCATGATTTTGATGGTTCCAATGGTTTTAAAATAAAAAGTTGTGTGGGGTAAAGTAGAGAAACAAGTATGGGAAGCATTAGAATCAAAATGAGAAATTTTGAAAGAATTGTATGTTTATGTTCAATTCTGTTCAGCAGGCCATGAAGGAGCTGGAATTTCATGATTTGAAGCTCATAAATGAGTTCAAAAGATGAAATTATGTAGGGTAAAGTCAAGACATCAATTGATTCAAGAGCCAAGTGGATTAGTGAATATTAGGGAAAGTTATGACAATAAAGAGGGTAACAAAGTTAATCTTGAACATGGTTGGAGTTCATGAGTCCTAATGAATTATGTGATGAATATGAATGTGTTTAGGACCTTGAAACATCCAAGAACATGTTGGAAAGAGATTGGCATAAAGGTTTATTGGTTGGAAAGCTAGGAAGCAAATGCTAAAGATCAAGAGGAAAACTTAAGTGCAAGGTAGTGAATTTACTTCTTTATGTGCTTGATGTGGTATGCTTTTGTGTTGAAATGTATATGATATTTTAATGATGTTGTGACATGATAAATGATGTTGAATGTGTTATGAATAACATGTTTCCATGGCCATGCACTTTATGTAAAAGTTTGTAGCATGTTGGCATGTCACTAATCAAAGAAAGATTAATGAAATTACATATCATGCATTAGCATCCATCTTGCATATTTAAGTGGTAATATTGGCTACTGAGATTCCCTAGAATCTCACTGTCCCATAACCAACCAATTTAGGTCAAGCATGAAGAAAAGGTATGCATGGAGAAGAGCTAAAGCATGGAAGAAGGAAAGTGAAGTATTTAAGATTCTAGCATATGCTATGCATTTTCCATGTATGTAAATGCCATGTAAGGTGTCTATTTATGTGATAAACTTGTATGTAATAATTATGGCATATGTACATGATGTATATGAATGTTAAGAAGCTTATTTAATGGCTTGTGCATGCTGAAACAACTATTGGAAATGAAAGAAAAGAAACTGAAATGGTAAAAACGTAGGTCCTGAAACAGTTTTGTTGTGGCTTCAGTTTGACCTAGCAAATGAAGGAATTAGTTCACAAAATTTTATGAACATGTAGCACACATCCATATCTTTAAGTTCATAGGTAGAACATTTCATTTTGATGTGTATATCAAGAGAAATGAATTTCCAAAATCAGGGACCAGAAACTGTTTTCAGTGTTTTTGACCAAATGAACAGTAAACTTCAACGAATAAACTGTATCAATTGGCTAATCATTTGGTCTAGAAATTATTTTTTCCTTAAATTTCAAGATGCTATATTCATATATATTTTTGAACCACTTCATTTTGAGTTTTCTAGAATTAATTATGATTTTTTGAAGTTCGTTGCGTAATCTGGAATACCATATGAACAGTAACCCGAGAAAGAGTAAAATCCCATATTTGGCTAATGGACTTCCAAGGTCTTGTAAGTGATTCTAAATGCTATTGAATAGTCCCTAAGACATATAAAAGTAAGGATGTTACACACCTCACTAGCTAACTCAGCCTTTCCAGAGAGTTCCAGAGTCTTTTCCATGAATGGACGGCCTAGATTGTGCCACGTGTCCTCTTGCTTTTCCTCCTTTTCTCGTAATCATGCCATGTGTCCTTTGCTCTTCCTATTTTACTGTAATGATGCCATGTGGTGCCTTGTGGGCCCCATTTATACTATCTCATGATTCTAGATCACTTTACCCAGTTCTATCTTGGACCAGGTCACTTTACTTTATTGAAAAAGCACTAAAACAATATTTTAATGCCTCTTGGGCCCACTTTACTCTTGGGCTACGTTTTTGGGCCTTTAAATATCATCTTGGGTTTCTAACCAAGCCCAAGCACTCTGGTGGCTCGATTTCCAAGAAACATCCTTAGTAAATTACCAAAATGCCCTTACTACCTCTTTAGTACTTCTAGGGGCTTTTCATACCTTACCAGAGTATCTCTCGACCCTGGTCAACTATCCAAATACCCTTTCTTAACTGTCTAACCTTAGTTAAATAATCATAATGCCCTTTGTCTGACTCTAACTCAATGACACAACACAGTGTCATACCTTCAGTGGCATTTTCGTAATTCTTCATTTTTCTTGGTCTTTATTAGCCCTGGCCCACATATTTATCTGAAAATATCATTGGGCCTATAAGGTGCCATTATGGATTCTCTGTATGATCCCCTATCTTTATGGGCTCAATTCTTGAGAAATTCCCCCGAAACCTATTTATCGGGTCTTTTAATCCACTATAAATTCTGTAGTAAATTCTACAGAACTCCTTTTTGAGCTCTGTCAGTTTTAGAAATTCTTATATTAATTATAGAAATTTACTGCCATATTTTATCTGATTCTGAGGTCTAGAGAATACTGTATTAATTTTTCTTCTCTTCAAAAATTAATATAAATCTTTCGAGACCTCATATCAAAACTCTGTGTTGCATCAAACTGATCATCATAATTTTCTATATTTACTGAGACCTCTGCTCAATAAGGTCTAGTAGTATCCCTTTTTCAGGCTATATACTGGGCTTCTAAGCCTAAAAATTAGGATATGATAGTTTCCTAATCTATTTTTCTACTTCTACTTTATATTCCTTGAAAGCATCTAGTGCCTCACTTTTATTATAAAGCATGTAGACATACATGTATCTTGAGTGATCATCAATAAAGGTGATAAAGTACTTTTGACCATGTGCAATCAAATCAGGGCAACAAATATCCATTTTGTATAATTTATAGCAACACAGAACTTCTTTTAGCCCCCTTATGTGATTTATTGGTCTGATTTCCCCTTATGCAGTCAACACAAGAATCAAACTCTAAATGGTTTAAAGATGGAAGAATTTCATCTTTATTTAACTTTTTGATTCTGTCAATAGAGATATGACCCAATCTCCTATGCCACAGGCTATAAGAATTCTCATCGATGACACTTCTCTTAGTACCATATGAAACAGAAAGAGATTGAGGCAAATCAGAAATAATTTTAAACAAGCCATCCATAATAACCAAATTCACAATCAAAACAGAATTCTTTGTTAAAGTCATAAGTTTCTTAGAAATAACTAGATGATAATCAAATGGAATGAGCTTTTACATAGAAATCAAATTCCTTTTGTAAGAGGGAACATAAAAAACATCAAAAAGTTCCAAAAGATGATTGTTTGAAAAAGTTATGCGAAAAGTTCCAATGGCTGTCGATCTCCTCTCCCACTGCCTGAAATGACAGTTTCCTCATTGGGATGTGGAGACCTGCTTGACAAAAAGCCCTGTATGGTAGTCAAAATATGGATCATCAAACCAGTGTCAATCCACTAAGTGTCATCATTAATGCTAGAAAAGTTAGACTCAAAAGTAACACACGATGAAAGCATACCTCTCATTTCTATAATATGTTGCCCCACATTGCCAATACCTGTAAGCCTCACAGCACATAATTCAGACATGATGGCACCACCCATCTACTCATCTCTTAGCTTGAATTGCTTATCTAAGACTTCCATGTATCCCTTAGCTGTGTCGCACTTAGGGACTACTGTCCTAATGCTCCTAGTGATCCTTTATTTTATAAGCAGAAAAGATGAGCGATTACTCCACTCCCACATATTATACCTTTCCTTTGCCTCTTTGTCATCGGAGGCATCATTAGGTCTTAGAGGTTTATCAAACCTCAAGGCATAACCCAAGTCCAAGAAACTGAGCTACAGCAAAATATCGTCTCTCCAGTTAGCATAGTTAATGTTGCCATCTAAGATTGTTTTGTTGCTAACATCATCCATAATCCTGGGAGCAGCAATTGGATCTGTAAAATGAGAATAGACAAACCCACAAATAAGCTCACAGTAATAATTTGAAGCAGACACAAGTCACTATACCATGTATGCATGCTTAGCTCAAATGCAGCATGCAAGCAATATAAATACATATTACCAATATCTACCTGTGGGTAAAGACATTAGCATAGCCATGTATTTATCTCATGTGGTGGAATTATAATGCATTCATAATTTTCCAATACCTGTGGGTTAATTAGAAAATAACGAAGACATTCTATCCCGCCCTAATTAAATGTATAATTATGAAAATCTACCTATGGGCAAAGATAAATCATAGCTATACATTTAATTACAAATGATATTTCAAATCCAGATATGATTAATCAATGCATGCAACAGATTTAATAAACAAGGATGCTATAGCTACTCCTCAAAGAATTGTACGCTAACCACAAATATCATTCATGTGCATTGAAAATCCAAATATGCACAACTTAATGGAGAAATTAATTCTCCCCGTAATTAAATGTACAATCATGAGATATCTACATGTAGACAAAGATAAATCATAACTATACATTTAATTATTATTGATATTTTAAGTCCATATGTGATTAATTAATGCACAAAAAAAAATAAATAAGGATGATGTGGCTACTCCTCATAAAACTGTATGCTAATCACAAATATCAATAACGTGCATATAAATCCAAATATGCACAACAGAATGGAGCATTTAATAACTTAATTTAATCAACAAAAATGACTAAATAATTTAATTAAAATTCTCCCACTATTTCATGCACCCAAAAATGTCTAATAAATTAATTTCAACTCAAAAGATTTTTATAAAAAAAATAAACAGTTAATTTAATTGCAAGGGAGAAATTAATAGGCAATTAAATAACATAAAAATTAAAATTTTATAAATAGATTTTTTTAAAATTAAAATAATAGAGAAATTAATTAAAACATTTACAGTGCATGAAATAATAATTAAACTTTTTTGGAAAATCAAATTAAATGGCCAAAAATAATTTTTTGGAAATAAAACCAAGTGGCCCATATACAAAAGTCTAAACATAGGGCCCAAAATAATTTCTAGAAATAAAAACTCAAAAATCAGGCCCAAAAATATTTTCTGAAAAAAGGGAAAAAAACAACAACCCAAAACTCACGTCGGCCCAATCTGTTTTTTTTTTTAAAAAAATGAGATGGCCCAAAAACGTAGGTCAAGAGAGCCAACCCAATAATACACATATATATATTCGGATAGCATATACAGATTTTAAGGAAAAGAAGAAAAATATGCTTTTTGGCCCAACAAAATCTTCTCAATAAATTGGCCTAGAACGCAAAGAAGCCAATCAAAATAAAACACACACATATATATTGAGTGCTCAAAATGATGGCCCAAAATTGAAATTACCCAATTTTTTTTATTAGAAGCATACGACCTAAATGCATGCAAGTAGGGCTGAATCAGATCCTCCACACTTAGTGCCTGATATCGTGAGTCCCAATCTGCCACATTTATACAATCCCAAACTCGCCTTTGATAACTTCTTGCTACTCCAATTTGATAGCTTCCAATTTTTATTTCCCCTTTCCATATGAGGGTGATCTCTCACGACTCTCTCTCGCCACTCGCCAGTGATATACAAAACAACAAAGGTTAAAAGAAAAAAAATAAATGATCTTTAGATATCCTTATATTTCATATTCATCTCATATTGTTATTCATGAGAATAAAAAATTAACATGCAAGGCAAAGGTGATATTAAACCAGGCTCTGATACCACATGTTAGAAAATAAACATCTCAATCATAGTATAATCAATCCAAATTATAGCATGCTCAAATATAAAACCTACATGAGATGTAGCGGAAGACTTAAAGTTACATCTCGCCATTAGCTTGATTGATCTGAGGATAACTGGGATCAAATAGAATGCCTGTCAAAAGAGAACACTATCAGATAAACAACAGGTTCTTCCAGCTGGTGATTAGGCACAGTAATGGCAATTTGTTTTCAGCCGTCACTAGTGGGGAACCTTTAGAAGAGAGCTGAGATTTAGGTTTTACTCTGGACTCAGAAAGAGATCTCATAGTAAAATTGAATTGTTAATTTCCACCATCAGAAAATTAATCTTAAATAAACTGAGTCAATAATCCACCTTGAACTGGGCCCAATGACTACGAGCCACACTCAAAAATATTTATTAATTATCCTAATTAATATCTAAATAGGTTATATAATAAATATCTCACATGGCATCAATAGAGAGAGGAATAATCAAGAGAGGCTGAGAGGAAGATTTTATAATTTGAGTTTATGGGTTTGTTTTCAGATTTCTGATTCATTTTTTTTTGTACTGGTAGTAGATTTTTAATTTAATTTTCAAGTTATGGTTGTGGCTCTTGTTCATGGTGATTGGTAATTTCAATTTTCAAATGCACGCACAGTGTTTCTTGTGGGTGTGTTTTAGATTTATTTTTTTTCTTTTTTTTAAATAATATATATATATATATATATATATATCCATGTCAATATATGCATCTACCTATTTTATATCATCAGCTCTTCAAATAAACATATTTAACAGTATTATGCCACATAGAAAAATTTAATACTGTTAAAACTACATGGATTAATAGCTCTAAATGATATAAATTCAAAAACTTAAAATCTCGTATTTAAAAGTTAAATGATCAAAATTAAAATAGATGTAAAATTGAGAGACTAATAATTATATTAACCTCTAAAAAAAAGCGTACGTGGATGTTTTCAATTCCAATACCATAAACTTGTTTCTCTCATCTATCCTCCCTTCGATCCTTCCAATGTTAGGCTCCTACCTTATCATTTTCTATCATTTGGTTCTACCAATATTTTTATAAATATTATTAAAAAATTATTTCATTAGTCTAATTTCACTTAATTTTTAATTTAATCCCTATATTTTTTTCTTTTTATTAGATAATATAGTTTCCTCAATACAACCATTAATCTTTATATTTATAATATGTTAATTAAGACTAACATGGATACCGATTAAGCAATATGTAAATTTTTACAAAATAAAAAAAATAAATAAAAATATTTATTTATTATCAAAATAAAAATAAGAAACTTATTATACTCATAATCATCTTTTTATAGATATACACACACACACATATATATATATATATAATATTTAATTTAATTGATTTTATTTTATTTAAATCATATAGTAAAATTATTTTAAGTTCATTCTAAGAGTCTCATCCTCAATCACTAACTTCATTTGGCTTATAAATTAATAAATTATTAGTATAGAAAGTAATACGAAAAATTATAAAGCACATGATAAAAGGAAAATTAATTAAAAATGATGTAAAATTTTAAAGGTGGTTTGGCATGAGGGATTTAAAGAAAAGGGAAAGGAAGGAAAAAAATTTTTGAATTAGATTTATAAAAGTTAAAGCACTGTGGTTAAAAGTTTTTAATTAATTTATCTTATATTTTTTTCTTTATTAGAATTTATAGCCCCACTTCTTTAATTGTTTTTAATTTAACTTAAAAAAAAATATTTTCCTTTACCTTCCTTCTAGACCCTCGTACCAAACAACATCTAAGGAGTTAGAGATTAATTTTTGTTTTAATGTAGTATTCAAAGATATTGACGTACGTAGGCCATAACTTTATTTTATTTTCCTTCTTCCTGTTTTTGGTCAGTACAGTCCATCATCACAGGTCATTCCCATTAGAGCCATTCACACCCACCAAGGGCGATGGATTCAAGAGTCACTTCGACTTCATTATCATTATCTCTATCTATCTTATCTTCTCCGTCTGTGTGAAATCTTCTTCTTCTTCTTCTTCCCATCATCACCGGTCATTCCCATTAGAGCCATTCACACCCACTAAGGGCGATGGATTCAAGAGTCACTTCGACTTCATTATCATTATTTCTATCTATCTTATCTTCTACGTCTGTGTGAAATCTTTATGGACCTGATGTTCCTCGTCTCTCCCTTACAGCTAGATACTGTTTTTTCTTCAATTCCCTCTTTTAATTTAATTTTCTTCTTCACAAGATGATAACTGATGAATGATGATGCTGTTGGAAACTTGGAATTTACTGTTATGTCCTTCAAATAATTTTTCTTTCTTTTATTGTCCTTGTTTTCAATGCCATCATGGAGGTTTTTGTTCTTTTTTGGTTTATTGGGCAAATCATCATGGAATTCCTTATCAGTATTGTCTTGGCATGAGCTTTTTCATCGAACATTCTCACATAATCCAAATGTGACTGAAATTTCGGTGCAAAGCCATGAAAGAATTCGTAGAGTGCATTTTAAGATAATCAGACTCCATGGGGCATAGAAAAATGGTCTGATCATTATTATAAGCTACTCATTTATATTCTAAATATAAAAATTAGACAAAGAGTCTATTTTAATTATAATTATAAGATATTAATTCACTATGTGTCACAACTCTTAGGATTACAATTTCTTCTAAAAAATATCTATATATGATTACACATCTTAAGGAGTTTAAATGCATATGATAAAAATATGTATTTTATGGAAACTAACACACAATATTTATAATTTTAACTTAACTAACTTCTTTAATCTACCCAAATTAGTTAAAAAAAATATTATATTAAGTATATGAGTTAGTATATTTTAGAAGAGATAAATGTTCCTGATGATAGAAATAGTTTTTTTAATTATGTTTTTTTATTTATTAGTCTTTTTTATTAAATGACATGATATTAATTGTGTCACTTTTTTGTCATTCAAACAAATTTTATACCAAAGACATTTTAGTTGGGAAAATCCCTAAAAAATATCACATGAATTCTAGAATTTTAAAAAGGGCATGTGAATATATGAAGGATAAATTAATTATAAGTATCAATTTAAGATTTTAATATTTATGGGACAAGATAGAACTACCTTGAGTTGTAGACATTGATTAAACTAGTAATGAAATTTACAACATTTGTACTGATTTTAATTATTTTGATAACATGATTAATTACTCCCTTTAACAAATTAGTATTTCACGTAATATATTAGATTGTTGGCGTTGACTACATTAGTAATAAAATTGACAACATATGTAATAATTTTAACAATTTTAATAGTGAAATTGGCTACTCTTTTTAACAAGCTAGTGGTTCCAATAATTGTATTAGATTATAGGGTATTGACTATATTAGTATCAAAACTGACAATAGGTATAATAATTTTAACCATTTTATTAATGAGATTGACTATTCCATTTAATAACTTAATGATGCAAATAATAGATTGAGTTGTGAGTATTGACTGCACTGATAACGAAATTGACAATATGTGTAAAATTTTAATAATGAGATTACCCACTCCTTTTAAGATGTTAGTAGTTCAAGTAGTTATATTAGATTATGGGGTAGTTCCATCTTTTTTTATAAATATTGAAGTCCAATGTATACTTTTATATATTCACATGTCCTTTTTATAATTTTAAATTTTAAATAGTATTTTATGGGATTTTCCCTTTTCAGTTAGTCAGTTTACCGATTTATTTTTTACTTAATTAGTTTAGTTTTTTTTGTTAAAATTAATTTAGTTATTTTATTAATGGCCTTATAATGTTTTAAGCTATAAGAGTGTACTGTTTCTTTGTTTTTTGTTGTTGTAGAGTGTACTGTTTCTTTTACAAGCACATAAATAGGTGTTTTTTATTTTATTGAAGCGGTAAAAAAATTAAGTGAACAAAAAAATTAGATCGAATCCGGTAAATAAAAAAGTAAAAGAAATTAAAAACAATTATATTCGTATACTTCTGAGTTGTATAATTCCATATAGGTTTTATATTTTTATCAAAACAAAAACTATATTTTATATTGATGATTCTAATTTTATTAGTTTACATTTTTCTTCACTAAATAAAATTATCAAAATAAGAAAATTGTAGGAGATATGAGAAGTTAATGAGGAAAGATCATAGGAATCAGAATTAATTGAGAGAAATCACAGGAATTAATGAGAATTAGAATTAATTGGGAGAAATAATAGGAATTAATAAGAATCATAATTAATAAGGAGAAATCACAAGAATTAATGATGAGAGATTAGAGGATATTTAATTGTATTTAATTACCTGATTTTATTCTATAAATCTCACATTTTTGGGATCAATTACATGTATATATACAACATATTATATTATTAAAATATACAAAAATATTATATAGAACCTCTAATTGTTTTATATCTATCTCCCTTGCTATCATTAGTATGTCAACCAATATGGTATTAAAACAGATAATCCGATCTGCAAATTTTTCTAGCGCGGAGTCTGACGACCTTGTCGTGTCTGATGGTGGGTCACGTCCAAACTCAGCTAAAGTCACTAGTCTTGAAGGGTCAGTCATCCTCATTGTTCTAAAAGATATCAACGGCGAAAATCAATCTCGTAAACAATCAATTGCGACTGTGGTACAACGCAGTAATTTCTTTAAAGCCCTTACAACCATTAAAGGTAAACATACTGGTCCCTATTGGATAATAGACTCCGGTGCCTCTGATCATATGACTGATGATATCTCACTATTTGCAAATTATACTCCTGTCAAGTCATGCCTCATAGTTAAAATTGCTGATGCTTCAGATTCTCTAATGGCTGGTAGTGGTACCATTAATATTTTTGCTACACTAACATTTCATGATGTATTACATGTTCCAAAGTTGAAATGCAATTTGTTATTTGTGAGCCAACTGACAAAACAGGAAATATGTCGTGCTAATTTCCTAGCTATTCATTGTGTTTTTCAAGATCGGTTCACAGGGACGACGATTAGCATTGCTAAGAAGTTTGATGAGTTGTATTATCTGAATGACTGTCATAATGTAGTTCCTTATTCTTGTAATAACTGTCTTTCCCTAGAGCTAGTGAGTTGGAATTAGGGCACAAAAGATTAGGGCATTCAAATTTTTAATATATGTGTAAGATGTTTCCTTCAATTTGCTAAACTAGAAATTCAGACTTTTATTGTGATTCATGTGAATTTGCAAAATATCATCGAGTTTCCTTCCCCAGTACTTTATATCATCCATCTAAACCTTTCTCAGTTATTCACAGTGATTTGTGGGTTCCATCCTGTGTTCCCAATCGTACCCATTCTAAATGGTTCATGACCCTCATTGATAACCATACTCGTGTTAGTTGGGTTTTCCTCTTAAAGAATAAAACTAACTATGTCAAATATTCATTGATTTCTTCCATATGATCCATACACGTTTCAATACAAAAATTCAAACTCTCCACATCGATAATAGTACCGAGTACTTTAACTACCAGTTATCCACATTTCTTAAATAACAAGGTATCACTCATAAAAGTTCTTGTCCTCATAGTCCTCAGTAGAATGGTATTGCAAAATGCAAACATAGACACATTCTCAAAACTGCTAGGACCATCCTCTTTAGTAGCAATGTTCCTACCTACCATTGGGACGACGCTATCCTCACTACTACCTTCTTAATCAACCACATGCCCTCCAAACCTTTGTCCTTCCAAACCCCTCTCCAAATCCTTCACCACTATTTTAATCTACCATATCTTGAAAATACCTTACCACTAAGAGTCTTTGGGTATACTACCTTTGTTCACCTCCACCATACCCATAAACTGGAACCTAAAGCCCTCAAGTATATTTATCTAGGGCCTGTTGGGACTCAAAAAGGGTACAAATATTTTGATCCCACTTTTAAATGCCTCTATGTCACTTGTGATATCACCTTCCATGAAAATGTTCCTTCCTTCGATTCAGGGGGAGACTTGGAGTGAATCTCAAATAGATACTAAATCTACAAACCCCCAACATGAACTTGATCAAATCTATGTCCTTGAGGAAACTATACATGAGGTGCTAAGGAAAGTGAATAAGACACTAGTTTAGGGTGAGTGCCTAAAGAAAGTGAAGAAAACACTAGTTCAGGGGAAGACACCAACAGGCGAGGCCAAGTCTATATCCACTATAACATGAATATGAATATGATAGGTAATACACCACAAGTAACTGACACACACAAAGAGTCTGAACTAAGAGCAGGTCTAAACCATGAGGAGAAAAATGAGGATCTTGATCTACCAATAGGCATAAGGAAGCAACTAAGGTCATGTACCATGTCATATCCTAATTTTTCCCTATATGTATAGTATTGATAATGGAAAGAGGATTAAAAAGGATTATGATAAAGATCAGAAGAAATAATAAATGTTAGATAAGTCTTGAAGAAAGAGAAGGACTAAAACATAAAGTAGAAAAGGTTAAGGGTAAAAAGTGAAAGTAGAAACAAATGTTGGGCCCTTAAGTTTAATTTTCAAAAGTTAAGGAACTTAAATGCAAATAGCCAAAAGTTTAGGGGTTTAAGTGCAATTATTCAAAAGTTCAGGGACCTAAATGTAAATATGAGAAAGTTGAGCCGAAACAGGCCAAAAATGCCCGGAATCATATCAGACCCAAATTTTACCAGTACATAGACAAAAATATTCCGGTCAGTTTAATGCAACACAGAATTTTGATTTAAGGTCCCGATTAATTGATATAAATTTCTAAAGTCAGAAGAATTATTGTAGTATTTTTCAGACTTCAGAATCAGATGAAACTTTACAGAAAATTTCTATATTTACTATAAGAATTTATAAAATTGACAGAGTCAGAAAAGGAATCCTGTAGAATTCTTACGGGATTTTACAGTGAAATAAAATACCCGATAAATAAGATCGGGAAAGTTATCTTGTGAATTGGGCCAGAACGGTAATAAAGGCAATAAGCTCATATTAAAGCCCAAATGGTGCCATCATAGGCCTAATAAGGTAGTGAGACAGTTAAGTGAGCTAAAGACCAGAGTAGTGCAGGAAAAGTGTAAAATTACGAAAATGCCCCTAGATGCCCATACTGTACCAGTGAAAGATGGAGGTCATTATGGTCATTCTAGATAGGACAAAAACATGGGACATAGTATAAATATGATTATTTAGACCTAGTATATGCCCTGAGGTAGTATAAATAGGGGTAAAATGACAATTATGCTTTTAAGGCTAGTATAGTGCAAGAAAGGACACCAAGGGTATTTTAGTCATTTTCCAAGGGATGGATGGTACATAAATATTCAGTATATCATTGTAAATAGTATGAGAAGCCTAAAAATTGATGTCCAGGACATAATACATATCCTGGCATATTATAAAAAATTAGGGACAAAAAACAGTCCGGTTGTTGTGAAACTGCTCCGATTGGTACCGGATTGGACTGGAATTTTTTTAGAAGCTTCCTTGCATGAAAATGGTGCCACATACCCCCATGAGGTTCCCATTGATTTGTCCTTTATGATGTCATAATTATTCTTTTTAAAAAAGTTAAATCCAAGATTAAATGTGGACCTTTAGATCAAATAGTAATCAAATCAATCTTGGCCATGGATTTCCACCAAGATATTTCTATAAATACCCCCTCAAATCTGCATCCAAACCATGTCTTGTCAACCCTTGTGGAAACTCTTACAAAATGAAAACTCAAGCCAAGACAAAGAAGATTCAAGGCACCAAAGTTCAAGCAAACTAGAGATTAAAGGTAAGTAATTTCTCCTAGCTTATTTTCCTTTGATTTGGGAGCTCGAACTTAGGGATTTCATGGAAAAAATTTGAGTTTTCTCTAAGGTGTTGTGCTAAACCTTAGATGAAAGGAAAAAAGAAGAAATTAAAGTTAGAGACGTATGATTGAAGCTTAAACAAGCTAGTTAAGTGATTGGTTGTTGAATCAAGTTGATATTTTTTACTTTGCCATAGTGTACCCTGTTTAGTATGCACTGTTCATGAGTGAAGGAAATGGAATTTCAATGATTTAATGCTTCCATTGAATTTATATGATGATTTTGTGTAGGATTTGAAAGGTTTTGAACCTTAAACATTAAAATCTCAAGATTGTAGTTTCTGAAATTCTTCACAATTACTGTTCACTCGCATGAACAGTGATTAAAATTTTATGATTTTAATACTTTCAATGGTTTTAAAATGAAAAGTTGTTTGGGGTAAAGTGGAGAAACAAGTATGGGAAGCATTAGAATTAAAATGAGAATTTTTGAAAGAGTTGTATGCATATGTTCAGTTCTATACAGCAGGCCATGAAGGAGCTAGAATTTCATGATTCTAAGCTCATAGATGGATTCAAAAAAATGAAATTGTGTAGAGTAAAGTCAAGATATCAATTGTTTCAAGAGCCAAGTGGATTAGTGAAGATTAGAGAAAGTTATGATAATAAAGAGTATAACAAGGTTAGTCTTGAACATGGTTAGAGTTCATAAGTCCTAATGAATTATGTAATAAATATTAATGTATTTAGGACCTTAAAACATCCAAAAAGATGTTGGGAAGTGATTGACATAAAGGCTTCATGGTTGAAAAGCTAAGGAGCAAGTGCAAAAGATCAAGAGGAAAGTTTAAGTGCAAGGTAGTGAACTTACCTCTTTATGCGCTTGATGTGGTATGCTTATGTGTTGACATGTATATGTTATTTGAATAATGTTGTGACATGATAAATGATGTTGAATATATTGTGAATAACATATTTTCCATGGCCATGCACTTTATGTAAGAGTATATAGCATGATGGCATGTCACTAATCAAAGAAAATTTAATGAAATTACATATCATGCATTAGCATCCATCTTGCATATTTAAGTGGTAATATTTGCTATTGAGATTCCCTAGAATCTCACTCTCCCATAACCAACCAATTTAGGTCAAGCATGATAGAAAATGTATGCATGGAGAAGAGCTAAAGAATAGAAGAAAGGAATAGAAGTAATTGAGATCCTAGCATATGCTATGGATTATCTATGTATGTAAATTCCATATAAGGTATTCATCTATGTGATGAAACTATTTGTAATACTTATAGCATATGTACATGATGTATATGAATATTGAGAAGCTTGCTTATGCATGCTGGAACATTTATTGAAAGTAAAAGAAAGGAAACTGAAATGGTAAAAATGTAGGTCCTAAAGTAGTTTTGTTGTGGCTTCAGTTTGACCTAGCAAATGAAGGAATTATTTCATGAAATTTTACAAGCTTGTAGCGCACATCTAGAGATTTAAGTGCATAAATAGAACGTTTTATTTGGATGTGTATATCAAAAGAAATGAATTTCCAAAGTAAGGGACTAGAATCTATTTTCAGAATTTTTGACCAAATAAACTGTAAACTTTGCCGAATAAACTATATTAATTGACAAATCATTTGGTTTAGAAATTATTTTTTCCTTAAATTTCAGGATGTTAGCTTCATGTAGCTTTTTTAACCACTTCATTTCAATTTTTCTAGAATTAATTATGATTTTTTGAAATTTATTGCATAATCTAGAATACCAAATGAATAGTAACCTAAAAAAGAGTAAAATTTCAGATTTGGCTAATGGACTTTCAAGGTCTTGTAAATGGTTCCAAATGCTACTGAATGGTCCCTAAGATGTATAAAAGTAAGGATGTTACATACCAGACATCATATACAGAGGTTTGTTTTATATCATGCTTTATCATCAAAAAATTGTGCTTTCATATCTCACCTTGATTAGATCAGGATACCAAAAAGTATAAATGAAGCATTTGATAACCCTGAATGGAGAAAGGTAGTTATTGAAGAAATGAAGGTCCTTGAAAGCAACAAAATATAGGAAATAGTTCAACTACCAAAGGGCAAGAAAGTTGTAGGCTGCAAATGGGTATTCACCTCTAAATATCATGCTGATAGGAGCCTTGACAAATACAAAGTGAGATTAGTGGTAAAGGGTTTCATCCAAGTTTATGGTATAGACTATACCGAGATATTTGCACTAGTGGCCAAGCTAAACACTATCAGAATCCTTTTTTTACTTGCTACAAACTTAGATTGGCCATTGCACTAAATTGATGTAAAAAATAATGCATTCCTGAATGGGGAATTAAAAGAAGAAGAAGCCTCCAGGGGTTCCCCAGAAAAAAAAGGAAAATCAAGTGTATAACTGAGAAAATCATTGTATAGTTTAAGACAATCCCCTCGAGCATGGTTTGATAGATTTACAAAGGCACTAAAAGCTCAAGATTATACACAGGGATAGAGTGACCACACTTTATTCTTCAGACATCAAAATGGGAAGATTGTGGTATTAGCAGTATATGTTGATGACGTTGTTCTCACAGGTGATGACCCAACAGAGATTGATAAGATAAAAAAGGCACTAAATAGGGAATTTCAGGTTAAAGACCCAGAAAACAAGAAATATTTCCTAGGTATGGAAGTTGCTAGATCTACAAGGGGAATCAACATCTAGCAGAAAAAATATATAATAGATCTCCTAAAAGAAACATGTATGCTAGGCTGTAGACCTAGTGATACTCCTATATAGACTAATAAATCAGGGATGATAAACATATGGGGAGGCAGTAGATATGGGAAGATACCAGCGTATAGTTGGTAAGTTAATCTACTTATCACATACTCGATTAGACATTGTTTATATTATTAGTGTGATGAGTCAACATTCTTATGACCCTAAGCAAAAGCACTTGAATGAAGTCTACAGGATTCTTAGATATTTGAAGGGTTCTCCTGGATTGGGTCTCTTATTCAAAAAATCCAATAGCAGGAATATGGAGATATTGACGGATGCAGACTGGGTAGGAGATCAAGATGATAGGAGATCCACCTCAAAATATGTTACTTATGTCTAGGTGAATTTAGTCACATGGCGCAGTAAGAAACAAAGTGTAGTTGCTAGAAGCAGCGCTGAAGCTGAATTCAGAGCTATAATATTTGGAATCTGTAAAGGTCTATGGGTAAAATGAGTACTAGAAGAATTGTGAATGCTAATATAACTGCCCATTAGATTGCACTCAGACAATATGACAGCGATCAATATGTCACACAATCTAATCCAACATGACAGAACAAAGCATGTAGAGATAGATAGATATTTCATACAAGAAAAGATTGATGTTGGGACAATTGATCTCAAGTATATTCTCTCAAAAGAACAGATAGCAGATGTACTTACGAAGGGATTGACTCGAGATAAGTTTGAGTATCTAATTGGCAAGTTGGACATGATTAATATCTACACTCTAATTTGAGAGGAATTGTAGGAGATATGAGAAATTAATGAGGAGAGATCATTGGAATCAGAATTAATTGGGAGAAATCACATGAATTAATGATAATCATAATTAATAGGGGGAAACCACAAGAATTAATGAGGAGATATTAGAGGATATCTAATTGTATTTAATTACCTGATTTCATTATATAAATATCATATTTTTTGGGATCCATTACATGTGTATATACAGCATATTATATCAGTGAAATATACAAGAATATTATACAGAACCTCTCTTTGTTTTCTATCTATCTCCCTTGTTATCATTGGTATGTCAACCAATAAAAATAAAATTTTTAGTTGCCAATAAACATCTGTTTTTTTTGGGCGATTATGAAACATGCCACTTTTTGTTAATAATTAGAGCGGCTTTCTAAAATAAAATAATAATTAGAGCGGGTCATAATTTGCAATAGCTTAGTCTAAATAGTCCCGTAATTTATAATTTTAAATCATATAATTATTTTTTTTATGTTTACTTATATTGTGTCCTGTACAATATAGCCAGTTGCACAAATAGAAACTTATAAATAACGTAGCTTTTAATATATTTAGTTAAAGTATACGATAATTTTTTATATTTAGATCAAGTTTTATTTTAGTTTGTTAAATTGTAATATATATTTTTTAAATTTAAAAAATTGAAATAAAACTTGGAGCAAACGTATATACTTTAAACATTATATTTATTAAATTGATACAATAGATATGAATAATTATTAGAGTGAGTCTTTTGCTTTGGGCTGCACAAAAAAAATTATAATGTTAATGACTAATGAATAGTTATCAGAGTGAGTCTTATGCTTTGAGCTGCAAAAACAAATTATAATGTTAAAATATGATACTAAAAATAAAAATAGGGGCATGCTTTATCGCAAGGGTATTCAATTTTTTTTTCTTGTTACACTAGCATAGACCCCCAATATGTTACATTTGAAAAATGTTATTTTGACTATTATACTTAAAAATAAATTTTATGGGCATTATATATAAATAATAACAAATTATATTCTGCTTAAAAAGATAACAAAAATTCATTATCAATTATCTAATAATAATTAAAATATTTAATTTTACACCTCCTATCTTAAATGTAAAAACTAATTAGGTGATTCATTTTGATCATAGATAAAGATCTAAATTCACTTTTTTATTGAAATTTATAATTTTATCACTAAAATGTATTTATTCATTCATATTTAAGGAATTTTTCATCAATTATTAGTGCAAATACAAATGACTAAAGAAATTATTTTAAAAAAATCAATCACTATTTTTTTAAACAAATAACTAACTTAATTAGTTATTTTGAAATCCTATAAATTAGTTATTTTAAAACCTTATAAATTAGTTATTTAACCCCTTATTAAGGTATAGAGTAGAAGTGAAAATAGGTCATGTATTTATTTGATCTACTTTAAGCCTAATCTAACCTAATTCGGTAAATATTCTATGCTTAGGCTTAGGCCTATTGCTAGGTCTATTTAGGTAAATAGGCCATGCTTATTTAGCTATTTTTTTAAAATTTGTACTACTTATGTAATATAATTTAAATTAATTTTTTTAAAAATTTATAAAATTGTTAACTTAACTTTAATCCTAAATTTCACATTTTATCATCTCTCTCTTTTCTCTTCTATTACTTAAGATAGCAATGCTAGCCTACTCCCTCTCCCTTTATTTGTGTCATTAGATAAAGTATAATAATTGTTGTATATAAGTTTATTTTAGTGATACACAAATGAAATATAATCATCTCAATAGATAAGTTTGTCCCAACTTATGTAGAAAAGATAAAAAAAAGTAAAATTTAGCATTATCTTCCTTTTCATGCTCATTTGATTTATTTTGTTGGAGCTATCTAATAAAAAAGAAATTATATTGAAGTCTAAAATTATTTGGTGTGACCATGATGAATTTTTACGATTGTTTCTATCATTATTAGAAACAAATTGTTACATTAGTATTATTGTAAACTTGTAATGAATAGAATTTTGTTATTTTAATGTATGTAATATTTTTTTTAGTATCAAAACTTATTTAAAACAGAAGGTAGAATTGATAACAAAAAAAATATAATTTTTTAAATAGGTTTGATATATTATATATAAAATAAAGAGACATAGACTTTTAAACCTATTTAAATATTTACATTTTAAATAGATCTTTAAATAAGTTCTCAGGGCTTATTAGGCCTTTTGAAGGTTCAAATTTGAGCCTAAAAATGCCTATATAGACTCGTGCATTATATCTATAATATAGGTCTAGGTATATTTAACTAAAAGTTAATCTAGCGTATTTCTACCAATAGATTAGAGGAGTATTTTATTTCCCTTATTTTCTTTAAGAGGCTGTTTGGTATGAAGAATTGGAGAAGAGGGCAGGGCAAGGAATATTTTTATGAGCTTGATTTAAAAAAATTGAAGAAAAGATGTTATAAAATTTCAATAAAAAAAATAAATAAAATGAAAGAGTAAGAAAAATTAATTAAAAAATTTAACTTCACTTCTCTAATTTTTTTAAATTATATTTATAAATATTTTCCCCCTCCCCTCTAAATCCTCCGTATTAAATAGCCATTGCACAATTTGCAAAGTCCCCAAAATCAAATATTGGTATCACCAAGCAAAAGCACAAGTGCACAACAAAGTTTAAAATCGCAACGATCATCACAGTAATTGATCCTCAAAATGAATTTTTCTAATAAAATTTATATTTTATATTGACAACTAAAGATAAGAAAAATGCGTTATAATTGATTCATTGTTTTTATTATAAATTTATATTATGGTTAAAAATTTATAATATCATAGAAATTTAAAATTTAATCTTCAAAAAATTTTAAACCCTACTTTCATTTTTGAAAAGTTTTAACTATTATAGTGTAATTAATCAATAATTCTATTAATGTGTGACTCAAAATATTTTAAGAACTAAATTAAAATTACTAATGATGGGTTATAGACGAAGAAATTAAAAATACTAAAATTTCAGTCTAAATCTATTTTTAATGATAAAAATTTTAAGATATGGTAGATGATTGATAGTTATATAAAATTTTCAGCGCATAACAAGCAACTCATTTTTAATTGTCTCGCGCGCAACGTTGTTGAATGCAGTAATTGCTTGAGTGAAAATCACTGATTCTACAAAACAAAGATGGGAAATCCCACAAGAAGTAATTCCTCGTGTTCTCCTCACCGTTCCCTCTCTCAACATCAGCATCCCTCACATTCACAATACTCCTTGTTAGATTCCAATTCTGCCATCGTCTTCACCCTCTACAATACCCACCCCTTTTGGGTTCACGCTCTCTAGCAAATCCTCAAACGACAACATCTTCGACGCTTCTCCAAACCCTGAAAATCCATCAACATTTATAGTGTTCAAAGACTAGTACCTTCAGCTCTCTTCCTCGTTGCCCGAAAATGGAGCTTCTTTGTACGGTATTGTAGAGCACACCAATTCGTTCAAAATCCAACCCAATCAGACCCTCACATTGTGGAATGCTGCCATTGGCAGTGCTAATCTCAATCAAAACCTTTATGGGTCTCACCCATTTTACATGGATGTTCGTTCTTCTTCCGCTGATGGGATGGTCAAGGCTCGGACGACTCATGGGGTTTTTCTGTTTAATATCAATGGAATGGACGTAGTGTATGATGGTGATCCTATTACTTACAAAGTCATCGCAAGCTCAAGGCTGGAACGACTCATGAAGTCAATATGCTTAAACTTTTGTTTCCAAAACTAACACCACTCACATCCCAAACTACCACCCAGTACAAAACATATATACAACACCGATTAAACACCATTTTGGGTATTTTGATGACAAAAGCTTTAACCTCCTCTGCCATTCAGAAAATCCAACACCGTACAAATCAAAGAAATCACCCAAAGCATGGACTATCAATTCGATTTCTCAAAGTTTTCTCAACTCCATAATGTTCGTTTATGATACTTTAATTATATCTCATTGTTCCTTATAGCTTTAAAGTCACCTCTTAGGCATTTTGTCAAACACCCAATATGCGTCCCCAAAATCAACCCCAAACTCAACCCGTAACTTGAAAAATCTTGATTTAATCAAATTCCATTTAATACCAAAATTTAGCTTCAAATTCTCCTTTGTTCCCATACACAAATAGATAAAAAATATAGACTAATCAAAGTACCCCTTAATCCAACTACGAACATACATAACAAACGGAAAAGGACTTCAAACATACCACCCGTCTTCCTTCTAATCCCACGCACAACCCACAGAAGCAACAACAAGAAAAATAGGTACAGCTGAACACATCCACACACAGCAATAGTAATGAAAGGGGAGAGCAACAAACTAACTTATACCCATGGCAGTAATTAGCACAAAATATGGACCAAAACGTAAGAGGAAGTAGAAGGGTATCTGAAAATTTCAATGATCTACAGCAGCTACGGATGGGAGCGCTTGCGAGTATGTCAGAGGCGACGTGATGACAGATGACGGATGATAGCACAATCTCGAGCGACAGGAGTCACAACAACGGAGGTTTTAGGGAGAGTCGCGAAGCTTCTTCTGTTTGCTCTGTTCTATCTCACTCATGCTATGGCATAATGGAAAGAAAGGATGATCCTAATTTAAAAACACATAGGGCCAGTTCTATAATTTCACGCAATGGGCTGAAGCAAAAATGTTGGAGAGTGCTAAGACTCAAATATTGGACCTCAAGCTACTACCAACTCTTTGTGCCAAACTTGCAAGAATTAATATATATATATATATATATATCATTCAAGTAGTATTATTTTCTATTTATTTTCTTTATTAGTCTAGGGTCATTACAATAGGTGTGCATTTAAATTGTTATGTTTTTTGGTAACATATAATAACAAAGAATGAATCTTATCCCAGTAAGTTGGATCGATTATATGAATCGCATAACACTATTGTGCTATATCAAAAATTAAATTTTTGGATGAGTTGTTGATTAAGAGGTTCCGCTCAATAATTTTATTGAGTACTCTCTTTAGTTTTCCTATACACCTTTTTGGTAACATAAATCATTATAATTTTTTAAAATTATATGTCCTATGGTTTCCATATTTTTCCCCTCGACTCCACCTTGTTAATCTGAAAATGTTCTTTGTTATGGCAACTCTAAGTAACTCATCTTTTTGGCATTGAAAGTTTTTCGGTGTTTGTTTTATGAAATGAATGCAGTCATATTTGTAGACCAAGAATGCATGTATGTATTAAGTCTCTTAATGGTCATATTTCTTGAAAAGGAATGGTTGTCTCTTGTGACACTGAACTAATGTGTCCTGCGTTTAACATATTTGTATTTATGAAAAGTAAAACTACTGTCTTTAAAAATTAAAGGATGCCGTCAACTTTTGTTCGTATGACCTTATATACTCTTTATATTGCATCTTGCAAGCTGCTTATCAATCAACTTTCTCATTTTTTTTTCATATTGCAGTTGGGGGCATTTTATCCCTTTGCAAGGGATCATAAAGTTTAAGCCGTCAAGAGCACTATCTTTGGGATTCAGTTGCTGCATCAGCTAGGAAGTGCTCGGTCTTCGCTATTGCCTCCTACCTTCTACACATTAATGTATGAAGCACATGTAAAAGGGATATCCATTGCGCGACCTCTCTTCTTTTCATTCCCCGAGAATGTCGCAACTTACGGAATAAACTCAATTTCTACTTGGTAAAGGGGTGATGGTGTCGCCTGTTTTGAAGCCAGGAGCAATCTCTGTTGATGCTTATTTTCCTACAGGAAGCTGGTTCGACCTCTTCAATATCACTCAGTGATCACCAACACAGGAAAAAAAATGTCAGGCTTGATGCACCACCTGATCCCATAAACGTTCACGTTCAGTAAGGTAATATCTTGCCTTTGCATGGTGAAGCGATGACGACAGAAGCTGCACGCAAGACGCCATTTGAACCTCTGGTTGTTATCAGTAGCAGAACAAACAGTTTTGGACAAGTGTATTTGGATGATGGTGAGGACCTTGACATGGGGGGAGAGAAAGGACAATGGACACTGACAAGATTTTACGTTGTGTTGCACGACGTTAGCGTTTTTGTTGCATCTGAGGTCACGAATGGGAGGTTTGCTCTCGACCAAAGGTGGTTAATAAATAAGGTACCTTTTCTAGGGATTCCCAATGGAAACAGATTGAACAGTAGTCGGGGAATGGAGGACATCATGAAGGGATCAAACACAGATGAAAGGACATTTACAAAGAGTTATTTTGATAGTTCCAAACAGTTTGTTATTGTTGAAGTTTCAGAATTGTCTTCGCTTATTGGAGAGAAATTCAAGTTGGAAATCAAGGTCTCATAAACAAGAAGTTTAATAAAAACCTATTATTCATGGCATATTGGTCAGTATTTTCCAATGTTTGAGTAACAAATTATGTTTCGAATAATTCAATAATTTTGACTTCATTGTGATGTGGGTTAAATTTTGAATTACTGGTTGATGGATAATATGTGTGTGCCCAGTTGGTTGATAGAAGGATGTTATCCCGTTAATAGCCTTATGGATTAATACCATGTAAGCTCCCCTATAAGTAAAAAATTATGGGTTCAATTCTATTTGTAACTTTTGGCTATTAGTATTTGCCTCTTTAAATAGAAAAAAAAGAAAGAAGAACGATGTTATCCCATAAGAGTAGATGATTTGTTTGAAATATCTTTTTTAATTTATTGGCATTGAGTTGTGGCTTTAATTAATTGACTCTCTTCCAAATATGTTTTAATTCTTGGTTCCTTTGATCTTGCATTTCTTTTTCTCTCTTTTCTTTTGTTCGTGTCATAAATCCCATATTGATGAGCCTCACAAGGGAAATGTGAGGGGTTTTCTCTTCTAATAGGCTAGTCTTTTTAGATTGGACTTTTTCTTTAGCCTTACGATTATAATAGTATGTTCACTATTAGAAAAAAAAAACACTTATCTAGCACTAACTCATGGCAGTTAAAAGAAAAATACTGTCAAAAAAGGTGATGACATATTCGTAAATAAATTCCATTTTAAAACATTTTTCATGATGGTTTTATTTAAAAACACCATGAAATTATATTTTATAATGGTGATTTTCTTAAAAACCATAGTTATAAGGAAAAAATAGATATGTCATAGCAGTTTTTATGGAAAACCTTCATTAAAAGTCTTGCAAAATTTCAAAAGCCCTCACGCATAGTACAATTTTAGTTTAACTTTTTTATAGCTGTGTTCTGTTGCTTTGCCGAACCACGATAGACTTGCACGAACTTCATTTCTCAACATTTTCCTCCTAATTTTGTTGAGTACCACCGTTGATAACATCGTTCTCTGTCATCTCCATCATTGTTTTATGTCAATAGTGCCTTAAGTCACCGTTTAACTTTAATATTTTCTCATTTTTCTCATTTTTCGATTGTTTGTTATTTATAAGCTGTAATAAATCTTATGTGCTATCATCCTTGTATTAAAGACATGATTTTTGTAGTTTTAGTTTGTTACATTAGTTCTTATTTGTCTGTGGGTGCATTTTTTAGATTTTTCAAATAGGTGTATTTTTGTTAATTGTTTAATTTGTTTGTTATAAACTATAATATATATTGTGGGCTATCTTACCTTACTAAAAATTACCTTTTTGGTAGTTTTGGTTTGTTAGCTGGCTTATTAAAAATATTGGTTCCTATTTATTTTCTATCTGATAAATTTTGTTACCATTTGAGATTGTTTACATTTAAGGGAATAATGGATTGTAGTTGGATGGAAGCTAAGAGAACTACTAAGAAATATGAAGATTGGGTAAAATATTTCTTGAATTTGTTGAGAGGAATACTTTGAAGAAAAAGGATGGGTTGTTCTTCTGTCCCTATGTCAACTATTTCAATTATAACATATTGTCTATTCTTGATATAAGAGAGTATCTTATTATATGTGATGGAATAAATTTAAGATATACAAATTGGATTTGTCACAGTGAGATTAGAAGGACTCCTTTGCATGAGGAAGCTGTGAAAAATAACTTTAGTGATAGAATTCCAGATATATTTTGTTATATTAGAGTCCGGTCCTTTCTATAGTTCTCTCCTATATGTGCAAGCTTGCTAACCGACACGCTATTGTACTCGAGGAGTAAAGATGAGTACGCAAGGTTAAAATTTGTGTTATAATTGATGAATTTAAAATTGAGAAATGGTTAAAATGATTCTAGTTTGACATAATTGCTCGAGTTGTTGAGTGATGCCTTTCCTATAGGCAATACACTACCAAAATCAATGTACAAGGCAAATAAAATATTGTGTCCGATGGGTTTGCAATATAAGAAGATACATGCGTGCTCTAACAACTGTATATTGTATAGAAATGAGTATGAAAGGCTGAATAAGTGCCCTGAATGTGGCACTTCAAGATACAAAATGAATAAAGGCGGTGATAATTATGATGAGATTACCAAAGGCTCTCCTTCAAAAGTGTTATAGTATCTTTCAATAATACTATGGTTTAAGCATTTGTTTGCTAAAGCCACATATGCAAAGAACTTGAGATGGCATTCTGATAGGAAAATAAATGATGGACAATTTCGTCACCAGGCTAATTCTCCTTAATAGAAGACAATAGATTAGAAATTTCCTGAATTTAGTTATGAGCCCAGAAATCTTCAGCTTGGGCTATATACGGATGGAATCAATCCATAGAGTAATTTTAATAGAAAAAATAATACTTGGCTAGTTACTCTTATGATTTACAACTTAAAGGATAACAGGTCTTTTGCTGAATTGTTCATGCAAGAGTCTTAAAGGATAACAAGCCTTATGAGACAATACAAAGGCTAACTACAGGGCCTCATTTTGATATTGTGTGTTGGGAAGGATATGACATAGATGACTACTCTTTTTATAGAAAAGCCCAAGATGATAAAAGCACAATGCAAAACAGTGTGGTGATGGTTGCAGTCGACACAATGTATTTTGTTAGTTCAAAAGATAAAAGGCTAACAGTAGCATCTATGCCCTATTGTGGAGTGATTGAAGAGATTTGGGAAGTTAGTTACTCCAAGATTAAAGAGCCAATCTTTAAATATAAGTGGGTTAAAATAATGCAGTCCAAGTATATGAGAAATTTAGATTTGTTTCAATCGTTCCTTAGAGAGTTGGACACCTAGATGAGCCATTCATCTTAGGGTTCAACCCTGAAGAAGCCCCGCCTTTCACAACTGCTCAACTTATAACAACAAAGTTTGATTTGGAAGATGACGATTATGCTGTTAGGGATGATCATTGTAAAGGAATTTAGGTGGATACAAACTAGTTGGAAATTATTTTATTCTTTTTGTAATAAATGTCTGTTTGATTACTTAATTGCATGATTAATATTTGTAGTTCTTAAATTTACTTTTATTGTTTTGTAAATGTGATAAAGTATATTTTCGGTTAATATTTGTTCAATAGTATTTTAACTTGTTTATAATTCATCATTCAACCTTTTCTTTCTTGTATATATGATGTACAAAGATACATGTTCATTGAAAGTTTACCAATTTGGATTATTCTATGACTATTTAGATTTTGGGATTGCTGACTTTATACTTGGATGACTAGAATTAATTAGTCTAGCTTGATTACACAAAATGCAGGGTGAAATAAAATGAAAATTAAACCAAATCCTTGAAAAAAAAGATAAAATCTTTCCACGACGGATTTATAAAAAATGCCGTGTATAGTTTTAAAAAATAAAAAATATATATTTATCACTGTGGGAAGTTGATACATTAACTGTGGTGTTTAATATAACTGCCGTCAATATATAAACATTTAACGACGGTTTTAATAAAAAGCCACTGTTAAAGGTAACATTTAACGGTGTCGTTAAATGTTATACTTATAATAGCAATAGAATTCCCGCTGCTTAAAAAACTGCCGTGAAATGTCATTTTTAATAGTCGTTAAAGGCCTTTTTTTCCAATAGTGGTTATATTTCTATCTATTTTATTGGTTCTAGATATGGATTCCAGGTAGCTTCTCAAAAATTAACTATTAAATATTGCCTATATGGAAAGGAAATTTATGTTTTGCTTAAAGAACTAGCTACTCAAGTGAAGTGCAACAGTGAATTTATCAAACGTCTAAGATTCAATTTATGTGAAAAGGGCCATATAGTGTCTGTAACTAGAGAATGCAATTTTTCATTTGATTTTGATTGTGAAACTGATACACTCATGTAGTGAAAAAATACTTGTAAAAATGATGTAAACTGATTATGGTTTGTTTTTTCTTACAATTAACGATGGTTTACGAAAAAAGAGATAGGTTCAAGAATATATTGTCAACAAAGAAAGTATTTTATTTAGTTGATTGCAAAAATTATATAGCCTTGATATTTTTTTGTAGTAGCCTTAAATTATTTTATTATAATTATTTTTATCAATCACAAGCAAAAAATAAATGTAAAATGAAAAGATATGGGCAAAAATAATTTTTTTTACTCTCTCTCATCCTTAATATAAGATCTAGTTAACTAATTTGGTAGATTGAAAAATCTAAATAAATAAATAAATTATAATAAATATGATATAATTTCTCCAAAGTTGTAATTTCACTAGAAAATATATAGATAAATAATACCATTTTAATAACGTATATATTATTTCTCGCAATAGTGCCATAATGGGAAGTTGACGGTTGAGTGGTTGGAGACAGTGGAATTAAATGAAAGGTCCAAGGTTCGAATCCTAGCTCTAGCTAAAGTGAGATTTTATTTTTTCATTACATCATGTGAATTGACCAAAACATCCCTCTGTCTATTTTAACATCTGCACACCTTTTCTTTCTTCATTTCCATCAATAGCCAGTAAAAGTTTAGAGAAGCTTCACGACCTTAGACTTATTTCTACTATGACTTCATCTCCTCCGCCGTTCGTGCTGCTGTCAACGGTGACTGCCCCATCGTCCTGTTCTTCTCCATTGTTCATATCTTGGACGTGGTAAGATTTAGTTCTTTCCTTTTCTATTCTGCACAGTGTCACCTTGCTTTTGTTAGCCTCCACGTTTGAACTGCTGCCACTAGCACCATTAATGTGCATATTGTTGCTACTATAACGCGCCACCATTACTGCTGTCATACTTCCACCGTTGCTATCGTTGACTTGCATGTATTGTTGCTGTAGTAACTTCATATCTCCAACTTCCTTCTTTGCCTCAGTACAACAACCCTATGGGTGTGTGGTAAGCTTCGAGATTTGTATTATTGGACCTAGGATTTTGATTGAGACACTTTTGTGATCAAGCCCTTATGATTTATTATTTAAGTTTATTATTTAATATTCTTTATTTAATATCTTTGGTTTTCTCTTATAATTATTCATGTTGGATTCACATATTTATTTATAAGATTTTTGATTGAATATCTATATTAGAGGAACAAATAATTTATTGTTTAATTTATCACATGCTAAGGGGATCTTCACTAATCATTATTGATACAATTATATGCTAAATCTGGGTATAATTATGGATTTTATGATCATGACGATGATAATTGTATAAGTTTTGCATGTTATGGATTTAGTATATATAATTTTATAAGTCCAATATATTATTGAACGATGATAGTTACGCATCAATTCTTGGGAGCACTATTATTATTGGTGATATTTTCTATACTATTACTTTTATTTTATTATTATCTCCTTTTAAAAATTATTAAGTTATCTTCTACTACTCCTCATTCTTACACTTTGACGAATCTAGAGTTAAGCCACGTATTTACTCTACATAAAGAATACGACCTAGGTTAACCTCTATAATATATAAAGATTAATTTAGTAAATAATTTGAGCGTTAACGACTAGTGACATCACATTTTGACACTATTGCCAGGGAGTCAATTCCCTTGACCTTCAGTTAATTAAGTGTTTTTTTTTATTTTTTTCTAGTTTTATTTTCTTAGCGTGTAGTACAGTCAAGTCTTTAATTATTTTTTAGTTTCATAAATTTCAATTTGATCCTCATTACTTTGCTGGAGTTATTTCTAACTTGCCTAGAAAAATCTGAGAAAATTCATACTACAATCTTTCGACGTTATAAACATTTTTTAATAGATTTAGCTAGTAGGTCTTACCTATTTTTGCCAAATTCAGACGTTTGAGTCATTTTTCTAATTTTTTTTATATTTTTAGTTTTTAATTTTCCCATTATTCACATTTTCTTTATTTCCTTCTCTAAATTACATGATGGATTGGTTTAGTTATCATCATCAATATAATCCTAATCCAACCATGTCCTCCCAGTCTTTCACAAGTTATAAAATTTCAAAGGATCAGGCAAGAAAGCAAATATACTAAATTGTACAGAATATCCATGAATCTTTTGCTGAATATTGGGATCAATTCCAATACATCTTGCATGAGTACCCATATCACCAAATAGCTAATTAATACCTCATACTATATTTCCATAGGGGATTAAAAGAGTAGGACTGAAAAATAATAGATAGTGCAGTTGGAGGAGACTTGTTGGACCTAACTATAGATGAGGCTTGGGAATTTCTTAGTTCATTTGTCATGAGTAACCAACAATACATGGCTCAATTGCCACCTTAACTATATCATGAACCGTCATTCCCACCACATAAACCCCACTATGAGCCTCCATTTACTACATATGTGCAATCCAAGAATCACATAACAAGAATGATGATATGACATTAGTTCTTAAAATGATGTCATATTTGACCTTTATAGAGAAAGCTAGTATCAGGTGTAAATCTCAACTCTCAAACTTGTCATCCCGGTTTGATATAGAGAAAGCTAGTATAGATGCTAAACTTGAAAAACTAGCCTCAAGGTATGCTACCCTAGTTAGTGGCAAAAAGATGGGCTTCTTAGAAAATGATGGTGGGAGAAACACTCTGAAGGTATCACTAAAGATGCTATTGAAAACATCCATGACCACATCACTGAAGGTTTGGAAGATGTTACTGAAAACATTCCTGAAGTGCCTAAGCAATCAGAAAGTTTGAAAGAGAAAGAACTACTCAAGAAAGATGAGGCAGCTAAAGTAGAGACTTCCCCAACATCAATAAAAAGGTAAGTATTCTTTTCCTTAAATTTTATGCCATGAGTAAGAGGACTGCCAATATGGAATATGAAAAGGAGATTTATAACTTGTTTAACAAACTTGAGGTGAATGTTTTATTGTTAGAATTACTTAAAGGCACGCGTAGAGTTGTCAAATTTATCAAAGACCCGTGTACCCATAGGTTTAGACCAAATGAAAGAGCCTAAGTTTCTTCTAATGTTTATGACCTCTTCAAACCTCAACTTCCAATTAAATGTCAATATGTAGAGGCTTTTACAATTCCTTCACTATTTGGAAAATACATATTAATAAGGCTTTATTAGATCAAGGAGTAGCTATTAATGTTATGCCTGTAATTTAGGATGATGAAAATGAGGGTGCTGGTAAGGATGAGATATTATCATGCGATTTGCCACTAGATAAAGAAATAATCACTGATGATTATATTTCAATTCCTTGTGTTAAAGTCAATACTCTTACTGAATAGAGTCTATTGATTTTATTGGATGTGAGAAATACTTGTATTCTTATATCTCTTATAGAGTTCTCACATCTGGTGTATTGATTACTAATCTTGCACACTTAATGGCTTTTTATGGCTTTAAGTACTTTGATTATTGTCCCATACTTGGAATTTGAAAAGGTACTGAGTGTGGTTTGTTGAATCTCTTACAGGTACTTAACTTAGGAGAATTTTATAGTGATCACCATATTTCCTATATTGTAGCGCCTTCATAAATAGACCCTGAGCCAACACCCTAAACAATTAAAGAAAGTTGTATAGAGAAGGTACAATTATATAAGAGGATGTTCCCCATCATAGATGAGAATTTCAATTTTAAGACCCTCAAGCGGCATAAAAGCACTAGGTTGTCTCTTTCCTTATCTTATCCTTATGTATATTTTGAAATTTATTGTTTGAGATAAGTGTGGGGAAGGACAATGCCAGTAGTAAAAGGTAGATTTATTCTTTATATCTTTTAACAATTTTCTAGAATAGGTTGCATTTTAAAGATTTCTTAGTTTTATGTTAGCTTTTCTTTGAATAAAATATCCTCTCTTAGCACATAACTCTTTAACCATATTCCCTTCTCCCTTTATTATATATTTTAGTGCTGCATTGAGGACAATGCATAGTTTAAGTGTGGGGAAAGGAATGAATCAGTGATAAACTTTTATTTGTATTGATATGATATCAGTTGAACTGTTGCCAATTGAAGGGAAAATATTGATGATTGTAAGTGCTCATACTAAATATGTTTGCCAAATTTGCTAAACATTAATGTTTGAATTTAATTTTGATCCATAATTTTGCTCAGAGTGTAAAAGCTAAGTGTGGTAGAGTTCCTTGTGTTGAGACAAGGAGAAAAAGAATCATTTGACGAATACTTGGCAAAGTTCACCTGTCTTTCCTAGTATTCCACTTACCTGCGAAAGGTGGATGATGAATGATGGATGACGGAGAGGATGATCAGGGGATTAAATACTACTCTGAAAGATAAGATAACCCCCAACAATACCATCAGTTCAATAAAGTAGTAGAGGCTTGCAGAATTATTGAGAATAGTCTAAATCACTATATGCTGATGAGACCAGTGAGCAGAGAGACTACTGCTCTTGAGAGACCTAACCAGAATAGAAATGCAGCCAGTAGTAGTGGCTATAACAAGAAAAGGAAAAGGCAGTGGCAGCAGAACTGAAAGCTTAACAGAGGGAATTATAGGGGCAACACAAATAATAGAGACTAGAGATATAGAGTATATGACAAATGTAGGAAGAACCATAAAGACAGACCATGCTTGATGGGGCAAAATGTCTATTACACAAGTGGGAAGCCTGGATATTTCTCTAGGAATTATCCTCAGGCAGATAATGAACAAAGGCCGCGTACTCAAGGGTGAGTGTTTGTAATGACAAGGGAAGAAGCCAAAGGTTACCCGAGATGATCCAAGGTATCATCTATCTCAATAATCATGCTGTAATTGCAATGTTTGATTCGGGTGCAAGTCATTCCTTTGTTTCTTATGAATGTGCTAAGCGGTTAGGCCTTACAATTAGTAAATTACATTATCCTATATGTGTGACAACTCCCACAAATACTAAGGTAGTTGCATCAGCTGTCTGCCTAAACAGTGTCATTCAGTATGAGTGTTGCTGCACTACTTTAGATCTAATATGTATGCCATTTCATGAAATTGATGTCATAATTGGATTGAATTGGTTGTCTGCCAATAATGTAATGCTGGATTGTAAGAACAAAACTCTAGTTCTTTTTCCATAAGCTACAAATGTAAATCCAGAAGTAAAATTGAATTTCCTAACGGAGGCTCAAGCAGATAGATGTTTATGAAAAGGATGTCAGGGATATATGGTCTTCTTTCCTGTTCAAGCAAAAATGGAAGAAGGAATTGAAGCAATTCCTGTGGTTAAAGAATTTCCCAAAGTCTTTCCAAAAGGAGATTTAGGGATTGCCTCTAGAATGAGAAGTGGAGTTTGCAATCGACATCGTACCTGGAGTTGGACCAATATCCAAAGCCCCATATCGTATGGCTCCCAATAAGATGATTGAACTTAAAAAGCATATAGATAAGCTACTAGAGAAGGGTTTCATCTGACCCAATGTTTCTCCGTGGGGTGCTCTAGTATTATTCGTCAAGAAGAAGGATGGCAGTCTCAGATTGTGCATTGACTATCGGGAGTTAAATAAGATTACAATTAAGAATAAGTACCCTCTTCCCAGAATTGATGATTTGTAAGACCAGTTGGTTAGAGCAAGCTTGTTCTCTAAGATTGATCTGAGATCAGGTTATCACTAACTCATAATCAAAGCAGATGATATTTCAAAGACTGCATTCAGGACTCAACATGGTCATTTTGAATTTCTAGTTATGCCCTTTGGTCTGACGAATGTGCTTGCAATTTTTATGGAATACATGAATAGAATCTTCAGGCCTTATCTAGATTAGTTTGTGGTAGTCTTCATTGATGATATCTTAGTGTACTCCAGATCAGCTGGAGAGCATGAAAAGCATTTGAGGATTGTTCTTAGTACTCTTAAAGAAAAATGACTCTATGCTAAGCTTAGTAAATATGAGTTTTGGCTTCAAGAAGTTAAATTTCTCGGTCATGTCATATCCTACCAAAGGGGTAGCTGTATATCCTAGCAAAGTTGAAGCAGTGCTAAGCTGGGAACAACCAAGAACAGTGATGGAGATAAGAAGTTTTCTGGGTTTAGCAAGGTATTATAGAAGATTTATTAAGGACTTTTGTCAAATTGCTCTGCTGTTAACCAAGCTGACCAGAAAGAATCAGCAGTTCAAGTGGGATGAGAAGTGTGAGGTTAGTTTTCATGAACTAAAGCAGAGATTAACCATGACTCCTATACTGATTATTCTAGACCTGACTCAGACTTATGTAGTCTATTCTGATACTAGCAAGCAAGGGTTATGATGTATGCTGATGTAGTAGGGACGAGTGGTAACTTATGCTTCTTGATAGTTAAAGCCACATGAAGAGAATTATCCCACTCATGATCTGGAGCTTGTAGCGGTAGTTTATGCTCTCAAGATATGGAGGCATTACTTTTATGGAGCTACCATAGAACTATACTATGATCATAAAAGCTTGAAGTATTTGTAATATCAGAAAGAATTGAACATGAGGCAGCGGAGATGGATGGAATTTCTGAAAGATTATGATTTCTAGATCAAATACCATCCAAGAAAAGCTAATGTAGTGGCCGATGCCTTGAGCTGAAAGGTGGTGTAGGTTGCTAGTCTCATGATTAAAGAGCTAGAACTGATAGAAGATGTACAGGATTGGAGTCATCTGTATTAAATGCAGACAACAAAAAGTTCTTATGGAGGAACGCAGATTAAAGCTTTCATTGAGGATGAGATAAAAGAGGCTCAGGAGCAGGATAGGCAGGCTCGCTGAGATTTTTAAAGGTAAGCTGGAAAGAGGGGAAACGAAAAACTTTGATGTGTCCCAAGATAGATTACTATAATTTAGGAGACGACCATATATACCCAATACAATGGGATTGAGAGAAAAGATCCTAGAGGAGGCACATAAAAGCAAGTATACAGTACATCCAGGTATGACCAAGATGTATCATGACATTAGAAGTTTATTTTGGTGGCCTGGATTGAAGAAAAATGTTGTAAATTATGTGTCCAAATGCTTGACATGTCAAAAGGTGAAAGTTGAGCACCAGAAGCTAGCAGGGAAATTAAAACCACTAGAGATACCTGAGTGGAAATGGGACAACATTGCCATGGATTTTGTTAAAGGACTGCCCATGAATCTTACTGAGCATGATGTTATATGGGTGGTAATTGACCGATTAACGAAGTTGGCTCATTTCCTAACAATCAATAAAAAATATTCCCTTGAGAAGCTGGCAAAACTGTATGTAAAAGATATTGTTAGACTACATGGTATTCCCAGTAGTATCATTTCTGACAGAGATCCTCGGTTTACATCAAACTTTTAGTGAGCTCTACATAAAGAAATGGACACTACTCTCAGATTTAGTACAGCTTACCATCCTCAAATAGATGGTCAATCTGAGAGAATAATCCAAATGCTTGAGGATATGTTAAGAGCTTGTGTCTTGGATTTCAAAGGGAGTTGGGATGTCTATCTGCCATTGATAGAGTTTGCCTATAACAACTGTTATCAGGCTAGCATTCAGATGGCTTAGTTTGAAGCACTTTATGGATGGAAGTGTAGATCTTCCTTATGCTGGGTAAAGTTTAGCGAAAGGAGGATGTGTCATATCCTGGTTTTGTCCTATCGGTATACTACTGATAGTGGAAAAAGGTTTAGAAAGGATTATGACAAAGAATAGAAGAAATGATAAAGGTTAGATGATTCTTTAAGGAAGAAAAGGACTAAAATGAAAAGTAGAAAAAGGTTAAAGGCCAAAAGTTAAAGTAGAAACAAAAGTTGGGCCAAAAATGGTAATTTTCAAAAGTTAAGGGATATAAATATAATTAAGTAAAAAGTTCAAGGGCAAAATTATAATTATAGAAAGGTCAGCCCAGAAAGGGTTAGAATTGCCCAGGAGTTTTTTTCAGTCCCACATTCCATAAGTAAATAGAGAAAGTTACGTTGGTTAATCTGGCATGATACAGAAATTTTATTAGGGCTCTAGATAACAGAAAATTATCTGACAGTCTAAAAGAAATCTGAATTTTTATTAGATTCCATGGACATCAGATATAAGTGGGGGAATTACAGGAAAGTGTATCCTACAATGTCAGATGTTATGAATCTGACAGAACCCTGGAAGAAGTCCTGTTCAAAAAGTTATTCCCATAACAACAAATTTTGACGGGGAGTTTGAAGCCTCACGTGATCCGATAATAGAATTTATCAATAAATAAGCCTAGATGAAATGAGACCAGATTACCTCATATATGGGCTTATGATGACGCCAAGGAGGACCCAAAACCCAGGGTACCAGTTCATCAGTAGAAGAGGCCAGTGTCCAGAAAAAGTGCAAAATTATGAAAATGCCCCTAGATGCCCATATTGTACCATGATAGATGGAGGGTATTTTGGTTATCTGGGATAGGATAAAAATGTGGCATATATTATAAATTTGATTAGTTAGAGCTAGTATAGGCCCTAAGGAAGTACAAAGAGGGGTAAAAAGACAATTTTACCCTTAGGATCAATATAGTGTAAGAAAGGACACCAAGGGTATTTTGGTCATTTCCTAAGGGATGGATGGAAGATAAATATTCAGTATAACCATGTCAAGGGTATGAGAAGTTTAGACATTGATTTCTAGGATAGAATACATATCCTGGAATATTATAAAAAATTAGGAACAGAAAACAGTCCGATTGTTGTGAAACTGTTCCGATCGGTATCGGATTGGATTGGAATTTTTCAGAAGCTTCATGAGGTGTCCCTTGAGCTGTCCCACATGATTTTATAATTATTCTTTTTGGAAAAAGTTAAATTCAAGATTAAATGTGAGCCTTTAGATCAAATAGTAACCAAATCAATCTTCGCTATTCATCTTCCATGGATTTTGGCTATAAATACCCCCTCAATTCTGCAGCAAAACCGTGGCTTCATGGACCCTTGGGGAAACTCTTGTAAAATGAAAACTCAAGCCAAGACAAAGAAGATTCAAGGTACCAAAGTTCAAGCAAGCTAGAGATTAAAGGTAAGCAATCTCTCCTAATTTATTTTCCTTTGATTTGGGAGCTTGAACTTAGGGTTTTTGTAACATCCTTACTTTTATACGTCTTAGGGACTATTTAGTAGCATTTAGAACCACTTACAAGACCATAGAAGTCCATTAGCCAAATCTGGAATTTTACTCTTTCTCGGGTTACTGTTCATATGGTATTCCAGATTACGCAATGAACTTCAAAAAATCATAATTAATTATAGAAAACTCGAAATGAAGTGGTTCAAAAAGCTACATGAAGATAACATCTTGAAATTTAAGGGCAAAATAATTTATAGACCAAATTATTATCCAATTGATACATTTTATTCATTGAAGTTTACTGTTCATGTGGTCAAAAACTCTGGAAATAGTTCCTGGTCCCTTATTTTGGAAATTCATTTCTCTTGATATACACATCCAAATGAAATGTTGTACCTATGCACTTAAATCTCTAGATATGTACTACATGATCATAAAATTTCTTAAAATAATTCCTTCATTTGCTAGGCCAGCTGAAGCCACAACAAAACTGCTTTAGGACCTAGTTTTTTACCATTTCAGTTTCCTTTCTTTCACTTTCCATAATTGTTCCCACATACATAAATCATCTCTTTTGCTTTTTCTGAATTTATATACATCATGGGGTTATACAATAATTGTTTCATACAATCTCATCACATAAATAGATACTTTACATGGCTTTAACATACATGGATAGTGCATAGCATATGCTAACATCTTAAATACTTCACTTTTCTTCTTCCATGCTTTAACTCTTCTCCATGCATACATTATCCATCATGCTTGACCTAAATTGGTTGGTTATGGAAGGCTGAGATTCTAGGGAATCTCAGTAGCAAATATTACTACTTAAATATGCAAGATGGATGCTAATGCATGATATGTAATTTCATTAACTTTCTTTGATTAGTGACATGCCATCATGCTATATACTTTTACATAAAGTGCATGGCCATGGAAACATGTTATTCACAATACATTCAACATCATTTATCATGTCACAACATCATTCAAATAACATATACATGTCAACACATAAGCATACCATATCAAGCACATAAAGAGGTAAGTTCACTACCTTGCACTTAAGCTTTTCTCTTGACCTTTAGCCCTTGCTCCTTAGCTTTCCAACCATGAAGCCTTTATGTTCATCACTTCCCAACATCTTCTTGGATGTTTCATGGTCCTAAACACATTCATATTCATCACATAACTCATTAGGACTCATGAACTCCAACCATGTTCAAGACTAACTTTGTTACACTCTTTATTGTCATAACTTTCTCTAATTTTCACTAATCCACTTGGCTCTTGAACCAATTGATGTCTTGACTTTACCCTACACAATTTCATCTTTTAAATCCATTTATGAGCTTAGAATCATGAAATTCCAGCTCCTTCATGGCCTGCTATACAGAACTGAACATAAGTATACAATTTTTTCAAAAATTCTTATTTTGATTCTAATGCTTCCCATACTTGTTTTTCCGCTTTACCCCACACAACTTTTCATTTTAAAACCATTGGAACCATCAAAATCATGAAATTTCAATCACTATCATGCGAGTGAACAGTAACTGTAAGGAATCTCAAAGACTATAACCTTGAGATTTTAATGTTTCCAAGGTTTAAAACCTTTCCAATCCTACACAAAATCATCATACAAACTCAATGGAAGCATTAAATCATTGAAATTCAATTTACTTCCCTCATGAAAAGTGCATACCAAATAGGGAACACCATGGCAAAGTCAAGAATATCAATTTGATTCAATAACCAACCACTTAACTAGCTTGTTTAAGCTTCAATCATATGGTTCTAACTTTAATTTCTTCTTTCCCCTTTCCTTTAAGGTATTTGGGCAGCACCACCCCTTAGAGAAAACTCAAATTTTCTCCCATCAAAATCCTAAGTTCAAGCTCTCAAATCAAAGGAAAATAAGCTAGGAGAGATTGCTTACCTTTAGTCTCTAACTTGCTTGAACTTTGGAATCTTGAATCTTCTTTGTCTTGGCTTGAGTTTTCATTTTGCAAGATTTTCCCCAAGGGTCCATGAGCTTACGGTTTGGCTGCAGAATGGAGGGGTATTTATAGCCAAAATCTAAGAAAAAACAATGGCCAAGATTGATTTAGTTACTATTTAATCTAAAGGCTCACATTTAATCTTAGATTTTACTTTTTCATAAAAGAATAATTATGACATCATGTGGGATAGCTAAAGGGACACCTCAAGGGGTTATGTGGCGTACTCACCATGCCAGGAAGCTTCTGGAAAAATTCCAGTCCAATCCGGTATCGATTGGAGCAGTTTCAGAACAACCGGACTGTTTTCTGTTATGAATTTTTCTATAATATACAAGGATATGTATTTTGTCCTAGAAATCAATGTTTAGGCTTCTCATACCCTTGACATGGTTATACTGAGTATTTATCTGCCATCCAGTCCTTGGAAGATGACCAAAATACCCTTGGTGTCCTTTCTTACACTATATTGACCCTAAGGACATAATCATCATTTTACCCCTCTTTATACTGCCTCAGGGTGTATCTGGGCTCAACTAATCATATTTATACCATGTGCCATGTTTTTAGCCTATCCCAGGTGACCAAAATACCCTTCATCCATCTCTGGTACAATCTGGGCATCCAGGGGCATTTTTCATAATTTCACACTTTTTCTGGACACTAGCCCCTTCTACTGATGGACTGGTACCCTGGGTTTTGGGCCCTTCTTGGCATCATCATGGGCCTATATGTGAGGTCATCTAGTCTCATTTCTTCTAGGCTCACATACCGATAAGTTCTATTATCAGATCACGGATGTTATCAAACTCCCGTCAAAATTCATTAATATGTAAATAACTTTTTATACAGAACTTCTTCCAGAGTTCTGTCAGATTCATAACATTTGACACTGTAGGGCACATTTTCCTATAATTCCCCCACATATATCTGATGTCTATAGAATCTGATAAAAATTTAGATAACTTTTAGACTATCAAATAATTTTCTGCTGTCTAGAGCCCTAATAAAATTTCTGTATCATGCCAGATTACCTAGCATGACTTCCTCTATTTACTGATGGAATGTGGGACTGGAATACTTACAAGCAATTCTAAACCTTTTCTGGCTGAACTTTTCCATAATTACATTTATGTCCCTGACTTTTTGTTTAATTACATTTAGGTCCCTAAACTTTTAGAAATTACCACTTTTGGGCTAACATTTATTTCTACTTTAACTTTTGGCCTTTAACCTTTTCCAATTTATGTTTAGGTCCTTCTCTTTCTTTAAGACTTATCTAACCTTTATTATCTCGTATGATCTTCGTCATAATTCTTTCTAAGCCTCTTTCTACTATCAGTACTATACAGATAGGGAAAATTTATGATATGACAGTTTTCATGGGAAAAAAGTTGAGTTTTCTCTAAGGGGTTGTGCTGCCCAAAAACCTTAGATGAAAAGGAAAAGAAGAAATTAAAGTTAGAAGTGTATGATTGAAACTTAAACAATCTAGTTAAGAGATTGGTTGTTGAATCAAGTTGATATTCTTGACTTTGCCATGGTGTGCCTTGTTCAGTCTGCACTTTTCATGAGGAAGAAAATGGAATTTTAATGATTTAATGTTTCCATTGAATTTAGATGATGATTTTATGTAGGATTGGAAATATTTTGAACCTTGAAAGCATTGAAATTCCAAGGTTATAGTTTTTGAAACCCTTCTCTATTACTATTCACAAGCATGAATAGTGATTGAAATTTCATGATTTTGATGCTTCCAATGGTTTTTAAAATAAAAAATTGTGTGGGATAAAGTAGAGAAACAAGTATGGGAAGCATTAGAATCAAAATGAGAATTTTTGAAAGAATTGAGTGTAGTTTTGGTTCTGTAAAGCATATGATGAAGGAGTTGGAATTTCATGATTCTAAGGTCATAAATGGATTCAAAAGATGAAATTGTGTAGGGTAAAGTCAAGACATCAATTGATTCAATGACTAAGTCCATTAGTTAAGATTAAGGAAAGTTAATGGGTTTAATGTTCAAGAAGAAGTTATGTTAGTTAAAGTAAGTTTAATGCTTAAGGATGTTACATTTTGGTATCAGAGCAGAGGATTCTGACTCAGAGCATAAGGTTTTGGTATAAAATTGAGAGGGTTTTGGTACAGAACAAAGGGTTCTGGCATAGAGCATAAGATTCTGACATAGAATAGAAGGTTCTGGCTTAGTGATGCTCTGGTATAGTTAGAGATTTGAACTAAGAAGTTCTCCCATAGTAGAAAATATGGGGATGGTGTCCACTAGTTAGAGACAGTGACACCCAGATAGATAGAACAGTACCCTATACCTTACAGTTTTACAGGGTAATCTTCAAGGAAGTAGTTAGTCTTAGTTAGCCGTTACCGCCGAGGTCTCGTGTTTCTTAGCAAGATGTGGCTAGACTAAGCAAGATAACGTCTGGGGAGTAGTTTCCTTTATGGATAGAGATGGAAGCTGACCTGTCCCAGGTCAAGGGAAGTTGCCAGACGTTACAGTGGCGATGATAATAAAGATACCAACCTCATTGAAGTTTATCAGCTAGAGGATTCGTATAAAGTTTGAGCAAGTCAGATAGTACAAAATACTGAGATATGAAAGATTAGTTTAGAAGTAGATCCTCTATGTGAGTAGATCTATATTACGAAAGAATTTGTTCAGCTAGTGTTTGTTGAATAAAAGAATCAATAGTTAGAGATAAGATGATTAATAGATAGAAAGTTGTTGTTCCCAAGACAGAGGAACTACAGTCTAGTCCAGAGTAGACTGAGACTGATAGAAAGAAAGAGTTAAGAGATAGTTGAGAGTTGAATGACTAAGAAGTTAGCTCACAGATTGAATTCCACGTTACAAAGAAAGAAGTTTATAATAAAGAGAGAAAGGTAACCACAGTTTCAAAGATAAAGTGACTCCCCTGTTCCCTATATAAGATAAAGTAATGAAAGGTTGAGTCTATACCCTAGTAAGGGGGTAATGTGGCAGCCTAAGTTAAATGAGTAGTTATTTCAGGTTCCTAAATGAATGTTTGGAATCTAGCATATGATGTGATAGAGGAAAGAATGTTCTAAAGTTTAGTTAATTATTCAATTGTAGTGTACGTATGATGGATGGTTGAGCAAATTTATGTGATGATGATATGGCTTATGTTTCCATAAGTTATGATGAGAAGTTGCATCTCCTTGCAGTTGTCATATGATGACACGCATGTTAGAGTATGCTATGAATACTCCCCTTATGCAGTACATGCAGGGTAGAGTTTATGATGAGAAAGTTATGTTGCTTTGACATGCAATAAGAATGTACCCAGGATGAGAGACAATCTCAATAAGTGGGACAGTTGTTACAGTATGATTGGGGTTACTCATATATTTCTACAGACTTGCGAATATAGTACTCAGGGCCATTTCTTATGTTAGGGTTACAGCAAGTACCAAGAAAGTGGTCGTATTATAGCTCTATCAAAAGAAATGGTATACAGAAAGAGTAAGAGATGATAGTAAAGAGATTATTTTCATATCACTCTGAAGATAAGAGTTGGATATGAAATAGATAGCTCTCAGATAAAGCTAGATTCAGATGAGTTCAGATCACTCTTCAGATAAGAGTTAGATATGATACAGATTGCTCGTAGTTAGAGCATAGTTCAGTGGCTCGCAGTTAGAGTACAGATAGAAATGAGAAGTTATGATGAGGCCATAGCAACAAAATACAATGGCAGGTGGTTAGACCATAATTGGTAAACCATAATAGAGTAAGAAAGATGAGAAGGAACTCCTGAGTAAGAGGGAAAATAAGTAAAGTCTTAGTAAATAATATGGGCTACTGAATGTATTTTAAAATTTTTATTGAGTTATCAACAAGTGGAAGCAGTTAACCTTACAACTTAGTCTGGATGAGATCTTTCAGAGATGATGATACAGTACAATAGAATCACAGAGGATTTTGGAGGGTCATAGTTAGATCCTAGCATGGCTCAAGGGTCATAGTTAGATCCTAACAGCTTCAGAGTCGCAGTTAGATTCTGAAGAGGCTTACGGTTGATCGCAGTTAGATCCTGAGGTTGCAATTAGACCTAGCCTAAGGAAAGTAAAGAGCCATGGAGAAATAAGAACAGTACAATATCTCTCTAGAAAAATGAGTACCAAAGACGAAGTTAAGGTAAGGAGCTTCACAAGTTAATTAACTCATCTTGAAAACTTATTTATAGCCTATATTATATACAGACTGAGCTTAGGTTATGCTTATGAAGATGGAGTTCAAATATGAGTGTTGATATTTAAAAAGTTTTATAGAAGTATGCCTGAGGAATAGAGAAGAGAACCCCATATGTTTTGAGAATGAAAAAGTGTGAATCGATAGATCCTTCAGATAAGGATCAAGAGATAAAAAGGTTAGCGAGACCCAGAGAAGAATGGTCATAACAAAGATATGAATATCTGCAGACATGAAAAGTATTATGCTAAAATGTCAAGATAAAAGATAAAAGGTAGATACCCAATCCTTAGTCAAAAAGAAGACAAGGATATCTATCCAAGATTTTTGACTAAGGTGTTGAGTAAATTTTGAAGATGAAATTTATTTTAAGGGGGTAGAAATGTCATATCCTGGTTTTTTCCTATCGGTATACTACTGATAGTGGAAAAAGGTTTGGAAAGGATTATGACGAAGAACAGAAAAAATGATAAAGGTTAGATGATTCTTTAAGGAAGAGAAGGACTAAAAGGAAAAGTAGAAAATGTTAAAGGTTAAAAGTTAAAGTAGAAACAAAAGTTGGGCCAAAAGTGATAATTTTCAAAACTTCAGGGACTTCAATATAATTAAGTAAAAAGTTCAAGGGCAAAATTGTAATTATGGAAAGCTCAGCCCGAAAAGGGTTCAAACTGCCCGAGAGTTTTTTCAGTCCCACATTCCATCATTAAATAGAGGAAGTTACGCTGGTTAATCTGGCATGATACAGAAATTTTATTAGGGCTCAAGACAACAAAAAATTATCTGATAGTCTAAAAGTTATATGAACTTTTATTAGATTCCATTGACATCAGATATAAGTGGGGGAATTATAGAAAAGTGTGCCCTATAATGTCAGATGTTATGAATCTAACATAACCCCGGAAGAAGTCCTGTACAAAAAGTTATTCCCATAACAGTGAATTTTGACGGGAGTTTGAAGCCTCACGTGATCCGATAATGGAATTTATCAGTAAATAAGCCTAGATGAAATGAGACCAGATAACCTCATATATGGGCTTATGATGACGCCAAGGAGGACCCAAAACCCAGGGTACCAGTTCATCAGCAGAAGAGGCCAGTGTCCAGAAAAAGTGTAAAATTACGAAAATGCCCCTAGATGCCCACATTGTACCATGATGGATGGAGGGCATTTTGGTCATCTGGGATAGGATAAAAACATGGCATATATTATAAATGTGATTAGTTAGAGCCAGTATAGGCCCTAAGGCAGTACAAAGAGTGGTAAAAAGACAATTTTACCCTTAGGATCAATATAGTGTAAGAAAGGACACCAAGGGTATTTTGGTCATTTCCTAAGGGATGGATGGCAGATAAATATTTAGTATAACCATGTCAAGGGTATGAGAAGTTTAGACATTGATTTCTAGGATAGAATACATATCCTAGAATATTATAAAAAATTAGGAACAGAAAACAGTCCGGTTGTTGTGAAACTGTTCCGATCGGTACCGGATTGGACTGGAATTTTTTCATAAGCTTCCTGGCATGGTGAGCACGCCACATACCACCACCTAACCCCTTGAGATGTCCCACATGATGTCATAATTATTCTTTTTGGAAAAAGTTAAATTCAAGATTAAATGTGAGCCTTTAGATCAAATAGTAACCAAATCAATCTTGGCTATTCATCTTTCATGGATTTTGGCTATAAATACCCCCTCAATTCTGCAGTAAAACCGTGGTTTCATGGACCCTTGGGGAAACTCTTGTAAAATGAAAACTCAAGTCAAGACAAAGAAGATTTAAGGTACCAAAGTTCAAGCAAGCTAGAGATTAAAGGTAAGCAATCTCTCCTAGTTTATTTTCCTTTGATTTGGGAGCTTGAACTTAGGGTTTTCATGGGAGAAAAGTTGAGTTTTATATAAGGGGTTGTGCTGCCCAAAAACCTTAGATGAAAGGGAAAAGAAGAAATTAAAGTTAGAAGTGTATGATTGAAGGTTAAACAAGCTAGTTAAGAGATTGGTTGTTGAATCAAGTTGATATTCTTGACTTTGCCATGGTGTTCCCTGTTCGGTATGCACTGTTCATGAGTAAGAAAATGGAATTTCAATGATTTAATGCTTCCATTGAATTTTGATGATGATTTTGTGTAGGACTGGAAATGTTTTGAACCTTGAAAGCATTGAAATTCCAAGGTTGTAGTTTTTGAAACCCTTCTCTATTATTGTTCACATGCATGAACAGTAATTGGAATTTCATGATTTTGATGCTTCCAATGGTTTTAAAATGAAAAATTGTGTGGGATAAAGTGGAGAAACAAGTATGGGAAGCATTGAAATCAAAATAAGAATTTTTGGAAAAATGAGGGCTTCACTTCGGTTTGGTACTGTAGCAACTGAAGTGTTTTGATTTTGGAAATTCTGATTTTATATTTGGATTCTACATGAAAAATTATGTTGAAATGAACTATGAGAATTTATTTTGGAAAGATAGAAGTATGAAACATAAAAGATATAAAGATAGAAGTATGAATGATTGCAACTCCTTACAAGTTATGTCATGATAATATGCATGTTAGAGTTTGCTTATGTACCATTATGAAGTAGCTCCCATCTCATGATAACATGTTAAGCATCCAATTAATCATGCATGATATTATGGTTTGTGTAACTTACTATTAGGATTTCCATGAAATATCATTCCTTCCATATGCATAACTATATTTTAGGCCCTGGATCCTCTAAAGGGAAGAGAGTAAATGTTGATGATTAAGTTTGTATAATAAGTTATATGACTTACATGACACTATGCGATGATATGCTAGCATGCCTGGTGTATGTTTCTGTAACCTTGTTGTGAGGCCGTGGTGATGTGACGATGATTTTGATGCGTAAATCAACAAGTTTTAGTCTAAAATTTGGCATGAGGGTATCTTTGATACAGAGCTTTAAATGGACACTAAGAATTCCTTAATTGGATAATTAACCGAATTGTTATGATTTTCCAAAGTTGGAACTAAAATCTGGAATTTAGATAAAGTAAATGATTAGAGACAGCGACGTTCACACGATGATTTTATATATCAAATAAACGAATTTTTCTATGAAATTTGGTGAGCTTAAATAGGACATATAGATATTTAATTACATAGGTAACACGTTCATTTGGATAAGTAACCAAAGAGAAATGAATTTTTAAAGTTAAGGCAAAGAAACTGGAACTTCCAGATTTTACCAAATGAACATTGATTTTTAATCAATAAAACAGATTTCAACGGCAGATGGACATCCCAACTTCCTTTAAAATCCAAGACACAAGCTCTCAACATATCCTCGAGAGTCTGGATCATTCTCTCAGATTGACCATCTATCTGAGGATGGTAGGCTGTACTAAATCTGAGAGTAGTGTTCATTTCTTTATGTAAAGCATGGCAAAAGTTTGATGTAAACTGAGGATCTCTGTCAGAAATGATACTACTGGGAATACCATGTAGTCTAATAATCTCTTTTACATAGAGTTTCGCCAGCTTCTCTAGAGAATCCTTTTTATTGATTGCCAGGAAATGAGCCGACTTCGTTAATCGGTCAATTACCACCCATATAGCATCATGCTTAGTAGGAGTCATGGGTAGTCCTTCAATAAAATCCATGGTAATGCTGTCCCATTTCCACTCGGGTATCTCTAGTGGTTGTAATTTCCCTGTTGGCTTTTGATGCTCAACTTTCACCTTTTGACATGACCGAGAAATTTGACTTCTTGCAGCCAAAACTCACATTTACTAAGCTTAGCATAAAGTCGTTTCTCTTTAAGAGTACTAAGAAAAATCCTCAAATGCTCTTCATGCTCTGCAGTCGATTTGGAGTACACTAAGATATCATCAATGAAGACTACCACAAACTGATCTAGATAAGGCCTGAAGATTCTATTCATGTAATCCATGAAAATTGCAGGTGCATTCGTCAAACCAAAGGGCATAACTAGAAATTCAAAATGACCATATGGAGTCCTAAATGCAGTCTTTGAAATATCATCTGCTTTGATTCTGAGTTGGTGATAACCTGATCTCAGATCAATCTTAGAGAATAAGCTTGCTCCAACCAACTGGTCTAGTAAATCATCAATTCAGGGAAGAGGGTACTTATTCTTAACAGTAATCTTATTCAACTCCCGATAGTCAATGCACAATCTGAGACTGCCATCCTTCTTCTTGACAAATAACACTGGAGCACCCCATGGAGAAACACTGGGTCAGATGAAACCCTTCTCTAATAGCTCTTCTATCTGCTTCTTAAGTTCAATCATCTCATTGGGAGCTATACGATATAGGGCTTTAGATACTGGTCCAGCTCCAGGTACGATGTCAATTGCAAACTCCACTTCTCGTTCTGGAGGCAATCCCTGAATCTCCTTTGGAAAGACTTCAGGAAATTCTTTGACCACTGGAATTGCTTCAATTCCTTCTTCCACTTCTGCTTGAACAGAAAAGAAGACCATATATTCCTGACATCCTTTTCTTAAACATCTATCCGCTTGAGCCTCCGTCAGGAAATTCAGTTTCACTTCTGGATTCACATTTGGGGCTTGTGGACAAAGAACTAGAGTTTTGTTCTTACAATCCAGCATTACATTATTGGCAAACAACCAATTCAATCCAATTATGACATCAATTTCATGGAATGACATGCATATTAGGTCAAGAGTAGTGCAACAACATTCATATCGAATGACACTATTTAGGCAGACATCTGATGTAACTACTTTAGCATTTGTAGGGGTTGTGACACATATGGCATAATGCAGCTTGCTAATTGTAAGGCCCAAACATTTAGCACATTCATAAGAAATAAAGGAATGACTTGCACCCGAATCAAACATAGCAATCACAGCATGATTATTGAGATAGATGATACCTTGGATCATCTTGGGTAATCTCTGTGCCTCTTCCCTTATCATTGCAAACACTCGCCCTTGAGTGTGCGGCCTTTGATAATTAGCTGCTTGAGGACAACTCCTGGAGAAATGTCCAGGCTTCCCACATGTGTAACAGACATTTTGCCCTATCAAGCATGGTCTGTCTCTATGGTTCTTCCCGCATTTGTCATATACTCTAGACCTCTGATCTCTATTATTTGTGTTTCCCCTGTAATTCCCTCTGCTAGGCTTTTGGTTCTGCTGCCACTGCCTTTTCCTTCTCTTATTATAGCCACTGCCACTGGCTATATTTCTATTCTGGTTAGGTCTCTCAGGAGCAGCAGTCTCTCTGCTCACCGGTTTCATTAGCATCCGGTGATTCAGGCTATTCTCAATAATTCTACAAGCCTCTACTGCTTTATTGAACTGATGGTACTGTTGAGGGGTCATCTTATCTTTCAAGTTAGCATTCAATCCCCTGATCATCCTTTCCGTCATCCACCGCTCATCATCCACCTGTCGTAGGTAAGTGGAATACTGAGAAAGACGGATGAACTTTGCTAAGTATTCATCATAGGATTCTTTTTCTCCTTATCTCAGCACAAGGAATTCTGCTTCTCGTTCATCCCGCACTGACTGGGGAAAATACTTCTCATAAAACTGTTCAAGGAACACTTCCCACGTGATAGGAATGTGTCTGGCCTACAATACTAGCTCTGTGTTCTTCCACCATCTGTCTGCATCCCTTTCTAGCTGGTAGATTGCCATCTATGCTTTACTCTCAGACGGACAACCCAGTACCTTGAAGATCTTCTCCAGTCTGCTGATCCAATCTTCCGCTTTCTGTACATCGAACGTTCTCTCGAACGTCGGAGGACTATGCTTACAGAATTTAGTCATCCATTATTGAATACCAGTAGGATCTACTATTTGTCCTATCTGTCTCGGTAGTTCTGTTATCTGTTGAACTATCTCTGGTTCTGTATTAGCTGTACCTGCAGACTCTAGGTGTATGAGGTTCTCCACTGCTTCAGCTACAGCTGCTGCTATAGCAGTATCCCTTTCCTGCTCACTCCTTGCTTGAGCAGCTTTTACTTCCTCTATCAGCTTCTGCTGCTGCTCCAGCCGTTCTAGAATCAGCTGATTAATATCTCCGGCGTTTTGGGATTCACCCGAAGCACTAGCTCTTCTGGTTCTTACCATTTTGTTTTACTATCGTAATAGGAAATAGGAAAGGAATATTATAATTAACATACTTTATATTTCATTCAAAACATAGCATACAACAGGTTTAACATCATTACATAAACTCTTCATAACAGACACACATACATGTATTATGTCATTACTAGTCAAAAGTACATAGATTACAACAACATTCATACATACAACTATTACACTATATTTTCTCATAATGGATCCTAATAAATTCCCCCACCATGTAGATCCAATTATGGATATCCTCAAAGGGTTCCTCTTCAAAGTACTGATCTAACCCTTCTCTCCATGTTGCTATAAAAGGCAAAATATCATCCATGATATCAACCCAAGCTTCTAGGGTAAGAGTATCTGGATCATATGCTTGATAGGCCTCTCTTACCCTTGCTATGAAGTCTTTATAAACTCTATAGTCTTGATCAACACCTCTAATCAACATTCTTCCTATCTCATATAGCTGTTTTGTGAGTTCCACAGCTTTCCTGAAATGTTCTTCATCCATATCCTCCCCAGGGGTTAACTCAATTATCTGATGGTTACCCAGATATATCTGTACCATTAACTTCTTGGTTCCACTTGGACCTAGAATATCTGTAAGGTCTGGCCTCTGACTAGGTCCAGGTATATCAGCTACATGACTAGGTTCAGGCACATTAGCTGTATGGCTGGGTCCAGGTACATCAACTGGTTTAGGTACCTGACTCGGTCCAGGAACATCTACCTCATCCGCCTGCCTAGGCACAGGGTATGTTGCATTCCTAATATAAGAGTAACCCACATCAGATTGTTCCTTTTGAGGGTCTATCATCTCTATATCATCTATCTGACCTGCATCTCTTTCTAATACAATATTCATAGGTGGGGCTGGGTTAGGTTCCTCAAGTTCATCCTCTTCTGATTGTATATCCTCATCTGATATTTCCTCTTCTTCATCATCATCCTCATCCATCTCATTTGATCCCACAGAAGAATTATCTAACCTGCCCAATTCTGATTCACTCTAGAATCCTAGATATTGATAACTGGAGGAAGATCAAACTCCGGATCATATATGAAAGCATCTATCTCTTCTGAGTTCCACCCTGATCTATCAGAACTATAGACTGTGGGTCTAGGGTCCCCCTGGTTCACTGTAGTCTCTGATGTTCTAGACTCAATCATTGGTATCCTGCAATAATTAACTTAAGGTCAATTATGCATATGTTCACTTATGTATCAGTCTATAAATAATGTAATCAGAGCATTTCCTAAGCCAGAATCCTTTGCTCTGATACCAAAATGTCACATCCTTACTTTTAACCTCAATTATACTCCATTAGAAGTGATTGGAACCAATTACATGATCATTTGCTTTGAAAATATCCATTTCCAAAAGATTTGCTTTCGGGTACTGTTTACTGTTACTGTTCATTTGGTAATTCCAGAACATATACTCTATTTTGAAAATTCATAATTAATTGTACAAAAATCAAAATAATATGGTTCCAATTTCTAATGAAAGCTCTTTCACATATCTTTGAGGGAAAAATATGAAACTGAGGTTTTCTTGTCCCAATGAAATCAGTTTAATCGTTGAAAATCACTGTTTATTTGGTAAAATCTGGAAGTTCCAGTTTCTTTGCTTTAATTTTGAAAATTTGTTTCTCTTTGGTTACTTGTCCAAATGAAATGTGTTACATATGGAATTAAATCTCTAGACGTCCTCTTTAAGATCACCAAATTTCATAGAAAAATTCGTTCATTTGATATATGAAATCATTGCATGAACATCACTGCTTCTCAGCACTCATTTTATCTCAATTCCAGATCTTACTTCCAACTTTAGAAAATCATAACAATTCGGATACTTATCCAATTAAGGCGTTCTTTATGTCCATTTAAATATATGTATCTTAGCTAACCTCACACCAAATTTTAGACTAAAAATCGTTGGTTTACATATCAAAATCAGCGTCACATCACCACGGCCTCAAAACAGGGTTACAGAAACATACACCATACACACTAACATATCATCCCATATTGTCATGTAAGTCATATAACTTGTTATACAAACTTAATCATCAACAATTACTCTATTCCCTTGAGAGGATCTAGCACCTAAAACATAGTTATGCATGTGGAAGGAATGAGATTTCATGGAAATCCCAATAGCAAGTTACACAAACTATAATATCATGCATGAATAATTGTATGCTTAACATGTTATCATGTGATGGGAGCTACTTCATAATAGTACATAAGCAAACTCTAACATGCATATTGTCATGACATAACTTTCAAGGAGTTGCAATCATTCATACTTCATCATAACATGATGACATAAGCTCAAGCTCAACCAAACACCATAATCAACAAGCAAGCAAAACAATTAAACAAACATGAGTTATAGTTAGGTATCCTTGCTACCTCTTAGCTATCTTGGTCAAGACCTTCTTGAAGTGATTTCCTTCCTTCACAAATGTGAAAACCTAGCCATTACAACATAATATCAAGTTACAACTCAACTTGAAACCAACTCCAAGACTAGGTTTTCACTAGCTCCCTTTCTTTCTCTAATTTATATTTCCTACTTCCACCTTTCCAAAATAAATTCTCATGGTTCATTTCCACATAATTTTTCATGTAGAATCCAAATATGAAATCAGAATTTCCAAAATCAAAACATACCAATTGCTACAGTGCCAAACCGAAATGCATGCTCTTGTTTTCCAAAAATTCTCATTTTGATTCCAATGCTTCCAATACTTGTTCTCCTACTTTATCCCCACACAACTTTCCATTTTAAACTCATTGGAAGCATCAAAATCATGAAATTCCATCCTATGAACAGTACCACATACAGTACCGCAAGAACACAAAACCTAAATCCAAACATACTTGAATTCACAAGCTTATACCACTTGATTCTAGCTTGTTTAAGCTTGTCTAAACTATCCATAACATAAAACTCATATTTTAACCACATATGAGCAGCACTTCCAGCAGCAACCATAAGGGAAATATAGCATGAAAACCCCTTAAAACCATGAGCTAACTTGCTAGAACAAAGCTCAAGATCAAGGGAGATGATTACCTTGCTTGTTACTTCACTTTGGTTGCTTCTTTCTTGGTTGAATGGAAATTTTGCAAGAGTTTCCCTATGGTTCACCATGCATGCCAAATTTTTCTGAATACGGGGGGTATTGATAGAGAAATTTGGGTTGAAATGGATGGCCAAGATTGATTTGGTTACTATTTGATCTAAAGGCTCACATTTAATCTTGGATTTTACTTTTTCTAAAAAGAATAATTATTACATCATGTGGGACAGCTCATGGGACACCTAAGAGGGTTAGGTGGCGTTCTTCACATCCAAAGAACCTTCTGGAGAAATTCCAGTCCAATCCGGTACCGATCAGTGCAGTTTCAAAATAACCGGACTGTGTTCTGTTCCTAATTTTTTTATAATATACCAGGATATGTATTCTATCCTAGAAATTAATGTCTAGGCTTCTCATATCATTGAAAATATTATACTGAGTATTTATCTGCCATCCATCCCTTGGGAAATGACCAAAATACCCTTGGTGTCCTTTCCTGCACTGTACTAACCCTAAGGGCAAAATCGTCATTTCACCCCTCTTTATACTAGCTCATGGTGTATATGGGCTCTAAATAATCCTCTTTATACTATATGACACATTTTTAGCCTGTCTAAAGTGACCAAAATAACCTCTATCCACTACTGGTACAGTATGGGCATCTAGGGGCATTTTCGTAATTTTGCACTTTTCCTGGACTGCTCTGGTCTCTGGCCCACATAACTGTCCAGTCACCTTAATGGGCTTATGATGGCGCCATTTGGGCCTTATTATGGGCTTATTGCCTTTATGGCCAAATTCACGTTACAACTCTCCCGATCCTATTTATCGGGTATTTTATTTCACTGAAAAATCCCGTATGGTTTCTATAGGATTCCTTTTCTGACTCTCTCAATTTTATAAATTCATATATTAAATATATGAATTTTCTATAAGGTCTCATCTGATTATGAGATCTGAAAAATACTGTAATAATTTCTTCTGACTTCAGAAATTTATATCAATTAATCATGACCTCAAATCAAAATTCTGTGTTGCGTTAAACTGACCGGAATATTTTTGTCTATCTACTGGTAAAATTTGGGTCTGATCTGATTCCAGGCATTTTTGGCCTGTTTTGGCTCAACTTTTCCATATTTACATTTAGGTCCCTTAACTTTTGAATAATTGCACTTTAGTCTCTGAACTTTTCATTAATTGCATTTAGGTCCCTCCTTTTTCTTCTACTTTCACTTTTCACCTTCAAACTTTTAAATTTTCATTTTGGTCCCTATTCTTTCCTTAGTTATTAATCTTTCCCTTTCCTTTCACAATCTGATACAGTTTATTCCAAGAATCTTATATCCATTGCAGATAAACTGTACAGGTACATCAGGTCAAAAAAATTGGGGATATGACAATTCTAGCTTGTTTAAACTTATTTAAACTATCCATAACATAATACTTATATTTTAACCATATATGAGCAGCACTTCCAGCAGCTAGGGGTGGTCATGGGTCAGGACGGGACCAGGACAACCCTGTCCCGTGTCCCGTCCCGAAACAGGACACAGGATGCATTTTGCGTCCCGTGTCCCGTCCCATCCCGGTCTCTTTCAGGACCGGGACGGGTTCAAGACGTCCCGATCCCTTTTTAAAAAAATAAACTATTATTTCTTAAATCATTCTACATGAAAAATTACAACTTCTTCTTCCAAATACTACTACTACTTGTTGATATAAAATTAAAATGACAAACAGTCAACAAAATAACTTAATAAAGAAACAACTATATCATATAAAATTAAAATATTCCAAGGAATAAAACAAAGAAAGAAACAAACACTCAAAAACCAAAGGCATGTGTTACTTCTTCAATTCTTCTATTTCACTTAATGGAGTTAGTGCGGGATGTAACAAACACTCAAATACCATTTTTCGCTTCGCCTGCAAATAAACAAAAAGAGATAGAGAAAAATTAAGAAATAATACAAGGGTAAACAAATAAAATCATCTATGAAATAAAATAAATAATATGATATAATTAATACCATTTTCCGCTGCCAAAGTTTCATTGAAGTTGTCAATATCAAGGTTTTTTAATTTGAATGTAGATGGAGATAACCAATTTTGGGCACAAATTAGCGCTTCAACCATCTTAGGGGATAGTGAACTTCTGAAGTCATCAATAGCACGTCCCCCTGTACTGAATACTAATTCTGAGGACACAGTAGAGACAGGCATAGCTAACACATCACGTGCAATCAATGAAATGATTTTGTATTTACTAGCATTTAGTCTCCACCAATCCAAAAGATCAAACGTAGGATTATGATAGTCAGCTAACTCAGCCTACAGATACCTCTCTAACTCCGCATACTTATCTGTGTCATAAGAACCTTGAGTTAGTAGTTGTGATTGACTCTGACTTTGGCTTGTGCTTTGAGTTTCAAGCTGAGATACATCATGTGCATCTGAATAATGATCGTACAAGCGATACAACACTGCAGAGACCTTTTTGTACATGGAGTCACGATGTGTAGGATCAGAAAACATATCCTCAAAAGCAAACTTCAAGAACTTCATTTTATACCTAGGGTCCAGCACCACTACAATCACCAACAAAGGATTTAAGTTTTCAAATTTACCCTAGTACTTGTCATATTTGCCCTGCATACTCTTAGCCATATGACACAACAAAGAATTTGGATTGTTTGCCCTCTTCTTCAAAAGAACAACCACATTAATGATTTGTTGGAAGGCCAAATTTGAAGTCACATGAATTGATCCTGAGAATTTTAAAGTGATATTATAGAACACTTTCAAGAATGCAACAAACTCCTAAGCTTCTTTGAATGACTTTGCTGTAGGCAGACCAATTAAGTTTTTATCCTTAAAGTTTTTTTGGTACTCTATATCAAATTCCTCCATCCTTGTAAACACGCTACTAAATTTAATAGCATTCTCCAACATTATGTAAGCTGAATTCCACCTAGTGGGACAATCCATCCTCAAGAGACTCTTTGAATTGATCTTCATTTTCTCCACAAGCTCTTTGAATTTTTGAAACCTTGCAGGAGAAGATCTTACATATTTAACTGCATTTCGAATAGCTTCAATGGATTCATGCATTTCTCTCACACCATCTGACACAATCAAATTCATGATATGAGCACAACATCTCAAGTGGAAGAAGTCCCCATCACAGACAAGACTATTCCAATGTCTAAAAACTGACTTCAAAGTTGATAATACATTGTCATTTGAAAAAGCATTATCAACTGTGATGGTAAAAACTTTATCAATACCTCATGACAATAAACATTTCTCAATTTCTTCTGCAATTGTGTCACCTTTATGGTCTTCAACTATGCAGAAATTCAAGATTCGCTTTTGCAAATGCCAATCTTCATCGATCCAATGTGCAGTGAGGCACATATAGTTAGAATTCTGATTTGAAGTCCATGTATCTTTAGTAAGGAAAACTCAGAATTTTGTTCTTTTGAAATAACTTTTTAAGTTGTCTCCTTGTTCATTATACACCTTTAAGTAGTCTCTAGTAACGATTGACCTTGATGGAATTTGTAAGCGAGGTTCGACCTAACTCATCATATGTCTAAAGCCTTCACCTTCAACAGTTTGAAAAGGCAGTTTATCCAATATGATATACTCTGCAATAGCTCGTCTACATTGCTCTTGATTAAATAAATGGTGACCAACAGTTTTAGAAGACTCTACTACAGTGAACATAGCTTGCCTCATCTTATTTATTTTGTTCGGATTTAAGGGGCACCTCTCTAGATGTTTTTGCAATCCACTTGTCCCGTGTGTGACAGGATTGCAAGCAATCTTTACTGGACAATATTTGCACTTGGCTTTGTGGTCTCTATTGTTTTCATCCAAAGGAATCTTATCAAAATGCTCCCAAATAATAGATTTGAGTTTTTTTGTTGGTTTCTCTTCTTCCTCAACATCTTCTCCTTCTCCCTCTGTGTCTTGTACTTGTACTTCAACTACAGCTTCATTTTCAACTTCTTCAGTCTGTTGTAAGTTCTATTCAGCAGTTGGTACAGTTGCCATCCTCCTATAAAATAGGAAAAATTTACATTAGTTATTGAAATAAGGAAGGGAAATATAAATGCACACACAGAATACTCACAGGATCCACAAATATATATACATGGATATATAGCACTAGATACATAATAAGCTAGTATAGGAGTCCAGTTTCATGCTGATGCTATTAGTATTACATGTCCATAGCTATGTTAATCAAGCAATGATTAAAATAGGTACAGTTCTTATCAGTATAAAGCACCAGTGATTACTAATAGCATTAGTTATTGAAATAAGGAAGGGAAATATATATGCACACACAGAATACTCACAGGATCCACAATTATATATACATGGATATATAGCACTAGATACAGAATAAGCTAGTATGGGAGTCTAGTTTCATGCTAATGCTATTAGTATTACATGTTCATAGCTCTGTGAATCAAGCAATATTTAAAATAGGTACAGTTGGTGATGGTGCTAAGATTGGTGCTGGTTCTATTATGTCTTAAGGATGTTCCTCCCAGAGTCTAATTCTCAATATGAAGCACCAGTGATTACTACAAAGTTACAAGTAAGGGATAATCGCCAAAAACTATTGTAGTAGACAGAGAACAATGAAGCATAATAGGGAGAATCAGAGACACCTCAGTAATACAAAACTGACATTTATCACCAAGGAACAAAACAAGATCACAGAGAATCAGAGATAACAGTTCAAGGAATAATCACAGAGACAATCATCTCCAAAGCATAATTACACTCTAAACCCCGCTTTTAATCATCGAGAAGGAGTGTCACAGAGACAATCATCGAGAATGAGTGTCACTTACCTTGAACAAAATCGATAGTCTGAGGTGAACAAAATGATGTACTTAGCTCAATGATGGCGAGGACACTAACCCACCGACAGCGACTGAGGAGAAGCGATGGGCGACGATGGGCGACTTGGCGACAGACCTACTGGCAAGAGAAAGGAAGAGTGCTAGGGCTGAAGGCTGAAGCAAACTGTGGGAGAAAAGCTAAGGTTCATCGACTCGTCCTACAGGGGCCTGAAGCTAAAAATCTGAAATGAAAGATGAAAGCTGAAGGAAGGCCAGAAGCCCCGCCCCTAAAAACTATAAACCCTAAATCATCATTCATCTCCATAGGCCATAGCAACTCAATTAATTCAAATCAAGAAGGAAGGTTACTTACCTTGAACAAAATGGATGGTCTGAGGTGAACAAAACGATGTACTTAGTCGAACGACGGTGAGGACACCAACCCATCGGCAGCGACTTAGGAGGAGCGATGGACGACGATGGGCGACTTGGCGATAGACCTACTGGCAAGAGAAATGAAAAGTGCTAGGGTTAAAGGCTGAAGTGAGGGAGAAAAACCAAGGGTTGACTCATCCTACAGGGGCCTGAAGCTTAATGAAAGATGAAAGCTGAAGCCTGAAGGAAGGCCAGAACTCAGAAGCAAACAATATGACTGGATTCGAGGCCGAGGGTTTGCGCTGGGGGGTTAAAACTTCATGTCGGGATAGGACGGGATGACCCGAGGGTTGTACTGAGACCTGTATCATCCCGACACGCCTACTGTCCCATCCCATTTTTTCCCCGTCCTGATCATCATTGGTACGGGATAGTTCTATCCCGCTGTCACCAGATCTGGGATGGGAAACCCGATACGGGCCTCTAATGAACAGCCTTACCAGCAGCAACCATAAGGGAAATATTGTAACATCCTTACTTTCATACATCTTAGGGACCATTCAGTAGCATTTAGAACCACTTACAAGACCTTGGAAGTCCATTAGCCAAATCTGGAATTTTACTCTTTCTCGGGTTACTGTTCATATGGTATTCCATATTACGCAACGAACTTCAAAAAATCATAATTAATTCAATAAAACTAGAAATGAAGTGGTTCAAAAATCTACATGAAGATAACATCTTGAAATTTAAGGAAAAAATAATTTCCAGACCAAATGATTAGCCAATGGATACAGTTTATTCGTTGATATTTATTGTTCATTTGGTCAAAAACTCTGGAAGCATATTCTGGTCCCTTACTTTGGAAATTCATTTCTCTTGATATACATATCCAAATGAAGAGTTATACCTATTCAGTTAAAGCTCTATATGTGTACTCCATGCTTATAAAATTTTGTGAAATAATTCCTTCATTTACTAGGCCAAACAGAAGCCACAACAAAACTGCTTTAGGACCTATGTTTTTACCCTTTCAGATTCCTTTCTTTCACTTTCAATAATTATTCTAGCATACATAAATCATCTCTTTTTCCTTTTATGAATTCATATACATCATGGGGTTATACAATAATTGTTTCATAAAATCTCATCACATAAATAGATACTTTACATGGCTTTAACATAGATGGAAAGTGCATAGCATATGCTAACATCTTAAATACTTCTCTTTTCTTCTTCCATGCTTTAGCTCTTCTCCATGCATACATTATCTATCATGCTTGACCTAAATTGGTTGGTTATGGGAGAGTGAGATTCTAGGGAATCTCAGTAGCAAACATTACCACTTAAATATGCAAGATGGATGATAATGCATGATATGTAAGTTCATTAAACTTTCTTTGATTAGTGACATGTTATCATGCTATATACTTTTGCATAAAGTGCATGGCCATGGAAAACATATGATTCACAATACATTCAAAATCATTTATCATGTTACAAAATCACTCAAACATCATGTACATGTCAACACATAAGCATACCACATCAAGCACATAAAGAGGTAAGTTCATTATCTTGCACTTAAGCTCTCCTCTTGATCTTTTGCACCTGCTCCCTAGCTTCCCAACCATGAAGTCTTTATGTCAATCACTTCCCAAAATGTTCTTGGATGTTTCATGGTCCTAAACACATTCATATTCATCACATAACTCATTAGAACTCATGAACTCCAACCATGTTCAAGACTAACTTTGTTACACTCTTTATTGTCATAACCTTCTCTAATCTTCAATAATCCACTTGGCTCTTGAACCAATTGATGTCTTGAATTTACCCTACACAATTTCATCTTTTGAATCCATTTATGAGCTTAGAATCATGAAATTCCAGCTCCTTCATGGCTTGCTGTACAGAACTGAACAGAAGTATACAATTCTTTCAAAAATTCTCATTTTGATTCTAATGCTTCCCATACTTGTTTTTCCACTTTAACCCACACAACTTTTCATTTTAAAACCATTGGAACCATAAAAATCATGAGATTCCAATCACTGTTTATGCCAGTGAACAGTAACTGTAAGGAATCTCAAAGACTACAACCTTGAGATTTTAATGTTTCCAAGGTTCAAAACCTTTCCAATCCTACACAAAATCATCATATAAATTCAATGGAAGCATTAAATAATTGAAATTCCATTTCTTTCCCTCATGAACAGTGCATACTGAATAGGATACATCATGGCAAAGTCAAGAATATCAATTTGATTCAACAACCAATTACTTAACTAGCTTGTTTAAGCTTCAAATATATGTTTCTAACTTTAATTTCTTCTTTCCCCTTTCATCTAAGGTTTTTGGGCAGCACAACACCTTAGAGAAAACTCAACTTTTCCCTATGAAAACCCTAAATTCAAGCTCCCAAATCAAAGGAAAATAAGCTAGGAGATATTGCTTACCTTTAATCTCTAGTTTGCTTGAACTTTGGTACCTTGAATCTTCTTTGTCTTGGCTTGAGTTTTCATTTTACAAGAGTTTCCCCAAGGGTCCATGAAGCCACAGTTTTGATGCAGAATGAGGGGATATTTATAGCTAAAATCCATGAAAAATGAATGGCCAAGATTGATTTGGTTACTATTTGATCTAAAGCCCACATTTAATCTTGGATTTAACTTTTTCTAAAAAGAATAATTATGACATCATGTGAGACAACTCAAGGGACACCTCATGGGGGTATGTGGCGTGCTCATAGTGTAAGGAAGCTTTTGGAAAAATTCCAATCCAATATGGTACTGGTCGGAGCAGTTTCACAACAATCAGACTGTTTTCTGTTCTGAATTTTTTATAATATACCAAGATATGTATTCTGTCCTGGAAATCAATATCTAGGATTCTCATACCATTAACATGGTTATACTAAATATTTATCTGCCATCCATCTCTTGAGGAATACCAAAATGCTCTTGGTGTCCTTTCTTGCCCCGCACTAGCCTTAAGGGCATAATTGTCATTTTACCCCTCTTTACACTACCTCAGGGCATATACTGGCTCTAAATAATCATATTTATACTATGTCCCACATTTTTGGCCTGTCCAGAATGACCATAATGACCTCCATCCTTCACTGGTATAATATGGGCATCCAGGGGCATTTTTGTAATTTTACACTTTTCCTGGACTGCTCTGGACTATGACCCACTTAACTGTCTAGTCACCTTAATGGGCTCACGATGGCACCATTTGGGCCTTAATAAGGGCTCATTGCCTGTATTGCCTTTATGGCCTAATTCATAATACAACTCTCCCGATTCTATTTATTGGGTATTTTATTTCACTGTAAAATCCCGTATGGATTCTATAGGATTCTTTTTCTGACTCTGTCAATTTTATAAATTCTTATATTAAATATAAGAATTTCCAATAATGTCTCATATGATTCTGATGTCTGAAAAGTACTGTAATAATTCTTCTGACTTCAAGAATTTATATCAATTAATCGGGACCTTAAATTAAAATTCTGTGTTGCATTAAACTGACCGGAATAATTTTGTCTATCTACTGGTAAAATTTGAGCCTGATCTAATTTTGGGCATTTTTGGCCTGTTTTGGCTCAACTTTTTCATATTTACATGTAGGTCCCTAAACTTTTAAATAATTGCACTTTGGCCCTTGAACTTTTAACTATTTGCATTTAAGTCCCTTAACTTTTGAAAATTACACTTAAGGGCCCAACTTTTATTTCTACTTTCACTTTTTGCCTTTAACCTTTTTCTACTTTTCATTTTAGTCCTTCTCTTCCTTAAAGAATCATCTAACCTTTATTATTTTTTCTGATCTTCGTCATAATCCTTTATAAACCTCTTTCCACTATCATTACTATACAGATAGGGAAAAATTAGGATATGACAAATATAGCATGAAAACCCCTTAAAACCATGAGCTAGCTTACTAGAACAAAGCTGAAGATCAAGGGAGACGATTACTTTAATTGTTGCTTCACTTTATGTATTTCTTTCTTAGTTGAATAGAAATTTTGCAAGATTTTCCCTATGGTTCACCATGCATACCGAAGCCATATGAATAAGGGGTATTTATAGAGAAATTTGGGTTGAAATGCCAAGATTGATTTGTGTACTATCTGATCTAAGGGCTCACATTTAATATTGAATTTAACTTTTTCCAAAAAGAATAATTATGACATCCTATGGGACAGCTCAAGGGACAACTCATGGGGGTATGTGGCGCCATTTTCATGCAAGGAGGCTTCTGAAAAAATTCCAGTCCAATCTGGTACCGATCGGAGCAGTTTCACAACAACCCGACTGTTTTCTATTCCTAATTTTTTATAATATACCATGATATGTATTCTGTCCTAGAAATCAATGTATAGGATTCTCATACCATTGAAAATATTAGAATGAGTATTTATCTGCCATCAATCCCTTGAGAAATGACCAAAATACCCTTAGTGTCCTTTCTTGCACTGTACTAGCCCTAAGGGTATAATTGTCATTTTACCCCTCTTTACACTGCCTCATGGCATATACTGGCTCTAACTAATCATATTTATACTATGTACCATGTTTTTGGCTTGTCCAGAATGACTATAATGACCTCCATCCTTCACTAGTACAGTATGGGCATCCAGGGGCATTTTTGTAATTTTACACTTTTCCTGGACTGCTCTAGTCTTTAGCCCACTTAACTGTCCAGACACCTTAATGGGCTCATGATGGCACCATTTGGACCTTAATATGGGCTCATTGCTTGTATTGCCTTTATGGCCCAATTCACAATACAACTCTCCCGATCTTATTTATTGGATATTTTATTTCACCGTAAAATCCCGTATGGATTCTATAGGATTCCTTTTCTGACTCTGTCAAATTTATAAATTCTTATATTAAATATATGAATTTCTTGTAAGGTCTCATCTAATTATGAGATCTAAAAAATATTATAATAATTCCTTTTGACTTCAAGAATTTATATCAATTAATCGGGACCTCAAATCAAAATTCTGTGTTACGTGTAACAACTGGAATATTTTTGTCTATCTATTGATAAAATTTGGGTCTGATATGATTCTGGGCATTTTTGGCCTATTTTGGCTTAACATTTCTATATTTACATTTAGGTGCCTCAACTTTTGAATAATTACACTTTAGTCCCTAAACTTTTCATTAATTGCATTTAGGTCCCTCCTTTTTCTTCTACTTTAACTTTTTGCCTTGAAGCTTTTCAATTTTCATTTAGGTCCCTATTCTTTCCTTAGTTATTAATCCTTCCCTTTCATTTCTCAATCTGATACAGTTTATCCAAAAATCTCATATCTATTGCAGATAAACTGTGTACACACATCATATAAGAAAATTTAGGATATGACACTATACATGTAACTATCATAATCTGTACATCTCATATGGTAGACATGGTTCTAGCATAAGCTGCACTATCCATTCTCTTTGCTTATCTCAATAACAATTTGACTTTATCTCAAGAGAAATCTAGCTCCATTGTAAGAAGTTAACTTTTATTAAATAGACGTTGCTCCCTGTCAGAGCTGCATCATCTCTTATAAATGCATCTTATTTCATTTCATGTTAATGGTATATCATTCATGCATCTCACCCTACTGAAGGGATATGCCATGAGTACTGTAATCATATGTCTATAGGTTTGCCACTAAAATTCATCTCTAATCTCATTCTTTGCCTAACTGACTATCATTGTCTATCTTAGATTCTCATTCTAAACTTTGGGGATTAAATAAGCTAACTATCTCATTTATTACTTTTCTATTGCTTTATCATTACCAAGTTAAATTATCTAATTACATCTAATTCACCATCCTCTTTCATTATTCATAAACCTGTGAGATTGGGATTGCATGGAAAAGGATGAGATTTCTGGGGAAATCTCAGTAGCAAACATTAATAAACAATGCATGCATTAATATAAATATTTGTGCTTGCTTGTGAAAGTGTTAACATTGCATAATGTGCATGCTTCCATGTAACATATGAAATACCATTGGCCAAAGTAATCATAGAAACAGAGCTTCATAAATAAGCACATATGCAACACAATTCAACAAAGTCATAGCACAATAAAGCATAACATTCAATGCATACAAGTTTAGGATAAGTTTACTACCTCATATACTTGACTTTCTTTCACTTCATCTTGCTTCTTTCTTCTCACATCTCTTGGACATGTGGCTGCCTCTTTTGGAGAATATCAATCAATCCCTAACATCACATAACCAGTCATCCATCATCATCTAATTTCCTTGAGCATTAAACTCACTTTAACTAACATAATTTCCTCTTGAACATTAAGCTTACTTACTTTCCTTAATCTTAACTAATGGACTTGACCTTTGAATCAATTGATGTCTTGACTTTACCCTACACAATTTCATCTTTTGAATCCATTTGTGAGCTTAGAATAATAAAATTCTAGATCCTTCATGGCCTACTATACAGAACTGAACATACACATACAATTCTTTCAAAAATTCTCATTTTGATTCTAATACTTCCCATACTTGTTTCTCTACTTTATCCCACAAAATTTTTCATTTTAAAACCATTGGAAGCATCAAAATCATGAAATTCCAATCACTATTCATGTGAGTGAACAGTATAGAAAGGAATTTCAAAAACTACAATATTAGAATTTCAATATTTTCAAGGTTCAAAACCTTTCCAATCCTACACAAAATCATCATATAAATTCAATGGAAGCATTAAATCATTGAAATTCCATTTCCTTCCCTCATGAACAGTGCATACCGAATAGGTTCAACCATGACAAAGTCAAGAATATCAACTTGATTCAACAACCAACCACTTAACTAGGTTGTTTAAGCTTTAATCATATATCTCTAACTTTAATTTCTTCTTTTCCCCTTTCATCTAAGGTTTTTGGACAGCACAATACCTTAGAGTAAACTCAACTTTTCTCCTATGAAAACCCTAAGCTCAAGCTCCCAAATCAAAGAAAAATAAGCTAGGATAGATTGCTTATCTTTAATCTCTAGGTTGCTTGAACTTTGGTACCTTGAATCTTCTTTATCTTGGTTTGAGTTTTCATTTTGCAAGAGTTTCCCCAAGGTATCACAAGCTCACGGGTTTGGACAGAATTTGAGGGTATTTATAGAAAAATTCATGGAAAAATCAATGGCCAAGATTACTTTGTGCACTATTTAATCTAAAGGCCCACATTTAATATTGGATTTAACTTTTTCAAAAAGGAAATTTATGACATCATCTATTACATCACAAGGGATAACTCATGGGATACCTCATGGGGGTATGTGGCGCAATTCTCATGGGAAAATGTAACATCCTTAATTTCATACATCTTAGAGACTATTTAGTAGCATTTAGAACCACTTACAAGACCTTTAAAGTCCATTAGCCAAATCTGGATTTTTACTCTTTCTCGGGTTACTGTTCATATGGTATTCCAAATTACGCAATAAACTTTGAAAAATCATAATTAATTCTAGAAAATTCAAAATGGAGTGGTTCAAAAAGATACATGAAGCTAACATCTTTAAATTTAATAGAAAAATAATTTCCAGACCAAATTATTAGCCAATTAATACAGTTTATTCGTTGAAATTTACTGTTCATTTGGTCAAAAACTCTGGAAACATATTCTGGTCCCTTACTTTGAAAATTTATTTCTCTTGATATACATGTCCAAATGAAACGTTCTACCTATGTACTTAAAGCTCTAGATGTATGATACACGCTTGTAAAATTTCATGAAATAATTCCTTCATTTCCTAGGTCAAACTGAAGCCACAACAAAACTGCTTTAGGACTTATATTTTTACCATTTCAGTTTCCTTTCTTTTACTTTCAATAATTGTTCCAGCATGCATACACCATCAAATAGGCTTCTCAATATTCATATACATCATGTACATATGCAATAAGTATTACACATGGTCTCATCACATAGATGGATACCTTATAGGAATTTACATACATAGATAATCCATAGCATATGCTATGGTCTCAATTACTTCCATTCCTTTCTTCCATTCTTTAACTCTTCTCCATGCATACATTTTCCATCATGCTTGACCTAAATTGGTTGGTTATGGGAGAGTGAGATTCTAGGGAATCTCAGTAGCAAATATTACCACTTAAATATGCAAGATGGATGCTAATACATGATATGTAATTTCATTAAACTTTCTTTGATTAGTGACATGCCATCATGCTATATACTCTTACATAAAGTGCATGGCCATGGAAAACATGATATTCACAATACATTCAGCATCATTTATCATGTTGCAAGATCATTCAAATATCATCTATATGTCAACACATAAGCATACCATATCAAGCATATAAAGAGATAAGTTCACTACTTTGCACTTAAGCTTTCCTCTTGATCTTTTGCACTTGTGCCCTAGCTTTTCAACCATGAAGCCTTTATGTCAATCACTTCCCAACATCTTCTTAGATGTTCAAGGTCCTAAACACATTCATATTTATCATATAATTCATTAGGACTCAAGAACTCCAACCATGTTCAAAACTAAGCTTGTTACACTCTTTATTATCATAACTTTCTCTAATCTTCACTAATCCACTTAGCTCTTGAACCAATTGATGTGTTAACTTTATCCTACACAATTTCATCTTTTGAATCCATTTATGAGCTTAGAAGTATGAAATTCTAGCTCCTTCATGGCCTGCTGTACAGAACTGAACACATGCACACAAAATGATTCCCATGCTTGTTTCTCCACTTTACCTCATACAACTTTTCATTTTAAAACCATTGGAACCATCAAAATCATGAAATTCCAACCACTATTCATATGAGTGAACAGTAACCATGAAGGATTTCAAAAACTGCAACCTTGAGATTTTAATGTTTTCAAGGTTCAAAACCTTTCCTATCCTACAGAAAACTATCATATAAATTCAATGGAAGTATTAAATCATTGAAATTCCATTTCTTTCCGTCATGAACAGTGCATACCAAACAGGGTACACCATAACAAAGTCAAGAATGTCAATTTGTTTCAACAACAAATCACTTAACTAACTTGTTTAAGCTTCAATCATAAGTTTCTAATTTTAATTTCTTCTTTCCCCTTTCATCTATGGTTTTTGGGTAGCACCTCCCCTTAGATAAAACTCAACTTTTCCCCATGAAAACCCTAAGTTCAAGCTCCCAAATCAAAGGAAAATAAGTTAGGAGAGATTGCTTACCTTTAATCTCTAACTTGCTTGAACTTTGGAACCTTGAATCTTCTTTCTCTTCGCTTGAGTTTTTATTTTGCAAGAGTTTCCCCAAGGGTTGACAAGCCACAGTTTGGATGCAGATTTGAGGGGGTATTTATAGAAAAATCTTGGTGGAAATTAATGGCCAAGATTAGTTTGTACACTATTTGATCTAATGGCCCACATTTAATTTTGGATTTAACTTTTTCCAAAAATAATAATTATGAAATCATAAGGGACAGCTCAAGGGACACCTCATGGGGGTATATGGCAAAATTCCATTGGGGGAAAGCTTCTAGAAAAATTCTAGTCCAATCCGGTACCGATCTGAGTAGTTTCACAACAACCGGATTGTTTTCTATTCCTAATTTTTTTATAATATACTAGGATATGTATTTTGTCCTGGACATCAATGTCTAGGCTTCTCATACCATTGAAAATGATATACTGAATATTTATCTGTCATCCATCCCTTGAAAAATAACCAAAATACCCTTAGTGTCCTTTCTTGCACTATACTAGCTGTAAGGGCATAATTGTCATTTTACCCCTCTTTATACTGCCTCAGGGCATATACTGGCTCTAACTAATCATATTTATACTAGGTCCTAAGTTTTTGGCCTCTCCAAAATGACCATAATGACCTCTATCCTTTACTGGTACAGTATGAGCATCTAGGGCATTTTCATAATTTCGCACTTTTCCTGGACTGCTCTAGTCTCTGGTCCACTTAACTGTCCAGTCACCTTAATGGGCTCATGATGGTGCCATTTGGGTTTTAATATGTGCTCAATGCCTTTATTGCCTTTCTAGCCTAATTCACAAGACAACTCTCCCAGTCCTACTTATTGGGTATTTTATTTCACTGTAAAATCCCGTAAGAATTCTACAAGATTCCTTTTCGGACTCTGTTAATTTTATAAATTCTTACATTAAATATGGGAATTTCCAGTAAAGTTCCATCTGATTCTAGTGTCTACAAAATATTGTAATAATTCTTCTGACTTCAAAAATTTATATTAATTAATCGGGATCTCAAATCAAAATTCTGTGTTGCGTTAAACGACCAAGATATTTTTGTCTATCTACCAACAAAATTTGAGTCTAATATGATTCTGGGCATTTTTGGCTTGTTTTGACTCAACTTTTTCATATTTACATTTAGGTCCCTGAACTTTTGAATAATTGTACTTAGGCCCCTGGACTTTTGGCTATTTGTATTTAAGTCCCTTAACTTTTGAAAATTACACTTAAGGGCCCAAATTTTGTTTCTACTTTCACTTTTTGTCTTCAACATTTTCTAATTTTCGTTTTAGTCCTTCTCTTGCTTCAAGACTCATCTAACCTTTATCTTTTCTTCTGATCTTCATCATAATCCTTTCCAAACCTCTTTCCACTATCAGTACTATACGGATAGGGAAAAATTAGGATATGACATGTCTACCCCCTTAAAATAAATCTTGTCCTCAAAATTTACTTAGCACCTTAGTCAACAATTTTGGATAGGTATCCTTAGCCCTTTTATGACTAAGGATTGGGGCATTTACCTCTTATCTTCTATTTTAACATCTTAGCGGAGTACTTTCCATATCTGCAGATCTTCATATCTTTACTATGATCATTCTTATGTTCTAAATCAACTCAATCAGAGTTAAACTCCAATTCATTCCATTACTTGCTTACTTGCTCTGCATCTATCTACATATGGACTTCTCACTATACTAGACTTGTGAGTAGTGTCCATTTCTTTCATATCAAATTCTCTCGTATACTACTATATTCAGGAGTTTTTGTTAATGATTCATCATACTTCTTAGAGCAATCATTTATGACTCATCTGAGTATCTAGTGGAATCCTCTGAACCTCTACACAACTTTCATTTCTCACTTTCATATCATTATATATATATTCTTCTTATCATCTTTAATAACTTATTATAACACATAGAGAGGACTTATGTCATTATTTTTTCTTTCTTTACTTTACTCCTAGATAGGAGCACATATGAACATATAGGAGTATTTAAGAGCACATACTCTAACATGCATAATGCCTGGCCAACATATTGCAGGACTACATACCTGCTCATGAATGCAAAGCTTTAACATTGGAGCTCAAGTATTCCTTCTCTTAATATGCACACCTCTAACACTCGGAGCTTGCATAGCTCTAACACTCAGAGCTTGCACTGCTCTAACATTCGAAGCTTTAGCATATTCTATAAACATAACATAGCATAATGCTTGGCATTTCATGGAAGAAGTTGAAGCTCTTAGTTACTCTTTCATCTGTAATATAACATTTGAACATCTTATCCCTTTCAAAAATAGAGCCTCTCAATCTGTTTACAAGGCTAGCTATAAAGCCACTTCATATCGTACTTGTCAATACATATTTCTCATTTCATATCTTTCATGCCATAACATGGCATATCTGGCCAAATCTGGTTATATCATCATCTATCTTTCAAATCCATTTCATTTGGACTTGACATAAGGGTTCTAGTCTCTTATTGTTCTTAACCCTTTCTAGCTTTTCATAGCTCTTTCTATCATTTTATATAGCTTTGTGCATATATGCCAATTCATATGGCATTTACACCTTTTTCTATCACTTCCTAGGGGGTCACCCATCATTAGGCTACCCTTGCCTGAGCACGCTTAACAGAAATGTGCAGATAAAAATCTAAAGCACTGGTGCTAACAGGCTTCAACCCTGGTATTTTATTATCTTAGACCCATCTTATATTATCTCTCTTGGGTCTATCTGGCCTTCTAGTCTCTTTATCCTCATCTGGAGGATTTATTTAACCTTCATTCTTATTCCTTGTAATCTTATCGTAAGGATCTCTTTATTCTCATGTGACAATTTCTCATATCTTATAAAATATTCTTATAAATCCTTGGGACTTAGGATTAACAACTTTAACTTTGATCACTTAGTTCCTATTACATGTAAGGAGATTCTGAGTTCAGTCCCTGATAGTAATAAGGCTATCTGAAAATAGCATCATGGGTACTCTATCTGTTATGAGTTAACTAACTTGTGAAGCTTCTATACCTTAACTTTTCCTTGGTATTCATCCTTCCAAAGAAATATTGTACTTATGGCTCATTACTTTCTTGCTCTAGGCTTGGTCTACTACGACCCTTGGGATTTATTGCAATCAACTGTAAGTCTTTTCAGGATCTAACTGCGACCCTGTGAGCCATACTAGGATCTACTGCAATCCTCCAGAATCTACTGTGATTTTGTTGTATTGTATTCTCATCTCTGAAAGACCTAAACCAACGGACAAAGTTACAAGGTTAGTCGCCTCCACATAGTTGTTAACTCAATAGATAATTCCCTAAAAATTGTCACAGAAGCTAATATTATCTATTAGGACTTTACTCATTTCCCTATCACTAAGGAATTTCTCATATCATTCTCATCTTTTATAACTTTACTATATCCATTACTGCAGAGAGCTACATAGGCTCTACCATGTACATATATATCATCATCTATTCATCTCATCTGAGGGACCTTACTCTATTATGAGTTACACTATCCCATCTCTTGGTTTTATTTCTAAAGCAATCTTACTCTATTGCAAGAGTAATCTAGCTCTATTGCAAAAAAATTAACTTATATTACTTAGAAACTGCTCTTTCTTAGAGTCGCATCATCTTTCATAACTGCTTCTCATTTCCTTTCATATATCTTATCCCTACTGAAGAGATATGTCTTGAGTATCGTAATCCTCATCTTTAATCTCATTCTCTATCTTATTAACTATCATTGCTTGATCATAAATTCTCATTCTATTCTTTAGGAATTAATTGTCTACCTATCTCGTTCATCATTTTTCTATTGCTTTATCATTGGTAAGTTAAATTATCTAATTGCATGTCATAGGGCATAAAAGCAACATAATTTTCTCATCTGGTATACTCTACCCAGTACGTACTACGTAAGGGGAGTATTCATTTATCATAGCATACTCAACATGCATAATATGTAAGGAGATGCAATCATTTAAGCATTCTCTAACATGTGTGTTACCATATGACAACTGTAAGGAGATGCAACTTCTCATCATAACCTATGGCAACATAAGCCATATCACTATTACATAGTTTGCTCCACCATCCCTTATATGCATACTGCAACTAAACAACTAACAAGGTAGACTTTAAATCATTCTATCCCTTTATCACCTTAATCGCTAGGTCTTGATCATTTATTCAGGATCCTAAAACATTTACTTATTTCACTTAGGCTGCCGTATTACCCTCTTATTAGGGTATAGACTCAACCCTTCTTTATTCTTTCTTACATAAGGAATAGGGGAGTCACTTTATCTTTGAATCTTTGGCTACCTTACTAGGCCATATCTATTCTTATCATAACATTTCTCATCGCCTGTAAGACTTCTGTGTTCCTTGCCTAAAGGACTTATGTGTCCTTGGCCTCACTGTAATCCATAACTGAGTCACCTATTTCCTTTTAGCTAACTGAGGAAAGGTCTGGCTCATATCTTCATGCCATTCAAACTTTTAACTTGGATTACTAACAGGCGAGAAACTATCTCTTATTAAGCCTCAAGGTTCATGTAGATGAACTCAGCTAATTATTCATCAAAAGGGTTTCTCTTTCCTTTATTTTAACCCTTAGCCTCATGCTCATCTCTCTCTAACTGAGAGGAACATTTCTTTTAAACTTCTTCGAGAAAATCTTCTCAAGTGAGCGGATCACTCTCCATCTTGTATAGAGTAACTTCTGTATCTCTCTACTATCTTTTACCTCTTTCTGTCTATCAGTCTTAGTCTGCTCTTGACTTAGCAAATAAGTCCTCGAAGAGATAAATTTTAAATCAAAGACCTAGATTTTTTTTAAAACTGATCATGTTATTCAGTTATCGAAAGCTTTATTGATAAGTAGTCTTATAGAATATGACTTCAATAAATGCATATTAGAGAACTTTTTTTCTTCATAAATTTCTTTCTCACTTATCGATAAATGCTCTTTATCAGTTAAAATGCTTTTTGAAATCTTTTCTCAATTTTTATTATCAAAACATGGGGGTCTAACAGTTCATACCAAGCTCTTGGAGCTTGCTTCAATACATAGAAAGACTTTTTCAGTTTATAAACGTGATTAGGATGTTTAAAACTTTTAAAACTAGGGGTTGCTCAACATAAACTTCTTCCAACTAAATTGATTTAGAAAAGCAATTTTAACATACATTTGATAAAGTTTGAAATCTTTATGCATAGAAAGGCTAAGAGTAATCGTATAGCTTCCAATCTAGCCACTAGAGCATACATAATTGATTTATTCTTCCTAATTATAGCCTTTTGCTACTAGTCTATCTTATGATGATTATAGATTTATCGAGTTTAATCTTGAATACTCATTTAGTGCCTATAACTAGATAGTCATTAGACCTAGGTACCAAGTCCTAAACTTGAATACATTCAAATTGATCAAGCTCTTCCTGTCACACCTTAGTTTTAGCTCCTTAGTGTAAGTATCTGGAAGCAAAATGGATTAATTGAAATGTTAACTAAGCCCAACTAATTTTTTTTAGTTCTTAGGTTATTGTTTACTCAGGATTTCCATGTTAGCAGTCCACCTTGAAATATCATAATTAAATGTAGAAAAATTGTATGGATTTGTCCAAGTCTCTATTGAAAGATATTTCCATGCTCTTTTAAAGAGAAATATAATTTTGAACCTTAACTTTTCCAATTTGCATATTCAAGTCACTGTTTATATGGTAAAAATATACTTGTTTAGATTTTCTACCTTAAATTTAAAAATTTATAACCCACATTGTACACATCTAATTGAGGCATATTACCTATGAATTTAAAGCTCTAGACGTGTGCAACATTCTCACCAAATCTTAAAGTTAGATTTATTAACTTATTTAGTCTCATCACTACTAAAAGCTTATAGATACAGATTCATCATCCCATGCTACTAAAAATATTTCTTTCACCCATTGATGATTTTAACATTAATAAATTATTCTTATACTAAAGAATACATACCAAACATGTCATATATAATTATTTTATATAAATGGGTGTCACATCCTCAATTTTTCTTGTCTGTCATATCCCAAATTGGCCCAAATTCTATCATCTATTTATTGATAAAATTTAGGACTGAAACATTTTCAGTCAATTTTGGGCATTTGTTTGCTTAACTTTCTATAATTACGCTTTTGTCCTTGAATTTGGCAAAATTAAACTTTAGCCTCTAAAATTATCAAATTTTATTTTAGTCTATTTCAACCAAATTTGAAATTCCAATTTGGTCCCTGAATTCTCAAAAATCTATTTAGGTCCTTGAACTTTCTATTATTTGCAATTTAGTCTCTCTACCTTTAAACTTTATACCTTCTCTCTTTCTTTGACTTAAACCTTATGTAATCATTATTTTTTTCTTGTAATTATCATCTCAATCCCTTTATAACCTTTATCTTTTATCAGTCTTATTACAATCTATTTTTAAACTAACATAATCTACTCACTAATCCTTTCACTACTGCAAAATATACTTTCTAAATCCCCATTTCTAAACTGGTCCTTGCGGAGACGATATAAAAAAAGGATCGATGGCATTTTTGTAAATAAGATGAAATATTTACATTGAATTTACACGTAACTGATGTAAAATGTCTATAACCAATGTTAAATATACAGACTCTTTAGTTTATTGTCCTATGCTTTTCCACTTCTTTTCTATACCTTCTTTGGACCTTTTATTTCACTTCTTCAGTTTTTAACATTTGTAATCATTATGATAGAAGGCCAATTGTATTCTTCAATATTCTTTTTTGAAACCGTTCTTATTCCTTAACCATATGTGCACTATTCTTGTGATCAACACTTTTCATCTCCTAACTTTATCTTTGTTTTCTTTTCTTTTCTTCTATATGAACACTATAATGGCTTCTTCCTCATGCACACCTCCTTCTTTGCCAGACAAAAGAAATAGAGACGATTTTAAAGACAAATATCTTGACCTTCACCCTTTATTTCCTTATCCTCCTCCCCTAGTTGTCACTCTGATAGAGCGTCTTGAGGAATTCATCATGCATTTCAGTGGCCTAGAGGACTCTATGGAAGAACAAACTGAGAAAGTTAACAAACTGAAAGACTATTTTAGAGCTTTATGCTCAGAAGTTTGTTGTTATCAACATAATGATAGCTTCTATAATCTTGTTGATCTTACCAACTTTGAATCCCAAAGCTCCGAGTCTGATTAGGAATGAAAAGAGAGAATATACTATATATTCTAATAGATATTTTTTTGTTGAAATTTTAAACTTTTGATGTAAATTTATTAGTAAAATTGAATGAATGAAGTTTCTTGTTTTGATGATGTCATGATGTTCTTTTATTTTTCAAAAACAAAAAATACAAAGATTGAAACTAGACATGTCAATGTTAGTTGTAGATTATCACATTTTCTACACCAAATGTAAATTTTATCTGGTGTAGGTTTATTTATGAAATATTTAATTTATAATATTTTACACCAATTGTAAAAGTGATAGGTGTAGAATATAATGTCCATTATAGAAAAAGTTATTTCTACACAGGTGTTCCATTTCATTCGGTGTAGGTTTATGTAATTTATAATATTTTACACCGATTGTAAAAGTGGCCAGTGTAGAATATAATGTCAAGTTAGAAAAAGTTATTTCTACACCAGTTTCCATTTTATTCGCTATAGATTTGCTTACCAAATATACTTGAATTTAATCAAAACCCCTTCGTGCCTCCTATCTCATTTTTCACTAGTTCATACGTTTAATTCTTCTCGTCCCTTTATAGCTAGTGAGTTTTATTTTAAACTCCTTGTCTCAAGAACTGCAAATTTATGCACTACTTGTAGTAGATTTTACTGTTATTTACTGGATTTATTGTTGTCATTTACTTGTTTTAATTGTTGAGTTCTTCCACTTGTACATGATATATTCTCTCCCATAATTAGCTGCAAGCTAGGTTTTCTTGTTTTCTATTTTTTCTAATTTTTTATCTTCCATAAATATGGATTGTAGTTGGATAAATACTAAATGAACAAGTATTGAGTATGCTGAAGGGGTGAAGGAGTTTTTGGATTTTACTAAATGAAATGGTGATGATGATAATGAAAGGTTTTATTGTCCTTGTGTGAGTTGTTTGAATGAGAGGAATCAAAGTTTTGTAGGTATGTATACTCATATAATTTGTGAGGGGCTTTGCAAGAGTTACATAGTATGGGTATGGCATGATGAAAATGTGGAAAGGTCGAGTGCATCTAAACAGTTGGAATAGACCGTTAATGATGACATGGATACTGATAATCGTGTAGAGGACATGATTTGTGATGTTAGAGAAGATGCTTTTATGCAATCACATGCATATAGTAATATGTGAAACGATACAGAAAAACCTTTATTATATGGCTGATTATTTACAATAGAAGAAGATTTATGACTTATTTTTTGAGTTCGGTAATGAACCACGAAACCTAAGGCTTAAACTTACTACAGATGGCATGAACCTTTATGGTAACCTTAGTAGTATACATAGTTTATAGCCCATCATCTTGGTGATTTATAACCTATCTCCCTTGTTGTGTATGAAACACAAGTATGTAATGTTATTTATGTTGATCTCAAGACCAAAATAACCGAGAAATGATATAGATGTTTACCTAATACCCTTGATTAAAGATTTGAAGAAGCTATAGGAAGGTGTGGATGTTTTTTATGTGATTAAGAAGGAGGTCTTCAATATGTGGGCCATGATCTTTTGTACAATTAATGACTTTCCTGCATATAGAAATTTATCAAGGTACAGTGTTAAGGGCCATAAAGCATGTCCAATTTGTGAGGAAGAGACTTACTTCTATCAACTTCATCATAGAAGAAAGACAACATACCTAGGTTATAGGAGATTTCTAAGACAAGGCCACCTAGACCGTCGACTGAAGAAAAAAAATTTTAGCACCTAAGAATTTGAAAATGCTCCGGAGCCATGACTGGAGAACAAGTTTATGAAAAGGTGAAAGACATCAACGTTACTTTTGGTAAGACTACCGAGAGAAGTGAGAAAAAAATATGTTTTGTTTGAGCTTATGTATTAGCAACATCTTCAACATACATGGTAGTTCTAAAGACGCTATGAAAGCAAGATTAGATTTGCAAGAAATAGGAATATGTGAGGATTTACATCTAAGGCTAGATAGTAAGGGAGTTATTGCGTTGAAAAGATTAATATTTTGTACAAGGATAAGAGAAGAAGTATTTGTGAGTGTTTGCAAGGAATCAAAGTTTCCTCTGGGTACTCATCTAATATTAAGAAGATTGTGTCGAATAAAGATTTGAAATTAGTAGGCCAAAAGTCTCATGATTTTCATGTCTTGATGCAACAATAACTCCCAATAGTTGTTCGAGGAATCCTTCAAGATGATTTGAGACATATTGTAACCCGACTTTACTTCTTCTTTATGCTATATGTGGCAAAGTCTGAGACTAAAAAGTTGGATGAATTAGAGCACATGGGTTATGTTATTTTGTGCCATCTTGAAAAATTGTTTCTTCCTAGCTTTTTTGATATCATGGTATACCTCATCGTTCATCTAGTGCAAGAGATAAAATTGTGTGACCCTATATAGTTATGATGGATGTACCATTTGAAAGATACATAAAATCCTTACATGGTATATGAAGAATCCAAATCGGTTCGAGGCATCCATTGTTCAAAAATATTTTCCTAAAGAAACTATAAATTTTTTTCAACACTACCTATCTAAAATAAGACTTACTAGTCTCCCTAAACCCCATGCCAAACAAGGGGTTAACGAGGAATGTCAGTGAAGAGTCTTGATCATAATGAATTATAGCAAATATACTTACACATCTTGAATAACATTGATAAAATTCAAGACTATATAGTTGTTCATAAAGAACTTGTCCAGAAACAAAATAATAAAATGATAGAGCAAAAACTGATTAGAAAACACAATAAATCTTTTGCACATTGATCCAAACAAAAGGTTAAAAATAAGGATTATGTATCTGATTCAGTTAGATAGTTGGCATATGGTCCTGAATTTAATGTGATGTGTTGGAAGTCATTTGATATTAATGGGTATTCCTTTTATACAAAGTTCCTATATGATAAAAGTAGCATGCATAATAGTAGTGTTATGATAGTGGCTGAAGCTATGCACTTCTTTAGTTCAAAAAGATAAACAATCCTAAATTAGAAGTCATCCCTTATTATGCATTGTTGAATAGATTTGGGAGCTAGACTACTCTAAATTTAGTTCCCATGTTCAAATGCAAGTGGGATAATGTAAACAATGGTGTTATAGGGATCGGTTAGGATTTATACTGGTTGATTTGAATAGTGTAAATTTTGGTGATGAGCCTTTCATTATGGCAGACCAAGCAAAGTAAGTGTTTTACATCACTAATCCAGCAAATAAAAGATGGTATGTCGCTCTCTAAGGAAAAAGGGTTATTGATGATGATAATTCAATTTGTGAGACCCCTTCTTTTTCAGTAGTTTTACTAAAATTGAATGGAGAAAAGTGGATTCTGATTGATTTGTATGTGAATATTTTATGTTTTTGATGTAGTATAATAATGCAATTAAGTTTCTTGTTCTGATTGCATATATGGTTTTGATGTAATAATAACACAAGTTTCTTGTTCTGATTGTATATGTATATTGTAACTTCAAGGGATGGGGCAATAAAAGGGTTGGTGGAAAACAAAATAACTCCAATATTTAAACCGGTTGTAAATCTTATATGGTGTAAAAAGTGATATGAAAAACTTAAGGTACTACTTTCAGATTTATATGTTATCCGGTGTAAAAAGTCTTTTGAAATTCAAAATATTAGTCGTGACATTTTTGAAAATAAGTAGACAACTTTTTAAACTGGTTATTATGTTAGTGAGGTTTAGAGATATGATTTACTACACTATATTTATATGTTATCTAGTGTAAAAAGTCTTATGAAATTTAAAATATTAGATGCGACATTTTTTAAAATAAGTATACAACTTTTTAAACAGGTTATTATGTCAGTCAGGTTTAGAAATATGGTTTACTACACCGGATGACATATATATCTGGTGTAAAATGGCTATCGAAAATACATTTTTGAAACTCGCCCTATGGCGCTTCTCTCATTTCTCATTTCTCAGGTTTTCTTCAGTCTTATTTCTTACTTCTATCATTACTCCGCTCGTCGTGCTATATTTTTTTCATCGGGCTTCGCAGTACTCATTCATTCTTCTCTATTCTCGCTCTCGTTGTGCTTTTTCGTGTATGTGTTCTTGACACTTATTTTCTCGTGTACGTGCTTCACCGTTTATGTGTTCATTTAATCTACATTTTGTAGTTTTTCTGCAATAAATGCTTGCACTTCTTTACATGATAAATGCTAAAGAACAACTTTTATGTATTCTGATAGAAGAAAAAAGGGTTAAGTCTGTTTACTATATTGCATATATAGGAATATGGGGGTAGTGTTAATTAGAATGAGGCTAGCGATACTCAAAGCGATGCAGAAGTATGAAGCAATTGAAAGATATTTTAAAAGATAAGAAGGAATAAAAATTGCTATCGATTGAGTTTGACACATGTTAGAACCCAATTAGTGAACACGGGACCAAGTGCATAAGTTATGTCAGCCTCCTAGCACGCAACAAGACTAACATCGTCATATAGACTTGGGATGCTATTGATTATCACATGAATAATCAAATTTGGGACTCTATATGGGTATAAGAACTAACTATTTTATATTGTATGCATAGCAATACCAAAAACACAAATGTTTATTGATAACTCTGCTTTTAATAGCAATTATTCTACCTCATTTACGATGTTCCCAAAATTGAGTCTTGAAGAAGAAGGCATTGTCTTATTAGAAGGCATTCAAGACACAACTAGCTCGTCAGTATATGCAGGGTCAGGACAAAGATGGTCAGCCTCATCCTTCTTCATGTAACAAGTTTTAATTAATTGATGAAGCTACTTAGGAAGAATTTGTTAGGGTTTAGACTATGCCAATAGCTATGGTGAGTTAATCCAGGTTAGAGTGTCTTGCGTGTATATGTTATGAAAAATGAATCTTGCATTTCCCATATTTCTTCCTTTTGTATTTGTTAGCAGAAAAAGAAAACGTATAAGATTATCATATGTATTGCTTTTAACTACTTCAAGTCTTGTAGGAAAAAGGAGAAAAAGAAATTGAACACGCTATCAAGAATGATTGCCCTAACACAATGTCTTGAAGGGGTTATGAGAAGGCTGAAAGAGACTTATTCGGGGCTAAGAGGATGAGGCTAGAAGAAAATGATGAGTTTGATCCTAGTATTACTCTTGCTCCCCTATCTCCAATACGTTGCGAAAATAAATGGATATACACTCACCAAACAAGGAGTAGATCATATATAAGCGATCACGCTCACATGATTGCAAAAAAATTGTAAGTACTACTTCTATTATTTTGTTTTAGTAGACTAATTATATTATTTCTTATGTTTACTCTTTATATGTTATAGGCTGGTCTTAAACAATAAGAGGCCTATGGCACCTTTAATTCATATAATAGGAATGACATCTTGATTATTGCTATAGGCAAACAAGAGCATGGGCCGTGTCAGGGGAGTTGAAGGTATCGGTATAAGAGATTACTTTGGAGCATCTTAACAACATTCCCCATATATGGTGCCAAGGGCATAATTGGAATCGTTGTTATCCACTATGAGGGTAGAGGCTTGGGCACAGGTAAAAGTTTCAATTGAGGCACGATTACAAGAGGGGTTGACAAAGATCAAGGAGAAAATATTGTCCATAATGACATCAAGGCAACAAGAGCCAAGTGCCCCCAAATGATCTTAAATGTAGCCCGTCCTACAACTAAATAGAGCTGTTGCATGCCAGGCCGATGTCAGAGGATGTTGAACCTTGTAATCTATATGTAGAGGATCCTCTTAAAAGGTTAGTGGCATATGGTTCCATCCATAGCTTAGAGGCAACTGCCTACCACATCCAAATTCAAGATGATCAATTAAGAGTGGCAGTTGAAGACGTGATAATTGAATATACACTTGTCCTAATTCCTACTGATGAGGTGAAGATAGTGAGTTAGGCAAAGGGGACTTTCATATTATGGCTAAATCATCTTGTTTCAGATCATGCGCGTCATCCTTAAGCAAACTTCCCACACCTCCCACTTTAAGTGCCATGCAATGTGTGATCCTATTGGTATATGACAAAATGTTCTGTGTGAATGTGTTGCCTATGGATTCAGTTATGGGTGACATGGGGACACTGGTCTTTGTTGACCATACAGAAGTGAAATCTCTTATCACTCCTAGGAATGAACTGACCTTCGAGTGCATCCAAGTATTCTTTAGGTAAGTCTAATTTAAATGTAAATATATGTAATAACAAAAATCAACTCTTATAACTAATATCTTGTTTGCATTAACTATAAGTACATGCAAGCTGAGTTAATTTCCAAAGGCAAACAAAGTCATTTCAGATTCCTATGCCCAATTCAAATTTATGGAAAAGGGACCTCTCAAGCTTTGAGATTTCAATACATTTTAAGGAGTCTCAATGAATATCGATATTGATTGTTTTTTAGCACCCTATATGCAGGAGAAAGAATAATAATATTTCATTTTATTTCATACTAGTTTTGTATTTGCCTAATTATAATACTCATTATTTTTTAATTAATGTTTACAGCAATCATTGGTAATTGCTCATACTATGTAAGCACATTTATAAAGTTTTCTTCTTATGCTTCCTCTATTATAAGCCATCAGTTGATGCCAAGAAGATTATGAACAGGTGAGTTTTCTTCTATACAGAATAATGGCCTTTGTAATAAACGAGTTACTAATTTTATAACTTTGGTCATAGGGATATGAGGATGTTCACAATTGTAAATGGTCTTAAGCATGCCAACTCAGTAAGGGACCCTAAATGAATCACATCAAAGGTTATAAAAGTATTAAGTCTTATGCTCCACGGTTTTTTTGCTGATGACAAATAATTTTTTTCATGTTAATATTACAGAGTCGAAGGTAACCCAAAGAAAGAAACTTGTGCGGCTTCTACATGGTTAGACACATGATCAATATCATCTTGTCAAATAGGACTAACCTAATTGAGGAGGTAAATTGTGATTTTAATAATTTCATATTTCTTGTTAATTTAATATATATTAGTAATGCCTTCATTTCTTTTGTTTTAATTTGATGTTTCATATGTTTGATCAACCTGACCCATTTCTTGAACATGATATTGAGGACCTGCCCAATCTTTGGGCTGAGTTCTGTGTTCAATTCATTCATTCTCAATAGTATTTGTCATGAACTGAATACATTGTTTTATTTTTTTGTTCAAATTATTGTATTTTTATTTAATTTTGTTAAATGAATAATATAATGAGCATTTGAATTATGTCTCTACCATCTTGAACTCTATCTCTGCTGCTGTTTTATTGAGTCATATATTTCGGCAGTTTATTCATAAAGCTTCAAGGGATTGAAACATTGAAGGGGCATTTTTTAAAAATAAATTTAAACAGGACAAAGAATATTGGCAGGTGTAGAAACAATATATAAATATTATAACATCACTGATTGTCTTTATTGTGAGGTGTAGAAAATAGATTAGTCTACACAGGCGAAAACACAATCAGTGTAAAAAATTCATTAATCTACAACTAAAGTTCACATAACGGTGTAGAAAATGCATTCATCTACACTAGATATCCTTATAACCCGTGTAGATATTAGTAAATTCTACTCCTGATTTCAAGAGGAACCGGTTTAAATTTTACTCCTTCTATACTGATGAACTGCCCAGTTTAAAATATGTACACTTTTTATATGGTCTATTTCTATACATGATCGTTATCCGGTGTAGATACCATTTTAAACTGATTTAGAAAATATTTTTTGCAGTAGTGTGGATCAACTAACGATCAAACTTATCTTTGGGTAACGATCAAGGAGACATTGATATATTTTGTCAACTTCCAAGTTGACAATGCTCAACAAAACTTCTAGGCAACCAGTGCTCTTATCGACAAACTTCTGGGGTAAAATTGTCATTCAACCCTATAAGAGTAGATAAAAACTGTCACATCCTAATGTTTAAGCCTAGAAGTCAAAAAAGTAGCCTAAAATAGGTAGGCTACCAGGCTCCTTTGAGAAGAAGTTCTAGAAATATACCAAGGGTTTTAAGGGACTAAACTGCAAATAGAGGAAGTTCAAGGACTAAGGTACAAGTAGAGAAAGTTTCTGGGGGTAAACGTGTAAACCAAATTATGGTCTTTAGAAGAGTCTCAAGGGCTTAGAAAGAAAAACAAGTTAGTTATAGGTTGAGGTTGAGGCCTCAAAGTGATTACTTATGAGGCTAAGCATGCGTAGAGACAAAATTGTAATTTTAGAAAGTTTCATGCCAAAAAGGGGCAAGTATGGATAAAAAGCAAGAAATTTCTAGAAAATCCCAAAAAATGGGAAATGAGGCATATAATCCTTTTTTATAAACATAAATGACAAAAATACCCCTAAAGTAACTTTAATAGAATTTTCAGTATAATGGCTCAATTTGAGGTATTTATCTCATATAATTATTTGAGCAATGAAGAAGCCTAAAAGTATAAGTAAAAATAGGGAATAAATAGTTATAAGACTAAAGAAGTTTATAAAATTAGTCTCATTCCCAAAATGTTAGCAGTGTGATTTATAAAAATACTAGAAGCTTAGAATGCCAATAAGAGGCATTTTACGGGGAAATTAAAAAAGGAAGAGTTATGCCCAAGAAAATTCATAGAATTTTCCAATAATTAAAGGAAGATTATAGAGAAAACAAAAGAACTTCCAAAAAGGTTAAGGTTGAGGCCTCAAAGTGATGACTTGTGAGGCTAAGCATGAGTAAGGACAAAATTGTAATTTTAGAAAGTTTCATGCCATCAAGGGGTAATTATGGATAAAAAGCAAGAAATTTCTAGAAAATCCCAAAAAATGGGAAATGAGGCATATAATCCTTTTTATAAACATAAATGACAAAAATATCCCTAAAGTAACTTTAATAGAATTTTTAGTATAATGGCTCAGTTTGAGGTATTTATCTCATATAATTATTTGAGCAATGAGGAAGCCTAAAAAGTATATGTAAAAATAGGGAATAAATAGTTATGAGACTAAAGAAGTTTATAAAATTAGTCTCATTCCCAAAAGGTTAGCAGTGTGAGTTACAAAAATACTAGAAGCTCAAAATGCCAATAAGAGGCATTTTACGGGGAAATTAAAAAAGGAAGAATTAAAGGAAGAGTTATGTCCCAAGAAAATTCATAGAATTTTCCAATAATCAAAGGAAGATTATAGAGCAAACAAAAGAACTTCCAAAAAGTTTGAGATTGAGGCCTTAAAGTGATGACTTATGAGGCTAAGCGTGCTAGGGACAAAACTGTAATTTTAGAAAGTTTCATGCCAAAAAGGGTAATTATGGATAAAAAGAAAGAAATTTCTAGAAAATCCCAAAAAGTGGGAAATAAGGCATATAAGCCTTTTTATAAACATAAATGACAAAAATACCCCTAAAGTACTTTAATAGAATTTTTAGTATAATGGCTCAATTTGAGGTATTTATCTCATATAACTATTTGAGCAATGAGGAAGCCTAAAAGGTAACATAAAAATAGGGAATATATATTTATGAGACTAAAGAAGTTTATAAAATTAGTCTAATTCCCAAAAGGTTAGTAGTGTGAGTTACAAAAATACTGGAAGCTCAGAATGCAAATAAAAGGCATTTTATAGGGAAATTAAAAAAGAAATAGTTAAAGGAAGAGTTATGTTTCAAGAAAATTCATAGAATTTTCCAATAATTAAAGGAAGATCATAGAGCAAACAAAAGAACTTTATGAGCTCCAGAAGATCGTTAAGAAATCTAAACAAATGTGAGCTAGTAAAGTAAGAAAAGGTTTAGAAATCAACAGCCAAGATTTTATCTTCCTTCTTCTTCAAGATAGCACCATCTAGTTTGACGATGCCATAAGAATGATGTAAGAGGAGGAGGAGATGATGCAAGAAGGCCATGAAGATCAAATATTGACCATCCATTTGATCTTATAATTTCTTGCAACTTGGAAGGCATTTTTGGAAGTGGAGTATTATAAATACCCCAATAAGTGCACGGCAAAGCAAAGAACAAGAGGGGAAATTCTGCTGAAACTTAAGAGAAAAAAATAAGAGGAAGGTAGCCGTGGAAATGAAGAACAAGGGCAATATTCAAGTTTCAATTAGAGTAAAATGACAACTCTAGCTCTTGATCTTGTAGTACTTTGTATTATTGAGCTTGGGTAAGAATTTTAATGGATTTGGAAGCTTGAAATCTTGTGATATTGCTACTGTTTTAAATATGAAAATTTTGAGAAAGTCAAGTATGATGTTAGACATATGTGTAAAGGATAGAAAATAGTAGGATTCAAGTAGTTCTAACTTATAATTGATTGAATTTCATGATTTGGTTACCTAGAGGAGTGCCACGGCCTTGCTGTGTTCTTGTGCTTAGGATGTGATTTTATTGATTCTAAGGCTTCCAATAGATTTAAAATGAAAAATTATATGGAACCAAGTTGTGAAAGTGAAGTTGGAAGCATTGGAATCAAAAGTGAAACTCTAGCACCAAGAAAGGTAATCTCTTGGCCAAGAAAGTTTCATGCGGAAGGAATGTTAGTTTCATAAATCTAAGCTCATATTTGGACTCCTTATGCAAAATTGTGTAAGATTGGCCTATGAGAATGATTTTTAGAAAAGCTAAAACACTAATTATAAAATTAAGAGAAAGAGGTTAAGTTCAAGTGAGCTAGTATAGTGTAAGTTCTTAATATTAATGAGTATTATTAATTTGGTGTTTAGGACCTTGAGATATCCAAGAGGATGATTTGATGAGGTTGACCGAAAGTCCTCATGATTGGAAAGCTTAGGGAGAAAATTGAAATCAAGAAGAAAGCTTATGGCATGATGTAGTGAATTTACCCCTTTATGTGTTTGATGTGGTATGCTTATGTGTTGATATGTATAATTTAATTGAATGATGTAGTGACATGATAATTGTCACTATAAGTGTTGTTTATAATATTATTTCCATGGCCATGCATTTTTATATAAAGCATAAATCATGATGGCATGTTACTAGCTAGTATAAGTTTAAGTGCATGTTTGGGTACCATGGTTACAAAATTGATTTTGGGCAAACCTCGGTTTAAAAAAAAAATTCACACAAACAGCTATTTTTGTCCAGAATTGATTATGGCCAAAAGCGAAACCATGGTTTTGAATAATCTACTGAAAATAGCTTTTAGAATAATAAAATAGCTTATGGACTATCTAATTACTATTTTACCCCTACTTTTTCTTATACCCTCTCTCCTCTCTCCTCTCTCATCTCTCATCTCTCTTCTTCATCCTATCTCCTCTTTCCTCTCTCTTCTCTACACTCTCTCCTTTCTCCTATTTTTTCTCTACCCTCTCTTCTCTCTCATACTTTAATCAAATCATACCTTTTTTGGTAATTTATCAATATAAAAAGTAATTCTACTACTAATCATCCAAACATCTCTATTCCCAAAATCTATTCTCCCCAAAATCTATTCTCCAGAATCTATTCTCCAAAAACTAATCCAAACAGGCCCTAAGTAAAATTACATATTATGCATTAGCATCCATCTTTTACATGTATGTGGTAATGTTTACAACTAAGATTCCTCTGAATCTCAACCCTCCCTTAACCAACCAATATAGGTCAAACAACATGAAAGATTTATGCATGAAAAAAACCCCAATGAATGAAAGAAGAAAAATAGATAATCACATGCTCCACTATGAAATGCACAATTCCCCAAGTATGTAAATATTATGTCCTGTGACAAATTATGTAACAAAATTGTATAGAATAATTATAGCATATTCACATAAATATAATAATATATGAGCAGTCAAAATAATGGCTCAGGCATACTAGAATAATTAAAAAGAACTAAAGAAAGAAGTTAGTAAGACAATTTCATAGGTCTTATAATAGTTTTGTTCTAGCTTCAAATTGACCTAGCAAATGGATGAATATATCCATAAAATTTGATGAGCATGCATTACACATCTCAATTTAAAAGCATGGGTATTTTGCCCTAATTGAATGTGTACATTAGGAGATACAAATTTTTAAATTGAGGCATGGAAATTGAAAATCTAAAATTGACCAAATGAACAGTAATATTTAATGAAATAATTGTAGCATTGGTCAAGTAAATATCTAATTTGATATTTTTTTCCTTAAAAAGATTGAAATAGCTTTAAGAAAAAATTTGGTGCACCTCCATACCATTTTTGTATAATGCACAATGAACAATAGAGGAGTTAAAAGTAAGTAAAGCAAAGTGAACAATACAAGATGGTCAATTTGTAAAGTTTTAATTTTTAGGCTAAAGTAAAGCTTCTGTGCATATATTTGCTTCTAAACATACTCTAAGGGATAAAAGTAAAGATGTTTTAAAAACAAAGAAATTAAACAAATAGCTAGATATTCATCATGAGGTTGAGAGAGAGTCCAGAGCAAGAAGCCTGACTTCGGATTAAAATATATGCCCTTAAGCAAAAACATTGCAAGATACCAATAAGAACAGCAAAATATGATCACGAAAATCCAAATAGATGACTGTGTCCCACGTCATTATTCATGCATGCAATCATATGTCCTTTGGGTTTCCTTCAACACAATTCTTTTGTTGGCATCTTCACCATCATACACCAAATAGATTACTATCCTCTTTATATCAAACTTGTGTGCAAAAGTTACTATAAACTCCACTTCATTGTCAGGCTCCAAATTAGAAATTATTTTACTCAATTCTTCATCATTAGAGGCAGTTATTGCATCTAGCTTGTAGAATTCAATAGTAACCTTTGTGTGATTTGATATCAAGACACTGACAGGATATGCATTTGCCATATGCATGCAATCCTGAGGAGACATATAGACAATGCATAGGATCAACCCTTTCAAGCTTCTACAAGGAACTTGAGGCACCTTAAACAATATTGAGGATCCTTCGCCATTGAAGTTTATCCACGTGGGATAATTGTCTCCAGGAAGTGAATAGTCACCAACTTCGCTCAATCCTTAACTCATCAACACAATAGAACAAAGAGAACACGAATTTAGCATGAGAATGAGGTCAAAATTTAGTTCATCAACATTCTTCTTGTAGATTTATATTAAAATGAAATGAAAGTAAAAAGGAACCATAAAAAGGTTAAAAATACAAATAAGGCATTACCAATAATCTTTTGAGTCAAGCCTAAAACAATTACTTCATCTGGTCCTTAATATAAGATCTAATTGACTAATTTAGGATTATGAAAGCAAAATAAATTAGTTAATTATGACAAATGTGACATGATCTCCCCAAAATACTCATGTATAATATTAAATTATATATTAGTTTATAAGTTAGGTTAATTAGTTTGAAAACAATAATAAATATTAGATATAAAATAGATTAAGGTATTATATTTAAGACTAAATCCAACTCTTCAATTAGCTACTATATTAAGAACCAGAGACAGTATAAACTATTCATATACTTATAAGGATATATGTACTGGACTCTAGACAACACCTGTTCTCAAGAATTTTGTATAAAATTCATAGGGATGGGGGAAAAGTCATGGTTTAATTTAAGAATTTCACACTTTATGTGCCTTCTAATTATGTTTCTGCACAAACTAGGTGTAATGCTTGATAACATATTATTGAAATATACGAAATTGGAATATTGACGTGAAGGAAAAAGAAAATGGATGAGTTATGTTACAGAAAGTAATCAAAATGATCATATGCATATTTGACATTTGAGATAAGTCAAACTCGTGTAAATGATTTCACATTAAAATGTCAAAAACATTCATTATACCACCACGTAGAAATATGTAAGAAAATATGAACTAGGGGACGAGATAAAGAGTAGAACCTGTGATATACTCTTCAAAAGTTCATCTATGTCTTTGTTGAACTCTCCTAAATGAATAGTTAGAGAACTCATGAAATTATCCAACGTCCTTGCCATGAGAACTTGTTCAGGAAAATCGATTGTTGCTGGAGTTTTCTTGCATGAAACTTGAGATTTACTTGATCTTGGTTTCAACATTGCACTACTTTTGGCAAATAAACCATGTGAAAGACCTTGGAGATATGATATACTCCCAAATGTTTGAATCAAGGACTTGGGAGTATTTTTTGGCGACATCCAAGACCAGATGAGAGGTGGAAATACATCATGAGATAGTCCTTCGTACCCGCACAAAGACACATATTTAATGCTTTTTGATCTTACCAATGAAAAAGGCACTTGTGTTATTGCAGTTTGATTTGCCATTAGAGTAGTCAAAGATTCCATTTTCTCAATATCTTCTTGCAACTTATCAATTTTTGAGCAACCATCGATATTGAGAGTTTTTAATTTCTTCAAATTATAGATACTGCTTGGGAGATGGATGAGCCCTTTACAATCCTTTAAATTTAACAAAATGAGATATTCAAGACATCCAATGGATGAGTGAACAACAGACAAACTCTTGCAATCTTCAAGTATCAACTTTTCAAGATTTGGCAACTTTGAAAAGTCTGGTGTTTGTGCCAAGTAACAAGAATGGCTAAGATTAAGAATTTTCATCCTCTCCAACATCTGCGTAAAATGAGAAATTTTTACATGAAAATTTTAACATCAAATGGAAAGAATAAAAGAATATAGAAACAATAAATATTGTTACTAATACTACGTCACAAGAATAAATAAAGTACCTGGTTATTCTTCCATACTTGTATGAGACTACTATATCTGAAGTCAATAGCAATTAAATTTTCCTGGCAGAAGTTCTCTGGCATGTAACTTAAAGGAAACCCATGCCAACGAAGCCATCGCAAGTCTTTTGAAAGATACTCATGGTTCCCAAAAAGTTTTACATGATTAAGTTGAAGCAATCGAAGTCTCTTCATCTGCTTAAATGCTTTAGTATTGAAGGATAATGTATTGTTTCTTGATAAGTTCAAGGCCAGCCCCTTAACAGCTTTAGTTCCCTGCAAAATAGTGAATAAGAATCAACTTTTGAAATTTAAATAGTAAATAAAAGACTTGGGGAGTTTTTGGATCGGGAGAATAAAGGAAAAGGGGTAAATTAAATCTAAATTTCTCCTTAGAAAATTTTGATTGTGATCATATAAGGTATATACTTTTTTTAATTAGATCAAAATTAAAAAGGATTTTTTTTAGTTTCCTTATTTTGTTTATTCTTCTCAATACAAATACAATCACTTGATGTAGTGCATTCAATTCATTAAGAAAATATCTTACAGTATTATTTTTCAACACATGGAGGACATCATCATAAAACCATAATCTGCTACGCTCCTCAGGATATGGTGATGTCTCGCGGACGATCTCTCTTCCCATGTCACATAATAAACTATGCATACGAAGCTTGTTATTCTTATCAACTCTTACAAGGCTACTCTCTACAAGTCGTGTAATTCCAATTTCTGCATGAAGTCCACACCCATTTAATATTTGTGTAACATAACTTCTATCTTCTCCAATGAAGAAACAACAAATGTCAAGAAATATATCTTTCTCCATATGATCACTCAACCCATCATAGCTTATTTTTAACTTTTCATATATATGATCATTTGGAATTCCTTGCAGCTTTTCCAAAACACTCTCCCAAGCAGATATTGTCCTATCAAACAAATATGAACCAAGAACTTCAAGAGCCAGTGGCAATCCTCCAGAGTAAGCAATTACTTTTCTTGAGAGTTCAACATAATTTTCTACTGCACTTGCTTGCTTAAAAGCATACCAACTGAAAAGTTCAAGGGATTCAAAGTCATCCAATTCTTTCATATCATATAGTTTATCCACTTCAAGAACATCAAGTAGATGCTTATCTCTAGCAGTTATTATTATTCTACTTCCTGGAGCAAACCATTCACGACTTCCACATAAAGCACTAATTTGAACCATCTTATCTACATCATCAAGCACAACAAGTGCCCTTTTATGACGAAGCCTTTCTTTCATCACATTTTTCCCCAATCCTTTGTGTTGTAGTTTTATTATTCTTTCTTTGGAAATTCCTGCAACAAGTTGTTCTTGTAAATTGACCGGGCCATCACCTTGCTCCCAAAGTTTCCTTATATTTTCTAGGAAACTTTTCCCCTCAAAATTTCCCCCAAGTTCATTGAAAATGGCTTTGGCAATAGTTGTTTTGCCAATACCTCCCATTCCCCAAATTCCTACCATGATTATTTCATTTGATTTACCATTCAACAATTTAGCAATCTCCTGCACACGAGAATCTACTCCGACCGGGTGATCAGCAATGAACAAGTATGTGTTATCATCTAGTTTCATCATAACACTTTCAACGACAAGATTGATTAAAGCTGCATCGGTTCTGTCAAAAAACAAAAGATTGAAGGAAAGGGAAATCATTTGCAAGATCTTTATAAATATCCAAAACAAGTTATTATAACAAAAACAAACCCAAAATAAAAACTAGGAGATAACAAAGTTCCAAAGTTTCTTGACCACTTTTAGTACAAATATCTATGGGAGTCTTACTTTCTTATTACTATTCTACAATTTGTCACCCTACTCTTTTGATACATCGGGCATTGTCAAGGAACAAAAAAACAAAACTGAATCGCTGTCAATAGAAACCAAAATGAAACAACCACAAATCAGAACATTGTCCTAACTGATGAAAGTGGCCTTCCTTGGAAGCCAACTTTTATTAGGCCAAAGATGTTAAATGTTTGGTTCCATCCTGGCTTCCACTTCTTTCGTTCTAATTTCCTGTATACCAAACAAGACATTTTTTGGACTAAACTCTTAGAATAACATTTAATTGTTAATCAGATAGTTTCTTGGTTTTTAAGGGAGTCTATATATAATAATTCATTAATCAAGAAGCCAATTGACTTTTGATATATATGTCAAAAGCGCACTAGTAGTTGCTACATGATCAATTTCATCTTTGTTATGCTACATGATCAATTTCATCTTCGTTATGTGTAATAAAATAGAGAAAATTATAGATAAATCCCAAGCAAAGAATTAATTACTAATAAATCCTCTAAATTTGGTTTATTACTAATTGGTTCCCCGGAGATCCTGTGCAAAAACACATATGATAAGTTGTAGGTTATTTTGACTTGTAAATATGGTAATGGAATTTGTAAAAAATTCTCAGTTAAATCCTCGACCACATAATTAAGAAAATAATTTTACAAGTCCTTCTGTAATGTTTATAAGTCGTAAACATAAAAAAATTATCACTTATCCTATGTGTTTTTCCACAAGTTTTTTAGGAGACTTAATAGTAATAAATCAAATTCAGGGGATCTTACTAGGGACGTATATACATATTTTTTCCCAATAAAATAAGATAAAATAATGTAAAATAATATGTAAGCATGTAGGAAGTATTATAGCTGCAGGCACATTAGTATAGTATGAGCAAACTTAACAATTTGGTTCTTATAATAACAATTTTAGTTTAACTAGTCCATGGAACTTTCAAGAATTTTCAACCAATATACTTCCTAACTTTTCCAATGTTATCTAAGTTGGTCCTCACAAGTATGACAGTGGTATCAACAATCTTAAAAGAAGGGAAGTATATATATATATATATATATACATGGTTGATCTGCTACAAATTTAATATGCATGGCTTATGTTGCTCCTTGTCCAAATCTTCTAGCTGCAGGAAAGACTATTTCAACCCAAGATGGAAGTGAGGTGCCTCACAGTAGTACCTCACTCAAATAAGGCGTGATATATATATATATGTAATAATGCTCTCAAGAGGTTGAGCTAGTTTCTAAGAGTTCCAACCGCCCAATATTGTCAAGCAGTGAGGAGGATACTAATGTCTAACGAGCATTTTTAACTATGTTACTACACCTACACTTGAAAACAATCTCTCCTTGGTAGGATATAAACATACAAGGGTGTTAATTATCTCTCTTAAGAAGTAAGCCCATTTTGTGGTAATCAAATAAGCGATTCATCATTGTTTTATCTTAAACTCTAGCTATAAACATTGTTAACATAAGTGCAAACTGTAATGAATTTCATTAAGAAACACCATGAAAATTAGTTAATTTAAGAGCGAGTTGACTTTTTGGGTAGATTAAAAAAGTCAAATAAATCAGTTAATTATTATCAAATCTAACCCCTCTAAACAAATTTATATTATATACTCTCTAATTATTTAAATTAGTTAACTAACTCTTATATTAAAAATTAGAGAGAGAAGATGAGAAGTGTAATTCATAAGGAAGCTACTTGAGATTTTAGGATTCATCATTGTTCTTAGGAAAAGCTGCTAATGGGGTGCGGAGGACATGTATATTAGTTAATGAAGATTCTTTTAGTTTTTAAGTCTCTCTTTTAATAACCTCTTCTTTCACGATATCTTCTTTTTCATGTAACAAGTGGTACTAGAGAAACAGTCCACCATCCATCTAATTTCAGATTATTTGAAGTATAAAAAGATTATTAAGGACGGATAGAAAGCTGTAGACACTCCAGAAGTAGCAGAAAGGATGCCTAATCAGATGGCTTCACTTACGAAGAGGATAGAATCGAGTGTAAAGGATGTTTGACATTCAATAATGGGTAAATATTCTTATCCACCTGATTGTTCTATGAAGGAGCTTCTGATATCCTGTAAAGGGTATGTTGTAATTAGCGTTCTAATAACTAAAAAAAACAGATTAAGGCAAAAATTTGTCCCAAAAAATTAAGGAAAATATTGAGCACATTGACATCAAAAAACCATAAATCATACATTTGTTGTGATTGATCCTTTTTTGTCAATTTCAAAGCATTAAAAAAATAACTGTAAAGTTTTTGAGAATCTAAAGAAAATATAGACAAGTAATAGAAGATTACCTGTAATTATACGAGTCCCACCCAGATATATTGGCAGCTGCAGTGAGCTCTCTTCTCCAAGTTTTTTCTTTTCTAGTTGAGGTTCTAGCAACAAGTTCATGAAAAGCTTTTCCGAAATTGCCTACTTGTTTTCTCACTTCAAATGCTTTCACATCGTAGAATATAGGCATAATTTCTTGACCAGTATTTCTGTGGCACCCCATAATTTTCTCCAGTTCCTCCAAGCACCAACTAGAACTTGCATAATTTATTGAGAAAACAATGATTGAAATTCTAGAACCTTCAATTGCTTGCAAAAGTGAAGGCGAGATGTTTGACCCCTTTTTGAGTATTTCATCCATGAAAACCTCCAAGCCAGCATTTTTCAAAGTAGCATAAAGATGACCAACAAAAGACTTGCGAGTATCTTCACCTCTAAAACTTAAGAAAACATCATAAATGTACTTGGGTCGTCGAGTCTTATTAGGAGGATTGGTTCCTTTTCCCATCTCTCGCAAATATTCATGCATTTCAAACTTGTTATTCTTGTCAACATTTAAAAGGCCTCGAGAAATAAGCACACTTATGTCAACTTCAGCACAAAACCCACAATCATTTAATAGTTCTGTCACATATTGTCTGTCTTTACCTACATAAAAGGAAGCTATCTCAAGGAATACATCTTTCTCAGAGTTTTCTAAGTTTCCATAGCTTAGTTGAAGTATCTCTAGTATTGCATTACTCTTTAGTCTAGGAAGCTTCTTGAACAAACTTTTCCACTCTAGTAAAGTCTTATCTATCAAAAGGGATCCAAGGACTTCAAGAGCCAATGGTAACCCCCCACAAAGAGAAACTGCTTTCTTGGAGAGAGTTATGAACTCATTTGGAGGACTAAAGTGCTTAAATGCATGCCAACTAAAAAGCTCAACAGATTCACTTTTGTCCATCTTCTTCATTTTATACAATGAGTCCATTTTAACATGATCATGAACTTTAAGTTGATCAAGAATATGCTTATATCCAGTGGTGATGAATACGACACTCCCTGCACCAAGCCATTCACGACTTCCACACAACAGTGTTATTATTTGGTCTATTTTATTGACATCATCAAGTACTATAAGCACCTTTTTGTTATGTAGAATCATCTTGATTTGTTTGATTCCCATTTTAATGTCATGTATCTTCTTATGTTTTGTTTCAGATATATCAAAAATTAGTTGCTCTTGCAAACAAACTACACCATCTTCTTTCTCCCAAACATCCTTAATATTTGTAAGAAAACTTTTACCCTCAAACCTGTTACAGATTTCACTGTAAACCGCTTTGGCAATTGTTGTTTTACCAATTCCACCCTCTCCCCAAATTCCTATGATTCTTACCTTTTCAACAAAGCGACACAATTGAAGCACTTCTGCCACACGAAGGTCTATCCCCACAGGATGGCGTGAGATGAACAATAAGGACTTATTGTCTAGTATTCTCTCGATAGAGATAACAATATGACTGACAATTTTGGAATCATTTCTGCCAAAAAAGAATAAAAAATCAGGAAAATATAAAAAAAAAAATACACACACATATATATGTGCGCACATCATGACAAAGTGTTAGGGTATTTCTCTCCCAATCTCTCTCTTTATAAGAATCTCACAAAGACAAAGACAAGAAGCCAAGAGAATCTCAATTTCACTCTGTAAATTCTTCCTGCTATTACTTGGGGCCAATTGGCTAATTTATAATAACTTACAGAGCATATTTTTTTATTTTTTCCTGAATTAAATAAATGATGCTAAAACAGAAAAATGAACTCCACTAATCCTAATGCAATTGAACATGGGTAACCCACTTATTCCATGACTAGCACTAAACTAGGAAATGATGATAGCAGAAAAAATTAAACAAATAGAATATGGCAACTAAATGTATGTTTCTGAAATTTCCCGTGCCTGTTTGTATCTTCTTGAATAGGTCTTTAGTGGATGCACTAGGTTGCTATCAATACCGCCCACCCGAAAAATGACTTGTCCTCAAGTCGAAAAGATGGAAATTGTTCTGAGAGTATATCCTAATCTTCCCAAGTAGAGTCTTCAAGTGGGAGGGATTCCCAGTGGACTAGTAATTCAAGGCTGCCAACTTTAGTCCAACGGTGCTGTAGAACTTTTAGTGGTGTAAGAAGCAACTCTACATCTAAAGAGAGAGGGAGCAATGTAAAATGATTTCCCTGTGGTTGTCCTACTACGGGTCGTAGTAGCGAAACATGAAAGATTGGATGTATCTTCTTGTTTGGAAGGAGCGCTAATTCATAGGAGACTTGACCAATATTCTGAAGCACCTTATAGGGGCCAAAAATCCTGTGGGGAAATTTTTCAAATTTTTGTTTAGCCAGTGTCATATGACGTTAAGGTTGTAATAGGAACCACACTAAATCCCTGAGAGAGAATTGTAAGTCCCTCCGCTTCTGATCTACTTGGATTTTCATTCTATATTGAGCCTTCAACAAATTCTACTATAAGAGTTTGATCATTTCATCACGTAACTCTAGCTGCTCTTCTAAATCAGCTACCTTGGTCTCACCTTTGACATAGGAAACTAAAGGTAGAGGATCTCTACCATATACTAATTTGAAGGGGAAGTATTAGCAGAAACATGAAAGCTAGTGTTGAAAGAATATTCAGTCCAACAAAAGAATTTACTCCACCATTTGGGTTGTTCATGAGCAAAACACCAAAGGTAAGTTTCAAGGTAGCGATTCACAACCTCAGTTTGCCCATCAGATTGGGGGTGGTATGTCGTGCTCATGTTTAGATGTATCTGGTTGATGCTGAACAGTTCCTATCAGAAGTCACTGAGAAAGAGTAGGTCCCAATCTGAGACTATGGATCTTGGAATGCCATGTAAGCAAACCACTGCCTTACAGAATAACTCAGCCACTATTTTTGTAAAGTAAGGGTGGGACAAGGTCATCAAATAGCAACATTTGCTGAGGCAGTCCACTACTACAAAGATGACATCAAACTCTTTCAATTTTGGTAGGCCTAAAATGAAATCCACTTATCTTCCCAAATTCTTGTAGGAATAGGAAGTGGTTACAAAAGTCCAGCCGGAGCCAATGTTTGATATTTGTTCTGTTGGCATGTATAGCACTTTGGATGTAATATTTGACGTCATGTTTCATCCTATGCCAATACAGTTGCTCACTTAACCTCTTCAGTAGTTTAAGGAACCCACCATGGCATCCAGAGGGGATGGCTTGAGCTTCCTCTATCAATTTCGCTCTAAGTACGAAGTGGTTGGGGATGACTAACCAGGTGTTGTAGTATAATTTTCTTGTACCACTAAGAAATTAGGGAATAAATCTTATTTATGTTGTAACTCTTAAATAATTATTCTCATTTCTGTATCTTCCAACAGTGCTTGTGGTAGCTACAATAATTCGTCAACCATCTGAATAGCAATATGGTAGAAATCTGCATATTAAGGCCTTCTTGATAATGAGTCAGCTGCTGTGTTATTCTTCCCTGCCTTGTATGAGATTGAAAAATCAAAGTGAAGTAACTTGACCATGGGCATTACTGGGTAGGTGTGATGGTATATTGATCAAGCAAGAATTATAGGTTGTAATGATCTGTCTGCACAAAAAAAGTGATGACCTAGTAGGTAGTGGCACTATTTTTGTAATGAGAGTACCAAGGCAAGTAGTTCCCTATCATACACTGATTTGTATCGATTAGAGAAAGAGAATACCTTGCTAAAATAAGCAATGGGGTGACCTTATTACATAAGAACAACACATACGCCTTCCATTAAAGCATCGTATTGTACGGCAAATGGGACTTGGAAGTTTGGTAAATGTAGGACAGGTGTGGTTGTTAAAGTAATTTTCAACTTTTCAAAAGCCTCTCGAGCTCTTTCAGTTCACACAAAAGCATCCTTTCTTATTAAATCTGTCAGCAGACGAGTGATGATGCCATAGTCTTTAACAAACCTTTGGTAATAACCTATAAGCCCCAAGAATCCCCTCAGTTCCTTTACAGAGGTTGGAATAGGCCAATGAGTCACATCATGAATCTTTCAATGCATAACCTCTACCCCTTGTGCAATTACAATATGCCCCAAGTAATTGATGTGTGTTTGGCCAAGCGCACATTTCTTTGCATTTAAGTAAAAAGAGTGATGTTGCAAAATCTGGAAAACCACTTGAAGATGTCCTAAATGACTTGCAGCATCAGGAATATTTATTAGAATGTCATCAAAAAATAAAATCACAATTTTTTGCAGATATAGACAGAATAAGTCATTCATAGCTGATTGGAAAGTAGACGGTGTATTTGTGAGGCCAAAAGGAATCCTTACAAATTCATTGTGTCCTAAATGAGTACGAAATGTAGTATTATGGATATCAGAAGGAAATACATGAATCTGATGGTAACCAGAACGTAAATCTAGTTTAGAGAAATACACAACTCCATGCAGTTCGTCTAATAATTCATCAATATTGGGAATTGGAAACTTATCTAGAATTATGATTTTATTGAGGCGACGGTAATCAACACATAACCACCAAGATCTATCTATCTTGCTTACTAATAACACTGAGCTAGCAAAAGGACTAGAGCTATGCCGGATAAATCCACGTTCAAGTAGTTCCATAATTTGGGACTCAATCTCGTCCTTTTGATAGTGAGGGTACCAATATGGCCTTAAGTTTGGTAGGATAGAATTTGGCAGCAGTGGTATTGTGTGGTAAAAGTTACAGGGAGGAGGTAATGCCCATGGTTCTGCGAAAACCTCCTAAAATCGCCTATAGAGGGCTTCCATAGCTGATGCAGTGGTGCTTCCCTAAGAAGTTTTAGTGTCAAACTGCATATTTTGGAGCTGAATTAGTGGGTATGTCTGTGTAACAATCCCCTATAACCTGAATTTCTTCCCATTTACCTAGAAAATCATAAACATTTCATTCCAATTTGCTTGAATTGTATTCAGTGAAGCCAACCATTTTATTCCTACTAAATCAGTGTTCTTCAATGGAAATGGAAAAAAAATTGTTGTTTAATTACCAAGTCAGAAATATGTACGTCTACCTCCTCACATACCTGATTGCATCTAACGTGTCTACCGTTCCCTATCTGTACTCTAAAAAGTGGCGTAGCTTGAGAAGGCAGTTAGAGTTTGGCAATTAAATCTTCAGAGATAAAATTATGCATCAAGCTACTATCAACCAAGTGATCACCAAATAACCATGCACCTTTCCTTTCAATCTCATGGTTGAGGCTGATGATCTACCGAATATAGCATTAAACAAAATTTCTATTATGTGAGCTTCACTGTCTTCTTCCTCCATTACTAGTTCAGGGCCTTCTAACATCGCCAAATCATCTTCTGCTTCCAGTAATGCTAAGGAAGATGTATTGTAAAGATGGCTTGGTCTAAATGGCACTCCACACTTAAAATAGAGACCTTAATCCCATCTCTGTTGCCTAGTCGCATCCCAATTGGTCTGTCGCATAGGTCCCATCCATAACGAACAGGTGACCCAGTTGAAAGTGCCAATGGACTCACGATTAGGTTTGTTATGGCTTGGGAAACATTTGGGCTGGATTTAAGGTACTAGGTGGATCGGGTTTAGCCTATTAGTGACATAGACTTAGGTCCATGACCCAAACCCAGTGACTTCTCCAGTTCGATGGCCAAGCTGGATACTCGATAGACAGTTCCCGGCTCATGCAATCTTACCTTTGTCCAAAGCTCCTCTCTTATTCCGTTCAATAATACATCGAGTAAGTAGTGGTCCAGCCATTTCACCAACCGAGCAACTCTCCTAGCTTATTCCTGTCTGTGCTCGACGATGCTACCTGTCTGCTTGATAGCGCATAGAAACTTGTCAGGATTAGGAACTCTGGTAGACCATAATGCTCATTCAAGGTCCTGACTAGTTTTTCCCAGTAAAGCAAGGTATGTTCTGAGTTAATCCATGAGAATAAGTCCAGCGCATCACCCTCCAAATACATCATTGTAATCTCAACTTTATCATCCTCTGGAGTATGGTAATATCTGAAGAATTTTTCAACCTTCAGAATCCATCCCTGCGGGTCTCCTTCATTGAATTTTTCTTTACTGAATTGTTACATGAATTAATTTCCAGCGATGCAACCTTGTCTCATAACTCATCTAGCATGTTGAGTTTATCGGCAATAACTGCTAGTGGATCTCCTCCTGGAGCATGACTATCCCTAGATTTATGATGATATTTGGGTTGGTAGTAGCAGAAGAATGTGTCTTAACCATAGCTCTGAGGCCAATTTGTTATGGTATTTCTCTCCCAATCTCTCTCTTTGTAAGACTCACAAAGACAATGGCAAGAAACTAAGAGAATATCAATTTCACTCTATAAATTTTTCCTGCTATTACTCAGGGCCAATTGGCCAATTTATAATAACCTACAGATCATAGTTTTTGTTTTTTCCTAAATTATATAAATGATCCTAAAACAGAAAAATGAACTCCATTAATCCGAATGCAACTGAACATGGGTAACCCACTTATTCCATGACTATCACTAAACTAGGAAATGATAACATCATAAAAAATTAAACAAACAAAATATGGCAACTAAGTGTATGTTTTTGGAATTTCCCATGCCCATTTGTGTCTTCTTGAATAGGTCTTTAGTGATTGCACTAGGTTGCTATCACAAAGCAAGTGATTTATTAGGAAAAGAGGCATAAGTGGATGATGCTTACTATATTGATAGTAATTCCTAAACAAATAATGGATTTGAAGCGTAAATTATAAACACGATACACGATACATCTTGTAATAGAAAAAATTAATATATAGCCATATCATTATGCTATGACGCGTCAAAAACATTAGTTGAGAATGTTTCTTTTTGTAAAGATGCAAAAATACACCTCAGTTTTACCCAAAGTGCGTCTAACATCATATGTTTTTTAGAGGTTCAAAAGTACCTATGAACTCACAAAATTAGAGCAAAAATGACACTATTAAACATACTCATGAATTTTTACCTAAATTGCAGTAAACACTATATATATGCTTATCACTAGACAAAAAGTACCTATGAAAATGCAAATAATTTAGTTCTTTCAATTTTAGCAAAACCAAAAGCACTATTAAATTTTATTAAATTATTATAATACTAATAACTCATATAGCTAACATAAAACTCGTTGAATCTCATGAACGTGGATCTATGAAGAACTTGTGCTAATGTTAGGTCATTGCCCTTAAGTGACGCATTGTATAGCTTGAGAATAATGACAAGTGAGCAAGAGCTACTACATTGCGGCCTGGGTGTAGTGTTAAATAAACAAGGGCTACCTCTCTCTTCTAGATGGATGTGGCTAAAGAAGCTAGTTCATTAAAGTGAGATCATATTTGGCACTTGGAACATTGATATTTTCACCAATAAATTGAGGGAGGTGGTGGGAGGAATGGCAAGTAAAAAGATTAACCTCTTGTTCCTTTAGAAAACTAAATCAATTAGAGAAAACTCTCAAGGAAACATGAAAAGTAGGACCAGGATTGATATTGGTATCATCCTGGATACATAGTGGAAGATGAATGTGGTAGAGTTTAAAAGGATTAAGGATATAACCATATCCTTAAGAATGATTGTTAGAAGGGATACTATCAACATCATTAATGCTTATGCACCTCAAGTTAGAGCACGGGCACATCTTAAGGATAAGTTTTTAGAAGAAATAGAGGGGCTTATTTAAAGCATACCACTTACCAAAAAGATTTTTATTGGTGGAGACCTTCTGGGCATTATGTAGGGGCTCACGGTGGTTTTAGTTTTGGGAAACTTAATAATGGCAAATTATCATTAATTTCTCCTTAGCTTACAACCTCAAGATTATCAACGCATGCTTTAGGAAGCGAGAGGAGCATTTAATTACATATAAGAGTAGAGCTCATAGGTTATAGATTGACTTATTTTAGGTAAGAAATCCTTATAAAAGAATTTAGCAATTGCAAAGTGATCACAAGGGATGGTGTGACAGCACAACTTAGGCTCCTGGCCTTGATGTGTGTATTAAGTGTATAAAACAAAAGCAACAATATGTTGGTAACCTAAGGATCAGGTGGTGGCAGTTAAAAGGGGATAAGAAAGAGTTTTTAAAGATAACTCTTTTAGACGAAGAGATTTGAGAGTCACAAGGAAATGCTAATATCATGAAAAAGGAAATGACCAAGAAGGTTCATAAGGTTGCTAAAGAAATTTTAGGAGAATCTAACAGTACGTTTGGTAGGATAGAAGACTTTTTTATGGAAGTAGAAATGAAATTAGGCTGGAAATGGGCTTTAAAAGTTTGTTTGGTAAGTTAGAAATAAGTATAAAATTTATATATATATATATATTTTATAACTTGGGGTAAACTAGTCCAAAATATATTTTTTATAATTTGGGAAGGGTAAAAGTTATCCAGGAATTTTATAACTTGGGGTAAGAAGGTCAAAAATATTTCACTTCCACTTCTCCCATCTCATTTCTCAGCTTTTTTGATAAAATTAAAATAGCCTAAAATGTTAGAACTGGAAGTAGAAATGGCTTCCATTATACCAAATAAGAAAAATGCTTGATTCCACTCCACTTCCATGCTACTAAACATACCCTAAGGGTCTTGGTCGAAGAAATGAGGAGACTTCATGGTGGAATAAGGATGTGCAAGAGAAAGTTAAGAATAATGAGATTATTTCATAGCCATACACTTATACAATAATGCTAAAAACTGAGCAAAGTATCGTTTGGCTAAAAAAGAGACTAAGAAGGCGGTGAATAAGGCTTATTCTAAAGCTTTTGAGGAGTTTTACAAGGAGTTAGTGATAAAAGCTGGAGAATGAAAGATTTACAAGATTACAAGGGATAAGGTGAGAAAATCAATAGATTTTGATCAAGTAATATGTATCTAGGACTGGAGGGTAGAGTTTTTGTTACTGATGGAGATATTAAAGACAAATACTCTGCCTACTTTTACAAGTTGTTTAATGAGGAAGGTGAAGTTTCAAATTATGAGTTAGAGGATTTAACTAAACAAAGTGAACTCAATCTAGCATTCTATCGAAGGATCTGTGTTAGCAATGTTAAAGAAACTCTTAAGAAAATGGAAAATGGTAAAGTTGTTGAAATTGGCAGTACTCTTATTGAAATCTGGAAGTGTTTAGGTAATGAGGGAGTGTTGTGGCTTTCTAAACTATTTAATGAGATTTTACGATCTAAGAAAATTCCTGATGATTAGAGACAAAGCACTTTAGTCTCTATTTAAAAGAATAAAGGGGATATTCAGAATTACGCAAGTTACAGAGGGATAAAGTTTATGAATCATACAATGAAATTGTAGAGAAAAAGTGATTAAGCATAGGTTAAGATTGGAGACTTGCATTTCTGAGAACCAATTTGGTGCAGGAAGGTCTACAACAGATGCGATTTATTTACTCAAGGGGTTAATGGAAAGGTAGTGGAGTAAAATAAAAGTTTGCATATAGTTTTCATTGATTTAGAAAAAGCTTATGACTATGTGCCAAGGGATGTACTTTGGAAAACCTTCGAAAAGAAATGTTTGCATGTTTCATATATCAAAGCCATACAAGATATGTATAAAAGGGTAACAACTAGCGTAATAACTCTAGGAGGTGAGACAAAGGACTTCCCTATAATAATTGTCCTACATTAGGGATCATCCTTGAGCCCCTAGTTGTTTAACCTGATTTTAGACATTCTAACTAAACCTATTCACAAAGAAATTCCTAAGTGTATGCATTTTGCTGATGATATATTTATTGTAACTGAATCAAGAGAAGAGATTAACTCTAGACTTGAGTTATGGACAAGGAACTTAAAGTCCTTGTGTGTATTATTTGTTAAGAAAGCGTTTATAGGAAGATCTTAATAGCCTTAGTGCAAAAAATATGTTTAAGCCTTCGTTGTTTATTGGTGATTTTAATACCTATTTGATTGTAACAGATAAAGTGGGAGGTGTTCATCCTAATTATTTATATATGAAGCATTTTTGCTGATTGCATTCATAACACTGACCTGTTGGAAATGACCTAGGTGGGAGATAGGTTCACATGGGAAAATAATCTCATGATGGAAAGGATTAATTAGGAATTTTAAAATATGGCCTATCTTAATCTCTTCACTTTAGTGAAAGTTCACCATCTCAACAAGTTTGGTCAGACCATAGACCCTTATGGATTAAAATTGTTCCTAAGGTTCCTATTCGGTGAACTAATCCACTATTTAGATGTAAAGCTACTTGGTTACTTGAGGAAGGCTTCATGATGTGGTTAAATAGAGTTAGGCTCAAAGTAATTAGGAAGATAAGATTGTTTTATTACTCATAGGGATAGAAACAAGAACAATAGCTTTACTTTTAATAGGGCATACCTATTTTATAATAGGTCAGTATAAACTTAGCTTATGGCAATAATAGACTTCCTTTTAAACTAGTCAGCCTCAAGTCTCTTAATACATTCCTATTTCCTAAACTAATCTAGTGATTTAAAAAATATATAAAATACCTAAACAAATGAAAGCTGCATATGTATACTAGATCTTGCTTTAGGGACCTTGAATTCATCATTCAAAAGTTTAAAAAGTCTCAAAACCCACTATAGATAAGATCTTGTTTCAGATGTAATGCAAAAACCAAAAGAAAAAATAAATTTAGATCCAGACGTCGAAGAACGCATGGAGGATGACAGATTAGTGGGTTAAGTTGAATGGCTTGCTCACAAGGACCTTTGAGGAAAACCCTTAAGAGAGTTGTAGAGACCTTTAAGGAAATGGAAGCCAAAAATGCTGACAAATTCTATGCTGAATACATGCCCAATAGCTCCTTTGCCAAACACACCGCCTATGTCATCAATAATACAACTACATCCAGGTTTATGAGAAGTCTCTGGGGTTCCCATGGGATAGAAGAAAAGAAATGAATCAAACAGGAAATTACCAAAAGAGGAAAGTGATTATTGTGGAATATGATATCTTGTCTTCCTCCTTTTTTGGGTTTGTGAGGAAGGGAAGAGAGTGAGTGAGAGAGGAGGAAATGTTGATGAGGTTCAAGTAATGTTGAGATATGGGGCCTGTGGGTATTGGCGGTAAAGTGGGATAAGGTAGGTCTTCTCTAATTTTCGGGCTTAGCCTTCATTGTAAAAAAAAAGATGATTGTTGTTGGATCAGGCCAGCCAATAATAGCCCAACATAGTTGAAAAAACAATAGGCCAATATTACCAATTTAACTTTTTTATAATAGGCCTAGGCTGGCCTAATAGGTAAGCTTTTAAAAATGCTTGGGATTATTCATTTTTTTAAATAGGCCAAGCCAGCTAGACTATTTTTACCCCTAGTTACTCATGCTATGGAGTGGAATAAAAATAAGGTGGGGAGTACTCCTTCAACGAAAAAGGCCATGCTCAAGCGGATCAAAGGAAAGTGGAGAGTGCACGAAGTCAAAGAGGCAATTATAAATCCTAATTTTATTTAAATCTATTTAAGGGACTTTATCGCATTTATTAGGCATTATTGTGATTTTTATTTAAATGATGACCTCAAAGTCATCCACTATCATGAATCACACCAAACACACATTTCTCTCTCATCTCTTCCACAATTCACACCAAACCTTAAGTTCATGTTCTTCATTATTTAGGAGTTGTAATTAGTTTTATTAGGGTTTGTTCTTCTCATTTTGCAATTTTGTGATTTCTAGTCTAAGTTTTGAATTTTTCTTTATGAACATATTTATTTCGCTTTGAATAAATTTGTGATCAAACTATTGTGATCCTTTTATTAATTATAATTATATTTTTCATTTATATCTTTTATTCCTCATATTAATTAATTTATGTTTATCCTTTATATTCTTAATTGATTTACATTATAATTTATAAAGGTTTTCATTGAATTCCTAAAAGAGTTTGCAAGCTAAGTGGTTGTTAATAATTATATATGAGGTAATTAATTTCTAGGTTGCTAGATTTAATTATAAAATAAATAATTAGACTCAGGAAATTTTCCTAAGGTTTTATTTTTGACTTAGTTACTCTTTTATTATAGCAACTTAGTTATCTTTTTGAAAAATGATTGCCACGTATCAATCCTTAGGAACCTTCATCAAATTGGTAACATCCTTCTTGAATCAACTGCCATAAGTAGCCAACATTACTTGGCTTAATTGCCACCTCAAACATACAGTGAACCACCCTTGCTATCACACAGACCCCATTCCAAGCCTCTATTTACTCTATATACGTCACCTTACGAACCCCCGACCCAGCCATACAAGCCATATGGTGAATCTTGGCTTAGTATACTACCTCATCCCTTTCTATTTCTAATGATGAGCATATACAATTTCTAAAAGAAGCCTATGGTCGATTGGCATCACAATACCCCATATTACTTATTTAAGTAAAGATGCTTAGGAGGTCAGAAGAATTAGAGGAAGACAAGAGTCCCATGGAGAAGCTTTTGACTAACATAGCACAAATTAAATATGAGGGAAAAGAATGAATCTCATGTCATCAATATTCATGTGAGAAGCAAGTAACAACTTTAGGCAAAGCTCCAAACAACCCTCGATAAAAGGTAAAGCAAGTACAAGCATACAATGAATAAGAGTCTTCCCTTGGTAATGTGTCTCCCATTCTTATTAAGGTTAACCCTTCTCTTACTGCTACTATGATTGAACATGCTAGTACTAGAGATTATGATGGTACCAAAAAATGCATCTTTGCCATGTTCTTGTGGTGGGTATAAATTGTGTATGGATTGCTTTGATAAAAAAATTGCTACATGTCATAAGGAGTAGTTAAAGAGCTCTAATCTTTATCTTAATAATCCCACTGTTCATATGTTTGATCAGGTTTCTCTTCCTAACATTCATATACTACATGTGTATCCTCTTATACTAGGGATAATAGTAATATTGAGCATGTGGAAAATGTTGAGCCTTGCATTAATAATAAGAATGAGCATGTGCAAATTGATTTCATTGCATCTAATTATTCTATGCCTATGGAGGATTCCATAACTTTGAATGATGAAATTAAACATGTTGATGAATCTTGTAACCAAATACTTTCATGTAATTTGCTACCTAATAAGGAAATAATCATTGATAATTATATTATGATTCCTCCTATTGAAGCCAAGACTCTTACTAAAGGGAGTCTTATCGATTTTATTGGATGTAAGAAATACTTGTATTATTAAATATCTTATAGACCTCTCATATCTGGTGTCTTAACTACTAACTTTACATGCTTGAAGTCTTTCCATGTCTTCAAGTACTTTAATTCTAGTCCTATATTTGGAGTCAGAAAAGGTGCTACTTGCGGTTTGTTAAAATCTCTTACAGGTACCTCATTTAAGAGAATTGCATGGTACTCATCTTGTACCTATATTGTGGTACCTTACAGATTGACCCTGAGTCACCACCCCAGATTGCTAGAGAAAGCTATAGAGAAAAAGTATACCTAAGCAAGGGCATATTTATTATCATATATGAGAATAGACCCTTAAGTGGTATAAAGGCTTTAGGTTTTCTCTTTCATTATCTTATATTTTTTCAAGATTTTGAGCCTTATTGTTAGATATAAGTATAGGGGAGGGACAATCCCAGTGTAAAAGATACAATAGTTTAGATTTATTTCTTTTGTCTCTTAATAATTTCAATAATTACTTTTTCTTTTTGAATAAAGACTCCTCTAAAGCACATGACTCCTTAACCTCTTCCCTTCTCCTTTTGCTATGTACTTTAGTGTTGCGTTAAGGACAGTACTTTAGTGTTGCGTTAAGGACAACACATGGTTTAAGTGTAAGGGAGTAAATTAATTTGATTGAGCTCTTAAAAATGCCTATTTGATTAAGCTCTTTAGGACAACGATATATGTATGAATTCAAATTAAAATATCATCTTGATTATACTAACATATGCATGAATCTTTCAAGTCTATTGTCTATTGTGATAGTTTAGTTAGTAAATATTTGGAAAGTTATTCTAGAAACAGGTAATGTAATGCATTGAGAACAATCAAGTCTTCAATGAGGCTCTATGAACAGGAAAAAAGAGAGATAACCTTGTTAAAAGTATTCTTAGACTTAAATTCCTAAATTCAATTACTACCTCCTACACTAGTTATCCTTTAGAACTTGTCTTATTTTTCTTATCTATTGTCTTTTCACATGCAAACTATGTTGTTACCAAAATAGTTGTTAAAGGACCTTGAGAAATCAAGTTGAGGTTTCTTGTTAGGGGAGAACGAAGATAGTAGGAAAATTCACCTTATAGCTTGGGACTGTATCACTACACGAAGATGGAACGTGGACTAGGAATCAAGAACCTACAGAAGCAAAATGAAGCCTTTGTGATAAAGCTATGTTGGAATCTTGTTACTAATAGAGAAGCCCTTTGGGTGGAAGTTCTAAGAGTGAAATATCAATATAGGTAAAATGATATTCCAAATGTGAGATGACACTCTAATTCTTCCCTCACTTGGAGGGGAATTTGCACCATGTGGAAGTCTTTCCAAGCAAGCCTAAGGAAGAAAATTGGCAATAGGCAATCTACGTCCTTCTAGGTTGATGATTGATCAAAACTTAATGTGCCCATAATAGATTTAATCCCAAAGCATGAGGCCCTTGTTGACAAAGATGAAAAGGTTATTCACTATGTTACTCCTTAGGGGCATTGGTATAGATAAAAACTGAGATGTTGGCTTCCCCATTTGACTTTTGATCGTATCACTAGAGCACACCTACCTTGAGAGGAGAAACTTCTACTAGAAACTATCTACTGATAGTTGTTTTTCTATTAAATCTGCATATCATTCTCTTTTTGCATTGGGTTCATGAGAAGATCAAATCCTTCATGTAGCTGTTTTCACACAGAAGGGTTCACATAGCTAAACTTAGGGAACATAGAGGACTTGCATCTACAGCTATCTACCCATTGTATGTACACATAGTGAAGACTTAATGCATTTGATTATAGACTATTTGAATGTAGTTGATTGGCAAAAATATGTTATTTAACCTGACTCTTAGGATACTTTAGTATCTTTATCGGGTATAGAATGGTTAAGTGGAATTCAAATTATGAAGTGGGGAACATACCGAAAAAGTTCACTAGTCTACCCTTTTGGCTATATCTATTGGGACATCTAGGAGACATGCTATGGTCAATTGTTTGATTATTTATTGATGGGCATATAGTGAAGGAAAACTACAGTTTGTTTCGTACTTGTTTATACAAGGAATTGCTAGAAAATTGTGCGTTCTACATAGGTGATTATGTGAACAGGCAAAGGTTAGATAGGTACCAAGACAATTATGTTAAGATGGATATAGATGGTTTCGTCCTATAGGATGGTAAGAGTGGATGTGGATAAGTCATCAGGGACATTGATAACATATGGATATGTGGCTTTAGTTGCAAACTAACCAATGTTCCCATGACAATTGCAAAGCTTATTAGAACTATTCAAGGTCTTTATTTATATTGGAATAGGAACTTCAGGATGATAGCCCTTTTACACAGATTATGTAACGACCATTAATTTTCTCATTAAGGGTTGTAATGCTACCCACATTTTCATGCATATTGTCAAGTAGACTAAATTGAGCCTTCATAAGGATTAGCATGTTAAACTTAATCATAGTTTTAAAGAGAATCTTGGTACGGAAGACTACTTGAGTCTTTTAATTTGGATAATAGTTTTTGTGTCATTGATCAACCACCATTTACCATAGTGAGGTGGAGTTTGATGAGGGAATTTAGTATTATTGTACTTTGTTTCTTTGATTAGCGAATGAATGTATGCCTTCTTTGTTTAGAAAAAGGTAGAAACTTACTACTTATAGGGTGACCCTCAATCCCAATGTAACTCAAATTAAATTGTGAGTGCTACTTTATGAAGCTTTATAATTGGACTGATAATACTCCATGTACGTTACATACAAAGTCCAATTTCCCAAATGAAGTTAAGGCTCGGCTTGCTAATATGTCAGATGTGCCTTCTGATAAGGGAATAAAAGTATCTATCTTTTCTCTGAGGCCTTATAAGGCTCCAAGTATTGATGGTTTCTCTCCAATCTTTTACCAAACTAATTAGAATACAATAGGGAGTTCTTTATGCAAATTTGTTAAAATAGCTTTCCAAAAAGGGCACTTTATGGATACTGCTAATAAGACTTTGATTTCTCTTATACCAAAGAGAAAGCATCCTAAACTTAGTAGCCATTTTAGACCTATTGCCTTATGTAACATGCATTATAAGTGCATTACTAAGGTTATTGTTAATAGATTGAGAAATGTAATGGATGATCATGTTTCTCCCTTTCAATCTAGTTTTATAAAAGGCAGGCATATTCAAAATAATATTATTGTTGGATAGGAAATCATGCATGTAATGAAGAAAGCTAAAGGAAAGACTGGTCTTATGGCTTGGAAGATTGATTTAGAGAAAGTCTATGATCAAATTAAATGGCACTTTATTCAATAGGTTCTTATTGATGTTGATTTAGAGTATAATTTTACAAATCTTATTATGGGATGTGTTACATCTATTTCATATAATTTGTTGTGGAATGGATTTCAGACTATTTTTTTCTCACCTAAAACTGGTCTCCGATAAGGAGATCCTATCTCACCTATATTATTTGTTCTTTGTATGGACAGGTTATCCTATATTATTAGTGATTTAGTTATTGCAGGTAGTTGGAAGCCAATTTTTTTATCCAGTGGAGGCCCGGCTATTTCTTAACTTATGTTTGCATATGACCTTCTTCTTTTTGGAGTAGCAACTGAAAAGCAATCAAAATGTGTGATGAATTGTTTAGATAGATTTCGTATTGCATCAGGCACTAAAATCAACAAGGACAAATTGCTAATATTCTTCTCTCCAAAGGTACATGGTAATGTTAGGAGAAGGATTAGTGATATGATAGGAATGGGTATGTTGTTGATATAGGGAAGTATCTGGGATTTCTAATCATAAGAGGGAGAAAATCTAGAGATACTTTCCAATACATCATAGATAAAGTGAAATATAAAATAGTTGCGTGGAAGGAAAGTACACTATCAGTGGCTAGTCGAATTACTATTGCCAAGTATGTGTTGAGCTCCATACCGATATATCCTATGCAAATTGCTAAATTCCGGTTATTGTATATTAGGAAGTGGAAAGGGTGTAAAGGAATTTTATATGGGGACATGGTAATAGCTCACATGGATTCCATCATATTGGATGGGATCAAATTACTATACCTAAATTATATGGTGGTCTGGAGATAGTATCCTTTAATCATGCTTGTGTAGCCAAGATAGCCTAGAAGTTACTTAATGGTGAGAAAGGTTTATGGGTAAAGGTGCTATTACAAAAATATATGTTTAGGAATAAAGATAATCTATTGGATGCAAGGAATGGAGACTTTACATTATGGAAATTTATCTCTTAATAGCAGGACATTGTTGACGCAGGCACAAGATAGCATGTCTGAAATGGCCAAAATAGTGAATTTTTTCACTGGCAAGTGGTTGTTTCCTAATAAAAGTCTACAGGATTTATGTCTTCATCAAATTACAATGGAGGAAGAAAATAGTAAAGTTGCATATTGGTGTACATCTGGGACCTAGGATTACTAAAGAATTGCTACTATTATCCCAAGTAATGTCGTTCAGAGGTTGTTTAGCATGTTACCCCCTATGTCAGAGGCGAGTAATGATTTGATGGTGTGGAATACTAAGAACGATGGTACTTTTACCTTTAAGAGTGTTTATTATTTAATTGAGAAACAATATGCTAATACATATACCTCTGTTTATAAAGATTTATGGAAGTGTAGAGGTGCTGAACGTATTCGTGTATTCATGTGGATAGCCTTTAATAACTGTTTACCGACAAATACTTGGAGAAGTAGGTGGTCTTCAATTAATGCAAATTGTTAGTATTGTAATGATGATGCATAAGACATGTTACATATACTCCGAGATTGCTCCTATGCTAGACAACTTTGGAACAGACTTTTATATCCCAGGAGTTATTACTCTTTCTTTAAAGCTCCTTTACAAGATTGGTTTGCTATAAATCTCAAAAAGGAGTTGGGAAACAATGATAATTGCAGTTGAAAATTAATTTGGGGGGTTTCAATTTAGAGTTTATAGAAGTGGAGGAATTAATCTATATTTGATAATGAATTTTTGAAACCATTAGATCCTTTCTCAATAATAATGCAAACATGGAAGAGTTTTGTACAAGTTCAAGAGGAAAACTTAACTAATCATGTCAACTCACCAAATCCAACTGATTGGTAGCCTCCCCTTAGGGTGGGTCAAATTAAATATTGGTGGAGCTCTTACTATAGCTCACAATAAGGCGAGATGTAGAGAAACTATTCGAGATCAGATAGGAAGTTGGATTGTGGGATTTATGAGACTGCTCAGTTATAGTAGCGTCATTGAAGCTAAACAGTTGGCAATATACAAAGGACTAAAGTTAGCTTCGGATATGGCACTTGTATCTGATGCTAAGAATATGGTGAATATGTTATTGAATTTCAAAGGTGACAGGTGGAGCTTATTGATGACACAGATACATAGCCTTGTGAAGCTATCTTGAGAGTTGAAGATACATCATATATCTAGAGAACAAAATAAACTTACAAATGAGTTGGCAAGGGACAGGTTGAATAATATGACATTATTATATGACTACCCTCAACATTTGAGGAATCTTGTGATTAAGAACTATTTAGGATATAATCATAGACTAGTAATTTTATTTATGGTGTTTAACCCTCTCTTGTACCAAAAAAAACTATCAATAAAACTCATCTTATTGGCAAAAAATCAATAAAACCTATCTCATATTATAAATTCTAAATAAACTGTAAGTAGGGATTAGTATATTAATAACATTATATATAATCTACAAAAATCTGCATTTTTCATTTATAAATCTCACAATTAAGTAAATAGGATTTTGGCTTGGCTAAATGATTAGAGGTGTGAGAGTTTGAAATGTTTTTTTTAGTATAAAAATTTTTAGAAATGGATTGGGCTCACCCACGATCTAAGGGTAGGACAAAATCTCCCTTCCTCCTATATTATTAATTTTTTTAATGATATATTCATGATTATTTGTATGAAATTGGGAAGAAGCCTCATTGATTTTTTTTTGTGAGAAGGAATAGTACCGGTATTATATCTATAGCCATGTCATTCTGATATGACACATTAAAAACATTAATTGAAAAGGTGATTTTTTTTTCTTTATCGGATCAGAGAGGTGTGTGGACTAGGGGTGTTCAACATGCCCAGTGCCCGGTATGCCCGCCCGCGCCAGGAGAAAAATAGCCCTGCCCAGCCCAAGAAAATTGGCCCGAAATGCAATTGGGCAAGTTTGGGCCGAGCTAAATGTCGGGCAGGGCAGGGCATCGGGCAGGGTATGTCGCCCTGCCTATTTTAGCCCGGCCCGATATTTTTTTTTTAATTGTTAATACCTATCAGACTATCAGTGAGTGTGAGTCAGTGACCGTGAGGCGTGAGGCGTGAGGCGTGAGGCGTGCCGCATGAGATAAGATGCCCTAATTCCTATTTCCTAAACATTCAGATTTAGCAGCTCAAGTTCAGAGTTTAGATTCACAGCGAGCGAGTAGCGACAGCCGACTACCGACAGAGTGTAGCGACAACCGACTGTCTCCGCAGAGTGTAGCGACGCTTATTCAGATCTGCCTTCAGTTTTTGAAATTCCAGCAGGTGTGTTCTTCTTTCTTGACTGCACACCCGTCATATGTGAGTTGTTTTTGAAATGTAATCTGCAATATGTGAGTTGGCGAGTTGCTATTCAACATAGCTCACTCAGCCACTGTTCTCTCTGTATTGCCCTGTTCATGCGTATGGATCTTGAGGTACATGATAGCTTAGTTTCTTAACCTCTTGATGCGCCCCTATTCTCTGTTAAGCAAGCATGGCCTCAGTATCTTTTGCACCACCATCAAGCAATGGTTTGAGGTTTAAATCCAGTTTTTCTGTTTTTTTTTCCTCGTTTAAAGGTGGCACGAACTGGGCGCATAACACTTATTCGGAAGTCAAGTGTAGACTCTAGGTACCTGTGTGGATATTCTTTTCCTTTATAAACCATATCCCCAATTGGAGTTTTTAGGCAAGCTTACGGTCAATGTTTGGATAGTGTATGAGGCTATGAGCGTTCTCTTTTGCGTGAATGGTTTTGTTTATTTGAAGTTTACTGTTGATATGAGACTTTTGTAGGAAATCTATGAAGTGTTTTTATAATATTAATGGGGATTTGCTTGCCCTAACTTTTGTGGCTTAGTTCATCTAAACTTAAGATGCAAAAAAACTAACTTGTTATTTCATTTGGGATTCAATTGAATAGGTTGGTTGATTTCATTGAGTTGAAAAATTATTACTGTTATACGAAGGAGGAGTATTATTTTTCAAAAAACTTGACTCTTTAATTGCTTTTTGCCCAAGCTTGTAATCTACTCCTTTAGTCACTAAGGACTTGATTACACAGTATAGGCTTCCTTTTATAAATCCCTGGCACCTGTATAGGTAGGCAAGACTTTCAAATATATTTAGAAAGACTCTCAATAGACTTAATACTTTTGAGGCACCTGTGAATCTGTGATGACTTTAGAAAGACTTAACACTTTCCCACCAACTAAAAAATTGGATCCTTCTTGTTCACAAGATTTAGCTTCAATCACAGGAGATGAACTAGCTTCATATATATGTAAATGAGAATAATCCAGAACATCATGACAGCTCACTAAAGAATTAATAAATGAAGAGGTATTAGTAATGTAGTTGGTAGCTACTTACCAATTATTAAAATAAATCAGGTTCTTAAATGACAAAGTAAATTTTGGAAAATCGCAAAAACCAACGTCATTGGAAATGAAAAATCCTTTAGTGGATGATTAATATGATTCAATAAGATATTATTCCAGCAAATTCTTTTCAAAATCTTTACCAATATTATCTTATATTTGCAGAGATTAGATTTCAACATAGAAATGGCAGCAAATATATATGCATTGATTGCATTCTCTCTGCTCATTGACTATATATGCATTGAATGGTTGGCTAATTCTGAGGTTTCTATGGCTAATTTCAGGTTGAATATACCTTTTTTACATGGATGATCAAGCTTCTAAGGTATCATCATCCTCTTTTGAAGATACTTCAACTTCAACCGGTTTTAAAACTTCTATTGAACCAACCCCTAGTCCTGTCCATAATGAACCTAGTTCAACTCTAAATCCTGACCATACTCCTATGCCACCTCCACCTACCTCTCAATCTCTCCTTACCTATCCCCACCCTCCTACTTCCCAATCTCCCACTCCCACCAGCCAAACACAAACGGAAACTAATGTGGCAGGTAGGGGTACAAAGAGAAGGAAAGGGAACCCAAGCATACATCAGAAGTGTGGGAGCACTTTGTTAGATTGCCATTAGAAGAAACTAAAGGGGAGCACTTAGCAGCTTGTAAGCATTGCCATACGACCTATAAGGCTGATCCAAATCGCCATGGGACACATTCTTTATTGAGGCATATCCCAAAGTGTAAAGAGAACCCAAACAAGGCTACTACAGATAGACAGCAATCTATGTTAAGTCTCTTGTCTGGGGGGTCGAGTAGTCAAGGAAGGTCGGTGGTGGCACATCTATATAATGAGAAGAGATGTAGGAGAGCTTTAGTTGAATTTATTATATCTGATGAGCAACCATTCAGAATTGTTGAGAAGCCTGCATTTAAGAAATTACTGAATGAGTTTGAGCCCCGCTTTCCAATCCCTTCAAGAATAACAATTGGAAGGGATGTGTGGCAGTTATATCTTGGAGAAGTTAAATTGTTGAAGAAGTTCTTACAGCAAAGTGCAAAGCGTGTTTGCCTTACCACAAACTGCTAGACATCATGCCAAAATTTCAATTATATGTGTTTGACAGCACATTTTATTGATGAGGATTGGAAGCTTCACAAGAGGATCTTGAATTTTGTTATGATTGAAAATCATAGAAGTGATACTATAGGGAAAACTATTGAGCAATTCTTGTTGTAGTGGGGGATTGAAAATATCTTCACCATAACTATAGATAATGCCTCAGCTAATGACACGGCGTTGGTATATCTGAAGAGGCGTTTAAGGAGTTGGAAGGGGTTACTTTGTGATGGAGATTATATACAATTAAGGTGTTGTGCCCATGTCCTTAATTTGGTGGTTAATGAAGGGATCAAAGAGATGAAGGATAGCTTTGAAGCCATTCAAAGTGTTGTTAGATATGTTCATTCTTCTCCTTCACGCTTCTTGAAATTCAAAACTTGGGCTGAAGCTGAAAAAATAGAAACTGAAAGCCTTGTTTGTCTTGATGTAAATACTCGATGGAACTCATCATACTTGATGTTGGAAGCTGCGATGAAGTTTCAAAAAGTATTTGAGCGGATGCATGATGAAGATAATGATTATATTTTCCACTTTAACTCCAGTGCTTCAAATTCTAGGCGTGGTGCTAGGCATGGCCAAGATGACTTCTCTGGTCCTATTGGTGATGATTGGGATAATGCTAAGATCTTCATCAAATTCTTGAAGGTATTTTATGACATTACTTTGAAATTTTCAAGCTCCCTTTCTGTAACTTCAAATGAATGTTTCCACCAGATTGCACGTGTTCATAAAATGTTGCAAAAGAATATTATGAACAGAGCTAATAGTTTTTTGGGAGACATGAGCATCAGTATGCAGGCAAAATATGACAAGTATTGGGGTCAAGCAGATAATATGAATCCGTTATTATTTGTGGCTGTAATTTTGGATCCTCGTTATAAACTAGCCTATGTCAATCATATGTTTGACGTCCTTTACATTGACCCCGAAGTATGTTCACTTATGAAGGAGAGGGTAAAAGATTGTTTGTATTGGTTGTTTGATGAGTACTCTTCAAGGGTTTCTATTGAATTAGGGACTGTTTCAGCAGGTGCAACTTCATTGCCTTATTTTGATGATGATGATGATGATGATGATACTGAGGATCCAGGTCATAAGTGGTTAAAATCTATGAAAATAAGAACTTCTACAGATCCTCAAACTGAGTTAGATAGATATATTGTAACTAACTCAAGAGATGAAATCCCTTCTGTATCTGAGTTTGACATACTATTATGGTGGAAAGCTAATTCTCAAAAATATAAAATTCTCTCCCATATGGCACGAGATGTTTTGGCTATTCTAGTTTCTACAGTTGCTTCTGAGTTCGCCTTTAGCACTAGGGGACGTATAGTTGATCATTATAGGAGCTCTTTGTCTTATAAAATGACAGAAGCACTAATTTGTAGCCAAAATTGGCTACAAGCTGGCCAATCTATCAATGATTTAACTGACAAGCTTCGAGAGTTCGATAATTTTGATGAAACGGAAAATGTCATTCAGCTTGCAGGTAATTTTTTATTTTCAAACTCATAAATTCCATTATATATTATACTTCATAATATGTAACATTTTTTCTTTTATTTTTTCCTATAGATGCTACGCTTGGAAGGGAGAATATGATGACTACTGATGACTGAATATCATTTTAATTGTAATAGATTTCAAAACTTTAATTATTATCTTATTGTCGCCTTGTTTTAAGTTGATTATTGCTATTTTTAAGTCTTTAAGACATAAATATAGTATTATTTTATAAATTTATGATTGCAGATTTTTTTCCTATAATATGAGCATGACATCACTATTTGGGCATGCCCAGCCCGCCCATGCCCAGCCCGCATATGCCTAGCCCGAATTAGTTAGGCCTTTTATCGGACAGGGCCGGGCATCGGGCTGCAAAATGCAGCCCATAGTTTTTTCGGGCAGGGGGTTGCCCTGCCTAACCCTATCCTACCCTACCCATATACACCCCTAGTGTGGACTATATTACATATAGCTAAAAATGTTACCGCATTGTTACATGTTCATGGATTTTTTTGTTGGATACTGCATTGAGCATTACCTTTGGGTTTGACTTGGCCTAGAAGATGTTATAGACAATTTTAAGGGTATATTTTTATTCTTCATTTATAGTTATGTAGTAATTTGTAGGCAGAATTTTATTCCCGTGTCTTGATCTAGGTGGGAATGAATTGTCATGTATACTCATCACTAATTTGGATAGTCTATATTGATTTTAGATTGTCTATATTTAATATACTTTAATTTTTATATTTTAAATATTTTTTAATATATTTAAAATTTAAAATAAAGATAATCTTAAAACTATAATTTTATTAAAAAATAATAGATTAAATTTGAGTTCAAACTGTTTAGATTTGATTTAAACAATTTAGATTTTATCACAGTGATGTTTCATCTTTACCAATCATGCCTACGAAATGAACCGCCTAACATGATTCCATATTCCTTTCCTAACAGCCATACCAATTGTATTTTGATCCAAATTACCTTTCCCCTATAATAAATACGTATTTTATAATTAAATGGGTCTAGATTTTAAGATGTCTTGAATTAAATTTATAATTACTTAATTTTTGTGTACTTTTCTTTTTAAATTTAATTGTTAGGAAAAAATATAATTTTACTACAAAATCTATAGATATTCATTTCTATCTTGCAGGAAAAATGGTGGAGTATTCAAAGGAAAGAGAGAGAGAAAAAGAAAAAAATGAAAGAACGAGTTGAGGAAGCAGGGGAATGCATATATATATATATATATATATATATATATAAGTTTTAACTTTAATAATAAAGGTCTATTTGAAAAATAATTTATGAAAAAAATAATTTTTAGATAGTTTTTAAAAAAATAGAAAAGAGTTTATAGAAAAAATTTATTCTGAATAAATGAGTGTTTAGATAGTTATTACCTAAAGGACTTTTATAATTGAAAAATTATAAAAAAAAGATACGATTTTATTAAAATTATGAGAGAGAAGAGGTGATGAAGAAGAGAGGAGAGAAAAAAGAGAGATGAGAAAGTGTGTAAAAAAATAAGATTAAAATAGTAATTGAGTAGTTTATAAACTCTTTTACTATTCTAAAATTTAATCTCAATAGCTTATCTAAAACCTTAATTTTAAACTATAATTTATTCTAAAAATCTTTTTAAACAAATATAATTATTTGTTTTAAAATATTCATCAACTAAAATTTTAGCTAAACATCTTTTTTTAAAATCTTAATTTTTATACTTTCTAAACACACAGTAAATAGTTCAATTAGAGGAAGGGAAAGAATCCAATCCTCAAGAATTCTCTCTTAAAAAGATATTTGGAGCTAGGAGGCAGGCAAAGCGGAGAGCAATTTTATTAAAGAGTTTTGAAATTGATTTTTATTTATTATAATTGGGCTTTAATTTATTAACGTATTTTTAAATTATCCAGTTGGACTAGGGATCGGATAGCCAAACTAGAAATTAGTTTGTCTTCTTTTGATTGTGACTCTCGTAGATTTTGATTTTCTTTTAGTTGCCAAAGTATCCCCAAATCGTTTTAAATTTGAGCCTATCTCTTTTGAGCTGAGTGCTAAGTTAAAATCTTCTCCATAAATACATTTCTTAAAATTTAAATTTATATTTTCATTTTATAGGATGAGACTGTTTAACATTTCACAACTTGTTAATGAATTTTGATTGTTTTAATTATATTTATTTTTTTATTATGATTTTTATAAATTTAGGAGTGAAAATAGAATATATATTTAGAGAAGTATACAGAAATATTTAGGTTAAAAAAATTCTAGAGATTTGTGATAACTTAAAACTATAGTTTTATGATGTACTATCTTAGGAATAAATTTAATCTCTAATTGACTACAAACTAGTAATTGGAGAGAATATTAAGGATTCTTTATAAATAACTATCACTATAATGACTAGGAGTCAATTAAGAAGATAGAAACTAACATTTATAGGGTGAATCCTCAATCTCAACCCAAATTAAACCGTGAGTGCTATTTTTTTTTAATTTTTTACATACTAGCTTCAAATAATTTATTTTATCTCATTTTCTCAAATTATTAATTATCATGATTAGTCAAAGCAAAATCTCTCTGTAATGTGACCTTAGAATACTCTGAAATTTTTCCATACAAATCCTATACACTCGCGAAAGCGATCATCTAATCGTTTTCTTTCACTTTTACTTTCCTCATCTAGTGTCCCCAAAACACTTTCATCTAGCAAGTAAAGGATAAAGGATATTTAAGAGATAAACTAAAATACAAGAATTAAAGAAAAGTAGATTGTGGGCATGTATTTTGCATTAGATTCTAGAATCTAGAATAAATTGCACTATTTTATTGTATAAAAAATAATTTTATTTTTAAATTCACGTGAATAAAAAATTCTTTATAAAAAAGTTATCATATATGAAATAAAATAAATATATAAAACTATTTTATTTTATATGATATATAATATATAAATATTTTTAAAAAAATAAAAAAAATAATCATTTAATCCATATACTTTTGACAGAATTAGAATATTTTTATATTTTTTATTTTAAATTTTTTATTTTAATTTAATTTAATTAATTCCTTTTAATTTTAACTATGTAAAATATTAGTATTAATATTTAAAAAATAATTTGAATCCTTATAATTTTATTTTATTAAATATAAAAATTAATATTTTAAATAGTTAAAATAATAATGATTAAATGATACTTTTAATTGAGATGAAATTGTGTTAAAATTATACAAAACATTAATTTTTTTAAGAAAAATATAGAATAAATTTCATGAGGAAGCATCAGTCTTAATGTAATTAAATGTTGGAACTTTAAAATAAAACTTGAGAAAAATAATTTAAGAAAAATTATTGATGATTGTATTTTGGACCAAACACCAATACATGAGAAAACCAACTAGGAGGTGTGGTAGCTGGGAAACTAATGTTGAAATTTAGTTAAACATGTCTTGATAAATTATAAGATCATTTTCTTGAAATTGTACGAATTCACAAGATACCTGGAACTTGAAGATGAGACGTCCCAACCAGGCAAGGATGTAATTTGAGAGAACTCTCTTCTCCATCTCTTCTCCTTTTCTTCGTTCACGCACATACCTTTCACGAGTCCTTCAAACGCTTCTCCAAATCTTCCACTCTGCTTCCTTACTTCCCACAGATTTACATCATAATAAATAGGAATTACCACCTGACCCTTTCTTCTGTGACACTCCATGATTTTCTCCAGTCTCTCCAAACGCTTTATGGAGTCTCCGTACTCTTTCGTTAGTACTACGATTGAGGTTCGGGACTCTTCGATGGCTCTCAATAGTGCAGGTTTGATCTGTTCCTCATGATCGTCGTCGATGAATGAATTGATTTCGGCATCTCTAAAAGAGGATTTGAGAGATTTAGTGATGAAACAGTCGATATGTGAACTGAAGAACACATCATAGCTCCGTTTAGGTACTGAAGATGAAGGCTGGAAATTTGAAAATGAAGACATATTTTTGGATTAAGAGAAATAATAAACACTAATATCCTAAAGTTTTCAAGTAAGATTGAATCTGTAATCTCTAATATTATAAAATTTTCTCAGCCATAGACTATAAAGTCATTGGTGAAGACAAAGACATTGTTGCCAAGAGAGAGGATGGTAAAGCTATGGAAATGGATTGGTTGGGTTCTGTTCCTTTTTGGAGGTCCAACAATTTGCGGTCTAAATTTTTATATTTTAAAAAAAATTTAAAAAAAATTTATAAAAACGTATATTAAAAAATTTTTTTAATAATAATATTAATTGAACTCATGTCTTTATAAAATATAGACATATTTTTTACTATATATATTAACTCTTTATCTTTTAAAATTTATTTTTTTTATATAAATTTTTTTTAAAAGGAATTAAATTTATCCATGATCTAAAAGTAAGATAAAATATTAAATAAGACGAGTTATCTATTACCTTCAGACATAAATATAAATAGTTAAAAATTAAAATATTTTTTTAAATATTATAATTAAAATTATAATAAAATTATATTTTTAAAAAATTAAATATATTTTAAATAATTATATATATTATTTTTCAGTAACTAAACTCACATAATATCGGTCTATTTTCTAAGTTTAGATTCACAGAAAAGTAGGCAGGATAGCACCGACTAACCAATGATGACTTCACCGAATAACTTAGACTTTTTGTTTTTGTAATCCCTTTATTACCAAAAACAGAAAAAGAAAAAGAATATTGACTTGAACAAATATTTTCACTTGTACGCTAGTGAAATATCTGTCCGAGATTAAGTTTGAATAACTTAAATTTAACATTTTACAAAAAATACATTGTTAAATTATGAAAAAATAAGTATTAAATTAATCTTTTAAGAAACATAATTAAGTTTAGACTGTTAAGATTTAATCTAAATGATTCAAAAAAAAAAATGTAAAAGATGAGAGGAGAGAAGTTGAACCGGATTGGTTACAGACAGTTGACTATTCCAAGTCTTTTTTTCCTTAAAGAAAACAAGAAGAAATTGATTCAAATTCCAACTTTTAGGGGCGGGCTGCCCACTTTCCCAGCTTTTCTCCTTTACATTTTGCTTGAATTACAATCATTTCTTCTTTATTTTAAAAACATACCCTTAAATTTAAAATGTTAACTCCATCAAAAATATTATAAAAAAGATACTTTATTAATTGACCTTCATCGTACTAAATTTTAAATTTTGACTAAAATTGTTTTGAAGAACTTAAGAGTTTTATTTTTATTTTCCTAGAATTTATTTTTTTTCCTTTTGTAAATAGTTATTTGTTCAATATTGCTTTTTTTGGAAAATCTCAAAAATTACTACTTAAATTTTAATATTTCAAAATCATTTTATTTATTATATTTTATAAGTTATTGACTACTTATGTAAAACAAATAATAATATATTTTTATAGTAATTCTTAATTTAAAATTTTAAAATTTAAGTGGCATTTTTTAGGATTTTCCCTTGTTTTTTATCATGACATAAGCTTAACTAATTTAGTTAAAATAGATATATGAAACTTGATTAAAAATTAATTAATTTTTTAATAAATATATACTTCACTTAATGGGTTTATAAATGTTTGTAGCAAAAAATGTGCTTTAAATTTTAAAATTATAAATTTAAATAATTTATATAATTTCTCAAAGTTACATCATTTATACTACATGATAAATAAAAAATATGGTTTTAACTATTTAAAAGAAACCTAAATGAATAAATTTCAAAAAAAGTGATGAAAAATTAAAATTATAAAATTTTATAATATAATAAAAATTAATAAATTTTATATTATAGTATAAAGTTTGAAAGTATATTCACTAGAATTATTCTTTTGGTTGTATAAAATCTTATTTTTACAAGTATAAATGTTTAAATAAAAAAGAATATTTTAGTCAGAACAAAAGTTTAAAAATCAAATTTGCCTGTTAACTAGTAGTTGAATGAATAGAAATAAAATCTCAAATATGTAAAAAAAACTTTTGTAACATATATTTTAATTTTAAAGGTGATTTATACTTTCTAAATAGAGGGAATCTTTCTGTAATTTATATAAAATAGAGAGTAGTTAGTGTATTTTATGTTAATATAATTATTTGGGATCTGCACTCGATGCAACATCCAACATATGCTACAGGGCATTCTAAAAGAAACATGCTATAGGGTATGGGGTCACAATTCATATTATTTTTTAATAAAAACTTATATTGGATAAGATAATTTTTAACAGAATATTTATTAGATTATACATTATAATTTCTTTAAAGAAACTTAACATGTATGTTATAGTAACACAATGTTATACGTGATAACATCTACATCTGCTATAATTTTGACTATTCTTTGTATGAGAATGGTGCCTATTCAATCTTTTAATTTTTTTTATGAGTTGAATCCTTTAATTTTACATATAAGTTATATGTTCCTTAATTTAATAAAATATTTTTTTCAGTCACCGTCAGTCTCTTTAGTAAAAAGTGCTGATATGCTAATTTTAAATCCTAACAAATTAAGTTTAATATAAAAATTTAAAAATAATTGATAAATATTATCATCATTTGAGAATTTTGTGTTAATTTTTAAAATTTTTATATTAATATTTTCTATTAATAAAATTAGCAGTATTAAAGTTGATGTCTAAAAACACACTTTATAGAATAAGGTGACCGATTTAAAATATTATTTAAAGTTATAGGATTAAGTATATAGTTTTATCATTTGTTGTACTATATTGTTGAATTATTCTTTGAGCATTTACTCATTTTATCACAATCCTTATCTATGTACAAGAAATATTGGGGGCAAAAACGCTATTAATTCATTTTTTGTGTTTTGGCATAAACAAAAATCTTTGTTTGCGGTTTCATCAATTGGCAGCTATTACTTGTTCAAATTCAGTTTTTAAGAAATTCAGTTAAGAAAAATTGAATTGTTAACAAATAAATATGTGAAAAATAAGAATTAAATGAATACTTGTTTTTTTTTTTTGTAAAAAGACAATTTATTCAATTAAATGCACACTTTTAAGTACCGGATAGTTTAAAATTCTTCCATTATCAAACAAATGAGGTGACATGCAACCCCCGATCTTATCTATAAAAGTATTAAATATCACAATGGGAAGATGCATGGAACCTTCCCAATTGTGTCGGCAATTAGCAATGTTGACTTGACTTCATCAATTATTAAATAATAAATAAAGAAATAGAATAACAAAAAATTGATATCAAACTCCCTGTACATTTTTCACCATAAATATATTCAACTTAGATAGAATTTTAAAAATAGATTTATAAAAAAAAAAATTTAAGCAATTTATAGAAAAAGATTTTTGAAGAATAATTAATAAAAAAATTTAAATAAATAAATATTTAGATAATTATTTTTAGAAGTGTTTTTATTATTAGTAAATTATAAAAAATAGTATGAATATTAAATGAGAATAGATAAGATATAAGAGGAGAGAGGGTATAAGAGAAGAAAGGAGAGAGGGTATAAGAAAAAATAGGAAAGATAATGTAAAAAAAATAAGGGTAATATAGTAATTTGTTAATTCATAAGTTTTTTTACTGTTTTATAAATTACTCTGATTAGTTTATCGTTTTAAATTAAGTTTTATCTAAAAATCCGTTTAAATAAATATAATTATTTATTTTAAAAAAAATTTAAAATTTAAAATTTATCTAAATTTAAATTTAAAATTTAAGTTTGTAAGTCTAGCGCATTATCTATATAAAATCAGAGATCTTAAGGAAGCCGTTCCAAAGGATGACACGTGACAATGTCATAAATAGATAATTTAAAGTAATTTATATATTATTATATAAACTAAAAAATTGAATTCTGGATAACTCCTTCTGGCTACTCTTCCCATATACATGGCCACTCCTAGGAAGGGAAATAGGTTAGATCTTTATTAGGGCCTACGATTGGGGCTTAGAGACTCTGCCATTTGCCTAGCGAGAATCTAAAAAACAGAGGTGTACGGTCAAACATTTGGTGAACGATGTTCTTCTTAGTTTTTTTTTTTTTAAAAAAATTATTTAAAACCTGAGTTGAATATAAGCAATTTTTAATTATATTATTAATATTTTTGTCACATCAAATGACTCATAAAATTTAAGAATTAAATATATCAAATTAAGATTTAAAAACTAACTTATAAATGAATTAATAGTTAAAAAATTAAAAAATTAATTTTTTCAAATATTAAATATCACCATGGAAGATGCATGGAACCCTTCCCAATTATGTTAGCAGTCACAATATTGACTTGACTTCATCAATTATTAAAAGAATAAATAAATAAAAAAATAAGAAAAAATATATATAAAACAAACTCGTAAAATTTTCCAAATGAATCAATTACCTTATAAAAGCTAAGGTCTCAATGGGGCCCTTCCCAAAGGATGGCACATGCCACAAGTTAAAAATTTATATATTATTATGTAGACTCAAAAATTGAATGCCCGTATGACATTGGCTATAGTTAATATTCAAATTAATTATTAGTTTTAATTTTATATATATAAGAGTTAATCTTATATCGATCTCCACATGGAGTCAATATGTTACTTAATTATAATTAATTACAGTGATTAAGAAGTATATAAGGGTATAAAAGAATATTCAGTATAATTAAAATGGTGATTGTAATAAAGTGGGTAAGGTGAAGAGTTAAAAGATACAATTACTAGTTAGTTGAACATTTCCAATAATAAATTACGTCAGATATCATTATTTGTTATAATATGAGTTATAATAATTATATATACTAAATCCTATTATATAGAACCATATACAATAGTCTTAGTCATAATCATAAAATTATTAATTATACCTAGATCTAGCATATAATTGTATCAAATATTATTATTTAAAGATATCATTTAGCATGTGAATAGATCAACAAGATATGATTACTCCTCAATCATAGATATTCAATCGAAATCATAAATATAACTATACATATTAATCCAAACATAATCATAAAAGAGAAAATATGCATAGCTATATAAGGAAACAAAAGATATGAAATAAAAACTCAAATTATAACTTGAATAATAAAGCACAGAAGTTTAATCCAAGGTATCTCAATCAAAATACTATGTCAACCTACATAATTTTAAAATCTAAATCTAGAAAATCATAAAATTGTATAAAATACAAAGATTAAATAAAATAAATAGTATAACTCTTAACATTTAACACAATGAATTAAAGCTTTAAACATCTATCCTAAAGAACAAGGGAGGACTGGCTACTCGTGGGGCTAGATGACACCATTGAATGTGGAAAGAGAGCAAAAAGATAAAGAAGATATGGTAGATGAAGGAATGCCAAGTTAACTTTGAGAAGAGAAGAGATATGTGGAGTAAGTTTGTGTGTTGAATGGAGGAGCCTTGGATCCTTTATATAGCTTTAGGTTATGGCATTAGCATCTTTCCTATTGATATCGGTCTCTTCATTGATTGATTCCACAAATATAATAATAGTCTCAATTTATCTTAGTATCCTTCTAAGCTATAATCTTTTTCAATATCTCCACATAAATAATTTAAATAAAAAAGTAATAGCATAAAAAAGGTAAAACAATTAATAAAAAAAAGGAAAATATAATATATTTATCTGTTATCCTATGATTAAATTCAAATATTAGATATTGAGAAATTATTTTTAAATTAATTCAAATGATATTGGATTAATATAATATAACATAATACTAATATAATATTATATAAAATGGATGAATTAATACAATATAATATAGTATTAATATAATATTATATTAATAGAGGTATTTTAATTTTTTCTAATTAGATATTATAATTTCCTCCTTTAAATTGGCAAGCCCTCAATTACCCTTCCTCATTGATTAATATAATATAATATAATTTTATAGTAGTTTATGTGGGTTCTAGTCATCATTTATTTATTTTTTCTAATTTTTTAAAATACATAAAAGCAAAATACCTTCATGCAAATTAATTTATTCAACAGAAATAATAAAATCAATAAAGACACATGAAAATAGTATTTTTAATCATTTAATTCATATAATCAATTAAAACACAAAATAGAAACAAATACTACAATAATGCATATTAAACATGGTAAATCCTTGAATATATATATGAAATAATATGGTAAAATAAGAATTCATCAAATTCTCCACACTTAAACCTTTACACTCCTGATCAAAGTTGCGAAAAATATCTTGATAAACAACTGAAAACAAGTAGAGGGATTAGTCAAGATCGAGTATAAGAGTACTAATACAATCAATCAAATGCTTCATGTTAGCAATAGTCACAGAATAACAAATGCAATAAAAACAACCTCTATGAGCCCAGTTAAGACAGATGAACATGACATAAGAGAGTACACTCAAGGATATATCTATTTCACTCATCTCACTTTTTATTGGGGTTCTTTCACTCAAACATATCTATACTAGCGCCTACTATAGGCTTGTAGTAGTTCTAAGTGTAAGTTATGTAACATCCTGATTTTTATTCTTATATTTAAATAAAATTAAAATCTTATTTATCAATAACTTACAAATATTATCTAACTAAATTATTATGGTTATTATTTTTATTAGTTTCAATAAAATATGATATATAGATTATCATACAATTATCTTTACTTAGGGTTTTATGATTTGATTGTTATTATTAGTTAAGGAATTATTAGGATTTGGATTCAAATTTAGATATCTATTTGAATTTTGAATTATTATTATGGCTTTATAAAAAGAGTAAGGCCCTGAGTTATTCCTCAAACTTGATTATTGAGTCGACTCCTTTCATTTTAGTCCTCTCTTTCAGTCATTTTCCTGTTTTCAAAGAATCACACCTTTATTCCCCTCTTAAACACGCCCTTAGTTCAACTCACCTAAAGCTAAGATTTACCTTTATGATCTTTTATGGTAATTATTCATATATTTAGGTGAAAGGTAACCACTTTATGCTCATTGTGAGTGCTAATATGATGTTTACAAGTGACTTGATATATATAAATATATTGACATTGATATTATTATATTGAGAAAGCTTGTTTGATTATTTTTATTAGAAATAGTTTTGTGGAACTTAAAGTTTAATTTGGAAAGTTTGAGTTGAGATTATAAACTTGTTTTATCTTGAGATTGGAATTTGAAGAAAATTATTATCTTGAGAAAAATCTTTTGTGATATTTATCAAGCTATTAAGATTTTGATTAATATGATTATTTTGAGAATTATGCATTAGGGATGTGTGATTATAGAGTTGTATTTCTACCACGTGGTATAGCCTCTATTGGAGCTTGAATGTTAGCTTTTATCATATCAGTTTACCGAGAGACATGCCCCACTTGTTTACTGAGGGACTGCGACACTCTCATCTATTTACCGAGGGGGAATAAACCCATAGTTTGGTCATTTGCTCTATAGATTTTGGCCTATTCAAACCACTTGACTGGTTAGGTTTTTGATTTGTCAACTATTACTAGCTCATGGGTTTGGTCGGCGGGAATAAGGCAGTTCCATTGGATTGAGGGGAGGAACTTGAATGGGTTATTTATTTGATTTTATTATAAGAATATGTTATTTTATATATATTTCACTTTATGATCTGTCTCACTTGATGCCTCATGAGCACATGTTAGTATATATGATGAATATAATTTATGGTTATTTAGATATTTGTCTCACCCTATTTTTATTAATATTTTATAGGTGATAGTATCATCATCTTAGGACCCTAAGGAAAACTTCAAAGGCTTGATTAAAACTATATCAATTGTATATCATTCTCCTTTGAATGTATGTGTAAAATACTTATATATAGCCATAGTAGGGTTTATTATGCATACTCTAATATTATATAATATATTATTTGACTTTAATTCTAGAAGTTCATCCTGGGATAATATTCTAAATATCAATGATAAACTCTTCTAAATTATTAATTATTTCTTCAATTTTATTAAAATTGTATAGACTCTTATATTATTTTATATATACACTTAAATATAATTTTTAATAGTTTTAAGAATATTCATAAAAGATTCTATAATTACTGTTTTATTAACTAATATACATGTTTATAGAAAAGTGTAATATTTATATTATAAAATCAAGTATACTCTAGTATCTATCTAGTTATGATATACAATTTATAAAATATTCATCAATTTATATGTCATAAATAATTTGACTTATCTTATTCTTTTGGAAAAAAGACAATAAAAGCCCATGTGAATTTCAAAATGACAATTTGGGCATTTGAATATCTAAAATGAAAGATTGGGCAGGAGGCCCAATCTGTCTTATGCAAATTTGTGTGAAAAGATCAAATTACCCCTATAAGCATTTGAAGAAAAAGCTAGAGAATATAACTCAGAACAAAGCGGGAGAAAAAGAGGGAGAATGAAGTGGGAGATTAGGTTCCAACTCCCATCAAATGTTTCTCCAAAAACGGAATTTTGGCCTCCGTTAGTAAGGGTAGTAGCCATCATTTCAAATACACTGCCACCAAAGTTGAATTTCACTTTGTCTGAACAAATGCCCAAGATTAGGTTTGCTAAAGAAAATAAACAAAGCTAGAATAAAAAAAGCAATCCAATTGGAGCCAATTGGAGTTGTTAGGAAATAAATTCCTAAAGAATAGAGGATGTGAAGGAATAATTGATCCCATAAAAATAGCAAAAAAATGTGGAAAAGTTGGATTAAAGCAAACTAGTGGAAGAAATAAGTAATAGAAAATGAATTAGGAAGGGGATCAAACTCTAGAGAATGAAGGAAGGTTTTTAAATTTGATAGATTTAGTGAAGAGGGGAAAAAGAGGTTGGGTTTCAGAAACTGAAGAATTGACACAATTTGATGATTGACCATCTTCTCCCTCTGAAAGACTGTTTTTCTACATCATTATTGAAGTTGTAAATCCTAATGTTGAAGCTGCAAATCCCATTACAAAACTTATAAATTCTATTATCAATAGGTTACAATTTCAGTTATAAACATTATTACAGGAGTTACAAATGCCATTAGACGAGTTGTAAATACAATTATAGGAGTTGCATATCCCATTAGCAATAGGTTGCAATTTTAGTTGTAAATGTCATTGTTGAAGTTGCAAATCTCATTGTTAAAGTTGCAAATCCCATTAGCAATAGGTTGCAATTTCAGTTGTAAATGTCATTGCAAGAGTTACAAATTCCATTAGTCAAGTTATAAATCCCATTAGACGAGTTGTAAATATCATTACAGGAGCTACAAATCCCATTAGCAATAAGTTACAATTTCAGTTGTAAATATCATTGCAGGAGTTGCAAATTCTATTGGCAATAAGTTGCAATTTCAGTTGTAAATATTATTGTTGAAGTTGCAAATCTCATTGTTGAAGTTGCAAATCCCATTATAGGAGTTACAAATTCCATGATCAATAGGTTGCAATTTAATTGTAAACATCATTACAGGAGTTGTAAATACCATTAGATAAGTTACAAATGTCATTATAGGAGTTGTAAATCCCATTAGCAATAGGTTATAATTTCAATTGTAAATATCATTGCAGGAGTTACAAATCCTATTATTCAAGTTGTAAATCCCATTAGACGAGTTATAAATGCCTTTACAAGAGTTGCAAATCCCATTAGCAATAGGTTTCAATTTCAGTTGTAATTGTCATTGTTGAAGTTGTAAATCCCATTACAGGAGTTGTAAATCCTATTAGCAAAACATGGTTTTAGTCAAGTATTTTTGTGAATGTTCTTCTCGAATTAACCTTATAACAAATGGAAGGCCTGTAGAATATACTACCTACAATATTTACTTATCAATAAGCAACTGCTGAAGCTTCAACATAATTGCTGAGCATTCATCTTGAACTCACAAACACACCAATCATATAACCATCACAGAAAGTTACCAAAATTCAGAAATACACTTCCAATCCTAATATGTTATATCTTTATTTCTATACAATATAAATGATATAAACCTTAAAAGGTCTTTTCCTGCTTGTACCATGTGGCACAGACTATGTAAATCAACAAATTTAAGAGACTAATTCCAGCAATAAGACAGAAAAAGTAATGGAGATGAACCTCATTCAAGTTATCAGGAATCTACCCAGGTTGTCCTCCTTGTGTTGTTAAGTAAGATACCATTGTAATAATAAAAGAACTCAGGTAATTGGGGGTGTGCAAGATTCCCATGGCCCGGTGCGCCCACCTGGGCCCAGCCAAAAAATATCCTGCCCAACCCGGTAAAAAATAGCACGGAAAAAAATAGGCAATTTTGGGCAGGGCTAATATTTGGGCAGGGCTGGGCACAGGGCAGGGGGTACTGCCCTGCCTGGTTGGCCCGGCCCGGTGTCAAGTAACATTACACACACAATTACACATCAGCGATGCGAAGGCCAAAGGGTTTACACATCAGGATTCAGCTTCAGGGGTTCTCGGCTCACTTGCTCGTTGCTCACTTGCTCACTTAGGGTTTATTATTTTCTCTAGCTGAGGGCTTGAGGCACCGACTATCAATTCATCTCTGTGAACCGTGATCGCCATATCTGCAGTCTCATTCTCGCTTCTCGCAGACATTGACCTTGTCTTTGTTTTCCTTTTCTCGCAGACAGCACTCACAGCAGATCCTTCTCCCTTCCAGGTGTGTAGTCCTCGTCTCTATTTTACTTTCGTCTTTGAAAACTGTAAAGTAGACATTATTCAACTTTTCTACAGAGTTTAGCTGACGACACTTGCAATTAACTTATGTATGAATGGAACTTTACACCTCGACCATGGCAGATTCAAGATTTGATATCTTGGATTTGATCTTACTATATTACACAGTTTTTTTTAACGAGATAAGGATAAGATTTTGGGAAGGGACAAGTAATTGAAGATGAGCCAAATGGATGATGACATAAGAGAAATAGTAACATATATAATTAAGTCTGATATTTTTTCCCTTCTCTCGCCAAACTATATCACAGCGTTTGAATTTTGGTTTGGCTTCATCAGATTGTAAATTTGCTTCCTCACAATGTGTACGCGAGCGCATAAACTGGGATAATGTATAGAATCTAGTGGGAAAAAGCTAAAAATGATAGTGTACTTGCATCATCAAACTCAACATATATAAACCAAAAGGAAACTAATTAATTTGACCTGGTGACCCCTTTTGCCTTTCTTCACATTCAGAAAACGTCCCAAACGGTTTCTATGTTCTCTCTTGCTTGCCTTGCCAAATATAGCTTCACCAAGACCAATCTCTGAAGTCTGAACAGGGACCAATTGCTTTATCTCTTGCATTATCTCTCTTTCACGCAGTATTATTTTCCCCAAGGGTTTAAAAAACCAGAGAATATGCTTTTGATATGCATGTAAGTATGGACAAGAAGATAATAGTAGATCACATATTAAAACTATAAACAGAGGTTTTGAGCATATAAGCTTAAGGTTACCTACCAAAACATGTTTGTGTCCTAAAGCTTTTGTCCCATGTTCATCAGTTTGTATCTAAGAAGTGGTAACTAATATGCAGTAACAAAACCTCCTACTAACATAGTGTTTAATATAGTTGGTCTTAGCTGAATGTTAGTAAATCATATAGCAATAGACCCTGCATCCGTAGAGAATGAGGGCATATTAAATTAATCCTAATTAGTGAGGCTAAATCAACATATTAAAGCTGGTAGAGAAAGGTATCCAATCCTGGAATTTCCACATTTTCTTAAAAATGGTTGTTAGGGAAATGACGTTGGTTGTTAGGCTAAATCACCTTCTTTTGTTGGTCTAACCTTAAGTTTCCAAACTAAATGAATTTTATTGAGATACAGTTCATGTACATCTGCAACAAATTTTAGTGACAAAATTTCATACAATCTTATTGTTGTTCCTATTATTCATATTGTGCAGTGCCCTTACTATATTATACATCATATTTGACTTTGTCATCTGTGTTTCTCTTACCACAGAGCCTAATAAATGAAATAATGGTTAGGGCAAACATAATAACATTCCAATTGATAAGTAAAATTACTCTATAAATTTGCACAGATATATTATAATAATAGTCAAACTTTTTAAAGTATAAAATATGAGTTAGGATAGTGAATTAAAGATATTTAAAAATTGTACCAAGTAAACAAATAAAAGAACACACAATTTTTTAACGTGGAAAACTTCCTCAATATGAGAGATAAAAACCATGGGACCTAGTCCAAAAAAACTTCACTATGATTAATGTTTACAACAATAAGTCTCTGTAATTCTTCACACAAACCCTACTCTGTTTTTTCTCTTTATTGTTTGGACAATGGCATAACCATTATCCACTATCAACCAACATTATAAAATCTCCACAATGATAATACAAATACATACATAACAACACAAAATCACCACATTCTCTAATTACGTTGATGCCTTGCTTTTATTTTTTCTTCCCACCATGAGAGACCTCTCTTTCTTCACTGCTTGCAACTCCCTCATGAATCCAATGGTGTCAGGTGTCAGAAACACCCTTCTTCTTCTGTTGTTGAAGAGACAACGGTTTGATGTCACACTCTTCGGTTTCTTTTTCTTTGCTATACATTTCAGCCAGTTCAGCCTGTAACTTAGAGATTTGATCCTTCAACTCTGCTTTCCTTGCTTGAGCCTTCACCTTAGAAGTCTCAGACACGTGAATTTCAGATAAATGGGTCATGACTATTTCTTTTCCTTGTGAACCTTCTTGAGAAGTTGACTTCACTGTTTCCTTTATAATTTGTTGCATAGCACAAATAAGTAATTTAGCTTGCAGATAGTTCTAGCACAATCTCTTGAGTAACAATATTCCTTATTACCATCCACTATTAGGATCAATATATGCATTTTGTTTCCCAACCTCACAAATCAGCAGTGGCTAGATTCATAAACAAGTACTTGTAGTAACAGCATAAAGCAAAGGAGAAAAGTAATTAACACAAGTATGCCTTAATTAATATAATTGATAACTTTAGCGACTATATTGCAGTAGTAATCACTAATAAGTTAGGATTTGGGGGGCATAATGGCATATACAGCAAGAAATAGGCCCCAGAAGTTGGAGTTGAGAGATAGCTTTATTACTTTTCATTGGTATGATAGAGCTGTCTAATATCTTTGCAAATCATAATCAGAATTCCCTTGAAAAACCAGGTACTTGGAAATTCAATTGTTGTTTAATTATTCACTTCACTAGGCCTTCTGAGACAAGTCAAATTCAGCAATTTCTATAATATTCGGGCATCCAGAAATCAGCATTTTCTGCAATAACTACAATATAAATAACATGATGTTCATTAGAAGCTTTATTGTTTAATTGTTTCCCTCTTTGTTCTCTTCTTTGGGTTAGAAGAGATATATAATGTTAGTTATGTTATGTTATTGTTATTATGTATTTTAATATTTTAATAGTTAATTTCAGGTTAAATGGACGATCAAGCTTCTAATGTCTCGCCATTGTCTACTGAAGATACTTCAACTTCAACCTCTTTCAAAAATTCTCATGTATCACCAAGTGAAGGTCTTAATACTCCTACGCCTCCACCTCCTCCTTCACCTACCTCGCAATCTCTCCTCCCCCTCCCCACCCTCCTACTTCTCATACTCCCACTCCCACCACCCAAACACAAACAGAATTTGTCACACAAGAAATAAATATTGAAGGTGGGGGTACAAAGAGAAAAGAAAGAGAATCCAAGCACACATCAGAGGTGTGGGATCACTTTGTTAAATTACCATTAGAAGAAACTAATGGGGAGCACTTAGCAGCTTGCAAGCATTGCCATACGACTTATAAGGCTAATCCAAATCGCCATGGGACACATTCTTTGTTGAGGCATATCCCAAAATGTAAACAAAACCCAAACAAGGCCACTACAAATAGAAGGCAATCTATGTTAACTCTCTTGTCTGGGGGTCAAGTGGTCAAGGAAGATCGGTGGTGGCACATCTATATAATGAGAAGCGATATAGAAGAGCTTTAGTTGAATTTATTATATCGGATGAGCAACCATTCAGAATTGTTGAGAAGCCTGCATTTAAGAAATTACTGAATGAGTTTGAGCCCCGCTTTCCAATCCCTTCAAGAACAACAATTGGAAGGGATGTGTGGCAGTTATATCTTGAAGAAGTTAAATTATTGAAGAAATTCTTACAACAAAGTGCTAAGCGTGTTTGTCTTACCACAGACTGCTGGACATCATGCCAAAATTTTAATTATATGTGTTTGACAGCACATTTTATTGATGAGGATTGGAAGCTTCACAAGAGGATCTTGAATTTTGTTATGATTGAAAATCATAGAGGTGATACTATAGGAAAGACTATTGAGCAATGCTTGTTGCAGTGGGGGATTGAAAATATCTTCACTATAACTATGGATAATGTCTCGGCTAATGACACAGCTTTGGTATATCTGAAGAGGCGTTTAAGGAGTTGGAAAGGGTTACTTTGTGATGGGGATTATATTCAATTAAGGTGTTGTGCCCATGTCCTTAACTTGGTGGTTAATGAAGGTATCAAAGAGATGAAGGATAGTTTTGAAGCCATTTGAAGTACTGTTAGATATGTTCATTCTTCTCCTTCACGCTTTTTGAAATTCAAAACTTGGGTTGAAGCTAAAAAAATAGACACTAAAAGCCTTGTTTGCCTTGATGTGAACACTCGATGGAACTCATCATACTTGATGTTAGAAGCTGCGATGAAGTTTCAGAAAGTATTTGATCGGATGCTTGATGAAGATAATGACTATATTTCCTACTTCAGCTCAAGCACTTCAAGCTCTAGGGGTGGAGCTAGGCATAGCCAAGATGACTTCTTTGGTCCTATTAGTGATGATTGGGATAATGCTAAGATCTTTATCAAATTCTTGAAGGTATTTTATGACATTACATTGAAATTTTCAAGCTCTCTTTCTGTAACATCAAATGAATGTTTCCACCAGATTGCACGTGTTCAGAAAATGTTGCAAAAGAATATTACGAATAGAGCTAATAATTTTTTGGGAGATATGAGCATCAGTATGCAGGCAAAGTATGATAAGTATTGGGGTCAAGCAGATAATATGAATCCATTACTATTTGTGGCTGTAATTTTGGATCCTCGCTATAAACTAGCCTATGTCAATAATATGTTTGACATCCTTTACATTGATCCTGAAGTATGTTCACTTATGAAGAAGAGGATAAAAGATTGTTTGTATCGGTTGTTTGATGAGTACTCTACAAGGGTTTCAACTGAATTAGGGATTGTTTCAACATGTACAATAAGTGCAACTTCATTGCCATCTTTTGATGATGATGATGATACTGAGGATCCAGGTCATAAGTGGTTAAAATCTATGAAAATAAGAACTTCTACAGATCCTCAAACTGAGTTAGATAGATATATTGTAACTGACTCAAGAGATGAAATCCCTTCTGCATCTGAGTTTGACATATTATTATGGTGGAAAGCTAATTCTCAAAAATATAAAGTTCTCTCCCATATGGCACGAGATGTATTGGCTATTCCGGTTTCTACAGTTGCTTCTGAGTCCGCTTTTAGCACTAGGGAACGTATAGTTGATCATTACAGGAGTTCTTTGTCTTACAAAATGACAGAAGCACTAATTTGTAGTCAAAATTGATTACAAGCTGGCCAATCTATTAATGATTTAGCTGACAAGCTTTGGGAGTTCAATAATTTTGATGAAACGGAAAATGTCATTCAGCTTGTAGGTAATTTTTTATTTTGAAGCTCATAAATTCCATTATATATTTTACTTCATAATATGTAACAAGTTTTCTTTGATTTCTTCTTATAGATGCTACACTTGGAAGAGAGAATATGATGACTACTGATGAATGAAGATCATTTTAATTGTAATAGATTTGAAAACTTTAATTATTATCTTATTGTCGCCTTATTTTAAGTTGATTGTTGCTATTTTTTAAGTCTTTAAGACATATGGTATTATTTTATAAATTTATGATTGTAGATTTTTTTCCTATAATATGAGCAAGACATCACTATTTGGGCATGCCCAGCCTGCCCATGCCCAGCCTGCATATGCCCAGCCCGAATTGGTTAGGGCTTTTACCGAGCAGGGCCGAGCATCGGGTTGCAAAATGCAGCCCATGGTTTTTCCGGGCAGGGCACCGGGCAGGGGGGCTGCCCTGTCCAGCCCTGCCCATGCACACCCCTACAGGTAATCTCCCAAGGAAGTAGTCAGTAATGACATGGCACTATATAAACTCCACGTCGTATCTAGAGATTGATCGTAAAAGAACTTGAGCTACCCTATGAATGTGAATACCTCTACTACACTAAACAAGAAGTACTAAGGGATTTTCCATAAGATACTAAGGGGCATGACGAAGGCTTTATAAACAAGGCCAATCTCTCTTACAAGCTACAACTGCTTCATCTCCATAACAGTAGTTGATGACATGCACATAATTGATATAAAGAGACCAATTCCCATCCTTTACAACTATGAGAAGCCCCTTTCCTTGCCAGTAAATTTTCTCATGATTGGAACGATTATCCTATCATAGAAGGGGACCCAGAAAATAACACTTAAGATATCAAAATTTGATAGAGAGGCAGTAGGAATGGTGAATGAATGGATACTTCTGTCTATTATTGTTCCTTGTTCCATAAACATTATTGACATCTGAGCATAAACAGCAGAGAAAACAATTCTAGTAGCCCAAATTGGAAACATGTAGATGAAGATTTTTAATTCCTCCACCAGTAGAGAACTCGGTTCATCTATAACGTTAGCCAAGTGTTACCCTTGTGGAGGTTGATCATCGCAATGCTTTTCGCCTACCATTGCTATTGATATTTGGTGGTTTTGCATCCAGGTGGTTCTGACAGAGAAAAGAGTAAAGGAAGAATAGTTCTTTCTTCACATTCATGTACTCTTCATTTAGTCTTGGGTAATTCAGTATTTTTATCTAAATTTGCAAAAGACAAATTGAGCCTCCTGCCCAATCTATATTGTTAGATATTCAGATGTTCAAATTGTTATTTTAAAATTCACATGGGCTTTTTTTGTCTTTTTTCCTATTCTTTTTCTATCATAATTATTTATCTATTTAAAAAAATCTTTTTATAACCATGGTAGGGTTTCTTTTGAATTTTAGGAAAGCTCTTTCCTACTATGGTTAACTCTTTTGAAATAAATCAAATTTATTTATAATATTATTTTTTATTAATATTGTGTACAAAATGAGTCCAAGTAATTAATAATATTTATATTTTATGAGAATTTTATAATTTGGTATTAGAGCATAGTTTCCTAATTTATGTTGCATTACATAGTAGTGGCAATATATATTTTTTAGAGTATCCTTCCCTGTTAGTTTATAAATTGTCTATAATATAATACTTACCTATTATGGTAGGTTGCATTCGTAGGAGGGGAGAAATGATGTAAAATGAGAGACACTACTATAAAATGAAATAAGAAAGCTTTATAGAGTATGCTAAATTTTGGGGACAAAATTCCTAAAAGGAAATGGGAGAGTTATAACATTCTAATTTTTATCTTTATATTTAAGTAAAATTAAAAATATTATTTATCAATAACTTACAAATATTATCTAATTAAATTATCATGGTTTAGTAATTTTATTATTTTCAATAAAATATTATATCTGGATTATCATACAATTATCTTTATTTAGGGTTTTATGATTTGATTGTTATTATTAGTTAGGGAATTATTAGGATTTGGATTCAAATTCATATATGGATTTGAATTTTGATTATTGTTATGGCTTTATAAATAGAGTAAGACCCTGAGTTATTCCTCAAACTTAATTATTGAGTCGCTCCTATCTTTCTAGTCCTCTCTCAGTCCCTTTCCTGTTTCCAAATAATCCCACCTCTATTCCCCTCCTAAGCACACCTTTAGTTCAACCCACGTAAAGCTAAGATTTAACTTTCAGATCTTTTGTGGTAATTATTCATATATTTAGGCGAAAGGTAACCACTTTCTACTTATTGTATGTGCTACTGTGATGTTTATTAGTGACTTGATATATATAAATATATTGATGTTGATATGATTTTATTGAGAAAGCTTATTTGATTATTTTTATTGAAAATAGTCTTGTGGGACTTAAATTTTAATTTAGAAAATTTGAGTTGAGATTATAAACTTGTTATATCTTGAGATTGGAATTTGAAGAAGGTTATTATCTTGAGAAAAAACTCTTTTGTGATATTTATCAAGCTATTGATTTTGATTAATATGATTATTCTGAGAATTATGCATTGGGGATGAGTGATGATAGAGTTATATTTCTACCACATGGTATAGACTCCATTGGAGCTTGATGGTTGGCTTTTGTCCTACCAGTTTACCAAAGGACATACCCTACTTGTTTAGCGAAGGGCTGCAACATCCCTATCTGTTTGCCTAGGGGGAATGAACCCGTGGTCTGGTCATTTGCTCTGTAGATTTTGGCCTATCCATACCACTTGGCTAGTTTGCTTTTTGAGTTATTAGTTATCACTAGCTTATGGGTTCGGTCGGCAGTAATAAGGCGGTTCGGTAGGATTGAAAGGAGGAACTTGGGTGGGTTATCCATTTTATTTTATTATAAGAATATGTTATTTTATATATATTGTACTTTATGATCTGTTTGACTTGACATATCATGAGCATATGTTAATATGCATGATGAGTAGAATTGATGGTTACTTAGACGTTTGTCTCACCCTATGTTTAGTAACATTCTTCAGGTGATAGTCTCATCTTAGGACCCTAGGGAAAACTTCAGAGCCTTGGTTAAAGCAAAATCAATTGTATAGTATTCTCCTTTGAATGTACGTGAAGAATACTTGTATATTGTCATAGTAGGGTTCATTATACATACTCTAATATTATATATTACATTATTTGAATTTGATTATGGAAGTTTTTCCTAGGGATAATATTCTAAATATCAATGATAGACTCTTCTAAATTATTAATTATTTATTCAATTTTATTAAAATTGCATAGAGTCTTATATTATTTTATATGTACACTTAAATATAATTTTTAATATCTTTAAGAATATTTCATAAAAAATTATATAATTAATATTTTATTAACTAATATACATGTTTATAGAAAAGTGTAATATTTATATAAAAAATCAAGTATACGTTAGTGTCTATTTAGTTATAATATACAATTTATAAAATATTTAGCAATTTGTATATTATAAATAATTTGACTCTTCTTATTCTTTTTCTATCATAATTATTTGTCTATTAAGAAAAATCTTTTTATAACCATGGTATATTTTCTTTTAAATTTTAATAAAACTCTTTTCTAACATGGTTAACTCTTTTAAAATAAACTAAATTTATTTATAATATTATTTTTAATTTATATTGTGTACAAAATGAGTCCAAATAATTAATACTAGTTATATTTTTAGAGGATTTTACAAGTTACATGTGCATTCTTTAATCAATAAGACTTTATAAGCTTATAATTTTAGAAATATGCCTAGTGGAATGGAATAAGAAGAATAAAAAGTAGTAAATACATGTAATAATAAATAGATAACTTGAATTCATGTCATAAGAGACGTATGGGTGGTAATTGTGTTAATAAAAGCTGATAATTGTGCATTCTTCCTTTCTCTTTTCCTTTTTTATTCTATTTTTTGTATTTTTCTTGCGCTATCTTTCTTTTCTTTTTTCCATTTTTATTTGACACTTTGTATATAAAAAATGGAGCACAACATCATAATCATAATGATTTTCTAACATGAATAAAAATTTTATTTCAAAAAGCTGTTCAGGCATACGTAACTTTCTATAAATATGATTGGAAAAAGAAAAGTGATGGGCTCGAAGGGGTGACTATAGATATAATGTGTAATGTGATATATCTATTTCACCTAACTCACCTTTTATAGGGGTTCTTTCACTCAAATCTGCCTATATTATCCCTTACTATAGTCTTGTAATAGTTCTAAGTGTAAGTTACATGTGCATTCTTTAATCAATAGTACTTTATTCATTAGCACCATTAAAAATAGGCCACGTGGAATTAAATATGAAGAATAGAAAGTAGTATATCATGTAATAATGAATAGATAACATGAACTCATGTTATAAGGGATGTAGGGGTGGTAATTGTGCTAATAAGAGTTGATAATGGTGCCTTCTTCTTTTCTCTTTTCCTTTTTTATTATTTTTTTATATTTTTGTTGCACTATCTTTCTTTTCTTTTTTTCATTTTTTAATTTGGCACCTTATATATAAAAAATGAAGCATAACATCACAATCATAATTAATTTTTGACATGAATAAAAATTTTATTTCAAAAAAATGTTCATGCATATATGACTTTATATTAAGATGATGGAAAAAAGCGATGGGCTCGAATGGGGTGACTAGAGATATAATGTGTAATGGCCTTGTGTTTAGGGTAAAAGAGGTTTATAATAGGATGTCCTCAATCATTTTAAAAAGTTGCACATGAGTTAGACAACAGATAAAAGAACTATGACAAGTTCTAAAAAGAAATTAGTGTAGGAGGTACTCACTTGATTTAGGAATTTAAAGAAAAGAATCCTTTGAACAGGGCTATCTCTCTTTATTCCTATTCATATAGCCTCAATGAAGATTTTAACTATTCTCAATGCATTACATTATATGTTTCTAAGATAACTCTTAGAATATTGACTAACTGAACTATCACAATCAACAATGGACTTAAAAGATTCATACATGTACAATATAATTAAGATGATATTTTAATTTAAGATATGAGTGTTCAGAAGAATAAGTGTGGAAATTTTTTGAAAAATAGGCATTTTCAAGAGCTCAGTCAAATAGTCAATCAAATTCATTCCCTCCCTCATACTTAAACCATGTGTTGTCCTCAATACAACACTAAAGAATATAACAAAGGGAAAAGGGAAGAAGGCTAAAGAGTCATGTGCTAAGAAGGGAGATTTTATGCAAAGAAAAACTAACCTAAAACTAAGAAATATTTAAAAATATGACCTATTCTTGGAAATTAATAAAGTGCAAACTACTCTAATCCTAAACTACTAGAATTGTCCTTCTCCCACATTTATCTCAAAAAATAAGCTTAAAGTATAGAAAAGAGATAAGAGATGAAAGAGATCAAGGGTTATGTCCTCTCAAGGTAGAGCTTCAAGAGATGACCATTTATCTTTCTTGTTATTCCAGTTGCATCGCCTTTGGTAGCGCTATTCTTTTAAAGCACAAATAATAGCTCATCTTCTTGATATGAAGACAAGGTGTTAGAGATTGTCATATCCTAATTTTTTATCTATCTGTATAAGACTGATAGAGGAAAGGGGTTTATAAATGATTGTGACGATGATCAGAAGGAATGATAAAGTTTAGATGAGTCTTAAAGAAAGAAAGGTAATAAACTGAAAAGTTTAAAAGTTCTATGGTACAAAAATGAAAGTAGACATAAAACTTTGGGCTATTAAGTGCAATTATAAAAGTTGAGGGCCTAAAGTGTAATTTTCAAAAGTTTAGGGGTAAAATAATAATTATTTAAAGTTGAGTAGAAAAAGGCCCAAAATTAGTTCAGTCCCAAATTTTTCCAGTAAGTAGAGAAAATTATTCAGTTTAGTTTGACTTATCACATAATTTTGATTTGAGGTTCCAAAAAATTGATATGAATTACTAAAGAAAGAAAAATTAATACAGTATCCTTTAGACCTCAGAATCAGATGAAATTTGGTCAGGAACTAGAGATATACCCCTGTGTTGTAATAAGGAGATAGAGATGAATAGAGGGCATTTTGGTTAGTTTATATAGTCCAAAATGCCAAGCCAAGTATAGGGGTGATTCATCAGATTTAGTATATGCCCTGATAAGTAGTAAAGGGGTGTAAAATGACAATTTTGCCCTTAGGGTTAATATAGTGTAACATAGTGAACTAAGGGTATTTTAGTCATTTTCCCTTATGAGGTGTCCTTTGATGATGTCATGGATGATTTCATCTTATTGGCTTCTACAATAAGCTAATCAAAGATCAAATATGAGCCATTAGATCAAATAGTGCAAAAAGTGATATTGGCCATTCATTTTCCATGGAATTTTTCTATAAATACCCCCATTGTTTTGCACAAAATTATGGCCCTTGGAACCCCTGGGGAGGTGCAGCTTAAATGAAGAGTCAAGCCAAGACAAAGAAGAATTCAAGGACTAAAGTTCAAGCTAACTAGGAATTAAGGTAAGCAATCTATCCTAGCTTATTTTTCTCTGATTTGGGGGCTTGAACTTATGGTTTTCATGGAAGAAATACAAGGTTTCTCTAGGTGTCTATGCTATCCAAAGCCCTAGATGAAAGAAGAAAGAAAAAAATTAAAGTTAGCGTTATGTAATTGATGCTTAAACAAGCTAGCTCGATGATTGGTTGTTGAATCAAGTTGATATTCTTGACTTTGCCATAGTTGAGACCCTTTAGTATGCATTGTTTATGATAGAAGGAGATGTAATTTCAATGATCTAATGTTTCCATTGAATTTATATGATGATTTTGTAGATTGGATAGGTTTTGAACATTGGAAGCATTAGAATTGAAAGTTGTAATTCTTAGAATTCTTCTCTGTTACTATCTACTCGTATGAACAGTAATTAGAATTTCATGATTTTTATGCTTCCAATGGTTTTAAAATAAAAAATTGTGTGGGATAAAGTAGAGAAACAAGTGTTGGAAGCATTGAAATCAAAATGAGAATTTTTGGAAGAAAAATGGTGATTATGTAAATCTGTCCAGAACAGTACCTATGAGCTAGAATTTCATGATTCTAAACTCATAAATGGATTCTAAATATGAAATTGTGTAGGGTAAAGTCAATACATCAATTGATTCAAATGCCAAGTCAATTAGCAAAGATTAAGGAAACTTAATGTAGTTAGGTTAGCTCAATGTTCAAGAAAGCTAGTTTGTAATGAATGAATAGTAATATTATGTTAGGAATTGATTGGTGTGCTCAAATGAGGCAGCCATACATTAAGAAGAAGTAAGATGTAAAAGGCAGAGATAAAGTAAAGGAATGTCAAGTATGTGAGGTAGTAAATTTATCCTAAATTTGTATGTATTGAATGTTTTGCTTAGGTGTGCTATGGCTATGTTGAATTATGTTGCATATGTATTTATGATTAAAGCTCTATTTCTATGATTACTTTGGCCAGTTGTATTTCATATGTTACATAGAAGCATACACATTACACAATGTTAACACTTTCATAAATAAGCACAAGTATTTACATTAATACATGCATTATTTAGTACCGTTTGCTACTGAGATTTCCCCAGAAATTTCAACCCCTCCATGTAATCCCAATCACAACAGGTTCAAGAATGATGAAACATGATGAAGAAGTATAAAGAGAAGTTAGGGATTAGATAGTATAAATGTTACATGAACAATTGTTACATGTAATGATGTTATGTGATAAGTTTGAACAACAATGTTCATGATGTAAGGAAAAATAGTAAATGATAGAATAAATGTATGAAATTTTACAGATACTTAGTTAACATGTCAAGATTCATTTTGATATCAAGAACACCTTATTTTGATGTCTGTACAAAGAGAACAAGTTTTCTAAATTCAGGGGCCAAAATCTGTTTTCAGAATTTTTGATCAAATAAACAATAATTTTTCACGATTAAACTGTATTAATTGACTAAATATTTAGTCTAAAAATTATTTTTCCTTACATTTTAAGATGTTATCTTCACGTGAATTTTTGAACAACATCATTTTTTATTTTTTAGAATTAACTATAATTTTTTGAAGTTTGTCACCGAATCTGTAATGTCATATAAACAGTAACTCGAGAAGAGTAAAAATTATAGATTTAGCTAATGGACTTTTAAGGTATTGTAAGTGGTTCTAAATGATACTAAATGATCTCTAAGACATATAAAAGTAAGGATGTTATATTTTGATATCATAATAGAAGTTTATAGCATCAGATAGGTTAGTCCCCAGACCCTAACTCTAAGTAATAAGTACTTTGTTAAGTTAGGGTATTTGTTAGGATAGTTTAGCATTGCTTATGTAAAAAAATCTTGTAGGAGTAGATATGGGATTTTATAAAGTTAAGTCAGAGCCATCATTTAATAAGAGAGAGCCCCAGCTAGTAATGATATATGAAGATGATGTACATCCAGACTTTGATCCTCCTTCTGATAGTGAAGAGAGTTTAGATGGTAGTATAGGGGATCAATAGGGAGGTCTATAGTAGAATATCCCATGGATGTTTCTGTAGGCTCAAATATGTAATCTGGAGGTTATATAGAGATTTAGCCTACATTTATGTGTGTATCAGATGATGCTGAGTCTAATGACTCTATATAATATGAGTTTATGGGAGTTCCCTCTAACCCTAATATAAGCCCTATTCCTCCAAGGAGAGGATAAATTATGACTGAGAAAGCTGAGTATTGGTACTGAATTATAGGTAGACAAAATATTATTCCTCCTCTACTAGACTTTGAGGATAGATTTGATATGAGTAACATATAGCAGTCCCTTAATCCAGAGATCCAGTCACAGTCTACGACAATCCCTTCCTATTCTTGTAGTCTAGGAATATATGACTGTATAGATAAAGATCAGTGTGATGCTCCTAGTCTTAGTCAACCCTAGCCTTCTTTGTTAAAGACAGATAATGTTGACTATATCAGTTTCAAAAAAGCTATGGAGAGTGAATTACTCAGTTTAGGTCAAGGGATGGATAGAAGTAGAAATCAAGAGCAATCAGTTTATCTGTATTTTCTCAATGCCATAGCAAGGATGATGAACATATATACAATATAAGGCATTAACCTGAATCAGGTTTACACTCTAGAAGATTGGCATGAGATAGTAGTGAGCCAGATATGACCATATACTCCTACATGGTACATAAAGTTAAGTGAGTTTTTGGCAAATGATCCACCAGCTGATATATAGGGTGGTATTTCTATATGCAAAAGTAATTGTAGTTCACTGTCCCCTAGAAAATAATGTAAAAGAGTTAAGGGGTATTGTAAATATGTAAATAATGTAAAGTAAAGTAATTACATAGATGTATGATAGTTACGATGTACCCCCAATATATAGTTGACATATATGTACAAATATTATGATGACATGAAATATGAGTTTTGATATGTTAACGTAACACATAATTTTGATTTGAGATCCTGATTAATTGATATAAATTCCTGAAGTTGAAAGGAATTATTACAATATCTTTTAGATCTCAGAATTAGATGAGATTTACAGGAAATTCCTATATTTAATGTAAGAATTTATAAAATTGATAGTCAAAAAAGGAATCCTGTAGAAGCCATACGGGATTTTACAGTGAAATAAAATACCCGATAAATAAGATCAGGAGAGTTGTAGTGTGAATTGGGCCATAAAGGCAATACAGGCAATAAGCCCATACTAAGGCCCAAATGGTGCCATCATGAGCCCATTAAGGTGATTATACATTTAAGTGGGCCAGAGACCAGAGCAGTTCAGAAAAAGTGCAAAATTATGAAAATGCCCCTAGATACTCATACTATACCAGTGATGGATGGAGGTCATTTTGGTCATTCTAGACAGGCCAAAAATGTGGGACATAATATAAATATGATTAGTTAGAGTGAGTTTATGCCCTGAGGCAGTACAAAAGGGGGTAAAATGATAATTATGCCCTTAGGGTTAATATAGTGTAAGAAAAGACACCAAGGGTATTTTAGTCATTTCTAAAGGGATAGATGACAGATAAATACTCATTTTAACATTTTCAATGGTATAAGAAGCTAGACATTGATTTCTAGGATAAAATACATATCCTGGTATATTATAAAAAATTCAGAACAGAAAATAGTCCGGTTGCTATGAAACTGCTCTGATCGGTACCGGACTGGACTGAAATTTTTCTAGAAACTTCCTTACATGGGAATCATGCCACATACCCCTATTAGGTGTCCCATGAGCTGTCCCACATGATGTCATAATTATTTTTTTAGAAAAAGTTAAATCCAAGATTAAATGTAAGCCCTTGGATCAAATAGTAACCAAATTAATCTTGGCCATCCATTTCAACCCAAATTTCTCTATAAATACCCCCACTATTTAGATGGTTTTGGAATGCATGGTGAACCATAGGGAAACTGTTGCAAAATTTCCATTCAACAAAGAAAGAAGCACACAAAGTAAAGCAACAATCAAGGTAATCATCTCCCTTGATCTTGAGCTTTGTTCTAGTAAGCTAGCTCATGGTTTTATGGGGTTTTCATGCTATATTTCCCTTATGGTTGCTGCTATAAGTGCTACTCATATGTGGTTAAAATATGAGTTTTATGTTATGGATAGTTTAGATAAGCTTAAACAAGCTAGAATCAAGTGGTTTAAGCTTGGGAATTCAAGTATGTTTGGATTTAGGGTTTTGTGTTCTTGCTGGTACTGTACATGACACTATTCATATGATGGAATTTCATAATTTTGATGCTTCCAATGAGTTTAAAATGGAAAATTGTGTGGGGATAAAGTAGGATAACAAGTATTGGAAGCATTGGAATCAAAATGTGAATTTTTGGGAATCAATGGCTTTACTTCAGTTTGGTACTGTAGCTATTGAAGTGTTTTGATTTTAGAAATTCTAGTTTCATATTTGGATTCTACATGAAAAATTATGTGGAAATGAACTATGGGAATTTGTTTTGGAAAGATGGAAGTATGAAATATAAAAGAGAGAAAGAAAGGAAGTTAGTGAAAACCTAGTCTTGGATTTGGTTTCAAGTTGAGTTATAACTTGATATTATTTTGTAATAGCTAGGTTTTGACATTTGTGAAGGAAGGAAATCATTCCAAGAAGGTCGTGACCAAGATAGCTAAGAGATAGCAAGGATACCTAACTACAACTCATGGTTGTTTAATTGTTTTCTTGTTTATTGATTATGGTGTTTGGTTGAGCTTGAGCTTATGTCATCATGTTATGATGAAGTAGGAATGATTGCAACTCCTTGCAAGTTATGTCATGACAATATGCATGTTAGAGTTTTCTTATGTACTATTATGAAGTAGCTCCCATCTCATGATAACATGTTAAGCATCCAATTAATCATGCATGATATTATGGTTTATGTAACTTACTATTGGGATTTCCATGAAATATCATTCCTTCCATATGCATAGCTATGTTTTAGGTGCCGGATCCTCTAAAGGGAAGAGAGTAAATGTTGATGATTAAGTTTGTATAATAAGTTACATGACTTACATGACACTATGGGATGATATGCTAGTATGCATGGTATATATTTCTTGTAACATCCTTACTTTTATATGTCTTAGGGACTATTTAGTAGCATTTGGAACCACTTACAAGACCTTGGAAGTCTATTAGCTAAATTTGGAATTTTACTCTTTCTTGGGTTACTGTTCATATGGTATTCCAGATTATGCAATAAACTTCGAAACATCATAATTAATTATAGAAAAATCAAAATGAAGTGGTTCAAAAAACTACGTGAAGATAACATCTTGAAGTTTAAGAAAAAAATAATTTCTAGACTAAATGATTATCCAATTAGTATAGTTTATTTGTTGAAATTTACTGTTCATTTGGTCAAAAACTCTAAAAACAGATTCTGGTCCCTTACTTTGAAAATTCATTTCTCTTAATATACATATCCAATTGAAACGTTCTACCTACTTGTAAAATTTCATGAATTAATTCCTTCATTTGCTAGGTCAAACTGAAGCCATAACAAAACTACTTCAGGACCTACGTTTTTACCATTTCAGTTTTTTTCTTTCATTTTCAATAATTGTTTCAGTATGCACAAGCCATCAAATAAGCTTCTCAACATTCATATACATCATGTACATATGCCATAAGTATTATAATAGTTTCATCACATAAATACACACCTTACATGGCATTTACATACATGGATAATTCATAGCCTATGCTAGAATCTTAAATACTTCACTTTCCTTCTTCCATGCTTTAGCTCTTCTCCATGTATACATTTTCCTTCATGCTTGACCTAAATTGGTTGGTTTTGGGAGAGTGAGATTCTAGGGAATCTCAGTAGCAAACATTACCACTTACATGTGCAAGATGGATGCTAATGCATGATATGTAATTTCATTAAACTTTCTTTGATTAGTGACATGCCATCATGCTATATACTCTTGCATAAAGTGCATGGCCATGGAAACATGTTATTCATAATACATTCAAGATCATTTATCATGTCACAACATCATACAAATATCATATACATGTCAACACATAATCATACCACATCAAGCACATAAATAAGTAAGTTCACTACCTTGCACTTAAGCTTTCCTCTTGATCTTTAACACTTGCTCCCTAGCTTTCCAACCATGAAGTCTTTATGTCAATCACTTCCCAACATATTCTTGGATGTTTCAAGGTCCTAAACACATTCACATTCATCACATAACTTATTAGGACTCATGAACTCTAACTATGTTCAAGACTAACTTTGTTACACTCTTTATTGACATAACTTTCTCTAATCTTTACTAATCCACTTGGCTCTTGAACCAATTGATGTCTTGACTTTACCCTACACAATTTCATCTTTTGAATCCATTTATGATCTTAAAATAATGAAATTCCATCTCCTTCATGGCCTGCTGTACAGAACTGAACATAAACATACAATTCTTTCAAAAATTCTCTTTTTGATTCTAATGCTTGCCATACTTGTTTCTCCACTTTACCCCACACAACTTTTCATTTTAAAACCATTGGAACCATCAAAATCATGAAATTCCAACCACTATTCATGTGAGTGAACAGTAATTGTGAAGGATTTCAAAAACTACAACCTTGAGATTTTAATGTTTCCAAGGTTCAAAACCTTTCCAATCCTACACAAAATCATCATATAAATTCAATGGAAGCATTAAATTATTGAAATTCAATTTCCTTCCCTCATGAACAGTGTAGACCGAACAGGGTACACCATGGCAAAGTCAAGAGTATCAATTTGATTCAACAACCAACTACTTAACTAGCTGGTTTAAGCTTCAATCATATGTTTCTAACTTTAATTTCTTCTTTCCCCTTTCATCTAAGGTTTTTGGGCAGCACCACCCCTTAGAGAAAACTCAACTTTTTACCATGAAAACCCTAAGTTCAAGATCCCAAATCAAAGGAAAATAAGCTAGGAGAGATTGTTTACCTTTAATCTCTAGCTTGCTAGAACTTTGGAACCTTGAATCTTCTTTATCTTGGCTTAAGTTTTCATTTTTCAAGAGTTTCCCCAAGGGTGGACAAGCACAGTTTTGATACAGAAATGAGGGGGTATTTATAGAAAAGTCTTGGTAGAAATCAATGGCCAAGATTGATTTGGTTACTATTTGATCTAAAGGCCCATATTTAATCTTGGATTTAACTTTGTCTATCTACTGGTAAAATTTGAGTCTAATATGATTCTGGACATTTTGAGCCTTTTTCGGTTCAACTTTCTCATAATTACATTTAGGTCCCTGACTTTTTGCTTATTTATATTTAGGTCCTTAAACTTTTAGAAATTACCACTTTTGGCCGAACTTCTGTTTCTATTTTAACTTTTGGCCTTTAAACTTTTCTAATTTTCGTTTACGTCCCTTTCTTCCTTCAAGACTCATTTAACCTTTATGACTTCTTCTGATCATTGTCATAATCCTTTCCAAACCTCTTTCCATTATCAATATTATATAGATAGGAAAACTTTAGGATATGACATTTCTACCCCTCTTAAAATAAATTTTGTCCTCAAAATTTACTTAGCACCTTAATCAATGATCTTGGATAGGTATCCTCTTCCTCTTTATGACTAAGGATTGGGGCATTTACCTCTTATCTTCTAATTTGACATCTTAGTAGAGTACTTTTCATATCCGCAATCCTCATATCTTTACTATGATCATTCTTCTATTCTGAATCAACTCAATTAGAGTTAAACTCCCGTTTATTCTATTACTTACTTTCTTGCTATACATCTATCTATATATGGACTTCTCACCATACTAAACTTGTGAACAGTGTCTATTTCTTTCATATTAAACTCTCTCGAATACTGCTATATTTAGGAGTTTCTGTTAATAATTCATCATACTTCTTAAAGTAATTATTTATGACTCATCTGAGTATCTAGCAGAATTCTCTGAACATCCGCACAACTTCATTTCTCACTTTTATATCATTACATTTCTATTCTTCTTATCATTTCCTATAACTCATCATAATACAGAGAGAGGACTTGTATCATTATTCTTTCTTTCATTGTTTTACTGCTAAACAGAAGCACATAGGAGCACATACTCTAACATGCATAATGCTTGGCCAACATATTGCAAGACTACATACCTACTCATGAATTCAAAGCTCTAACATCAGAGCTCAAGCATTTCTTCTCTTAATATGCACAACTCTTAACACTTGGAGCTTGCACAGCTCTATCACTTAGAGCTTGCACTACTCTAACATTCGGAACTTTAGCATATTTTACAAACATAATTTAATATAATGCCTGGCATTTTATGCAAGGAGTGAAAGCTCTCATTTGCTCTTTCACATGTAACTTAACATTTAAATATCTTATCCCTTTCAAAAAGGGAGCCTCTCTATATGTTTACAAGGCTAGTCATAACGCCACTTCATATCGTATTTCTCATTACATACTTCTCATAAGCATTTCTCATTTCGTATCTTTCATGTCATAACATGGCATATCTGGCCAAATCTGGCTATATCATAGTCTATTTTTTAAATCTATTTCATTTGGACTTAACATAAGGGTTCTAGCCTCTTACTGGTTATAACCCTTTCTAGCTTCTCATAGCTTTTTTTTATCATTTTACATAACTCTGTGCACATATATTCCAATCTCCTGTGGCATTCACACCTTTTTCATCACTTTGCAGGGGTCACCCATCATTAGGCTACTCTGGCCTGAGCTCGCTTAATTGAAAAGTACAGATATAAATCTCAAGCACTGGTGCTAACAGGCTTCAACCCTGGTACTTTACTATGTTAGACCCATCTTATACTATCTTTTTTTGGGTCTATCTGGACTTCTTATCTCTCTATCCTTATCTAGAAGATCTATTGGTTTCTTATTCTTACTCTCTATAATCTTATCATAGGGATCTTTTTATTCTTATTTGACTCCTTCTCATATCTTATGAGTAAATTCTTATAAATCCTTGGGACTCAGGATTAACAACTTTAACTTTGATCACTGAGTTCCTGTTACGTGTAAGAAGATTCTGAGTTCAGCCGCTAATAGTAATAAGGCTATATGAAATTAGTATCATGGGTACTCTCTCTGTTATGAGTTAACTAACTTGTGAAGCTTCTATACCTTAAATTTTCCTTAGTATTCGTCTTTTCAAAGAAATAATGCACTTATGGCTCATTACTTTCTTACTCTAGGCTTGGTCTACTACGACCCTTAGGATCTACTGCGATTAACTGTAAACCTCTTCAGGATCTAACTGCGACCATGTGAACCATACTAGGATCTAACTGCAATCCTCCATAATCTACTACGATTCTGTTGTACTGTATTCTTATCTCTGGAAGACCTAAACTAACAGACAAAGTTACAAGGTTAGTCACTTTCACATAGTTGTTAACTCCACAAATAATTCCTTAAAAATGATAATAGAAGCCAATATTATTTATTAGGACTTTACTTATTTCCTCTATCACTCAAAAACTTCTCATATCATTCTCATACTTTATAACTTACTAGATCCATTACTGCAGAGAGCTACACAGGCTCTACCATGCATATGTCTCTCATCATCTATTCATCTCATCAGAGGGACCTTACTCTATCTGAGTTATATTGTCCTATCTCTTGGCTTTATTTCAAAACATTAACTAGTATTATTTAAAAACTGCTTCTTCTTAGAGCCGCATCATCTTTCATAATTGCATCTCATTTCCTTTCATATTCATAGCACATCGTTCAAATATCTTATCCCTACTGAAGGGATATATCCTGAGTACTGTAATCATTTATCTATAAATTCACTACTAACCTTTCATCTTTAATCTCATTCTCTATCCCATTCCTTAGGAATTAACTGGCCAACTATTTGGTTTAGCACTTTGCTATTGCTTCATCCTTACCAAGTTGAATCATTTAATTGCATGTTGTAGGGCATGGGAGCAGTATAACTTTCTTATCATATCTACTCTACCCTGCATGTAATGTAAAAGGGAGTATTCATTCATCATAGCATACTCAACATGCATAATATGCAAGAAGATGCAATCCTTTAAACATTCTCTAACATGCATGTCATCATATGATAACTGCAAGTAGATGTAACTTCTCATCACATAATATGACAACATAAGTCATACCACTATCACATACATCTGCTTAACCATCCCTTATATTCACATTGCAATTAAACAATTAGCCAAGCAGACTTTAAAGTATTCTGTTCTTTCATTACCTTAACCACTAGGTCCTGATCATCTATTCAGGTACCTGAGTCATTTACTTGTTTCACTTAGGCTGCCACTTTACCCTCTTACTAGGGTATAGACTCAATCCTTCTTTACTCTTTCTTACATAAGGAATAGGGGATTCACTTTATCTTTGAATCTGTGGCTGCTTTACTTTCTTTAAACCTCATAAACTTCTTTCTCTTAGCTTACATATATCTCTTTCTACTAATCCTCAAACAATTTATAAGGCAATTTGTCTTTAGCTTACATCTCCAGTATCCTATTTATTTGTTTAGGAATCAGAGATAGCTTATCATATCAGGCTATCTTATCTCATCATAATATTTCTCATAGCATGTAAACTTCTGTATCTCTAGCCTAAAGGACTTATGTGTCCTTGGCCTCACTGTAATCTATTTGTAATCCATAACTAAGTCAGTTGTTTTCATTCAGCTAATTAAGGAAAGGTTTAGCTAATATCTTTATACCATTTGAACTTTTAAGTTTTCCCTTATCCTCCTGGATTACTAACAGACAAGAAAGTATCTCTTATTAAGTCTCAAGGTTCATATGAATAAACTCGGTTAAGTATCCATCAAAAGAGTTCTCTTTCTTTAGCTCTAACTCTTAGCCTCACACTTACCTCTCTCTAACTGAGAGGAATACTTATTTTAAACTCTTTGAGAAAAACTTCTCAAGTGAGCAGATTATTCTCCATCTCGTGTGGAGTAACTTCTGTGTCTCTCTGTATCTCTTAACTCCTTTTGTTTGTCAGTCTCAGTCTACTCTGGACTAAACTATGATTCCTTTCTGGTCTATCTTTAGATCCTGACTAATTTAAGTCACTTGGATCTCATTCATCATCTAGCATTACTATTTCTGTTCTCTAGGTGCTCTACCCAAAGGGTGCTAGGTTACTGTCTCTTCATGATGGGATCCCTATATTTGGGAACAGGAACTTCCTATCTATTAGCCATCACATCTTTCCCCTTAAGCCATGTATTAGATCATTCTTAGGCAAGTCTTATTCTAACTTCTCATTATTCTTTTCAATAGAGACTAGCTACACAAAGTGTTTTGTAATGTAGATCAACTCCTGATAATCATATGGAGGATCTACTTCTGAACCTCTTCTTACACTGATCTTCCATATCTCAGTGCATCATACTGCCTAGCTTGCATGCACTCTATACTAAACCTCTAACTGATAACCTTTAGTGAGTTTAGCATCTTCATTCCTGTCATAAGGTCTCTGTGCATTTTAGTCACCACTTGAATACTTGCTAGTCGCATCTTATATTCTCTGTAACCTTTAGTCGTGACTATCTCAACTTACTTATCATAACTTAACAGTTATGTATTCTTCTATCGTGACCATAGGTGATCATCCGTCATGGCCTAGCAACTCGGGAAATTCATATCGTAATCAATGGTCTTTACTTGTCATGACCACGAGTTTCTATAAATATTTATCTCGACCTGTGGCTTAACTCATCGTGACTTAACTTGTCTGGTACTTCTAGCCATCACCTTTTATGTCACCATAACATTTGTACATACATTACCCCTTATATATCGGTTGGCAGATCATTTGCCAAATATTCACTTAGCTCTATATGACATGTAGGGGTATATGGCAATACACGACTTACTATCGTCTCATGCCAATCCTCTAGAGTATATTAGATTGATGCCCTCTATTGTATGTCTGTTTATTATCCCTGCTATGGCATTAAGGAACTGCAGATAAATTAACTATTCTTAATTTCTACTTCTGTCTATCCCTTGACCTAGACTGAGTAATTCACTCTCCACAGCTTTCTTAAGACCAATATGGTCAATATTATCTGTCTTCAACAAAGAAGGTTGGGATTTATTAGGACCAGGAATATCACACTGATCATAACATATTCTTGGACTTTGGGAATAGACAGGAACTACTATAAACTTAGACTGGATATTTGAATTAGGGGACAGTTGTATCTTATCTTAAATATATCCTCAAACTCTAGTGAAGGAGGAATGCTATTTGGTCTACCCATAATCCAGTACCAGTACTCTGCTTCCTCAGCCATAATCTATCCTCTTATCGAAGGAATAGAACTTACATCAGGGTTAGAGGGCACTCCAACAGACTCATACTATGTAGAGTCACTAGACTGAAGATCATTTCTTACATACTGGCTTCAGGTTGGATCTCTACCTGACCTCCAGACTGTAAGTTTGAGTCTACAGAAATATCTATAGGATATTCTACTGTAGACTTTCCTGACCAATCTCACATACTCTCCTCTAGACTCTTTTTATAGTGTGAGGGATGATCTTCATATATCATTACTGGTATGGGGTCTCCTTTATTAACTGAAGCCTCTGACTTAACCTTATGAAATCCCATATCTATGTTTGCATTATTTGCTTCATTAAGCCATACTAACTATCCCAATACATACCCTAACTTAACAAAATACTTACTATTTAGGGTTATGGTCTGGGAACAATCTTATATCAGACCATTAATAATCTATTCAGAGCATTTCTTAAGCTAGAATCCTATGCTTTGATACCAAAATATAACATCCTTACTTTCATACGTCTTAAGGACCATTTAGTAGCATTTGGAACCACTTACAAGACCTTGGAAGTCCATTAGTCAAATCTGGAATTTTACTCTTTCTCGGGTTACTGTTCATATGGTATTTTAGATTATGCAACAAACTTCAAAAAATCATAATTAATTATAGAAATATCAAAATGAAGTTATTCAAAAAGCTACGCGAAGATAACATCTTAAAGTTTAAGGAAAAAATAATTTCCAGGCCAAATTATTAGCCAATTAGTATAGTTTACTCGTTGACATTTATTGTTCATTTGGTCAAAAACTCTAAAAATAGATTCTAGTCCCTTACTTTGGAAATTCATTTCTCTTAATATACACATCCAATTGAAACATTCTACCTATGAATTTAAATCTATGGATGTTTACTACATGCTTGTAAATTTTTATGAATTAATTCCTTCATTTGCTAGGTCAAACTGAAGCCATAACAAAACTGCTTCAGGTCCTACATTTTTACCATTTCAGTTTTTTTCTTTGATTTCCAATAATTGTTTCAGTATGCACAAGCCATCAAATAAGCTTCTCAACATTCATATACATCATGTACATATGCCATAAGTATTATAATAGTTTCATCACATAAATACACACCTTACATGGCATTTACATACATGGATAATTCATAGCCTATGCTAGAATCTTAAATACTTCACTTTCCTTCTTCCATGCTTTAGCTCTTCTCCATGTATACATTTTCCTTCATGCTTGACCTAAATTGGTTGGTTTTGGGACATTGAGATTCTAGGGAATCTCAGTAGCAAACATTACCACTTACATGTGCAAGATGGATGCTAATGCATGATATGTAATTTCATTAAACTTTCTTTGATTAGTGACATGCCATCATGCTATATACTCTTGCATAAAGTGCATGGCCATGGAAACATGTTATTCATAATACATTCAAGATCATTTATCATGTCACAACATCATACAAATATCATATACATGTCAACACATAATCATACCACATCAAGCACATAAATAAGTAAGTTCACTACCTTGCACTTAAGCTTTCCTCTTGATCTTTAACACTTGCTCCCTAGCTTTCCAACCATGAAGTCTTTATGTCAATCACTTCCCAACATATTCTTGGATGTTTCAAGGTCCTAAACACATTCACATTCATCACATAACTTATTAGGACTCATGAACTCTAACTATGTTCAAGACTAACTTTGTTACTTATTGATATAACTTTCTCTAATCTTCACTAATCCACTTGGCTCTTGAACCAATTGATGTCTTGACTTTCCCCTACACAATTTCATCTTTTGAATCCATTTATGATCTTAAAATAATGAAATTCCATCTCCTTCATGGTCTGCTGTACAGAACTGAACATAAACATACAATTCTTTCAAAAATTCTCTTTTTGATTCTAATGCTTGCCATACTTGTTTCTCCACTTTACCCCACACAACTTTTCATTTTAAAACCATTGGAACCATCAAAATCATGAAATTCCAACCACTATTCATGTGAGTGAACAGTAATTGTGAAGGATTTCAAAAACTACAACCTTGAGATTTTAATGTTTCCAAGGTTCAAAACCTTTCCAATCCTACACAAAATCATCATATAAATTCAATGGAAGCATTAAATTATTGAAATTCAATTTCCTTCCCTCATGAACAGTGTAGACCAAACAGGGTACACCATGGCAAAGTCAAGAGTATCAATTTGATTCAACAACCAACCACTTAACTAGCTTGTTTAAGCTTCAATCATATGTTTCTAACTTTAATTTCTTCTTTCCCCTTTCATCTAAGGTTTTTGGGAAGCACCACCCCTTAGAGAAAACTCAAATTTTTCCCATGAAAACCCTAAGTTCAAGATCCCAAATCAAAGGAAAATAAGTTAGGAGAGATTGCTTACCTTTAATCTCTAGCTTGCTTGAACTTTGGAACATTGAATCTTCTTTATCTTGGCTTGAGTTTTCATTTTTCAAGAGCTTCTCCAAGGGTTGACAAGCCACGGTTTTGATGCAGAAATGAGGGGGTATTTATAGAAAAATCTTGGTGGAAATCAATGCCTGAGATTGATTTGGTTACTATTTGATCTAAAGACCCACATTTAATCTTAGATTTAACTTTTTCCAAAAATAATAATTATGATATCATGTGGGATATCTCAAGGGACACCTCAAGGGGTTAGGTGGCAAAATTCAAATGGGGGAACCTTCTAGAAAAATTTCAGTCCAATCCGGTACCAATCGGAGCAGTTTCACATCAACCGGACTGTTTTTTATTCCTAATTTTTTATAATACACCAGGATATATATTCTGTCCTAGAAATCAATGTCTAGCTCCTCATACCATTGACAATGATATACTAAATATTTATCTACCATCCATCCTTTGAAAAATGACCAAAATACTCTTAGTGTCCTTTCTTGCACTGTACTAACCCTAAGGGCATAATCATCATTTTACCTCTTTTTGCACTGCATCAGGGCATATATTGACTCTAACTAATCATATTATACTCTTTCCCATGTTTTTAGCCTATCTAGAATGACCAAAATGACCTCCATCTATCACTGGTATAGTATGGCCATCTAGGGGTATTTTCATAATTTCACACTTTTCCTAGACTGCTCTGGCCCACTTAACTGTCCAGTCATCACATTGGGCTTACTATAGCACCATTTGGGCCTTGGTTTAGGGCTCATTGCCTTTATATCCTTTATGACACAAATCCTAAGATACCTCTCCTAATCCTAGTTATCAGGTATTCTATTTTACCGTAAAATCTTGTATGGCTTCTATAGGATTCCTTTTCTAGCTCTGTTAATTTTATAAATTTTTATACTAAATATAAGAATTTCCTGTAAAGTTTTATCTAATTCTGAGATATGAAAAATACTACAATAATTCCTTCTGACTTTATGAATTTATATCAATAAATCGGGACCTCAAATTGAAATTCTATGACTCCTTAAACTGACCAGAATAACTTTGTCTATCTACTAGTAGAATTTGAGTCTAATCTGATTCTGAGCATTTTTTAGCCTTTTTCAGTTCAACTTTCTCATAATTATATTTAGGTCCCTGACTTTTTGTTTATATACATTTAGATTCCTAAACTTTTGAAAATTATCATTTTTGGCCCAACTTTTGTTTCTACTTTAACTTTTGGCCTTTAAACTTTTCTAATTTTCTTTTAGGTCCATTTCTTCCTTCAAGACTCATTTAACCTTTATTACTTCTTCTGATCATTGTCATAATCCTTTCCAAACCTCTTTCTACTATTAATATTATATAGATAGGGAAAGTTTAGGATATGATATTTCTATAACCCTGTTCTGAGGCTGTAGTGATGTGATGATGATTATGACGCTTAAATCAACGAGTGTTAGTCTAAAATTTGGCATGATAATTGTAACATGCTTACTTTTATAATCTTAAGGAGCATTTAGTAGCATTTAGAACTATTTACAAGACCTTGGAAGTCCATTAGCCAAATCTGAAATTTTACTCTTTCTTGGGTAATTTATATAGCATTCCAGATTACACAATGAATTTCAAAAAATCATAATTAATTCTAGAAAAATCAAAATGAAGTGGTTCAAAAAGATACTTGAATCTAACATCTTTAAATTTAAGGAAAAAATAATTTCCAGACCAAGTAATGCGTCAATCAATACAGTTTATTCGCTAAAGTTGACTATTCATTTGGTCAAAAATTCTGAAAACAGATTCTGGTCCCTTACTTTGGAAAATTAGTTCTCTTTGTACAGACATCCAAATAAAGCATTATTGGTGTCAAAATGAAGCTAGGCATGTCAACTAAATGTCTGTAAAATTTCATACATTTATTCCATCATTTACTATTTTTTATTATATCATGACCACCACTACTTACATTGGTCATACAACAATTTTACATATAACAAATACTCACATAAAATACACACTATCCAATCCCTAATTCCTCTTCATGCTTCATCATCCTCTTTCATCATTTATAAACCTGTAGGATTGGGATTACATGGAAAGGGATGAGATTTCTGGGGAAATCTCAGTAGCAAACATTACTAAACAATGCATGCATTAATTTAAGTACTTGTGCTTGCTTGTGAAATTGTTAGCATTGTGTAATGTGCATGCTTCCATGTTACATATGAAATACAATTGGCTAAAGTAATCATAGAAATATAGCTTCATACATAAGCACATATGCAACACAATTCAACAAAGCCATAGCACCATCAAGCATAACATTCAATGCATACAAGTTTAGGATAAGTTTACTACCTTATAGACTTGACTCTCTTTTACTTTATCTTGCTTCTTTCTTCTCTCATCTCTTGAACATGTGGCTACCTCTTTTGGAGCATACCAACCAATCCCTAACATCACATAACCATTCATCCATCATCATCTAATTTTCTTGAGCATTAAACTTACTTTAACCAATATAACTCCCTTTTGAACATTAAGCTCATTTACTTTCCTTAATCTTAACTAATGGACCTGGTCTTTGAATTAATTGATGTCTTAAATTTGCTATGGTGTGCCCTGTTTGGTTTGCACTGTTCATGAGGGTAGAAAATAGAATTTCAATGATTTAATTCTTTCATTGAGTTTGTATGAAGATTTAGTGTAGGATTGGAAAGGTTTTGAACCTTAGAAATATTGAAATCTCAAGATTGTAGTTTTTGAAATTATTCACAGTTACTGGTCACACACATGAACAGTGATTGGAATTTCATGATTTTGATGGTTCTAATGGTTTTAAAATGAAAAGTGTGTGGGTAAAGTGGAGAAACAAGTATGGGAAGCATTAGCATCAAAATGAGATTTTTTGAAAGAATTATATGCTTATGTTCAGTTATATACAGCAGGCCATAAAGGAGTTGGAATTATATGATTCTAAGCTCATAAATGGATTCAAAAGATGAAATTATATAGGGTAAAGTCAAGACATCAATTGGTTCAAGAGCTAAGTGGATTAGTGAATATTAGAGAAAGTTATGTCAGTAAAGAGTGTAACAAAGCTAGTCTTAAACATGGTTGGAGTTCATAAGTCCTAATGAGTTATGTGATGAATATGAATGTGTTTAGGACCTTGAAACATCCAAGAATATGTTGGGAAGTGATTGACATAAAGGCTTCATGGTTGGAAAGCTAGGGAGCAAGTGCTAAAGATTAAGAGAAAAACTTAAGTGCAAGGTAGTAAACTTACCTCTTTATGTGCTTGATGTGGTATGCTTATGTGTTGACATGTATATGATATTTGAATGATGTTGTGACATGATAAATGATATTGAATGTGTTGTGAATAACATGTTTCCATGGCCGTGTTAAAGAGGAATTTTATGGTCTTAAAGAGGCAGTGACGTTCACGCAACGATTTTATATATCAAATGGACGAATTTTTCTATGCAATTTTATGGTCTTAAAGTGGACATCGAGAGATTTAATTCCATAGGTAACACGGTTCATTTGGTTAAGTAACGAAAGAGAAATGAATTTTTGAAGTTAAGGCAAAGAAATTAGAACTTCCAGATTTTACCAAATGAACAGTGATTTTCAATGAATAAACTGATTTCATATGAACAAGAAAACCTCAGTTTCATATTTTTTCCTCTAAGATCTATGAAAGAGATTTCATTAGAAATTGGAACCATATTATTTTAATTTTTCTACAATTAATTATGAATTTTCAAAGGAGGGTACATGCTCTGGAATTACCAAATGAACAGTAAAAGTGAACAGTACCCCAGAGCAATTCTTTTAGAAATGAATGTTTTCAAAGCAAATGATCATGTAATTGGTTCCAATCACTTCTAATGGAGTATAATTGAGGTTGAAAATAAGAATGTGACAAAATTATAGTCTGGTCAAGAATAGGTTGAGACTGATATATAGACAGAAGAAGTTAAGAGATAGTAAAGAGATATAGAAATTACTCCACATAGATGGAGGTTGATCTACTCACCTGAGAAGTTTTCTTGAATAGTTTTATGAGAAATATTCCTCTCAATTAGATATAGATAAGCGTGTGACTAAGGGATAAAGCAGGAAAATAGAAACCCTTTAATGAATAATTAGCCGAGTTCATTCCATGAATAATGAGAGTTGAATGACTGAGAAGTTAGTTCATGGATTGAATTCCATGTTAGAAAGATTTTTTAGGTAATAGTAGAAGTTCAACAGAGTGGTAGATTTATGCAAGATTAGAAATAGAAATTTATCATGTATAAAGAGAGGAAGGTAGCCACATGTTCAAAGATAAAGAGACTCCCTAATTTAAGAAAGAGTAATGAGCAAGAGTCAGATAAAGTAACGAAGGGTTGTGTCTACACCCTAGTAAGAGGGTAATATAGTGACCTAAGTTAAATAAATAGTTATCTCAGGTTCCTAAATAAATGGTAAGGATCTGATAGGTATTATGATAGAGGAAAGAATATTTTAAAGTTTACTAGTTAATTGTTTAATTGTAGTGTGCATATGATGGATGGTTGAGCAAATTATGTGATGATGATATGGCTTATGTTTCTAGAAGTGGTGATGAACAGTTGCATCTCCTTTCAATTGTCATATGATGACACGCAAGTTATAGTATGCTTAAATGATTGTATATCCTTGCATATTATGCATGTTAGAGTACGCTATGATGAATGACTACTCTCCTTCGTAGTACATGTAGGGTAGAGTATATATTATGAGAAAGTGTTGCTCCCATACAATATACATGAAATTAGATAATTTAATTTGGTAATGATAAAGCAATAAAAAAGTGATAAACAAGATAGTAAGCCAGTTAATTTCTAAAGAATAGAATGAGAATTTATGACCAGACAATGATAGTCAATTGGACAGAGAATGAGATTAGAGATAAATGTTAGTTGTAAATCTATAGACATATAATTATAGTACTTAGGACATATCCCTTCAGTAAGGATAAGATACATGAATGATGTACTATGAACATGAAATGAAATGATATGTAGTTAGAAAAGATGATGCAATGCTAAAAAGGCACAATGTCTATGTAATAAAAATTAATATTCTCACAATAGAGCTAGATTGATCTTACGATAGAGTAAGATTGCTTTTGAAAAGAGCAATGAGAATGAATAGTACAGCTCATGTTAGAGCTATGTCTACTAGATGAGATGTATATATTATGACAGATATATGCATGGTTGAGCTTGTGTAGTTCTCTGCAGTACTAGATATAGTAAAGTTATGAAAAATAGGAATGATATGAGAAATTCCTGAGTGATAGAGGAAATGAGTAAAGTCTTAACGGAAAATATTGGCTTCTATGATCATTCTTGGGAAATTATCTATTATTGAGTTAACAACTAAGTGGAAATGGCTAACCTTGTAACTTAGTCTATTAGTTTAGGTCTTCCAAAGATGAGAATATAGTACAACAGAATCACAGTAGATTATGAAGGATTGTAGTTAGATCCTAGCATGACTCACGAAGAATAGAATTCTAGGGTCACAGTTATATCCTGAAGAGGCTTACGGTTGATCGTCGTAGACCTAGTCTAAAGAAAGAAGATGAATGAGTGAATTTGAAAGGAAAGATTTAGAAATTTTTTTTCTCTAAAACCAGCAAAGTTGTGAATTAAAGAGAATGTTAGACTTATGGTATCTCAAGATATGTCTTGATACAGTCAGATACGATAAGATATACAATGATATGGTATAAGAAGCACGTAATGAGATACACTATGAGAAACATGTAATAAGATACATGATGAGAAATATGTATTGAGAAGTATAATACAAAGTGGCTTTGTAGCAAATTTTGTAAATAGATAGAGAGGCTCCCTTTTGATAGGAATAAGATATTTTCATGATATGCTAAGATGAAAGAGCAAATAAGAGCTTTCACTCCTTGTAGAAATGTCAGGCATTATGTTATGTTTGTAAAATATGCTAAAGCTCTGAATGTTAAAGCAGTACAAGCTCCATGTGATAGAGTTGTGTAAGCTCCGAGTGTTAGAGCTGTGCATATTAAGAAAATGAATGCTTGAGCTCTGATATTAGAGCTTTGCATTCATGAGCAGGTATGTAGTCCAGCAACATGTTGGCTAGGCATTATGCATGTTAGAGTATGTGCTCCTACTTAGTTGTAAAGTAAAGAAAGAATAATTGCATAAGTCCTCTCTCTGTACTATGAGTAATGGTTAAAAATGATATGAGCAACTAGTATAATGATGTAATTCTTAAGCAAAAGAAATATGATAATACGAAAATGAGGGATGAAGTTTTACGGATGTTCAGAGAATTCTGCTAGATATTCAAATGAGTAGTTGACGGAAACTCCAAAATATGTAGAAGAGTAATGGCAACAAAGATATGGATATCTACAGATATGGAAAGTACTTCGCTAAGATGTCAAGATAGAAGATAAGAGATAGATACCACAATCCTTAGTCATAAAGTAGAAAAGGATATCTATCCAAGATAGTTGACTAAGGTACTAAGTAAATTTTGAGAATAAAATTTATTTTAAGAGGGATAGAAATGTCATATCCTAATTTTCTCTATTTGTATAAGAATGATAGAGGAAAGAGGTTTATAAAGGATTGTGACGATGATAAGAAGGAATGATAGAGTTTAGATGAGTCTTGAAAAAAAAGAGGGACTAATAATAGGACACAAATTATGTATGGTTTCTGTGACATTTTAAGAGTCTTGTGACAACTTTACCATTCATTTTATGCCTTCAATTGTGCTTTTGTGGTAATACATGATTGTTCTTGGTAATATGCTGATTTAAGGGTAAAATGGTAAATTAACTTCTCCAAACTGCATATATGTTGTTCTTTAGTAACTGGTTGGACTTTAACAGCAAACTTTAATTCTGAATTACAGGTATTTTGGAGGAGAACCAAGGACTAATGTGAGCAGAAAAAAATCACAAGAGAAAAAGAATCAAACCAAGGAAGACAACTTCTGTGCTATTTAGTCGCGACCAAAGTGTCCACAGGTCGTGACCTCATTTATTTTGGGAAGTTTTCCTACATTCACAGGTAGCGACCAAAAATAGGATCTAGTCATGACTGGAGAAGACAATTAGTAAAGCTACGCATTTTGGATTATGTCATATTGGAATTAAAAGGGGAGGGAAGCCATAGATGTAAGGGGAGGCTGATTTTAACCGGATACTGTTAAGAAGCAGTACTCAACACTCTCCACAACCTACACACATATCTTCTATCATTCATCTTTCCATCACCATTTTTTGCTTAATAGCATCATATCTGACCAGCGATAGTAGCACAGTAGGAGTCATGAGAGGCTAAATCTTTAGTCTCTTGGTGATAGATCACATATCTTGAGCTCATAGATTGCACTGCATTGGGGACTTTTCTATTTTAATCTCTACCTTTTTCATGTTTTGGAATTCCTAGATCTAGGGTTTTCATTGTATGAGTAGGGATTGAATATCGATCGATTATTCTGAGATTAGGTTTTGTAATTGAATTTGGATGATTTGAATGTTGATTTTAATATGAATATTTTAGTTTAGATTTCTGGATAATTGGGCTGTTATCATGGATCGTTGCTAACTAATTTAATTGCTTGAAATCTATAGTTATCGATTGATGATCATTTGAGGGCATTTTCATCATCTGATTTAATTACATATTAAGTGGTTTTTAACAGCGCATTAATAGTTCTTGAACTTGCTTTGATCAAAGGAGTTTAAGGAATGTTAATATTTTGGACTCAATTGATCGATTGAGATTTTATTTAAGACTTAGTGATTTTAAAATTCTCATATCAAATTAAGAGCAAGGATATATAGGTTTCCATCATCAAGAGTCTTTTTAAACATATTTCTTTCACAATCCACTCATTTCCCATCTTAATCAAAATATAAAAATATTTACTTTACTGCAACCTTATTTTATTGCATAAAAAATCAATCAAACCCAAAACTCATTTTACTTTCACTCAGATTTTCAATGGTTTTATCACTGATTTGCTAGGATTCTAAAGAAAAAGAGCTCATTAAGAAGAACGATAGGGTTATGGCTTATATTACATTAATATGGTGCAATTATTTTTATTTTGACTGATAGGATGACGACAATCTGAGCTCTAGTCAACTAAACTGAAAAGTTTAAAAGTTCTATAGTACAAAAATGAAAGTAGACATAAAACCTTAGGCCATTAAGTGTAATTATGAACAATTGAGGGCCAAAAGTGTAATTTTCAAAAGTTCAGGGTAAAATGGTAATTATTGAAAGTTAAGTTGAAAAAAAATAAAAAAAATGCCCATAATAAGTTTATCCCAAATTTTTTTAGTAAATAAAGAAAATTATTCTGATCAGTTTGACGCAACACAGAATTTTGATTTGAGATCCTCAAAAATTGATATGAATTTCTAAAGAAAGAAAAATTAATACATTATCCTCTAGACCTCAGAATTAGATGAAATTTGACAGTAATTTTTTATAATTAATATAAGAATTTATGAAAATGATATAGCTTAAAAAGGAGTTATATAGAATTTATTATACAATTTAGAGTGGATTAAAATACCAGATAAATATGTTTTGGGGGAATTTCTCGGGAGTTGAACCCATGAAAGCAGTGGAACATGTAGATGGTCCAAAATGGCACCTTATAGGCCAATACTATTTTCAAACAGTTTATGGGCTAGTGTTAATAAAGACCAAAAAATATAAAATTATAAAAATGCTACTGAGTATTCCCCTGTATTGTAATAAGGAACTAGAGATGAATGGAGGGCATTTTGGTCATTTTGGATAGTCTAAAATGCTAAGCCAAGGATAGGAGTGATTCGTCAGATTCAGTATATGCCCTGATAAGTAGTAAAGGAGTGTGGAATAACAATTTGCCCTTAGGGTTAATATAGTGCAAGATAGTGAACTAAGGGCATTTCAGTCATTTGTCAAGGGATCTGTAATTAAGTTTAGACCCAATCCAAGAATGTCAATGGTAGGAAGAATCTAGATAATGGATTTAACGTCAGAAAGCATATTGTGAAATATCAGAAAAATTAGATTAAACAAATAGTCTGGTTTTTGGGAAATCAGATTGAGACGGTACTGTATTGTATTAGAATATTTGTAGATGCTTTCTCCCTTTGCAATAATTTCACATGGGCTATGAGGTGTCCTTTGATGATGTCATGGATGATGTCATCTCATTGGCTTCTAGGGCAAGCTAATCTAAGATCAAATATGAGCCATTAGATCAAATAGTGCATAAAGTGATTTTGACCATTCATTTCCATAGAATTTTTCTATAAATACCCACATTTTTCTGCACAAAACCATGGCCCTTGGAACCATTGGGGAGGTGCTACTCAAATGAAGAGTCAAGTGAAGACAAAGAAGAATTCAAGGACCAAAGTACAAGCTGGCTAGGAATTAAGGTCAGCAATCTAGCCTAACTTATTTTCATCTGATTTGGGGGCTTGAACTTAAGATTTTCATGGAAGAAATTTGAAGTTTCTCTAGGGTTTTTATACTGTCCAAAACCCTATATGAAAGAAGAAAGAAGAAATTAAAGTTAGAGTTATGTGATTGATGTTTAAACAAGCTAGCTAGATGATTGGTTGTTGAATAAAGTTGATATTCTTGACTTTGCCATGGTTGAGACCTTTCAGTATGCACTGTTTGTTACATCCTTATTTTCAACCTCAATTATACTCATTCATAAGTCATTGGAACAAATTACATAGCCTTTAGCTTTCAAAACTTCCATTTTCAAAAGAATTAATCTCGGGTACTGTTCATGTTATTGTTCATTTGGTAATTCCAAAACATGTACCCTCCTTTGAAAATTCATAATTAAATGTAGAAAAATAGAAATGAGTTGGTTCCAATTTCTAATGAAATCTCTTTCATTGAACATTGAGGTCAAAATATAAAACTGAGGTTCTATTGTCCCAATGAAATCAGTTTATTCGTTGAAAAACACTATTCATTTGGTAAAATCTGGAAGTTCCAGTTTCTTTGTCTTAACTTCAAAAATTCATTTATCTTTTGTTACTTGTCCAAATGAATTGTGTTACCTATGGATTTAAATCTCTAGATGTCCTCTTTAATCTCAAAAAATTTCGTGGAAAAACTCATTCATTTTGCTATATGAAATTATCATCAGAATGTCACTGCCTACAATTGCTTACTTTATCTCTATTCCAGATTTTAACTCCAACTTTGGAAAATCATATCAATTCTAATACTTAACCAATTGAGGCGTTCTTGGTTTTCATTTAAATATCTATATCTTATCTATTATCATGCCAAAGTTTAGAACCAAAATCGTTGGTTTAGGCATTATAATCATCATCACAAAACATCAGCCTTAGAGCAAACTTATAGAATCATACATCATGTATACTATCATATCCTCTCATAGTGACATGTAACTCATGTAATTAGTTATACAAGTTTAACCATCAATGTTTAACCTCTTTCCTTGAGAATATCCAACACCTATAACATGGTTATGCATATAGAAGGCATGAGATTTCATGGAAATCCCAATAGCAAGTTACACAAACCATAATATCATGCATGATTAATTGAATGCTTAACATGTTATCATGAGATGGGAGCTACTTCATAATGGTACATAAGAAAACTCTAACATACATATTGTCATGACATAACTAGTAAGGAGTTGCAATCATTCATATCTCATCATCAATATGATGATACTTTCTCATGCTCAACCAAACACCATAATCAACAAGCAAGCAAGCAATTAAACAAACATGGAACTATAGTTAGGTATTCTTGCTACCTCTTAAATATCCTTGTTAAAGTCTTCTTGAGATGCTTTCCTTCCTTCACAAATGTCAACACCTAGCCATTACAAAGTAATATCAAGTTACAACTCAACTTGAATACAAATCCAAAACTAGGTTTTCACTAGTTTCCATACCTTCTCTATTTTATATTTCATACTTTCATCTTTCCAACATAAATTCTCATGGTTCATTTCCACATAATTTTTCATGTAGAATCCAAATATGAAACTAGAATTTCTAAAATTAAAACACCTCAAAAGGTTCTGTGCCAAACCGAAATGAATGCTCCTTTTTCCAAAAATTCATATTTTATTCCAATGCTTCCAATACTTGTTCTCTAACTTTATCCCCACACAATTTTCCATTTTAAACTCATTGGAAGCATCAAAATTATGAAATTCTAATATATAAATAGTATCACACACAGTAACAGCAAGAACACAAAACCCTAATTTCAAACATACTTGAATTCCCAAGCTTATACCACTTGATTCTAACTTGTTTAAGCTTGTCTAAACTATCCATAACATAAAAAACATATTCTAACTATACATGGGCAGCACTTCCAGCAGCAACCATAAGAAAAATATGGTACAAAAACCCCTTAAAACTAAGAGCTAACTTACTAGAATTAAGCTCAAGATCAAGGGAGATGATTACCTTGATTGTTGCTCACTTTGTGTGCTTCTTTCTTGGTTGAATAAAAATTTTGCAAGAGGTTCCCTATAGTTCACCATGCATTCTGAATGGGGTTGGATTTGGGGGTATTTATAGATGAGCTTGAGTGTAAATGAATGGCCAAGATTGATTTGATTATTATTTGATCTAATGGTCCATATTCATTCTTGCACAAGCTTGCCCTAGAAGCCTCCCCTTTTGACACCATGCATGACATCATTTAGGGTCATGTTTGGCTAAAAAAGGTGAAATATACTAATAGGAAAAATTACAGTCCAGTTTGGTACCGATCAGAGCAATTTTACAAAAGTCAGACTATTTTCTGTTCCTAATTTTTATAATATTCCAGGTTATGTATTATGTCCTAGAAATCAATGTATAGGTTCATCATACTATTGACATTGTTAAACTAAGTATTTATCTGCCATCCATCCCTTGAGAAATGACCAAAATGCCCTTGGTATCCTTTCTTGCACTATATTAACCCTAAAGGCATAATTATCATTTTACCCCTATTTGTACTGCCTTAGGGCATATACTGGCTCTAACTAATCATATTTATACTATATCCCACATTTTATCCTATCCAAAATGACCAAAATACCCTTTATCCATTACTGGTACATTATAGTCATCCAGGGGCATTTTCATTATTTCGCACCTTTCCTACACACTGGCCCCTTCTACTGATGAACTGGCATCATGGGTTTGGGCCCTCCTTGGAATCATTATAGGCCCATATATGAGGTCATCTAAGCTTATTCTATCTAGACTTACTTACTACTAATTTTCATAATCGGATCACGGGTGTTGTCAAACTCCCGTCAAAATTTACTAATATAGGGATAACTTTTCATATAGAGCTCCTTCTGGGGTTCTTTCAGATTCATGACATCTGATGTCATGGGGCACACCTTCCTGTAACCTTTCTACTTATACCTAAGATCCATGAGATCTGATAAAATTTTAGATAACTTTCATACTATCAGATAAATATCCACTATCTGGAACCCTATTAAAATTTATGTACTATGCTAGATTAACCAGCATAACTGTCATATCCCAATTTTTAGGCTTAGAAGCCTAGTATATAGCCTAAAAAAGGGATACTACTAGACCCTATTGAGTAGAGGTCTCAATAAATAGAGAAAATGATGCAACATAGAGTTTTTATATGAGGTCCCGAAAGATTTATATTAATTTCTGAAGAGAAGAAAAATTAATACAGTATTCTCTGGACCTTAGAATCAGATAAAATATAGCAGTAAATTCCTATAATTAATATAAGAATTTATGAAATTGACATATCTAAAAAAGGAGTTCTGTAGAATTTACTACAGAATTTACAGTGGATTAAAAGACCCGATAAATAGGTTTCAGGGGAATTTCTCAGGAATTGAGCCCATGAAGATAGGGGATCATATAGAGGGTCCAGAATGGCACCTTATAGGCCCAATGATATTTTTAGATAAGTATGTGGGCCAGGGCTAATAAAGACCGAGAAAAATGAAGAATTACGAAAATGCCACTGAAGGTATGCCACTATGTTGTGTCATTAAGTCAGAGTTAGACAAAGGGTGTTATGATTATTTAACTAAGGTTAAATAGTTAAGAAAGGGTATCTGGATAGTTGACCAGGGTCAAGAGATACTTTGATAAGGTATGAAAAGATAATAGTGCCCCTAGAAGTACTAAAGAGGTAGTAAGGGCATTTTGGTAATTTATTAAGGATGTTCCTTGGGAACTGAGCCACCAGAGTGCTTGGGCTTGGTTAGAAACCCAAGATGACAATCCAAAGCCCAAAAACGTAGCCCAAGAGTAATGTGGGCCCAAGAGGCATTAAAATATTATTTTAGTGATTTTTCAATAAAATAAAGTGACCCGGTCCAAGATAGAACTGAGTAAAGTGATATGGAATCATGAGAGGACATAAATGGGACCCACAAGGTGCCATATGACATGATTACAGTAAAAGAAGAAAAGCAAAGGACACATGGCATGATTATAGAAAAAGGAGAAAAAGCAAGAGGACACATGGCACGATCTCGGCCGTCCATTCAGGGAAAAGACTCTGGAACTCTCTGTAAAGGCTGAGTCAGATGGTGAGGTATCCCAAGGGCCCCACCATTATGCCACATATACCCCTGAGGTGTCCCTTGAGGTGTCCTAGATGATGTCATGAGTGGTGAGTTATCAGGGAGGGTGATGTCATCGTGATGATGCAGGCAAAGCTTCTTGAGGAAGCAAGCAATCTGAGCGATTCATTGCGAATCAATCTGGACCATTCATTCCACCTCCTCTTACCTATAAATAGGACACTCCCCTACCATTTCAAGGCACACCATGAATCTAGGAAGAAAAGGAAGAGAAAGAAGAGAGAAAGAGAGAAAGAGAGGAAGAAAGAAAGGAAGAGTTATGGTGGAGCCAGGAGCAGTCTAAGGAGCCAAGGGACTGGGCAAAGCTTAGGAATGAGGTAGGAAAGTTATCTAGTCCCTGCTCTAATAAATTAGAGGATTGATCTTAGTAGTTAGAATAGAGAAATATCTCTATTAATAAAGGTAACTAAAGATAGAAAGAAAGACAGGGGAATGTCAGATTAAGGATATCACCCCTAGTTAAGCATGAGTTAAGTAGAGCTATACTGGATAATAATAAAGATATTATTATGCTATGTATAGGCTCTAACATATGAAAATAAGGGACCTTAAAGACAAGGCTAGGAGCTGGAAGGAAAGGCTACAAGCCAGGTAGTAAACTTACATACTTGTATGCTTATACTACTTGGATGTTTTAGGTGATATTTTCTTATCTTGATGATGTGAAGCATGTATGATTAATTAATGCTCTATTTCTTTTTATACTATGGCCATATGTTATAATTAAGTAACATGGAAGCATGTATGTTATCATGATGCGAGCATAATCATTAAGTACACACATAGTAACATCAAGCATATAACTACATACATTATATGGTTACCATTTTCTACTGAGATTTCCCCAGAAATCTCATCCCCTTCCATGTAATCCCAATCCCACATTTATGTTTAAAGAGGACTGAAGAATCATAGAGAGGAGCTAGGGATTGGATAGTGCAGAGGTTATACAAAGATGGGACCAAAGTGCTGGAATCAGGGAAAAATGTAGGATGAACAGTAAACTTCGGACGTTGACTGACATGGACCTGGTCAAGGCGTGGTCAATGAGTTATTTTTTCCTGAAATACAATTAAGTTAGCTTCAAGTATCAATTTGAACCACTCCATTTCAATTTTTCTAGAATTAGTTATGATTTTTTAAAGTCAGGTCACTCCGCTGGAATTTACACAGTGAATAGTACTCACTGGGAGTAAAATTCCAAATTGTATGATTTGACTTCAATGGCCCTAGAAGTGGTTCCAAATGCTACTGAATGGTCCCTAAGATGTAAGAAAAGGAGGATGTTATAATAACTTTCTCTATTTACTGGTGAAATGTTGGACTAGAATATTTCTAGGCAATTCTAAGCCTTTTTAGGCTAAACTTTTCCATAATTACATTTAGGTCCCTGACTTTTTGTATATTTATATTTAGGTCACTAAACTTTTGAAAATTACCACTTTTGGCCCAAATCTTGTTTTTACTTTAACTTTTGGCCTTTAACCTTTTATACTTTGCGTTTAGGTCCCTATATTTTTCTTAGACAATAATCCTTCTCTTTCTTTTCTCAATCTGATACAGTTTATTCCAAGAACCTCATATCCATTTCATATAAACTGTACAGTTACAACAAGTAAGAAAATTGGGGATACGACACTGTTCATGATAGAAGGAGAAGTAATTTCAATGACCTAATGCTTCTATTGAATTTATATGATAATTTTATGTAGGATTGGATAGATTTTGAACATTGGAAGCATTATAATTGAAAGTTGTAATTCTTAGAATTCTTCTCTGTTACTGTCCACTCGTATGAATAGTGATTGAAATTTTATAATCTTGATGCTTCCAATGGTTTTAAAATGAAAAATTGTGTGGCATAAAGTAGAGAAACAAGTATTTGAAGCATTGAAATCAAAATGAGAATGTTTGGAAGAAAAAGGGTGATTATACAAATTGTCTAGAACAATACCTAGAAGCTGGAATTTCATGATTATAAGCTCATAAATGGATTCAAAATATGAAATTGTGTGGGGTAAATTCAAGACATCAATTGATTCAAAGGCCAAATCAATTAGTAAAGATTAAGGAAACTTAATGTAGTTAAGTAAACTCAATGTTCAAGAGAGCTAGTTTGTAATGAATGGATGGTAATATTATGTTAGGAATTGATTGGTGTTCTCAAAAGAGGCAGACACACATCAAGAAGAAGTAAGAAGTAAAAGGCAAAGATAAAGTAAAGGAAGGTCAAGTATGTGAGGTAGTAAACTTATCATAAACTTGTATGTATTGAATGTTTTGCTTAGTTGTGCTATGTCTATGTTGAATTATGTTGCATATGTGTTTATGATTGAAGCTCTATTTTGATGATTACTTTGGCCAATTATATTTCATATGTTACATGGAAGCATGCACATTACACAATGTTAACACTTTCACAAGCAAGCACAATTTTTTACATTAATACATGCATTGTTTAGTACCGTTTGCTATTGAGATTTCCCCAGAAATTTCAACCCCTCCATGTAATCCCAATCCCAATAGATTCAAGAATGATGAAAGAGGATGAAGAAGTATGAAGAGAATTTAGGGATAGGATAGTATAAATTTTACATGAACAATTGTTGCATGTAATGATGCTATATGACAAGTTTAAACAACAATGTTCATGATGTAAGAAAAAAATAGTAAATGATGGAATAAATGTATGAAATTTTACAGTCGCTTAGTTAACATGTCAAGCTTCATTTTGACATCAAGAATGCCTTATTTTGATGTTTGTATAAAGATAACAAGTTTTCCAAATTCAGGGACCAAAATCTATTTTCAGAATTTTTGACCAAATGAACAGTAATCTGTCACGATTAAACTGTATTAATTGACTAAGAATTTGTTATAGAAATTATTTTTTCCTTATATTTTAAGATGTTATTTTCACATGGCTTTTTTGAACCACATCATTTAGATTTTTCTAGAATTAACTATGATTTTCTTAAGTTTGTCATCAAATCTAAAATACCACATAAATAGTAACTCAAGAAGAGTAAAAATTCTAGATTTAGTTAATGGACTTCTAAGGTTTCATAAGTAGTTCTAAATGATACTAAATGGTCCCTAAGATATACGAAAGTAAGGATGTTACAGAGATAATCATAGATAACTTCTCATTTAATTCAAGAAAACATACGTCAGATTAGAAGGAAGATGTTTCAATTAAAAAATAGGAGGTTGGACAATAGAGGGAATCCACTTAAATATTTCTATAGAATTAAGAGCACTCCCTTTTTCTTGGTCAATTATTCCAATTATCTTGTGACAAAACATAAGAGAGTTTGGCATCTTCTTCTTCTTTATGCTGAGAAAAGATATCCTGCACAACTTTAATAATATGAGGTGATATTGGAATTTGAGAAGGGGAAGAAGAATCAAAAGAATCTAAGGCAGAAGTTACTTCCGTGTTGTCTTCTTCGTCTAGTTGCAGCAGCTTGAGGGAATGAGAGGATGGAGCAGTTGGTGGTGAGGGTGGGCTACTCATGTCCTCAGTCCTTAACGTGCATTGTATACCTGCAAAGATAGAAAGTAACTCCTCTTCGAAGATGTCAAGCATATAATCATGTGAAAAAGAAGGACAACAATTAGCTTCTAAAAAAATAGTATAAACCATGTATCCATCACATTTACAAATAGTATAAGCAGACAGAGGCATATTAGTAGGTGGCTTATGGCAATTGAGTTCATGATCTTCTGCTGCTTCTTCGATGGTTAAGTCTATGGCAATTGAGCTCATGTTCTTCTCCATATGGGTGTTTCATGGCTTCATACATGTTGAAGGTTATCTTGTCCTACCCTATTTCCATGGTGATAATTCATTCCTTTATGTTGGTAATAGTACATGTAGTTCTTAAGAAAGTCCCTCCTAGGATGATGGCAGAATCTCGACGTGATGCCTTACTGCACATGTCTAGTCCATAGAAGTCTATAGGAAAGATTAACCCCTTAACCTATAGAACATCTTCTAAAATACAATTTGGATGCCTTATGGTCTTGTTAGCTAACACTAGACATATGGGTTTAATACTTTTGGTGCCAAGTAAAGCGTAAATGATGTAGGCATAACATTAATAGCTTATCATTGATCTAATAAAGCCTTATTAATAGCTTATCATTGATTAATATGTATTGTCCTAATAGTGCAAGAAATTGTAAAAGCCCTAGGATCTTGGCATTTAACTAGAAGTTGAGGTTTGAAAAGGGCAGAAACATTAGAAGAAACTTGGACTCATTCATTTGGCATAAACCTATGTTTATGGGTACATAAGTCCTTGATAAATTTGGCAACTTTAGGCATACCTTTAAGTAATTATAACAATGGAACATTCACCTCAAGTTATAAATCTCCTTATCATGTTCCTTATTAGCAATCCTCTTACTTATGGCATAAGATTTATGCATTGTTTGGTTGCAGAGTTTTGGAGGGAAGGGTATGGGAGGCGAGTTATAAGTGTGTTTGGCGGGGAAAAATAGAGGGGAGGGGAGGTTAAAATTTTTGTCTTTATGTACTCACCTCCCCTTCCCTCCAAAAGTGGGGTTTTTGGAGGGGAGAGAAAGTTTTTACCTATTCTTGACAAAATTGCCAATGACATTCTTTTAATATTCCAATTATACCCTTATGAGTTAAAACTTTTTATTATTCTCCACTAATGCTCTTCTATATGCATGTGGTCAGTCACTTGTCCTCCTCCTATCATCACTACTGTGACTAGCTCCTCCAACATCTACAGTTGTTGCCGCCATCACATGTTCAACACGAGTCGCCTTAGTCATCGCCCTTTTTTTCAACCTTATTCTGTTTCCATCTTTTCCCTTTCTTCATGGGCTCTTCTAAAGGATAAGTTTTCTGGGATTTTAGCAGAAATGGCATCGAGTATAGATATCATGATAGTGCCTATTTTGTCATGAGGAATGAGATTTTGAATTGGATCAACAATAGACTTCAGCTGAATATCTCGTGAATTGAGAAGGTAACTTTGGATTTTATTTTCCATGTTATATTACACTTTCACAAACTTATCTAGTTACCTCCTTCCATTTTTTGCTTGTTGTGTTAAGTGAAATTGTATCTCATCCTCTAAATGCCATTAAACAAAATTATGTGGGGGTATTACACTAAGGATGAAGGATTACTTCCATTCATTTGTGTATACTGGAAGAATGTTAGGGCATTTTCCTTGTACTAGATGATGTCCTGGAGAAACTAATTCTCCTGATAAATTTCTTGTTATCAACTTTATAGAATGACCCAAGTTGGAATTGCCTAAGAAGATAGTACCTCTAGATGAGCTACATTAAATCTTTAAAGGATCTTGCTAGAACTCTACAAAATTAAAGTTTGACGGACTTAATCTTAATTCATTTAAATATTAATTGGATGTGTGAAAACTTTTCCTTGTGATATGCTTTAGCCTAATAGATTGTTTGCTCTGTTTTAAATTTTGGAAACAATTTTCCTACTCAAGATAAATTCATTAGAGAGTTGGCTTTTATGCTTTCAAGATACGATTCTTAGTAACAAATGATTTCTGTAGGCATTAGAGTGTAAATGATGCACAAGGTGGCATCATGGCTTCATTTATCCTTTCTATTCTAATCTTATAATATATCTTATTTGAAAGATTCATAACTTTTTGCAATTTGGCATTTATTCTAGGTGAATTTTGATGTAAAAATAAAGTATGATATGATACAACTTGAATTTATGTATTTTATAGCATGAATTGTAAGAATGACTTCAAAATCTTATAGTTTTCCTTGTTAAGTGATCATTTTCAAAATAGCTTGTGGCTCTCCCCAACAAATTTTAGTGCATCAATGTTCGCCATGCTTATAAATTGTTTTTATTTTTAGCTAAAAATTGCAGGTTGCTAGTTGGCTAGGAGGCAGCATCTCAAAGTGGAAAGTTTACATTCTTAAACTGCTTTGAAGTGCTTAATGGAGGTGGAATAGGATTAATGTTCTATGACGTGGTTAATGGAGGGCATTTCATGTTAAATTTTGTTTGAACATTTGGTAGTGAAGTTCAAGATACCTTGGATCATGTCAAATTGGATGCATGATGTGTATTATGTGCCTTCTATGTATTATTTACTTCAACTATTGTTTAACTCCCTGTAACATATCCCCCATGTTTAATTTAGCAATGGTTATAATTTTAGTCGTTTCTTTATCTTATAACAATTTTGTCTTTCTTGATTCTAGTTTCATTCACTAATTTTGTTGATATATGATAATGATATTGGAGTTGCTATGATAATGATATATAAAAAAAGACTTTTGTCAGGGTATAAAAAAAGACTTTTGAAGTTGCCTATGTAATTATATAATAATATTTGATAATGATATATAATATTAAACACATGCAGTATGCTTCTCGGTTATCAGCAAGTTTAGAAAACACAAGTTATAGCATATTCAACGAGACAAGATATCTAGCTATGTAGTTTGATTCCCTCCATATAATATTTCTATCATGGCATATTAATCATTGTAAATAATTTTGTTGACTTATATATTATACTAATATATATAATAATTATAAAATTAATGAGAACATTGTTAAAATTTTATCATATTTTTTATTTTTTTTAATTTTATTATATATATAAATAAGGTAAAAAGTTTTTTGAATTCATAAATTAAGAAATAATAATTATGATATGAATATTGTAAATAAAGAGTAAATAAATTTAAATAAAGAGATAAGGATATATTTTTAAACTTTTAATTAACCCCTCCCCTTTTGAACTAAATAAGAAATATCATCTCTCTTCCCATATCCTTTCCTTCCTCTAAATTAACTTACCCTCTACTGGTATAAAATATGCTTTTTAAAGTCCCATTTTTAAACCAGTCCTTGCGGAGATAGTCTAACAAATATGACCGATAGTATTTTTATAAATAAGATGAAATAGTTACACCAGATTAACACGTCATTGGTATAAACTATAATTGCTACGCTGGATAGTAATATCGATAGGTATAGATTAGCTGCGTCATATTCTGACTCTTTAGTTTCTTGTCTATGCTTTCTCGCTTCTTTTCTTTAACTTCTTCAGACCTTGCAGAGAAGCTTTTTGAACAAATAAAATGTAGCATTTTTGTAAATAAGATGAAATATTTACACCGGATTTAAATTGAATTGGTATAAAATATATATAACCGATGTTAAATATACTATCTATTATGACTCTTTAGTTTCCTATCTATGCTTTACCACTTCTTTTCTTTAACTTCTTCATACCTTGTAGAGAAGGTTTTAGAACAAATGAAAGGTGAAATTTTTGTAAATAAGATGAAATATTGACACTAGATTTACATTGAACTGGTGTTAAATATACTTTCTATTCTGACTCTTCAATTTTTTATCTATGCTTTCCTGCTTCTTTTCTATGTAACTTCTCAGGCCGTTCATTTCACTTCTTTGGTTCCCAATGTTTGTACTCATTATGATAGAATGCCAATTGCATCCTTCGATATTCCTTTCTGAAATCGTTCTTATTCCTCAACTATATGTATACCATTCCTATAATTAGTACTTTTGTCTTATCACTTTATCTCTATTTTATTTTCTTTCCTTCTATCTGAATGCACCAATGGCTTCTTCCCTTCTATCAACAGCATGATATCTTTTATCATCCTATTGATCTTACCCACTCTGATGAATCCCAGACCTCAAATTCTTGGCTGCTAAAAAATTTTTTCTTCAGTCAACGGTATGGGTGGCCTTGTATTAGAAATCTCCTATAACCTAGTTAGACTGTCTTTCTTCCATGATGAAGTTGATAGTAGTAAGTCCCTTCCTCACAAATAGGACATGCTTTATGGCCCTTAACACTATATCCTGATAAATTTCTGTGTGTAGGAAAGTCATTAATTGTACAAAAGATCATGGCCCTCATATTGAATATCTCCTTCTTAATAGCATCAAAAACATCCACGCCTTCCCATAGCTTCTTCAAATCTTTGATCAAGGGCATTAGGTAAACGTCTATGTCATTTCCCATTTGTTTTGGTCCTGAGATCAATATAGACAATATTACATACTTGAGTCTCATACACAACAAGGGAGATAGAGGTTGGGTAACACATTAGCATCATAGTAGCATTTGGGTAACACATTTTCTTCTAGAAACATGTCTTGCAACAACTCAAGCAATTATGAAAAACCTCTATCACTCCACCCATACTATGCTTTCACACTTACGAATCTCAACACTGCATTCAACAGGTTATATTTTCTATACCCTTGGTATAGAGGTTTTTTTGTATCATTACACATAGTACTATATGCATGTGACTGCATAAAAGCATCATCTCCAATATCACAAATTATGTCCTCTACCCGATCATCAGTATCCATGTCATCATCAAAGGTTTGTTCCAACCGTTCAAATGAACTCGACCTTTCCACATTTTCACCATGCCATACCCATACTGTGTAACTCTTGCAAAACCTCTCACAAATTAGATAAGTGTACATATCTGTAGGACTTTGTTTCCTCTCATTCAAACAACTCACACAAGTATAATAAAACCTTTCATTGTCATCATCACCTTTATGTTTAGCAAAATCCAAAAACTCCTTCAACCCCTTAGCATACACAATATTTTGTTCATTTAGTATTTATCCAACTATGATCCATATTTGTGGAAGACTAAAAAGCTAGGAAAATAGAAAATAAGAAAAAAAATGCTCTGAAGCCATTGACAGGAGAACAAGTTTATGAAAAGGTGAAAGATATCAACATTACTTTTGGTAACACTACTAAGAGAAGTGAGAAAAATATATGAAAAAAAAGGTTTTGTCTTATTTGACCTTATGTATTGGCAACATCTTCAGGTAAGGCACTGTATTGATGTTATGCATGTGGAGAAAAATGTGTGTGACAACATTTTTGGAACACTTCTCAACCAATATGGTAGTTCCAAAGAAGCTTTGAAGGCAAGATTAGATTTGTAAGAAATGGGAATACGTGAGGATTTACATCCAAGGCTAGATGGTGAGGGGGTTATTGTGTTGAAGAGACTAATATTTTGTTCAAGGAAAAGAGAATAAGTATTTGTGAATGTTTACAAGGAATTAAAGTTTGCTATGGGTACTCATCTAATCTTAAGAAGATTGTATCGATAAAAGATTTGAGATTAGTAGGCAAAAAGTCTCATGATTGTCATGTCTTGATGCAACAATTACTCCCAGTAGCTGTTCGAGGAATCCTTCAAGTTGATTTGAGACACATTATAACCTGACTTTGCTTCTTCTTCAATGCTATATGTGGCAAAGTCTTTGAGACTTAAAAGTTGGATGAATTAGAGCACGAGGGTTATGTTATTTTGTGCCAACTTGAAAAATTGTTTCTTTCAGGCTTTTTTGACATCATGGTACACCTCATCGTTCATCTAGTATGAGAGATAAAATTGTGTTGCCCTATATACTTACAATGGATGTACCCATTTCAAAGATACATGAAAATCCTTAAAGGGTACATGAAGAATCCAAATCGGCCGAGGCATCCATTGTTGAAAAATATGTTTATGAAGAAGCTATAGATTTTTGTCAACACTACCTGTCTAAAGTACGACTTACCAGTCTCGCTAAACCCCGTACTATAACATCCTTACTTTTATACGTCTTAGAGACCATTCAGTAGCATTTGGAACCATTTACAATACCTTGGAAGTCCATTAACCAAATCTGGAATTTTACCCTTTCTCGGGTTACTATTCATATGATATTCTTGATTACGCAACAAAATTTAAAAAATATAATTAATTCTAGAAAAATCAAAATAAAGTAATTCAAAAAGCTACGTGAAGATAACATCTTGAAATTTAAGGGAAAAATAATTTCCAGACCAAATTATTAGCCAATTCATACAGTTTATTCGTTAAATTTTACTATTTATTTGGTCAAAAACTCTAGAAACAGATTCTGGTCCCTTACTTTGAAAATTCATTTCTCTTGCTATACACATCCAAATGAAACATTCTACCTCTGGATGTTTGGTATATGCTCATAAAATTTTGTAAAATAATTCATTTTTTGCTAGGTCAAACTGAAGCCACAACAAAACTGCTCTAGGACCTATGTTTTACCATTTTAGTTTCTTTTCTTTCACTTTCAATAATTATCCAAACATGTATAAGCCATCAAATAAGCCTCTCAATATTCATATACATCATGTACATATGCCATAATTATTACAAATAGTTTCATCACATAAATAGACACTTTACATGGCATTTTCATACATGGATAATTCATAGCATAAACTGAGATCTCAATTACTTTCATTCCTTTCTTCCATTCTTTAGCTCTTCTCCATGTATACCTTTTCCATCATGCTTGACCTAAATTGGTTGGTTATTGGAGATTGAGATTCTAGGGAATCTCAGTAGTAAATATTACCACTTAAATATGCAAGACGGATGCTAATGCATGATATGTAATTTCATTAAACTTTCTTTGATTAGTGACATGCCATCATGCTATATACTTTTACATAAAATGCATGGCCATGATGTTATTCACAATACATTCAACATAATTTAGAATGTCACAACATCATTCAAATAACATATACATGTCAACACAAAAGTATACCACATCAAGCACATAAAAGAGGTAAGTTCACTACCTTGCATTTAAGCTTTTCTCTTGATCTTTTGCACTTGCTCCCTAGCTTTCCAACCATGAAGCCTTTATGTCAATCACTTCCCAACATCTTCTTGGATGTTTCAAGGTCCTAAACACATTCATATTTATCACATAATTCATTAGGACTCATAAACTCCAATCAAGTTCAAGACTAACCTTGTTACACTCTTTATTATCATAACTTTCTCTAATCTTCACTAATCCACTTGGCTCTTGAACCAACTGATGTCTTGACTTTACCTTACACAATTTCACCTTTTAAATCCATTTATGAGCTTAGAATCATGAAATTCCAGAACCTTCATATAACATCCTCCTTTTCTTACATCTTAGGGACCATTCAGTAGCATTTAGAACCACTTCTAGGGCCATTGAAGTCAAATCATACAATCTAGAATTTTACTCCCAGCGAGTACTGTTCACTGTGTAAATTCCATCTGAGTGATCTGACTTCAAAAAATTATAACTAATTCTATAAAAATCGGAATGGAGTGGTTCAAAAAGCTAAATGAAGCTAGATTGATTCTATTTCAGGGAAAAATGACTCATTGACCACGCCTTGACCAGGTCAACGTTGGTCAATATTCTGAAATCACTGTTCATCCAGCGTCCTATCCCTGATTCCAGCATCCCTGGTCTCAACTTTGATAAATCATATCTTTATGTGTAGAGATCCAAATAAGATGTTCTATATATCAAATCGAAGCTTGGCATGTCTAATATTTACTGGAAAAATATCATACATTTATTCCATCATTTACTATTTATAATTACAGCTCAAATGTTACTGCCTTACCACGAGTTACTGTTCATAGTGACAATTTCCAGCAATTATACATGAATCACATATCAATCATACTAAGCAATCAATATCTCTTCATGCATCTTTATCTAGTCCATCTTGAGAAGATATGCTGTAATTGGATTGATATGGAAGGGGTGACATTTCTGGGGAAATCTCAGTAGCAAATTGCACTAAACAATGCATGCATTAATGTGAATACTTGTGCTTACTTGTGAAAGTGTTAACATTGCATAATGTGCATGCTTCCATGTTACATATGAAATACAATTGACAAAAGTAATCATAGGAATAGAGCTTCATACATAAGCACATATGTAACACAATTCAACAAAGCCATAGCACAGCAAGCATAACATTCAATGCATACAAGTTTAGGATAAGTTCACTACCTGATATGTAGCTTTTCTTCTAGCTCTTAGCCTTTGCTCTAAGGTTCATTCTTTCCATAGGTCAGAGCCTATACATAGCATAATAATATCTTCATTATTACTCTATCAGTATAGCTCTATCTTACTCATACTTAACTAGGGGTGAAATCCTTATTCCGACATTCCCCTGGCTTTCTCTCTACTTTTAGCTACCTTTATTAATAGAGATATTTCTCTATTCTAACCACTAAGAGAAATCCTCTACTTTATTATAGCAGGGACTAGATAACTTTCTTACCTTATTCCTAAGCTTTGCCTAGTCCCTCGGCTCCTCAGACTAGTCCTGGCACCACCAGAACTCCTTCCTTTCTTTCCTTTCTTTCTTTCCTTCTCTCTTTCTCCCTTTCTCTCTTCCTTTTCCTTGCTAGGCCGTGGTGTGACTTAAAATGGGAGGGGAGTGGCCTATTTATAGGTGAGAGGAGGTGGAATGAATGGTCTAGATTGATTCGCGATGAATGGCTCAGATTGCTTGCTTCCTCAAGAAGCTTTGCCTGCATCATCACAATCACATCACCCTCCCTGATGACTCACCACTCATGACATCATCTAGGACACCTCAAGGGATACCTCAAGGGTATATGTGGCAAAATGTGGGGCGCTTGGGATACCTCACCAGCTGACTCAGCCTTTCCAGAGAGTTCCAGAGTCTTTTCCCTGAATGGACGGACGAGATCGTGCCACGTGTCCTCTTGCTTTTTCTCCTTTTTCTATAATCATGCCACGTGTCCTTTGCTTTTCTTCTTTTATTGTAATCATGCCATGTGGCACATTGTGGGCCCCATTTATGTCCTCTCATGATTCCAGATCACTTTACCCAGTTCTATCTTGGACCGGGTCGCTTTACTTTATTGAAAAAGTACTAAAACATTATTTTAATGACTCTTGGGCCCACTTTACTCTTGGGCTGCGTTTTTGGGCCTTTAAATATCATCTTGGGTTTCTAACCAAGCCCAAGCATTCTGGTGGCTCGGTTCCCAAAAAATATCCTTAGTAAATTACCAAAATGCCCTTACTACCCTTTAGTATTTCTAGGCGCACTATTGTCTTTTCATACCTTACCAGAGTATCTCTTGACCCTGGTTAACTATCCAGATACCCTTTCTTAATTGTCTAACCTTAGTTAAATAATCATAACGCCCTTTGTCTGACTTTGACTTAATGACATAACACAGTGGCATACCTTCAGTGGCATTTTTATAATTCTACATTTTTCTCGGTCTTTATTAGCCCTGGCCCATATACTTATCTGAAAATATCATTGGGCCTATAAGGTGCCATTTTGGACCCTCTGTATGATCCCTTATCTTCATGGGCTCAATTCCCGAGAAATTCCCCCAAAACCTATTTATCGGGTCTTTTAATCGACTATAAATTCTGTAGTAAATTCTACAGAACTTCTTTCTGAGCTCTGTCAGTTTCAGAAATTCTTATATTAATTATAGGAATTTACTTCCATATTTCATCAATTCTGAGGTCTAGAGAATACTATATTAATTTTCCTTCTTTTAGGAAATTAATATAAATCTTTCGGGACCTCATATCAAAACTCTGTGTTGCATCAAACTAATCATCATAATTTTCTCTATTTACTGAGACCTCTACTCAATAGGGTCTGGTAGCATCCCTTTTTCAGGCTATATACTGGGCTTCAAGGCCTAAAAATTGGGATATGACATTTCTCTTCCCCTTACAATAAATTTCATCCTCGAAATTTCAAGGTTAAATCTCTATTCATCCTTCGATAAAGAGTTCCTCTGAGGAGAATGTCCCTTTCTTTCATACTAAACTTTCTCATATACTCCTATATTCTGGAGTTTTTATTGACTACTCATCATGATTCTTAGTGCAGTCACTTATTACTCATCTAAGTATTCAGTGGAATTTTCTAAATATTCGCAAAACTTTATTTCTCATTTTCATGTCATCATACGTTTTTATCATCTTTACTAACTCATCATAATATAGAGAGGACTTATATCATTATTCTTTCTTTTGTTGCTCTACTGCTAAATAGGAGCACATAATAGCATATAGGAGTACATACTCTAACATGCATAATGCCCGGACAGCATGCTGTAGGACTACATACTTGCTCATGAATGTAAAGCTCTAACATCGGAGCTCAAGCATTCCTTCTCTTAATATGCACAGCTCTAACACTCAGAGCTTACACAGCTCTAACACTCAGAGCTTGCACTGCTCTAACATTTAGAGCTTTAAACATCACATAATATAACGTAACATAAGGCCTGACATTCTATGCAAGGAGTGGAAGCTCTCAAAGCTTTCATTTGCTCTTTCACATGTAGTTTAACCTTCAAACATCTTATCCCTTTCAAAAAGGGAGCCTCTCAATCCGTTCATAGGGCTAACTATAAAGCCACCTCATATTGTACTTCTCATTACATACTTTTCATATCTTTCATAACATATCTCATCACATATCTTTTATGCCATATCACGTCATATTTGCCCAAATCTGGCTATATCATAGTTCATCTTTCACATCCATTTCATTTGGACTTGACATAAGGGTTCTATTCTTATTATGTTCATAACCCTTTCTAACTTTTCATAGCTCTTTCTATCATCTTACATAACTCTGTGTACATATCTGCCAACCTCTTGTGGCATTCATATCACTTCCTAAGGGGTCACCCATCATTGGGATACTCTTGCCTGAGCACGCTTAACTGAAATGTGCCGATATAAATTTGAAGCACAGATGCTCACAGGCTCCAACCCTAGTACTCCACTATCTTAGACCCATCTTATGCTATCTCTCTTAGGTCTATCTGGCCTTCTAATCTCTTTATCCTCATCTGGAGGATCTATCTGTCTTTTATTCTCTATAATCTTATCGTAAGGATCTCTTTATTCTCATTTGACCCTTTCTCATATCTTATGAGATTTACTCATAACACCTTAGTACTCAGGATTAATAACTTTAACTTTGATCACTTAGTTCCTGTACGTATAAGGAGATTTTGAGTTTAGTCCTTAATAGTAATAAGGCTATCTAACATCATGGGTACTCTCTCTGTTAGGAGCTAACCAACTTATGAAGCTTTTTCACCTTAACTTTTCCTTGGTATTCGTCCTTCCAAAGACATACTGTACTTATGGCTCAATACTTTCTCTCTCTAGGCTAGGTCTACTGCGACCCTCGGGATCTACTACGATCAACCGTAAGCCTTTTCAGGATCTAACTACGACCCTAGAATTCTATTCTCTGGGAGCCATACAAGGATCTAACTGCAATCCTCCAGAATCTACTGTGATTCCGTTGTACTGTATTCTTACCTCTAGAAGACTTAAACTAACAGACAAAGTTACAAGGTTAATCACTTCCACATAGTTGTTAACTCACCAGATAATTCCCCTAAAATGATCACATAAGCCAATATTATCTATCAGGACTTTACTCATTTCCTTTATCACTCAGGAACTGTCATATCCTAAATTTTCCATATCTGTATAGTACTGCTAGTGGAAAGAGGCTTAGAACGGATTATGACAAAGATCAGATGAAATAATAAAGGTTAGATAAATCTTAAAGAAAGAGAAGGACCTAAACACAAATTGAAAAAGGTTAAAGGCTAAAAGTTAAAGTAGAAATAAATGTTGGGCCAAAAGTGGTAATTTTCAAAAGTTTAGGGACTAAATGTAATTAAACAAAAAGTCAAGGACATAAATGTAATTATGGAAAAGTTCAGCCAGAAAAGGCTTAGAACTGCCTGTAAGTATTTCAGTCATATATTCCATCAGTAAATAGAGGAAGTCATGCTGGGTAATCTGGCATTATACAGAAATTTTATTAGGGCTCCAGACAGCAGAAAATTATCTGATAGTCTAAAAGTTATCTGAATTTTTATCAGATTCTATAGACATCATATATAAGTGGGGGAATTACAGGAAAGTGTACCCTACAGTGTTAGATGTTATGGATCTGACATAACCCTAGAAGAAGTTATGTATAAAAAGTTATTAACATATTAGTGAATTTTGAATGGAGTTTGATAACACCCGTGATCCGATAATGAAACTTATCGGTATGTGAGCCTAGATGAAATGAGACTAGATGAACTCACATATAGGCCCATGATAACGCCAAGAAGGGACCAAAACATAGGGTACCAGTCCATCAGTAGAAGGGGCTAGTGTCCAGAAAAAGTGCAAAATTATGAAAATGCCCCTGGATGCCCAGATTGTACCAGAGATGGATGAAGGGCATTTTTGTCACCTAGGACAAGTTAAAAATGTGGAACATGGTATAAATATGATTAGTAGATCCCAGATACACCCTGAGGCAGTATAAAGAGGGGTAAAATGATGATTATGCCCTTAGGATTAATATAGTGTAAGAAAGGACACCAAGGGTATTTTGGTCATTTTCCAAGGAATGGATGGTAGATAAATACTCAGTATAATTGTGTCAAGGGTATGAGAAGCCTAGACATTGATTTCCAGGATAGAATACATACCCTGGTATATTATAGAAAAATTCAAAATAGAAAACAGTTCGGTTGTTGTGAAACTGCTCTGATCGGTACCGGATTGGACTGAAATTTTTCCAGAAGCTTCTTGGCATGGTGAGCACGCCACATAACCCCTTGAGGTGTCCCTTGAGCTGTCCTAGATGATGTCATAATTATTCTTTTATGAAAAAGTAAAATCCAAGATTAAATGTGAGCCTTTAGATCAAATAGTAACGAAATCAATCTTGGGCATTGATTTTTCTTGGATTTTGGCTATAAATACCCCCTCATTCTGGATCAAAACCGTGTCTCCATGGAACCTTGGGGAAACTTTTGCAAAATAAAAACTCAAGCCAAGACAAAGAAGATTCAAGGTTCCAAAGTTCAAGCAAGCTAGAGATTAAAGGTAAGCAATCTCTCCTAGCTTATTTTCCTTTGATTTGGGAGCCTGAACTTAGGGTTTTAATGGGAGAAAAGTTGATTTTTCTCTAAGGGGTGGTGCTGCCCAAAGACCTTAAAGGAAAGGGGAAAGAAGAAATTAAAGTTAAAACCATATGATTGAAGGTTAAACAAGCTAGTTAAGTGGTTGGTTGTTGAATCAAATTGATATTCTTGACTTTGCCATGGTGTGCCCTGTTTGGTATGTACTGTTCATGAGGGAAGGAAATTGAATTTCAATGATTTAATGCTTCCATTGAGTTTATATGATGATTTTGTGTAGGATTGGAAAGGTTTTGAACCTTGGAAACATTAAAATCTCAAGGTTATAGTCTTTGAGATTCCTTACGGTTACTGTTCACTCTCATGAATAGTGATTAGAATTTAATGATTTTGATGGTTCCAATGGTTTTAAAATGAAAATTTTTGTGGGCTAAAGTGGAGAAACAAGTATGGGAAGCATTAAAATCAAAATGAGAATTTTTGAAATAATTGTATGCTTATGTTCAGTTATGTACAGCAGGCCATGAAGGAGCTGGAATTTCATGATTCTAAGCTCATAAATGGATTCAAAAGATGAAATTGTGTAGGGTAAAGTCAAGACATCAATTGGTTCAAGAGCCAAGTGGATTAGTGAAAATTAGAGAAAGTTATGATAATAAAGAGTGTAACAAAGTTAGTCTTGAACATGGTTGGAGTTCATGAATCCTAATGAGTTATGTGATGAATATGAATGTGTTTAGGACCATGAAACATCCAAGAAGATGTTGGAAAGTGATGGACATAAAGGCTTCATGGTTGGAAAGCTAGGGAGCAAGGGCTAAAGGTCAAGAGAAAAGTTTAAGTGCAAGGTAGTGAACTTACCTCTTTATGTGCTTGATGTGGTATGCTTATGTGTTGACATGTATATGATATTTGAATGATGTTGTGACATGATAAATGATGTTGAATGTATTGTGAATAACATGTTTCCATGGCCATGCACTTTATGTAAAAGTATATAGCATGATGGCATGTCACTAATCAAAGAAAGTTAATGAAATTACATATCATGCATTAGCATCCATCTTGCATATTTAAGTGATAATGTTTGCTACTGAGATTCCCTAGAATCTTACATGATGGATAATGTATGCATGGAGAAGAGCTAAAGCATGGAAGAAGAAAAGTGAAGTATTTAAGATGTTAGCATATGCTATGCACTTTCCATGTATGTCAAAGCCATGTAAAGTATCTATTTATGTGATGAGATTGTATGAAACAATTATTGTATAACCCCATGATGTATATAAATTCAGAAAAAGCAAAAGAGATGATTTATGTATGCTGGAACAATTATGGAAAGTGAAAGAAAGGAAACTGAAATGGTAAAAAACTAGGTCTTGAAGCAGTTTTGTTGTGGCTTCAGTCTGACCTAGTAAATGAAGGAATTATTTCAAGAAATTTTATGAGCATGTAGTAAACATCCATAGGTTTAAGTGCATACGTAGAACGTTTCATTTGTATGTGTATATCAAGAGAAATAAATTTCCAAAATAAGGGACCAGAAACTATTTTCAGAGTTTTTGACCAAATGAACAGTAAACTTTAACGAATAAATTGTATCAATTGGCTAATCATTTGGTCTAGAAATTATTTTTCCTTTAAATTTCAAGATGTTACTTCATGAAGCTTTTTAACCCACTTCATTTCGAGATTTCTAGAATTAATTATGATTGTTCGAAGTTCGTTGCGTAATCTGGAATACCATATGAACAGTAACCCAAAAACGAGTAAAATTCTAGATTTGGCTAATAGACTTCCAAGGTCTTGTAAGTGTTTCTAAATGCTACTGAATGGTCCCTAAGACGTATAAAAGAAAGGATGTTACAAGAACTTCTCATACCATTCTCATCTTTCATAGCTTTACTATATCCTTTACTGCAGAGAGCTACACATGCTCTACTATGCACATATCTATTATCATTTATTCGTCTTATCAGAGAGACCTTATCTATTATCATTTATTCATCTTATTAGAGGGACCTTACTCTATCTGAGTTATATTGTCCCATCTCTTGGCTTTATTCTAAAAGCAATCCTTTTCTATCGCAAGAGCAATCTAGCTCTATTGCAACAATACTAACTTATGTCTTTACTTCTCTTTCTTTAGAGCTGCACCATCTTTCATACATACTTCTTTTTTTTCATTTCACTTTCATCACTCATATTCCTTACCCTTGAAGGGATATATCCTGAGTATCGTAATCATGTATCTGTAGATTCATTATTAATCATCATCTTAATCTCATTGCCTATCATTGTCTGATCATATTGTCCAGATCCCAAACATTCATTTAGGAATTGGAAATAACTATTTATCTGACTTAGGCTACCACATTACCCTCTTACTAGGGTATAGACTACACTCTTCATTACCCTTTCTTACATAGGGAACAGGAGAGTCACTTTATCTTTAAAACTGTGGCTACCTTTCTCTTTATTAGTCTTAGTCTACTCTGGACTAGACTGTGGTTCCTCTATCTTGGGGATATCAGTGGCCCATCTCGTCTCTAACTTTAGGTCATGTGCTAGGATTATTCCTAGGTAAGCCTCATTCTTTTGTTCAGGAAACACTAGCTGAACAAATTCTTTCGTAATGGAGATCTACTCACATAAAGGATCTATTTCTGAACATCTTCTAACCTTTTATATCTCCTTACATTATACTATCTAGCTTGATCGTGCTTTGTACCAATCATCTAGTTGATTAACTTCAACGAGGTTGGTACCTCCATCATCATTGTCATTGTAACGTCTGACAGTTTCCCTTGACTTGGTACTAGTCAGCTTCTATCTCTATCCATAGAGGAAACTACTCCTCAGACATTATCCTGCTTAGTCCAGCCATATCGTGCTAAGAAACACGAGACCTCGGCGGTAACGGCTGACTAAGACTAGCCACTTCCTTGAAGTTTACCCCGTACTGCTGTAAGTTATGGCGTACTATTCTATCTATCTGGGTGTCACTATCTCTTGTTCAAATTATTCTCTAGGTAGTGACCACTATCCCCATATCTCATACTAGGGAGGAAACCTCTGTAGTTCACATCTCTAACTTATTTTAAGGGGTTAGTCTATCTACTCCAGAGCATCACTGAGCCAGAACCTTCTGTTCTATACTAGAATCTTATGGTCTAATACCAAATTATAACATCCTCCTTTTCTTACATCTTAGGGACCATTCAGTAGTATTTAGAACCACTTCTAGGGCCATTGAAGTCAAATCATACAATCTGGAATTTTACTCCCAGCGAGTACTGTTCACTTTGTAAATTCCAGCGGAGTGACCTGATTTCAAAAAATCATTACTAATTCTATAAAAATTGGAATGGAGTGGTTCAAAAAGATACACAAAGCTAGCTTGATTCTCTTTTAGTGAAAAATGACTCATTGACCACTCCTTGACCAGGTCAACGTTGGTCAATGTTCCGAAATCACTGTTCATCCAGCGTCCTGTCCCTAATTCCAGCATCTCTGGTCCCAGCTTTGATAAATCATATCTTTATGTGTAGACATCCAAATAAGAAGTTCTATATATAAAATCGAAGCTTGGCATGTCTAATATTTACTGGAAAAATATCATACATTTATTCCATTATTTACTATTTATAATTATAGCTCAAATGTCACTGCCTCACCATAAGTTACTGTTCACAGTGACAATTTCCAGCAATTATACATGAATCACATATCAATCATACTAAGCAATTAACATCTCTTCATGCATATTTATATCCTCCATCTTGAGAAGACCTGCTGTAATTGGATTGATATGGAAGGGGTGAGATTTCTGGGGAAATCTCAGTAGCAAACAATACTAAACAATGCATGCATTAATGTGAATACTTGTGCTTGCTTTTGAAAGTGTTAACATTGCATAATGTGCATGCTTCCATGTTACATATGAAATACAATTGGCAAAAGTAATCATAGGAACAGAGCTTCATACATAAGCACATATGTAACACAATTCAACAAAGCCATAGCACAGTAAGCATAACATTCAATGCATACAAGTTTAGGATAAGTTCACTACCTGACATGTAGCTTTTCTTCTAGCTCTTAGCCTTTGCTCTAAGGTTCATTCTTTCCATAGGTCAGAGCCTATACATAGCATAATAATATCTTCATTATTACTCTATCAGTATAGCTCTATTTTACTCATACTTAACTAGGGGTGATATCCTTATTCTGACATTCCCCTAGCTTTCTCTATACTTTTAGCTACCTTTATTAATAGAGATATTTCTCTATTCTAACCACTAAGAGCAATCCTTTAATTTATTAGAACAGGGACTAGATAACTTTCTTACATCATTCCTAAGCTTTGCCCAGTCTCTCGGCTCCTCAGACTGCTCCTGGCTCCACCAGAACTCCTTCCTTTCTTTCCTTTATTTCTATCCTTCTCTCTTTCTCTCTTCTTTCTCTTCCTTTTACTTGCTAGGCCGTGGTATGCCTTGAAATGGGAGGGGAGTGGCCTATTTATAGGTGAGAGGAGTTAGAATGAATGGTCCAGATTGATTCGTGATGAATTGCTCAGATTGCTTGCTTCCTCAAGAAGCTTTGCCTGCATCATCACAATGACATCACCCTCCCTGATGACTCACCACTCATGACATCATCTATGAAACCTCAAGAGACACCTCAAGGGTATATGTGGTGAAATGTGGGGCCCTTGGGATTCCTCACCAGCTGACTCAGTCTTTCCAGAGAGTTCAGAGTCTTTTCCCTAAATGAACGGATGAGATCGTGCCACGTGTCCTCTTGCTTTGTCTCCTTTTTCTATAATCATGCCATGTGTCCTTTGCTTTTCTTCTTTTATTTTAATCATGCCATGTGGCACATTGTGGGCCCCATTTATGTCCTCTCATGATTCCAGATCACTTTACCCAGTTCTATCTTCGACCGGGTCACTTTACTTTATTGAAAAAGTACTAAAACATTATTTTAATAACTCTTAGGCCCACTTTACTCTTGGGCTACGTTTTTGGGCCTTTAAATATCCTCTTGGGTTTCTAACCAAGCCCAAGCACTCCGGTGGCTCGGTTCCCAAGAAATATCCTTAGTAAATTACCAAAATGCCCTTTTTACCTCTTTAGTACTTCTAGGGGCACTATTGTCTTTTCATACCTTACCAGAGTATCTCTTGACCCTGGTCAACTATCCAAATACCCTTTCTTAATTGTCTAACCTTAGTTAAATAATCATAACACCCTTTGTCTGACTCTGACTTAATGACACAATAAAGTGGCATACTTTCAGTGGCATTTTCGTAATTATTCATTTTTCTTGGTCTTTATTAGCCCTGGCCCATATATTTATCTAAAAATATCATTGGGCCTATAAGGTGCCATTCTAGACCCTCTGTATGATCCCCTATCTTCATGGGCTTAATTCCCGAGAAATTTCCCCGAAACCTATTTATTGGGTCTTTTAGTCCACTATAAATTCTGTAGTAAATTCTACATAACTCCTTTTTGAGCTCTGTCAGTTTCAGAAATTCTTGTATTAATTATAGGAATTTACTTCCACATTCAATCTAATTCTGAGGTCTAGAGAATACTATATTAATTTTCCTTCTCTTAGGAAATTAATATAAATCTTTCGGGACCTCATATCAAAACTCTGTGTTGCATCAAACTAATCATCATAATTTTCTATATTTACTAAGACCTATGCTCAATAGGGTATGGTGCATCCCTTTTTGAGGCTATATACTGGGCTTCAAGGCCTAAAAATTGGGATATGGCACTTCATGGCCTGCTGTACAGAACTGACATATGCATACAATTCTTTCAAAAATTCTCATTTTGATTCTAATGCTTCCCATACTTGTTTCTCCACTTTACCCCACACAACTTTTCATTTTAAAACCATTGTAAGCATTAAAATCATGAAATTCCAATCACTGGTCATGTGAGTGAATAGTAACTGTGAAGAATTTCAAAACTACAATCTCGGGATTTTAATGTTTCCAAGGTTCCAAACCTTTCCAATCCTACACAAAATCATCATATAAATTCAATGGAAGCATCAAAATTATTGAAATTCCATTTCCTTCCATCATGAACAGTACAGACCGAACAGATTCACCCTTGGCAAAGTCAATAATATCAACTTGATTCAACAACCAATCACTTAACTAGCTTATTTAAGGTTTAATCATATGTCTCTAACTTTAATTTCATCCTTCCTCTTTCATTTAAGGTCTTTTGGAAGCACCTTCCCTTAGAGAAAAAACTTTTCCCCATGAAAACCCTAAGTTCAAGCTCCCAAATCAAAGGAAAATAAGCTAGGAGAGATTGCTTACCTTTAATCTCTAGCTTACTTGAACTTTGGAACCTTGAATCTTCTTTGTCTTGGCTTGAGTTTCCATTTTTCAAGAGTTTTCCCAAGGGTCCATGAGCTTACAGGTTGGCTGCAGAATTGAGGGGGTATTTATAGAAAATTTTATGGAAAATCAATGGCCAAGATTGCTTTGTGCACTATTTAATCTAAAGGCCCACATTTAATCTTGGATTTAAATTTTTCCAAAAGGCTACTTGTGACATCATCCATGGAATCACAAGGGACACCTCAAAGGGGCATGTGGCAAAATTATCATGTAAGGAAGCTTCTAGAAAAATTACAGTCCAATCCGGTATCGATCAGAGCAGTTTCACAACAATCGGACTGTTTTCTGTCCCTGATTTTTATAATATTCCAGGATATGTATTTTGTCATAGAAATCAATATCTAGGTTCCTTATACCATTGATATTGTTCAACTGAGAATTTATCTGCCATCCATCCCTTGGAAAATGACCAAAATACCCTTGGTGTCCTTTATTGCACTATATTAACCCTAAGGGCATAATTGTTATTTCACACCTCTCTTTATTGCCTCAGGGTGTATACTATCATATCCTGATTTTTTTCTATCTGTATAATACTGATAGAGGAAAGAGGTTTGGAGAGGATTATGATGATGATCAGAAGGAAATAATTAAGGTTAAATGAGTCTTGAAGAAAGAAAGGGACCTAAACAAAAATTAGAAAAGTCTAAAGGCCAAAAGTTAAAGTAGAAACAAAAGTTAGGCCAAAAGTGGTAATTTTCAAAAGTTTAGGGACCTAAATATAAATAAACAAAAAGTCAGGGACCTAAATGTAATTTTGAGAAAGTTGAACTGAAAAAAGCTCAAAAATGCTTAGAATCATATTAGACTCAAATTTTACCAGTAGATAGATAAAGTTATTCCGGTCAGTTTAAGGAGTCACAGAATTTCAATTTGAGGTCCCGATTAATTGATATAAATTCCTGAAGTCAGAATAAATTATTGCAGTATTTTTTAGATCTCAGAATCAGATTAAACTTTATACGAAATTCTTATATTTAATATAAGAATTTATAAAATTGATAGATTCAGAAAAGGAATCCTGTAGAAGCCATACGAGATTTTACGGTAAAATAGAATACTCGATAAATAGGATCGGGAAAGGTGTCTTGTGATTTATGCCATAAAGGGTATAAAGGCAATAAGCCTAAACCAAGGCCTAAATGGCACCATAGTAGGCCCAATGTGATAACTGGACAGTTAAGTGGGCCAGAGTGCAGAGTAGTCCAGGAAAAGTGCGAAATTACAAAAATACCCTGGATGCCCAAACTGTACCAGTGATGGATGGAAGTCATTTTGGTCATTCTGGATAGGTTAAAAACATGGAACATAGTATAAATATGATTAGTTAGAGCCAATATATGCCCTGAGGCACTGTAAAGAGGTGTGAAATGACAATTATGCCCTTAGGGTTGGTATAGTGCAAGAAAGGACACCAAGGGTATTTTGGTCATTTTCCAAGGGATAGAGGTAGATAAATATTCATTATATCATTTTCACTGGTATGAGGAGCCTAGACATTGATTTCTATGATAGAATACATATCCTGGTAGATTATAAAAAATTAGGAACAGAAAACAGTCCGGTTGCTGTGAAACTGCTCCGATCTGTACCAGATTGGACTGAATTTTTTCTAGAAGGTTCCCCCCATTAGAATTTTTCCACCTAACCCCTTGAGCTGTCCCACATGATGTCAAAATTATTATTTTTGGAAAAAGTTAAATCCAAGATTAAATATGGGCATATAGATCAAATAGTAACCAAATCAATCTTGGCCATTGATTTCCACCAAGATTTTTCTATAAATACCCCCTCCATTTCTCCAGCAAACTATAAGTTCGTGGACCCTTGGGGAAACTCTTGCAAAATGGAAACTCAAGCCAAGACAAAGAAGATTCAAGGTTCCAAAGTTCAAGCAAGCTAGAGATTAAAGGTAAGCAATCTCTCCTAACTTATTTTCCTTTAATTTAGGAGCTTGAACTTAGGATTTTTATGGGGAAAAGTTGAGTTTTAACTAAGGGGTGGTGCTGCCCAAAAACCTTAGATGAAAGGGGAAATAAGAAATTAAAGTTAGAAACATATGATTGAAGCTTAAACATGCTAGTTAAGTGATTGGTTGTTGAATCAAGTTGATATTCTTGACTTTGCCAAGAGTGAGTCTGTTCAGTCTACACTGTTCATGAGGGAAGGAAATATAATTTCAATGATTTAATGCTTCCATTGAGTTTATATGATGATATTGTGTAGGATTGGAAAGGTTTTGAACCTTTGAAACATTAAAATCTTAAGGTTACTTGTAGTCTTTGAGATTCCTTACAGTTACTGTTCACTCACATGAACAGTGATTGGAATTTCATGATTTTGATGGTTCCAATGGTTTTAAAATGAAAAGTTGTGTTGGGTAAAGTGGAGAAACAAGTATGGGAAGCATTAGAATCAAAATGAGATTTTTTGAAAGAATTGTTTGGTTATGTTCAGTTCTGTACAGCAGGCCATGAAGGAGCTGGAATTTCATGATTCTAAGCTCATAAAAGGATTCATAAGATGAAATTGTATAAGGTAAAGTCAAGACATCAATTGGTTCAAGAGCCAAGTGGATTAGTGAAAATTAGAGAAAGTTATGACAATAAAGAGGGTAACAAAGTTAGTCTTGAACATGGTTGGAGTTCATGAGTCCTAATGAGTTATGTGATGAATATGCATGTGTTTAGGACCATGAAACATCCAAGAAGATGTTGGGAAGTTATGGACATAAAGGCTTCATGGTTGGAAAGCTAGGGAGTAAATGCTAAAGATCAAGAGGAAAGCTTAAGTGCAAGGTAGTGAACTTACTCTTTATGTGCTTGATGTGGTATGCTTATGTGTTGACATGTATATGTTATGATGTTGTGACATGATCGATGATGTTGAATGCATTGTGAATAACATGTTTCCATGGCCATGCACTATTATGTAAGAGTATATAGCATGATGGCATGTCACTAATCAAAGAAAGTTTAATGAAATTACATATCATGCATTAGCATCCATCTTGCATATTTAAGTGGTAATGTTTGCTACTAAGACTCCCTAGAATCTTACCCTCCCATAATCAACCATAATAGGTTATTCAAGATGGAAGAACCATGTTTGGGACAAGAGCTAAGGAATGGAAGAGGAAGAGTAGACAAGTGATGGCATGTATGCATATTACCCTTGTATGTAATATTGTGTAATATGCCATTAGATGTAAAGTAAATGTATAAAAGAATTATGGCATAACCCCATGATGTATATGAAGGTATGAAAGGCAAAAGAAATGGTTTATGTATGCTAAATTAATTGGATAATTATTTGGTCTCTAAATTATTTTTCTATTAAATTTTAAGATGTTATCTTCTGGTACCTTTTTAAACCACTTCATTCAATTTTTCTAGAATTAATTATGATTTTTCAAATTTCGTTGTGTAATCTGGAATACCATATGAACAGTACCCAAGAAAGAGTAAAATTCCAGATTTGGCTAATGGACTTCCAAGGTCTTGTAAGTGGTTCTGAATGCTATTGAATGGTCCCTAAGACCTATAAAACTAAGGATGTTACATATACTGACTCTAAATAATCATATTTATACTATCTTGGACGTTTTTGGCCTGTCCAGAATTACCAAAATACCCTCTATCTATCTCTGGTACAATCCAGGCATCCAGGGCATTTTTATAATTTCGCACTTTTTCTGGACTACTCTGGACCCTTCTACTGATAAACTAGCACCCTGGGTTTTAGGCCCTCCTTGGCGTCATCATGGGCATATATATGAGGTCATTTGATCTCATTCTATCTAAGCTTGCATACCGATAAATTCCATTATCGAATCACAGGTGTTATCAAACTCCCGTCAAAATTCACTAATATGTGAATAACTTTTTATACATAACTTCTTCTGGGGTTCTATCAGATCCAGGACATCTGACACTGTAGGGCACATTTTCTTGTAATTCTCCCACTTATATCTGAAGTCCACAAAATCTGATAAAATTTTAGATAACTTTTAGACTATTAGATAAATATCTACTACCTGGAGCCATAATAAAATTTCTATATCATGCTAGTTTATTTACTGATTGAATATGGGACTAAAATACTTCCGGGCGGTTCTAACCCTTTTCGGGCTAAACTTTCTATAATTACAATTTTGCCCTTAAACTTTTCTCTTAATTACATTTATATCTCTAACTTTTTGCATATTTACATTTAGGTCTCTAAACTTATGGAAATTATCACTTTTGGCACAACTTTTGTTTCTACTTTAACTTTTGGCCTTTAACCTTTTCTAATTTTTGTTTAGGTCCCTTTCTTCCTTCAAGATTCATTTAACCTCTATTATTTCTTCTGATCATTGTCATAATCCTTTCCAAACCTCTTTTCACTATCAATATTATACATATAGGGAAAAATTAGATATGACATGTGCCAAACAGGGGGATCAACGTAAAATGTTGGTGAAGAGTGTTGATCATGATGAATTGCAACAAATGCATTTGCGCATCTTGAATAACATTGATGAAGTTCAAAACTATATAGCTGATCATAAAGAGCTTATCCAGAAACAAAATAATAGAATGACAGATCAAATACTGATTAAAGAGCACAACAAGTATTTTGCATATTAGTTCAAATAGAAGGTTAAAAATGATGATTGTTTATCTAATTTAGTTAGATGGTTGGCATATGGTCCTAAATTTAATGTGATATATTGGAGTTCATTTGACATCAACGGGTATTCCTTTTATACTAAGTCCCTAGATGATAAAAGTAGAGTGAAGAATAATAGTGTATGTTTATGGCTGAAGCTATGCACTTCTCTAGTTCAAAAGACAAAAATCCTAAATTAGCAGACATCCCTTATTATGGCATCGTTGAGGAGATTTTGGAGTTAGACTACACCAAATTCACAGTTTCCGTGTTCAAATACAAGTGGGCTAATGTAAACAACAGTATTATGGTGGATCGGTTAGGATTTATAAAGGTTGATTTGAAAAGTATAAGTTTTGGGACTGAGCCTTTCATTATGGCAGACCAAGCAAAGCAAGTGTTCTATATCATTGATCTGGCAAATAAAAGATGGTCTATCACTCTCTAAAGAAAAAAGGGTTATTGACGATGATGATTCAATTTGTGAGACCCCTTCATTTTCAATAGGTTTACCAAAATTGAATGAAGAAGAAGTAGATTCTGATTGATTTTTATCTGATTGCATATATTATTTTGATGTAATAATAGCACAAGTATATTATTCTGATTGCATATATTATTTTATTGTAACTTACAATTGATGGGTTAATAAAGGATTGTTTAGAAAAAATAACTAATATTTAAACCGATTGTACACGTTATCCAGCGTAAAAAGTGATCTGAAATTTTTTTTGCACCAGTTGTACATGTTATCTGATGTAGAAATTATTTTGAATTTCAAAATATTAGTCGTTTCATATTCAAAGTATGAATTTTACACCAGATTTAAATGTTAACAGGTGTAAAAAGTCTTAAATGAAAATACTTTATTGAAGCCTGCCCCTTGGCGCGTCTCTTCCTTTCTCATTCTTAGGTTGTATGCAGTCTTAGTTTTTACTTCGTCTATCATTACACCAGTCATCATGCTCTATGGTTTTAGACTTGCTTCACTGTGGTTAGTCATTCTTCTCTATTCTCGCTCTCGTTGTGCTTTGCCGTCTACATGTTCTGGACACTTATTTTATCAGGTACGGGCTTCACCTTTTACGTGTTCGTTGAATCTAGGTTTTGTAGTTTTCTATGATAAATGCTTGCACTTCTTTTCATTGACAAATGCTTGCATTTCTTTCGCTGTGGTAAGTCATTCTTCTATGTTTACCATGTTTGTTTTTGTTATTGCATATATAGAAACATGGGGATAGTAGTAATTAGAATGGGGTTAGCGATACTCTAAGCGACTCTAAGCAAATGAGGGGCAGAAGTATGACATGATTGAAAGATATTTTGAAATATAGGATGGAAGGGAAATTACTACCGATTGAGTTTGACACACGTTGGAATCCAATTAGTGAACATAGGACAAAGTACATGAGTTATGTTATCCTTCTAGCAAAGTACATGAGTTATGTTAGCCTTCTAGCACGCAACAAGACTAATATCACCATACAAACTTGGGATGCTATTGATAATTGCGTGAAGAATCAAATTTAGGACTCTATCCAGGTATAACAACTGCCTATTGTATATTGTATGCAGACCAATACCAAAAAACACAACTATTTATTGATAACTCTACTTTCAATGGAAATTATTGTAGCACACTTATGATGTTCCCAACAATAAAGTCTTAAAGAAGAAGACGTCTTATTGCGCTGAGTGTTGGAGGGGTATTCAAGACACAACTAGCTTGTCAGTATGTGCATGGCTGGGACAAAGATGGTCAGCCTCATCCTTTTCCATGTAGCAAGTATCAATTCATTGACGAAGCTACTTGGGAAGAATTTGTTAGGCTTCAGACTACTACAGAAGCTATGGTGAGTCGATATGTTGTAAAAAATGAATCTTGCATTTTTCATGTTTCTTCCTTTTGTATGTATTGGGGATTAACTACTTTAAGTCTTGTAGGAAAAAAGAACAAAAGCCATTGAATACGCTCTCAATGATTGCCCCCATATAATGTCTCGAGGGGGTTACACGAAGGCTAAAAGAGACTTGTTGGGGGCTAAGAGGAAGAGGGTAGAAGATGATGTTGAGTCTGATCCTAGTGTTACCTCGGTCCCCTATCTCTAATACATCGTGAAGATAAGTGGTTGTACGCTCACCAAAAAAGGAGTATATCATTTACAAGCGATCACGCTCGCATGATTATTACAAAAATTGTAAGTACTACTTGTATTATTTTGTTTTAGTAGACTAATTATATTATTTCTTATATTTGCTATTTTTATGTTATAGGTTGATCTTAAATAACATGAAGCCCATGGCTCCTTCAAGTCAGATAGTAGGAATGACATCTTGACTATTACCACGGGCAAGTAAGAGCATAGGGTCGTGTTAGGGGAGTTGGTCGAGGTGTCAGTATAAGAGATTTTTTTGGAGCATCTCTACTGCATTCCCCATACTTCCTGAGGGCAAAGCTGAAAATCATTATTATCCAATGTGAGGGAAGATGCTAAGGTAGAGGCTAGGGCACAAACAGAAGCTTCAATTCAGGAACAATTACAAGAGGGGTTGGCAAAGATCAAGGAAGAAATGTTGTCCATGTTGACATTAAGGCAACAGGAGCCAAGTGTCACCCAAATGCTCTCACACATAGCCCGTCCTAGCACTAAAAGAAGCTGTTGTATGGCTAAAAAGGCGTCAGAGGATGTTGAATCTTGTGATCTATATGTGGAGTATCCTATCAAAAGGTTAGTGCCACATGGTTCCACCCATATATTAGGGGAAACTACCCACCACATCCAAATTCAGGACAACCAGTTAAGGGTGGCAATTGAAGATGTGATATTTAAAGATGCTCTTGTCCCAATTTCAACTGATGAGGTGAATACTGTGAGTCAGGTAAAAGGGACTTTCATATTATAGCCAAAGCATCTTGTTTCGGATCACATCGTGTCATCCCCAAGCGAACTTCCTATACCTTCGAATTTGAGTCTCATGCAACGTGTGATCCAATTGGTATATGACAAAATATTTCATGTGGATACGTTGCCTATGGATTCAGTTGTGGGTGACACAGGGCCTGCTGTCTTTGTTGACCATGCAAATTTGAAATCGGTTATCACTCCTAAGAATGAACTAACCTCTGGGTGTGTCCAAGTATTTTTAATGTAAGTCTAATTTAAATGTAAATATATATATAATAACAAAGTTCATGCAAGCTAAGTGTTTGCATTAACTAACTTCGTGTTTGTATTAACTGGAGGTACATGCAAGCTAAGTTGGTTTCCAAGGGCAAACAAGGTCAGTTCGAATTCCGATGCCCATTTCAGATTTATTCAAAAGGGACCTCCCAATCTTCAAGACTTGAGTACATTGCAAGGAGGCTTGGTGAAACCGATATTGATTGTTTTTTCGCACCATATATGCGGGAGTAATAATAATAATATTTCAGTTTTTTTCATACTAGGTTTGTATTTGCTTTATGCATATAATCATTATTGTTTAATTATTTTCTATAGCAACCATTAGCAATTGATCATACTATGTAAGCATACTTATAAAATTTTCTTCTTATGCTCCCTCCACTACAAGCCATTGATTGATGCCAAGAAGATTATGAACATGTGAGTTTTATTCCTTAAAGAACAATGGTCTTTGTAATAAAACAGTTACTAAGTTTATAACTTTGGTCATAGGGCTATGAGGACGTTTGCAATTGAAAGGGGTCTTAAGAAAGCCAACTCGGTAAGGGACCCTGAATGGATCACACCGAATGTAATAAAAGTGTTAAGTGTTATGCTCCATGCAGTTTTTTGCTGATGACACATAATTTTGTTCATGTTAATATAACAAAGTAAAAGGCAACCTAAAGAAAGCAACTTGTGCAGCTTTTATATGGTTAGACACATGATCAATGTTATCTTGTCAAATAGGATTGACCTAATTGAGGAGGTAAATTGTGTTTTTAATGATTTCATATATTTCTTGTCAATTTAATATATCTTAGTAATGCTTTAATTTCTTTTATTTTAATTTGATGTTCCAGATGTTTGATCAATCTGACCCATTTTCTGAACAAGATATTGAGGACCTGTGCAATATTTGGGCTGAGTTTTTTGTTCAAATCATTCCTTCTGAATAGTATTTGTCATTACCAGAATACATTTTTTATTTTTCTGTTCAAATGATTGTATTTTTTTATTGAATTTTATTAAATGAATAATGTAATGAGCAATTGAAGATATGTCTCTACCATCTTGAACTTTGCCTCTACTGCTGTCTCTTTCAGTCTGTATATTTGGGCAGTTTATTCATGAAGCTTTAAGGGATGGGGTTAATGAAACAGTATATACACCAGCAGGAGTAGAAACAGTATATGTAAATATGAGAACATATACACCGGTTCTCTTTATAGTGAGGTGTAGAAAATTCATTAATCTACACCGGGTGTAAACACAGCCTGTGTAAACACAACCAGTGTAAACAATTATAAACCATTCAAAAGGGATCTATTCAACCAGTATATACATTAGTAAATTCTACGCCGGATTTCGAAAGGGACCAGTCTAAATTCTACATTTTCTACACCGGGGAACTGTCTGATTTAAAAAGTGTATACTTTCTAAACGGTCCATTTCTACACCAGTCATTGTCTGATGTAGATCACCATTTTCAACCAATTTAGAAAGCATTTTTTGCAGTAGTGCTCTCCTCAATTGAACCAAACAAAGCCTTAATGAAAGGAATACTTACCTTTTTACTGATGGTTGGGGAAGTCTCTACTTTTTTAGCCTCATCTTTCTTGAGTAGTTCTTTATCTTTCAAACTTTCTGATTGCTTGGGCACATCAAGGATGTCTTTAGTAATGTCCTCCACACCTTGAATAGTGTGCTCATGGATGTTTTCAGTAGCATCTTCAATGACACCTTCAGTAATATTTGCCACATCATCATTTTCTAAGAAGCCCGCCTTTTTGCCACCTTTCTGTGTGATGGCATTTAAGGACTTAGGATTGAATATAGTGTTGGAGGGGATGGTCCCTCCATTCTTCGATTTTTTCTTGTAACACCTTAATTTCATACATCTTAGGGACCATTCGATAGCATTTAGAACTACTTACATGTCCATTAAAGTTCAATTACAAAATCTAGAATTTTACTCTTTACGAGTATTGTTCATATGGCAATTCTAGATTAAGTGATGAATTTTGAAAAATCATAACTAATCATAGAAAATTCAAAATGAAGTGGTTCAAAATGTTGTACAAAGATAACATATTAAAATTTAAGGGAAAAATAGTTACTTGGACCAATTGACCAGTTAACTAAGTCAACTCTGATGTCAATATTTACTATTCATTTGGTCAAATTTCTGGAAAACAGTTTATGGTCCCAAACTTTGAAAATTTTGTTCTTCTTGTATAGATGTCAGAATAAGGCATTCTTAGTGTCAAAACAAAGCTTGACAGGTTAACTAAATACTGATAAAATATCATGTATTTATTTGATCATTTACTATTTTTAATTACAGCAACTATTGTACTGCTTTTAAGTAAATGTTACATACATACATCACATAAGTCTTAACATATCATTAGGTACAATCAATCATGACATCTATCTTCTAACTCCTCTTCTTGCATCTTCATCTTTGAAGAACCTATTGGTTTTGGGGTGACAAGGAGGGGATGAGATTTCGGGGGAAATCTCAGTAATAAACAGAAATCATACAATGTATGCAACTATATGCTTGATGTTACTATGTGTGCACTTAATAATCATGCTTGCATAATGCTTTCATGTCCCTTAATTATAACATATGGCCATACCATAAAAAGAAACATAGCATTATTTAATCATACATGATTCACATCATCAAAGTAAGCAAACATCACATAAAACATCCAATCAAATAAGCATGTAAGTAGGTAAGTTCACTACCTCATACTCCTTACTTTCCTTATCCTTTTCCTTTACCTCTTGCTTCCTACTTCTTGATGTGTGACTGCCTTTTTTGAGCACATAAACCAAATCCTAACATTGCATTACCATTAACTCATTACAATCCAACTTCCTTAACATTGAACTTTATCTACTAAAGTAACTTTCTTTAATCTTTGTTAATTAGCTTGGTCTTTGAATCATTTGATGTCTTGACTTTACCCTACACAATTTGAATTTTTGAATCCATTCATGAAATAAGAATTCACAAATTCCAGCAGCTGCACACTATTCTGGACATAATTGCATAACTTCCCTTTTTCTTTCAAATATTCTCATTTTGATTCCAATGCTTCCAATACTTCTTTCTCTACTTTACTCCACACAATTTTTCATTTTAATACCATTGGAAGTATCAAAATCATGAAATCCCAATCATTGTTTATTTTTGTGAACAATAATAGAGAAGATTTCAAAAATTACAACTTTCAATCCCAATGCTTCCAAGGTTCCAAACTATCCAATTCTACATAAAATCATCTTTTAAAATCAATAGAAGCATTAGATCAATGAAATTCTATATTCTCCTATCCTAAAAAGCCTTAGACAAAAGGCCTCAAGAAAGAGCAAAGTCAAGAATATCAACTCATATCAAACTAGCTTATCTAAGTGCCTTCTACTTGATTCTATCTTGCTTTTCTTCTTTCTTCATTTCTATCCAGATTTGGACAGCAAGGTTACTAAGAGAATATCTCAATTTTCTACCATTAAAACTTAAGTTTTATCCTTCCAAAAGTCATACAAATAAACTATGAAGGATTACATACCTTATGTCTTAACTACCTTGGATCAAAGTGCCTTGAATCTCCCTTTGTCTTGGCTTGAGTTTCCATTTGGCCATAGTTTCTCCAAGGTTCAAGAGGCCACAATTTTGATGAGGAATGGGAGGGGTATCTATAGCCAAAATGTTGACACCTTGGGTCCATAATAACCCCACTTTTTCTAATTATTATAGTGGCTTAATCTTGAATTTGATTGGTTGATTTTTGGATTAATTAACCTTAATCACTATTAGGTTAATTCTTATATTATTTTACTTCATTTTAGCACATGTCCAAACTTTTTTCCTTATTCTTGCTTCCAAGTGGCATATTGCACATGGTTTATGGGTCCCACCATGTGCAACTTCCTTATCTCTTACATTATCTTGGATTTTCTTCTATTTTTTATTTAAAATTCATAAAATATCCAAAATTAGCTTAAGCTACAAGGCTTGATCTTGGGCTTATTGGGATTCATATTGACGTCATATTGGGTCTCTTTTAGGTCCAATAGCTAATTGGCACAAATCCCAATGCACTTTCCTTATATCGATATTCTTCAATCACCTTGATTTTTGCGACACATCTTTTAATGGTTCTAAAATTTTTATAAATTCATTCTAATATAAAAATAAATTTCTTGCAAAGTCTCATAATTTTTTGAGATCCAGAAGTCCTAATAAAAATTTCCTATATTTCCTTTAACCCTTTATCGGTGTCTATTTCACCATAAATTTCATAATTAATTCTACAAAATTCTTTTTTGACTTCTGTTAGTTTCATAAATTCTTATATTAATTATAATAATTTATTACCAAATTTCATCTGATTATGAGGTCTGAAAGATACTACAATAATCTCCTGACTTCAAAAATTTATATCAATTTTTTGTGACCTCAAATCAAAATTCTGTGTTGTGTTAAACTGATCAAAATAACTTTATATGTTTTATGGTAAAATTTAGGACTAAAATTTTTTCGGGCAGTTTTTGGCCTTTTTTGTCTCAAATTTCTATAATTACCATTTTGCCCTTAAACTTTTAGAAATTGCACTTTAGGCCCTCAATTTTTCATAATTACACTTAATGGCCTAAAGTTTATGTCTACTTCCATTTTGCACCATAGAACTTTTAAAGTTTTCACTTTAGTCCATTTCTTTTCCAAAATGACCATTTGAAACTTTTACTAATTGCAATTTAGTCCCTAGACTTTTTCTAAATTGCAATTTAGCCCATTTTGCTTTACAACTTCTCTCTTTCTTTGGCTTAACACTTATCTTAATAATTATCTTTTCTTCTGATTACCATCCCAATCTCTTCATAACCTATTTCCTCTATCAATCTTATACATATAGGAAAAATTTGGGATGTTACATTGCTCATTTATAGAGTTAGCTAATTGAGTCACTTAAGATGATAGATTATCCTATGTACTATCCAGGGTAACGCACCCTGAGTCTAGTTTGTCAAGTTTGGCATCAATACTAGATTTCCCTATATCAAATTTGGATAACAAGTTTGAGAATTGAGAAGTCACACCTGAGATAGTAGAGGTCAAATTTGATATCCCTTTAAGAACTAATGTCATATTATTATTTTTGTTATGAGTCTTGGATTGGTATAATTGTTTAAGAAGGCTCTCTTTCCTAAAAATGATTATACATGGTTATGTTATCTATGCCTCCATATTTAAGTTTAGGATGATTTATCCATATGTTATTATATGTGTTAGAGAAGGGGTCTCTTTTTTGGAATTGACATGCTTGTCCCTGATACATTGCTAAAACATTCTCTAGATGAGCTGGACAGTCAGTAATAGTATACATAGATGAGTCATAGAGATTATAACTAGTAGCCACTAGGGTTTGACACTAGTTACCTTGCTTGGTTACATTACTCATCTACTTAGTCAATATTTCTATGTCATGGGCAAGTTTGGCTAGTAGTGGGTCTCGTCCAGTACTTATCTCATGTACTACTATGTAGTTAAACAAATCATATTGGCCTTTGTTTATTGCTATTTTTCTGATAAGCTCCCATGCATCTTCAATAAACATATCATCTATGGAGCCTTTTGCAGCAGTATTTAGAGTTTTTGTATACTGAGGTAGGAGTCCTTTACTGAAGGTATAGGATCAAAAATAGGTCTGGAATTTGATGATTCAGACATTTATCTATCATGTCTTAGAAGCGACTCCATTAGTCATAAAATGACTCTATTACATCTTGCTTAGCCCCATAAATTTCTTTTTGCATGGAAAATATTCTGCATATAGGACAATATTTTTCTAAAAATACACTCTTCAAATTCTCCCATTATTGGTATTTATTAGGCGAGTACCTAGGTAGTGACATGTACTAGGTCATAGCTTTTCCTTTAAAGGTAAGGTGGAAGACCTTCTATTGGACGTCTTCTATGTTGGTTCCAATTGGTTGCATGCTTATATGCACGATAAAGAGATTCTTCAAGTGAGCATATGGGTCTTTACTTGTAGCACTATGAAACTTAGGCAGATTGTGGAGTAAATATCCCTTAATTTCAAAATCAATAGTAAAATCAAGAAGAGCAATATCAAAAGGAATAAACGTAGCGGTAGAAGTAGTTAATTCCTTAATAGTGTGTGTTGAGGGGCTTCTTCATTTTGTGGGACATGGTTCCCATGCCCTTCTTTATTATTACGCCCGCCTCCTCTTCCATTGGGTGGCATATTATTGGCATTGTCCTCGTTGGCCATGTCCATGATATTGTTATAAACTTTTTTGTAGTTCTTAACTACACTTTCTCTTGTAAGGCTTATAGATGAACTACCTTCAGTACTAGTTCTGTCGAGCGTCTGCTTGATCTTCTTAAGTATCTTCCTTCTTATTTTTAGTAATTGTTCAAGATCAAATTAAGTAGGAAATAGTTCAGTATTCTTGCTTCTAGTCATGCATAAGAAAGACAACAAGTGTAGATAAAAGCATAATAAAAAATCATAATAATTAATCAAGAATCAAGGGAACTGACTACCAATTTTGATGTCTCCTATGTAACATCCTTCCTTTCGTACGTCTTAGTGACTATTCAATAGCATTTAGAACCACTTACATTATCTTTAAAGTCCATTAGCTAAATCTATAATTTCACTCTTCACGAGTTATTGTTTATATAGTATATTCAGATTCAATGACAAACATCAAAAAATCATAATTAATTCTAGAAAAATCAAAATGAAGTGGTTCAAAATGTTTCATGAAGCTAACACCTTAAACTTTAAGGGAAAATACTTCCTTGGACAAATTGACCAACTAACTGAGTCAACTCTAACATCAAAGTTTACTTTTTATTTTGCCAGAATTTCTAAAAACAGATTATGGTCCCTGAATTTGGAAAATTCGTTCTCTTTGTACATATATCAAAATAATGTATACTTGGTGTCAAAATAAATCTTGACGTGTTAACTAAATGTCTATAAAATTTCATCAATTTATTCCATAATTTAGTATTTTTCATTATATCATGAACATCACTACTTAAATTGGTCATATAACATCATTACATATAAAAATTCTTCATATAACATTTATACTATCCAATCCTTAACTTCTCTTCATGCTTCTTCATCTTCTTTAATCATTCATGAACTTGTTTAGATTGGTATTTCATGGATGGGGTGAGATTTTTAGGAAAATTCCATTAGCAAACGGTACTAAACAATGTATGCATCAATGTAAATACTTGTGTTTGCTTGTGAAAGTGTTAACATTTTGTAATGTGCATGCTTCCATATAACATATGAAATAAAATTAGCCAAAGTAATCATGGAAATAGAGTTTCAATCATATACACATATGCAACACAATTCAACATAGCCAAAACATAACTATCACATCCTACTTTTTCCCTATCTGTATAAGAGTGATAGAGGAAAGAGGTTTAGAAAGGATTGTGACGATGAATAGAAGGAAAAAATAATAATTAGATAAAGGTATAAAGATTAGGGACTAAAATAAAAAGTCTAAAAGTTCTATAGTACAAAGTGTAAAGAAACAAAAAATTGGGGTCATTAAGTGTAATTATGAAAAGTTGAGGGCCTAAAGTGTAATTTTCAAAAGTTTAGGGCAAAATGGTAATTATGGAAAGTTGAGCCAAAAAATGCCTAAAAATGTCTAAAATCAGATTAGTTCCAAATTTTTTCGACAAATAGAGAAAATTATTCTGATCAGTTTGACGTAACACATAATTTTGATTTGAGATCCTAAAAAATTTATATAAATTTTTTAAGAAAGAAAAATTAATATAGTATCCTCTGGATCTCAAAATCAGATAAAAATTTGGTAGTAAATTCTTATAATTAATACAAGCATTTATGAAGATGACAGAGCTCAAAAAGGAGTTCTGTAGAATTTATTATGAAATTTAAAGTTGATTAAAACACCCGATAAATACGTTTGGGGGAATTTCTCAAGAGTTAAACCCATGAAGGTAGTGGATCATGTAGAAGGCCTAAAATGGCATCTTATAGGCCTAATAATATTTTCAAATAAGTGTGTGGGCCAGGGCTAATAAAGACTCTGAATAATGTAAAATTATGAAAATACCACTGAGTGTGCCATTGTGTTGTGTCAATGAGCTAGAGATAGACGAAGGGTATTTTGTTCATTTGACTAAAGTTAGACAGTTAAGGAGAGTTCCCAAAATAGTTGACCAAGGTGAGGAAATTCTCTAATGATGTGTGAAAAGATGATATGCCCTTTGAGATATTAAAGTGAAATAGATAAAGAGTCTTTAAGAAAATATAGGGAATTTTTATCAGGACTTCTCGGTCTCAAACAATTATGAGACTTTGTAGGGAATTTATTTTATATTATAATGAATTTTTAAAAATGTTATAACCATTAAAAGAGGTGTATAGCATTTATTTCAAAATTAGGATAATTTAAGGATATCGGTATAAGGAAAGTGCCTTGGGATTTATGCAAATTAGCAATTGGACTTAAGATAGGCCTAATATTTCATCCTATGAAAGCCCAATAAGTCCCAAAATTTGTCTTGGAGGCCAAGTCCAATAAGGAATAATTTATCGATTTTTGAAAAAGAAAAAAAAGGAATAAATTAAGATTAGGGTTTTCACATGGTGGGACCCATAAAGCTTCACACATGGCATCCAAGGAAAGGGGAATAGAAGATTTTTATCATGTGATCTTATATCAAATTGGCTTGGTGGGCAAGTTTGATGTAAGAGCAATTATGAGCCATTAGATCAAATAGTGCACAAAGTGATCTTGGCCATTCATTTTACATGGAATTTTTCTATAAATACCCCCATATTTTCTGTCCAAAACCGTGGCTTTAGAACCCTTGGAGAGGTGCTGCCCAAATTCCAACTCAAGCTAAGACAAAGAAGATTCAAGGTGCCAAAGTTTAAGCTAGATAAGGATTAAGGTAAGTGATCTATCCTAGTTTATTTTCTTTTGATTTGGGGGCTTGAACTTAGGGTCTTCATAGAAGAAATATGAGGTTTCTATAAGTTGTATGTGCTTTCCAAAACCTTAGATGAAAGGAGAAAGAAGAAATTAAAGTTAAGAGTTATGTTATGGATGCTTAAACAAGCTAGTTAGATGATTGGTTATTGAATCAAGTTGATATTCTTGACTTTGCCATAGTTAAAACCTTTCAATCTACACTGTTCATGATATAGGGAGATGGAATTTAAATGATCTAATACTTCCATTGAATTTATATGATGATTTTATGTAGGATTGGATAGGTTTTGAACCTTAAAAGCAATGGAATTGAAAGTTGTAATTCTTGGAATTCTTCTCTGTTACTGTTCACTGGGATGAATAGTGGTTGGAATTTCATGAATTTGATTCTATCAATGGTTTTAAAATGAAAAGTTGTGTGGAATAAAGTAGAGAAACAAGTATTGGAAGCCTTGGAATCAAAATGATAATTTTTGAAAGAATTGTATATGTTTTGTAAATATATTCAAAATAGTGCATAAGAGCTAGAATTTCATGATTCTAAGCTCATAAATGGATTCAAAAGATGAAATTGTGTAGGGTAAAGTCAAGACATCAATTGGTTCAAAGGCCAAGTCAATTAGTAAAGATCGTAGGAAGTTATATCAGTTAAAGTGAGTTTAATGCTCAAGGAAGTTAGATTGTGATGTATGGATGATTATGTGATGTTAGGATTTGATTGTGGACTCCAAATAGGCAACGACATATCCAAGAGAAGTAAAGTTAAAGTAAGAAGAAAGTCAAGTATATGAGGTAGTAAATTTATCCTAAACTTGTATGTATTGAATGTTATGCTTGGTTGTACTATAGCTTTATTGAATTGTGTTGCATATGTATTTATAATTGAAGCTCTATTTCTATGATTACCTTGGATAATTATATTTCATATGTTACATGGAAGCATGCACATTACACAATGTTAACACTTTCATAAGCAAGCACAAGTATTTACATTAATGTATGCATTGTTTAGTACCATTTGCTACTGAGATTTCCCCAGAAATCTCACTCTATCCAAGTAATCCCAATCCCAGCAAATTTATGAATGATAAAAGAGGATGATGAAGCATGAAGAGAAGCTAGGGATTGGATAGTATAAATGTTATGTGAAAAATTGTTATATGTAATGTTGCTATATGACCAATATAAGTAGTGATGGTCATGATGTAATGACAAATAGTAAATGATGAGATAAATATATAAAATTTTATAGACATTTAATTAACATATCAAGCTTCATTTTTTGACGTCTGTACAAAGAGAATAAATTTTTCAAATTAAGGGACCAGAATCTGTTTTCAGAATTTTTGACCAAATGAACAGTAAACTTTGATGAATAAATTGTGTTAATTGAATAAGCATTTGGTATTTTCTCTTAAATTTCAAGATGTTATCTTCACGTATATTTTTGAACTATATCATTTTGATTTTTCTAGAATTAATTATGATTTTTGAAATTTGTTGCCGAATTTGGATACCATATGAACAGTAACTCGAGAAGAGTAAAAATTCAAATTTAGCTAATGGACTTCCAAGGTCTTGTAAGTAGTTCTAAATGCTACTGAATGGTCCCTAAGATGTACAAATATAAGGATGTTTCATTTTAGTATTAGAGCAGAAGTTTCTAACATAATATAATATAGTCCCCAGACTATAACTCTAAGTTGTATGTACTTTGTTAAGTTAGGGTATTTGTTAGGATAGTTTAGTATTGCTTATTTCGATAATTCTTGTAAAAGTAGATATGAGATTTCATAAATGTTAAGGTAGAGCCATCAGTTAATAAGGGAGACCATTGGCCAGTAATGATATGTGAAGATGGTGTACATCTAGACTTTGATCCTCCTTCAGATAGTGAAAAGAGTTCAGTTGGTAGTAAGGGGATCAATCAGGGAGGTCTACAGTAGAATATTCTATAGATATTTCTGTGGAGTCAAACCTACAATCTGGAGGTTATGTAGAGGTTTAGCATGATGTTGTGCGTGCACCAAATGATGTACCAGATGGTGACGAGTCTAGTAATTCTATACAGTATGAGTTTGTTAGAGTGCCCTCTAACCTTGATGTAAACCCTATTCCTCTGATGAGAGGACAAATTATAGCTGAGGAAGATGAGTACTAGTACTGGATTATAGGTAGACCATATATTATTCCGCCTCCACCAGAGTTTAAGGATAGATTTGATATGAGTAACCTATAATATTCCCTTAATCCAGAGATCCAGTCAGAGTTTACGACAGTCCCTTCTTATTCTCAGTCCAGGAATATATGATTGTACAGATAAAGATCAGTGTGATGCTCCTAGTCCTAATCAACCCCAGCCTTCTTTGTTAAAGACAGATAATGTTGACTATATTAGTCTCAAGAAAGCTATAGATAGTGAATTACTCAATATAGGTCAAGGGATAAATAGAAGTAGAGATCAAGAGCAGCTAGATTATCTGTATTTTCTCAATGCTGTAGCAGGGATGATAAATAGATATACAATAGAGGGCATTGACCTTAATTAGGTTTATACTCTAAAAGACTGGCATGAGATGGTAGTGAGCCATATATTGCCATATACTCTTACATGGCACGTAGAGCTAAGTAAATTTTTGACAAATGGTCCACCAGCTGATATATAGGGGTGGCATTTCTATATACAAAAGTATTTGCAGTTCACTATTTAATGAGGGCAGATTGTCGTAGTTCGATCCATCAAAATAAAGTTAATTGCACCCAATATAATATAGTATAAGGCACAACCCTATTATTCTTCTCATTGAGCCTTTTATTTGGAAACTTAGCAGATTGAATGTCAAAATCAATGAAAAACCTGAGCAGGATAATATGGTTTTTGGGGTTTTAGTGATTGATGCAATAAAAGTAGGGTGCAGAAAAGTAATTATTTTTGGATTTTTGATTAAGATGAAAACGAATTGGTTTGTTTGAGAAATATGTTATGAAAGACTCTTGATGATGAAAACGTATCTATCCTTTCTCTCACATTAAAATTGAAATTTTGAAATAACTAAGTCTTAAAGAAAACCTCAATCGATCGATTGAGTCCAAAACCCCAATTTTCCTTAAACCCTTTTGATCAAAGCTGGTGTAAGAACTATTAGTGAACTTTTAGAAACCACTTAGCATGTAAGTTGAATTAGATGATGAAAACGCCCTCGAATGGTCGCCGATCGAAAACCCTAGATTTCAAGAAATTGAACTAATTAACAACAAACGCTGATAATAACCCAACTCTCTTAAAATCAAAGCTGAAATATTCTATTAAAAAGCAAATGTTCAAATCATCCGAATTTAATTACAAAGTCTAATCTGAGAATGATCAATCGATATAACTTGCTCATAAAATGAAAACCCTAGATTTAGTAGCAATCATAACATCAGAAGATGCAAATTAGAATAGTAGAAACTCCCCGTTTTAGTCCATGAGCTCAAGATATTAGATCCATCACTAAGAGACTAAAAATTTAGCCTCTCATGACTCCTGTTGTACTTCAATCACTGTCCAAATGTGATGCCATGAAGAAACGATGAGAAGATGGTAGATTGATGGTGTAGAGATGTGGAGAAGTCTGTGGAGAGGTGTAGAACAATGGAAGATGTGGAGAAAGTGATCAAAGAGCACTCGAGTACTGCTTTTTAGCCTAATCAGGTGAAAAACTAGCCTCCCCCTTTGATGGCAGCCTTCCTCTCCTTTTATTTCCGCATGACCTAATTTAAAACGCATAGCTTCAGCGATTTTGCATTTTAGTCGTGACCAGATCCATGTTATGGTTGCACCTATAAACACTATCATATCTTAAATTTTCCCTATCTGTATAATACTAATAGTGGAAAGAGATTTAGAAAGGATTATGACGATGATCAGAAGAAATAACTATTATATCCCTAATTTTCCTATCTGATATGTGTGTACAATTTATCTGAAATGGATATGAATTTTTTGGAATAAACTATATCAGATTGAGAAAGGAAAGGGAAGGATTTAAAACTAAGGAAAGAATAGGAACTGATTCTGGGCATTTTTGGCCTGTTTTGGCCCAACTTTTCTATATTTACATTTAGCTCCCTCAACTTTTGAATAATTGCACTTTAGTCCCTGAACTTTTCATTAATTACATTTAGGTTCATCCTTTTATTTCTACTTCAACTTTTTACCTTCAAAGTTTTCAATTTTTGTTTAGGTTCCTATTCTTTCCTTAGTTATAAATCCTTCCCTTTCCTGGAATAAACTATATCAGATTGAGAAAGGAAAGGGAAGGATTTATAACTAAGGAAAGAATAGGAACCTAAACAAAAATTGAAAACTTTGAAGGTAAAAAGTTGAAGTAGAAATAAAAGGACGAACCTAAATGCAATTAATGAAAAGTTCAGGGACTAAAGTGCAATTATTCAAAAGTTGAGGGAGCTAAATGTAAATATAGAAAAGTTGGGCCAAAACAGGCCAAAAATGCCCAGAATCAGATCAAACCCAAATTTTACCAGTAGATAGACAAAAATATTCTGGTCAGTTTCACGCAACACAGAATTTTGATTTGAGGTCCATATTAATTGATATACATTTTTGAAGTCAAAAGAAATTATTACAGTATTTTTCAGATCTCAGAATTAGATGAGACCTTACAATAAATTCATATATTTAATGTAAGAATTTATAAAATTGACAGAGTCAGAAAAAGAATCTTGTAGAATCTATACGAGATTTTACAGTGAAATAAAATACCCGATAAATAAGATCGGGAGAGCTGTGGTGTGAATTGGGCAATAAAGGCAATACAGGCAATAAGCCCATACCTAGGCCCAAATGGCACCATCATGAGCCCATTAAGGTATATGGACAATTATGTGGGCCAGAGACCAGAGCAGTACACGAAAAGTGCAAAATCACAAACATGCCCTTAGATGTCATATTGTACCAGTGATGGATGGAGGTCATTTTGGTCATTCTGGATAGGCTAAAAATGTGATACATAGTATAAATATGATTATATAGAGCCAATATATGCCCTGAGGCAGTGTAAAGAGGGGTGAAATGACAATTATATCCTTAGGGTTAATATAGTGCAAGAAAGGACACCAAGGGTATTTTGATCATTTCTCAATGGATGGATGGCAGATAAATACTTAGTATAACAATGTAAATGGTATGAGAAGCCTTGACATTAATTTCCAGGATATAATACATATCCTGATATATTATAAAAAAATTAGAAACAGAACACAGTTCGGTTGTTGTGAAACTGCACCGATCAGTATTGGATTAGACTGAAATTTTTCCAAAAGTTTCCTTACATGGGCAAAACACCACCTAACCCTCTTATGTGTCTCATGAGCTGTCCCACATGATGTCATAATTATTCTTTTTAGAAAAAGTTAAATCCAAGATTAAATGTGAGCCATTGGATCAAATAATGATCAAATTAATCTTGGCTATCCATTTCAACCCAAATTTCTCTATAAATACCCCCTATTCAGATCATTTCGGTATGCATGGTGAACCACAGGGAAACTCTTGCAAAATTTCTATTCAACCAAGAAAGAAGCAACCAAAGTGAAGTAACAATCAAGGTAATCATCTACCTTGATCTTGAGCTTTATTCTAGCAAGTTTGCTCATAGTTTTTAGGGGTTTTCATGATATATTTCCCTTATGGTTGCTTCTGGAAGTTCTGCTCATATGTGGTTAAAATATGACTTTTATGTTATGGATAGTTTAGATAAGCTTAAACAAGTTAGAATCAAGTAGTCTAAGCTTGGGAATTCAAGTATGTTTGGATTTAGAGTTTTGTGTTCTTGCTGGAACTGTATGTGACACTATTTATATGATGGAATTTCATGATTTTAATGCTTCCAATGGGTTTAAAATGGAAAATTGTATGGGGATAAAGTAGGAGAACAAGTTTTGGAAGCATTAGAATCAAAATGTGAATTTTTGGAAAATAAGATCATGCATTTTGGGTTGGTACTGTAGCAATTGGTATGTTTTGATTTTGGAAATTCTGATTTCATATTTGGATTCTGCATGAAAAATTATATGGAAATGAACCATTAGAATTTATGTTGGAAAGATGGAAGTAGTAAACATAAAGTAGAGAAAGAAAGGGAGTTAGTGAAAACCTAGTCTTGGATCTTGTTTCAAGTTGAGTTGTAGCTTGATATTATTTTGTAATGGCTAGGTTTTGACATTTGTGAAGGAAGAAAAGCACTTCAAGAAGGTCTTGACCAAGATAGCTAAGAGGTAGCAAGGATATCTAACTATAACTCATGTTTGTTTAATTGTTTTGCTTGCTTGTTGATTGTGGTGTTTGGTTGAGCTTGAGCTTATGTCATCATGTTATGATGAAGTACGAATGATTGCAACTCCTTGCAAGTTATGTCATGACAATATGCATGTTAGAGTTTTCTTATGTACTATTATGAAGTAGTTCCCATCACATAATAACATGTTAAGCATTCAATTATTCAACATGATATTATGGTTTGTGTAACTTGCTATTGGGATTTCCATGAAATCTCATTCCTTCCACATGTATAACTATGTTTTAGGTGCTGGATCCTCTCAAGGAAAGAGAGTAAATGTTGATGAATAAATTTGTATAATAAGTTACATGGCTTACATGACACTATGGGATGATATGCTAGTATGCATGGTGTATGTTTTTATAACCCTGTTCTAAGGCACTGGTGATGTGATGATGATTATGATGCCTATATCAACAAGTTTTAGTTTGAAATTTGGCATGATTAAATTTAAGATACATAGCTTTAAATGAACACCAATAACTCCTCATTTGGATAAGTATACGAATTGTTATGATTTTCCAAAGTTGGAAGTAAGATCTGGAATTGAGATAAAACGAGTGCTGAGAGGTAGTGACATTCATGCAATGATTTCATATGTCAAATGAACGAGTTTTTCTATGAACTTTAAAGAGAACGTCTAGAGGTTCAAATCCATAGGTAACACAGTTCATTTGGATAAGTAACCAAAGAGAAATGAATTTTTGAAGTTAAGTAAAGAAAGTGGAACTTCCAGATTTTTACCAAATGAACAGTGATTTATAACCAATAAACTGATTTCATATGGACAAGAAAACCTAAGTTTCATATTTTTTCCGTAACAAATCTATGAAAGAGATTTCATTAGAAATTGGAACCACATTATTTCAATTTTTCTACAATTAATTATGAATTTTCAAAGTAGGGTACATGTTCTAGAATTATCAAATGAATAGTAAAGGTGAATAGTACCCAAGAGCAATTCCTTTGAAAATGGATATTTTCAAAGCAAATGATTATGTAATTAGTTCCAATCACTTCTAATGGAGTATAATTGAGGTTAAAAGTAAGGATGCGACAATAATAAAGGGTAAATGAGTCTTGAAGAAAGAGAGGGACCTAAATGAAAAGTAAAAAAGGTTAAAGGCCAAAAGTTAAAGTAGAAACAAAAGTTGGGGCAAAAGTGATAATTTCTAAAAGTTTAGGGACCTAAATATAATTAAACAAAAAGTCAGGGACCTAAATGTAATTATGAAAAAGTTTAGCCAAAAAAGGCTTAAAACTGTCTAAAAGTATTCCAGTCCCATAATTTATTAGTAAATAGAGAAAGTTATGCTGGTTAATCTAGCATAATACAGAAATTTTATTAGGGTTCCAGATAGTGGATATTTATTTGATAGTCTGAAAGTTATCTGAAATTTTATGAGATCTCATGGACCTCAGGTGTAAGTGAAAAAGTTATAGGAAGGTATGCCTCATAATATCAGATGTAATGAATCTAACAAAACCCCAGAAGGAGCTCTGTATAAAAAGTTATCCCCATATTAGTGAATTTTGAACACCCATGATTCGGTTTTGGAATTTAGTAGTAAGTAAGCCTAGATAGAATGAGTCAGATGACCTCATATATAGGCTCATGATGACACCAAGGAGGGCCCAAAACCCAAGAAATCAGTTCATCAGTAGAAGGGGCCGGTGTCCAGAAAAGTGCAAAATTACAAAAATGCCCCTGGATGACTATATTGTATTAGAGATGGATGGAGGGTATTTTGGTCATTCTAGACAGGCTAAAAATGTGGGATATAGTATAAATATGATTAGTTAGAGCCAATATAGGCCTTGAGACAGTACAAAGACGGGGAAAATGACAATTATACCCTTAGGGTTAATATAGTGCAAGACAGTAAACCAAGGGCATTTCAGTCATTTTCCAAGGGATCTATAATTAAGTACTAACCCAGTACAAGAATTTCAATGGTAGGGAGAATCTGGATACTGGAATTAAGGTTAGACAGTATATTATGGAATTTTAGAAAAATTATATTTATAAAACAGTCTGATTTTTGAGGAATTGGACTGAGCCGGTATCGGATTGGACTAAAATTTTTTTAGAAGCTTCTCCCCCATAGAATGGTGACACCTAGTCCCTTGGGTTGTCCCTTGGTGATGTCATGGATGATGTCATAATTCCTTTTTGAAAAAGTCAAATTCAAGATTAAATGTGAGCAATTAGATCAAATAGTGTACAAATTAATCTTGGCCATTGATTTTCCATGGATTTTGGCTATAAATACCCCTCAAATCTGAACCAAAACTGTGAGCACAAGAAATATGGGGAAGCTCTTGTAAAATTTCCATTCAACCAAGAAAAAGGCATACAACTTGGAGCAACAAGCAAGGTAATTATCTCCCTTGATCTTGAGCTTAATTCTAGTAAGTTAGCTCTTAATTTTAAGGGTTTTTGTGCCATGTTCTCCTTATGGTTGCTGCTGGAAGTGCTGTCAATATATGGTTAGAATATGAGTTTTATGTTATGGATAGTTTAGATAAGTTAAAACAAGCTAGAATCAAGTGGTAGAAGCTTGGGAATCCAAGTATGCAAGTAAATGTAAGTTTGTGTTCATGGCTGCTACTATACGTGTCACTATTCATATGTTGGAATTTCATCATTTTGATGCTTCCAATAAATTTAAAATTGAAAATTGTGTGGGGATAAAGTAAGAGAACAAGTATTGGAATCATTGGAATCAAAATATGAATTTTTTGGAAAAAAAACCAAGGGTTGGTTCAGTTTGGCACAGTATCTTATGATGTGATTTGAGTTTGCAAATTCTAGCTTCATATTTGGATTCTACATGAAAAATCATGTGGAAATGAACCATGAGAATTTATTTTGGAAAGATGGAAGTATGAAATCTAAAATAGAGAAAGAATGGATGTTAGTGAAAAACCTAATCTTAGTTCTGTGTTCAAGTTGATTTGTAACTTGATATTACTTTGTAATGGCTAGGTTTTGACCTTTGTGAAATAAGGAAACCATTACAAGAAAACTTGAACAAGGATAGTTAGAGGTAGCAAGAATACCTAACTATAGTTTCATATTTGTTTAATTGCTTGCTTGCTTGTTGATTATGGTGTTTGGTTGAGCATGATAATGTGTCATCATGTTGATGATGATGTATGAATGATTGCAACTCCTTGAAAGTTATATCATGACAATATGCATGTTAGATTTTGCTTATGTACCATTATGAAGTAGCTCCCATCACATGATAACATGTTAAGTATTCAATTAATCATGCATGATATTATAGTTTGTATGTCTTGCTATTGGGATTTCCATAAAATCTCATTCCTTCCATATGCATAACCATGTCTTAGGTGCTGGAATCTAACAAGAAAAAAGGGTAAACATGCATGAATGTACTTGTATAATAAGTTATATTGCTTACTTGACACTATGAAAGGATATGATGAATGTATGATATATGCATAACCGTGATAGTGTGACAGTGATTATGACATCTTTACCAACGAATTTGAACCTAAAATTTGGCATGATGATAGCTAAGATACAGATATTTAAATGAACATTAAGAATGTCTCAATTGGACAAGTATTCGAATTGTTATGATTTTCCAAATTTGGAACTAAAATCTAGAATTGAGATAAAGTACATGGTTAGAGGCAGCGACGTTCACATGTAGATTTTATACAGCAAATGAATGAGTTTTTCTATGAAAATTTGTGATCTCAAAGAACATGTATATAGCTTTAAATCCATATGTAACACAGTTCATTTGGACAAGTAACAAAAGAGAAATGAATTTTTGAAGTTAAGCCAAAGAACCTGAAACTTTCATATTTTACCAAATGAGCAGTGATTTTCAACGAATAAACTGATTTCATTGGGACAATGGAATCTTAGTTTTATATTTTTTCCTCAAATTTCAATGAAAGAGCTTTCATCAGAAATTGGAATCACCCTATTTCAATTTTTCTACATTTAATTATGAATTTGCAAAGTAGGGTACATGTTCTGGAATTACCAAATGAACAGTAAAAGTGAACAGTACCCTAAGGCAATTCTTTTGAAAATGAAGGTTTCTAAAGCTAAAGGCTATGTAATTGATTCCAATAACTTATAAATTAGTATAATTGAGGTTGAAAGTAAGGATGTGACAAATACAGAGAGACTTCTAGAAGAAACAAGGTCATGACTGGCGAACTATTTGGTCGCGACTAAAAGGTGCAGGAGCATGATTTCACTTTCATTAACTTGTGATTTCTTTCGTGATCCTTGTTCTCTTCAAAAATACCTGCAATCTAAGATAAAATCTCACTGTAAATGTCCAAATCAGTAAATTACATAATATATGTAGTTTAGAAGAGTTAATTTACCATTTTACCCTTTAATTAGCATATTGCCACGCACAATCATGTATTACCACAAAAGTACAATTTAAGGCATAAAATGAATGGTAAAGTGGTTATAAAACTCTTAAAAATATCACAAAAACCATATACAAAATGTGTCTTATAAATTCCCCCACACTTGAACATTTGTACTCTTGGACAAAGAAATGAATCACGCCTAGAACAACACTATTAAATTCAAGATAACAACATAATCCATAGTGTACCCTGAAAACAAATAATTCATCATCTTTTGGGAATACAAAGGTGAAAATGTGAGCAATTCCAAGCAATCAACTACTAAGTAAAATTACCTCAATTGTATAAGCGCAATAGATCCTCTCAAAGGGTGTAAGTGTTTAGCTCTATATTGCCTCTCATTGTTAGGGTTCTTTCACTCAGATTCAAATTAGAAAATATTCTACCATATGCTTGTAATGGCTCTAAATCTCATCAACTATATAACACTTATGCAAAGAATCAAGAGGTCTTTTAGGGTTGAAATGATGGAGATAGGCCACATGGAATGGAATATGAAGAATAGAAGTACTATATGCATTTAACAATGAATATGTATCATAAATTCATGTCTTTAGGGATGTAGTTGTGGTAATTGTGCTAATAAGAGTTGATAATGGTGCCCTCTTCTTTTTTCTTTTCTTTTCTTTTTCTTTTCTTTTGCTTGCACTCTCCTTTTTTTTCAGTGCAATATGCTTCTTTTCTCTTCTTTTATTTGGCACCTCATTCATGGAAGCTGCAGCACAATAACACAACAATAATGAATTTTTGACATGAATAAAAATTTTATTTCAAAATGATGTTTATGCACATATGACTTTCTATAAGAATAATGAAAAGAAAAAGTGATGGGCTCAAAAGGGAGTGACTAAGGATGTAATATGTAATGGGATTGTGTTTGGGATAAAAGGGTTTAGAAAGAATGCCTTTATCATGTTCAAATCATACATGCACAGGTAATTCTAAACTCAGAGCCAAGACAAGTTCTAGAGGATATAAACCAATTGAATAATCACTCAATATAGAATTTAAGGTTGTGAATCCTTCCAACAAAGGTTTTGATCTAGATTGCTCATAAGCTAAAGTCTCAAATAATGTTCATCATTCATTAGGCATTAAAACACTCATCATAACTAAAACCGCTCTAAACGATGATTTAAAAGTTTCAAAGTAATCACTTAGAGCCATGTGATAATCCAAATCTAACATCAAAAGCTTAGGTGTTTCAAATTCAATTTCCAAGATTTTCCAAAAAATTCAAGTGAGGCAGTGGTTTCTAGGAGCTAAAAAGATTTTGAAATAAGGTAACAATGAATCATTTGTGAAAGAATCTCAATAGTTTAAAAGGGATCCTTCTATACAGCTTTTCACAAGGCAAAGAGAAAGTAATTAGACATTTTTTAAACATAGGTTGTGACTTAAAATAGTGAAGGTCGTGACCACTTGTCACAGGGGTGCACGCTCAGGATTTTCAAAATATTTAGTCGCGACCACGGAATATACCTTTCACAATGCAAATGCACAAAGAGGAAAAGTCGTGACTAGGTAGGTACTCATGTCGCCACTCAAATCAACAGAGAGTTATTGTCGCGACCACTATGTACATAGGTCGCGACCATAGTTCACAGAGAGCATGTTAACTCCAAAATTCCATTAAAGGTCGCGACAAAAAAGCACATATGTCGTGACCAGTTTTCAGAGAGACTACCGAGTGATAATTGTCAAAGTCCCAAAACATTTTTCATGCTAACACCTTTCCATTTATAAATACAGTTTAAAGTGGGGATATAATTTTCAACAATTCATCACACACATTAAGATCAAAAACCAAAAGTTTGTGATGAAAGATTGGGTTAATATAAGAGTTTTTTATAGAATAAAAAAGATTGGTTTAATAGAAGAGTTTTTCACATAATCAAAATAAAAAAATCCTCCTCCACACTTAAACTTAACAGTGTCATCACTATCAATTGAACTAAAGTAGAAAAGATCACAATCACTTTGTAAAGTCAATCAAATCTAGCTTCAAAACAGCAGGTAGCCTAATCACTCAATGTAAATTAATAGTTCAGCACACAATCACATTCAAGTTATGCAAAACAATACTAGTAAGGAAGGAACAACAGGATGAGTAAGCTAAGATCATGCATGTGAGTGTGTAAGTTTCATAGAGAACAATCAATGAGTAAGCGACATATGGATAACAACGGGTTGTTGTTTAAAACAGAAAGACACCTAGAATAAATAGAAATGAATAGAAAATGAAAACTATCCTACTGAAACATCAATTTCCTAAACTCAACCTAACATATCATAAAAGAAAAAAACGTGCAATAGGTAGGAGATAGGAAAGGGACAACCTGGCTTTAAGGAGGCGGTGGGAAATCATAAAACTTCGAGAGATGGCTGTTTGATTAGAAGATTTTCCCCATTGCCCTCTCTCCCCACTTCAGCATTGCACAATCGTGCATCTTATACTGAAATTCGTCTAAGCTCGTCTTGAATTTTCTCTCTTTAAACTTGAACTTGCCCAACTATGGTGAGCATGTAGCAGCAATAGACTTGGAAAGTTTTTCCTTCACATCCTTCTTATATTCCCTACAGTTGCTCTTCTCTAGCTTGTGTAGATGGTCCAATTTATCATCTGCTTCCCTAAGTGTCGCACCAAGCTAAGGTTGGTCTACGACTGCAACATACTTGGTATCATTCTTTTCCATACCTATATTATTATTAGAGATTAAATCAAAAACCTTAAGGTATGAGATGTAATTTTGGAATGAGAATGAGGGTGAGAAGAGTTAGAATGTATTGGCCCTTTAACCAAAACAATGGAGTGTGGAACTGAAGGAGTTTGGAGTTCCCTGGTTGCTTCTGGAATTTCTGGTCCCAACCTTTTAGCTTCTCGTCGTGACTCCAGTTGATAGGGTGTGTCTCTAGAACTTTTTGTCACGACCTTCTCATCTTTTAGTCATGACTTGGGGTCATAAAAAGGTTATCCCTTAACAGATTGATGTTTAGTCATGACATCTTCATCTTCGTGTCACGACTGATCATCTCTAGAATTTTGTGTCATAACCTTAAAGCCATTTGGTCACAACTCAGCTTCACAGTGAGTCTCAATTTGATATTTAGTAGCTATGTGGAAGTCATTTAGTAGCAACCTTAGGTCACATAAACTTGACCCTTCTTCAATTGTTGTATTTCCAGCTTCCAGAACATCTTGGGATCCTGAAAAATCACTCAACAAACCTTTTGCAAATGCATTATCTCTATCATTATCATGCAAACTCAATTCATGTTCATCCCTAGTCTCTTTAACAACATAATCAATGGCATTCAAAGCAGTAAAAGTAGAATTATCATAAGGAAATTTTATTGCTTCATTCATGTTGAAGGTTACCACATGCTCTCTAACTTCCATTGTGATGGAACTATGCTTCATACTAATGATGGTCTTAGAAGTTTGGAGGAAAGATTGACCTAGGATCAAAGTGTTGTCATTTATTAACTCATTGGACATGTTCAAAATATAAAAATCAGCTAAGAACACTAAGTCCTTGACTTGCACTAAAATATCCTCAAGGATTCCCATAGGATACCTTATTGACCTATAAGCTAATTGGAGCACTACGCCTATGTTTCTAGGATTATTGATACCTAAAGCTTGATATACTGACCAATGCATTATATTAATGGCTGCCCCTAGATCTAGTAACGCTTCCTTAATATGAATATTTCCTATAGTGCATGGGTTGTGTAGGATATTGGGTCTTGATATATATACACATTAGCACTTGTCATATCCTCAATTTTCTTATCTGATATATATGTACAGTTTATATGTAATCGACATGAGATTATTGAAGTAAACTATATCAAATTGAGGAAGAAAAGAGAGTGACTTGTAATTAAGGAAACTTTAAGGACCTAAACAAAATTTAGAAAAGGTTTAAGGCTAAAACTAAAGGCAAAAATAAAAGTTGGGCCAAAAGGTGTAATTACTAAAAGTTAAGGGACTTAAAATGTAATTTATCAAAAGTTCAAAGACAAAAATGTAATTATGAGAAAGTTGCACCGGAAAAGGCCTAAAATTGCCTAGAAACAGTTTAGTCTCAAATTTTACCAGTAAGAAGAAAAAATTATTCTGATCAGTTTAATGCAACACATATTTTTGATTTGAGGTCTCGATCAATTAATAGGAATTCTTGAAGTTAGGAAAACTTATTACAGTATTTTTTGAACCTCAAAAACTTTAGAGTAAATTCCTATAATTAATATGAGAATTTATAAAATTAACAGAGTCAGAAAAGGAATCTTGTAGAATTTTAAAGGGAATTTACAGTGTAATAAAGTACCCAATAAATACCTTCGTGAGAGGTTTCTCGGGATTTGGACCATAAAGGTAATGGAACCATATAAAGGCCCAAAATGGTGTATCAAAGGCCCAGTAAAATGGTTGAACAATTAAGTGGGCCAGAGTCTAGAGAAATCCCAAAAAAGTGAAATTACAAAAATGCCTCTGTGTTGTAAGATTGTACCAGAGAAGGATGGAGAGCATTTTGATCATTTTGGAAAGGTCAAAAATGTCCAATCAAGTACAAGGGTGATTAGTTAGAGCCAGTATATACTTTGATGAAGTATAAAAATGTGTGAAATGACAATTATGCCCTTAGGGTTAATATAGTGCAAGAGAGTGCAATAAGGGTATTTTGGTCATTTCTCAAGGGATGGTTGGCAGATAAATACTTATTCTAACAAGTTCAATGGTAGGAAAAAACTAAACACTGGCTTTCATGACAGAATACATATTCTGGAATATTATAAAAATTAGGAACATAAAACAGTCTAGTTTTTGTGAAACTTCTTAGAGCGGTACCAGATTGGACTAGAATTTTTTCTATCAGTATTTCTACTTTTCTTCAAACAAACACAACCCTAAATGAGGTCATGAATGGTGTCATTAATGAGGCTTCTAGGGCAAGCTTGATGGAAGGTGGATTATGGACCATTAGATCAAATAGTAACCAAACTAATCTTGGCCTTCCATTTCTACCCAATATTTCTATAAATACCCCCCCAATTCTAGACCTTTTTGGAAGATTAGACACCTTATTGAACCTCTTCCAAAATTTCCTTTGAAGCAAGAAAGAAGCATACAACTTGGAGCAACAAGAAAGGTAACTACTTCCTTTGTTCTTGGACTTTAATCTAGCAAGTTAGCTCTTGGTTTTAAGAGGTTTTTGTGACATATTTCCCTTGATGGTGCTGCTGGGCATGCTGTCCATATGTGACAAGAATATGATTTTTATGTTATGGATAGTTTAGACAAGCTTAAACAAGTTAGAATCAAGTGGTATGGGCTTGGAAATTCAAGTATACATGTAGTTAGGGTTTTGTGTTCTTGGCTACCACCATACAAATAACTATTCATGTGTTAGAATTTCATGATTTTTATGCTTCTAATGATTTTAAAATGGGAAATTGGGGATAAAGTAGAGAAACAAGTATTGGAAGCATTGGAATCAAAATGTGAATTTTTGGAAAATGTTAGAGCCATTTTGGTTCTGTACAGCAGCCAAGGATGTGTTTTGATTTTGGAAATTCTGATTTTATATTTAGATTCTAAATGAAAAATTGTATGGAAATGAACCATGAGAATTTATTTTAGAAAGATGGAAGTATAGAATATAAAATGGAAAAGGAATGGAAGTTAGTGAAAACCTAGTCTTGGAATTATTTTGAAGTTGAGTTGTAACTTGATGTTACTTTATAATGGCTAAGTTTTGACATTTGTATGGATAGAAGACCATTTCAAGAAGAGTGTGACAAGGATATCTTAAGAGATAGCAAGAATACCTAACTATAATTTCACATTTGTTTGATTGTATGCTTGCTTGTTAGTTATGATGTTTGGTTGAGCTTAAGATGATATTATATTGATGATGATGAAGTATGAATTATTGCAACTCCTTGCAACTAATGTCATAAAAATATGTATGTTAGAGTTTACTTATGTATTATTATGAAGTAGCTTCCATCTCATGATAACATGTTAGGCATTTAATCAATCATGAATGATATTATAGTTTGTATGACTTGCTATTGAGATTTCCATGAAATCTCATTCTTTCCATATACATAACCATGTTATAGGTGTTGGAACATCTCAAGAAAAAAGGGTAAATATAGATGGTTGAACTTGTGTAATAAACCATGTTGATCACTTGGCACTATGAGATGACTTGATGGGATACCTAGCATGTTATAGTGTGTTTGTATTATGATGTAGTGATATTATGATGATAATTACGATAACTTAAACAATGATTTTGGACTTGAAATTTGGTATGAAAATAGCTAAGATACATAGCTTTAAATGGACACCACAAATGTCTCAATTGGTTAATTTTTCGATTTAATATGATTTTTCTAAGTTGGAGATAAAATCAGGAATTGAGATAAAGTGAGTGACTGAAGGTAGTGACGTTAAATCACTAATTGCATATAGTAAATGAACGAATTTCTCTATAAAATTTATGTACTTAAAGAATAAATATGGAGCTTTAAATTCATAGGTAACATGTTTTATTTGGACAAGTAACCAAAGATAAATGAATTTTTGAATTTAAGGCAAAGAAGCTGGAGCTTTCAGATTTACCAAATGAACAATGTTTTTCAACGAATAAACTGATTTTATTTGGACAATGAAACCTCAGTTTTATATTTTTTTCTTCAAATTTAAATGAAATAGCTTCCATTATAAATTGGAACCACTACATTTTGATGTTTCTATATTTAATCATGAATTTTCAAAGTTAGGTATATATACTAGATTACCAAATAAACAGTACCCGATAATAAATTTCTTGAAAATGCATATTTCTAAAGCAAAGGGATATGTAATTAGTTCAAGTTACTTCTAATTGAGTATAATTGAGGTTGAAAATAAGGATATGATAGCTCTCACCTGGATTCTCTCAAGAGCCCTAAACTTCTTTTTATCAGCACACAGTTCTTTCAAAATTTTTGCATATTTAGGGTTTCTCTTGAGGAACTCAACTAAAGGGATGTTGATTTCTAACTTATTGAATAGGGTATAAGTATCTTTTGGAAAATTAGGGTCAATTTTTTCTTTCTAGCAAAGTAAGAGTTAGAAAAAGGGAGATCTTTTATACTTACCTCCTTACCTTTGTGCATATAGGCTCATTGCTTGCTTGACTCTGGCATCTCCTCATATTGCTTTCCTTTATAGGCAGGACTTGGTACTGTTGCTACTTCTTCTTGCAACTCTTGTACCTCCACTTGGGCTTGTGAGTTCTCCTCTTGGGTTAGCTTCTTCATTATAAGCTGTTGTTCTTTAGCACTTTCATATTTTTCAATTTGCACCTTTCTACCACTTGTGAGGGATATAGCATTCAGACTCCTCAGATTAATGACAGCGTTCGAAGGTATGCTGCCACTACTCTTTCCTTGAATGTCACTTACTATATTGGAGACTTGAGTTAAGTGACTTGTAATATCTGCATTCTTGAAACTTAACTCTTCATGTTTTTTGTGCACATATGCATCATCCTTCTGTATACTTTGGAGAATTAAAGCTGTGAAGGCGAACTAACCATCATTCTCCTTGAGCTTGTTGTCTATATTGGTCATTCTACCATCCATATTGTTCATATGCACAGCCATACTTTTTAACAATTGAGAAGTCTTATCTGGTCTTGATGCCACCAAGGTATTAGGGTGAGTTGGAACTATAGACCTTGCATTATTTTGGTAGTTACTTGAGGAAACACCACCTCCTTGTAATTGATTTGGCCTATCACCACTACCTAAAGTTTGGGTGGTCTCTCCAACCAGGGTTGTATGTGTAGAGTATGGGTCTCTTATCTAGTATTGATTGTCTCTCCCTTGATACATTGCTGCCACTTATTCATATTGTGTGTCACATGTATTGGTAGCATGCATCATTGAACCGCATGATTCACATCCTTTAACCAAGGCTTGTGAGGTATCCACTGCATGAACTTGTTTTATGGAATGCAACTCTCTTTCAATCAAATTCATCCTCTTCTCCATTCTATTTCCCAGGGCTACTATTTTAGCTAAGATCATATTTGAATTACCCGAAGAAGATGTGGGCATTCTCTTTGGATGCCCTGGCTGATAGTCTTCATTGACCATTTTCTAGAATAACTCCCAACTTACTTGTGGAGTCTTGCATTTATTGTAGCATTCAAGAAAACCTGATTATGAGGAAGTAGACCATCAAAGAAAATGTCTACTAAATCATCCTTGGTCATGTTATGGTGGGGGCATCGAGCCAACAGGTTAAGAAACCTCATCCAATACTCATGCAAAGATTCTCCATCCTATTGCAGAATATTAGTGATATCCTTCTTCATTCGAGTGGTCTTTGAAGATGGGAAAAACTGTTCAAGATACGTTGACTTCAGCTAATCCCATGTAAGAATGGAGAAATGAGTTGGCAAATTGTATAGCCACTCCTTAGCCTTCCCTTCCAAAGTAAAATGGAAATACCTCGTTAAGAGATCATCCAATGTAGTCATTGGAGGCTTCATTGGAGAGTAGATCATATGCATGGTTTATAAGTGCCTGTGTGGACATTCTCTTCTAAAACCATGAACTTTAGGTAAGGCTGCAATCAAAGCTCCTTTAATCTCAAAATTAGTTTCTTTAGTATAGAAACCATAAGGATCATAACTCACATGTGAATGATTAATTTCCCTTACACTTCTATTATCTTCTGCATTTATTGGTATTTTATTTTCTCCATACCCATTAGGCCCATTATGATTAATATCATCCATATTTAGTTCAGTTTCAGACTCTGGAATACTAGAGGAGGAACTAGATTTTGCTTCTTTTTCTCTAAATTCCCTAAATTTTCCCTTTATTTTCCTAAGTCTTCTCTCAATTTTAGGTTCAAAAGGCACTAATAGTTCAATTCTTTTATGCATGCAATGCATAAACAATAGGGAATAATCAATGCAATCAGTTAGAGTTAGTCAAGGAAATTACATAGCAGAAATTTTTTAGTTAGTCACGACTATTGTCACATCCTTACTTTTAACCTCAATTATACTCCATTAGAAGTGATTGGAACCAATTACAGGATCATTTGCTTTGAAAATATCCATTTCCAAAAGATTTGCTTTTGGGTATTGTTCACTGTTACTGTTCATTTGGTAATTCTAGAACATGTACCCTACTTTGAAAATTCATAATTAATTGTAAAAAAATTAAAATAATGTGGTTCCAATTTCTAATGAAAGCTCTTTCGTAAATCTTTGAGGGGAAAATATGAAACTAAGGTTTTCTTGTCCAAATGAAATCAGTTTATTGGTTAAAAATCACTGTTCATTTGGTAAAAATCTGGAAGTTCCAGTTTCTTTGCTTAACTTCAAAAATTCATTTCTCTTTGGTTACTTATCCAAATGAACTGTGTTACATATGGAATTAAATCTCTAGATATCCTCTTTAAGATCACAAAATTTCATAGAAAAATTCGTTCATTTGATATATGAAATCATTGCGTGAACGTCACTGCCTCTCAGCACTCATTTTATCTCAGTTCCAGATCTTACTTCCAACTTTGGAAAATCATAACAATTCGGAGACTTATCCAATTAAGGCTTTCTTGGTGTTAATTTAAATATATGTATATTAAATTTAATCATGCCACGTTTCAGTCTAAAACTCGTTGATTTAAATGTCATAAACATTGTCACATCACCACGGCCTCAAAACAGGGTTACAGAAACATACACCATACACACTAGCATATCATCCCATATTGTCATGTAAGTCATATAACTTGTTATACAAACTTAATCATCAACAATTACTCTCTTCCCTTGAGAGGATCCAGCACCTAAAACATAGTTATGCATGTGGAAGGAATGAGATTTCATGGAAATCCCAATAGCAAGTTACACAAACTATAATATCATGCATGAATAATTGTATGCTTAATATGTTATCATGTGATGGGAGCTACTTCATAATGGTACATAAGAAAACTCTAACGTGCATATTGTCATGACATAACTTGCAAGGAGTTGCAATCATTCATACTTCATCATAACATGATAACATAAGCTCAAGCTCAACCAAACACCATAATCAACAAGCAAGCAAAACAATTAAACAAACATGAGTTATAGTTAGGTATCCTTGCTACCTCTTAGCTATCTTGGTCAAGACCTTCTTGAAGTGCTTTCCCTCCTTCACAAATGTCAAAACCTAGCCATTACAACATAATATCAAGTTATAACTCAACTTGAAACCAAATCGAAGACTAGGTTTTCACTAACTCCCTTTCTTTCTCTAATTTATGTTTCCTACTTCCACCTTTCCAAAATAAATTCTCATGGTTCATTTCCACATAATTTTTCATGTAGAATCCAAATATGAAATCAGAATTTCCAAAATCAAAACATACCAATTGCTACAGTGCCAAACCAAAATGCATGCTCTTGTTTTCCAAAAATTCTCATTTTCATTCCAATGCTTCCGTACTTGTTCTCCTACTTTATCCCCACACAATTTACCATTTTAAACTCATTGGAATCATCAAAATTATGAAATTCCATCATATGAACAGTACCACATACAGTACCAGCAAGAACACAAAACCCTAAATCCAAACATACTTGAATTCACAAGCTTATACCACTTGATTCTAGCTTGTTTAAGCTTGTCTAAACTATCCATAACATAAAACTCATATTTTAACCACATATGAGCAGCACTTCCAGCAGCAACCATAAGGGAAATATAGCATGAAAACCCCTTAAAACCATGAGCTAACTTGCTAGAACAAAGCTCAAGATCAAGGGAGATGATTACCTTGCTTGTTACTTCACTTTGGTTGCTTCTTTCTTGGTTGAATGGAAATTTTGCAAGAGTTTCCCTATGATTCACCATGCATGCCGAAGTGTTCTGAATAGGGGGTATTTATAGAGAAATTTGGGTTGAAATGGATGGCCAAGATTGATTTGGTTACTATTTGATCTAAAGGCTCACATTTAATCTTGGATTTTACTTTTTCTAAAAAGAGTAATTATTACATCATGTGGGACAGCTCATGGGACACCTAAGAGGGTTAGGTGGCGTGCTGCCCATGCAAGGAACCTTCTGGAGAAATTTCAGTCCAATCCGATACCGATCAGTGCAGTTTCACAACAACCGAACTGTGTTCTGTTCCTAATTTTTTATAATATACCAGGATATGTATTCTATCCTAGAAATTAATGTCTAGGCTTCTCATATCATTGAAAATGTTAGACTGAGTATTTATCTGCCATCCATCCATTGGGAAATGACCAAAATATCCTTGGTGTCCTTTCGTGCACTGTACTGACCTAAGGGCAAAATCATCATTTCACACCTCTTTATACTGCCTCAGGGTGTATATGGGCTCTAAATAATCGTATTTATACTATATGACACATTTTTATCCTGTCTAGAGTGACCAAAATAATCTCCATCCACTACTGGTATAGTATGGGCATCCAGGGGCATTTTCGTAATTTTACACTTTTCCTGGACTGCTCTGGTCTCTAGCCCACATAAACTATCCAATCACCTTAATGGGCTCATGATGGCGCCATTTGGGCCTCACTATGGGCTTATTGCCTGTATTACCTTTATGGCTCAATTCACACTATAACTTCCCCGATCCTATTTATCGGGTATTTTATTTCACTGTAAAATTCCGTATGGTTTCTACAAGATTCCTTTTCTGACTCTCTCAATTTTATAAATTTATATATTAAATATATGAATTTTCTATAAGGTCTCATCTGATTATGAGATCAGAAAAATACTGTAATAATTCCTTCTGACTTCAGAAATTTATATCAATTAATCGGGACCTCAAATCAAAATTCTGTATTGCGTTAAACTGACCGGAATATTTTTGTCTATCTACTAGTACAATTTGGGTCTGATCTCATTCCGGTCATTTTTTGCCTGTTTTGGCTCAACTTTTCCATATTTACATTTAGGTCCCTTAACTTTTGAATAATTGCACTTTAGTCCTTGAACTTTTCATTAATTGCATTTAGGTCCCTCCTTTTTCTTCTACTTTCACTTTTCACCTTCAAACTTTTAAATTTTCATTTTGGTCCCTATTCTTTCCTCAGTTATTAATCCTTCCCTTTCCTTTCACAATCTAATACAGTTTATTCCAAGAATCTTATATCTATTGCAGATAAACTGTACAGGTACATCAGGTTAAAAAATTGGGGATATGACATTTCTCTCCCCCTTAAAATAAATTTCGTCCTCGAAATTTACATTACATATACATTAAGGAAATATTTCAGGGTATATCTCTCTCATCCTTTCCTCTGCTTCCCAAGTAGCTTCATTCTCTGTTAATCCCTTCCATACCACCTTAAGTAGAAGGATCTGCTTATTTCACAACTGCTTGACCTTTCTATCTATAATCTGTACTGGTCCAACTTTATAAGTCAGGTCATCTCGCAATGCAATATCATCCTGCTCAATCACATGTGATGGATCTGAAACATACTTCTTTAATTGGGAAACATGGAACACATCATGAATCTTGTTGAGATGTGGAGGAAGAGCTAATTTGTAAGCCACTGATCCTACTCTTGAGAGGATCTGAAATGGCCCAATGTATCTAGGGTGCAGCTTCTTCACTTTGATCGATCGTCCAGCTCCTGTTGTCTGAGTCAACTTAAGGAATACATGCTCTCATTCTTTAAACTCCAACGGCTTCCTTCTAACATCAGCATAACTCTTCTGTCTGCTTTAAGCTGTTAATAGCCTTTTTCTGATCTTATCAATCTGTACTTCTGTCTGGTCTACTATATCAGGACCAAACATCCTCTTTTCACTCAACTCCACCCAGCATAAGGGAGATCTACATTTTCGTCCATACAACGCTTCAAATGGAGCCATCTGAATGCTAGCCTGATCTGATTCCAGGCATTTTTTGCCTATTTTGGCTTAACTTTTCCATATTTACATTTAGGTCCCTTAACTTTGGAATAATTGCACTTTAGTCCCTGAACTTTTGATTAATTACATTTAGGTCCCTTCTTTTTCTTCTACTTTCACTTTTCACCTTCAAACTTTGAAATTTTCATTTTGGTCCCTATTCTTTCCTTAATTATTAATCCTTCCCTTTCCTTTCACAATCTAATACAATTTATTCCAAAAATCTTATATCCATTGCAGATAAATTGTACAGGTACATCATGTCAGAAAATTAGGGATATGACAACTATAGTGTGTTTTAGTTGTAACTCAATATCACAGAGAGAAGTAGTCGCGACTGAAGGTTTTAAATGGCACGACTGGTTTTCACAGAGTAGTCAAATTTCATAGGGAAGCAATCAGGTCGTGACACAAATAGTGTTTGGTCACGACTTAAAGTCACAGAGTAATTGTCGCGATACAGGTGAGTTTAAGTCGTGACTCACAGTCACATAGACTATGTTTTTTGCAAAAACTCAGAAAAGTGCATAATACAATGCAATTTAAAAACTACTAAAAACTAAAATGCAAACAAAAAAAGAAAAATGACTCAGGTAACTAATGAAATTGATAAACAATTACTAGGGACAAATTACTTGGCTCCCTGGCAACGATGCCATTGATGAGGGCAGATTATCATGGTCCAATCCATCAAAATAAAGTTAATTGCACCCAATATAATACAGTATAAGGCACAACCCTATCATTCTTCTAAAGGAGCCATTTATTTAGAAACCTAGCAGATTGGATGTCAAAATCAATGAAAAACCTGAGCAGGGATAACATAGTTTTTGGGGTTTTAGTGATTGATGCAATAAAAGTAGGGTGCAGAAAAGTAAATATTTTTGAATTTTTGATTAAGATGAAAACGAGTTAAGTTGTTTGAGAAATATGTTATGAAAGACTCTTGATAATGAAAAACGTATCTATCCTTGCTCTCACATTAAAATTGGAATTTTGAAATCACTAAATCTTAAAGAAAATCTCAATCGATCGATTGAGTCCAGAACCCCAATTTTCCTTAAACCCCTTGATCAAAGCTGGTTTAAGAACTATTAGTGAACTGTCAGAAACCACTTAGTGTATAAGTTGAATTAGATGATGAAAATGCCCTCGAATGGTATTCGATTGAAAACCCTATATTTCAAGCAATTGAACTAATTAACAATAATCGCTGATAATAACCCAACTCTCTTTAAATCAAAACGGAAATATTCTATTAAAAAGGAAACATTCAAATCATCCGAATTCAATTACAAAGTTAAATACGAGAATGATCAATTAATATTCAAAACTTGCTCATAAAATAAAAATCTTAGATCTAGTAGTAATCATAACATGAGAAGATGTAAATTAGAACAGTAGCCGTTTCAGTCCATGAGCTCAAGATATCAGATCCATCATAAGAGACTAAAGATTTAGCCTTTTATCACTCCTGTTGTACTACAATCGCTATCCAAATGTGATGCCATGAAGAAATGATGAGAAGATGATAGATTGATAGTGTAGAGATGTGGAAAAGTCTGTGGAGAGGTGTAGAACGATAGAAGATTTGGAGAAGGTGATCAGAGAGCGCTTGAGTACTACTCTTAGCCTAATCAGGTCAAAAACCAGCCTCCCCATTTGACGGCAACCCTGCTCTCCTTTTATTTCTACATGACCTAATTTAAAACGCGCAGCTTCAGTGATTTCACATTTTAGTCATGACCAAATCCATATTTTGGTTGCGGTCTATAAACACAAAGAGACTTCCAAAAGAAACAAGGTCACGACCAGCGGACTATTTGGTCACAACTAAAAGGTGCTGGAGCATGATTTCACTTTCATTGACTTGTGATTTCTTTCGTGATCCTTGCTTTCTTCCAAAATACTTGCAATCCAACATAAAAGTTCACTGTAAATGTCCAAATCAGTAAATTGCATAATATATGCAATTTAGAAGAGTTAATTTACCATTTTACCCTTTAATTAGAACATTACCATGCACACTCATGTATTACCACAAAAGTACAATTTAAGGCATAAAATTAATGGTAAAATTGTTATAAAACTCTTTAAAATGTCACAGAAACCATATACAAAATGTGTCTTTTCACTATTCCCTAGAAAACTATGTAAAAAGAGATGAAGGGTAATGTAAATTTGTAAATAGTGTAAAGTAACATAATTACATAGATGTATGATAGTTATAATATACCCCGAATATGTAATAAACATGTATGTAATGTATGTACAAATGTTATGATGACATGAAATATGAGTTTTGATATGATATAATGAAATTATAGTTAGTTGAACATCCATGTGAATATGTTCCCTATTTAATTTGATTATGGTGGATAGATATGGATGAGTTTCAATGGACTCAAGCTCTTCAAAGTCAAGAACAAGAATTGATCAGTGCTAGAGTAGAGACTAGACAAAGAACATTAGAAGAGAATGTTTCGATAAAGCTATGTCTAAGTCGCAATGTGAAGATATTTTAGGTCGCGACTAGCTAGTACTCAGTTGTGACTAGGATGCACAGAGACCAAATGACAAGAATGAAGATGCTAGCCTCACTAAAGTTTATCAGTTAGAGATTTAGCACAAGGTGCAAGCAAGCTAAAGAATATGAGGTACTGAGATATAGATCAATTTAAGAAGATGTTCAGAAGTAGATCCTCCTTGTGACCATCAGGAGTATATCTACCTTACGAAATAATTTGTTTAGTTAGTCTTCCCTGAATAAAAGAATCAAAAGTTAGAATAAGACTTGCCTAGAAATGAGCCTAATACATGGCTTAAGTTTAGAGAGGTGATGGTTAACAGATAGAAAGTTAATGTTCCTAAAGTAGAGGGATACCATTATGAAGAGACAGTAACCTAACAGACCTAGGGTAGAGTACCCGAGAGAGCAGAAGTACTAATAATAGATGATGAATGAGATCCATGTGACTTAAGTTAGTTAGGATCAAGAGAAAGATCAGACAGGAACCGCAGTTTGGTCAAGAACAGAATGAGATTGATATATAGAAGGAATAAGTTAAGAGATAGTAGAGAGATACAGAAGTTACTCCATATAGATGGAGATTGATCCGCTCACTGAGAAGTTTTTCTTCAGTAGATTAATGAGAAGCATTCCTCTCAATAAGATAGAGATGAGTCTGAGGCTAAGGGTTAAAGCAGGGAAAGAGAAACCCTTTAATGAATGCTTAGCCGAGTTCATCTACATGAGCAATGAGAGTTGAATGACTGAGAAGTTAGTTCACATATTGGATTATGTGCTACAAAGAAAGAGTTTTTCTCAGGTAGTTATAGAAATTAAATAGAGCGGTAGATGTATGCAAGATAAGAAAAAGAAATTTATGATGTCTAGAGAGAGAAAGGTAGCCGCAATTGAAAAGATAAAGTGACTCCCTTATTCCCTATGTAAGAAAGAGTAATGAAAGGTTAAGTCTATACCCTAATAAGAGGGTAACATGGCAGCCTAAGTTAGATGAATAGTTATTTTAGGTTCTTGAATAAATTGTTAGATTCTGATCACAGAATGTGATAGATAATCTGACAGATAGTATGATAGAGGAAAGAATGCTTTAAAGTTTACCTAGTTAATTGTTTAATTGTAGTGTGCGTATGATGGATAGTTGAGCAAATTATGTGATGATGATATGGCTTATATTTCCATAAGTTATGATGAATAATGGAATCTCCGTGCAATTGTCATATGATAACACTCATGTTAGAGAATATTTAAATGATTGTATTTCCTTACATATTATGCATGTTAGAGTATACTATGATGAATGAATACTCTCCTTTGTAATACATACAGGGTATAGTATATATTATGAGAAAGTTATATTGCTCCTATACAATACGACATGCAATTAGATAATTTAATTTGGTAATGATAGAGCAATAAATGAAATTAAAGACGAATGTTAGTAGCAAATCTATAGACATATGATTACAGTAGTCAAGACATATGCCTTCAGTAGGGATAAGATACATGAATGATGTACTATGAATATGAAATGAAATCATATGTAGTTATGAAAGATGATGCAGTGTTGAAAAGGAACAAAGTCTATGCAATAAAAATTATTGTTCTTATAATATAGCTAAATTGCTCTTGCGATATAGTAAGATTGCTTTTAAAATAGAGCCATGAGAATGGACAGTACAGCTCATGTTATAGCTATATCTACTAGATGAGATGTACAAATTATGACAGATATATGCATGGTAGAGCCTATATAGCTCTCTACAATACTAGATATTGTAAATTTATGAAAAATGGGAATTATATGAGAAATTCCTGAGTGATAGAGGAAATGAGTAAAGTCTTAACAGATAATATTGGCTTCTGTGATCACTCTTGGGGAATTATCTATTGAGTTAACAACTAAGTGGAAGTGGCTAACCTTGTAACTTAGTCTGTTGGTTTAGGTCTTCTAGAGATGAGAATATAGTACAACGGAATCACAGTAGATTATGGAGGATTACAATTAGATCCTAGCATAGCTCACAAAAAATAGAATTCTAGGGTCGCAATTAGATCCTGAAGAGACTTACAGTTGATCACAGTAGATCCCAAGGGTTGCAGTAGACTTAGCCTAAAAGTAAGAAGATGAATGAGCCATAAGTATAGTATTTCTTTAGAAGGACGAATTAACAAGGATAAGGTTAAAGTGGGGAAGCCTTACAAGTTGGTTAACTCAAAATAGAGAGAGTACTCCTAATGTTAGTTTCAGATAGCCTTATTATTATAATACACTGAACTCATAATCTTCTTACACGAAAAAGGAATTAAGTGAGTAGAGTGAAAGTTGTTAGTCCTGATTACCAAGAATTTATGAGAATATCTCATAAGATATAAGAAGCAGTCAAGTAAGAACAGAGAGATCCCTAAGATGAGATTAGAGAGAATAGAACGAGAGACAAATAAATCTTCCAGATGAAGATAAAGAGATAGAAGGCCAGATAAACTCAAGAGAGATAGTATGAGAAGGGTCTAAAATAGTAAAGTACTAGGATTAGACCCTGTTAGCACCAGTACTTTAGATTTTTATCGACACTCTTTAGTTAAGCGTGCAATGGCAAGAGTAGCCCAATGATAGGTGAACCCCTAGGAAGTGATGAGAAAGGGTGTAAATGCCATTGAAGTTTAGCATAGATGAACAAAGTTATGTAAAATGATAGAAAGGGTTATAAAAGTTAGAAAGGGTTATGAACAGTAAGAGATTAAAATCCTTATGTCAAGTTCAAATATAGTGGATTTAAAAAGAAAGATTCAGATTACAAATTTATGTCAGGAGAAAGTTAGAAAGACTTAAGAGCAAGATTCTTCCTCAGAGGGTTTTCTCAAAAACCAGCAAAGTTATAAGTCAAAGAGAATGTTAGATTTATGATATCTCAAGATATGTCATGATAAGGCAAGATACGTATTGAAAGGGTGAGATGCACAATGATATAGCCAAATTTGGCCAGATATGCCATGATACTGCATGAAAAATACATAATAACATATGTTATGAGAAATATATAATATGACATATAATGAGAGATATGTATTAAGAAGTACAATATAAAGTGGCTTTATAGCTAGCTTTGTAAACAGATAGAGATGCTCCCTTTTTTAAAGGGATAAGATGTCTGAATGTTATGTTACAGATGAAATAGCAAGTAAGAGTTTTCACTCCTTGCATGAAATGCCAGGCACTATATTATGTATGTAAATATGCTAAAGCTTCAAATGTTAGAGCAGTACAAGCTCTGAGTGTTAGAGCTGTGCATATTAAGGAAATGAATGCTTAAGCTCTTATATTATAGCTTTGAATTCATGAGTAGGTAGGTAGTCCTACAACATGTTGGCTAGGCATTATGCATGTTAGAGTATGTGCTCCTATTTAGTAGTAAAGTAAAGAAAGAAAGAATAATGACATAAGTCCTCTCTCTGTATTATGATGAATTATTAAAAATGATAAGAAGTGTGATGATATGAAAGCAAAAATTGAAGATTTACGGATGTTAAGATAAGTAATAAGAGATATGTGTTAGGAAGTATGATGAATAGTTTATTGAAACTCTAAAATATAGTAATATTCGAGAAAGTTTAATGTGAAAGGAATGGACACTACTCATAATTCTAGTATGGTGAGAAGTTCATTTGCAAATAGATGCATAATAAGTAAGCAAGTAATAGAATGAAGTAGAGTTCGACTCTGATTGAGTTAATTCAGAAAAAAAGAGTAATCACAGCAAAGATAGAAGATAAGAGGTAGATACCTCAATCCTTAGTCATAAAGCAAGAAATGATATAAAGAGGATATATATATCTGAGATAGTTGACTAAGGTACCAAGTAAATTTTGAGGACAAAATTTATTTTAAGGGGGTAAAAATGTCATATCCTACTTTTTCTCTATATATATAAGACTGATAGAGGAAAGGTGTTTAGAAATGATTGTGATGATGAATAGAAAGAAAAAAACAATGATTAAATAAAGGTATAAAGATGAGGGACTAAAATGAAATGTATAAAAGTTCTATGGTGCAAAGTGTAAAGTAGACAAAAGTTTTGGGCCATTAAGTGTAATTGTGAAAAGTTGAGGGTTTAAAGTAAAATTTTTAAAAGTTCAGGGACAAAATAGTAATTATAGAAAGTTGGGTCGAAAAAGACCCAAAAAATGCCCAAAATCATATTAGTCCCAAATTTTCCTAGTAAATAGAGAAAATTATTCTGATCAGTTTGAAGCAACATAGAATTTTGATTTGAGATCCCAAAAAAATATATAAATTTTTGAAGAAAGAAAAATTAATATAGTATCCTCTGGATATAAGAATCAGATGAAATTTGGCAATAAATTCTTATAATTAATATAAGAATTTATGAAACTGACAAAGCTTAAAAAGGAGTTCTATAGAATTTATTATAGAATTTACAATAAATTAAAACTCTTAATAAATACGTTTCAGGGAATTTCTCAGGAGTTAAGCCCATGAAGGTAGTGGATCATGTAGAAGGCCTAAAATGGCATCTTATAGGCCTAATAATATTTTCAAATAAGATGTAAGCCAGGGCTAATAAACACTCAGAAAAATACAAAATTACAAAAATGCTATTGAGTATGCCACTGTGTTGTGCCATTGAGTCACATATAGCGAATGGCATTTTGGTCATTTGAATAAGATTAGATGGTTAAGGTGAGTTCCCAAAATAGTTGACCAAGGTTAGGGAATACTCTTATGATGTGTGAAAAGACAATAATGCCCTTTGAGATATTAAAGTGAAATCGGACACCGATAAAGGGTCTTGAGGAAATGTAGAGAATTTTTATCAGAACTTCTGAGTCTCAAAAAAATTATTAGACTTTTTATGGAATTCATTTTATATTATAATGAATTTATAAAAATGTTATAACCATTAAAAGAGGTGTCTAGTATTTATTTCAAAATTAGAATAATTTAAGGATATCAGTATAAAGAAAGTGCCTTGGGATTTGTGCCAATTAGCAATTGGACCTAAGAGAGGCCCAAGATTTTGTCCTAGGGTAGCCCAATAAGTCCCAAAAGTTGTCTTGGAGCCCAAGTCCAAGAAGGAATAATTTATGAATTTTTAAAAAGAAAAGAAAAAGGAATAAAGTAAGAATTAGGGTTTTCACATTGTGTGACCCACAAAGCTTAACACATGCCGTCCAAGGCAAGGGGAAGAGAAGAATTTTGTCATGTGATCTTATTTAAAATTGACTTGGTGGGCAAGTTTGATGCAAGAGCAATTGTTGGAAAATGTGCCCTAGGGGCCAATCATTGTCTTATGAACATTATTGATTGATGAATTTATTAATTGTGTTATCATATTATTTGCATGTTTATTGTGATGACCATCATTAGATAATTCATAATCTTATCCTAAATGTCCCTGGTCAGTCATCTCTGCGGGAGCACAGATGAAATAAGACCAGTATGACTTTAAAGATGTATAGAGATATAAATCAAAGTCATATGCACATGTAAGAGTACAAGGTGTTGGACCGACCCACTATAAGAGAACTGCATGGGTAACATCATAAGCTTCTCTCATATACAAACCATGTCAATATACCCTTTGACCTGAGATTATCAAGGATTCCTACATGACAAACGCTCAGCTTTGACCTAGTCAAAAGTCACTTTTGACAGAGTGATCATAAAGACTATGTTTGGGTTTAGTGATTTTTCATGCGGAGGAATGTGAATGGTCAAGATGGAATTTGTCCCTCACATTCGTAGAGAGATATTACTGGGCCCCTCGATGAGTGAGTTTGAGAAATGTATGGCCATACTATAATTGAAAGGTAGTTCCATTTCTATAGTCAGACTACTCAGGGATCGAGAAAGTAACGGTCAGGAATAGGAGGATGACATTATCCATGCCTCATCCATGACCAAAATATCGCGTGACAGAAGGGACATGATATGGTTGTATAAAAGGTTACATCGTTTATGGATCCTCATATGATTTGGGTAGTCGTTATGTCTTGCTAGAGACCGCTTGCGACTTGTGGGCCAGTATAGCAAATGGCCCACTGCTAACTTCATATGGGCCTACAGGGTCGCATACAAAATAGCCTAACACGAGCTATGATGTCCAGATTCATTGAATCTAAGACGTGCCCAGATTCAATGAATGATCTAACGTTGATGTATATATTTATTTATATTTATATTCGTATATATACATTATATATAAGGGATATATAGGATTTAATTTATAAAGATAAATTAAATCTCTATCATGTTTGAATTTGAAATTCAAATTGATAGGATATCTCATATAAGAGATATTTACAAGATTTAATTTATAAGGATAAATTAAATCTCTATCACGTTTGAATTTGAAATTCAAATTGATAGGATATATCATATAAGAGATATTTACAAGATTTAATTTATAAGGATAAAATAACTCTCTATCACGTTTGAATTTGAAATCCAAATTGACATGATATCTCAAATTTGATTTATGAGAATAAATCAAATATAGTCCATTCTTATCTTTATTTTAAATTAAATAAATAGGTGAATTAAATATGTGGGACAGATTTAATATAAACATTATTTATTTAATTAGTTTCTTATCAAATTATACAATATGTGATATTGTATTAATTTTGGAATTAATATAGATTAATTCTAAAATCTAATTCGATTGAGAAAAACGCAGAGCATCCTATATATATGATTTTAGGAGCTACGTTTTTTTTAACTATACATAACACAAAAGGTCAAAGGGAATATGCAAAAAAAAAGGTTTTACAGATAAGAAACTGCTGAAGTAGAGATGGAGAGGACGAATTCTTGAGAGAGCCTTGGAGGGACAGGAGATGCTAGCACGTCGTTCGTGGTTGGAATGCTGTTCGTGTGGATACCAGTAGAGGAAGCTGACCTGAGGCGTCGACTTCTTGTGATCAGAAAGAGAGCACGAGCCATAGAGAGAAGCTGTGGACGTCTTCTTGCGATCGGAAAGAAATCACCAGTGGCGGAGAGAAGCTGTGGAAGTCGCTGAGAAACACTGAGGGTAATGCTCCTTCCCACTTGATTTAAACACATACGGTAGATCCTGGCAAGGAATGGAAAAATTTTTAAATTAATTTCTGCTGCGTGTCTTCCAATTCCTAATAGCAATTATGAGCCATTAGATCAAATAGTGCATAAAGTGATCTTAGCCATTCGTTTTTCATGAAAATTTTCTATAAATACCCCCTATTTCTGTCCAAAACCGTGACTTTGGAACCCTTGGGGAGGTGCTGCCCAAATGCCAACTCAAGCCAAGACAAAGAAGATTTAAGGTGCCAAAGTTTAAGCTAGCTAAGGATTAAGGTAAGTGATATATCCTAACTTATTTTCCATTAATTTTGGGGCTTGAACTTAGGATTTTCATGGAAGAAATATGAGATTTTTCTAATGTGTATGTGCTGTTCAAAACCTTAGATGAAAGGAGAAATAAGAAATTAAAGTTAGAGTTATGTGATTCGTGCTTAATAGTTTTGGACAGCATATATACCCTAGGTAGAGCTCAACTTTCTTCCATAAAAATCCTAAGTTCAAGCCCTAAATTAAAGAAAAATAAGTTAAGATAGATTGATTACCTTAATCCCTAACTAACTTGAAATTTAGACCTTGGATTCTTCTTTATCTTGGGTTGACTTTTCATTTGAGCAGCACCTCCCCAAGGTCTCCTCATGCCATGGTTTTGGGCAGAAAATGGGAGATATTTATAGACTTTAAGGCATGGAAATGGATTGCCAAGATCACTTTATGTATTATTTGATCTAATGGCTCATATTTATGCTTAAACTTAGCTTGCCCTATAAGCCAAAAGATGACATCATCAAGGGAAACCTCATATTCATGTGATACATGTAACATCCTTACTTTCATATATATTAGGGACCATTCAGTAGCATTTAAAACCACTTACAAGACCTTGGAAATCCATTAGCAAAATCTGGAATTTTACTCTTTCTCGGTTTACTGTTCATATATTATTTCAGATTATGCAATGAACTTCAAAAAATCATAATTAATTATATAAAAATCAAAATGAAGTGGTTCAAAAATTTATGTGAAGATAACATCTTTAATTTTAAGGAAAAAATAATTTCCAGACCAAATTATCAGTCAATTAATACAGTTTATTCGCCAAAATTTATTGTTCATTTGGTCAAAAATCCTAGAAACAAATTCTGGTCCCTTATTTTGGAAAATCAGTTCTCTTTGTACAGATATCCAAATAAAGTGTTCTTGGTGTAAAAACGAAGCTTGGTATGTCATCTAAATGTCTGTAAAATTTCATTTATTTATTCTATTATTTACTATTTTTCTTTACATCATGACCATCACTACTTACATTGGTCATACAACAACTTTACATATAACAAATAATCACATAACATATACACTATCCAATCCCTAATTCCTCTTCATGATTCATCATCCTATTTCATCATTCATAAACCTATAGGATTGGGATTACATGGAATGGGATGAGATTTTTGGGGAAATCTCAGTAGCAAACGTTACTAAATAATGCACGCATCAATGTAACTACTTGTGCTTGCTTGTGAAAGTGTTATCATTGTGTAATATGCATGCTTCCATGTAACATATGAAATACAATTGGACAAAGTAATGATAGAAATAGAGCTTCATACATAAGCACAATTGCAACACAATTCACCAAAGCCATAGCACAATCAAGCATAACATTCAATGCATACAAGTTTAGGATGAGTTTACTACCTTATACACTTGACTTTCTTTCACTTTGTCTTGCTTCTTTCTTCTCACTTTTCTTGAACATGTGGCTGCCTCTTTTGAAGTATACTAACCAATCCCTAATATCACATAACCATTCATCCATTACCATCTAATTTTCTTGAGCATTAAACTTACTTTAACTAACATAACTCCCTCTTGAACATTAAGCTTACTTACTTTTCTTAATCTTAACTAATGAACTTGGTCTTTGAATCAATTGATGTTTTGACTTTACCCTACACAATTTTATCCTTTGAATCCATTTATGATCTTAGAATCATGAAATTTCACCTCCTTCATAGCATGTTGTACAGAACCAAAACTGCACCTACATCCATCAAAAATTCTCATTTTGATTCCAATGCTTCCCATACTTGTTTCTCTACTTTATCCCACACAATTTTTCATTTTAAAACCATTGGAAGCATCAAAATCATTAAATTCCAATCACTATTTATGCATGTGAACAGTAACAGAGAAGGGTTTCAAAAACCACAATCTTAGAATTTCAAGGCTTTCAAGGTTCAAAACATTTCCAATCCTACACAAAATCATCATCAAATTCAATGGAGGCATTAAATAATTGAAATTCAATTTCCTCCCCTCATAAACAGTGCAGACCGAACAGGTTCCATTATGGCAAAGTCAAGAATATCAACTTGATTCAACAACCAATCTTCTAACTAGCTTGTTTAAGCTTCAATCATATGCTTCTAACTTTAATTTTTTTTCTTTTCCCTTTCATCTAAGGTATTTGGACATCACCTCCCCTTAGAAAAAACTCAACTTTTCCCCATGAAAACCCTAAGTTCAAGCTCCCAAATCAAAGGAAAATAAGCTCTGAGAGATTGCTTACCTTTAATCTCTAGCTTGCTTGAACTTAGGTACTTTGAATCTTCTTTGTCTTGGCTTGAGTTTTCATTTTGCAAGAGTTTCTCCAAGGGTTCATGCTCCATGATTTTGAATCAGATTTGAGGGGGTATTTATAGAAAAATTCCATGGAAAATGAATGGCCAAGATCACTTTGTATACTATTTGATGTAATGGCTCATATTTGTTCTTACATCAAGCTTACTCTCCAAGCCAACTTGAGATAAGTCCACATGACAAAAATATTCTCCTCCCCCTTGTATTGGATGCCAAGTGTGGGTGTGTGGGTCCCACCATGTGCAAACCCTAATTCACACTTTATCCCTTTTTTTCTTTTCAAAAATTCATAAATTATTCATTATTAGACTTCGGCTCCAAGACAACTCTTGGGACTTTTTGGGATGCCCTAGGACGAAATTTTGGGCTGCCATAGGCCTTCCTTGGGTCCAATAGCTAATTGGCACAAATCCCAAGGCACTTTTCTTATACCGATATTCCTTAAAATATCCTGATTTTGAAATAAATTCTAGACACCTCTTTTAATGGTTATACCATTTTTAAAAATTCATTATAATATAAAATGAATTCTCTGTAAAGTCTCATAATTTTCTGAGACCCAAATGTCTTGATAAAAATTCCCTACATCCCTTAACCCTTTATCGGTGTCAAATTTTACTTTAATTTCTCAAAGGGTATTATCATCTTTTCAAACATTACCAGAGTATTTAATGGCTCTAATTAATCACCCCTAGACTTGCTTGGACATTTTTGACCTATCCAAAATGACCAAAATGCCCTCATCTATTTCTGGCACATTCTAGCTACATAGGGGCATTTTCGTAATTTCGCACTATTCCTGGACTACTCTAGACTCTAGCCCACATATTGTCTCACTACTTTATTGGGCTCATTATGGCGCCATTTGGGCCTTGGTATGGGCTCATTAGCCTCATTATCTTTATAGCACAAATCCCAATAAATCTCACTCAATCCTATTTATCGGGTATTTTATTTCATCTTAAAATCCGGTAAGGCTGCTACAGGATTCCTTTTCTGACTCTGTCAATTTTATAAATTTTTACATTAAATATAGGAATTTCCTATAAATTTTCATCTGATTCTGATATCTGAAAAATACTGCAATAATTCCTTCTAACTTCAGGAATTTATATCAATTAATCGAGACCTCAAATCAAAATTATGTCTTACGTTAAACTGACAAGAATATTTTTTTCTATCTACTACTAAAATTTGAGTCTGATATGATTCTGGACATTTTTGGCCTGTTTCGGCTCAATTTTCTCATATTTATATTTAGGTCCCTGAACTTTTGAATAATTGCACTTTAGCCCCTGAACTTTTAGCTATTTATATTTAAGTCCCTTAACTTTTGAAAATTACACTTAAGGGCTCAACCTTTGTTTCTACTTTCACTTTTTGTCTTCAACCTTTTCTAATTTTTGTTTTAGTCCTTCTCTTTCTTCAAGACTCATATGACCTTTATCTTTTCTTCTGATCTTCATTATAATCCTTTCCAAACCTCTTTCCACTATTAGTATTATACATATAGGGAAAATTTAGGATATGATAATACAATTCCAAGGGAAAGAAGCATCAGAAAAAAAACAGTCCAATTTTGTATCGACTCAGTCTAATGTCCTAAAAATCATACTCTTTTATAAATCTAATTTTTCTTAGATTTCATAACATGCTTTTTGATCTTAAATCCAGTATCCAGATTTTTCCTATCATTAACATTCTTAGACTAGGTCTAAACTTAATTATTGATCATTTGGCAAATTACCAAAATACCCCTTAGTTCTTCTTTATTTACTTTAATATTTCTATGGCAGTATCATCTTTTTACACCTCATCAGACTATTCCCTAACCCTAGTCAACTATTTTGTGAACTCTCCTTGACCTTCTGACCTTATTCAAATGACCAAAATGCCTTCCATCTATGTTTTGCTCAATGGGACAGCATAGTGGTATACTTAGTGGCATTTTCATAATTTTATATTTTTGGGTATTTGTTAGCATTGGCCTATATACTTATTTGAAAATATTATTGGGTTTTAAAACCACCATTTTGGGCCTTCTACGTGGTCCCATGCGTTCATGGGCTCATATCTTAAATGCACCTATTAGGTATTTTAATCCACTGTAAATTCCATTATAAATTCTACATAACTCCTTTTTGAGTTTTATTAGTTTTATGAATTCTTATATTAACTACAAGAATTTAGTATAAAATTTTATCTTATTCTGAGGTCCAGAAGATACTGTACTAATTTTCATATCCTTGGAAATTCATATCAATTTATCGGGACCTCAAATCATAATTTTGTGTTGCGTTAAACTGATCAGAATAATTTTCTCTATTTGGGATTGCAATGGTTCCAGACAGTTTTAGGCCTTCTTTGGCTCAAGTTTCTCATAATTATCATTTTGCCCCTAGAAACTTTTAAAAATTACACTTTAGTCCCTCAACATTTCATAATTACAATTAATGGCCCATAACTTGTGTCTACTTCCATTTTATACCATGAAACTTTTAGACTTTTTAGTTTAGTCTCTCTCTTAAAAATGACCATTATGCCCTAGGGACTTTCAATATTTACAATTTAGTCCTTGAACTCTCATTATTTGTAGTTTAATCCTTGAATATCATTTGTATATTTATGGGACTTGTGCTTAATAGGACCTGATAGCCTACCTATTTTAGGCTATATACTTAGCTTTAGGCCTAAAAATTGGGATATGACATTTCTCCTCCCTTTAAAATAAATTTTGTCCTCAAGATTTCAGGGTTAAATCTCTATTCATACCTTAATGAAAAGTTTATTTGAGGAGAATGTCCTTTACATCTCATAATCTTTTCTTAACTTTTCTAACTCTTCTTAACCTTTCTTACTATCTTATATAACTTTGTGCATCTATGCCAAACTTATGTGTCATTTGCACCCTTTCTCATTACTTCCTAGGGGTTACCCATAATTAGGCTACTCTTACTTAAGCACGCTTAACTAAAAATTGTATATAAAAATTTGAAGCACTGGTGCTAACAGACTCCAACCCTTGCACTTTACTATCTTAGACCCTTCTCATATTGTCTCTCTTAGATCTATATGGCTTTTATCCTCATTCTCTTTAGCCTTATATATAGGATCTATATGCTCATACTTTTTTTGTTCTCAAAATATATAGGGTTCTTTTCTCTGTTCCTTAGGTACACTTCTACAAAACTTTGAATATCAACACTTAGATTTGAAATTGGACTCTATATTCATTTAAGAGAAAACTAAATTTAGTTTGTATATAATATAGTCTACCTGAGAAAAATCATTATAAATACTTTGTCTAGGTGAGTTATCAACTAGTGAAGTTCCCTTATTTTAACTTTACCCTTGGTAATCATCTTTCTTGAGAGATGTGCATTATACTTGTAACATCCTAATTTTTATTCTTATATTTAAGCACAATTAAAAATATTATTTATTAATACCTTAGAAACATTATCTAAGTTAAATTATTAAGTTTAGTATTTTTATTATTTTTTATAAAATAAGATATTTGGAATATCCTACCATTACCTTTGCCTATGATTATATTATGATTGGGTTGTTATTGTTAGTTAGAAATTTATCAGGATTTGAATTCAAAATTAGATATAGATATCTTGTATTATATATTAGATTAAAAGGAAAATAATAAAATAAGAGGATAGGGAAAGGATTTTCAGGTCATATAATCTATAAAAAACAAAGATAGCTAAGTGGAACATAGCCACACCATAGCCACGCACACAGAACCAGAACAACATCATACACAAGGGGAGTATAACATCACTGAAGAGAAAGAGTCATGAACAGTAACTTCAATGCCTCAGGAACCATAGCAACGGACCTCTATTCATATATCTGAGACCTCCATCGTGATCGACTCGAGGAATGAGGCCCATCCCCTAAAGACCCAAGTTCATTTTAAATTATAGTTAAACTCTTTTTTATCATGATTTGTTCTCATGAAATAAATTAAATTTATTTATAATATTATTTTTAAATTTGTATGTCTAAATAATTAATAATAGTTATATTTTAGGAGGATTTTACAATTTAGTATCAGAGCTTAGGTTTCAGGTCCTCCTAATCTTTATAAGATTCATTATGAATTTATTTTATAGATTAAAAAATATAAAGAAAAAAATAAAGAAAAAGAAGAAGAAGAAGAAAAGTTACAGTTTTGCTTACACTAGAGTGACTTTTTTTATTACATATATATTTTCCTTTATTTTTCAATTCGATTTTTGGCATTTTTTTAAAGATTTATGGGTGTTGCTTTTCTGTTTTTGTTGTCTGAGCTATTAAAAAATATATATTATATGCAGTGACAATTATTGGCCCTTCTTGAATTTTTTTCTTTCTTTTTCTTTATCAATTTCGTTTTGGGCCACTTCTTTTTATTCATCCCCATATTTTTTTTGCTCAAAAATTTGGACTATTCTATTTGTGGGCTTAAAATATAGGCCTTATAATTCTTTTTTATATACTTTGTTTGCTCAATTCTAATATGGGCTTTAGAAAATTTATTTTGAAAATCAATTCATGGTTTGTTTGTTGACTCTTCAGTTTCAGGCCACTTAAAAAAATTCTGCAGGCTCTATTATGGGCCATTAAATGTTTTGATTTCATAAAAATATTTTTAAGCTCTATTTGGATTTATATTCATAGTTGGGCCAAACCTACTTAACTTAAATCTTGTGACTTATTTGGGGGTCCCAAATTTTAAAAGAAAACTTGTTGACTCTATTTGTTTTTTTTGAACCATTTTTTCAAATTTTGGGAAAGTTGTTTGATAAAATAGTTTTTTTTTAGTTGCCCACCTAATTCACTAGAGCTTTGCCTTGACTACATTTGGATCTGACCCGCGTCGCGCACCTAACTATAGTGGGTGAGTCTCCCAACGGGGATTTTTTGCATATGCTAAGGCTCAAACTCAAGACTCGCTTAAGTGATATTGAGCTGCTTACCACTCGGACCAACCCCCATTGGTGTTTAATTATATAGTTGATAAAATAGTTGATTATTTTGTTTAGTTTAATTACATTTTATTCTACAAATAGTTTGCTTAAAAAAATTAAATATTTGATTACCAAATTAATTTATGTACCATTTTAGTTATTTATGGGATTTAATTATTTTAATATTTTGGGAAATTTTTTAATTTATTTCAAAAGTTATTTAAATTATTTTCATACAATTTAAGAAATCATATAAATTGTTTAAATTCTCATTAAGTCGTTGTGCATATTTTGGATTTAAACACATGTAATTGATATTTGGGTATGGTGACATCCTCTTGTATGTTGCATTGTATAGTAGTGGCAATATACATTATTCACACATATATTTTCCTATTAATTTATTAATTATTTATATTATAACTTAAATATTATCATGGGTTACATCCTTAGGTAGATAGAAGATGGTATGAACTTGGTCACAATAAAGTGCACATGGTGGTAGTAGGCCCTAAGACATAGGCCTCAACTAGATTATAGGCCTCAGTATGATAGGCCTAAACCAGATTATGAAGCAATAGTGGCACATATGACGGAGGTAGTATTGGGTGCGGTTAATGAGAAGTTAAAGAAGCTTGAAGAAAAGATGCTAGAGAAGCAAAGATTAGGCAACCATGATGAGACAAAGAATGGTGGTGGCTATGACAAAAAGCATGACCATGTTAGCGTGGAGGGGAAACATGAGGAGGAGTCTTTTATCCCTCACTTTTGAAAGATATTGCTAATGTTTGGAAAGAAGTGCATAAACATATCCCTTCAAAGTTTAAGGGAGGATTGGAGGCCTCAAAGGTAGAGAAGTGGATTAAGAGGATATAGACGATATTCTCAGCAGTCTGTTATATCTCGACTAAAAGTGCAAGTGACTATTACATACTGAGAGGATGAGGTGAGAGATTAGTGGGATAGTGTTAGTCTAGTTAATATCTCAAATATGCGTTGAGAAGAGTTTAAGGAGATGTTCTACAATCAATTATTTCCTAAAGAACTGCGTATGGAGAAACAGTTCCAGTTCTACTCCCTACAACAGGGTGACATGCATGAGGACCTATTCATCACTAAATTTATTGAATTACTAAAGTATGTTCCTCACCCATAAAGGGTAAATTACTCTCTATGGAAGGCGTAACAATTGTTGCATACGGCCAAACCAAAGCTACATCAGGCGTTAGCTCTATATAAGCTAGAATCATTAGAGGACATGTTCATCAAGTTGAGAGGTATAGCCAGAAAGGCTAGGGAGATTGACCAAGCAAAGAAGACATAGGCTCTAGTCAGGGGGCCTAGCTATCCATGACCCACAGGAGGAGTAGGGAAGAGGTAACAATTTAGCTCCAATGGCTTAGGGAGTTTGGGCTAGAATAGAGGCCTGGGGCAGAAAGATAATGCCTGTCAAGGGGTCTAGAAAATGATCCTGCTTATCCAGCACCTAGTGTACCTAGGTCATGTCAGAGGTATGGTAGGACTCATCCTGGAGAGTGTCGGACATGCTTTAGGTGCCAAAAATTGGGGCATATCGCTAAGTTTTGTCTAGGAGGGGGCTGCGACATCTCCTAAGGAGTCCAGGGAGCAAATGCGGCATAAGTAACTGGATATATTCCCTGCTTAGCTTTTGTGTTTTCTTTTTCTTTCTTTTCTTGCATATTATAGGGTGTCAATTTTAGGGACAAATTCCTAAAAGGAGGGGAGAATTGTGACATTTTAATTTTTATTCTTATATTTAAGCACAATTAAAAGTATTATTTATCAATAACTTAGAAAAATTATCTAGGTTAAATTATTAAGTTTAGTATTTTTATTTATTTTGATAAAATAGGATATCTAGAATATCCTACCATTATCTTTTCATATGATTCTATTATGATTTGGTTGTTATTGTTAGTTAAAAATTTATTAGGATTTGAATTCAAAATTAGATATAGATATCTTGTATTATATACTAGATTAAAAGGAGAATAATAAGATAAGGGGAAAAGGAAAGGATTTTTAGGTTATATAATCTATAAAAAAAGATAGCTTAGTTGAACATAGCCTCACCATAGCCACACACACATAACAAGAACAACAGCATACATAAGGGGAGCTATAACAACACGAAAGATAAAGAGCCAGGAATAGCAACTTTAATGCCTTAGCAACCATAGCAACGGACATCCGTTCATAGATCTGAGACCTCCATCGTGACCGACTTGAGGAACGTGGCCCATCCCCTAAAGACTCATCCCTAAAAGATTCTTCACATGCCACCTCTTTATGGGCCAGTGAGGCCTACTTGCAGTGCACAGCAGACACCCTTTAGGCACGTGACCTCCACACACCTCACGTACAACAACATGCCTTCTTCCATATATGCCTTACTACACTATTTTGGACTATTTGGTACATCTACTCCACATCCTATGCCTTCCTAAAGCTAATATTTACCTCTTAAACCTTTAGGTGGTAATTATTCTTATATTTAGATAAAACATAACCACTTTCTACTTATTGTGTGTGTTAATGTGATATTTGTGAGTAATTTAATATTCATATAAATCTATTGATATTGATATAATTGTATTGAGAAAACTTGCTTGATTATTTTTATCGAAAATAGTCTTGTGAAATTTAAAGTTTAATTTAGAAAGTTTGAGTTGAGATTATAAACTTATTATATATTGGAATTTAAAGAAAGTTATTATCTTGAGAAAAACCCTTTTGTGATATATATATATATATATATCAAGCTATTGAGATTTTGATTAATATGATTATTTTGATAATTATGAATTGGGAAGGGGTAATGATAGAGTTGTATTTCTACCACATGGTATAGCCTTCATTAGAGCTTATGGTTGGCTTTTGTCCTATCAGTTTGTCTAGGGACGTGCCCCACCTATTTATCGAGGGCTTATAACACCCAAACCTTTTTACTAAGGGGGAATGAATCCATGGTCTGATCAAGTGTTATGTGGATTTTGGCATATCCATATTAGTTGATCGATTAGCTTTGATTGGTAAGTTATACTAGCCCATGGGTTTAGTCGGCGAGAATAAGGTTATTCAGTTGGTTTGAGGGGAGGAATTTGGGTGGGTTATTTATTTGATTTTATTATGATAATATGTTATTTTCTATATATTGTATTTTGTGATTAGTCTTAATTGACACCTCATGAGCACATGTTAGTATGCATAATGAGTAGAATTGATGGTTACTGAGATGTTTGTCTCACCCTATTATTAAAATTTTTCATGTGATAGTCTCATTTTAGGACCCCAGAAAAGACTTGAGAGGCTTGATTAAAGCTATATTAATTGTATAGCCTTCTTCTTTAAAGATATGTGTAAAATATATGTATATTGCTACAATAGGATTTATTTTGCATGCTTATATATCCAATTACTTTATTTATATTTTAAAAAAAGTTTTTCATAACCATGGTAAAATTCATTTAAATTATAGTTAAACTATTTTCTACTATTGTTAGCTCTCTTGAAATAAATTAAATTTATTTATAATATTATTTTTAAATTATATTATGTATAAATATGTCTAAATAATTAATAATAATTATATTTAGGAGAATTTTACAGTAGTCATATCTTCATGGCTCATTACTTTTCTTAGGCTAGGTCTACTGTGACCTCGGGATCTAATTTCAATCTACCGTAAGCTTCTTCAGGATTTAACTGCGACCCTAAAGCCATGTTAGGATCTAACTATGAAAAATCCTACTTTTACCACCTTAGAGTACGTATTTGGAAGCGTATTTGATTAGCGGAAGTATTACATTAGCCCCAAAATTAAAATTATAAAACTTACTTCTCAAGTACTGTTTGTTTGGTGATTTCCAGATTTATAGTCCAACTTTAAAAATTCATAACAAATTGTAGAAAAATCATATGGTGTAACATCCTTACTTTTATACGTCTTAGGGACCATTCAATAGCATTTAGAAACACTTACAAGACCTTAGAAGTCCCTGAGCCAAATCTGGAATTTTACTCTTTCTCGGGTTACTGTTCATATGGTATTCCAAATTACGCAATGAACTTCGAAAAATCATAATTAATTCTAGAAAAATCGAAATGAAGTGGTTCAAAAATCTAAATGAATATAGCATCTTGAAATTTAAGGGAAAAATAATTTCCAGACCAAATGATTAGCCAATTGATACATTTTATTTGTTGAAGTTTACTGTTCATTTGGTCAAAAACTCTGGAAACAATTTCTGGTCCCTTATTTTGGAAATTCATTTCTCTTGATATACACATCCAAATGAAACGTTCTACCTATGAACTTAAAGATATGGATGTTTAATACATGCTCATAAAATTTCTTGAAATAATTCCTTCATTTGTTAGGTCAAAATGAAGCCACAACAAAACTGCTTTAGGACCTACGTTTTTACCATTTCAGTTTCCTTTCTTTCACTTTCTATAATTGTTCCAGCATACATAAATCATCTCTTTTGCCTTTTCTGAATTCATATACATCATGGGGTTATACAATAATTGTTTCATACAATCTCATCACATAAATATATACTTTACATGGCTTTGACATACATGAAAAGTGCATAGCATATGCTAACATCTTAAATACTTCACTTTTCTTCTTCCATGCTTTAGCTCTTCTCCATGCATACATTATCTTTCATGCTTGACCTAAATTGGTTGGTTATGGGAGAGTGAGATTCTAGGGAATCTCAGTAGCAAATATTATCACTTAAATATGCAAGATGGATGCTAATGCATGATATGTAATTTCATTAACTTTCTTTGCTTAGTGACATGCCATCATGCTATATACTTTTACATAAAGTGCATGTCCAAGGAAACATGTTATTCACAATACATTCAACATCATTTATCATGTCACAACATCATTCAAATAACATATACATGTCAACACATAAGCATACCACATCAAGCACATAAAGAGGTAAGTTCACTACCTTGCACTTAAGCTTTTCTCTTGACCTTTAGCCCTTGCTCCCTAGCTTTCCAACCATGAAGCCTTTATGTCCATCACTTCCCAATATCTTCTTGGATGTTTCATGGTCCTAAACACATTCATATTCATCACATAACTCATTAGGACTCATGAACTTCAACCATGTTCAAGACTAACTTTGTTACACTCTTTATTGTCATAACTTTCTCTAATTTTCACTAATCCACTTGGCTCTTGAACCAGTTGATGTCTTGACTTTAACCTACACAATTTCCTCTTTTGAATCCATTTATGAGCTTAGAATCATGAAATTCCAGCTCCTTCATCACATGCTGTACAGAACCGAACATAAGCATACAATTCTTTCAAAAATTTTCATTTTGATTCTAATGATTCCCATACTTGTTTCTTCACTTTACCCCACACAACTTTTCATTTTAAAACCATTGGAACCATCAAAATCATGAAATTCCAATCTCTGTTCATGCGAGTGAACAATACCATAAGAAATCTCAAAGACTACAACCTTGAGATTTGAATGTTTCCAAGGTTCAAAACCTTTCCAATCCTATACAAAATCATCATACAAACTCAATGGAAGCATTAAATCATTAAAATTCAATTTCCTTCCCTCATGAACAGTGCATACCAAATAGGGCACACCATGGCAAAGTCAAGAATATCAATTTGATTCAACAACCAACCACTTAACTAGCTTGTTTAAGCTTCAATCATATGGTTCTAACTTTAATTTCTTCTTTCCCCTTTCCTTTAAGGTCTTTAGGCAGCACCACCCCTTAGAGAAAACTCAACTTTTCTCCCATTAAAACCCTAAGTTCAGGCTCCCAAATCAAAGGAAAATAAGCTAGGAGAGATTGCTTACCTTTATTCTCTAGCTTGCTTGAACTTTGGAACATTGAATCTTCTTTGTCTTGGCTTGAGTTTTCATTTTGCAAGAGTTTCCCCAAGGGTCCATGAAGCCACAGTTTGCTGCAGAATGAGGGGGTATTTATAGCCAAAATCCAAGAAAAATCAATGGCCAAGATTGATTTTGTTACTATTTAATCTAAAGGCTCACATTTAATCTTAGATTTTACTTTTTCATAAAAGAATAATTATGACATCATGTGGGACAGCTCAAAGGACACCTCAAGGGATTATGTGGCGAGCTCAGCATTCCAGGAAGCTTCTAGGAAAATTCCAGTCCAATCCGGTACCGATCGGAGCAGTTTCACAACAACCGGACTGTTTTCTGTTCCGAATTTTTCTATAATATACCAGGATATGTATTCTGTCCTAGAAATCAATGTCTAGGTTTCTCATACCCTTGAAATGGTTATACTGAGTATTTATCTACTATCTATTCCTTGGGAAATGACCAAAATACCCTTAGTGTCATTTCTTACACTATATTGACCCTAAGGGCATAATCGTCATTTTATCCCTCTTTATACTGCCTCAGGGTGTATCTAAGCTCAACTAATCATATTTATACCATGTGCCATGTTTTTATCCTATCCCAGGTGACCAAAATACCCTTCATCCATTTCTGGTACAATCTAGGCATCTAGGGGTATTTACGTAATTTCGCACTTTTTCTAGACACTGGCCCCTTCTACTGATAGACTGGTAACTTGGGTTTTGGACCCTTCTTGGAGTCATCATGGGCCTATATATGAGGTCATCTGATCTCATTCTATCTAGACTCACGCACCGATAAATTCTATTATCAGATCACGGGTGTTATCAAACTCCCGTCAAAATTCATTGTTATGGGAATAACTTTTTATACAAGACTTCTTCCGGCATTCTATTAGATTCATAACATCTGACACTGTAGGTCACACTTTCCTGTAATTCCCCCACTTATATCTGATGTCCACAGAATCTGATAAAAATTCAAATAATTTTTAGACTATCAAATAATTTTCTGCTGTCTGGAGCCCTAATAAAATTTTTGTATCATGCCAGATTACCCAGCATGACTTCCTCTATTTACTGATGAAATGTTGGACTGAAATACTTACAGGCAATTCTAAGCATTTTCTGGCTGAACTTTTCCATAATTACATTTATGTCCCTGACTTTTTGCTTAATTATATTTAGGTCCCTAAACTTTTAGAAATTACCACTTTTGGCCCAATATTTATTTCTACTTTAACTTTTGGCCTTTAACCTTTTCCAATTTGCGTTTAGGTCCTTCTCTTTCTTTAAGACTTATCTAACCTTTATTATTTCTTCTGATCTTCGTCATAATCCTTTCTAAGCCTCTTTCCACTATCAGTACTATACATATAGGGAAAATTTAGGATATGACATATGGAGGTGATCCAAATTTCTAATTGAATCTCTTTCATAGATCTTTAAAAATTCATAACTAATTGTCCCACTTTATGACTAAGGATTGTGGTATTTATCTCTTATCTTCTATCTTGACATTTAGCGGAGTACTTTCCATATCCGCAGATCTTCATATCTTCCCATCATTCATAACTTTACTATGTCTATTACTGCAGAGAGCTACACATGCTCTACCATGCACATATCTATCATAATCTATTCATCTCATCTGATAGACATTACTCTATATGAGCTGCATTGTCCATTCTCTTTGCTTTATCTCAAGAGCAATCTGACTCTATCGTAAGAGCAATCTAGCTTTATTTCGAGAACGTTAACTTGTATTACCTAAACACTGCTCTTTCTTAGAGTTGCATCATCTTTCATAAATGCTTCTAATTTCATTTCATATTCATGGTACATCATTCATGTATCTTATCCCTACTGAAGGAATATGTCTTGAGTACTATGATCATTTGTTTATAGATTCGCTATTAACCTTCATCTATAATCTCATCTATAGCTTTATCATTACCAAGTTGAATTATCTAATTACATGTCTTATGGTATGGGAGCAACATAATTTTCTTATCATATATACTCTACCCTTAATGAAATACGGAAGGGGGTATTCATTCATCATAGCATACTCTAACATGCATAATATGCAAGGAGATGCAATCATTTAAGTATTCTCTAACATGCGTGTTATCATATGACAACTGCAAGGAGATGCAACTTCTCATCATAACTCATGGCAACATAAGCCATATCATCATTATATAATTTGCTCAGCCATCCCTTATATGCATATGCAATTAAACAATTAACTAGGTAATCTTTTAAAGCATTATGTCCCTTTATCATCTTAACTGCCAGATTATCTAATAAGGATATGACTATTTATTCAAGAACATGAAATAACTATTTATCTAACTTAGGATGCCACGTTACCCTATTCTTAGGGTATAGACTCAACCCTTCATTACTTTTTTTTAACATAAGAAATAAGGGAGTCACTTTATCTTTGAACCTGTGGCTACTTACTTTCTTCAGACATCATAAACTTCTTTTTATAATATTGCATATGTCTACCGCTCTGTTGAACTTCTACAATTACCTGAGAAAAACTCTTTCTTTGTAACCTGAAATTCAATCCGTGAGCTAACTTCTCAGTCATTCAACTCTTAATGTTCATCTGGATGAAATCGGCTAAGTATTCATCAAAGGGTTTCTTTTTCCTTGCTTTAATATTTAGATTCATGCTAATCTCTATCTAACTGAGAAGAATGTCTTTGGGAAACTATTCGATAAAAACTTCTCAAGTGAGCGGATCAATCTCTATCTCATATAGAGTAACTTCTGTACTCTCTACTATATCTTAAATCTTTCTGTTTGTTAGTCTCAATTAACTCTAGACTAGACTATGGTTCCTTTCTGCTCTGTCTCTTGATCCTGACTAACGTAATTCAGATGGATCTCATTTATCATCTAGTAATATTACTTATGTTCTCTATGGTGCTCTACCCTATGTATGCTAGGTTACTAGTTCTTCATGATGGTATCCCTCTGTTCTAGGAACTTTAACTTTTTGTCTGTTGACCATCATGTCTCTAACTTTAAGCCATGTATTAGGCTCATTCTTAGGCAAATCTTATTCTAATTTCTTATTATTTTATTCAGTAAAGACTAGCTGAATCAATCTTTCGTAACATGGATCAACTCCTGGTGATCATATAGAGGATCTACTTTTGAGTATTTTCTTAAACTGATCTTCTGTATCCTAGTGCCTCGTACTGTTTGGCTTGCTTGCACCATATGCTAAACCTCTAACTGATAAACTTCAGTGAGGTTGGCATCTTCATTCTTGTCATCAGATCTCTTTGCATTCTAGTCGCAACAAAAGTACAAGCTAGTTGCGACTCATATTCTCTATAAACTTTAGTCATGGCCATCTCTACTACTCGTCATGACTTGATAGCTTTGTATTCTTCAATCACGACCATAGGTTATCTTCTGTCGTGACCTAAACTACTTATACATTAGTCGCGTCCTATGACTTGACTCGTTGCAACCTGAAATCTCTATGACTTTCTATCATGGCCAATGGTCAATTCTTGTTCTTGGCTTTGATAAACTTGAGTTATTTAAAACTCATTCATATTTATCTACTATAATTACATTAAATTGGACACATATTCACATAGATTTTCAACCAACTATCATTTCATTATATCACATCAAAACTCATATTTCATATCACCATAACATTTATACATACAATATATACATGTCCATTACATATTTGGGACACATCGTAACTATCATACATCTATGTATTTACTTTACTTTACACCATTTACAAATTTACATTACCCCTTATCTCTTTTTACATTCTTTTTTAGGAAATAGTGAACTATAAATACTTTTGCATATAGAAATGTCACCCCTGTATATCAGTTGGCGGATTATTTGCCAAAAACTCACTTAGCTCTACGTGCCATGTAGGGGTATATGGCAATATCTAACTTACTACCATCTCATGCCAATCTTGTAGAGTATAAACTTAATTTAGGTTAATGCCCTCTATGGTATATCTGTTTATCATCCCTGCTACAACATTGAGAAACTGCAGATAAACTAACTGCTCTTGATCTCTAATTCTATCCATCCCTTGACCTAGACTGAGTAATTCACTCTCCACAGTTTTCTTGAGACTAATATAGTTAACATTATCTATCTTTAGCAAAGAAGGCTGGGGTTAACTTGGACCAGGAATATCATACTGATTTTCTCTATAAAATAACATATTTCTAGACTTTGAGAATGGACAGGGGCTGTCATCGACTCTAACTGGATTTCTGGATTAAGGGATTATTGTATATTACTCATAGCAAATCTATCCTCAAACTCTAGCTTGGAAGGACTAATATCTAGTCTACCTATAATCCAGTACCAATGCTTAGCTTCCTTAGGCATAGACTGTCCACTTAAAGGAGGAATAAGACTTATATTAGGTTTAGAAGGCACTACCAAAAACTCATTATATCTCTTATCATCTCTTTCTACTAATCTTCAAGAACTTTTTGAGGTTATTTATCTTTAGCTTACATCTCCAATATCCTATTTATTCATTTAGGAATCTGAAATAGCTTATCATGTCAAGCCATTTCACCTTAACTAAACTATATTCATTCTATCATAACATCTCTCATCACCTGTAAGACTTCAGTGTCCTTAGCCTGAAGGACTTATGTGTCCTTGGCCTCACTGTAGTCTAACTATAATCTATAACTGGGTTGTCTATTTTCTTTTACCTAACTAAGGAAGGGTCTAGCTCACATCTTTATGCCATTCATACTTTTAATTTTGTCCTTATCCTCCTAGATCACTAACAGGCGATAAGGTATCTCTTATTAAGCCTTAATGTTCCATTTTCTTAGAGCATTCATTACCAATCCATAATCTTAGTTGGACTATGAACAAGTAACCTATTACTAACCTCAACTTTAATTGGGCCTTAGGTAACCGTTACATACTCTTTTTTCTAATCAGAGCAAGTTTATCTTGCACCAGAACCTATGTTCTATGATAAAACTTTATTCTGTACTAATGCCAGAAACTTTTGCTCTAATACCAAAATGAAACATCCTACTTTTACTAACTTAGAGTACGTATTCGGAAGCGTATTTAATTAGCGGAAGCATTACATTAGCCCAAAAATTAAAATTTTAAAACTTACTTCTCAGGTACTGTTCATTTGGTGATTTCCAGATTTAAAGTATAACTTTAAAATTTCATAACTAATTGTACAAAAATCGTATGGAGGTGATACAAATTTTTAATTGAAGCTCATTCATAGCTATTTAGAGTAAAAATATAAATATGGACATTTAATTTTCCAATTGATATAGTTAAATCATTACTTTTTACTATTCATATGGCAAATTCTGGAATTTCTAGATTCTGTCTTTTAAATTTGAAAATTCATTTATCTTGATATGCACATCTAAATGAGGCGTGTTACCTATGAATTTAAAGCTCTAGATGTGTAATACATGCTTATAAAATTTTATAAAATAATCATTTCTTTTGCTAGGTCAAACTGTAGTCCTAACAAAACTACTTCGGGACATACGTTTTTACTATTTCATCTTCTTGCTTAAATGTTCATAAACTAATCTAGCATTCCGAAACCATCAAATAAGCTTCTCATATATTTATATACATCATGTACATATGCCATAATTATTTCATACAGTTTCATCACATAAATAGACACCTTACATGGCATTTACATACATGAAAAATTCATAGCATATGCTAGGATCTCTATTACCTCACTTTCTTTCTTCCATTCTTTAGCTCTTCTCCAGGCATACATTTTATTTTATTTTTGACCTAAATTGGTTGGTTGTGGGAGGGTGAGATTCTAAGGAATCTCAGTAGCAAACATTACCACTTAAATATGCAAGATGGATGCTAATGCATGATATCTAATTTCATTAAACTTTCTTTGATTAGTGACATGCCATCATGCTATATAATTTTGCATAAAAGTACATAGCCATAGAAAATATATTATTCACAATATATTCAACATTATTTATCATGTCACAACATCATTCAAATATCATATATATGTCAACACATAAGCATACCACATCAAGCACATAAAGAGGTAAGTCCACTACCTTGCACTTAAGCTTTTCTCTTGTTCTTTTGCACTTGCTCCCTAAGCTTTCCAACCATAAAGCCTTTTGGTCAATCACTTTCCAACATCTTCTTGAATATTTCAAGTTCCTAAACACATTCATGTTCATCACAGAATTCATCAGGACCATGAACTCTAACAATGTTCAAGACTATCCTTAATAAACTCTTTAATAACATAACTTTCTCTAGTCTTCACTACTTAGCTCGGCCCTTGAACCAATTGATGTCTTGACTTTACCCCACACAATTTCATATTTTGAATCCATTTATGAGCTTAAAATCATGAAATTTCATCTTCTATGCACTATTCTAGACATATTTGAAAAACATACATAATTCTTCTAAAAAGTCTCATATTAATTTCAATGCTTCCCATACTTGTTTCTCTACTTTATCCCACACAACTTTTCATTTTAAAATCATTGGAAACATCAAAATTATGAACTTATAATCACTGTTCATATGAGTGAACAGTATAGAGAAGAACGTCAAAAACTATAACTTGGAATTCCAATGCTTCCAAAGTTTCAAAAATATCCAATCCAACACAAAATCATCATATAAATTCAATGGACGAATTTAATCATTGAAATTCCATCTCCTTCAATCTTACTAACCAAGACAACTTGAGATAAGGTCTCATGACAAAAATCTTCTTCTCCCCCTTGTCTTGGACGCCATGTGTGAGGTCTTGTTAGTCCCACCATGTGCAAACCCTAATTCTCACTTTATTCCTTTTTCTTTTCTTTTTCAAAAATACATAAATTATTCATTATTAGACTTGGGCTCTAAGACAACTCTTGGGACTTATTGGGCTGTCCTAGGATGAAATTTTGGACTTTCCTATGCCTTCCTTGGTTCCAATAGCTAATTGGCATAAATCCCAAGGCACTTTCCTTATACCGATATCCTAAAAAAATCCTTATTTTAAAATAAATGCTAGACACATCTTTTAATGGTTCTAACATTTTTAAAAATTCATTATAATATAAAATAGAACCCCTGCAAAGTTTTATATTTTTTTGAGACTCAGAAGTCCTGATAAAAATTCCCTACATTTCTTCAAGACCCTTTATCGGTGTTCGATTTCACTTTAATTCTTAAAGGACATTATCGTCTTTTCACATAACATCAAAGTATTTCTTGACCTTGGTTAACTATTTTGGGGACTCTCCTTGACTGTCTAACCTTAGTCAAATGACCAAAATATCCTTCATCTAACTCTGACTCAATGACACAACAGAGTGGCATTTTAATAATTTTATATTTTTCTTGGTCCTTATTAGCCATGGCCCACATACTTATCTAAAAATATTACTAGGCCTATAAGATGCCATTTTAGGCCCTCTACATGGTCCACTGTCTTAATGGGCTCAACTCCCGAGAAATTCCCCCGAAACATATTTATCGGGTGTTTTAATCTACAGTAAATTCTATAATAAATTTTATAGAACTCCTTTTTGAGCTCTATTAGTTTTATAAATTCTTATATTAATTATATAAATTTATTGCTAAATTTCATCTGATTATGAGGTCCAGAGGATATTATATTAATTTCCCTTTTCTTTAGAAATTAATATAAATTTTTCGGGACCTCTCATCAGAATTCTGTGTTGCGTCAAACTGATCAGAATAATTTTCTCTATTTATTGAGAAAATTTGGGACTAATCTAATTTTGAGCATTTTTGTGCCTTTTACGACTCAACTTTCAGTAATTACCATTTTGCCCTTAAACTTTTAAAAAATACACTTTGCACTATAGAACTTTAAACTTTTCATTTTAGTCCCTCATCTTTATACCTTTGTCTAATCATTATTTTTCCTTTATATTTATCATCACAATACTTTCTAAACCTCTTTACACTATCAGTATTATACATATAGGAAAAAAGTAAGATGTGACACTTAACAGGTCGAGCAAGTTGCTATAGATATGGCAAGCTAGGACATATTTCCAGAGAATATCTATAGAATACAATAGGTAAGAATTCCCAGACAAATAAAAGAGTTTTTCCCTGATTAGATAAGAGTTAAGGAAGTCATTTGAGATAAATTAAGAGAAAGTATGGATTAATGATCACTAAGTATATGCAATATGTGACTCATGTGCTAGTCATTTGTTTATAACGATGACTGTAAAGGATAACTAGATCTTCCTATTAGCATTCTGCCATATGATGAATGCGTTCCTATTCCTATTGGTTTAAGGGTAATAGTACCATATGCATGTACAATGGAATTTGGGTGCTTAGTCCATTAGTTTTAGGTCTTCTAGATAATTATGACACAGTACAATGGAATCGTAGAAGATTATGGAGGATCATAGTTAGATTTAACATGGCTTATACAGAGTTTAAGGGTCATAGTTAGATCCTAAAGAGGTTTACAAGAGATCCCGATGGTCGCAGTAGACATAGCGTCAAGAAAAGAATGGGCCATGAAGTTATGAGTACAGTGTAGTATTTCTTTGGGAAGATGATTACCAAGGATAAGGTTAAAGAAGGAAAGTCTCACAAATTGGTTAACTCACACATAGAGAGTACCCATAAAATATATTTTTTATATGATTTTCTTATATGGACTGAATTCATAATCCTCTTACACGAAGAAGGAATTGAAGTCAATAGAGTTAAATTTTATACTCCTGAGTACAAGGTATTCATAAGTCTGTAAGGAGAATATCTAAAAAAGAGAAGAAGATTACCTCACATAAAATAAAACGACAGCAAGTCTAAGCAGATAAGCTTCAAATATGGAATAAAAGAGAATAAGAGCTAGATAGATCCAAGAGAGACAACATGAGAAGAGTCTAAGACAGAGAAGTACTAGGTAAGAGCCAATTAGCACCAGTGCTTCAGATGTTTATCAGCATTTTTTAGTTAAGTGTGCTCATGCTAGAGTAGCCAATGATGGGTGACTGCCTGGGAAGTAATGAAAAATGGTGCAAATTCTACACAAGTTTGGCATAGACTCACAAAGTATGTAATATTATAAGAAAAGCTAAGAAAAGTTAGAAAAAATTATGAAAAGTAAGAGAGTAGAACCCCTTATGTTAGATCCAAAGAGATTATCTAAAAGGAAATATTCATATTACAACTTTGTTTCTGGAGATAGAAAGACAAAATAGAAATATTCTCCTGAGAGGCTGGCAAAGTTGTAAATTAAAGAGAATATTAGACTTATGATATCTCAAGATATATAATAGAAACCTATAATGAGACATGTAATGAGATAAGAATAATGATGAAAAATAGAAACCTCATAATTTTATTAAATTTCTAAAGGGTTATGTATGAAAGAAATGGACACTACTCACAAAACCAATATGGTGAATCATCCATAAATAGATAAATGAATGACTTATGAGAAAAAAATAATAGAAAGAAACAGACTTCAAATCTAATTGAGTTTATAAGAAAAGATGGTTAGTAATCTTGCATAGTCAAAGAATTCTTATACTCTATTAATATTGAAAGAAATCCCTGGACATTGTAAAAGAAAAAAATAATTGTGTAAGGACACCTTGAACCTTAGTCATGAAATAGAGAAGAGTATAAGAGTGATATATCGAAAGGGGTTTGACTAAGGTACGAGTTAAATTTCGATGATAAAATTTATTTAAGGGGAGAAATGTCACATCATAATTTTTCTATCTGTATAAAATAGACAGTGGAACCTATAAGGAACAGATAGAGGAAAGATTTTTAGAAGGGATTGTGATGATGATAAGAAGAAATGATAAGGTTATATAAGTTTTAAGTTGAAGAAAGACATCAAAAGTATATAGTTATAAAGCTTTGGCATGTGAAGGTCATTTAATGAAATTTCAAGGACTTAAGTGAAATTTAAAAAATTCTTGGGCCAAAATGCAATATAGAGATAAATGATGGGCCAAGAAGTGTAATTTTAAAAAGTCTGAGGGACTAAAATGCAATTTGTCAAAAGTTCAAGGGCAAAGTTGTAATTATAGTAAAGTTGAGCCGGAAAAGGCCCAAAATTGCCTAGAAGCAGTTCAATCCTAAATTTTATTAGTAAATAGAGAAAATAATTCTGATCAGTTTAACACAACACGAAATTTTGATTTGAGGTCTCTATGATTTGATATGAATTTTAGAAGTTTCAAAAAATTAGTACAGTATCTTTCGGACCTCATAATCAAATAAAATTTTATAGTAAATTCTTACAATTAATATAAGAATTTATAAAACTGACAAAACTCAAAAAGGAGTTATGTAGAATTTATGATAGAATTTACAGTAGAATAAAACATCCGATAAATCCTTTTCAGGGGAATTTCTTAGGAGTTGAGCCCATTAAGGTAGGGGACCACGTAGAAGGCCTAAAATGACACCTCATAGGCTCAATAATGTTTTTAGATAAGTATATGGGTCAGCGCTAATAAAGACCTAGAAAATATAAAATTATGAAAATGTCACTAAGTATGTCATTATGTTAAAATAATGAACAAGAGATGCATGAATGGAATTTTGGTCATTTGAACAAGGTCAAAATGCCAAGGGAGATACATGAATGATTAATTAGAGTCAGTATATGCCCTGATAAGGTGTAAGGAGGTGTGAAATGATAATTATACCCTTAGGGTTAACACAGTGATATATAGTAAACCAAGGGCATTTTAGTTATTTTTCAAGGGATGCTAGATACTGGATTTAAGGTCAACAAATATATTATGGAGTCTCAGAAAAATTAGTTATTAAATAGTGAGGTTTATTGAAACTTGACTAGGCAGGTACCTGATTGGACTGTAATTTTTTCAATCAGATCCTAGCACTAAATTTTACCAAACATGGCCCTAAATAATGTCATAAAATAGCTTCTAGGGCAAGCCTGGTAAAAAATTAAATATGGACTATTGTATCCAAATCAAATAGTAACCAAACTAATCTTAGTCATCCATTTCCACCCAAACTTTTCTATAATTATACCTGCCAAAATATACAGCACGTAGAGCATGATGAAGCTATAGGGAACCTCTTACAAAAGAAAAACTCAAGGCAAGACAAGGCAAATCCAAGAGCTAATTGATCAAGCAACTAAGGAATTTAAGTCAGCCAAGAGGATATTGAGAAGTGGTTGACTGAAAGTATGCATGGTTGGAAGCTTAGGGAACAAGTGCAAGAACAAGAGACAGAGCTTATAGTTAAGGTAGGGGAACTTACCTCTTTATGTGCTTGATACATTATGCTTATGTGTTGACATGTATATGATGATTGAATGATATTGTGACATGATGAATGATGTTGAATATGTTATGAGTAACATGTTTCCCATGGCCATGTATTTTTATACAAAGCATATAGCATGATGGCATGTAACTAAATGAAGAAAGTTTAGTGAAATTACATATTATGCATTAGCATCCATCTTACATATTTAAGAATATTTGCTACTAATATTCCCCATAATATCACCCTCCTATAACCAACCATAATAGGTTATTTATGAAGGAAGAATCATGCTTGATACATGAGCTAAGGAATGGAAGAGAAGAAGTAGAAATTGATGGCATGTCTGTATGTTATCATTTGTATGTAATGTTGTGTAATATGCTATTATATATAAAAACAAATGTATAAAATAATTATTTTATAACCCCATGATGTATATGAATGTATGAGAAGCCAAAGAGAAGGTTTATGCATACTAGAACAATTAATGAGAATTAAAGAAAGGAAACTGAAATGGTAAAAATGTAGGTCCTGAAGCAATTTTGTTGTGGTTTTAGTTTGACCTAGTAAATGAAGCAATTAATGTAAAATATTTTATGATCAATTAGTATACATCCATAGCTTTGAATTCATAGGTAATACACCTCATTTGTATATGTATATCAATAGAAAAAATTCTAAAATTAAGAGACAGAATATGGAATTTCCAGAATTTGCCATATGAACAGTAAAAACTAATGATTTAATTGTATTGATTGGCAAAGTAAATTTCCATATTTATATTTTCCATTAAATATCTATGAAATAGCTTCAAGTAGAAATTTATATCATATCCATATGATTTTTCTAAAATTAGTTATGAATTTTTAAAGTTGAACTGTCAATCTGAAAATTACCTGATAAACAGTACCCGATAAGTTTTAAAATTTTAATTTTTGGGCTAAAGTTATACTTCTGCTAGTTAAATACACTTCTGAATATGTACTATGAGAGGTTAAAAGTAGGATGTTTCACATTGCATTCTATTGATATAGCCATATCATAACTTCTCATTTCAATCTGTGCTCTAACTGCGAGCAATCTATATCTGATCTGTGCTCTTATCTGAAGAGAAATATGTATCAGATCTAAATCTTATTTGAAGAGTGATATGAACTCATCTAAATATAACTCTATCTGAGAGTCATCTATTTCAGATCGAACTCTTATATAAAGAGTGATATGAAAATAATCTATTTAGTGTTGTCTGCTATTCTTTTTGTATACCATTTCTTTTGATAGAGTTATAACACTTTCACCCTCTTGGTATTTGCTGTAGCCCTAACATAAGAAATGGCCCTGAGTACTACATTCACAAGCCTGTAGAAATACTTGAGTAACCCCAGTCATACTATAACTTATTGTCATATTATAAATTACTATCCCACTCACTGAGTCTGTCTATCACCTTGGGTACATTCCTATTGCTTTATCTTTACCAAGTTAAATTATCTTATTAAATGTCATATGGTGTGGAGCAACATAACTTTCTCATAATTTTCTTATCATATATGCTCTACCCTGCATGTAATATGAAAGGGGAGTATTCATTCATCATAGCATACTTTAACATTAATAATATGCGAGGAGATGCAATCATTTAAGCATACTCTAACATACGTGTTATCCCATGACAACTGCAAAGAGATGTAACTATTCATCATAACTTATAGCAACATAATTCCATATCATCATCACATAACTTACTCAACCATATATCATACGCACACTGTAATTAAACAACTAACTAGGTAAACTTTAAAGCATTCTTTTATTTGTCACATTATCTGCCACATCCTAATCATTTATTCAGGAACCTGAGATAACTACTCATCTAATTTAGGCTACCACATTACCCTACTACTAGGGTATAGATTCAACCCATCATTATTTTATCTGACTCTTGATCATTACTCTTTCTTAAATAAGGGAGTCTCTTTATCTTTTCAACTGTGGCTACTTTTCTCTCTCTATACATCATAAACTTATTAGGTGAACGGATCAATCTTCATCTTTATGGAGTAACTTTTGTATCTTTCTACTATCTCTTAACTTCTTCTGTCTATATATATCAGTCCTAGTATGTTCTTGACTGGACTGCGATTCCTTTTTGGCCTTTTTCTTGATCCTAGAGAACTTGAGTCGCATAGATCTCATTCATCATCTACTATTATTACTTCTAATATTTTGGGTAGTTTACCTTAGATTTGCTAGTTTACTGTTTCTTCATGATGGAATTCCTCTGTTTGAAGAACATTGCTCTCTATTTATTTACCATTGTCATATCCTAACTTTTCCCTATCTGTATAATGCTGATAGAGGAAAGAGGTTTGGAAAGGATTGTGAAGATAATCAGAAGGAATAATAAAGGTCAAATGAATCTTAAAGGAAGAGAGAGACTAAAATGAAAACTTCAAAAGTTCTATGGTGAAAAACGAAAGTAGAAATAAACTTTGGGTCATTAAGTATAATTACGAAAAGTTGAGTGCCTAAAGTGGAATTTTTAAAAGTTCAAGGACCTAAATAAAATTTAGAAAAGGTTTAAGGCCAAAACTAAAGGTAGAGAAAAAAGTTGGGCAAAAAGGTGTAATTACCAAAAGTTAAGGGATTTAAATATAATTTATGAAAAGCTCAGGGGCAAAAATGTAATTATAAGAAAGTTGAGTCGGAAAAGGCCTAAAAACGCCCAGAATCAAATTAGTCCCAAATTTTACCAGTAAGTAGAGAAAATTATTTTCATCAGTTTCACGCAACGCATAATTTTGATTTAAGGTCCCGATTAATTGATATAAATTCCTGAAGTTAGAAAAAATTATTACAGTATTTTTCGAACCTTAGAATTAGATAAAACTCTATATTAAATTCCTATAATTAATATGAGAATTTATAAAATTTCCAAGGTCAGAAAAGGAATCCAGTAGAATTCTTACGGGATTTTACAGTGTAACAAAATACCCGATAAATACTGTCAGGAGAGGTTCCTTGGGATTTATGCCATAAAGGTAATGGACCAATATTAAGGCCCAAATGGTGTCCCAAGAGGCCCAATAAGGTGCTTGGATAGTTAAGTGGGCTAGAGTCCAGAATAACATAGGAAAAGTATAAAATTACAAAAATACCCTTATGTAGCCAGATTGTACCAAAGATGGATGAAGGGTATTTTGGTCATTCTAGATAGGTCAAAAATGTCCAAGCAAGTACAAGGGTGATTAGTTAGAGCCAGTATATACTCTGATGAAGTATAAAGAGGTGTGAAATGATAATTGTGCCCTTAGGGTAAATATAGTGCAAGACAGTGAACCAAGGACATTTGAGTCATTTGCCAAGGGATCTATAATTAAGTTTTGACCCAGTATAAGAGTGTCAATGATAGGAAGAATCTGGATACTGGATTTAAGGTCAGAAAGTATAATATAGAATCTCAGAAAAATTAGATTCATAAAATAGTTTGGTTTTTGAGAAATCGGACTGAGCCGGTAACGGATTGGACTGAAATTTTTCTAGAAGCTTTTCCCCCTTATAATTTTTCCACCTAGCCCTATGAAGTGTCCCTTGATGATGTCATAATTCTCTTTTTGAAAAAGTTAAATCTAAGATTAAATGTGAGCCATTAGATCAAATAGTGCACAAACTAATCTTGGCCATTGATTTTCCATGAGATTTTTCTACAAATACCCCCACAAATCTGAAGCAAACCGTGGAGCATGAACCCTTGGGGAAACTCTTGCAAAATGAAAACTCAAGCCAAGACAAAGAAGATTCAAGGTACTAAAGTTCAAGTAAGCTAGAGATTAAAGGTAATAATCTATCCTAGCTTATTTTCCTTTTATTTGGGAGCTTGAACTTAGGGTTTTCATGGAGGAAAGTTGAGTTTTCTCTAAGGTTTTGTGCTGTCCAAAAACCTTAGATAAAAGGAGAAAGAAGAAAGATAAAAGGAGAAAGAAGAAATTAAAGTTAGAGTTAAATGATTGAAGCTTAAAATAGCTAGTTAAGTGATTGGTTGTTGAATCAGGTTGATATTCTTGAATTTACCATGATTGAACCATTTTGATTTCACTGTTCATGATAGAAGGAAATGGAATTTCAATGATTTAAGGCTTCTATTGAATTTATATGATGATTTTGTGTAGGATTGGATAGGTTTTGAACCTTGGAAGCATTGGAATTCTAAGTTATAATTTTTGAGATTCTTCCCTGTTATTGTTCACTCGCATGAATAGTGATTAGAATTTTATAATTTTGGTGCTTCTAATGGTTTTAAAATGAAAAGTTGTGCGGGATAAAGTGGAGAAACAAATATGGGAAGTATTAGAATCAAGATGAAAATTTTTGAAAGAAAAGAGGGTGTTATGTAATTCTATATAGAATAATGCATAGGAGCTAGAATTTCATGATTCTAAGCTCATAAATGGATTGAAAAGTTAAAATTGTGTAGGGTAAAGTCAATACATCAATTGGTTCAAGGGCCAAGGTAATTAGTAAAGATTAGAGAAAGTTATGTGAGTAAATAGTTTATCAAGGTTAATCTTGAACATTGTTGGAGTTCATGGTCCTAATGAATTGTGTGATGAATATGAATGTGTTTAGGACCTTGAAATATCCAAGAAGATGGTTGGAAAGTGATTGACCAAAAGGCTTCATGGTTGGAAAGTTAGGGAGCAAGTGCAAAAGATCAAGAGAAAAGCTTAAGTGCAAGGTAATGGACTTACCTCTTTATGTGCTATATGTGGTATGCTCATGTGTTAACATGTATATGATATTTGAATGATGTTGTGACATGATAAATAATTTTGAATGTATTGTGAATAACATGTTTTCCATGGCCATGCACTTTTATGCAAAAGTATATAGCATGATGGCATGTCACTAATTAAAGAAAGTTTAATGAAATTATATATCATGCATTAACATCTATCTTACATATTTAAGTGGTAATATTTGCTACTGAGATTCCATAGAATCTCACCCTCCTATAACCAACCCATTTAGGTCAAGTATGAAGGAAAATGTATGCATGGAGAAGAGCTAAAGAATAGAAGAAAGGAAGTGAAGTAATTGAGATCCTAGCATATGCTATGAATTATCCATGTATGTAAATGCCATGTAAGGTGTCTATTTATGTGATGGAACTGTATTAAATAATTATGGCATATGTAAATAATGTATATGGATGCATAAAAGGAAAAAAATGGTTTATGCATGCTGGAACAATTATTGAAAGTGAAAGAAAGGAAACTAAAATGGTAAAAATATAAGTCCTAAAGCAGTTTTATTGTGGCTTCAGTTCACCTAGCAAATGAAGGAATTAATCCACAAAAATTTATTAGTATTTAGTACACATCCATATATTTAAATTCACATTTAATACACCTCATTTGGATGTGTATATCAAGAGAAATGAATTTTTAAAGTTAAGAGACAGAATCTGGAATTTTCAGAATTTGCCATATGAACAGCAAAAAGTAACAATTTAACTGTATCAATTAGTAAGGTAAATGTCTAGATTTATATTTTTACCTTAAAGATATATGAAATAACTTCAATTAGAAATTTGGATCACCTCCATATGATTTTTCTACAATTATTTATGAATTTTTAAAATTGTACTATAAATATGAAAATCACCAAATGAACAGTACCCGATAAGTAAGTTTTAAAATTTTAATTTTTTTAGGCTAATGTAATGCTTCGGTTAATCAAACATGCTTCCGAATACATACTCTAAGGTTGTAGACTTAGGATGTTTCAACCATCATGTCTCTAACCTTAGGCCATATGCTAGGCTTATTCCTAGGCAAGTGTTAAGATAACTTCTGATTCTTATGTTCATGAAAGACTAGCTAAACAAAGTCTTTCATAAAGTAGATCGACTCCTGATGATCACACAAAGAATCTACTTTTGAACATCCTCTTAAACTAAACTTCCATATCTTTGTACCTTATATTGTCTGGCTTGGTCGTGCCTTATACCAATGCTCTTGCTAATAAACTTCATCGAGGTTGGCACCTTCATTCTCATCATCAGGTCTCTATGTGTCCTAGTTATTACCTAAGTAATCTCATATTCTCTGTGAACTTTAGTCACAACCATCTCAATCTACTCGTCATGACTTGACAGCTTTGTGTCTTTCAGTCATAACTTGAACTCCTGTGTGCACGTTAGTCATGTCCTTTGACCTAATTTGTCACGACCTGATAGCTCTGTGACTTTTTGTCACTACCAATAGTATTTACTCACCACGAAGAAAACACCACTATGAATATTTGTTAGGACCCATGTCTTAACTCCTCGCAACATCACTTCCCTATGACTACTAGCCACGACCTAAACACATTATCGTCTACTTGAACATATGCTTTTGTCTAAATATTCTCTTCTAATATTCTTTATCCAGTCTCTACTCTGCTTAACCATCCTATCTAATACCAGAATTTTCTTCTCTAATACTAAAATATAGCATCCTTTCTTTTGTACGTCTTAGGGACTATTTACATTATCTTTGAAGTCTATTTGCTAAATTTGAAATTTCACTCTTCACGAGTTATTGTTTATAAAGTATATTCAGATTCGGTGATGAACTTAAAAAAATTATAATTAATTCTAAAAAAATCAAAATAAAGCAGTTCAAAAAGTTACACAAAGATAACATCTTGAAATTTAAGGGAGAAATACTTCCTTGGACCAATTGACCAGCCAACTAGGTCAACTCTGACGTTAAATTTTACTGTTCATTTAGTCAGAATTTCTGAAAGCATATTCTAGTCCTGATTTTGGAAAATTCGTTCTCTTTATACAAACATCATAATAAGGCATACTTGGTGGTAAAATGAAGTTTGGCATCTTAATTAAATTTTTGTAAAATTTTATCCATTTATTCTATCATTTAATATTTTTCATTACACCTGAATATCACTACTTAAATAGGTCAAATAACATCATTATATATAACAATTCTTCATATAACATTTATACTATCTAATCCCTAACTTCTCTTCATGCTTCTTCATCTTCTTTCATCATTCATGAACCTATTGAGATTGGGATTATGTAACATCCTTACTTTTATTCATCTTAGGGACCATTCAGTACCATTTAGAACCACTTACAAGACCTTGGAAGTCCATTAACAAAATCTGGAATTTTACTTTTTTGGGTTACTGTTCATATGGTATTCTAGATTACGCAAAAAACTTCAAAAAATCATAATTAATTCTAGAAAACTTGAAATGAAGTGGTTCAAAAATATACATGAAGATAACATCTTGAAATTTAAGGGAAAAATAATTTTCAGACCAAATGATTAGCCAATTGATACAGTTTATTCGTTGAAGTTTACTGTTCATTTAGTCAAAAACTTTAGAAACAGTTTCTGGTCCCTTTATTTCGAAATTTATTTCTCTTAATATACACATCCAAATAAAACGTTCTACCTATAAACTTAAAGCTCTATATGTGTACTATATGTTCATAAAATTTCATGAAATAATTCCTTCATTTCCTAGGTCAAACTGAAGCCACAACAAAACTGCTTTAGGACCTATGTTTTTACCATTTCAGTTTCCTTTCTTTCACTTTTCATAATTGTTCCAGCATACATAAATCATCTCTTTTGCCTTTTTTGAATTTATATACATCATGGGGTTATACAATAATTGTTTCATAAAATCTCATCACATAAATAGATACTTTACATGGCTTTGACATACATGGAAAGTGCATCGCATATACTAACATCTTAAATACTTCACTTTTCTTCTTCCATACTTTAACTCTTCTCCATGCATACATTATCCATCATGCTTGACCTAAATTGGTTGTTTATGAGAGAGTGAGATTCTATGGAATCTCAGTAGCAAACATTACCAATTAAATATGCAAGATGGATGCTAATGCATGATATCTAATTTCATTAACTTTCTTTGATAGTGACATGACATCATGCTATATACTTTTACATAAAGTGCATGGCCATGGAAACATGTTATTCACAATACCTTTAACATTATTTATCATGTCACAACATCATTCAAACAACGTATACAGGTCAACACATAAGCATACCACATCAAGCACATAAAGAGGTAAGTTCACTACCTTGCACTTAAACTTTTCTCTTGACCTTTAGCCCTTGCTCCCTAGCTTTCCAACCATGAAGCCTTTATGTCCATCACTTCCCAACATCTTCTTGAATGTTTCATGGTCCTAAACACATTCATATTCATCACATAACTCATTAGGACTCATGAACTCCAACCATGTTCAAGACTAACTTTGTTACACTCTTTATTGTCATAACTTTCTCTAATTTTCACTAATCCACTTGGCTCTTGAACCAATTGATGTCTTGACTTTACCCTACACAATTTCATCTTTTGAATCCATTTATGAGCTTAGAATCATGAAATTCCAGCTCCTTCATGGCCTGCTGTATAGAACTGAACATAAGCATACAATTCTTTCAAAAATTCTCATTTTGATTCTAATGCTTCCCATACTTGTTTCTCCACTTTACCCCACACAACTTTTCATTTTAAAACTATTGGAATCATCAAAATCCTGAAATTCCAATCACTGTTCATGCGAATGAACAGTAACCATAAGGAATCTCAAAGACTACAACCTTGAGATTTTAATGTTTCCAAGGTTCAAAACCTTTCCAACCCTACACAAAATCATCATACAAACTCAATGGAAGCATTAAATCATTGAAATTCAATTTCCTTCCCTCATAAACAGTGTATACGGAACAGAGCACACCATGGCAAAGTCAAGAATATCAATTTGATTCAACAACCAACCACTTAACTAGCTTGTTTAAGCTTCAAACATATGGTTCTAACTTTAATTTCTTCTTTCCCCTTTTCTTTAAGGTCTTTGGGCAGCACCACCCCTTAGAGAAAACTCAACTTTTCTACCATCAAAACCCTAAGTTCAAGCTCCCAAATTAGAGGAAAATAAGCTAGGAGAGATTGCTTACCTTTAATCTCTAGCTTGCTTGAACTTTGGAATCTTGAATCTTCTTTGTCTCTGCTTGAGTTTTCATTTCGCAAGAGTTTCCCCAAGAGTCCATGAGCTTACGGTTTGGCTGCAGAATGGAGGGGTATTTATAGCCAAAATCTAAGAAAAATCAATGGCCAAGATTGATTTGGTTACTATTTGATCTAAAGGCTCACATTTAATCTTGGATTTTACTTTTTCATAAAAGAATAATTATGACATCATGTGGCACAGATCAAGGGATAGCTCAAGGGGTTATGTGGCATGCTCACCATGCCAGGAAGCTTCTGGAAAAATATTAGTCTAATCCAGTACCAATCGGAGCAGTTTCACAACAATCGGACTATTTTCTGTTTCAAATTTTTCTATAATATACCAGGATATGTATTCTGTCCTGGAAATCAATGTCTAGGCTTCTCATACCCTTGACATGGTTATACTGAGTATTTATCTGCCATCCATTCCTTGAAAAATGACCAAAATACCCTTGGTGTCCTTTCTTACACTATATTGACCCTAAGGGCATAATCGTCATTTTACCCCTCTTTATACTGGCTCAGGGTGTATCTGGGCTCAAATAATCATATTTATATCATGTGCCACATTTTTAGCCTGTCCCAGGTGACCAAAATGCTCTTTATCCATCTCTGGTACAATTTGGGCATCTAGGGGCATTTTCGTAATTTCACACTTTTTCTGGACACTAGCCCCTTCTATTGATAGACTGGTACCCTGAGTTTTGGGACCTTCTTGGCATCATCATGGGCCTATATATGAGATCATCTGATCTCATTCTATCCAGGCTCACATACCAATAAGTTCTATTATCGGATTACGGGTGTTGTCAAACTCCCGTCAAAATTCACTAATATGTGAATAATTTTTTATACATAACTTCTTCCAGGGTTCTGTCAGATCTATGACATCTGACACTTTAGGGCACACTTTCCTATAATTCCCCCGCTTATATCTGATGTCTGTAGAATCTGATAAAAATTCAGATAACTTTTAGACTATCAGATAATTTTCTGCTGTCTGGAGCCCTAATAAAATTTCTGTATCATGCCAGATTACCCAGCATGACTTCCTCTATTTACTGATGAAATATGGGACTGAAATACTTACAGGCAATTCTAAGCATTTTCTGGCTGAACTTTTCCATAATTACATTTATGTCCCTGACTTTTTGCTTAATTATATTTAGGTCCCTAAACTTTTAGAAATTACCACTTTTGGCCCAATATTTATTTCTACTTTAACTTTTGGCCTTTAACCTTTTCCAATTTGCGTTTAGGTCCTTCTCTTTCTTTAAGACTTATCTAACCTTTATTATTTCTTTTGATCTTCGTCATAATCCTTTCCAAGCCTCTTTCCACTATCGTCTGATGCAACGAGTGGAAGCTCTCAAAGCTCTCATTTGCTCTTTCACATGTAGCTCATCATTCCAACATCTTATCTTTTCCCGAATGGAAGCCTCTCTATTTGTTTACAAAGCTAGCTATACAGCCGCTTCTCAAAGCATATCTTCTCATTTCGTATCTTTCATGACATAAAATGGCATATCTGGCCAAATCTGGCTATATCATAGTCCATCTTTCAAATCTATTTCATTTGGACTTGACATAAGGGTTCTAGTCTCTTACTGTTCATAACCCTTTCTAGTTTTTCATAGCTCTTTCTATCATTTTACATAGCTTTGTGCATATATGCCAATTTCTTGTGGCATTCACATTTTTTTTTCATCACTTCCCAGGGGGTCACCCATCATTGGACTACCCTTGCCTGAGCACGCTTAATTTGAATATGAAGATAAAAATCTAAAGTACTGGTGCTTACAGGATCCAACCCTGGTACTTTACTATCTTAGACCCATCTTATACTATCTCTTTTGGGTGTATCTGGCCTTCTTATCTCTTTATCTTCATCTGGAGGATCTACTTGCCTTTATTTTTAGTCTTTGTAATCTCATTGTAAGGATCTCTTATTCTCATTTGACCCTTTCTTATATCTTATGAAACATTCTCATAAATCCTTGGAACTCAGGATTAATAGCTTTAACTTTGATCACTTAGTTCCTGATATGTGTAAGGAGATTCTGAATTCAGTCCCTGATAGTAATAAGGCTATGTGAAACTAGCATCATGGGTACTCTCTCTGTTATGAGTTAGTCAACTTGTGAAGCTTCTATACCTTAACTTTTCCTTGGTATTTGTCCTTCCAAAGAAATAATGTACTTATGGCTCATTACTTTCTTGCTTTAGGCTTGGTTTACTGCGACCCTCAGGATCTACTGTGATCAACTGTAAGCCTCTTCAGGATCTAACTGCGACCCTGTGAGCCATACTAGGATCTAACTGTAATTCTCCAGAATCTACTGCGATTCTGTTGTACTGTATTCTCATCTCTAGAAGACCTAAACTAACGGACAAAGTTACAAGGTTAGTCACTTCCACATAGTTGTTAACTCCATAGATAATTCCCCAAAAATGATCACAGAAGCCAATATTATCTATTAGGACTTGACTCATTTCCTCTATCACTCAGGAACTTCATATACCATTCTCATCTTTATAACTTTATTACATTTAACATTGCAGGGAGCTACACAAGCTCTACCATGCACATATTTGTCATCATCTATTTATCTTATCAGAGGGACTTTACTCTATTGGAAGAACAATCTAGCTCCATTGTAAAAATATTAACTTATATTACTAAAAAACTACTCTTTCTTAGAGCCATATCATCTTTCATAACTGCGTCTCATTTCCTTTCATCTATCTTATCCCTACTAAAGGGATATGTCCTGAGTATCATAATCATTTATCTGTAGACTCATTACTAATCTTCATCTTTAATCTCATTCTCTATCCCATTGACTATCATAGTCTAATCATAAATTCTCTTTCTATCTTATGAGAATCAAGTAGCTAACTTTCTAGTTTAGCACTTTGCTATTGCTTCATTATTGCTAAGTTGAATTATTTAATTGCATGTCATATGGCATGGGAGCAACATAACTTTCTCATCTAGTATACTCTACCCAGTACATACTGTATAAGGGGAGTATTCATTTATCATAGCATACTCAACATGCATAATATGCAAGTAGATGCAATCATTTAAGCATTCTCTAGTATGTGTGTCATCACATGACAACTGCAATGAGATGCAATTTCTTATTATAACTTATGGCAACATAAGCCATGCATCATTACATAGTTTGCTCAACCATCCCTCATACTCACATTGCCATTAAGCAATTAACTAGGTAGACTTTAAAACATTTTGTCCCTTTATCACCTTAACTGCTAGGTCTTGATCATCTATTCAGGTACCTGAGTCATTTACTTGTTTCACTTAGGCTACCACATTACCCTCTTATTAGGGTATAAACTCAACCCTTCTTTACTCTTTCTTATATAGGGAATAGGGGAGTCACCTTACCTTTAAATCTGTGGCTACTTTACTTTCTTTAAATCTCATAAACTTCTTTCTCTTAGCTTACATATATCTTTTTCTACTAACCCTCAAACAATTTCTGAGGCAATTTATCTTTAGCTTACATCTCCAGTATCCTATTTATTTATTTAGGAATCAGAGATAGCTTATCATATCAGGCTATCTTATCATAAAATTTCTCATTGCCTGTAAGACTTTTATGTCTCTAACCTGAAGGATTTCTGTGTCCTTGGCCTCACTGTAATCTATCTGTAATCCATAACTGAGTCAGCTATATTTTTTCAGCTAACTGAGGAAAGGTTTGGCTCCTATCTTTATGCCATTCGAACTTTTAAGTTTTCCCTAATCCTCCTGGATTACTAACAGGCGAGAAAGTATCTCTTATTAAGCCTCAAGGTTCATATGAATGAACTCGATTAAGTATCTATCAAAAGAGTTCTCTTCCCTTAACTCTAACCCTTAACTTTATGCTCACTTTTCTCTAATTGAGAGGAATGCTTCTTTTAAACTTTTTGAGAAAAGCTACTCAAGTGAGCGGTTTATTCTCCATCTCATATGGAGTAACTTCTGTGCCTCTCTGTATCTCTTAACTCTTTCTGTCTATCAATTTCAGTCTACTCTAGACTAGACTGTGATTCTTTTCTGGTCTGCCTCTAGATCCTAACCAATTCAGGTCACTTGGATCTCATTTATCACTTAACATTACTATTTATGTTCTCTAGGACAGAGCGTTAGGTTACTATCTCTTCGTGATAGAATCCCTTTGCTTTGGGAACATTAACTTTCTATCTATTAACCATCACGTCTTTATCCTCAAGCCATGTATTAGACCATTCTTAGGTAAGTCTCATTCTAACTTCTCATTATTCTTTTTTGTAAAGACTAGCTACACAAAGTCTTTCGTATTATAGATCAACTCCTGATGATCATACGGAGGATCTACTGTTGAACCTCTTCTTAAACTGATCTTCTGTATCTTAGTGCTTTGTACTGTTTAACTTGAATATACTCTGTGCTAAATCTCTAACTGATAGACTTCAGTGAGGTTGGCATCTTTAGTCTCATGACAGTTGACTTACTATCATCTCATACCAATCCTCTAAAGTATATTAGGTTAATGCCCTCTACTGGATGTCTGTTTATCATTCCTGCTATAGCATTGAGGAACTGCAGATAACTAACTGTTCTTAATCTATACTTTTGTCCATCCCTTGACCTAGACTGAGTAATTCACTCTCCACAGCTTTCTTCAGACCAATATGGTCAACACTATCTATCTTTAATGAAGAAGGTTGGGGTTTACTAGGACTAGGAACATCCCACTGATCTTTCTCTATAAAGTCACATATTCTTGGACTTTGGGAGTGGACAAGAACTATCATTAACTCTAACTAGATATGTGAATTAGGGACTGTTGTATCTTAATTATCTTAAATCTATCCTCAAACTCTGGTAAAGGAGGAATAATATATGGTCTACCCATAATCCAGTACCAGTACTCAGCTTCCTCAGCTGTAATGTATCATTTCATAAGAGGGATAAAGCTTATATCAGGGTTAGAGGGCATTCCAACAAACTTATATCGTATATCGTATAGAGTCACTAGACTCAACATCAATTGGTGCAAATTAGGCTTCAGGATGAATCTCTACATGACATCCAAATTGCAGGCTTGAGTCTACAGAAATATCTATGGGATATTCCACTGTAGACTTTCCTGACTAGTCCCCCATACTCTCCTCTGAACCCTCTTCATTGTGTAAGGGATGCTCAGAGTTTAGATGTATACCATGTCCATATATCACTACTAGCCTGGGGTCTCCCTTATTAACTGAAGCTTTTGACTTAACTTTATGGAATCTCATATCTATTCTTGCACTATTTGCAAAATTAAGCAATGCTAACTATCCCACAATATACCATAACTTAACCAAATACTTACTATTTAGAGTTAGGGTCTAGGAATAATCTCATATTAGTCCATAAATAATCTATTCAGAGCATTTCTTAAGCCAGAATCCTATGCTCTGATACCAAAATGTAACATCCTTACTTTTATACGTCTTAGGGACCATTTAGTAGCATTTAGAACCACTTACAAGACCTTGGAAGTCCATTAGCCAAATCTGGAATTTTAATTTTTTTTGGGTTACTGTTCATATGGTATTCCAGATTATGCAATGAACTTCAAAAAATCATAATTAATTCTAGAAAACTCTAAATGAAGTGGTTCAAAAAGCTACATGAAGATAACATCTTGAAATTTATGGGAAAAATAATTTCCAGACCAAATGATTAGCCAATTGATACAGTTTATTCGTTGAAGTTTACTGTTCATTTGGTCAAAAACTCTGGAAATAGTTTCTGGTCCCTTATTTTGGAAATTCATTTCTCTTAATATACACATCCAAATGAAATGTTCTACCTATGAACTTAAAGCTATGGATGTGTACTACATGTTCATCAAAATTTCATGAAATAATTCCTTCATTTCCTAGGTCAAACTGAAGCCACAATAAAACTGCTTCAGGACCTACATTTTTACCATTTCAGTTTCCTTTCTTTCACTTTCCATAATTGTTCCAGCATACATAAATCATCTCTTTTGCCTTTTCTGAATTTATATACATCATGGGGTTATACAATAATTGTTTCATACAATCTCATCACATAAATAGATACTTTACATGGCTTTGACATACATGGAAAGTGCATCGCATATGCTAACATATTAAATACTTCACTTTTCTTCTTCCATGCTTTAACTCTTCTCCATGCATACATTATCCATCATGCTTGACCTAAATTGGTTGGTTATGGGAGAGTGAGATTCTAGGGAATCTCAGTAGCAAACATTACTAATTAAATATGCAAGATGGATGCTAATGCATGATATGTAATTTCATTAACTTTCTTTAATAGTGACATGCCATCATGCTATATACTTTTACATAAAGTGCATGGCCATGGAAACATGTTATTTACAATACCTTCAACATTATTTATCATGTCACAACATCATTCAAACAACATATACATGTCAACACATAAGCATACCACATCAAGCACATAAAGAGGTAAGTTCACTACCTTGCACTTAAACTTTTCTCTTGACCTTTAGCCCTTGCTCCCTAGCTTTCCAACCATGAAGCCTTTATGTCCATCACTTCCCAACATCTTCTTGAATGTTTCATGGTCCTAAACACATTCATATTCATCACATAACTCATTAGGACTCATGAACTCCAACCATGTTCAAGACTAACTTTGTTACACTCTTTATTGTCATAACTTTCTCTAATTTTCACTAATCCACTTGGCTCTTGAACCAATTGATGTCTTGACTTTACCCTACACAATTTTGTCTTTTGAATCCATTTATGAGTTTAGAATCATGAAATTCCAGCTCCTTCATGGCCTTCTGTATAGAACTAAATATAAGCATACAATTCTTTCAAAAATTCTCATTTTGATTCTAATACTTCCCATACTCGTTTCTCCCCTTTACCCTACACAACTTTTCATTTTAAAACCATTGGAAACATCAAAATCATAAAATTCCAATCACTGTTCATGCGAGTGAACAGTAACTGTAAGGAATCTCAAAGACTACAACCTTGAGATTTTAATGTTTCCAAGGTTCAAAACCTTTCCAATCCTACACAAAATCATCATACAAACTCAATGGAAGCATTAAATCATTGAAATTCAATTTCCTTCCCTCATAAACAGTGCATACCAAACCGGGCACACCATGGCAAAGTCAAGAATATCAATTTGATTCAACAACTAACCACTTAACTAGCTTGTTTAAGCTTCAAACATATGGTTCTAACTTTAATTTCTTCTTTCCCCTTTCCTTTAAGGTCTTTGGGTAGCACCACCCCTTAGAGAAAACTCAACTTTTCTACCATCAATACCCTAAGTTCAAGCTCCCAAATCAGAGGAAAATAAGCTAGGAGAGATTGCTTACCTTTAATCTCTAGCTTGCTTGAACTTTGGAATCTTGAATCTTCTTTGTCTCTGCTTGAGTTTTCATTTCGCAAGAGTTTCCCCAAGAGTCCATGAGCTTACGGTTTGGCTGCAGAATGGAGGGGTATTTATAGCCAAAATCTAAGAAAAATCAATGGCCAAGATTGATTTGGTTACTATTTGATCTAAAGGCTCACATTTAATCTTGGATTTTACTTTTTCATAAAAGAATAATTATGACATCATGTGGCACAGATCAAGGGACAGCTCAAGGGGTTATGTGGCATGCTCACCATGCCAGGAAGCTTCTGGAAAAATATTAGTCTAATCCAGTACCAATCGGAGCAGTTTCACAACAATCGGACTATTTTCTGTTTCAAATTTTTCTATAATATACCAGAATATGTATTCTATCCTGGAAATCAATGTCTAGGCTTCTCATACCCTTGACATGGTTATACTGAGTATTTATCTGCCATCCATTCCTTGGAAAATGACCAAAATACCCTTGGTGTCCTTTCTTACACTATATTGACCCTAAGGGCATAATCGTCATTTTACCCCTCTTTATACTGGCTCAGGGTGTATCTGGGCTCAACTAATCATATTTATATCATGTGCCACATTTTTAGCTTGTCCCAGGTGACCAAAATGCTCTTTATCCATCTCTGGTACAATTTGGGCATATATGGGCATTTTCGTAATTTCGCACTTTTTCTGGACACTAGCCCCTTCTACTGATAGACTGGTACCCTGAGTTTTGGGCCCTTCTTAGCGTCATCATGGGCCTATATATGAGGTCATCTGATCTCATTCTATCCAGGCTTACATACCGATAAGGTCTATTATCGGATCACGGGTGTTGTCAAACTCCTATCAAAATTCACTAATATGTGAATAATTTTTTATACATAACTTCTTCCAGGGTTCTCTCAGATCCATGACATTTGACACTGTAGGGCACACTTTCCTGTAATTCCCCCACTTATATATGATGTCTATAGAATATGATAAAAATTCAGATAACTTTTAGACTATCAGATAATTTTCTGCTGTCTGGAGCCTTAATAAAATTTATGTATAATGCCAGATTATCTAGCATGACTTCCTCTATTTACTTATGGAATGTGGAACTGAAATACTTACAAGCAGTTCTAAGCCTTTTCCGGCTGAACTTTTTCATAATTACATTTATGTCCCTGACTTTTTGCTTAATTACATTTAGGTCCCTAAACTTTTGGAAATTACCACTTTTGGCCCAACATTTTTTTCTACTTTAACTTTTGGCCTTTAACCTTTTCCAATTTGTGTTTAGGTCCTTCTCTTTCTTTAAGACTTATCTAACATTTATTATTTCGTCTGATCTTCATCATAATCTTTTCTAAACATCTTTCCACTATCAGTACTATACAGATAGGGAAAATTTAGGATATGACATATTACATTGATGGGGTGAGATTTTTGGGAAAATCTCAATAGCAAACGATACTAAATAATGTATGCAATAATGTAAATACTTATGCGTGCTTGTAAAAGTGTTAACATTATGTAATGTGCATGCTTCCATGTAACATATGAAATACATGTAAGGAATTGGAAGACACGCAGCAGAAATTAATTTAAAAATTTTTCCATTCCTTGCCAGGATCTACCGTATGTGTTTAAGTCAAGTGGGAAGAAGTATTACCCTTAGTGTGCCTCAGCGACTTCCACAGCTTTCGGTCACGACGTTCACAGCTTCTCTCTGCGGCTCGTGCTCCCTTTCTGATCACAAGAAGTCGACGACTCAGGTCGGCTTCCTCTACTGGTATCCACACGAACAGCGTTCCAACCACGAACGACGTGCTAGCGTCTCTTGTCCCTCCAGGGCTTTCTCAAGAGTTCGTCCTCTCCGTCTCTATTTCGGCAGTTTCTTATCTGCAAACCTTTTGCAGAGTCCCCTTCAGCCTTTCTATGTTCTATATGTTTCTCTGTGCAAAACGCAGCTCCTAAAATCAGATATATAGGATGCTATGCGTTTTTCTCTGTCAACCGAATTGGATTTTGGAGTTAATCTTATATTAATTCCAAAATTAATACAATATCATATATTGTATAATTTTATAAGAAACTAATTAAATAAATAATATCAAATCTGTCCCACAGATTTAATTACCCATTTATTTAATTTTAAATAAAGATGAGACTAAACTATTTTTTATTTATTCTCATAAATCAAATTTGAGATATCCTATCAATTTGAATTTCGAATTTCAAACGTGATAGAGATTTAATTTATCCTTATAAATTAAATCTTATAAATATCTCTTATATGAGATATCCTATCAATTTGAATTTCAAATTTCAAACATGATAGAGATTTAATTTATCCTTATAAATTAAATCTTATAAATATCTCTTATATGAGATATCCTATCAATTTGAATTTCGAATTTCAAACATGATAGAGATTTAATTTATCCTTATAAATTAAATCTTATAAATATCTCTTATATGAGATATCCTATCAATTTGAATTTTGAATTTCAAACGTGATAGAGATTTAATTTATCCTTATAAATTAAATCTCATATATACATATAATGTATATATACGAATTTATATATATATACTAATATAAATATAAATAAATATATATACATCTATCCTGGATCATTCATTGAATCTAGACATGTCTTAGATTCAATGAATCTGGACATCATAGCTCGTGTTGGGCTATTTTGTGTGCGACCCTGTAGGCCCATATGAAGTTGGCAGTGGGCCATTTGCTATACTAGCCCACAAGTCGCAAGCGGTCTCTAGCAAGACATAACGACTACCCAAATCATATGAGGATCGATAAACGATGTAACCTTTTATACAACCATATCATGTCCCTTCTGTCACGCGATATTTTGGTCATGGATGAGGCATGGATAATATCATCCTCCTATTCCTGACCGTTACTTTCTCGATCCCTGAGTAGTCTGACTATAGAAATGGAACTACCTTTCCATTATAGTATGGCCATACATTTGTCAGACTCACTCATCGAGGGGCCCAGTAATATCTCTCTACAAATGTGAGGGACAAATTCCATCTTGACCATTCACATTCCTCCGCATGAAAAACCACTAAGGCCGAACATAGTCTTTATGATCACTCGGTCAAAAGTGACTTTTGACTAGGTCAAAGCTGAGCGTTTTGTCATGTAGGAATCCATGATGATCTCAGGTCAAAGGGCGTATTGACATGGTTTGTATATGAGAGAAGCTTATGACGTTACCCATGCAGTTCTCTCATAGCGGGTCGGTCCAGCACCTTGTACTCTTACATGTGCTTATGACTTTGATTTATATCTCTATACATCTTCAAAGTCATACTGGTCTTATTTCATCTGTGCTCCCGCATAGATGATCGACCAGGGACATTTAGGATAATATCATGAATTATCCAAGGATGATCATCATAGTAAACATGCAAATAATATGATAACTCAATTAATAAATTCATAAATCAATAATGTTCATAAGACAATGATTGGCCCCTAGGGTACGATTTCCAACAATACAATTGGCCGAAGTAATCATAGAAATAATGCTTCAATCATATACACATATGTAACACAATTCAACATAGCCAAAGCACAACCAAGCATATCATTCAATACATACAAGTTTAGGATAGTTTACTACCTCTCATGCTTGACTTTCCTTTACTTTATCTTTGCCTCTTAATTCTTACTTCTTCTTGATATGTGGCTACCCTCTTTTGAGCATACCAATCAATCCCTAACATAGATTATCATCCATTCATTACAATATAACTTTCTTGAACATTAAGCTTATTTTAACTAACAACTTTCTCTAATCTTTACTAATTGACTTAACCTTTGAATCAATTAATGTCTTGACCTTATCCAACACAATTTAGCCCTCTAAATTCATTCATGAACTCAAAATTCCAAAATTCTAGGAACTACACACTGTCCTGGATAGAATTGGATAACTTCCATTTTTCTTTCAAAAATTCTCATTTTGATTCCAATGCATCCTAAACTTGTTACTCTACTTTACCCCACACAAATTTTCATTTTAAAACTATTGGAAGCATCAAAATTATGAAATTCCAATCACTGTTTATATATGTGAACAGCAACAGAGACGACTTCCAAAAATTACAACTTTCAATTCCAATACTTTCAAGGTTTAAAACCTATCCAATCCTACATAAAATCATCAGATAAATTCAATGGAAGCATTAGATCATTGAAATTCTATCTCCTTCTATCATGAAAAGTGTAGACTAAAAGGTCTCTTCCATAGCTCTAGCTAACTTATTTAAGCATTAATCACATAGCTCTAGCTTATAGACAGTGTATATACCCATGTAGAGCTCAAATTTCTTCCATAAAAACTCTAAGTTTAAGCCCCCAAATTAAAGGAAAATAAGCTAGGATAGATTGCTTACCTTAATGGCTAGCTAGCTTAAACTTGGGACCTTAGATTCTTCTTTGTCTTAGCTTGGCTTTTCATTTGAGCAGCACCTCCCTAAGGTCTCCTTATACCATGGTTTTGGGAATAAAATGACAGGTATTTATAGACTTCAAGGCATGGAAATGGATGGCCAAGATCACTTTATGCACTATTTAATCTAATAGCTCATATTTGCTCTTAATCTTGGCTTGCACTAAAAGCTAAAAGATGACATAATCAAGGGACACATATATCCACATGTGACACAATTATAAGGGAAAGAAGCATCTATAAAAATTTCAGTATAATCCGGTATCGGCTTAGTCTAATTTTCAAAAAACTAAACTATTTATAAATCTAATTTTCTAAGATTTCATAGCATGATTTCTAATCTTAAGTACAATATCCAAATTCTTCCTACCATTAATATTCTTAGACTGGGTCTAAACTTAATTACTGATCTATTGACAAATTACCAAAATACACCTTAGTTCTTTATTTACTTTAATATCTTTAGGGCATTATCGTCTTTTCACACCTTATCAAAGTATTCTCTGAACTTGGTCAACTATTCTAAGAACTCTCATTGACCTTCTAACCTTAGTCAAATGACCAAAATGTCATCCATCTATCTCTTGCTCAATGGCACAGCATAGTGGCATACTCTGTGGCATTTTCGTAAGTTTATATTTTTTTGGGTCTTTATTAGCATTAGCCCATATACTTATCTAAAAATATTATTGGGCCTATAAGATATCATTTTAGGCCTTCTACGTGCTCCTATGCCTTCATGGGCTTATCTCTCAAGAAATTCTCCTAAAAAGCACTTATTGAGTGTTTTAATCCACTGTAAATTCTATTATAAATTCTACATAACTCCTGTTTGAGTTCTGTCAGTTTTAATTGTTCTATTAATTATAATAATTTACTTTAAAATTTTATCTAATTCTGAGATCTAGAAGATATTGTACTAATTTCCCAATCTTCAAAAATTTATATTAATTTATCTGGAACTCAAATCAAAATTCTCTATTGCGTTAAACTGATCAGAATAATTTTCTCTATTTACTAATAAAATTTAGGACTAAAATATTTCTAGACAATTTTGGACCTTTTCCAGCATAACTTTCTCATAATGACCATTTTACCCCTAGAAACTTTAGAAAATTACACTTTCGTCTATCAACTTTTTATAATTACACTTAATTGCCCATAACTTGTGTCTACTTCTATTTTATACCATGAAACTTTTAGACGTTTTAGTTTAACCCCTTTTTTTCTTCAAAATGACCATTATGCCCCTAGGGACTTCCACTATTTACAATTTAGTCACTAAACTTTTATTATTTGTAATTTAATCCCTAAATATCATATGCATATTTTTGGGACTTCTGCTCAATAGGGCTTGGTAGCCTACCTATTTTAAGCTATACACTGGGCTTCTAGGCCTAAAAATGGGAATATGAGAGCCTATAATTAGCGCTCGAATTAATTACTAGTTTTAACCCTATGTGTATAGAAGCTAACCCTAGGTCGATCTCTAGGCAGAATCAATGCATGTCTTAATTATGATTAGTTGAAGTGATTAAGTAGTAGATAAGGGTAAAAAAGAATATTCAGTTTAATTAAAGTGGTGATTGCAAGAGAATATGTAAGATGGAAAGTTAAATGATATGATTACTAGTGGGTTGAACATTACCAAGAATGGATGATGTTAGCTACTATTGTTCAAAATAATATCAGAGTTATAAAAATTATATATATTAAGTCCTATTATGCAAAACCATAGACAATCGTCTTGGTCATGTAGATATAGCATATAATTACATCAAAGATGATTATTTAAAGGTACCACTTAGCATGCGAATTAATCAATATATGATTAGTCTAAATCATGGATATTCAATAGAAACCCTAAATATAACTATACATATGAATCCTAATGTAATCATGAAAGAGACAACATGTATAGCTATATGAGGAAGCAAAATAAAATCATAACTTGAATAGTAAACACAAAGGTTTGATCACAAGGTATCTCAATCCAAATCCCATGTCAAACTACACAATTTTCAAAATATAAATCTAGGAAATCATAAAATTTCATAGAAAATAAAGATTAAAAGAAATAAATATGGTATAACTCCTAACATTTAATACAATGAACAAGCCTTATACATCAATTCTCAAGAACAAGGGGGACAAGCTACTCATGGCTTTAGATAGAAAAATATAACATATTTATCATTATCCTTTGATTAAATTAATGTTAGATATTGAGGAATTATCTTTGAATTAATTCAAATGATATTGGATTGATATAATATAAAATAATACTAATATAATATTATATTATATTGAATGAATTAATTAATATAATATAATATAATATAGTGTTAATATAATATTATATTAATAGAGGTATTTTGATTTTCTCTAATTAGATATTACAATTTCCTTCTTCAATTTGGCAATCCCTCAATTACCTTTCCTCATAGATATAATATAATATAATTTTGTAGTAGTTGATGTGGGTCCTAATAATTATTTATTTATTTTTCTTAATTTCTTGAAATATATAAAAAAAATACCTTCATACAAATCAATTTAATCAAGATAAATAATAAAATTAATAATAATACAAGAAAAATTGTATTTTCAATTATTTAATTCATATAATCAATTAAATTATAAGATATCCATAACTACTACAATAATATCTATTAAGTATGATAAATTATTTGAACTAGATATAAAATAATATGATAAAATATAGATTCTAAGAATGAAAATAGGTTACTCTTTCGATATATATGGTCACTTCTAAGAATGGAAATAGGTTAGAACTCTATTAAGGGCCTAAAGCCTAGCCTAATTAGGATCTAAAATGGCCTGGTATGTTTAGCAAATAGACACTGTTTAAGGATTATTTAGAAGTTTTTTAAAGTGAACAAATTAAGCCTTTTAATTTAAAGTGTAGTATGAAGCCTGTAGGCCCTGCCTGATTAATTTTTTAAAATTTATCTTGTTAATATATATAACTTATAATATATATATATATATATGTTAACAAAATAAATTTTAAGATATGTAGGATTTTAAGTATACCAAAGCCTACATTTGTGTAAGTTTTACTAGTAGGGGTGTGCATGGGTAGGGTTGGGCAGGGCAGTCCCCCTGCCCAGTGCCCTACCCGAAAAAACCATGGGCTGCATTTTGCAGCCTGATGCCCGGCCTTGCCCAGTAAAAGCCTTAACCAATTCGGGCTGGGCATGGGTAGGCTGGGCATGCACAAATAGTGATGTCCTGCTCATATTATAGGGAAAAAATCTACAATCATAAATTTATAAAATAATACCATATTTATGTCTTAAAGACTTAAAAAATAGCAACAATCAACTTAAAATAAGGTGACAATAAGATAATAATTAAAGTTTTAAAATCTATTACAATTAAAATGATCTTCATTCATCAGTAGTCATCATATTCTCTCTTCCAAGTGTAGCATCTATAGGAAAAAATAAAAGAAAACCTGTTACATATTATGAAGTAAAATATATAATGCAATTTATGAGCTTCAAAATAAAAAATTACCTACAAGCTTAATGACATTTTTCGTTTCATCAAAATTATCGAACTTTCAAAGCTTGTTAGCTAAATCATTGATAGATTGGCCAGCTTGTAGCCAATTTTAACTACAAATTAGTGCTTATGTCATTTTGTGAGACAAAGAACTCTTATAATGATCAACTATACGTCCTCTAGTGCTAAAAGTGGACTTAAAAGCAACTGTAGAAACCGGAATAGCCAATATATCTCGTGCCATATAGGACAAATTTTTATATTTTTGAGAATTAGCTTTCCACCATAATAATATGTCAAACTCATATGCAGAAGGGATTTCATCTCTTGAGTCAGTTATAATATATCTATCTAACTCAGTTTGAGGATCTGTAGAAGTTCTTTTTTTCATAGATTTTAACCACTTATGACCTGGATCCTCGGTATCATCATCATCATCAAAAGAAAGCAATGAAGTTGCACCTGCTGAAATAGTCCCTAATTCAATAGAAACCCTTGAAGAGTACTCATCAAACAACTGATACAAACAATCTTTTACCCTCTCCTTCATAAGTGAACATACTTCCGGGTCAATGTAAAGGACGTCAAACATATGATTGACATAGGCTAGTTTATAATGAGGATCCAAAATAACAGCCACAAATAATAATGGATTCATATTATCTGCTTGACCCCAATACTTGTAATATTTTGCCTGCATACTGATGCTCATATCTCCCAAAAAACTATTAGCTCTGTTCATAATATTCTTTTGCAACATTTTATGAACACGTGCAATTTGGTGAAAACATTCATTTGAAGTTACAGAAAGGGAGCTTGAAAATTTCAATGTAATATCATAAAATACCTTCAAGAATTTGATGAAGATCTTAGCATTATCCCAATCATTACCAATAGGACCAGAGAAGTCATCTTGGCCATGCCTAGCACCACACCTAGAATTTGAAGTACTAGAGTTAAAGTGGGAAATATAGTCATTATCTTCATCACGCATCCACTCAAATACTTTTTAAAACTTCATCGCAGCTTCCAACATCAAGTATGATGAGTTCCATCGAGTATTTACATCAAGACAAACAAGGCTTTTAGTTTCTATTTTTTCATCTTCAGCCCAAGTTTTGAATTTCAAGAAGCGTGAAGGAGAAGAACAAACATATCTAACAGCACTTCAAATGGCTTCAAAGCTATCCTTCATCTCTTTGATCCCTTCATTAACCACCAAATTAAGGACATAGGCACAACACCTTAATTGTATATAATCCTCATCACAAAGTAACCCCTTCTAACTCCTTAAACGCCTCTTCAGATATACCAACATCGTGTCATTAGCTGAGGCATTATCCATAGTTATGGTGAAGATATTTTCAATCCCCCACTGCAACAAGCATTACTCAATGGTTTCCCTATAGTATCACCTCTATGATTTTCAATTATAACAAAATTCAAGATCCTCTTGTGAAGGTTCCAGTCCTCATCAATAAAATGTGTTGTCAAACATATATAATTGAAATTTTGGCATGATGTCCAGCAGTCTGTGGTAAGGCAAACACGCTTTGCACTTTACTGTAAGAACTTCTTCAACAATTTAACTTCTCCAAGATATAACTGCCACACATCCCTTCCAATTGTTGTTCTTGAAGGGATTGGAAAGCGGGGCTCAAACTCATTCAGTAATTTCTTAAATGTAGGCTTCCCAACAATTCTGAATGGTTGCTCATCGGATATAATAAATTCAACTAAAGCCCTCCTATATCTCTTCTCATTATATAGATGTGCCACCACCGACCTTCCTTGACTACTCGACCCCCCAGACAAGAGACTTAACATATATTGCAGTCTATCTGTAGTAGCCCTATTTGGGTTCTCTTTACACTTTGGGATATGCCTCAATAAAGAATGTGTCCCACGGTGATTTGGATTAGCCTTATAGGTCATATGGCAATGCTTGCAAGCTGCTAAGTGCTCCCCATTAGTTTCTTCTAATGGCAATTTAACAAAGTGATCCCACACCTCTGATGTGTGCTTGGGTTCTCTTTCCTTTCTCTTTGTACCCCTACCTTCCACATTAGTTTCTGTTTGTGTTTGGCTGGTGGGAATGGTAGATTGCGAAGTAGGAGGGTGGGGATAGGTAATAAGAGATTGAGAGGTAGGTGGAGGTGGCATAGGAGTATGGTCAGGGTTTAGAGTTGAACTAGGTTCATTATGGAAAGGACTAGGGGTTAGTTCAGTAGAAGTTTTAAAAGCGGTTGAAGTTGAAGTATCCTCAAGAGAGGATGATGATACTTTAGAAGCTTGATCATCCATGTAAACAAAGTATATTCAACCTGAAATTAGCCATGAAAACTTCAGAATTAGCCAACCATTTAAATGCAATTCAATGCAATTCCATGTATGTAACAGTGCAATTCAATACAATTCCATATATGTAGTAGTGCAGTTCAATGACTAAAAACACTTAGCTACAAGTAACAAATCAAGGATAGGCATCCAATGTTGCTATTTGTCAACCTAATATTTATATAGGAAAAGCAACATCTTTGCCGAACCCCCTTTCAAGCATAGCATTTATAGGAAAAGCAACATCAACTGATTGAGAGAACAAAGAGAAATACGTCTTTACCGAACCCCCTTACATATTACATCAGAAAAAGGAAATGTACCATTGAAACATGAAAAAAGTTTCACCATTGAGAGTTATCAAAGCATGAGATTGGACTCCCATCTTGAATACAATATCTTCTTAACTAATTCGTAAAATTTTTAAAAAATAATTAAATGGTTATTTATTTTAATTAATATGTAGACAATTTGTGACAATTTTTCTTTTTAAAAAAATCTGTCATGTAATGATTTTACAATGTATCTCTAAATAAGTACATAACGGCAAATGAAACCACCTTATTCATCCATCATTTTATTTTTCGGCCGCTCTCCTTTACATCCCCTTCCTCCTCTTTCACCCAGAAAATGCAGTCACTGTATATATTAAAGGCCACAATACACCCAGAGGTGTCAAACAAATGAATTAGATCAGGGGAAGACAGGGAAAGCTGGCCAAACACAGTGAAAAAAGTAGCCTGCTCTCAAGAACTTACATATCTCTTGACATCAGGTGCCTCATGCTTAAGACAAACTCGTCAAATCTATTAAAATCACAAACTATGCAATTACTTGGGAATAAAAGTTTCAAAACTGCTCAATTGGATAATAATGTGAACATTGATGAAACATCAAAAGTCTTTGATGTGTCACTATATCATAGCAAAAGGCCTTAAGAATCCTCAGAAAAAATTCAGTCACTTTTCATCATCATGCAAATAGCGTTGGCTGCCCATAATAAACTATAGTCCAAATCTATTTGACTAACCACAAAATCAAAAGGGTAGGAAGTTTTACCCAAAAAAAAAAGTGTGAAGCATCATCTTGTTTAGTACAAAATGCTTTATAAAAATTCAGCTATAAAGCTTTAACTAATGGAAAATCTGATTTCAATTCATGGACAACAAATATGATGGACATCATAAGGAGGCTAATTATAATTAGAAATGCATTCCATTGTGGTGAATCAAACGAAAATTGATTCCCAATCAAAGAATGGGAAAGATGAGGCATAATCAGAGGTAACAGTGGAAGTCATTAATTAACCCGAAGTCACAAATAACAATATTCAGACGAGCAAGACCCAAAAATAATAATTCATATACAGGAAATGCAGGAGTTATGGGCCAGAATTTAGCAACACTTGCACAGATGGGCAAGACCCACAAATTTCTAGAACAAACAAATCTCATAGTTTCCCACTTTCCTGTGAGGAATAACTCTGAAGGAAGTCAAATTAATTGCAAAGAGATGGAGATTAACCTCAAGTCAGAGAGCTGGAGTCAACGGGTGTAGCGAAGCGTCAGAGAGCTGGAGTCAATGGGTGTAACGAAGAGTAGGCTGAGAGCTGGAGTCGAAGGGTATAACAAAGCATCGGTAGAGAGCTAGAGTCGACGGGTGTAGCAAAGCGTCAGATAGTTGGAGTCGATAATAGCGTAGCGTAGGCGGAGACGCGGAGTCGACAGTAGCACAATGAAACATCCTCCTTTTCTTACATTTTAGGGACTATTTAGTAGCATTTAGAACCACTTCTAGGGCTATTGAAGTCAAATCATACAATCTGAAATTTTACTCTTAGCGAACACTATTCACTGTGTAAATTCTAACAGAGTGACCTGATTTCGAAAAATCATAACTAATTCTAGAAAAATCGAAACTATATGGTTCAAATTGCTAGGCGAAGCTAACGTAATCCTCTTTCAGGAAAAAATAACTCATTGAAAATTCCTTGACCAGGTCCATATCAATCAACGTCTAAAGTTTACTGTTCATCCTACATTTTTCCCTGATTCCAGCACTTCGATCCCATCTTTGCATAACCTCTGCACTATCCAATCCCTAACTCCTCTCTATGATTCTTCAGTCCTATTTAAACATACCTGTTGGATTAGGATTACATGTAAGGTGATGAGATTTTTGGGGAAATCTCAGTAGCAAACGGTAACCATACAATGTATGCAACTATATGCTTGATGTTACTATGTGTGTACTTAATGATCATGCTTGCATCATGATAACATACATGCTTCCATGTTACTTAATTATAACATATGGACATAGTATAAAAAGGAAAAAAGCATTACTTAATCATACATGCCTAACATCATCAAGGTAAGAAAATATCACATAAAATATCCAAGCAGTATAAGCATACAAGTATGTAAGTTTACTACCTGGTGTGTAGCCTTTCCTTCTAGCTCCTAGCCTTGTCTCTAAGGTCCCTTCTTTTCATATGTTAGAGCCTATACATAGCATAATAATATCTTTATTATTATACAGTACAACTCTACTTAACTCATGCTTAACTAGGGGTGATATCCTTATTCCGACATTCCCCTGGCTTTCTCTCTACCTTTAGCTACCTTTATTAATAGAGATATTTCTCTATTCTAACCACTAAGAGCAATCATCTACTTTATTAGAGAAGGGACTAGATAACTTTACTACCTCATTCCTAAGCTTTGCCCAGTCCTTCGGTTCCTTAGACTGCTCCTGGCTCCACCAGAACTCTTTCCTTTCTTTCCTTTCTTTCCTTTCTTTCTCTCTTTCTCTCTTCCTCTCTTTCTCTCTTCTTTCTCTTCCTTTTCTTGCTAGATCCGTGGTGTGCCTTGAAATGGGAAGGGAGTGGCCTATTTATAGGTGAGAGGAGGTGGAATGAATGGTCCAGATTGATTCGCAATGAATGGCTCAGATTGCTAGCTTCCTCAAGAAGCTTTGCTTGCATCATCACAATGATATCACCCTCCCTGATGACTCACCACTCATGACATCATCTAGGACACCTCAAGGAACACCTCAGGGGTATATGTGGCGCAATGGTGGGGCCCTTAGGATACCTCACTAGTTGACTCAGCCTTTTTAGAGAGTTCTAGAGTCTTTTCCCTGAATGGACTGCCGAGATTGTGCCACGTGTCCTATTGCTTTTTCTCCTTTTTCTATAATCATGCCATGTGTCCTTTGATTTTCTTCTTTTACTGTAACATACCATGTGGCATCTTGTGGGTCCTACTTATGTCCTCTCATGATTCCAGATCACTTTACCCAGTTCTATCTTGGGCCGGGTCACTTTACTTTAATAAAAAATCACTAAAATAATATTTTAATGCCTCTTGGGCCCACATTACTCTTGGGCTACGTTTTTAGGCCTTAGATTGTCATCTTGGGTTTCTAACCAAGCCCAAGCACTCTGGTTGCTCGGTTCCCAAGGAACATCCTTAGTAAATTACCAAAATACCCTTACTACCTCTCTAGTACTTCTAGGGGCACTATTGTCTTTTCATATCTTACCAGAGTATCTCTTGACCCTGTTCAACTATCCAGATACCCTTTCTTAACTGTCTAACCTTAGTTAAATAATCATAACGCCCTTTGTCTGACTCTGACTTAATGACACAACACAGTGGCATACCTTTAGTGGCATTTTCGTAATTCTTCATTTTTCTCGATCTTTATTAGCCCTGGCCCACATATTTATCTGATTCCCTATCTTCATGGGCTCAATTCCTGAGAAATTTCCCCAAAACCTATTTATGGGGTCTTTTAATCCACTGTAAATTCTATAGTAAATTCTACATAACTCCTTTTTGAGCTCTGTCAGTTTCAGAAATTCTTATATTAATTATAGGAATTTACTGCCATATTTTATCTTATTCTGAGGTCTAGAGAATACTATATTAATTTTCCTTTTCTTCAAAAATTAATATAAATCTTTCAGGACCTCATATCAAAACTCTGTGTTGCATCATTTTCTCCATTTATTGAGACCTCTGCTCAACAGGGTCTAGTAACATCCCTTTTTCAGGCTATATATTGGGCTTCTAGGTCTAAAAATTGGGATATGACACGCAGCGTAGGCGGAAACACGGAGTCGTGGAGAGCTGGAGCCTGGAGATTTAGGAATTAGGGCAAGCAAAGACGCAATATGGCTGGCAAACGTGAACACTTAGATAATTAGATTAGGTAAAAAAATATAAATTAAAAATATATATATAATATATATCTCAGGCAGGGCCAAAATGGGCAGGGCAGTAACCCCTGCCCGATGCCCGGCCCTGCTCGAACATTAGCCCTGCCCAAAATTGCCTATTTTTTCTAGGCCATTTTTTACTGGGTTGGGCAGGGCATTTTTTTGCCAGGCTTGGGTGGGCACACTGGGCCATGGGCATCTTGCACACCCTTAAGTTTTAGTATGCTCAAAGCTTCTTTACAACTTTCAATGCCTAAAATATTTTTTAAATATCTATATTATAAGTAGGCTTTTAAACATACTTTAGGCATTTCAAATGCTTCAACATTAGCCTAAAAAAGGCTTATATGCAGGCTTAGGCATAGACTCAAGTTTTAGACTCCTATTACAAACTTAAGTTTATTTGGCTAAAGCCTATCCTATGTTAGCCTATTCCATCCTTAGTCACTCCTGTCATTAAGGATGAAAATAGGCCAAGTTAGGCCTAGTTTTATCTTGTAGGCTTTTTCTTTCATGTTAAGTAAACCTATAAAAATGCTTGGCTTGGATTGAAGCATGTTAAAAAGGCATGTATTTTAAAAATTTTCAAATAGGCTAATAAGCCGAAAATATGCCACTTTCAAACATATTGAAAATTGGTCTGATAAATTTAATAGAGCTTCTCAAAGAGCCTATCTAAATGATGCATATCTTTATAAAGTTTTGGACTTACTTCTATTTTTAAATAAGTCACGGTATTTATCAAGTATTTAATACTTATTATTATTGTTTATTACTTCCAAATTTTAAAAAATACATTTTATTGTTTATTTGAGTTATTTTATCTTTTCCAATTTATTTATACAAATAGTGATATATAATTATTTAATTGGTGTCCTAATTTTTTGGCTATCCGTGTGAAATAAGGATACGGAATATAATAATATATCTTTTAAGCGTTTATTATTTAATTTTAATATTAATTATTTTGAATTATAGAAATCATATTATTATCAAATCTATTAAATGTTTATACTTCATCTTAGCCAATTGGTAGGGCTGTGCACGAAGCCCGCAACAAAAATGCCCTGTCTAGCCCGATAAACATAGGGCAGGGCTGGGTATCAAGCTACAAAATACAGCCCATGCATTTTTCGGGATGGGCACTAGGCACAGGGGCTGCCCTGCCCTACCCTGCCCATGAGCACCCCTTCTTTTATTTTTATCTATTTTAGAAGGGAGAATATGATAGCTACTGCTGACTAGAAGGTAATTTTAGAAATATAAATAGTTAAGTAGTTAAGTTATATCTTTTAATATTTATAACTATACTAATTTTTTCTTCTTTTTTTTAACTTTGTTAATTATCATATGATTACATTACAAATTATAATTATTTATTTTATTTTTTATATGCTTTATGTCAATATTGGGGAGATTGATGCAAAGTTATAATTATAAACTACTTAGATTTCAACGCTTATTTTTTATATACAATGGATCTCAAGATTTTAATTATTATCTTTGTTGTCTTATTCTTAGTGTGTTATAGATATTATTTAACTCTTGAAGACACATGAATATGGTATTATTTTAGAAGTTCATAATTGCATATTTTTTTACAACATGAGCATGACACATGATTTGGGCATGCTCAGCCCGCCCATGCCCTGCCCACTCATGCCTAACCCAAAATTGTTAAAGCTCTTACCGAGCAACAGGCTGTAAAATGTAGCCCATGCATTTTTTGAGTAGGGCAGCCCTACCCATGCACACCCCTACCAATTGGCCAAGAAAGGTTATTAGAGAACGGTTATTAAATGTTAGGTTAAGTAGTAAATTTGCTTTAGAAGTATATTACGATGAATTATGCTGATATATATATATATATATATATATTTGTAGGGTCAAATTCTGAACTTTTATTTGTTCTATTTGCTCTATATTTGCTCAGCTTTTTAGTTTCTTAAACATGAGTAAAATTTATAATTTAGAATATCGAATTTATTATTTTAAACCTAAAAATTTACTTGATAGTAGTTATATTCTAATAGGAACATAAAGTATAGCTATGGAAGCTCCATTTGTATGTTTAAAAGATGCAGGATTAAATGAACATAAGCAATTAAATTGGTTAAATATGTATATCCTTAATAAATTAGGAGAATCAATAAATAAATTTATAATTGATGAAATAGAAAATAGTAATGGAAGAATAAAAATTGATGATATATTAGAACATATACCAAAAACTCTTCATGAGGAATTACGTTCAATATTAAATGAAGATATGAAGATAGAAAGATTAAAAGCAGAAAATAAAAATTTAAATAAAAAATTATTTGAAACAACTAATCGAATAAAATATGTAAAAGAAGATTTAAGTCAGATTAAACAAGTTCTTGGAATAAATGAATCAATATCTGATGTAAAACAGAATGTAACTACCTATAAATTTTGATAAATATAGTGTTTATATGTTAAGGTTTGAAGATTATTATAAAAAGGATATAGATTTAAATAAAAATAATATGGAATTAATGAGAGAAATAAGATGTCAAACATAAGATTTAATGGAAGGACAAAAATAATGAAACGTAATATTATAACTATATATAATGAAAATAAAAATTAAATAAAGATTATAAACAATTGGAAAAAAGATTAAGGAAAAAAGAATAAGAAGAAAAGGAAATTTTAGAATTTTCCTATATAGATAATAGTGTATGTGAAAAAGTTATAGAAATGAATAAACAATCTAAAACTTATACAAATCCAATAAATTTAATAGGAAATAATACACAAGTATTGACTACTGAAAATATAGAAGAAATAATGTCACAAGAAGAAATAAATATAATAAATAATTTTGAGGAAATACCATTAGAAGAGCCAGTATTATTTAATGTTAATATGCAAACACATGAAGAAGAATAATCTAATAAGGACAAATGCAGCAACCACCACAAACAATTTCTAATCAAACACATCAAAGTCAAACTTAATCTAATCAACAAGAACAAGAACCTCAAATAAGAACTCTGCCGTCTAAACCTCCCGAAGCTTATAATATAGGAAATCAAGGAGAAAATACAACCTTTTTAGGTTATGAAGATTTACTATTATTAAATGATATACAAAAGAAGTAGTGATCAGAGAAACTATAAGATAGATACAACATTTAATACTCAGCAAGATAATAGGAGAACAACTAGATAGACACCATATTAGAAGATTTAGAGAGTCTAAATCCAAGGCTAAATAAATCAATAAATGCTAGTGAGGAATCGTTAAATCTAGATTGCGTAAAAAATAAAGAAGTTCTACAAAGTTGGTTAAGAACAACATTATTATTACTATTATTTTGAGATACAAGTATAGAAAATGCATCATTAATTATTGAAGCAACTTTTATTGGAAATATAAAACTATGGTGGGAACATTTCTCGCAAGAAGAAAGAATAAGAATAAGAATAAGAACAATAAGAATTGAACAAAATACTAGTAGAAGAGAACTTTTTGTAGATTTATTAACAAATTACGCAAAACAAATAAGAAAATAATTTATAAGAGAAAATTCATAAGAAGAAGAGCAAACTCGACAAATGAATGCAAAATTAGCATTAACAGAAATAAAATTATATTCTTTAGATCCATATTATATAAATCAATATATATGTGAATATAGTAAATATTATTATGAGGCAAATTTATCAAATCAAAATTAAGAATGCAAAATTATGTTCTACCAGGCTTTGATGGAAATCTTTGTTATAACATTCTGATTTTTATTCATAATATTTAAGTATTATTAGGATGCAATTTATAAGTTAGTCAAGGTTTAGAGTAGAGATCAAATGTATTATTTAAGATGTTGAAACATAAAAATTAAGAAAATAATGAAATATGATTAGAAATTGAAGGTAGTAGATATTTATTAATATTGAAATGAATTTATTTTTATGATAGCTGGAAAATATTGGATAATTATTGAGTATAAATAACAATTTAACGATATTTGGTGTAAATAAATTATTTAAAATATGTTTTCCATCTAAGGGATTATAATTATTTGTATATTTTAAAAAAATAATTATTAATTGAATAAAATATAAAATATAGCTTAATTATTTAAATTTTTATAGAAGTTTGGCAAATGGTGATTAATTAAGAGAATAGATTTAGAGATTTTCCAAAGTCAAGATAAGGGTTTAAGAGTAATTAGAATATAATTTGTTTTGTATAAAATACATATAAAGAGAACAAAAAAAATTAAAAATGAAAGAAAATAAAAAAAGAAAGAAAAAAGTAAAAGTGGAAAGAGAAAAAAAACATAAAATTCAATATTATAATAATGTTGACCCACACCATTATAATAATGCCTCCCAATCCTCTATCTCTCCTTTTAGCGTTCATTCCTTCCTCTTCATTCGTCTTTTCCCTCTTCCATCGACCAGCACTTTCATTTCTTCAATAATAGAGATTCCAGATCTTTTAAAGTTTTATTTCCTACTCATAAAATCTTCTAACCACAATACTTATTTCCTAAATATTGTTTTACTCAATGAGAGCTCTTTACAACTATAATTTTTATTGGGAGCAAAGTAAATTTGAGAATTATAGTTCAAAGCAAGTATGTATTTTCAACCAATGGGAACCATAGAGTTATAGAGATAAATAAATACTTCTATTTAATTAGTTTAAAATTTTTTTATTATATTATTTAATAAATTTATGGTCAGGGTTTGAATTTTAGAGAAGGGATATGGTTGAATATGAAAATTTCACCAATGAATTTGAGTTTAATAATTGGGTTGTACATATTAGATGTATAATTGATAATTAATCAGTTTAGATTATTGCGGGAGTTTGTAAATTAAAAACATGTATTCTTGTTGGAACTCTAGATTAGAGAAATTGAGGTTTTTTATCAAATTGATTAATTGTGCATTAATTGATAGTTCAAATGAGTTATTAAAATCTAGAAATAATGTGATTTAATATTAGAATGGAGATTTTGTTATTGTGAGCGAGATTTAGAAATTAAAGGTAAAATTGAGAACTTTAAGTATATATAATTAAATTGATTATTTATTTAGCAATTTGATATTGATGATTGCATAGATTAATTTTACGATTTATGATGAAATATGGATATTGGAGATTTTGGATCAAACTTTAAGATTATAAATTGGGTGGTTTTAGATTATTTGAGAAGTTGATGTCAAATAAGGGTTTTAAAGAGTGTAATAGAGTTAAGAAAATATCATATTGTTATTGGATGATAATTTGAGAATAGATTAATTGTTGTTATTTTTTTTAAGGACTAAAGTGAGCAACTTTTGAGGATTTAAAGATGATTGGAGCAAAATTTTAATATTATCAAGTTATTAGATGATAGATATGTGATTGGGATAGAGAAATTAGGTTATGGTAGTGAATTAAGATTTTTTAAAAAAATAAAGTTAGAAAAGAAAGTAAATTTGTATTTAAAAGTATATATTGTATCAAATTAACAACTTATTGATGTATATTTATACTAATTACGTATATTGATTAGTGAATTGTAGTTTAAGTATGACCCCCCTAATTTATGGTACTTTTATTAGCTTTATTAAGAGGTAACCACTTTCCACTTAATATATATGCTAATGTTTTGTTTGTGAGTAATTTTAATTTCTTAAACTCATTAAATACTATGGACTATATTTTGATATATGATGGAATTATTGAAGTTAAAATAGTCTTGTAGGACTTGTGATTTTAAAATTGCAATTCTTGGAACTTATGTCATTACGTTAGAATTATGCAAATTTGATTTAGAAATGGAATATGGATTTTGAAATTAACTTCTTGTTTAGATTTTAAGCATGATGCATATATGGGAATTACTTGGTGAATTGTGTCTGTTATGATTAACTTCCATTGATACATGATGGTTGGCTTTTTCACCCCCTAATGCATGGGGTAGGCCTTAGTGGCTCCTTTCTATTAGACTCCAATATTAATATTTTGATGATGACAATTAATTGAGAAAAGATGTTAGAAAAAGACTTAATTGATAGAGAGCATTTATCGATAATCTTATCGATGAGATAGTTATTCGATAAATAAGAAATAACTTTTAAAGGAATATAATTTTTGAAAAGCATTTATCGATGAACTATTCTGTCACATTTTAATTTTCCCTATTTGTATAAGACTAATAGAGGAAAGAGGTTTGAAAATGATTGCGATGATAAATAGAAATGAAAGAAATGATTAGACAAAAGTACAAAGAAGAGAGACTAAAGTGAAAATCCTAAAAGTTTCATATTGCAAAATGGAAGTAGACATAAGCTTTGGGTCATTAAGTGTAACATCCTAATTTTCTTACATCTTAGGGACCAAATGGTAGTATCTGGAACCACTTTTAAGGTCATTGAAGTCAAATTATATAATTTGGAATTTTACTCTACCGAATACTATTCACTGTGTAAATTCTAGAGAAGTGACTCAACTTCAAAAAATCATAATTAAATCTAAAAAAATCAAAATAAAATGGTTCAAATTGTTACAAGAAGATAACTTAATGATATTTTAAGAAAAAATAACTTATTGACCACACCTTGACCCAGTCAATGTCAGTCAACACTCAAATTTTATTGTTCATCCAGCGTCCTTCCCCTGATTCCAGCATTTTTGGTCCCAAATTTGAAAAATCATATCTCCATGTGTAGATATCCAAATAAGACGTTCTATATATCAAATTGAAGCTTGGTATGTCTACTATTTATTGATAAAATATCATATATTTATTTAATCATTTACTATTTCTAATTATAGTTCAATTGTCACTGTCTCCCCACGAGTTACTATTTATAGTGACAATTTCTAGCAACTAATTTATACATACATCAATCACATATCAATCATGCTAAATAATTATTAACTTCTATTCATGCATCTTTATCTCCTCTATCTTGAGAAGACCTGCTATAGTTGGATTGATATAGAAGGGGTGAGATTTTTGGGAAAATCTTAGTAGCAAACAGAAACTATACAATGTATGCAACTATATACTTGATGTTACTATGTATGCACTTGATGATCATGCTTGCATAATGCCTTCCATGTTATTTAATTAAAACATATGGCCATAACATAAAAAGAAATAGAGCATTACTTAATCATACATGCTTCACATCATCAAGGTAAGTAAACATCACATAAAGCATCTAAGCAGTATAAGCATACAAGTAGGTAAGTTTACTACCTGATGTGTAGCCTTTCCTTTATCTCTTAACTTTTGATCTAAGACTCCTTTTCATAGGTCATATCCTATACATAGCATAATAATATATTTATTATTATCTAGTATAGCTCTACATAACTCATGCTTAACTTGAGGTAATACCCTTAATCTGACATCCCCTAACTCTCTTTCTATCCACGGCTAACCTTATTAAGAGAGATATTTCTCTATTCTTACTATTAAATTCATAAGAAAAATCCTCTAATTTATTAGAGCAAGGACTAGAATAAATTATTTACCTTATTGCTAAGCTTGTCAAGTCTCTAAACTCCTTGGATTGCTCCTAGCTTCACTAGAACTCTTCCTTTTTCCTTCCTTTCTTTCTTTCTCTTCCTTTATTTCTCTCTCTTTCTCTTTTTCTCTCTTCTCTCTTCATTTTTTTTCTCCTTTTCGTGAATGGAATGGAAGGAGGGATAGGGTATTTATAGGTGGAGGGAGGTGGAATGATGGTCCAGATCGAATTGCGATAAACGGCTCAGATCTCTTAGCTTTCTCAAGAAGCCTTGCTTACATCATCATGATGACATCATCATCTTAGATGACTCATCAAAAATGACATCATCAATAGACACCTCACATTCTTAGATGGTGCAATGGTAGGGCCCTTGGGACATCTCACTAGCTGACTCAATGTTTCTAAAGAATTCCAGAGTCCTGTTCCAAAATGAACGGCTGAGATCGTGCTATATGTCCTTAGCTTTTTCTTCTTTCCCTATACTCATGCCATGTGGCACCTTGTGGGTCCCATGAGGACACCTTTCATGTCACCTCATAGTTCTGGATGAGTTTAAAGCTTTATCTGATCATTTTCCTAGTTTTATCTTTAACCTGATAACTATGCTTTATTGACAAAGTATTAAACTAATATTTTAATGCCACTGGGACCCACATCACTCTTGGGCCACGTTTTTGTATATAAGAGAATGTCATCTTGGGTCTCTAATTAAGCTCAAGCACTCTGGCGGCTCGATTTCCAAGAAACATCTTGGCAAATTACCAAAATGCCCTTAGTTACTCTTTATTTCCTTGAATAATCTAGGGGCATTATTGTCTTTTCATACTTTACCAAAGTATTTTCTGACCTTGGTCAACTATCTAGATAACCTTCCTTGACTGTCTAATCTAGTCAAATGACCAAAATACCCTTCACTTATTCTTTAATTATTTTATAACATAAGGGCATTTTTGTCATTTCGTACTTTTTCTGCATATTTCTGGGCATTGAACTCTTTAACTGATAAACTGATATCATAGGCCTGAACCTCACTTGGCATCATCATAGACCTCTCTGTGACATCATCTGAGCTTATTCAGTCATAAGTTACTGCTAATTTTCATAATCGGATCCCAGGCGTTCTCAAACTCCCATCAAAATTCACTAAAACGTGAATAACTTTCTCTATAGAACTCCTTTCGATGTTCTGTCAGATCCATGACATCTAGCGTCATAGTGCACACCTTCCTATAACTTTTCACTTATATCTGAGGCCTATAGGATCTGATAAAATTTTAGATAACTTTTAAACTATCAGATAAATATCAGCTTTATGAAAATCCAATAAAATTTCTATATCATGCTAGATTAACCAGCATAACTTTCTCTATCTACTGATGAATTTTGGAACAAAAATGCTTGTGGGCAGTTCTAAGCCTTTTCTGGCTAAACTTTTTATAATTATAATTTTGCCCTTAGAAACTTCCATCTTTTCAATAAAGTCCCTTAATTTTTCATAATTCCATATAATGGCCCAAACTTTATGTCTACTTCCTTTTGGTACCATTAAACCTTTTATATTTTTCAGTTTAGTCCCTCTCTTTCTTCAAAATGACCATTATACCCCCAAGAACTTTTATTATTTATGATTTAGTCCTTGAACTTTCACTTACTTGTAGTGTAGTCCCTGAACATCATATGTATACTTCTGGGATTTCTGCTCAATAGGGCCTGGTAGCATACATTTTTTAGGCTACATACTGGGCTTCTATGTCTAAAAATTAGGATATGACATTAAGTGTAATTATGAAAAGTTAAAGATATAAAGTGTAATTTTCAAGAGTTTGTGGGCAAAATAGTAATTATAAAAGGTTGAGCTAAAAAAGACCCAAAACTGCCTAAAAATAGTTTTTTCCCAAATTTTACCAAAAAATAAAGAATAAAAATTGGGTTAGGTATATTTTTCAAAATTTTGATTTGATGCCCCAGATAGTTGATATTAATTTATAAAGTCTAGAGATTATTGGAGGACCTTATGGATTTTCTAATCAGATGAAATTTGGCAGGTAATTCCCATATTTAATATGAGAATTTATAAAACTAACAGAACTCAAAAAAGAGTTATCTAGAATTTATAATAGAATTTACAGTATAATAAAACACTCGATAAATGTTTTTTGGGAGAATTTCTTGGGAGTTAAGCCCATGAAGGCAGGAGATCAAATAAAAGGCCCAAAATGGTGCCTCATAGGCCCAATAATACTTTCAGATAGGTATGTGGACTAGTATTTATAAAGACCCTAAAAAATATTAAATTATGAAAATGCCATTATATTATACCAATGAACAAGAGATAAATGGAGGGTATTTTGGTCATTTGACCAAGGTTAAAAAGTCAAATAGGGTTATCTGAATAGTTGACTAGGGTTAGAGAATACTCTAGTCATATTAAAAAGATGATAATGTCCCTAGAGTTATTAAAGTAAATAAATAAGAACTAAGGCATTTTGGTAATTTGCCAAGGGATCAATAATTAAGTTTAAACTTAGTCCAAGAATGTCAATGGTAGGAAAAATTTGGATACTGGATTTGAGATAAAAAAATATATTATGGAATCTCAGAAAAAGTAGAGTTAGAGAATGTTATGATTTTTGGAAAATTAGATTGAGTCGATACTGGATTGGATTGAATTTTTCTAGACTCTTCTTTACCTTGGAATTTCACCACATGTGTGAATGAGGTGTCACTTGATGATGTCATGGATGATGTCACTTTTTGGCTTATAGGGCAAGCTTGATGGAAAAGTAAATGTGTACTATTGGATTAAATAGTGCAAAAAGTGATATTGACCATTCATTTTCTATGGAATTTGTCTATAAATGTCATATCTTCAATTTTCTCATATGATATATATGTACAGTTTATGTGTAATAGACATGATATTCTTGAAGTAAACTAAATTAGATTGAGCAAGGAAAGAGAGGGACCAGTAACTAATGAAAGTTGATGAACCTAAATAAAAATTTTAAAAGGTTTAAGGCCAAAAATAAAAGTAGAGACAAAAGTTAGGCCAAAAGGTGTAATTATTAAAAGTTTAAGGACATAAATGTAATCTTTCAAAAGTTCAGGGATAAAAATGTAATGATGATAAAGTTGAACTGGAAAAGGCCCAAAAAGTCTAAAGTCAGATTAGTTCCAAATGTTACCAGTAAATAGAAAAAATTATTCTAATCAGTTTAATATATAAACTCTAACGTAGTATAAAGAGGTGTGAAATGATAATTTTGCCCTCATGGTCAATATAATGCAAGAAAGTGCAATAAGGGTATTTTGGTCATTTCTTAAGGGATAGTTGGCAAATAAATACTCAGTATAACAATGTCAATGGTAGGAAAAATCTAGACACTGGTTTTCATGACATAATACATATTCTAGAATATTATAAAAATTAGGAACATAAAACAGTCTGATTTTTGTGAAACTGCTTAGACGGTACCATACTGGATTAGAATTTTTCCTATCAATATATCTACTTTTCTTCAGCCAAGCATAGCCCTAAATGAGGTCATGCATAGCGTCATTACAAGGCTTCTAGGGCAAGCTTGATTAAAGGTAAGATATGGACCATTGATCAAATAGTAACCAAACTAATCTTGGCTTTCCATTTTCACCCAAAATTTTCTATAAATACCCCCCAAACCAGACTTGATTCAGCATGCATGGTACCTTAGGGAACCTCTGGCCAAATTTTATTTGAAGCAAGAAAGAAGCACACAACTTGGAGTAACAAGCAAGGTAACTAACTCCTTTGTTCTTGGAATTTAATCTAGCAAGTTAGCTCTTAGTTTTGAGGGGTTTTTGTGACATATTTCCCTTGAGGGTGCTACTGAAAGTGCTGTCTATATGTGATAAGAATATGAATTTTATGTTATGGATAGTTTAGATAAGTTTAAACAATTTAGAATTAAGTGGTATATGCTTGAAAATTCAAGTATGCATGTAGTTAGGGTTTTGTGTTCTTGACTGCTACTGTATAAAACACTGTTCATATGTTGGAATTTCATGATTTTGATGCTTCCAATGAGTTTAAAATGGAAAATTGTGTGGGCATAAAGTAGAAAAACAAGTATTGGAAGCATTGGAATCAAAATGCGAATTTTTAGAAAATAAAGGTGTCACTTCAGTTCTGCACAGCAGCTCATGGGGTGTTTTGATTTTGGAAATTCTGGTTTTATATTTGGATTCTACATGAAAAATTATCTAGAAATGAACTATGAGAATTTATTTTAGAAAGATGAAAGTATAGAACATAAAATGGAAAAAGAATGCAAGTTAGTGAGAAAGTAGTCTTAGAATTGTTTTGAAGTTGAGTTGTAACTTGATGTTACTTTGTAATGGCTATGTTTTTATATTTGTGTGGGAAGAAGAACATTTCAAGAAGAGTGTGACAAGGATATCTTAAGAGGTAGCAAGAATACCTAACTATAATTTCATGTTTGTTTGATTGTATGCTTGCTTGTTAGTTATGATGTTTGGTTGAGCTTAAGATTATGCCATCATGATGATGATGATGAAGTATGAATGATTGCAAGTCCTTGCAACTAATGTCATGGCAATATGCATGTTAGAATTTACTTATGTATTATTATAAAGTAGCTCCCATCTCATGCTAACATGTTAAGCATTTAACTAATCATGCATGATATTATAGTTTGTATGACTTGCTATTTAGATTTCCATGAAATCTCATTCTTTCCATATGCATAACCATGTTATATGTGCTAGAAAATCTCAAGGAGAAAAGGTAAATATAGATGGTTGAACTTATGTAATAAGTATGTTGATCACTTGGCACTATGATGAGGACTTGATGGGATACCTAGCATGATATAGTGTGTTTATATAATGAGGTAGTAGCTTTATGATGATACTTTTGACAACTTAACCAATGATTTGGACTTGAAATTTGGTATAAAAAGAGCTAAGATACAGAATTTTAAATTCACACCAATAACTCCTAAATTGTTTGAGTAGTCTATTTATTATATTTTTCAAAGTTGGAGATAAAATCTAAAATTGAGATAAAGTGAGCAACTAGAGGTAGTGATGCTCAATCACTAATTTCATATAGTACATGAATAAGTTTTTCAATGAAATTTTATGGACTTAAAGAAAATGTCTAGATCTTTAAATCTATAGGCAACACATTTCATTTGGATAAGTAACTAGAGAGAAATGAATTTTTGAATTTAAGGCAAAGAAACTGGAACTTCCAAATTTACCAAAAATAGTGTTTTCCAATGAATAAAATGATTTCATTTGGACAATTAAACCTCAGTTTTATATTTTTTTTCTTCAAATTTAAATGAAAGAGCTTTCATTAGAAATTGGAACCACCCTATTTTGATGTTTCTAGATTTAATTATGAATTATCAAAGTTAGGTATGTATTCTAGATTACCAAATAAATAGTAACCATGAACAGTACCCGAGAGCAAATCTTTTAAAAATGCATATTTTTAAAGCAAAGGGATATGTAATTAGTTCAAATGACTTTCAATTGAGTATAATTGAAGTTGAAAATAAGGATACGACAATAAATACCCCACCCTATGCTGTCCAAAATTGTGGCATATGGAGTACTTAGGGAAACTCAAGCTAAGACAAGAGAAATTCAAGGCACTAAAGTTCAAGCTAGCTAGGGATTAAGGTAAGCAATCTATCCTAACTTATTTTTTTTTAATTTGGGGGCTTGAACTTAGGGTTTCTATGAAAGAAAAATGAGTTTTCTCTAGGGTATATATACTGTCCAAAACCCTAGATGAAAGAAGAAAGAAGTTAAAGTTAGAACCATGTGATTAATGTTAGATAAGTTAGTCTAGATGATTGGTTATTGAATCAAGTTGATATTATTGACTTTATCATGGTTGAGGCTTTTTAGCCAAGGTTGTTCAGGACAGAGGGAGATGGAATTTCAATGATATAATGCTTATATTGAATTTATATGATAATTTTATGTAGGTTTGTGGCCTTGGAAGTATTAGAATTGGAAGTTATAATTTTTAAAGTCTTCTCGTTACTATTCACATGTATAAACAATTATTAGAATTTTATGATTCTAAATCCATAAATAGATTCAGAAGATAAAATTGTGTAGGGTAAAGTCAAGGCACAAATTAATTCAAAGGACAAGACAATTAACCATAAATTAAGAAAGCTATGGGTTAATTGATTAAGTTCAATTTCCTTACATGCCAATTGAATTGGATCATGATGAATGGATGAATATGTCATGTTTAGGCTTTGTTTTGTGGACTGAAGAAGGCAGCAACTTAGCAAGGAAAGAGAACAAGGAAAAGAATCAAATAAAGTAAAGTAATAAGGTAATAAAATATCCTAAACTTGTATGTATTGGATGTTATGATTAATTGTGCTATGACTATATTGAATTGTGTTGCATATGTGTATATGATTGAAGCTATATTTCTAGATTGCTTTCACTAATTGTATCTCATATGTTACATGGAAATATGCACATTATATAATGTTGATATTTTCACAAGCAAGTATAAGTATTTACATTGGTGCATGTATTATTTAGTACCGTTTGCTACTGAGATTTTCCCAGAACTCTCACCCCATCCATGTAATCCCAATCCCAGTAGGTTCATAAATGATGAAACAAGATGAAGAAGCATGAAGAGAAGTCAAGGATTGAATAGTACAAATATTATATGATGAATGTAGGAGGGGTTGTATGTAATAATGTTATATGATAAGTTTGAGCAAAGATGTTTATGATATAATAAAAATAGTAAATAATTGAATAAATATATAAAATTTTACAGACATTTAGTTAGCATGTCAAGCTTCATTTTGACACCAAGTAGGCCATATTTTGATGTATTTACAAAGGAAACAAATTTTATAAAGTCAGGAATCATAATATATTTTTAGAATTTTTGACCAGATAAACAGTAAACTTTGATGTCAGAGCTGACTCAATTAATTGGTCAATTGTTCGAGGAGGTATTTTTTTCTTTAAATTTTATTATGTTAGCTTCGTGTAGTTTTTGAACCACTTCATTTCAAATTTTTAGAATTAATTATAATTTTTTGAATTTCATTGCCGAATATGGACATACCATATAAACAGTAACTCGTGAAGAGTGAAATTCTAGATTTAGCTAATGGATTTCAAAGTTCATGTGAGTGGTTCTAAATTCTACCGAATGATCCCTAAGACATATAAAAGTAAGGTGTTACATATTCGATAAGGTTTCTTATTGATAAAGACTTCAATAAATCAATCAAATTTTGTTTATGAAAATTATGAGTTCTTGGTCTTAAAACTAGAATTATTCGAAGCTCTATTCGATAAGTGGATTTATTGAATAGGCCTTATATAAGTTTTGTAAAGACTTAGTTTGTGAAAAGATTTTATAAAAGGATTTATTGAAATATTGATCAAACAGAGTATTTATCGATAAGATCTTTTGATCAATCATCTCTGATTTTTAAAAGAAGCTATTTTGTTTTCAAATACTCATTTATCGAAAGACTATTCGGTAAAAGGATTTATCGAATAACTCTTCAATAAATAAGAGAAGAATTTCAAAAGCACTAAAAAATGATCTTCCACATATTTTGCTATTTCCTTTTGATAGAATACTATTTTATTTGTTTAAAAATGATTTTAAAAATTTATTATCAAAAAATAGAAAGGTTTACAAGTTTAAACTCTAATCATTGAAAATATTTTTGAAATTGTCTAGATCACTGAGTTTAAGTTTGAGTTTTCTGGTAAGTAATCTTTATAGTGATCCAATTGAATTACTTTCTTCTCAAATTGATCTTTGGAATTTTAAGTTATAAATTCATAAAGTTAATTGAAAGAAAGAAGATAAGTTGTTTCAAATTCAAATCACTGGAATCTTAATATTGATTAATGCTCTTGATGTGATTTGATTGTTTGAAATGTTTTGATGATGATTCATTTTTTATAATGCTTGATTGATTTGTTTGAATCATCTATAGTTTGATATATCTTGAATCTACGAAGAAAAGTTTATTCATAAAAGATTCAAAGAATACAAACTATTCAATTAGAATATATATCAAAGAAATCTTCGAAAAGATCCTTATGACAAGCTTAAACTACTATCTAATTAATAGTCTATGAATGATACTGTTGAGATTATGAATTAATTTGATTTGATTGGATAAATAATCTTCATGAATTTATAGCTTATTTGTCATATCCCAATTTTCAGGCCTAAAAGACCAGTATGTAGCTTGAAAAAGGAAGGCTACTAAACCCTATTATGTAGAAGTCCCAGAAGTATATAGATAATGTTCAGGGACTAAACTGCAAGAAAGTAAAAATTCAGGGAAAATAGTGAAAGTCCCTGTAGGCATAATGGAAAAGTAAGAGGTGTTTCTTGGGAACCGAGCCACCAAAGTGCTTGGGCTTGGCTAGAAACCCAAGATGACATTTAAAAGCCCAAAAATATAGGCTCAGTATTTTTGGGAGTTTGAGAGGTATTAAAATAATATTTTAGTACTTTTCCATAAAGTAAGGTTACCCGATTAAGGATAGAATTGAGAAAAGTGATCAGATGTGACTTTAGACCATGAGGTGGCATGAAAGGTGTCCTCATGGGACCCACAAGGTGACACATGGCATTATTACAGGAAAATAAGAAAAGTTAAGGACACATGTCATGAGATAGGAAAAAGGAAAAAAAGTAAAAAGGACACGTGGCACAATCTCGGCCGTTCATTCCAGGAAAAGGCTCTGAAATTATCTGGAGAGGTTGAGTCAGCTGGTGAGGTGTCCCAAGGGCCCCACCATTGTGCCACATACCCCCTGAGGTGTCCCCTGAGGTGTCCTTGGATGATGTCATGTTGGTGAGTCATCAAGGAGGATGACGTCATCATGATGATGCAGGCAAAGCTTCTTGAGGAAGCAAGCAAAATTGGCCATTCATCACGATTCGATCTGAGCCATTCATTCTATCTCCACTCACCTATAAATAGACCCTTCCCCCTCCCATTTCAAGGCACACCACGTCCAAGAACCAAGAAAGGAGAGAAAGAAGAGAGAAAGAGAGAAAGAAAGGAAGGAAGAGAAAGAAAGAAGAAGTTCTGGCGGAGCTAGGAACAGTCCAAGGAGCTGAGGGACTGGGCAGAGCTTAGGAATGAGGTAAATAAGTTATCTAGTCCCTGCTCTAATAAAGTAGAGGATTTCTCTTAGTGGTTAGAATAGAGAAATATATCTATTAGTAAAGTTAGCTATAGATAGAAAGAAAGCTAGGGGAATGCCAGATTAAGGATATTACTCCTAGTTAAGCATGAGGTAAGTAGAGCTATACTGTATAATAATAAAGATATTATTATGCTATGTATAGGCTCTGACTTATGAAAAAAAGGGACCTTAGAGGCAAGGCTAAGAGCTGGAAGGAAAGGCTACACGCCAGGTAGCAAACTTACCTACTTGTATGCTTATACTACTTGGATGTTTTATGTGATATTTTCTTACCTTGATGATGTGAAGCATGTATGATTAAGTAATGCTCTGTTTCTTTTTATGCTATGGCCATATGTTATAATTAAGTAACATGGAAACATGTATGTTATCATTATGCAAGCATGATCATTAAGTGCACACATAGTAACATCAAGCATAGAGTTGCATACATTGTATGGTTTCCGTTTGCTATTGAAATTTTCCCATAAATCTCATCCCCTTCCATGTAATCCCAATCCCACAAGTATGTTAAAAGAGGACCGAAGAATTATAGAGAGGAGCTAGGGATTGGATAGTACAGAGGTTATGCAAAGATGGGACTAAAGTGCTGGAATAAGGCAAAAACGTAGGATGAACAGTAAACTTTAGACGTTGACTGACATGGAACTGGTCAAGGCTTGGTCAACAATTATTTTTCCCTGAAATAAAATTAAGTTAGCTTTGTGTAACAATTTGAACCACTTTATTTCAATTTTTCTAGAATTAGTTATAATTTTTTGAAGTCAGGTCACTACGCTAGAATTTGCACAGTGAACAGTACTCGCTAGGAGTAAAATTCTAGATTATATTATTTGACTTCAATGTCCCTAGAAGTGATTTCAAATGCTACTGAATGGTCCCTATGATGTAAGAAAATGAGGATGTTACAGATAGCGCATTAGTGGTTTTTGAACTAGCTTTGATGAAAGGAGTTTAAGAAATATTAATGTTTTGGACTCAATCAATCGATTGAGGTTTTATTTAAGACTTAGTAATTTTAAAATTCCCATATCATATTAAGAGTAAGGATAAATAGTTTTCCATCATCAAGAGTCTTTCTCAACATATTTCTTTAACAATCCACTCATTTTCCATCTTAATCAAAATACAAAAATATTTACTTTATCCTTATTTTATTGCATCAAAAATAATCAAACCCAAAACCCCTTTTTACTTTTACTCAGGTTTTCAATAATTTTATCACTAATCTACTAGGATTCTAATAAAAAGGGCTCCTTGAGAAGAATTATAGGGTTGTTCCTTATATTGTATTAATAGGGTACAATTATTTTAGTTTGATGACACAGATGATGACAATCTGCTCTAATCAGTCACTCTATAATTAAATCAAGGGAATCAATAGCCGCAAAAGGGAGGTGACTTTAGTTGCCAAATCTGGTCAAGAGCAGTCTCATATGATCCTCTCAACTTGTCTCATCAACCTTCAATTCAATCTTCCATTTTTCTTCATTTTTTGGTCATTTTCTTCACTTTTGAACTGATTAAATCATCTCTGCAATATTTCTCTTCATCTTTCCATTATCTTTTTCTCTTATCTCATGGCATCAACTTCAAACTATGATTATGGCATAGTCAGAGCTATGAGAGGCTATACCTTTTAGTCTCTTGGTGATAAACATCACAGCTTGAGCTCATGATGACAATAGGGGAATTATTGTATTTTAATCTACACTTTTTCATAGGATTTAGGGATTTCATGATATGTAAGATGATTGAATATCGATTGATTAATTTTCACATTAGATACTTGTATTTGATTTGGATTATGTGACTACTGATTTTCATATATATATATATATATTTCAATTTGATTTTTGATTAGTTGGATGATTATTGGTGATTGTTAGTAATTACTTCAATTGATTATAGTCATTAGCTATCAATTGATAATTAATCGAGGGTTTCTATATCATCTAATCCAATTTGCACACTAAGTGGTTCTTCAGTAGTGCATTAAAGGCTTTTTAATCTAACTTGATTAAAGTGGTTTAAAACTCAGTAATGAACTGGACTCGATTGATTGGGTTATTTATTTAAGACTTTGTGATTTCATAACTCCCATTTCAAATCAAGAGCAATGATTCTTATTGGATACAATCTTGCTCAATGTACTTTTGCACACTATATAGGGGCATCTCTTTGTATGGAGATTGAAACATTGGTTCATAATAGATCATATTATGAAGGACTAAACCATCCACTAAATCTAATTGCAGTTGGTTCTCATGTGAGATTTAGACGATTTTTGGTTTAGCATTGCAATGGCCCAAATCAAATTTTATGCTCTAAAAGCTAGTAGAAATTTTTTTCCCCATGTTTGGATCACTTTTAGTTAAATGACTTTTGCCTCCCCAACCTAATTTATTCAGAAGTTATTATTACCTCCAAATAAGATTAGATTTTCAAATAAATAGTAAAATATCATAAAGGAGGTTTCGTTAAACTGGAATAGAATGAATAAATCATGTTATGTGAAATTTAAGAATCTTCTCAGGCATATAATTAATCAATTTACTATGTGTGACACTAAGTTTTCTTAAAAATACTCATATAATCATTAATATAGGACATATTTAACTAATTTAATTATATTAAAAAAGATAGTTAAGTTAATATAATATATTTTTTCTAAAATACTCTAATTATTTTTCTTAATTCCCTCGCTCTCTCCCTTACTTAATTATTGTTAAGGGAGTATCAATAGGGATAATTTAAAAACAATAGATAAATATAAAAAATAAGTCTTATATTTAGTACTAAGATTAACTCCCCAATTATATCTTATATTAAGAATACGAGGAGTGTATATCTCAATTTTTAGACCTAGAAGCCTAAAAAAGTAGCCTATACTAGATAGGCTAGTAGTCCCTTTAAGCAGAAGTCCCAGAAACATTCAAAGGGTTTTCAGAGACTAAACTGTAAATAGTAAAAGTCCAGGTACTAAATTACAAATAATAGAAAGTTCAAGGGCTTAAGTGTAATTTAGAAAAGTCCCAAGGCCTAAAATAAATGTAGAGATAAGTTATGACCCATAAAGTGTAATTATAAAAAGTATAGTAAGGGCCCAAGGTAGAAATAGTAAAAGTTTAGGGACTAAAGTGTAATTTTTCAAAATTCAGAGAAAAAATTTTAATTATAAGAAAGTTGAACTAGAAAAGGCCTAAAACTTCCTAGAAATATTATGGTTCCAAACTTTACTAGTAAATAGAGAATGCTAATTGAGTCAGGCATAGTTTTCATAATTTTGATTTGATATCTTAGATAATTGATATTAAATTTTAAAGTTTGAAGATTATTACAGGATCTTCTGAATCTCATAATCAAATAACATTTTATAGAAATTTCTCATAATTAATATAAGAATTTATAAAACTAACAAAACTAAAAAAGGAGTTATGTAAAATTTATATAGAATTTAGAGTAAAATAAAATACCTGATAAATACTTTTTAAAGGAGTTTATTGGGAATTGAGCCCATAAAGGCATTAGACCCAATTAAAGGCCTAAGTTGGCATCCCATAAGCATATCAATATATTTTAACAGTTATGTGAACCAGTGTTCAGAAAGACCCTGAAAAGTATAAAATTATGAAAATGCCCCTATGTTATAATATTGACCAAGAGATAAATGGAAGGTATTTTAGTCATTTGTACACGGTCAACAGGTCAAAGAGGGATACAAGAATGTTGACTAGAGTCAAAAAATATTTTAATAAGGTGTAAAGAGGAATAAAATGATAATTATGCCCTTAGGATTAGTATAGTGTAAAATAATGATCCAATGGCATTTCAGTTATTTTTTAATAGATGATAAGTAGATAAATATCCAGTCTAATAGTGTCAGAGGTAGAAAAAACCTAGACACTAGATTTAGTGGTAGAATACATATTTTAGAATGTTATAAAAATTAGTTATTAAACAATTTGGTTTTTGATAAACTTGATCGGGTACCAGATTGGACTGGATTTTCTAAACAAGCCCTTACCCTATTAACACTAAACATGGCATTGAGTGATGTCATGTATGATGTCAAAATTTGGCTTGGTGGGCAAGACAACTTTAAGGACAATTATTGGCCATTAGATCAAATAATAACTAATATAATCTTAGCCTTTAATTCCTTTATGTTTTTGGCTATATATACCCCCTCATTAATTAGATCAAATAGTAACCAATATAATCTTAACCTTTAATTCCTTTATGTTTTTGGCTATATATACCCCCTCATTTCTGTACATTCATGCCAATCACTATGCACCATGAGGAGGTTCTGCCAAAATGAAATTTAAGCAAGAAGAAGAGGAAATTCAAGAGCTAAACAAGCAAACAAACCAAGGTAATTTCTGTATCTAGCTCTTGGACTTTATAGTAGGAAGATTCCTCTGTGATTTTAATGGTTAAAAGTCATTTTATTTTTCCTTGGGTGATGCTGGACGGAATGTCTTAATGCTGGACAAGAATTGCTTTTGAGTTATAGATAGTATAAACAAGTCAAAATAAGCTAGAATCAAGTAGTATTGACTTGGAAATTCAAGTATGCATGTAATTATGATTTTATACTCTTGGATGCTACTGTATGTATTACTGTTTATATGTGAGAATTTCATAATTTTGATGCTTCCAATGAATTTAAAATGAAAAATTGTGTGGGATAAAGTAAAAAAATAAGTATTGGAAGTATTGAAATCAAAATAAGCATTTTTGGAATTTAAGAAGATGCAGTTCAGTTCTGTACAGATTGTATGGGAGGAGTTTGATTTTCATAATTCCAATATCATATTTGAATTCTTTAGACAAAATTATGTAGGATTGGTCTAAAGAAATAATTATTACAAAGTTAAACTATTAACTCTAAGATTTAAGTTAAGAGTTAAGGGTTTTAAGGGAAGTAATGTAAAATGTTTATATAATAGCTCTAATAATTTGTATACACAATGTAATTGTATTTAGGGCTATGAGATGTCAAAGGGAATAAGATAAAGAGGTTGAGTAAGCAACTAATGCTTGGTTGGAGATAAATGGAGTAAAAAGAAAAGGATAAAGTTTTAAGGTAGTAGACTTATTCCTTTGTGTTTGATCTGGTATGTTTATGTGTTAACATATATATGATAATTAAATGATGTTTTGAAATGATAAATGATGTTGAAAATGTTATGTATAACATGCTTCTCATGGCCATGCATTTTTATGCATAGTATAAAGCGTGATAGCATGTCACTAATTAAAGAAAAGTTAATAAAATTACATATCATGCATTAGTATCTATCTTGCATATGTAAGTGGTAATGTTTGCTATTGAGATTTTTCAGAATCTCACTCTCCTATAACCAATCAATTTAGGTCAATTATGATGAAAAATGTATACATGGAAAAGAGTTAAAGAATAGGGGAAAAAAAGAAAGTGGGCAGGGTAACATCTTTCTATCATCCAATGGGACCCACATCACATTACAATTAATAGCCAAAATTACGGAATTATTCAAAACATAATTGTTATTCAAACATTGGAAATTAAATGCTGACCAATATGCCATGAATAATAGGTTTTATTAAACTTCTTGTTTATGATACCTTGATTTCCAACTTGAATTCCTCTCCAATAAGCAGAGACAATTCTGAAACTTCAACAATAACAAATTGTTCGGAACTGTCAATATCTCTATATGACTGCCTTTTCATTTGTGTTTGATTTAGGGGTGTGCATGTATAGGGTTGAGTAGAGTAGCCCCTACCCGATGCCCTATCAAAAAAAAGTATAGGTTGTATTTTACAACCTGATGTCTGACCCTACCCGGTAAAAGCTATAACAATTTTAGGCTGGGTATGCCCAAATCATGATATCCTGCTCATATTGTGAAAAAATTCTGCAATCATGAACTTATAAAATAATATCATATTTATATCTTTAAGAGTTAAATAATATCCATAATCCACTAAGAATAAGGTAACAAAAAGATATTAATTAAAGTCTTGAAGTCCATTGCATATATAAAAAAAATATTGAAATATATAGAGGTCAAATATTTGTAGTGTTATTGCAACACTAAAAATCGAATACTTCGCAAGTAAAGCATAGGAGCAATTTTGTTATCTACATAAATATAAGAGTTATATTCAATACTTTAAAAATGAGTAAGGAGAGTTGTCAGTTAAATTGAAAAGTATAAAATTACAAATAGAATAAGTTAAGAAAAGAAATAAGAATATAGAAAAAAAATAAAAAATAATATATATATATATATATAGGGCCGGACCAAATAGGCAGGGTGGCATACCTAGCCCAGTACCTTGCGCTATCCAACACTTGGCCCACTCCGACCCTGCCCAAATACATTTTGAATAACTTTTTTTTAGTCGGGCTGGGTGATTTTTCTATGAGCTTAGGTAAGCGGACCAGGCTAACGGGTATTGTGCAAACCCCTAATTTGAACCCTTCATGATGCTTAGCTCTTCCATTCCCCAAGAAGTTACCTTATTTATGAACCACCTTTGGTCAAGAGAAAACCTCCCATTCATGATCTCAGATGCAACAAAAACGCTATTGTCAGGCAATGCACCGTAAAATCGTATCAGTTTCCGTTGGCCTTTCCCTTCCCCCATGTCAAGGTCCTCACCATCATCCAAATACACTTGTCCAGAACGGTTTGTGCTGCTACTAATACAAATGGCGTCTTCTGTGAGGCTTCTGTTGTCATCGTTTCACCATGCAAAGCCAAGATATTACCTTCCTGAACATGAACATTTATATGATCAGGTGGAGCATCAAGCTTCAAATTCTTTCCTGGGTTTGCAATCACTGAGTTTGAGATATTGAACGGGTCAAACCAGCTTCTTGTAGGAAAATAAAAATCAACAGAGATTGTTCCTGGCTTCAAAACAGGTGACACCATCGCCCCTTTACCAAGTAGAATCTGAGAGCTGATTTTGTAAGTTGCAATATCCTCGAGGAATGAAAAGAAAAGAGGTCGCAACTGAATTCAGCAACTGAAAAGAAAAGAAAGAAGGAGATAACGAAGACCGAGCACTTTTCTAGCTCATTCAGCAACTGAATTCCAAAGATAGAGCTCTTGACGGCTTGAACTTTTCCCAGAATGATCCCTTGCACAGGGATAAAATGCCGCTAACTGCAATATGAAAAAAAAAAGAGAAAATTTATTGATAAGCAGCTTGCAAGATGAAAAATAAAGAGGATATAAGGTCATATAAACAAAAGTTGATGGCATCCTTTAATTTTTTGAGCCAGTAGTTTTACTTTTCATAAATACAAATATGTCAAACACAGCACACATTAGTTCAGTGTCACAAGAGACAACCATTCCTTGTCAAGAAATATGACTATTAAGAGACTTAATACATACATGCATTCATGGTCTGCAAATATGACTTCATTCATTACATAAAACAAACACCAAAAAGCTTTCAATGCCAAAAAGATGAGTTACTTGAAGATGCCATAACAAAGAACATCATTTTCAGATCAACAAGGGTGGACTAGGGTAAAAATATGGACGCTATTGGGCATATAATACTAAAAATAAAAAATTATAATGATTTCTATTACCAAAAAAAAATATAACAATTTAAATACACGCCTATCATATAAATAAGTTAAACTAGCCCCTATATGATAAGAAAAAGATAACATATCATATTGAATTTCTGATCAAATAACTTTATTGTAGCCTACATAGCTTTAGGAATTTGAATAACAGTGCTACTTATGACATGAAGACATTTTTAAATATGTCTCAACTCACATGGCCTATCTCACGGATTAACTTTGCTTATAAAATATATGAATAATTTCAAGTGAGAAAAGGAAAATTGTCTTAAAAAAAACAAAAGGCCAACACCATAGAGTAAAAGAAAGGGGAAAGAAAATGATATAAATATTGAAGAGCCATATGTAAATTTAGGGGTGGGCAAAATTTCCTGAACAAAGTTGTCCCAACCTGATCCCAAGTGTTGTGGGATGGGTTTGTCCCATCCCATGAAAGATCGGGACGGGATTTTTCTAGGTTGGGATAGGGGGATAGTCGGGACTGGACGGGTCTCAGCCAAACCCAAAGGATAAACCCCGGGTCCCAATACTGTATATATATATATATATTTTAAAAAAAATCACGTGCAGGCTTCACTCTGGTTGTGAATCACGCCTCATCACTTTAGGAAGGCGTGATTTGCTCTATACATTAAAGTGGGAAGGCATGATTCACTCTAGGTCTCTGGCTTCTCTCGGCCAAGCTTCACTCTTCTATCTTCTCTCTTCTCTTTAGGTCAGCAGCACGGCTTCACCATGAATCCACACACGCGGCATCACCAGCCACCACCAGTTCCTCTCCGATAACATTCTTCTACAGTTTGTTTTAGGCCTAGCACTCTTCCTCTCTCCCCAGTCGGCCTCTCGCCAAGTCGCTGGTCATCACTCCTCCTCCATCGCCCCTCTTCGGCTATAGACCCGCTTCATCATCGCTCCTCAGCTTCAGCTTTACTTCATCTCCCTCAATTTCAATTTTAGACATCGCAGCCCATGACCTGGTCTCATCGCTCCTCTTCCTCTCTCTCTCTCTCTTTATCTCACTTAATAATTAGGTATCAATGATAAACCTTGTACTTACTATAAAATGCTGAAAGCTTCCCGTTCGCCTCAAGATAGAACCATGGTAGTTGCTTGCCTTGCTGAAGTGGCTCAAAACATGGGTTCTCCTATTACAGGATATGTGGATGTAATTTTTCTTCTCTTTTTTCTTTTGACTATATCATCTTAATGCTAGTGTTCATTTAGAGACATTTAATTGATTTGAAATTTTTATATCATTTTACTTGGCGAGTGATGCCCTTAGTACTCAAGAGCTACTTTCATATAAGGCAACAAACAGAAGAAATGAAGCCTTTTGTGTTGCAGAGTTAGACAAAAGTGGTGGTGATTTAACTGTGAAGTATCCTATTGTTTGCTTGTTTCTTTGTTTTATTCCTGTTGTGTTTTTTTTTTGTTTCCCCTATATATCTACCAGCAAAGTTCTTCAGTTGTATCTCCTGAGAAGCCTCATATATCTGCTCCAACCATTGGAATTCCAAATATTCCAAAATTTAAGATGCGCTGTATTATCTCCTGTCCAGTCCCTAAGCTTACAAAAGTTGATCTACTGAGAATAAATGGCCTTTTGCTAGTTATATTTATCAGGGCCTTGTTAGTGTCTTTAAACTCCAATAGTCCATACAAGTTGTGTGCATCATATCAAGTGATGTTACCATAATGTGAAAAATAAAAGTTGCTGAAGCCAATGAGAGTTAGCAAAAATTATAAAGAACATACTTATATCTTATAAAGACACGAATTCGATTTCGTTGCTATTATGAGAGTTTATTTAGTAGGCGATCTCATAATTTTCCTGTAAACATTCTCTGAACCCTAGGGCTATGCTCTGACTTTAGTAAATAACTAATGCCAAACACACCTAAACTTTTTGAAGGTTTTCGGGCGTACCTGGAATCGTTTTCTCGACACACTAGATACCCACACGTAACCGGAGCACCCTGTATGGACTCTAGTTCGATTTCACAATAAATGCACCGGAAGAAAATGCAGAAACAGAGCGTCGGAAATAGAGAAATATATGTCCTGCCACACGCACCATTTCTGTCCGTGTATGTAGATATATATAGCCAGTGGGAGGGGAGTTAAATAACCGTATCTAACTCCCTCATTTTAAATTCAAACTTTCCCTTTCAACGGCTCTCTGTTTTCCCGGTCGGGTTTGATCCACCATGGGTGGATCACCCATTTCCTTACATCTCCCACTCACACATGGTGGATTAGATATTATGGCTCAAATCTCATTTTCTTCCTTCTTTCATACTAGGTGCTTTGTCGTGACCGCGTAGTCATGACGTCACCTTTCAGGCGTTTGTACTAGAAATCCCCTTTATAGAGACCAGCACAAAGCAACCCTTTAGTGCAGCTCGATCAAATAAATTATAGTTCCTTGAATGTCCTAGATTTGCCCGTATACACTTTTCTCATGGCTAATCTAATCCCTCTTGAGTCATTTTATAACTCAGATAGCCTTCCACTTATGCATAGTATCCACACTTATGAAATTAACAAAATAATATCACAAGGGACCGGTCACAGACACTAGCATGGATATGTATATTCTGGCAATCTTTCTTTCGCCCATATATCATTTTGATATGAATCAACCGCTTTCCTAGCATAATACCTTTGGTTCATATATAATTTTAACCATAGGACATATACCAAAGTAGCAATCCCTGAAACATACCTCCATAATATTGTCAAAGTCAAAGGACATTAATGAAAGGATTATACCTTTTTGAAACTCACACAACAATGAAGCAGGGATTGATTCATTTGCTTTCCATTTGCGGTTCTTTAGCACATGTGGCATGAATCACATGTTACAGTGTTCCTCTTATCCTTAAAGAGTGTACGTCATTTTGATTCTATCAATCACACCGTTCAGACTTAAGTCTAGACACTCACAGTATCTAAACCCAAACTCTTCAATTATATTCACATAATATGACGTCAATTTTGAAAAATTTGTTATCTGGCAACAGGTTTTATGGATGTTGGTATCCATTGTTCGATCCGTACCCTTACTTATGGATCTCATCTCGACTCACTGCACTTTTAAGCCAAGGCGACACTTATTGTGTTTCTTCTCTACCATATCAGCACTCTTGCTGTTTTATTGGTGAACACATGTCTCATCTTTGAATGCTTCTATAGCATCAAAGGCGGTTGCTCGTGTGAGAGAGCTACCTCTTTCAACCTGTACGACATACTTGACATTGTATACTTTTACCCAGACATATAAGTAATAATAAATGACATGATATCATTAATAAAAACAAAAGTATTAAATACAGTCTGTAACTTTATATTTTTAACATGCCAATGGCTTTTACATGTTTCTTAAATGTTTCTTTGCCTATTGGCTTGGTTAGGGGATCTGCAACCATACACTTGGTTGAAATGTATTGTACAGTTACAATTTTCTGTGCTATATAATCCCTCACAAAGTTATATTTTATATCAATGTGTTTGGTCTTACTGTGATACTTAGGGTCTTTAGTGTAGGCTATAGCTGCAGTATTGTCACAGTGTATCAACACCGGATTGGTACTCTCATTCCCAAATCCTAGGTGCTCGATAAATCTCTTCAGCCAAACAGCCTCTTGCGCTGCTGCAGTGCATGCCATAAACTCAGCTTCCATAGAGTGTAAAGCAATGCACGTTTGCTTCTTGCTACTCCAACATATGGCGCCGTTGTTAAGCAAGAAGGTGTATCCTGAAGTCGATCTTCGTTCTTCTTCATCACCGCCTACATCAGCATCAGAATATCCGATTAGGCGTAGATCGCTTCCTTGATAACACAATGCATAGTCAGCTGTGCCCTTTAAGTATCTCAAGATCCTTTTCACTGCTTTCCAGTGTTTCTCACCAGGGTTGGACTGGAATCTGCTAACCAGCCCTACGGCATAACAAATATCTGGTCTTGTACACATCATTACATACATCAGGCTACCAACGGCACTGGCATATGGAACTCTTTCCATTTGCCTTTTCTCTGATTCAGTTTTGGGACACATGTCAGAACTCAAGGCCACTCCAGTAGCCACAGGGATATCCATGGGTTTGCATTCACTCATATGGAATCGCTCAAGTATCTTAATGATATAATTCTCTTGTGAAAGAGTGAGGATTCTCTTGGAACGATTCCTTCGAATCTTGACTCCAAGTATGTATTCTGCTTCACCCATGTCTTTCATCTCGAAATTTGATGAAAGCCATTCTTTAATAGCTATCACAGAGTCAAAACTATTTCCAGCTAATAGTATATCATCTACGTATAAGGATAATATCACAAAGTTACCCTTAAACTGCTTAACGTAGACACAGTGGTCTTCCTCTATCATCTGGAAGTTATATGAGGTAATCGCCTTATGAAACCTCAAGTACCACTGTCTGGATGACTGTTTTAATCCATAAATAGATCTTTTGAGTTTACACTTCTTGTGTTCAAACCCTTTTTCAATGAAACCTATTGGTTGTTCCATATAGATTTCTTCATCCAGATCACCATTCAGGAATGCGGTTTTTACATCCATATGATGTAACTCTAAGTTTAAATTGTTTACTATTGCTAGAATAAGTCTTATTGAATTGAAGCGCACAATAGGTGAAAAAGTATCCTCATAATCTATACCTTCCTGTTGTGTATATCCCTTTGCAACCAATCGAGCTTTGAATTTGTCAATTGATCTATCTACCTTTCTTTTGATTTTGAGAACCCACTTGTTCCCAATGGCTTTAACCCTTTTGGCAGATCAACCAATTCCCAAACTTGATTTTTCATCATTGAGTCCATTTCCTCTTTCATTGCTTTCTTCCATTCCTCCTTTGCAGGACTTGCTAAGGCCTCATGAACAGTGCGGGGTTCATCATCCCCTTCTGGAGTAACTAAGAGTGCTTCTCCTTCTATTTGGAAGTGTCTCTTTGGAACACTTTCCCTGTTACTCTTTCTGGTAAGAGCAATTTGCTTATCTTTTCTCATTTGTTTCGGTCCTTGTGTTGACCGTTCTTGGCTCCCACTCAGATTGACATGCCTAGACGATTCTGGGTTGTCAATTTGTTCTGCACTGTCCTGTTCCTGAGTCTCATAAAGAAATACAGTGCGGTCAACATCTCCCCTACTGGGAAACTCCGTCTCAATAAATACAGCATCTCTTGATTCTGTTTCAGTCACTGTTCCATCTTCAATTTCACTTATGAATACATATCCTTTTGAGGGTTCAGAGTATTTTATAAAAATACATTTCTTCCCTCTAGGACCCAATTTCCCATGTCTATGAGAATTATCATGGATGTATGCCGCCGAGCCCTAAGGTCTAAGGACGGTTAGATCTGGCTGACGTTTAGTCCATAACTCGTAGAGTGTGGAAGTGACTAATTTTGAGGGCACACGGTTAAGTATGAAGGTTGCCGTCAATAAAGCATTACCCCAATGTGAAATTGGAAGGTTTGCCTGGGCCATCATAGACCTAACCATGTCTAGAAGAGTTCTATTTCTTCTTTCAGCAACTCCATTTTGTTGAGGTGTGCCAGGGATAGTTAGTTGCCTAATAATCCCTTTTTCTTCACAGAGCTGTTTGAATTGATCTGAAAGGTATTCACGACCTCGATTAGTGCGTAATGCCTTGATTCTATTGTCCATTTGATTCTCTACTTCATTCATGTATCGTCTAAAGCACTCTAGTGCCTCGGACTTATGTGAAATCAAATAGACATGACCATATCGTGAAAAATCATCAATAAAGGTAATGAAATACCAAGCTCCGTGTCTTGCCCTCACACTCATTAGACCGCAAATGTCAGAATGGATTAATTGCAATGGGTTTTCAGCTCGTATTCCCTTACCGAATGGTTTCCTGGTAGCCTTACCAGCTAGACAACTTTTGCATAATGACATATCCATGTTGGGGATCACCCCCAACAAGCCTTCTTTGGCCAGTTTAATCATTCTATTTTGATTAATATGTCCTAGTCTAGCATGCCAAATATTCATATCAGGATTATTTGAAGTAATAGCAAAGCAATCATGAACATTAAAATCATTAGCAAGATCCAAAATAAAGAAGCTTTGAAACCGAAAAGCTAAACCATAAAATATTGAGTTGCTACAAATGTCTGCAACTTTATCATGAAAGTTTACATTAAACACAAAGTCTAGTAAGCAAATTACAGAAATTAAATTCCGTCGGATGTCAGGAGCATGAAGCACATCATGCAGTATCAAGGTTTTTCCACTACGCAAAACAAGTTTGCAAGTGCCAATGCCTCAAACCTCGATCCTTGCATTATTGCCAACGAAAAGCCACTTGCTTTGATATGGCAACCGACGGTATTCCACGAAAGATCCTCGATCTCGACTTACGTGGTCTGTGGAGCCTGAGTCAATAATCCAAGAAAAAGAAATAGGTTCTGTCAGAAAAACAGTGCTAGAAACAAATGAGACATGTGAATTCACATAATTCACTGTTACCTTTTCGCTCTCGGCCTGTTTAGAACAGTCACGTGCGAAGTGTCCCATTTTCTGGCAGGCAAAGCATTTGACCTTCTTTAGGTCTAGCTTTTTCTTGCCTCCTTTCTTTCCCTTCTTCTTGTATTGTTGCTTGCCCTTCTTGGGTGGAGGACCGCCTTTCTTCCCATTTTTCTGAGATTTCTTGCCCTTTTTTGATTCAGGCTTTGATTGGGAAGGACCAACACCTTCGGTCAAATATGCTTGTCCAGTGGCTTTATAAGCCTCCAGACGTTCATCCTCTAGCTCCAAATGCTTAGCTACATCACTGAAAGTAATGATATTTTCATTATGGGTTAGATTAACTTTCATGTGCTCCCAACTGGCAGGGAGCGATCTGCTGACAGCTTGCACTTGCTGTTCGTCAGATAGATTATGTCCGGCTTCCTTCAGTTCACGGATTATTGTGGACATCTCTCGTAGATGTTGCCTCATAGGATTATTTGATTTTAGCTTATAGGTATCGAATTTAATCGTCAACCTTCTAAGCTTAGTTGTGGACACTCCTCCAAACTTATCCTTTAAGGCAATCCACATTGCCTGTGCCGTTCTGTGTGTCTCAAACTCACACATTAAGTCATCAGCTATTGCACTCAATAGGGTGATTCTTGCAATGCTATTCTTCTTTTTCCAGGATTGGTAAGCTTCCTGGTCTCTCCTGTGCTGGGCCGTATTGCCAGCCTCAGGTTCTACCATGACCATTGTTAATGGCTCAATAGCATCCTGTTCTTCCAGAATATATTGGACATTTCGGTGCCAAATATCCCAGTTGTCCCCGTTGAGTTTTCCCCCCTTGTTCAATTCAGCAATAATGTTCTTTGATGCCATTGTTCAATATTGGTTCTGTGACAAACCTTTCCCACATTAATTTATTGAACCATAGAACATTTAAGTGAATTTACATATATATATATATATATATAGCACATGTAAAGTATACAATGTCATGTACTTTTATTAATTTTTAATCAAAAAATAATAATATCACTAGACCCATGATCAGGAGAATACATTTGTACCTCCCATCACACAAGTACTAGCAACGCCATCATTCTCTATCAAAATTAATATAAGTACTTGTCTCATCAAATATTGCTTTTCAGAATACTCATCATCTAAAAAAGGCTCCCACTTATAAAAAGTTATACATGAATCATAACATAGATAAAGAAATGAAATGAAACATGTTTCTCTTGCATACAAGGCATGTAATAATAATAAGTCTTTACAAAGAAAGAGTAATAAAATATGTCTTTAACAAAGTAAAGCAATGAAAATCAAAGTAAAAACATACATCATTTGATGTGAGTTTTACAATATTCTAACATTGCTTTTCTTAGCTTATTAAGCTCACGAGGTGGCTTTTTAAGGTTAGATACGAATTCTATTCTTGTAAGCCAATTTTTCTTTCTGATGCGTCCTGAATTGGGCTTTCCTCTAACTCTTGTAGCTCTTATAAATTCCATTATGACTTTCAAGTAGAATTTAGTATGCTTCTTATCAGTCATGCCTTCAATGTATTTACCAATGAAGCCATTAATGCCTTTCATGTTTGTTAACATAGCTGCATCTCTTTCAGCTATGTTTATGGCCAAAATAGGGGTAAGAGGTTGGTTCACTTCATCTCCATCCTCAATTCGAGATTCACCGTTAAGAGTAGACACCATCTTGGAGTTTAAATCTGAAGACACCATTAAAGGCTGTAGAGGAAGTGGTTCGATGGGGAATAATGTTTCCGAGCACGGTCCGAAATCATCTTTTTCTTCTGGTTCCTCTTGTGGAACTTCCTCCATCAACTCCTCTGGGTCTTCTTCAGAAAGATTATCAAGATCTTGCTCTGGATCCTCCTCAGGTTCCCCCTCGGGATCCTCTTGAAGATTTTCCTCTAGGTTATTGAACTCATCCAAAAATGAGATATCATCATTTAAAGTATATCCCAGAGATTCAGTGCTAGATGAAGTGATTTTCACCTAAATAATAACACATATTAATTATTATAATTTTCTGGAATTTTTAAACAAAAAAAAACTAGAAAATACACTGAATATTCATAATAGGTCCAGAATTGCCTCCCAAATTAGGCAAATTATATGTCAAAATAAAGATCTTGATTTTAGGGATTTTTAGGAACAAACCGTACCTCAATCGGAGGTCCCATGCTCCCTCACGCGCCCCAAGAGGAAAAAATTCAGAAAAAATTAAAAAACTGAACGAAGCCCACTCTCGGCTCTGGCGCGTGTACTACACGCGCCATTCTGGTGCTGCCACGTGTCGCCACCAGAATTTCCCCAAGAAATAATTTTTTTTAATAAAAAAACGAATTTTCGTTTTTTTTTTAATAATAAAAAAAAAAAAATTTTTCTGGGCCTCGTACAGCCCAAATTTTTTTTTTCGTGACTAGGCTGGACGCAGCCCAGTCTGCCGTGAATAGTGCCCGTTAAATTTTTTTTTTAAATAAGAGGCAAAAACGGCATCGTTTTGGGGATGAACAGTGTCATCCCCTACCTCCAGCCGGGTCTGCACAGACCCGACTGGAAAACGGGTCGGGTCCGACGACCCGACTCATTTTTCACCCATAACTTCTCCGTCCGACGTCCGATTTTAACGTTCTTGGAGTCATTTTTCATCATTTTTTCGTGCTCTACACAATGGGATCATTTTCAAGTCATAAATCTTCTGTTTTCTAATGACCCAATTTCAAAAAACGAAATTTTCAATTCGTTTTACGTTGAAAATGCTTCTCTTTATCGTTTAAATGCTTGCTCTATGCATATTATCACTAAACAATCACTTTAAGACATATATATGCAAAGAAACAGTGCATAACTAGAAAAAAATGAAAATACAGAGAAGCATGCGGAAGCGAATAAACAGGCTCTAATGCCACTGAAGGTTTTCGGGCGTACCTGGAATCGTTTTCTCGACACACTAGATACCCACACATAACCGGAGCACCCTGTATGGACTCTGGTTCGATTTCACAACAAATGCACCGGAAGAAAATGCAGAAACAGAGCATCAGAAACAGAGAAATATATGTCCTGCCACACGCACCATTTCTGTCCGTGTATGTAGATATATATAGCCAATGGGAGGGGAGTTAGATAACCGTATCTAACTCCCTCATTTCAAATTCAAACTTTCCCTTTCAACGGCTCTCTGTTTTCCCGGTCGGGTTTGATCCACCCTGGGTGGATCACCCATTTCCTTACACTTTTTTTACTACAAAATAAAAATTTGCTGGAATTGTATTATTAATTATGGGTCGTAGAATTCCAGCATTATTAATCTTGTTTGGAGGATTGTCCAAGTTAGAAGATGGAACGGGAGGTGAAGTAATGAAATTGGATAACTCATTCATGCCAAGCCTCAGATCATCAAAGGGAAGGAGGCTCTGAAATAAATTGATTTCCTTAGTCCAAAAGACTTGGGCAACTGGATTCAGAAAATCTGGAAACTAGGCTTCTAGGCCGAACCTCACCCAAATAATTTTACTCCACCATACTTTATGTGACATCATCCAGCAAAACCTCTAATAAAGGTTTCATGCCTTATTTACATTGATACCTGTTTGAATTTTTCCTTGCGTTAAAAATGCAAATGACATTTAAAATCAAAAGAGTAATTTTTGCTTGAAGAAATTTTAGATATACATGTATGATGAATCTCAATAGATGTTCATTAATGAGCATTTCTCTTATATGTATTTTTTCCATTCAAACGAACCTATTTCAAAACATTGTGCTTAAGTGCCTAAAATTCTTTCTATTTAGGCCAATATCTGTTAGATTCCTTCAAAGCCTTCTTTTTAATTAAGGAATACATTAATGGGGATGTAAATAATTTTAGTCAAATTTTTTACTGTTACTCAACAATAACTATATATTATTATCCATTAACATGTCATTTGAAGAGAATTGGACCATACTTCTAAAGATTAATTCGTTAATAAAAATTCATAGGACCTTCATTTATGTTGGTGATAAAATGATTATATTTTCTTAAATATAGTAAAAAACATAATGCATTAAAAATTGGATCGGTCATTAAATCGGTGAGGCTATAGTTTGATATTTAGTGATTAAACTATAGTTAAATTGATGTCAACTCAATTATAATAAGAATATATAAAATATTTATATATTGTGAAAATTACATAGAAACAAGTCACATATTGCTTTGGAGGGGAGTGAATGGGTCAAGAGTTGTGATGGGCACCAAAATTTATCAGCGAAAGTATTTTTGTAATATACAATTTTTTTTATATTAAATGGAGCCTATTGGAAAACCTCCATTGAGTTTTAAAAAAACCCATAACCTTCCCTGACCAAACATTACGATCTTTGTTAGCGATCAAACGCTTGCCCCAACGTTTATGTCCGTTGTCAACAATCAAACAAACGATCACCACTGTGTCTGTTCGATCTTGAGAAGTGACGTGTTTTTCGACATGTTTTAACATATGCTAAAAAGGATTGCAAGCAACTTTAATTAGTGCTTTATTTAATGATTTGTTCGACGTATATAATGTCTATATGGAAGCAAATAAAATATGGGAGTTATTGATCCTTACATGTCACTATTAAAAAAATTATTTATTATAATAGATGATGATATTTTTATAAATAAATTTATTTTTAAATTTTTTTAATGATAACTTTTATAAAACTCACGGTTAAAAATTACCTGGTAAAACTTTAAGACTTTTAACTACTATTATAATTCTTTTTTTTAATAGTATGTATTGCTGAAGACACTATGAAACAAAAGTTTTTGGTTAGAAACTTATAGGAGATGACCATATCAAAGATGTTAAGTTTTAAATTAATAAATATCACAAACTGGTAGAGGAACTCTATATCAAGAAGATTAATATGACAATAAAAACGTTAGTAAAACATAAATATGACATAATAGACGAAGGGATACAAGCTAGCTCAAGAGTTGTATGTCAGCCCAATATAACCAGTGAGTTGAACACAGCCTGCCACTTTTGTTTTTAATATTTAAAAAAAATTATTTTTAAATTTTTAAAATACTAATAAAAATTCATAATGCCATATTAGTATACTTAAAAAATTGATAATGTTATAATATTAAAAAAAATCCTATTTTTATAAAAAATCTCAAATTGTATAATTATAAATCTAAATAAACAGTAACATAATATTAATCAATTATAATATATCAATATATATAAATAAATAATTAATTATTTTTACTAATTTTTAATAATGTGAGTATTTAAAATAATATTTAAATAAAATAAATAAAAATATTAATATTTGTTTTTAAAAAAATTGAACTGGACAGGACGAGATATATAGTTTGTCACAAAATAGGTTGGTTAGACTGAGTCTATTTTACCAATTCTATGACATAGTACTATCTTTTTTTTATTCAAAATAACATTGTTTTAAACTCAATAATAAGAGACCAAAAAATATAAAATTAACGCATATATCTAAAAATATTAATTGAACTAGGTGATTGACTCACCAGTTTAATAATTTAATCGGCCCTGGAGCCCGTAGAATTTATAACAATACCCCCTCTGAGACACACAAATAAGTAGGTGTCAATTTCTTCAAAGAAATTTGTGGTTTAAGAAAATAACGCGAGTTTGACTTTGTAAAGTTGTCTTTTAAAGGGAAGGTTTATTTTTGGTTTGTTTATACTATGATCCTTAGAACTGGACGGAACACGTTGGTTAATTTGTTGCTTTTGCTGTTGTTGAACCAAACATGGCACACTTCATATATTCCTTCTTGTGGGCACATAAAGCTTCCTTGAATTCACAAGTCCTCCTGGCATTTCTCTTTGGCTAATCGCCTTACTTAATATATAATTTTTTTTTTAAAACTCAACTAGTTATTAATATAATAGGTAGTTAATTTTTTTAGATAGATTAAAAAAATTAAATAAACTAATTAATTATAATTAATATAAAAATTAATGATAAATTTTTAATAGATTAAAAATATATATTTAAATTTAATTATAATTAATTATTTTATTTAATTTTATTTATCTATAAAAAATTTTACTAATCCTTGTGTTAAGAATCACAAGGAGTACATATACAACTCAAAAGCAAGCCCAATTCTCTCGTCCAAAATAGTATGTGTTTATGGGTTTAAATAGCTCTTTATTTATTAACGGGATTAGTTCAAGTGGTAAGTGACTCAGTATTATTTAAATAAGCTCTCGAGTTTGACCTTTGACATATATAAAAAATTCCCGTTAAAAAACTCACCTATTATACCCAGATACACGACGCATATCAAATCCAAATATAGTCAAAATAAAATTATGATAAACTGGGTAGACAATAAAAAAAATAACTCCTTATTCGGTGGGCCATGGAAAAGAAATTTCTCCATTGACAATAAAACAACATTTTTGTGCTCGCGTGTATATATATATATATATATATATATATATTTTTTTTTTTTTATTTCAAAGTTATTGACGATATATAGGCCATCACTTTCTATCCTCATCACCGTTCACTCATCATCATCACTCGTACAAAAGACAAGATTTTTTCATAGCAATATCAGATGCCATGGATTATTCTGCGAGCAATACAAGGCTCCTCACTTTGACTTGGCTACGCTTCATCTTCTTCTGTCTCATCTTCTTCTTCGGCTCTGCAAAACCTGATTCTTCTTCTTCATCAACAAGGTTTAATGGCGAAGCAGAAGCAGAAGCAGAAGAAGAAGCTGTGGGTTATGGTTACAGCATTGCAACTGTGAGCAGTGATCTCTCGCGAAGATCTCTGAGTGCGTTCTTGATCTCATAAAGCCTTCCTCTGTTTATGGACCTGATATTCCTCATCTCTCCCTCACAGCCAGGTAACGTGACTCAGTGAAACACTTGAAACTCAACTACCAAATACCAACCATAATGTTTTTATTTATATTTATATTTTTTTTTTGTTTTTATTTGCATAAATGTGTTTTTATTTTCAAAATCAGCGTGAATGACCAAAATACCCAAAATCTCTGCTCTCCCCCCTCCCCGACTCTCCTCTTCCTCCATCTTCTTCCGCCGCTTCCCTTTCCTCGCTGTCAAACCGGCCGCCTCATCGCCTCAATGACGGCAACCTCCATCCAGCAACCAGTGCGAGGATGAGGCAACGACGAGACGACAGAGAAAACCCAGGGCTTGCAGTCGACAGATCTGAAGAACAACCTCCATGATAAGACGAAAACATGACTTCGTAACTTCTCACCCAACCTCTATTGCCAGCGAGGACGATGAGGCGCGGAGAAGACCCAAGGCTTGCAGTCGACAGAGGTAAAGAACAACCTCCATGAGAAGACGAACACATGACTTTGTAACTTCTCACCCAAACCTCCATTGCCGGCAAGGTTGATGAGGCCTCTTCAGATCTAGAAAACATCGTCTTCCTCAACTTGGTTCGTCTTCTTCCCTTTCTCCTTATTCGACGTTTTCCTCATCGATGGAAATTTCTGATTTGTTTTTGGACAGTGATTTATTCTTAGATCTAGTTTTTGGGTATCTTGTAAGATTTATTCAATTCTTTTTTCTTCATTAGTCTCCATGGATTTTGGTTCTTAGTGGATGATTTTTTCAGATTATCGTATATGTGTGTTCGATTTGGGCATGTTTGGATTATGGAAAATAAATCTGGGAAAGAATATATTAGAGAATATATTTTAGGAAAAATAGATTTTAAAAAAAATAAATTTTAAAAATAGAATTGTTTAGATAATTAATAATAGAATAAATTTTTATATTAATAAATTATAAAAGGGTATGATTTAATTAAAATATAAGAGAATAGAGAAGAGACAAGAAAGATGAGAGATGGTGAAGAAGAGAGATGAGAGAGAAGAGAGAGGAGAGATGATATAAGAAAAAATAGGGGTAAGATAATAATTGGATAGTCTATAATCTCTTTTACTGTTCTAAAAATTATTTTCAGTAGCTTATTCAAAACTATAGTTTTAGCTAAAATTAATTTTGGATAAAAATGACTGTTTGTTTCAAATTTTTTCAAACCAAGGTTTAAATTGATTTTCAAACGCTGATCCCAAACAGGCACGTGTGTTTGGATTAGCTTTTAAAGAATAGATTTTGTGAAAAATAAATTCTGAAAAATAAATTCTGGGAAGAATAGAAGAAAATAGAGATATTTAGATGATTAGTAGTGAAATTATTTTTTATATTGATAAATTACTAAAAAGAGTATGATTTAATTAAAGTATGAGAGATGATAGAGGGTAAAGAAGAAATAGGAGAGATGAGAGAGTATAGAGAAGAGAGAGGAAATAAGAGATATGGTAAAGAAGAGAGATGAGAAATGAGAGAAATGAGAGAGGAGAGAGGATATAAGAAAAAGTAAGGGTAAAATAGTAATTAGATAGTCTATAAACTCTATTACTATTCTAAAAACTATTTTCAGTAATTTATTTAAAACCATAGTTTTAAACTATAATTTTATCCAAAATCAATTCTGGATAAAAATAACTATTTATTTTAAATTTTCTCAAATAAAGTTTTACCTAAAATTAATTTTTTACCGCTGTTACCAAACAGGCAGTGAGTTGAACATGTTTTCTCTAGGCTAAGTGTACATGCATCTTGCACCTCTTAGAAACTAGGGCCGTGCCCGTGGCCTGGTATGCCATGCTTAGCTTACAATAAAATTGCCCTGCCCAACCTGATAAATATAGGGTAGGGTTGGGTATCGGGCTGTAAAATACATCCCATATATATTTTTCGGGCTGGGCACCGGGTATAGGGGCTGCTCTGCCCTGCCCTACCCATGAGCACCCCTTCTTTTATTTTTTTTACTTTTTCTCTATTTTAGAAGGGAGAATATGATAGCTACTGGTGGTTATAAGGTAATTTTAGAAATATAAGTAGTTAAATAGGTAAGTTGTATCTTTTAATATTTATAACTATACTAATTTTTTTTCTTTTTTAACTTTGTTAATTATCACATGATTACATTACAAATTATAATTATTTATTTTATTTTTTTAGATACTTTATCTTTGTTAATATTAAAGAGATCGATGTAAAGTTATAATTACAAACTACTTAGATTTTAACGCTTATTTTTATATGTAATGGATTTCAAGATTTTAATTATTATATTTGTTCTCATATTCTTAGTGGATTATAGATATTATTTAACTCTTGAAGACACGTGAATATGATATTATTTTAGAAGTTTATAATTATATTTTTTTTCACAACATGAGCATGACATCGCGACTTGGGTATGCCCAACTCACTCATGCTCAGCCCAAAATTGTTAGGGCTTTTACTGAGTAGGGTCGAGCATTGGGTTACAAAATACAGCTCATACATTTTTTTGATAGGGCATCGGGCAGGGGCACTGCCCTGCCCAATCTTACCTATACACACCTCTACTAGAAATAAAGATAGAAATTGGGTAGGGTAGATGGGCATTTTTGTCTTTAAAATATCATAATAATCTTAACCCTTATTCCTAAAATGTTAGAGTCACAATATTTTTTTTTTATTTTTCTATAATCTTTTTAGATCATTTTCCCATCGTTTCATATATATATATATATATATATATATATAATTTAATAATTATTTTATATATTATTTTGTACTATTTTATTTAAAATGATTTAGTAGCTCAATTACAGTCCTATATCTTTATAAGAAGCAAAAGGAGTTTTGATTAATCTTTATCAAAAAATTGTCTATTGCTGGTGACCAAGAGGTGGTAATTTTTCTTTTATTTGGGTTTCGACAATTTTAAATGTATTGTAATGTCTTTGCCCCCTTTCAAAAATAAACTCAAACATACATTATAAAATTCCTCAAGTATCTTTTTAAAATTAAGTTATATTTTTATAATTTTTTTAAAGAAAAGGTTCACTTTTATTTAGCACTAAAAGTTCAATGTTCTAAATTAAGTTTTAGTATATTCAACCCTGTAAACATAGTTTTTTTTTAGAAATGCTAAAGAACATTAATTAAGTTTCAGTATAGTTAACATTTTCAAATATTTTTATAATAACATATTATTGTAGATTTAGAATGTTTATTGTTATTAAAAATATTTTAAAAATAAAATTATAATAAAAATAAATTTAGATATTACTTTAAAAAAATATTTTAAAGTGTTAAATGTATTAAAAATAATAATTTAACTGCTATTGGAAAAATACATGCAATTTAAGCTTTGTTTAGTTGGGGGGTTTTGAAGGGGAGGGAAGGGGAAGAGAAAGTATGTTTGGTTAGAAAAAATGGAAGGGAGGGGAGGGGAGATTTTTTATCATTTAGTACTCCCCTCCCCTCCCCTCCAAAAGTGGGGGTTTTTGGAGGGGAGAGAAATTTTTGACCCAATTATAATCAAATTGCCCTTTATTAATTTTTAATATTTCAATTGTACTATCCAACCTTTTTTTTTTTATTTTTCTCACACCTAATTTTTTTAATTGATAAAATTTAATAAACATAATAAATTATTTATATATTATATTAAAATATATAATAATTATAAAATTAATAAGAAACAATATTAAAATTTTATCATATTTTTTAATTTTATTATTTATGTAAATAAGATAAAAAATTTTAAGATTTATAAATTAAAAAAAATAATTTTGATATGAATATTATAAATAAAGAGTAAATAAATTTAAATAAAGAGATAAGGATATATTTGTTAACTTCTAATTAACTCCTCTCATCTTTTGAATCAAATAAAAAATATTATTAATTAATTTTCTCTACCTTTTTCTATCCTCCTTTAAATTAACTTAATATATCCTCCCTTCAACTGAAACAAATAAAACCTTAAGGCTTAAAGAGTTTGGGAAAAAAAAAACTCTACTGCGTGGATAGAAAGAAATTTTGGAAAGAAAGAAAAGAAAAAAAAAATAAAAAAATAGAAAATTAGAATAATAATATAATTACCTATATTGCTTAGATAAAAGTGAGAAAATTTAGAGAAAAGAAGCTGAGAGATTTGGCAGATAGCGGAAGGGATGTGTTTTATCAAAATCTCTCCCGTAAAAATTTGGGAAGAAATAAAGCATGAGACCTATTTTATTTTATTTTTTTATTTTTTCTTTCTCTCATATTTTTTTTTCTATCTTAAGTAATGAAAAATATATTTTTTCTCTAATTTTTTATTCTATTTTTCTTTCCTCTCCTCTTTTCCCTCAATTCAAGCACAGGGCAAAAGTCTTGAAGAAATGTGTCCCGTTTGGTGGAAAAACGAATAGTAATAATCATAATCATCATTTTGTGCATGATCGAAGAACAAGAGCTTTTACTGCTTGCTGGTTTTCCCTTTTAACACATGCAGTGATCTTCGCTGTAGGTTTGAGCGCAGAGATTGCTTCAGAGTAAGAATCACCGACGCGACAAAGCAAAGATGGGAAATCCCACAGCAAGTGATTTCTCATTGCTCCTTTTCTTCTCACCGTTCCCTCTGCTTTCAAAATCTGTCTTCCCACCTCAATCAACATCGCTCACATCCACAACTCTCCTTGATTTCATCCCAACTCAGATTTAATCTTCACCCTCCACAACATCACCCCTTTTGGATTCACGATCACTCGCAAATCCTCAAGCGACATCATCTTCGACACATCCCCAAGCCCAGAAAACTCATGGACGTTTCTTACCTTCAAAGACTAGTACCTTCAGCTCTCTTCCTTGTTACCCAATAATGGGGCCTGTTTGTACGGTCTTGGAGAGCACACCAAGAGTTCATTCAAAATCCAACCGAATCAGACCCTTACATTATGGAATGATGACATTCACAGTTCTAGTCTCGATGAAAACCTTTATGGGTCTCACCCATTTTACATGGACGTTCGTTCTCCTTATGCTGATGGAAGAATCAAGGCCGGGACCACTCATGGGGTTTTGCTACTCAACAGTAATGGAATGGATAATCTATGATGATGATCGTATCACTTACAAAGTCATCGGAGGGATTCTTGATCTTTACTTCTTCGCCGGACCCACGCCGGAGTGGGTGATGGAGCAGTACATAACTTATTGGCCGCCCTGTTCCAATGTCATAATGGTCCTTTGGTAAGTCGTAGAACTATTATGATGATTTAATTTTGTTTCTGCTTGATTGCATGTATTTTTAGTCATATTCTGTATGAAAACAGATTTATTCAAAACTTGGGTTATTGTCCTGTATTAAAAACATGGTGCTACATTTTAAAGAATATTATAATTATATTCTGTATTTTGTTTTTTTCTCCTAGTATTGTTTTCTGGTCAGTGGCTATAACGTATGTTGATTAAATTCGATCAAGATTTTCTGTAGTTTGAAATTATTGCACCTTCAGGTCAAAAAGAAATTATAGTACCTTAATTATTGTACATCACATAAGGTAGGGGAAAAGAATATAAAATCTCTTAGGTCAAAAACCAAATAATAAGTATTACTTTTTGTTTTTTCCTATATCCGGATCTAAGTAATATCGGCAAAGAAGATGGTAAGGCTATATATTGTTTTCTCATGTCCTAGAAAGGATTTTGAAAAGTGAATTGAAATATAGACACTGACTGACATTAAGAGTTCACATGTGAATCAAGGCTGTCTGTATTTGTCACAGTCTATTTTCTATGCCAGTCCTCATGGTTATGACATCTTTGGGGAAGGCTTTCATCAATGCCGCTATGGCTACAAGAATGTAGGTGAACTTTAGTATGGCTAATGATGCAAAAGCAGGCATACCCCTCGAAGTAATGTGGACAGATATTGATTACATGGATGGGTATAAGGATTTCAATCTTGATCCCATCAACTTTCCACTAGATAAGATGAGAAAGTTTGTTAATGCTCTTCACCAGAATGGTCAGAGATATGTTCTAATTTTGGATCCGGGTACTTTCCTTTTAGCACCACACATTTTTTCTACCAAAAAAGTTACTCTTTTTCCTTTTTTGTTGAAGCATTTGTACATTATTATTCTAAGGTAAAATTTGGAACAGGTACAAGTAGTAATGAGATATGAAAATATCTACATAAAGCGTAGTGGAATCAATTATTTGGGTGAAGTTTGGCCTGGACCTGTTTACTTCCCTGACTTCTTAAATCCACGAAGTCAAGCATTTTGGGTGGGGAAACCAAATTATTTCATAACCTTCTTCCTTTTGATGGCCTTTGGCTTGACATGAATGAGATATCCAATTTCATCACTTCCCCTCCGATTCCATTTTCTAACCTTGACAACTCTCCTTATGAGATAAACAATGCCGGAATTAGACGACCCTTAACTAATAAGACAATTCCAGCAACATGTTTACACTATGGTAACATCACTGAGTATGATGCACACAACTTTTATGGGCTCATGGAGTCCAAAGTAACAAAAGGCCTTAATTGGTGCAATTGATAGAAGGCCATTCATTCTTAGTAGATCAACTTTTGTAAGCTCAGGCAAGTATACAGTCCACTGGACAGGAGATAATGCTGCTACATGGGTTGATTTGGCATACTCAATACCATCCATCTTAAATTTTGGAATCTATGGAATCCCAATGGTTGGAGCACATATATGTGGTTTCTCAGGAAACACAACTGAAGAACTTTGTTGGCGTTGAATCCAGGTAGAATTTCTAGGCTATATGACGTTGATTTTTAATCATTTTCTCATTCTTTGAATGATATTTTATTCAAGTGACATAAAAGGAAGATAAGAATGTTACATAATTCACCTGCGGAAGCATGTTCTTTGTTATGTCATATGGAAATAATTATTTTCTTTGCCTCAGCTCTTTTTTATTTTGCAAGAAAAATTTGGTTATTTTTTAATGAATGGTTATATCTATTGACTCTGTTGACACTTCATAATCATATTTCAATGAAGCTCCCTATTGATGCTATACTACTCTTTTTGCTTTTATTGAATTGCTTGTCTTTCCTTTTTCCCCCTCTATTTGTTTTGGATATCATTTTAAATTATATTACCTATGAATGCATCAAGAAGGATTTATTCACCAAGTGAATATATTTTTTTATGCTCTCTCTTTCATTTTCATAGTATTTAGTTGTGTTTTTGAAGTCAAAACTATTTCATCTCATAAAAATTAAATTATGCCTTTGATCATAAATCCTTTTTAAATTTTCACGCACAAGTATTATTCAAATTCATTCTTTTGTCCTAGCGCAGTTAGGAGCCTTTTACCCTTTTGCAAGGGATCATTCAAGCGATGATACAACACATCAAGAGCTTTATATTTGGCCTTCAGGTGCTGCATCAGCTAGAAAAGTGCTTGGTCTTTGTTATAACCTTCTCCCTTACTTTTACACATTAATGTATGAAGCAAATGTAAAATGGATCCCCATTTCACGACCCCTTTTCTTTACATTTCCGCAGGATGTCACTACTTATGACATAAGTTCACAATTTATACTCGGTAGAGGGTTGATGGTTTCACCTGTACTAAAGCCAGGACCAGCCACCGTCGATGCTTATTTTCTGAGAGGAAGTTGGTTTGACAGGAAGAAATGTAAGGCTTGATGCAACACCAGATGACATAAATGTTCATGTTCATGAAGGTAATATTTTGACTTTGCAAGGTGAAGCCATGACAACAGAAGCTGCACGTAAGATGCCATTCCAACTTTTGGTTGTTATTGATAGCAGCCAAAGTAGTTCTGGATAAGTATATTTGGATGATAGGGGCACAGTGGACACTGGTAAGATTTAATGGTGCATTATACAATAATAACGTTTTCTTTGCGTCTGAAGGTGCTAATGGGAAGTTTGCGCTTGACCAAGGGTGGATCGTAAATAAAATAACTTTCTTAGGGATACCTAATGGGAAGAGTTTGACCGCAGGAACTGGAAAAACAAACAATTAAGCATTTTGAAAGGAACAAACACTGAACAGGCAATTGTGAAGGGACAATTTGACAGTTCCAACCAGTTTATTATCATAGAGATTTCTGGATTGTCTCTGCTTATTGGAGAGGAATTTGAGTTGGAAGTTGAAGTATAAGAGGAATTCTATTAAAGCCACTATTATGTGGCTATGATTGTGCATTTTCCCCGTGCTTGAACCCCAATAACGCTCTGAATCTGTTTGATAATAACAGAATGGCCATGGAGCTTAAACAGTTTGTTTGATTTATACATGGTATTTCTCTTTACCCTAGGTTTCTCCAGTTCAAAGTTGCCTTGAGGATTTGGTTTTACTTACTGTGTACACTTAATTTGTTATAGCATCGCATATATATAGACAATGCTATCAGATACTTGACTAGTAAGGAGCTGGGTGCGACCGTGATGATCTGCAGTTTTGCACCATGTTTGTGGCATTGTAAAAAGTTGGGTATGATTATTGATGCTAAGTATGGTTATTGTAGACATGAAAGGAGTTTTTTATTTTTATTTTTTTTTATTTTTTACAATGATTATTTCACAGTGAAGAGATTAATGTTAAAATGATCAAATTGCTTGATAACCGATTTCATTTGGTATGGAGCCTTGTGTCGATCTACTAAATAAAATGACATTTTTGTGTTCTCTAGCATATGTTAAAATAAGATGAAACCATGTATGTGAGAGGCACTCTTGAGGTTTTCATTCGTTCAAAGCTTTCGTCTACATGACGCCTTAAACATCAAAACTAGAAAGGCCAACAGGTCTCAATTTTTATAATTCAATCTGTTAGACTGATAGTCAAAATTAAATAAAAATATAATAAAAACTTATGTAATAAATCCATAATAAGTAATTACCAAAGTCACGTTAAATTTGCTGTTGCCTTGCTAAATTTAATTTGCTCTTTTTATTTCTTGTGGGAGACGTGCAATTTACTAATATATTGAACAGATACAAAATGACCAGAAGTAATTCGGTGTTTTTACTATATCAAAAGTTAACATTGAAATTATAATATATGACAAAAAGCGAATCAATGTATGCTACTCATGGAAAAAAAATGCACGAGAATGAATTGATTAACATTAGATGTTGCTTGGTTTCCGAATAGGAGCCAGAAACATCGATCTAACATCACACAAAAAGGTGCTCTCACTTTGGATTTCTATAACTCTGCAGGCGCATATTGCTACATTGAAATGAAAACAAAACCATGAAAACCTCAGTTCATTCACTAAATCACAGATCTATTTCTAGCTTAAAATTACAATCATGTTGACGAACAAAAAAATTGTATATCAACTGTCAACCACTACAAAACTTGTAGAAAGACAAATCAGCAGCAAAATGCTCCAAAAGATACAGTTCCTTTGTATATATACCACTGCTCAATCAAAGGCCTGAAAAAACATTAACCGGAAATAAGTATATTCAGCATCGGAATGCATTTCAAACGATGTTTTGTCACATATCACATGTTACATCATAGACATGGCAATATTCAACAGTCTGCTCACTTCATTGTTACAACTAAAAGAAATTTGAAAAGTTCACTAAATCCTTCTCAGCCTCAACAAACCCCCAAAAGGACAGAAAAAAGAAATGGCCAAAGTTTTCAGAACCAAAGAAGCAAAATAAGAAGGCCTATCATTACTACAAGCACAATAACGGCTTTAAAACTAGCTTAGACCTATGTTTGTTCAAACAAACAACAGTAGCATGAAAACCTTATCTGCAACAAAATATTTCAGTCATTACAACAAGCACATCGCATAAATTTATTTATTTTGAAGAGTTACCATCATCCAGTCAAGCTGGATCCGTCATTCTATGATGATAAATCAAACCAAAAGCAGGCGTCCTTTTTTCTAAGAGAAATATATTATTATAGTGAAACAGGTAGAGCTGAGTCATTTTATCTCCCAGCAAACAACTCAATCAAGTAAAGAGAAGAAGCAATGAAAGCATTAAATATATCTTAAATTTTATTTTTCATTACCATTCGATCATGCACCTCTGAATATTATTGATATTTCATGAAGACATGCCAAACTAAAATGGAGCATCTTTTTTACAACAGTAGAATTATAGCAACAAAGGTACAGCTTAATCATTTCATTTGAAAGCAAAACAATTCAGTCAAGTAAAGAAAAAAGAAGCAATATCAAGAATTATTTCATCTCTACTAAGATTTGGATGCATCAGCATTAAATTTAAAAATATGACTACAGCTGTATTACCTCAATTTAGGGTTACTGTCAATCGCATAGAGTGATGGTTTTAAATGCAAACATACTTCACAGTATGTCATCCTTTCCAGGTAAGCAATTGATGCTACTTTACAATTTAATTTATTGAACAGCATCAGTCCCAAATCTTTGCACCAAGAATTCATCCAACTGACCCCAATTTGGGGCATCAGATTTACCCAAATCGCCCGATGGTAATGATCGTATGCATTGAAGAATATGTTTCATGTCCCGGTTTAACCTGGCAAATTAGGAGAATTATAATGAAAGAAAACAGACAAAGTTCTAACGTAATACAGTGTAACTTGTAAACTTACGTACCTATCCTTTGCTTGAGGAGTGCTTATATCAAATTTTGAGAACGCTTCTGAAATTTGTGAGTGGAATATGATGACCACTTGCCTGTAAGTAGAAAGTTGTAGAAGTAAGTTTAGGAACTTCTTGAATGTAAAGCTAAAATTTATTAGTCCAGATTGATCGGATGAAGAAATTGAAGAAACTTCATAATTTATAGATAAAGATGAAAATTGAGGGCATTCACTGATACAAGGGATTGCAGTACAAGCAATGGAGCCTTCTGAGGACAACAGAAAGCAGCAACAGATTCTTAACAAATGACCATAGCATTATTTTACTACTAAAACAAAGAGGAAAGACAAGATCTCTTAATGTTCTAACCAATAACTAAAGTAACCCAAAAGGGAAAAAAAAATTGATTGAAAGAAGTATGTGAGATAGATTTGTCACCAATTCGACATTGAGTTTTTTGAGTACATTAGCATGTCCACATGCGCACACATACACGCATGCTGCTAAAATTATAGGTAGAAGAGGGAACAAAGAGAAGAGAAAGACAGGAGATAGAGAAGAGAGGAGGAAAGGAAGGGGGGAAGAAAGAGACAGAATGTAAAATTATTAACGTCAAATGTCTTATCACAACTAGCACTGATCATGTCTTTTATAGACCAAGGCGTTGAACAGTCAATTACCATATAACTCCCACTAACTCTTATCAATGTTACAAATATAATATCACATGCACACACATGCATGCGCCATCTTTTCATTTCAAGATACTTTTCAATGTTATTAAATCTTACTATTCAATGCAACTTACAATTTATTATTCAGATATAGAATTTAAAATACATGATAAATAACACAATTTGACAACCATGCTTGAGTATAAACGTCACTATGTATAAGAATGAGGGAAAATGAGACTTCCAGAGCATTTACCTGAATATTACTTGAACATCAACCTCGTTCAAAGTTCGAGATAGAACTCGTTGGAGGTATCCAACTTCCTAAAATAACAACAAAATAAGCAAGTCACAATTAATCGATTGCCTGGGGATGTGTTGGGGGATAATGACATATCAGATATGTTCAAACAAACCCCCAGACCCAGATAAAACTCACTCGGAAGATCAAGAAAGTACTGACAGAAAATAGAATATGCAAAGAAGCTTCAATTATCCAGAGGCAGAAGGATGGAAATCAACAAGGCTAAGGCCAAAATTGAGAGAGTGAATGCATGGTCAACTGATCTGTTTACTTGCAACAAGTTACCTTTGTAAGGGATCGAGCAAACTGGCTGGGCTGAGGATCAGCATCCTCAAGCCTATTCCAACTCTCAACAATTTGAGGCAACCCACGCAAATGAACCAACAACCTCTCTCGCATTATTTGAACTAATTTAGTATGTATTTCATCCCGATGAATTTTATAATCCTGGAACAATTAAAATTGATAACGGTAATAAATAAATGGCATAAATAGAAGGTAATATTTGCTTCTGTAATAGTTATATATTTTTGCAAAATAGAACTGCACATAATATTCAAGAGAAACTGTACTATGGGGTCAATACATCTACATGTCATTGGCATTATTATACTACTGAGTACCATTCTTCAAATAAAAGACTTGACCTCAGCCAGAGTCTACCATTTTCAAATGGATTGTCAAGAAAAACCTCACCCTATTAGGAAGATGAGTACGGTTTCGAAATATGACTTAGCCTCCACAAACACACATAGGTGCGCACAACATTCCTTTATTTCTTAATCTTCAAATGATTCGATGAAGAATGGAAGCAAATAGTAAGATATTTTCCATAGATGGGGAAGTTAAAATGCTTTGGAATGTAAAACTGTAAATGCATGACTCACCCACAAAGATTCCAACTATTTATATCTTGACTAAAGAAAATTTTAGCATAGTCTAGTAAAAGCTGTCTTGTTACTCTTTATCATTCAGAATTTATGAAAAAAATAAAAATTTTGATGGCATAAACTTTAAATTACCAAAATATTTCGATGGATCAATCATGCAATAACCAATATAGATATTTATGGATAAAGCAAAGTTACGTTTGGTTTGCATTAGAGGCTAAAAAATTGCTACCATGAGTTATTCACCTTTCTAATTTAACAGTAGAAAATCAAGTGTAACACGCAATAAACTCCTAGAGGTAATTATAAAATATAAGACTTCCAGATGATAATAAACTAGTAAGCCTTTAACTCTTCCACATAATTTGTAACACAATTCCTACAATGAGTTATAGTTCTCTCCCCACACGTCTTAAGCTTCAGAATTTCAAAACTAAGTTCTAACTACGAAATCACTATCTACTAATAGAAATACACTCACATTCCTAATAAAGGATATGAAAAGCTATAATTTTTTAACATCTGCAATTTACGATCTAGTAAACATGTAAATGAATCATACATTTCAACACCAGATGAATCAATGATTTACCAGAAATTTTCTAGTCAATCTACCTTTGGATCAATTCATAAGAGGGCCAAGATCTAATAATTTTAACAGATATAAGGAAGATACCTGGGCCACTCGATCAATCTCTAAAAGCAATAATGCCTTCCTTGTCTCAGGTACTTTCAGAAAAAGAACCTGTCGAATTTCTTATAACAGAAATGAAGAAGAAAGTCAGTATTTTTTTTTTCCAATCAAGGACATCCCATATGAAAAACCAATACACTTGAAATTTTCTTTCGCCATAACATTAAAAATTCAACTTTTGTATGTGCATTTATACCAGGAATAATAGCATATATAAAACTTATGACTTGACTTGCCAAGGCCAAGTGTTTAGAAGTGATAGACTTCAGGCCAGAAACCTGCACATAAATGAGAAGCCAGAGGTAAGTATCCAAAAGGATTGAATTGGAATCACAAGAACAAAGCAAAGAGACAAGAAATTAGGAAGCTGAGAAGACATGAAGGTAGCAAGAAATAATGGTTCTACTTGTCGATTCACAATTCATGAAAAAATAATTTATCATATAACTGCATAACAGTATGACAGAGGATCCAAATTATTATGACAAGGTAAATGTTTACTCAGTATTCAGTTAGATGAAGTATAATAACATGGCATTTGAAAAATAAGCAAACAAAAAATTCATATATATATATATATATATGAAGGTGTTGAATATCTGTAGAAGTTTAGGGCTTGAATACTCCATGATTTTATTCATTAGGAGTTACTGAATTTATAGAATACAACTAGATAGAAAATAACAATAATATCCTAAAATATCTTAATCTTATCTAAATTAATCATCCTAATATCTCTCCTATAATCTCCCTATATCTCTCATGAAATCTTAATTGTTTATAATAATTATTTTTATAATTACGACACTCCCCCTCAAGTTGGATCATAAATATTCATCATGTCCAACTTGCCTACAAAGTGTTCGAACACATCTTCTAGTAGTCCTTTAGTAAAGATGTAGGCCACTTGTAACTTGGTGAGAACATATGACAAGCTGATGATCCCATCTTCAACTTTTTCTCTAATAAAATGTCTGTCCACATCAACATACTTGGTCCTACTATATTGAATGGGATTCAATGCCATACTTAAAGCTGCTTTGTTATCACAATAGATTTTTAGTGGAGAATCAAACTGAAAATGGGCTTCTTCTACCACTTTTTTCAACCATAACCCTTCCATAATACCTTGAGATAGGGCTCTTAATTCGGATTCTACACTACTCTTGGCAAAAACTCTCTGCTTCTGACTTTGCCAGGTCACTAGACTACCCCATACAAAGCCAGACATAGACCTGCTTTTATCCTGATCTCCTGCCCAATCTACATCAGTAAAGATTTCAACGTCTCTGACATTATTCTTTTTAAAGAACAATTCCTTGCCAAGTGTACCTTTAAGATATCTTAAAATTTTATAAGTTGCATCTAGATGCTTCTTCTTGGGAACATGCATGTATTGATTGGCTACACTTACTGCAAACGCAATATCTGGTCTAATATGCGAAAGATATATGAGCTTACCAACTAGTCGTTAATATTGGCCTTTATTTGTTGTTGCCCTATTTGCCTCTTATTTTTTTTTCTCAAGCTGCTTTTTTTTTTCTTCGCTAGTTTCTTTTTAATACAAACAGGTACTTTGCTTGGCCGACACCCAAGCATTCATGTTTCCCTGAGATACGACAAGGACCCCATACATCACTGTGAACAATGGAAAAAGGGCGAGTGGGTTTATAGATAGACGGTGTGAAAGTGAGATGATGGTGTTTGACTAACTCACAAATATCACAATAGAAAATAGTATTTTTATTCAAACAGGGAACATGTGTTTTAAATAAGAAAAGCTAGGATGACCCATCTTTTTATACCATAATACAATATTATTGTCATTTGTGGTTGAGATTAAACAACTTATTTTGCAACCTAAAGCACTCACGGTAAAAACATTAAGATATTAGAGTCCTTTATATTCCTTAGTTGTGCCAATCGTCATCCCCAATGACAGATTTTGAAAAACACAATAAGATAGAAAGAAATGAGCCGAGCAATTGATTTGCTTCGTTAGTTTACTCATGGATAATCCCGATGAGAGATTCTAAAAAACACAATAAGATGGAAAGAAATGAGCCGAGCAATTGATTTGTTTCGTTAGTTTACTCATGGATAATAAATTACAAGCAAAGTGTGGGGCACGTAGGACAGAGTCAAGATGTAATTTTTCTGACAGATGAACTGTCCCAATGCCTGCTATAGGAGAAGAGGAACCTTAGCTGTCTTAATTGATTGACTTCTAGTCAGAGGAATATGTATAGGAATCAAACATTTTGACTTCTGAAGTCATATGGTCAGAAGCCCCTGTATCAATAATCCATTGGGTAGAATAAAGGTATGTAAGGCAGCAGCATAATTACCTTGGTGAGCAACATCAACAGCAGATGTAGACTGCTGTTCAGTATGAAGAGTTTTAAAATACTCAAACAATTGACCCATTTGCTCTTTGCTCATAGATAGGACTGGTGGTGGAGCACTCCTTAGAGATTATGATTTGATTAGCACGAGGCTTACCTCTTTTTGGCTTCCAGTCAGCAGATTTACCATGGATATCCCAAAACTTATCTTTAGTATGACCCACCTTTTTGCAGTAGTCGCAGGTTACTTTTCCACGAGTCGAGCTATAGTTGTTTGTGGTAATTATGGAAATAATTAATCATTGTAAACAGTTAAGATATTATGAGAGACATGGGGAGATTATAGATGAGATAGATATTAGGATATTATTCAGTTAAGATTAGAATAGGATATTATTGTTATTTTTCTATCTAATTATACTCTATAAATTCATTGTCTTTATGTACTCACCTCCCCTCTAAAAGTGGAGGTTTTTGGAGGGGAGAGAAAATTTTCACCCATTCTTAACAAAATTACCCCTTATATTATTTTAATATTCCAATTATACCCTCATGAGCTAAAATCTTTTTTTTTTCTCCTCACTTCTGATTTTTGCTTTGATTGATGAAGCCTAATAAACATGGTAAATGATTTATATATTATATTAATATATATAATAATTATAAAATTATTGAGAGACAATGTTAAAATTTTCTCAGATTTTTTATTTTTTTTAATCTTATCATATATATAAATGAGATAAATTTTTTTTGAAATTTATAAATTAAGAAATAATTTTGATATGAATATTGTAAATAAAGAGCAAATAAATTTAAATAAAGAGATAAGGGTATATTTGTCAACTTTTAATTAACTCCCCTCCCCTCCCCTTCAGAACCAAACAAGAAATATCACCTCCCCTCCCCTACTTTCATACCTATAACCTCCCCTACCCTCCTTTACATTAACCCAACCTACCCTCCCCTAAGTGGAACCAAACAAAGCCTTAAATAAGGTATCTAGGATAAGGATTTAGTTATTTTATCCCATCTTTTAGGATTTATTAGATTTAGATTATTATTTTGAATAATTTCAGCTTAGGGCTCTAAAAAAATCCCATGGGCTCTCGCACTTAGACATTTTGATGGTTTGAATAAGGTTTGAGTATCTTTCAGTCTCTCCCTACTTTCTTCTCTCTTTTCCCCTTTCCCATCCGTCACACATCACATAGTTTACACACAATTCGAGTCAAGAAACAAACAACTTCTGTGTACTGGTTTGCATCTTTGTCCATATTACCTGCATAGCCCCAGCCCCAAGAACAAGTTGACAAGTCCGTGTGTTGAAAAATTTCAAAATTTCTACAACTCGATGAACAACTTCTGAAGATAGTGCAGGCAAAAAGTTGTTGACATCAATGTACTCTGACAACATCTTCAACAATATTAAGCCACTGCAAGCAAACAAGAAAACTTAGAGTATTCCATGTCTAAATCCATCATCAAGAACACAGAAAAAATTCACATATCATGAAAAATACATTAGACCCTCAAGAACTGGCAACTTCACAGTAAAAATAAACCAATATCATATAGTATAAAAATAATTAAAAATACAGAAATGGAAGATGTGCAGGGGAGGATAAAGCACAATCAATATAAACCAACCAGTTCACCATGTGATAATTAACTCCTTTGAAGGAAAGAGTTTGAGAGGTAGATTTTTTATGATCCTTTGTGTCCGCATTATTATTCTGTGCTGATGAGTTTCTGCTGTGAGCTCTATCTGCTGTGGCATTGTTTGCAGATATCTCCATAGAATTAGTTTGCTCAACTTGCTGTTCAGCATTTGACTGTCCAGTGTTTGCCGTTGGCAGAACATTATTGTCTATCACCCCATCAACATAACCTCTTGAATTATCACCCTCAGCACCGTCAAGATTCTCGGAAGTCGATATATCATAAGAAAATAGCATATTGATGATAGATTGAAATTCATCAGGAACATCTATTTCCACCCACGTTTCTTGGTCAAGCACTGCCTTAATTTTTGCCATCTAAATGGGAAAAAGAAAAATAAATTAAACAGATATTTCTGAAGATTTCATCATAACTACAAAGTATCAATATCAAAATGGTACGCCGCTTGGTCAAAAGAATGAGAAAGAATAGGAAAGAAAGAAGGAGAACAGAGGGAAGTTGGGGAAAGAGAAGAGATAGAGGAAAAGAGAAGTATAGGTTCACAGGAGAAGTGAAGGAAAAAGTCAATGCAATGTCATTCCATCCCTTCACCTTTGTTGTTTCACTATTTATAGGCTACTGTTTATTGTATCCTAATGGTATTCTAGAGGTCCTAGGGTCAATAGCAATTATATATTTTATAACAATATCCCCCCCCCCCCTCCTCTTAAATAAACCTTGTCCTCAATGGTTGGAAACCTGAAACTCAGGAAACTGCTGCTGGAACTTGTAGAGAGAGATCCAAGAAGCTTCCTCTTCAGGACATCCATTCCACTGTACCAAAACTTCAGTGATAATGAGCTTCTCCCTCCTCCCAACTCTATTGGCCAATATTTTCTTAGGATATTAGGAACTAGGAACAATATGATAGTCAACAGGAGGATGTCTTTGTTTAACACGAGGATCTAGACACAGCTTCAGCAAAGACACATGAAATGTAAGTGGATTCTGGACTCAGGTGGCAGTTCCAACTTGTATGCTATTGGTCCTATCTTTTCTGTCACCTTGTAAGAACCATAAAACCGAGGAGTCAGCTTCTGAGTGCTTCTAGTTGCTGCAGAAACTTGTCTATAAGGTTGTCGCTTCAGGAAAACCCACTGCCCTTGAGCTGTTCTAGGAATATAGGGAGAATAAAGTGGAGGTTTTCGGCCATAGAGTAGCTCATATGGGGTTGCTTTAGTGGAAATATGGAAAGTAGTCTTATACCACCATTCAGCCAAAGACACCCACTGGTTCCATTCCTTATGATTTTCCCAGCACATACACCTCAAATAAGACTCCAAGCAACAATTCAAAACTTCAATTTGCCCATCACTTAGACGATGGTATGCTGAAGACAGCCTTTGCTCAATTTTCAGAACCTTGATAAACTCTTTCCAAAAGTTGCTGATAAAGATAGGATCCTGATCACTTACAATCTCCACTGGTGCTCCATAGAGCTTATATACTTGATCCAGAAAAATTTGAGCAAGAGAAGAAGCTGTAAATGGGTGAGATAAACTGATAAAATGAGCATACTTACTCATACGATCCACTATGGCCGAAATTACCTCATTCCCATTAGATTTAGGAAGACCTTCTATAGAATGCATTAATATGCTCTCCCAAACCTTGCTTGGAATAGGAAGTGGCTCTAATAATCCTGGAGAAGTTAGTCTCATATTTACACCAAGCACACCTATCACAGCCCTTTACATAATCTTCTACTTTCTTATGAAGGTTCTTCCACCAAAACAAGTTACAAACCTTTTGATAAGTAGCATTAATTCCCGAGTGGCCCCCTTGAGCACTAGAATGGAGCCATTCAAGACCATTTTTCCTAGTTGCAGCAACATTCCCTACTACAATCTTGCTGTCTCTTCGCAAAACAGTCCCATCCCATGAAAACTTTCCATGAGACCATCAAATTGCTGCTTAATATCTAACAGAATAACTGCCACCACAGGAGCATCCTCCCAAGATTCTTTTATCAAGTTCAAGAGCTCCGGGGAAGCGATGTCAAGTGTCATCTGTAAAATCTGTGAACCATGTAACCTAGAAAGAGCATCAGCTGCAGAATTATCACTCCCCTTCTTATGCTGAATCTCAAAGTCATAACCCAGGAGTTTAGCTATCTAATACATCTAAAAAGGCGTCTTAAGCTTCTGTCCCAGCAAAAACTTGAAACTTCGCTGATCTGTTATGCTGGAACGAGCTCTTTCCAAATACTGATGCCAATTTTCCACTGCAAGAAATACAGCTAACAGTTCCTTCTCATATATTGGAAGCTTAATATGTTGTGGGGCTAACGCTTTACTAAAAAGCAAGTAGCTGCCCCTCCTGCATAAGGACAGCCCCAACCCTTGCCCCACATGCATCTGCTTCTACCACAAACATCTTGGAAAAATCAGGTAAAGCGAGTACCGAGCTAAAACCAGGGTGTCCTTCAGCTTTTGGAAGGTGATGCTGGCCTGTTCTGACCATATGAAGCCATCCTTGCGCATGAGTAGAGTCAACAGACGAGCTAACTCTCCAAAACCCTTGATGAACCTCCTATAATAACTAGCCAATTTCAAGAATCCCCTCAATTACTTCACATTTTTCAGTTCTGGCCAATCTAATACAGCCTGAATTTTCTTAGGATCTGTCTCTACACCTTTCCTGCTGAAATAATATGGCCCAGATATTCGACATTCTGGGTAGCAAAAGTGCACTTACTTCTCTTGAAAAAGTACCGGTGATTACATAGAATCCCTAACAACTTCCAAGTGGCACACATGCTCAACCATAGCAGAACTATAAATGAGAATATCATCGAAGAAAACTAGCACAAATTGATGAAGGAAAGGTATGAAAATGTCATTCATGGGTCCTTGAAAAGTGGCTGGAGCATTGGTCATGCCTTTTCATAATGATCTGAACGAGTCTTAAATGCAGTCTTGTGACAATCTGCAGGAACCATTCTGATTTGATGGTAACCAGCCCTCAAATCCAGCTTGGTAAACCACTTGGCTAATTGTAATTCATCCAGTAAATCCTCAACCAAAGGAATTGGGTACTGATATTTAATTGTGAGCTTGTTCAACTCCTGGTAATCGATACACATCCTCTAAGACCCATCCTTTTTCTTCACCAGAACAATGGGAGCAGAAAAAGGGGAGGAACTTTCTTGAAGTAACCCATTCTGTAAGAGTTCCTTGATTTGTTGCTCAATGACATCCTTTTGCATAGCAGGATAGTGATAGGGCTTAAGATTGATAGGATTTGTTCCCTCTTGGAGAACAATAGAATGATTGTGACCGGGTCTCAATGGCGGCAAGCTTTGGGGCTCCTTAAATACATCCTCAAATTCAGTCAAAAACCCTTGCACCTCATCTAGAACAACAACTACTTCAATTTGAAGTGCAAGCCATGGAGTTCTATTTCTTCTGGGGGCGTAGAAGTTGAACCAAATATCCTTGCTGATCATTGCCCCCATGGGAACTTAACTTAGTGGTTGGTACCACATCCAAAGTCGTAGTGCCTACTGCTTGCAACTTACACAGACTCCCTTTGTACCATAAATGAATGGCCATCTAATCATATTCCCAAATAGGCATTCTTAAGGGATTTTAGCCACTCAAGCCCCAATACCATATCGTAAGCGTGCAAACTGAGGTCAAGCATAGGTGTTCCAGTATCTAATAAGATGTAGATACCCCGTTTTCCCACATTCCCAGCAATCTTCATGGTTTCATTAGTCTCCCTACCGCTGATGGCATGCAGCAATATTAGTGGAATTGACTCACCATTGTCCTCATTGTCAAACCCAGTACCCTCACCTTTTGCATTACCTTTGCCAAACACTATGAAATGCAATTGCATTTTCTACTTCTGAGGACAACTGTGGTCACGAGAAAATTGTTCGTGACAATAGAAGCACAAGTTCATTGCACGTTGCTCTGCTTCCTCTTCTACTGTCAAAATCTTGATGTCACACTTATATTGCTGGGTTCTTGGGAATCGACACTGAATCTTTAATCATCAGTAGTGTCACATTGCTCTATTGGGTAGCCCCACCACTCAATAGAGCATTCTTGTAAGAGTTTCCAGGCGCTGAAGACGCTATGGGACCCGTCTATCGCTGACATTTTTGCTCATGCAATGATTTATAACAATTTCCTGACCTATTGCTAGTCGTCAGGCCTCTATGAGTGTTTGTGGATCGAACATTAATACAGAGTTGGCAATTTCTTCTTTTAATGCTCTAACATATACATCTATCAAATAGGCTTCCGACAGATCTAACTGTGCCGATATCGTATCAAATTTAACGTTGAATTCCGCCAACATCCCGATATGTCGTAAGTGGGTCAACTTCGTCATTGGCCTTTCATACAGTGGCCCGAAGGTCTTTTTCAAGAGTTCCGCACATTTGCCCCACGTAGGCTGATCATCCCCTCAAAGACGTTCCATTGCTAATTGCCATTCAAAAGAGTCGCCGTCCAAGTTCACAGCTGCTATATCCACCCTCACTTCCTCTAGGATGTTTTCGCGCTTGAAGTAACGTTCACATTTCACTACCCAGGAATGAATGTTCTTGCCATCGTACTTTGGGGAGTCCATTCTCAACAAGCGAGACCGTCAACGGTCATTGGGATTATAATTTTTTCGACGGTTGCCGTTTCTGTTTGGCGCGCCTTCGGCAAGATTGCACACCTCTTGCACCATCGTTTGCAGTTCTTGATGGAAAGCACGACCCACATTTTAAAGCTCATCCTGAAAGCCCAACACCGTTTCTTGCAGCTCGTCTACGCTCTGTAACCGTTGCTCCACACTTTGCATCCGGGCATCCATTTTTCTGGCTTCTTCCTGTAACCTCATCTCAACCATTTAGCATCGCGCAACGGAGGGTCTGAGGAAGGCATGCTCTAATACCACTTGGTACACTGCTAGGTCAAGAATGAGAAAGAATAGGAAATAGGAAAGATAGAAGAATAGAGGGACGTCAGGGAAAGAGAAGAGATAGAGGAAAAGAGAAGTATAGGTTCATAGAGGAGAAGTGAAGGAAAAAGTCAATACAATGTCATTCCATCCCGTCACCTTTGCTATGTTTCACCATTTATAGGCTACTGTTTATTGTATCCTAATGGAATTCTAGGGGTCCTAGGGTCAATAGCAATTATATATTTTATAACACAAAACTAACCCGAGATTCATGCTGAAAATCAACAAAAGCTTTCGCTTGTGACTGCAGTGTTCCACGGATGCTATATCCCAATCTTCCACCAATCTGTTACAAAAAGCATGGCAACCCCATCATAACAGAACCATTCAATCTATGCCCATCAGCTTCCTATTTGATAAGAAATGAATGCATACTTTTTCTGTAGCAGTAATAAACTCTTGGGTTATGTTGAATATGGTAAGAAACTCCTGCAATCTCAATTTAGGATGGAGGACAGCACGAACCCCAAGAAGTTTAGCCCATCTGCCATGGGCAGCATCACATGCTGCAAAGACAGCTTCTGCATTTTCTCGCAATACATCGGCTCTGTTTGGATAAAAAGTTACGATAGTGAAAGAAAACTTGATCTAACATACAAATTCATTTTTCTTCTTTCCTTACAGACATTGATAGCTTTAAGTCTCATAAATAAATGTAGCTAGTATATTGTAGAACATGTTTCATTCATTACGGTTTAAAATTCTATTAGGATCAACTTGTTACTAGCAAAAACTGATTCAGTACTGGAAATGGGTCCTGAAATCCTCTAGGAAAGAAAATGATTAATGAAGCACCAGATAGGGAATACATTCTCAGTTCAAGAAAGTAGAATGGGGCTCATAACCACGAAAGAGATATTAAAACCATAGAGAAAAGCCCAATTCCATTTAAAAATAAAACTATAAACTAAAAATTTAAAAAAGTTCAAGGCTCCTAGAACCAAGATCCAGATTTAACCTGAAATTCGTTGATATGTTTGATGGGTTCACTGCATCACTTGCTTTTCCTGGAGTAAAAAGGACCCTGGAAACTTGTTTTTGAGATGAATATGGGGAAATTGCAACACCAAGACCTTCACTTTCTTGCGCTGTTTCAATAGCTGCGGCACCATGGGCAACTGCAGCAGCAACTGTATCAGCAGCATAATGATCATCAAGATTGGTCAAAATCCACTCAATGGCCTTCTTCACTTCAGCAGCCCGCATTAAATGTGCCTGCAATCACTAAAAGTAAACAAATCTTATTCCATCGCTCTTAAATCATCGATACATAGTAAACCAATATCATAGGGAATTTCAGTAACATATAGTCAAGAATAACTGCCTATTAAAAATGTCAAGCATTTAATACAATAATTTGTTGATATCAGCTAATGTCATTTGAACAGTTTCAATTCACCTCACTATATGTGGAAAAAATCATTGTAAACTCATTTTGAGGTTTTAGATTAACATAACTTAGAATAACGCATTAATATTATTGTTGAGTAGAAATCATGAGGGATAACACTGAATCGGTCAAAATTTTGATAGGAACCTCTATGACAGCAAAATGCAGACCAGAGGTAATCCTAAAAAGGAAACAACATAAACTATTGGAAGAGATACAGACATCATTTAAAAGAAATAAGATAGAATAAAACAGAGATATTTAACGCTCCAAACTGTTGGAAGAGACATTGGACAGCCCAAGGTTGTGATATCTAAGTCTAGTGTTGAGAGAAACACACTCATCAAGCACACAATATACCAACTGTAACAATCACTTCAACTAGCAAGAAACTGAATAAAAACTGACATATACTGGTCTTGGCTTCATCATAATTCTGTTTAATCTATAATTTTAGTCTTTCTACTATAAGGTCAGTAAACCCTCTTAGAAGGGTTCCATTGGCCTGTGAATAGCATCAGACAATTAGGACTCTCCACTCTCCCATTATATGAATATCTGAGTGTCCAAGACAAATAATTGATTGTAGAACGAATGGAAGAGATTTGAATTTGTATTTGTTGTTTGTAGGTGAGGCCTCTCAATAATTAAATAATTTTGGACTTTGCAGCAGCCTCAGTCACCAGTAAGAATTTCTTCTAGGCATGTGCATGTATCCACCTATCTAATGAGTCCAGGATTTAGGTTAGAAGCAATGTTTTAAAAAGTTAGACTGGACATCAAATTGAAAACGCCAGTGAGACTCAGTTTTCACAGTTCAACTGGTTAGTTGAACCAGTAACGCATAATTAAATAAAAAATATTATGTAAATACATAATGTTATATAACTAAAATATCAAATTATTAAATAACTAAAAAATAAATTTAAATGGTCCAATACTATGGGTTAAATTATATACATATATTTTCAACATACAAACAAATAAAATCATGAATCATTTTCTATATATATTAAGTTTTTATATTAAAAAAATAATGGTTTAAAAAAAGTAATATAGTAAGTAATAATACATTATAGAAATATTCAACTTGTAATACTTAGATTATAAAAAATAAAGTGAACAAATATTAAAACAAGGTTATAAACTTTTAACAAATAAGCTAATAGAAATAATATATAAATTAATAATTATCCTAGATAAGATAATGGAAACATGTATAAACATTGAGTCAATATCATTCTCAAAAAATCTTGCTGCCAAAAATAAAAGGAGTAGGATGGGAAAATTTGAAAATGCCATGGATGGTTTCAAAGTTTTTCCTTCCCGAGTTGAACATCTCTAAATGTTAACCACTTCTATTGATCATTGGATAATTGCTTAACCCCTTGACACAGATATCCACCTTGACCCCACGTACTTTACCCATTCAACTCCAAGTTTCTGACCTCACTCTTCTCTTTCCTTTGGCTTTGTCCCTTCCATCTCATCTCACCTTGCTGCAACAAGTTTTTCGGCCAACCACTTGCCGGTTTTTGCTTTTTCTTCTCAGCTTCTTCTTCTTATTCTTCCATCTTCGATTTTCTTTAGCTTCTTCAATCTGCTTGGTTTTTTCCTCATTTATTTTCATCTTTGGTCTTTGTTTTCAACTTGATTTTTCTTCTTCTCCATTTACTGCTACTGGTTGGTTTTATTTCTTGAATAGATCTACCCATCCAACTCTCCACTGCCCACTCTGATTCCCAGTTTTATTTCGATTCCCAATCTAAAACCCAGTTTTGAACGACCCAACCTAGTTCAACTATCAAAACCGTCTGATATTGACAACCAGTTGTCTTCACCGGTTGACAGTCCAGCTGGCCCAACCATTCGGTCAAGTCCAAGCCTCAAAACATTGGTTAGAAGACAGACATCTTCAAGTAACTTGAGCATACTGTCCTAATTAGGAAATTTTGGCAGGCTACATAATCTAATAACCAAGATGCCAAGATTTCGAAGGCCTGACAAAGGTGTCACAATTTGCTTGTCAAAGTTGAAGATCATCATAAGGTTATATGGCACAAAATTCAGTTTGACCATAAGCCTTAATTACTTTTGTTCAATTTACATTGCATAATAGCTTCTTCTGTTACCACTCTCTATAAACCAGCCAACTCAATGTGATATATGAAAACTTGACTCCAGCAAATTTGTTTCAACAAAATGCCGCGCCATGCATATCAACATCTTGTACAAAATAAGTAACCTAACTCTTTATAAATCCATCATTCCATCCATTCAGCTTCATCTCAACCTAGCCAGCACTCACTCTGTTTCTCATCAACTAATTCAAAGTAGCGACCTTGCACTTCATCCCTTGTCAGCAGGTACAATTACACCATCTGCACCAAGCCCCAACCTAGCCCATCATATATGACTTAAATCTAGCCACATTTTCATAGAGGCTATGTTGCATCGGTACACTGTGTATGGGTATATAATTTAAATTCATACAAATAGTTAAATATGTTTAAAAACACATTCCATATAATTCACACACACACACGCACGCACAAAAGTTGAAATGTTATAACAAAATTATGGTTCAACTACCGATTGTTCAGGTTTCAAGAAGAAAATGCAGTTTTTTAATATAAAAAATTAATAATATAAATAGCATATGCTAAGCAACCAACATACGCCTTTATCCATTGGCTGCCACAGTGCCATGTTGAACAATAAGAAAACAATTAAGTATATAATTTTACAAACATCAAAAAGCAATTAAAAGAGAAGCACAGGAGCAAAACAACAATGTCAAGTTTATTTACATAAAGCAATGCTTTTACATTTCACTTCCCTATTATGCTTTTATGTACATTTGACACACTTGTTTAAAAGCACAATGCACAAAGAAGTGCTATGCTAAAAGAAGTGATAAATGCCTATCTCCCACGTTACTAAATTACATTTCAAAAGTTGCGTGAGTATGAGTGTAGATGGACAAGACCATGGCCAAGAACAAATTACCTGCACTATCATGAAAATAACACTCAGAAGTTGCACAAAGCAATCAGATGATAGGCTCCTCAACTTGCTAGCAAGGGATGCACCTCCAACTGAATCACTTATAATTAATAAGTTGAAAATGGAGTAGAAGACAAAAGAAAACAGTGCTTGAGAAATAAGTAAGAATCTATCTTCTGCCAGCAGAGATGACCAGTTACACTAAAACTCTCACCTTCAGAATCTACTACTCTATCTTTAAAAGAAAATTCTGAATCCAGAGGTCGCGTAGCAAGAACTGGAAGCAGCTCAGCAACTGTAGTTTTAATAGCACTCTTCATGTCCGTAGTCAGTGAATCTCGATAGATTCTCAGAACAGAGGGAAGTTTGGCCTGAAAGAAACCATCATAAGAAATCATCTTGACCAGACTAAGCAAACACTAAGAAAAGCAAATTTCTCGTTAACGAGGTACAAGAGCCAAGGTTAAGTACATAATGGAAAAAGGTAGCAATGACATGTTGAAATGTTTCTCACAAAAGCAATACCAAAGCATCAATAAAGAGCATATTATCATTTAAAACCCATAATCCATTGAATAAAAAATGTTGATATTAAAAAAATATATCTAAAATAGTAGTGTAGAACAGACAACAATGGGAACCAAAACATCTAAAAAAAAACTTTGTCTGTCCATGTTACAAAATCTATCCAGCAAAGAGCTGTTTAACGTGAAGGACCAAGGAAAGGCAATCCAGTTAAAAAACGGTTCAGGCACTTCTCTATTGGATTTCACAATCTTTTAGATCTCTCCTCAGAGGTTTTCTCTAAAATACGACCTCTGAGGAGAGAACTAAAGTTATTTTATCGTTAAAGATGGGATAGGACAAGATATCCTAAAATAGATGGGATAGAACTAAAGTTATTTTATCGTTAAAGATGGGATAGGACAACATATCCTAAAATAGAAGAGAAAAATACACACTGCATTGTCTGGATGAAAGATTTCTACAATATCAACCAAAAGCTAAGGAAAAATTGCATTCTGACGTCCATAATACCAAGTGAAATTTCAACTTTGTTTCCAGTGTTCAACCAGAAAATTGGCAAACTGGACCATCTCCATTTATGCATTACTGCATTCAGAGGAAGAGACGTTGGAAAATGTGGCTATGTATGGGTTCTATATCTTACAATTACAATCTTCCCCTTTTTTATCTTCATCGTTCTCCAAACGCATCCTTTACATTCACCTTTCTGAATGTAGAGGCTCCAGAATAGAAAATTAGACCATACTCAAACTTCCAGACCACCATGCAGAAATAGAAATTATATACGCAAGGAACAATTTCTTCCAAGAAAACACAAATTACTCACTGTTCTAAGCAATCCAATGACAGTGGGAAGAAGATGATCCCTAATATTACTTGTTTCTTCTTCATCAAACTTTACCTGGTTGAGAATCACATCCAGATGTCAGTCCACAAATTGCATTCACAACATAAATGGCATAATAAACAAAAAATGAGACATGAAAGAACTTAGCATATCACAGAAGGTTAATTATAAATCATACTACCATACATTGCTAAAATCCGTGTTGCTCTAAAATGCTTAGACCTCAAATTAAATGCCAACACCATACTACTTAATTAAATCAATGGGCGGTTTGTTAAAATTAAAGCATTAAGGAATGACATGAGTGACGCCTGTAGATTAAACTATCATGCACAACCTAAAATGAGTTTAAATAGAACCAGTATTCCTAACATTATTCTTAAACTGAATTAGCACAAAATTTGAAAAATTATTGCTATGGAAACTGTAATGGGGGTCCAACATATGAGCAAACTGCCAGAAGCAGGAGACCCTGATTTCTACATATTATGTATCTTAATTAGAGTTACTAGCCACAGCAAAAAACTTTTAGCATAGCATAAATTGCATTATAAAGAAATGTTGATTGAAAGACGATTTGAGGCAAATTAAATGCACCAAGAGCTTAATCAACCTATCATTTCAAGAATAATTTCCTAACACCTCAACAATGTCTGTAACAGTGCCACATGAAATGAACAGAGAAGGCATTCATGCTTGGAGAGAAAACATTGTTGAAATAGACGCATTAATATTCCACATGATCACATAGATGAATGGACATTATTTCTGTGAACAAGTATCACATCCACGCAATCTAGCGGAACAAGGAGCTACTACTACTCCAGCGATCACTTGAGAAGAAAGACAACCCTTTTGACCATATGTTGTGTATAAACAAACAAAAAGAAAACTCTTGCAGGAAACAGTAGTCCACTAACAAAATATGGAATCATTCCACAAGAGTTCACAGAAAATAAAAACAAGAAAACTAAGGTAAAAACAACTGAAGATAAAAAAGTAATTTAAGGATATAATCTTACTTCATCATTGATTCTATTCATGGGAAGGGAAGCCCTAGCTTTCGCTTTGGATAAAATTACTGCATCTCTTTCTGCAGCATCATGAATGGAAGATCGAATAAACTCTGCTGAAAGAATGCTACAGAAGCAATACAATATGTTACTAAATATACAATGTGGAACATCATTTCTACCCTTTCTTGCACAATAATAAGATACATATCTAGTAACATACCCTGACTATCTCAATGAACATAAGATGCATCTGAACACTGGGTGATGAAAGAATGATAAGGTTTGCAAGGGCTTGCTCCAATCATTTTTTGAGAAGATCGTTTCAAACCTAATAACTAGACTCATCCTTTCTCTAGAAAGTGCTACCAAGCCTCAGATAAAATACTGTTGTTCATATCAATAATTCAACAAAGATTAGAAATTTTTTAAGTGATAATTACAGCTTGATCCGTTGAAGTTTAAGGCCCTCCAAATATTAAACACTTTGTTATATTGTTACAATTAGCCTCCAGTATTTAACAAAAATAGAATCGTATTATATAAATACATACATATAATCATGTAAGCAAACTAAGTCATCCCCTTATTACAGGCTAGATACATAGGCTAGATAAACAATTTTTTTATTCAATGAAGGAAAGAGAAGAGAAATAAATCTATTGTAGAGGATAATATCTTCTGGAACAAAGAAATTACAAGAATGAAAAGGATAACGATTGCAAAACAATCTGTTCAAACTGCTTTGAAAAATCATACAAATGCTTCTAAATTCTAATTAATCCTAATTAATTACACACCAAAACCTCAAGATTTACAAAATAAAAAACCTATCAGACTTAATCTAGTATTCACACAATTTGACCAACATAAAAAATTTAATCTTCCAGGTAGTTTTGAAACAGCCTTTAATTTTGTTAAAAATAAGAAGTTGGAAGATTGGCAAAAATTAAGTTTGCCAATTTTCAGAATAAAAGGTAGCCAAGTATCAAAGAGGACACTAGAGGATCGTTTTTGAAGGGCTAATAAACCAGAAGGGTTAAACCATAGTTATAAATATCCCATATGATTATAATTATAATTACTAATTCCATTACAGATTAAGAATTCATTTTTTTAAAAAAAAGAAGATAAGTTTCTCCTGACAAAAGTACAATTCTGCTAAAAAGGAAAAAGAAATCTTAAATATCATTCATGGATCGAGGAAAAAGCTACTTTAAGCTCCAGGAAACATAGAACATGTACTAGGATATCAATATACATGATCAACTATCGTATATAAGGAATCTTATGCAACAACACCAGGAGATGAAATCTATCCCAAGCTACAAAGCGTATACATTCTTTAGGACAAAGCAGAATGGCAAAATCTAAAGAGTTCAATCACTTGTTGACATGGCATTTTGTGCAAAAAATTGCAAATCTTTGTTTTAAGTGGCCATAATTCACAGATCCCTGATTTCCCATCAGCCATCAATAGTATATTCTACAGAACTTGACTTGAACACCTTTTAATTCTAACATATGAAAGCAAATAAGAAACTGCAATAAGCCTGAACCCATTCTTTAAAGCAAATGACAATAAAATGAAACAACAAAATGCATAAACCACTGACAAATAGAATTACAGGCAGCTAAAAGGAATAAGACTACAAGACGCCAAAAGTTGATGTAAAGTACCATAATCACTTGGATGAGCAAGGACATTATGAAAGGTTTACCTGTTTATAGATTCTATGGAGCCGGCTACATGATCTCTAAGATGATGAAAGCAGTGTAAACCAGTGAGTTCAACCCCATCCTACAAAAGTTACAGAAAATCAATAATCAATAAATCAATCCAGCATTTCCTCCTCATTTTTATCAGCATAAGTCCATACCATTTTAATAGGCAACTAACGTGCCAATGACTTAGTTCAGTTGTATCAACACATCTTAAAAGTTGAAGCATAAAAGCACAGTTGGTAAATAATATTGATGAATACTCAGATTAAGGACAGCTTTCCATTAAAACTGCCAAAGATATCAAAATAACAAATTTGACATCCACTATAAAAGGGCACAGATTGTTCAATTCTTTATTTATCTCAAAAACGCAAAGTATATAACGAGAAATAATTATCCTGCCTAAATCCATTTACATGGAATTATGTACGGTATTATTTAAGCAGCTAGAAAATGAATATGAACATGAAAGTAATCTTCCAAACATGGAAACAATAAAAGCAGAAGATCTCAACTTATTGTTCTCAGAATGCCTTCATGCCTGAACTGAAATTTTAGGGATTTCTATCTGCAAATATGATTGCTCAACCAAAAAAACCAAAAAAAAAACAACAGTCTTCTCTCATTGCTTTCCTTAGTTTCCGTAGTCCACCTCCTTTTTTCCCCTGAACTGCACAGATATACATGCATGACAACCTCTACTAGTCTTCTATACATCAAAAGAAAAGGAATGCAGCAGGCTAATGCTAAAACCTTAATCATGAAAACAGACACTAAAAATACTCCTCACAAGAATTCATATAATCAAAAGAGTATACCAGCAGATGTTGCAAATCCTCAGTTACATCCAGTGCTCCAGCACAATCTGCAGATGCAACAAGCTGTATAACAGAAAAACGTATCATCTTCAATTAGATTTTCAAGCATCAATAAGAGCAATTTACAAACTCAAAACTAATACAAGAAACCCCAACAAACGGGATCAACTTTGGAACAACTATGATAGGTTATCTAGATTACTAAACGTCCAACAAACGATTTATTAGTTCGTTGACAGATCAGGCATTGCTTTTCATTTTATTCCATACTTTTAAATGATTATATAGCAATTAAATGATGTATTCAAGCAAAGATAAGAATGAGGATGAATGAAAAAGAAAAACAGAAATGAGAAGTTTTCAAACTAGAAATAAACTGTCCAATAATTATGACTTCTTCATTTTAGGTTAATTTAAATGTCTTGATCTTTAAAATAGTCAAGAAACCATGTCACCACACCTATGCCTAAAGCAGGCAAATATTAATACCGAGATTAGTAAAGCTGCGGATTACATTATCAATTAAAAAATGTCTAAGAACATTACACTCAAGTTCCAAGTAACAGTTAGATTAAGTCACAATAGAGAGATGTCACGTCAGGGAATCATAACGTCACAACAAAGTCCAAAAAAGGTGTCGTTCATGCAGGAAGCTGTAAACCCAAGTCTTCAAGTTGAGTTTATTGGCCCAAAAACAAAAAATGTATCAAGATAACCTTAGTACCATCGGCAGGAGCTGGTGCTCCCACAAAAGTATTTTTTGCAAGCCAAGATTGCCAATATTGAGTGCGGCTTCTGAGTGCGGAAACCTCAACAAAGTACAATTACCAATACAGCTGATTGCGGGAAAAGAATAAAATACAATTGCAATCAAATTCTAAAGAGGACATTAAACGAGAACATCAAAGGACTTGTCAGAAGAAGTATGCAAAGTACCAATTTCAAAGCAGATAATGCTTGGTTGACGTATAAAATTAGCCTCAATTTCTCTTGAAGAGCCAACAAATTACTCCTAGTGGCATTCAACTCTTGAATCTGCCTTGCAGACGCTACTATATCAATATCCAAGAGCCTAACGGTCTCCTTCAGTTCCCGAATCCGGTTACAACCCTCAACAATTTTCACATTCAAATCTTGCAATTGCCCCTGGGCTTCGAAGAATGAGTTGGAGCGCAACGAAATCTCTTTCACTAAATGCAGCTCCACCACGTCCAAGTAATGTGAGAGCTTCTCTTGCAGTACCAAATTCTCAGACGCGTTCGAGAATGGGCAAGCAGCGCGAAACGTTGCGCCATCTTCCAATTGAAAATCTTCTTTGAAGAAAAGCGCGGGAATCTCACGCAAACAAGCAACCAGGGCTTCACCTTGACCTCCAATGCTCTCCAAGTCCACTTTCTCCTTGCTGCTATGTTTCCTTATGTCCTCGAATCGATTATATGGTTCAGATATTGCACCCAAGTAGCTTTGAAAATCGGATCGCGTCACCTCTGATGAGGCCTTGGTGGACACCAAGGGCGCGAACTCAGGAGGGGTAACGGTGGTGGAAGAAGACCACCATCCCACCCATGATGCATCTGAACCATAGATACCAGATTTAGCGCCGTGGGGGTTGTTTAGAATGGAAGACAAGCTCTGAATGCTGGCATCAGCATTCGATTTGAGAACTGGTGGGGAAGTTGTACGGGCACGTGAAGGAGATTCAATCGGGGACCTTCCCGATTGGGAAGGCTGCAAATCCATCTTCAGAAGCCTCAGACCATTACAATTCAACTGGTTCTAAAGATAAAAGGAGTAAAGATGACTGAATGTTAAAGGGGTTCGGTTCGTGAAAACTGATCCGATTTCAGAATTTCTGTGATGAGAGAAACCAAAATTTCAAGTTTCTGATTGTTTGTAGGGAAAATTTCCAGCTTTGCTGATCTCTTCGCTCCTGCAAAGTGGACAGATCTCCAGAAAATGCCAATATTCACTTAGATTTGGAACTCCAGATCTTACCCAGCAAATTGGAGAAGACAGCAACTGTGGAATTACGAGGGGAGGGAGAATTTTTACGGGAAAACCGATAGTTCAAAACCGGTATGGATCTTGTACCAAAAAAACAAAACCGGTATGGATCTGATATGGGAACCGGGCAAATCCGGTTAGCCAGGCAACATTGGGCCAGCTATGTCAGATCGAGCCCGCCCTATTTGGGATGTACTAACTTGCGACCCGCCTTTTTTTTTTAAAAATATAGTATTTTTAAGAAATTATTTTTAAATTTTTAAAATACTAATAAAAATTTATAGTATAATATTAATATAATTAAAAAATTATTAATATTATATTCTTAAAAATTTCTATTTTTTATAAAAATATCTCAAATTTTATAACTATAAATCTAAATAAACATTAATATAATATTAATCAATTATAATATATCAACACATATCAACAAATAAGTAATCATATTTACTAGTATTTAATAATAAGAGTATTCAAAGTAATATTTAGATAAAATAAATAATAATATTAATAATTTTAAAAAAATAGGTTGGCCTGCTTAAAAACGGGCCTGGCCCTGCTAGGCTGAGCCCATTTTATTAGCTCTACTCACGGATAAGAAGAGGTAGGCATGACCCGTCTACTGGATGACCCATCGAAATCGGACCAAAACAAATTAACTAAGGGCAATTTGGATAACATTTTAAAGAAGGGTTTATAAAAAAATTTAAAATTTTTTTAAAAAATGACTTTTGAAAGAAAAGTTTATGAAAAAAATAATTTTAAATAAATGAGTATTTTGATAGTTATTTACAGAAGGGTTTTTATTATTAAAAAATTACTAAGAAATATATGATTTTATTAAGAATATGCGAGATAAGAGAGGAGAAAAAGTGAAAAAAAGAGAGGAGTGATGTTGAAAAAGATATAAGATAGAAATAAGAGAGGAGAGAAGTGTGAGAATAAGTAGGGATAAAAAATTATAGTTTATGAATTACCCAATTACTATTTTACCCTTAAAAAATCTTACACCCTTTCTTCTCTTTCTTATCTCTACTCTCTTCTCCACCCTCTCTTATCTCTTTTCTCTCCACTATTTTTTTCACCCTCTTTTCTCTCTCGTTTCTCTTCTCTCTCTTATTTTTAATTAAATCATACCCTTTCTAATAATTTTTTAATTATAAAAATCATTCTAGTAATAACTATCTAAACACTCATTTATTCAGAACTATTTTTTCTATAAATTCTTCTCCCAAAGCCCTTTTTCTAAAAGCTATCTAAATTTTTTTTTTTCATAAGCCATTTTTTAAACTATTATCCAAATAGACCATTTGATCTAAAAGCCTGTTTGAACAAATATAATTGTTTATTTTAAAATTTTTCCAAACTAAAATTTGAGCCATAAGCCTTTTTAAAATCTAAGTTTCCAACAAATCCAAACAGTCATTAAACCATACTTGATGGATCCTATCATATTAATGGGTTACTGGAGTAGGAATATAAAACAAGTTGATTAATTTAAAAAATTAAAGAAATTAAAGAAATTATGTTAAAATATTTATATTTATATTTATAGTTTTTAAATTAATTTTATCTTATTTATAAATTAATATATAATATAGAGTTAAAGTATAGCAGTCAGCCTAAACTATTTTTAAGGGTAGAATCAGTAGTATTCTAAAGTATTTAATTGTATAATGGAGCAATTGACATCCAAGCTAACCGAACCTTAACTCTGTTAATATGATTATTATTCCTCATCATTGTTTTCTCTTTTGCCAGATCATCACCCTAGAAGGAAAGGGGCATCAAATGCTGCTTCTGAATCCCAATTTTTACCCCATGAAATATTTGAAAAACCATGCCACCAACCAAACCAAGGTACCAATCTCTATTCGGTGTGGTTAAAGTAAATCAATCATCACCGAGCATCCCACAAAACATTTTAGACATAAAAATTCACGAATGATAATGAATAATCATCAAGAAAACATGATAGACTGATGCAGATCTATAGTGCAAAATCTGCTCATCCAAAGGTGCCTCTTGTTGCTGCATTAAATCTGATCAAATACGAGACAGTGACAATACGGTGAAACGACCAAATATCTAGCATCAGTGTACAGTCGATGGCAAACACTGCTCAGACGCAATATAATAGATCTAATCTAAAATGAACAAATACTAAAATTTATACGAGATTCATCAAGAGTTGGGATTGATGTGGATGATGTAAATAGTGTCGCCCTTATCGGCCAAATTGTCTAGAGCCAATTTGAGAGTGTTCTTGCTGCTTTTAGAGAAATCAAGGGTGACGTTGATTTTCTAGTTATTTACCATCATCTTCTTCTATTTGTGCTCTCTTCTCTGCATCTCTAGGTGAGAGAGATTGTATATAATCACACCTTGGGTATATGTAAAACAGGAAAACTAGAAAAGGAAGACTAAAATGATACTAGAAGAAAGGTTCACAATCTTCTTCACATTTCACATAGGAGTCTTGAGCACGACCACCAAACTCTTAACACAGACTCAAACTCATTCTACATGCTCGAGTGCCAAACTCGAAAAGAGAATAGAAAGTTCGAGGGGTGAGCCATATTTTGTTTGTTCTACAATCTCAAGCTTGAATGAACATGCAAAGCCTGTCATGAAAGTGCACAGATTGAGAGATGCAAATGTTTCATTAAGGCAAAAAAATTAGGTTTCAAAAGCAGTGATTCAAACCCCTTTCTCTCTGAAATGACAATTCGGTGAAGGAGGAGGAGAATGACCGATTTGTGCATTAAGTATTGTTAGATACTTCCTCCGTTTCAAAAATAACATACAAATAACCGATTTGTGCATATCAAATTAGTTAAAATCAGTTAAAAACAATAAATATATGAGACATAATATTTTTTTAAAATATGCCCTTAATGAAGGGTAGTGAGAGAGGCAATAAATAAGATATGGTGAAAAGGTAATGAAAGAGAGAGGTAAACTTGAAAAAAATGTATTAAATGATGAGACAAACTCAAATTGTACCTTATTAAAAACTCATACCCCACCCAACTTTTGCACATTATATTTTGAACCGGAGGTAGTATATAAATGTTAAGAATGCAATTTAATAATTTGCTAGATGAGAATTAAAATGTTTAATTATGAAAAAATTCATGTCAAATAATTACCTTTTTTGATGCAAGTTTAATCATTTTCTGTCATGATAGATTTTTAAATGTGAGCAAGATTCTTTATATCTATGATAGACATTTTGTATGAAGAAAGTCTCCTTCATATCATGGATATCCTTTTGAAAGGAGTTAAATTCTTTTAACCATAATAGTACTTTAAAATGGTAGTTTGTCCTTTCTATCATGATTACTTGTTGATTAAGAAGAGTCTTTAGAACCATAATAAGGTTTATATTAGTTTAGTAAAACTCTTTTCTACCATGGATAAATTTTGGAATAGTGGTTGAACCCTTTTTGCTATGATAAACCTTTATGTAATGTATTTCCTTTTCTACCATAGTAAGGCTTAAACAGCTTTATGAAGGTTAATTGTAGTGATTAGTAGGATAATTTTACAATTTGGAATCAATTTTAAGTTATTTTTCCTAGTTGTGGCTTTGCATTACATTGCATATTAGTGGCAACATGCATTATTCACACATACCTTCACTGTTAATGTTAATATGAATCCTTAGGTAGGTTGCATCCTTATGTGGGGAGAGGATGCAAAAACAAGATATTTATAGCAAAGAGATTTATGTGATTTTGGAGCAATCAAGGATGGTGGTATGAAATTTTAATAGGAAATATGAATCATGAAGGGGTAATGGATAGTTGTCACATTCTAATTTTTCCCTATCTGTATAAGACTGATTGAGGAAAGATTTTTGGAAAGGAGTATGATAATAAATAGAAAGAAAGATAATGATTAGACAAAGATTTAGTCCTAGAAGCCCAGTGTGTAGTTTGAAATAGGTAGGCTACTAAGCCCTATTAAATAGAAGTTCTAGAAGTATATAGATTATGTTCAAGGAATAAATTGCAAATAATAAAAGTGCATTGACTAAATTATAAATAGTAAAAGTCCCTAGAGGCATAATGATCATTTTAAATAAATATAGTGACTAAACTGAAAAGTCTAAAAGTTCCATAGTGAAAAATGAAGTAGGCATAAGCTTTGGGCCATTAAATGTAATTATGAAAAGTTGAGGGGCTAAAGTGTAATTTTTAAAATTTTAGGGGTAAAATGGTAATTATAGAAAGTTGAATAGGAAAAGGTCCAAAACTGCCCATAATCCTTTCAGTCTCAAATTTTATCAGTAAATAAAGAAAATTATTTTGATTAGTTTAACACAACACAAGATTTTGATTTGAGGTCCTGATAATTTGATATGAATTTATGAAGAATGGAAAATTAGTACAGTATTCTCTAGACCTCAGAATCAGATAAAATTTTACAGTAAATTTTTATAATTAATTTGAGAATTTATAAAATAACAAAAGTCAAAAAGGAGTTATGCAGAATTTATAATAGAATTTACAATGAATTAAAATACCTGATAAGTGCCTTTTAGAGGAATTTCTTGGGAGCTGACCCATGAAGGCAGGGGACCACGTAGAAGGCCCAAAATGGTGCCTCATAGGCCCAATAATATTTTTAGATAAGTGTATAAATTAGTGCTAATAAAAACCCAAAAAAAATATAAAATTACGAAAATGCCACTGAGTATGCCATTGAGTAAGAGATAGATTGAGGGCATTTTGGTCATTTGACTAAGGTTAGACGATCAAGGAGAGTTATCTAAATAGTTAAGCAGGGTTAGGGAATACTCTGGTGATGTATGACAATACGATAATGGCCTAGAGATATTAAATTAAATAAAGAATAACCAATGGGTATTTTGGTAATTTTCTAAGGGATTAGTAATTACGTTTAGACTCAATCCAAGAATTTTACTGGTATCAAGAATCCGGATACTAGATTTAAGATCAGAAAATATATTATGAAATCTCAAAAAATTATATTTATAAAACAGTCTGTTTTTAGGAAATTTGACTAAACTGGAACCGGATTGGACTAGAATTTTTCTATATACTTTTTCCCTTAAAATTTTATCACATGTGGCTATGAGGTGTCCCTTGATGATGTCATCTTTTGGCTTCTAGGGCAAGCTTAATCTAAGAGCAAATATGAGTCATTAGATTAAATAGTGCATAAAGTGATCTTTGCTTTTCATTTTCCATGGATTTTTTCTATAAATCCCCTCCCATTTTTTGCACAAAGTTGTGACTCTTGGAACCCTTGGGGAGGTGCTACCCAAGTGAAAAGTCAAGCCAAGATAAAAAAGAATCCAAGGTTCAAAGTTCAAGCTAGTTAGGGATTAAGGTAAGAAATATATCTTAGCTTATTTTCCTTTAATTTGGGGGCTTGAACTTAGGATTTTTATGGAAGAAAGTTAAGTTTTACCTAGGGAATATGTGCTTTCCAAAACCCTAGATGAAAGGAAAAAGAAGAAATTAAAGTTAGAAATATGTGATTAATGCTTAAACAAGTTAGTTAGATGATTGGTTATTGAATCAAGTTGATATTCTTGACTTTGTCATGGAAGAGACCTTTTGGTCTGCACTATTTATGATAGAGGGTGATGGAATTTCAATGATATAATTCTTCCATTGAATTTATATGATTATTTTGTGTAGAATAAGTTTTAAACCTTGAAAGCATTGGAATTAAAAGTTGTAATTTTTAGAAGTCTTCTCTGTTACTGTTCACATGCATGAATAGTGATTGAAATTTTATGATTTTGATACTTTTAATAGTTTTAAAATGAAAAGTTGTGTAAGATAAAGTAGAGAAATAAGTATTGGAAGCATTGGAATCAAAATGAGAATTTTTGAAAGAAAAATAGAAGTTATGCAATTCTGTATAGAACAGTACATAGTTGTTGGAATTTTAGAATTTTGAGTTCATAAATAGATTAAGAAGGTCAAATTGTGTAAGGTAAGGTCAAGATATCAATTGGTTCAAAGGCCAAGTTAATTAGTAAAGATTAGAGAAAATTATGTTAGTTAAAGTAAATTCAATATTCAAGAAAGTTAGATTGTAATGGATGGGTGATAATGCTATGATAGGAATTGATTGGTGTGCTCAAAAGAGGGCAGCCACACATCGAGGAGAAATAAGAAGGAAGAAGCAAAGATAAAGTAAAGGAAAGTCAAGATGTGAAGTAGTAAACTATCATAAATTTATATGTATTGGATGTTATGTTTAGTTGTGCTATGGCTATGTTGAATTATGTGGATATGCGTTTATGATTGAAGCTCTATTTCTATAATTACTTTGACCAATTGTATTTCATATGTTACATGGAAGCCTACATATTATATAATATTAACACTTTCACAAACAAGCACAAGTATTTACATTAGTGTATGCATTATTTAACACTATTTGCTATTGAGATTTTCCTAGAAATCTCACCCCATCTATGTAATCCCAATCCCAATAGGTTCATGAATGATGAGACAAGATGAAGAAGCACGGAGAGAAGTTATAGATTGGATAGTATAAAAGTTATATGAAGAATTGTTAGATGTAATGATGTTATATGATCAACTTGAGCAATGATGTTCAATGATGAAATAAATGTATAAAATTTTATAGACATTTAGTTAATATGTGAAGTTTTGTTTTAACACTAAGAGGACCTTATTTTGATGTATGTACAAACAGAACAATTTTTCTAAAGTTAGGAACTATAATTTGTTTTCATAATTTTTGACCAAATGAATAATAATATTTGACGATTAAACTGTATTGATTGACTAAGCATTTAGCTAGAAACTTATTTTTCTTGTAATGTTCAAGATGTTATCTTCATGTAGCTTTTTAAACCACTTCATTTCAATCTTTCTAGAATTAATTGATTTTTTGAAGTTCGTCACTGAATTTAGAATACCATATGAATAGTAACTCATGAAGAATAAAAATTATAGATTTAGCTAATGAACTTCAAAGGTCATATAAGTGGTTCTAAATGATATCAAATTGTCCCTAAGATGTACGAAAGTAAGGATGTTACAATAGTTGGTGAGGTCAAATTAATCATAACCAAGAAGAATCTTGGGTGCATGGATTGATTATTGGGACTTATTCTATGTGAATGAGAATTTTGGCATATTTAAATGTTACTTCATTTATAAATTAAATACTCTTTATTAAGTAAATCCAATTGCTAGTAGGAGTATGAATGAGTTTGAATGGAAAATCTGTGTTTTGATTAGTTTCTTCCTAGGTTGTGTAGCAAATATATCTCTCAAGTAAAATATATCTTATCGTCACCTTTATTTGAATAAACAATTATGGAAGTTGGTAAAAAATACTCTCTTATTGTAAGAAATATGATTACAAATGGTATGATGACAAGTTAGAAGAAAAGTGGACATAGCAATTATAGAGTATTGAAATTTAGTTGAAGTTGACTATTGAAAATTTTGTTGGCTATTATAAATCTCAGTTAAAATATAATGTTGAGATCTTTAGAGAATATGACATGTACAAAGTTATAAAGGAGTTAAAGGAATATGGAACTATAGAAGAAAATGCACAACAATGGTAAATGTTAAGAAGAATTTTGAAGACTAACAAGTTAGAATAGTGACCAAGTAATAGACTGTATACTATTAGGAATAATTTAATGTGTAATGAAATATAAGTGGCATGAGATAATGGTGTAGAAGTATGATTGACATGAAATAATGTGTTAATGAACTGAGATTATTTTTTATAATATAGTGGAAAGCACTTAAATTCCAAATATGAGAATTAGAGATGATATTGATAAGGAGATCTTGTAAAGTGCCAATTAGGATGAATTTCATTATCCAAAACTTATTCAGTGATGATTACCACATGACGATGTGTATGAAAATGTATTGAAAGAGGAACATAAGTAAGATTAATGAGGATTGATATGTGAATAGCTGAATCATGTTATGAGAACATAGATGTATAGTTTTGCCCATTTACAATAGAATTAATATAAAGGCTATTAGGAAGTGACATAAATGGTTGGGTGATTTTACCTAGGAAAGTACGATTGAGTAAATAATCAACGATAGCCATATAAAAAGGTACAGGGATATAAATATGTTGGAAAGTATATTTTGATGATCCCAAATAGCAAAAAGTTTTCAGTAATACTAAAATGACAAGTTTGTTTTGAAGTCAAGATTGTTTTAAAGATACTAAAAGATATTTTAGTTTGTTGTTGTCAATATAATCTATGCCAAAGTTTAATTGAATTGATAATGTTTTTAAAATAAGTTTTGTTAGATTCCTTTCTTTGCTCAAACATTGTCAAACATACATTAAAAGTGTTTTTGTGCTTAATGTTGTTAAAAGAAGTTAATAGAGTTAATTTATTAGTTAGTTGATTAATAATAATTAATCGCTTGGTTGTTCGATTAATGTAAATGCAACATTCTATGCTATAAAAGGAATATAATTAATTGATTAGTTAATCGATTAATGAGTGACCATTAATCGATTAAGTATACGATTAATATCGAGAGCTTACCTTTTTTAAGAAAGTTAATAAGCCAATTAATAGATTGGTTAATCGATTAATTATAATTAATCGATTAATTTATTGAAAACAAATTTTCTCTTGAACAAAGATATTGCTATTAATCGATTGATTAATTGATTAATTTATATTAATCTGTTAACTATTCGATTAATAAGTGAAGTTTCAATTTTATGAAACACAAATATAAACCAATTAATCGATTAGTTAATCGATTAATTTAAATTAATGCATCAATTGTTTGATTAATGTGTTGAAATTCTCTTTGAAATATTCAATTCGAAACTTCATTAATCGTTTGGTTAATCGTTAACTTATAGTAATTCATTAAGTGTTCGATTAATGTGTTGATTTCAAATCTACAGCAAACGCAAACTTTGTAAAATAACTGAGAATGAAGAGAAATCCAAGAAGGCATTAGAAGAAGAATGGATTAATTAAGTTCAAGAATCAAGAATTTTTTTGAACTCTTGATTGACTAAACAAAGAGTGAAGGAATTGTAAAAGGAGAAGATTATGATTGATAAAAACCTCAAATACATCATTTTTGCTAAATTAGTCGATTAATTACAATTAATGGATTGACTAATCAATTAATTCTTCATTTTTTTAGTATGTTGTTCTACTATGCTTCTACAGAAGTTGAATATTTTGACCATATCTCAATATATACTTATCCGATAGAGGTGAAATTGATTCATATGAAATTAGACACAGAATATGGTACCAATTTAATCCCTAAAGAGTCTCTCATATGAGGGATATATACTGTTTGTAATATGGAACATAGGATCAACACTCTGGCCATAACATCTACTCACACGATTGATCATATATTTTTGTATATAATGAATTTTAGAGTTAAACATGATTCATTGGAAATAGACATAGAGATCTTTCTGAGGATAGGTCATTTGGTATATTTGGAGTTAAATAGAGGAAGTTATAAAAATTGAAAGAAGTTCATTGTTCCTCAACTCAGAGATAATCAAAAGATGGAAGAAAATTAAGGCTAAATGATTATTACCATAACTTCTCTTGATTTTGTCAAACTTCATTTAATTTATCTAAAGATATTATTATAATGAGATTAGATAAAGATTAAAGCTAACGGACTCTCAACAGTAAATAGACACTTTGTGTCAGAAACTTCAATGGCTAATTCCAATGGTCATATTCTTAATGGAAGAAGTAAAGCTCCACGAAGAAAGAGATTATACTCAATGGGAAAATGCTCAACTTTATCTATAAATAAGAGTGCATTCAAGGAGATGACAGATGAGCTATGAATACATCATCGTAATGCCAAAATATCGTCAGACTGAGAAAGCCTATGACTCTGTTATTCATACATTATTTCCTATGAGAGAAAAATTGTCATGTACAATAATGTTTTATTTACTTTATCTAAGAGAGATTGATATACCTCCATTCTTTTTCTTATCTGAGAACAAACCTTAGAATTAGGGAATTTGAGGTTGGGTTATGCTCGTATCTAATTAAGGGGGAATGTTGCCACTTGAAGTATGGTGTAACCTCAAACTTGAGATAGTTCTCTATTAGCTATAAAAATTGAGTTTGTAAATGCTACCAAAAGCCCGTTATAATCTTGGTTATAGTGGATTGAAAAATCTTAGTAGGGTGCTGAGGACTAGGCAAAGGTCAAGGAATGACCGAATTAGGATAAATCTTGTGTGCAATTTCTTTCTTCTTTAGCACTTTAATTTTTAGTAACTTATTTCTAATTTCTAATAAAAGTTTTCAAGTTAATTTATTTTACTGATTAGATTTTAAAAGAGTTACAAAAAGTTTTTAAAATTCGTCAAACACCCAATTCACCCCCTTTTGGGTGATCCAGCCTAACTACCTATAATTAACATTTGGTATTAGAGCATGTTACTTGTTTAAATGATCTATCTCAAGTGTAAAGATCATAGATATATTTTTTGGTGAAATACTTTCTGAAAGTTTTGATTTTATTATTCATTCTAATTTAGAAAATTCTGAGTTTTTGTATTAGAAAAGTCAGATGACTATATTTTTAAAAACTCTTAATTTTGATATGAGAAAAATCCTTTCAAATGAATTTGAATTTAAACCTAGAAAGGATTGGAATGTTTGTGAAAAGAAATTAGTCTCCCTGAATCTTAGAGTAATAACATTTTTATATAATACTATTTTTGAAAAAGATTATTTGAAAGTAATAAATTTTTTATATAATATTATTTTTGAAAAAGATTATTTGAAAATCAAACTTTGCTCTAATGTCAAAGACATTTTCAACACTCTTGATTCTATTTATTCCTCTAACAATCAAATTGAAGTTGATAATGTTGATATTTTGTCATAATAATAAAATTACATATCTACTGACTAGGAACAAATGGAAGTAGAGAGTATTGAAGGAGAAATCTAAATAGACTTATATGAGTCGATCAACATGGGGAAACAAGATGAAGATAATCAAGAAGAGCTCAAAGTTCATGAATTTGATGAATCATCATTTAGAGCTCAAAATCTTTCCCTGGTAAAAAGTTCCAATTCTTCTTATAGATTTAAGAAAAATGATTTGAAAAGTTTTTATGATATGATATTTCAACCAATCATTAATTATATTTTGAAAAGCAAAAATATCTTAAATTCAAAATCTAATGATTTGATCAATAGGAAGAAAAATATTTTGCACAATGATTATAAACTAATCCACTCAACAAACACAATATTTGTAATATGCTTATAAAGTATATAATCTAATTATCTGCAATTATTGTGGTAAACAATGTCACATTTCTCATACAGGTCATTTGAGAGAAAAATTCTAATGTGAGAAATAAATTTATCTAGGTTCCTAAAGGATAATCAAGGTCCAAAACTAATATTCAAGGACCCAAAGTTAAATAGGTACCAAAGTATACTTTCAGTGTTTTAAATATGCAGAATAACATTAAGAAGAATGGAAAACTGGGCATCCGAGAGTTCCTCATGCATTAGTAAAAGTTACATCATTTGAGAGAACTCAACGAGTGTACATTGCTGATATGTCAAAGGCAAACTATAAGAAGTAATAGAGAAAAACCCAAGGATTGAGATACCATTGCAAGCATCTATAAGAAGAAATATGAAGATGCAATGGGTATGCAAAATTAATCCTTCTTCCATATGAGGTAAATGTGAAATAGTAAAGTTCGTTTAATGTCATGTTTGACATATATTTGAAGTTTACATTTGTACCTTTAAGAATGAACATTGCAATGAATTCTAAAATCTTTTCACCTACTTATGCTGAAACTTATTTGATAAATATTTTGTAAAGAAGTCAAATGCAATGTTCAGTAGTAAATTTCTTTATGCATACATGTCTCTGAATATGAAAAATAACATCTATATGAATAAAGTAAACATGCTTAATTAGTCTAACTTCTTTATATTCACTCTGAGCATGAGAATTATTTTAGTTCCTACAAACTAACTACTGATAGATCCAAGTAAAGTTGGATACCATGGAAGAAAAATATTTATATTGTAGGAAAGAAAGTTAGAGAAAGCTGCACCTTAGGAATATGGCCACATAGAGACAAATTCAAGTCTTGAGGAAGGAGACTTTTGATTCTAGAACTGAAGAGAAGTTAAACATCTACCCATCAGAATCAAGCTAGATATCTATCACAAGGATAATAGGAAAATACGGTGAAATCTAATCCTTAAGTCATTATTGTGATTCATTAAATTATGGATTAGATTAAAGATGGCGTATTCTTTGTTGAATTCTTTTAGCAATCAACATTATTTTCATATTGCTAAATGAATTATGCATAACATGTTTTTCAAACGCTTTCAAACATTGTTTATGAATCTTAATGCATAAATTGATTATGGTGCATATTCATGATTTCAAAAGATAGAAGATGATTTTTAGATTTCTGCATCAAATTTCTTAATACATGAAAATGATTTGGAAACCTGTTTTTGAAAGATATGTAAATCAATATTGGAGATTAACACATGTGTAGGGAAATTTTAAAAGTACTCCAATACCATTTGCTAGAGCCATCTAAGACTGTGTACTGTCATTTGCTTGAATTATTTATCATCCAATAAATTAAACACTTTCCTGTTCAAGCTTACCCACTCAGACAAAGAAATATTCTAGTAATTCAATTATCATTAACGATTATTCACGAGAATAAATTTGCTACTCAGGTCATTTGGACTAGCGAGTTCATGTGCTTCATTGTTTAAACATTATTTGAACATGAGCAAAAATAATTAATTATGCTAATATTCCATTCGACCTTTGCTCATACAAACAAAATTCCCAGAATTGTTAACACTATTGTTCAAAATTGTGATATTCCAAAGTATTTTTATCTCTAATTTTCATATTTTTATGAAATCAATTTTCAGATGTTCATACTCAACAATAACATTGAATTTGCATATGTTTCAAAATGAAATATTATCTTTCAAGGTAGATTTTTCTAAAAGAGCTTTGTGTCCATGTTTTTATGTATAAAATCTTACAAGCTCAATTCTTTAAACATCCTCATCTGTATTCACTGAAAAATGACATGTTTTGATGATAAGTTGTTTTTGTATGATCTCACATATATTTCAGAAATTAATCTCTTTACGATCATACTAACCATTCTCCAAGAAAGAAAGAGATTTGCATTCATGACAGGAGAATAAGGAGATATCTCAATAGACTGCAATGATATATCAAGGTTGAGATAGCTGAAGAAGTGAGTATTGAAGAAGTATTGAAGAAATCAACATCACTGTCCATACTAGATGCTTGATTACAACAAGAGAGGAAAGGAAGGCAATGAATTTAGCCATCTAGTGGCAAAAACTGAATAAGCATTCTCAACCCTCTCTTTATTTTGAAAAATATATTTGAGCCATCTTGATGTTAATATGCTTTCTATGCTATGATATATGTATTTTATTTTCTAATATTTTAACAAAAGCATATACTTCAATAAGTTTTTACAATATATTTTCAAAATTTCATCATTGTGTTTCTAAAAAAGTTAGCATTTTTAGTCTTCAACGATTTTATTTTTATAGAGTTAATTGATAATAGTTCGATTAATTAAAATTAATCGAATAGGTAATCGATTGATCATAATTAAAAATGTTTTTAAAGTTATTTTATTTTGAAATTAATCAATTGAGTATTCAATTAATGTTAATTAATTGAACATCTAATCGATTAATTTATATCAATTGTGTTGTTATTTCTCTTTGCTATTAATATTTTTATCACTTCAAACAACTATACAATTCAGGGGAGATTTCAATTTTATGATATTATATCTTAAGGAAAGCTTCATAAATCTTATCTCGTAAAATTTATCTCATAATATAACTTATATGCATTCATTGTCAATTCATTATGATGAATTATTAATATGATTCCTTCCATGCTTAAACTATAAAACATATCAGTTGCAAAAGTTTCTTAAAGATGCTAACCATTCTCCATGCAAGAAATATTTTGAAATCATTATTGGAGAATTAACAAGCTATAAGGATGCTCTCATATATAGCCAATGGTTCATAAAGGGAAAAATCAAGTGGGCATTAAAAGTTGCTAAAGATTGGTACCAGAGCTGCATGTTGTGCAAACTTAAAGATTAAAAGCAAGAAAGGAAGGCACATAATTTCAAATATCACTACAATATCCTGCTAAAATCAAATGAGCATTTCTAAACCTTCTATGTTTATTTAAAGTATTGCATCATGCCATTGTTTTCCTCATATTTCTCATGCTTTCCTTTATCTCTTATATTTACATCACTTTAAGTAGGGAAGGATAATATATTACCTATCAAAGGGAAAGTAATTAATTTACCTTTGAAATCCTTCAATTTTTTTGCTGATGACAAATCAGGGGAGAAGAATAATAATTTTCACTAAAGATTTGCCATCATAAAAAATGGGGAGATTGTTGGAAAGTATGTTTTCATGATGTTAAATAGAAAAAAGTTTTCAGTAATGCTAAAATGGCAAGATTGTTTTGAAATCAAGATTATTTTAAAGATACTAAAAGATGTTTTAGTTTGACATTGTCAATATGATCTATGCCAAAGTTTGATTGAATTGATAATATTTTTAAAATTAGTTTTGTTAGATTCCTTTATGTGCTCAAACATTGTCAAACATACATTAAAAGTGTTTTTGTGCTTAATGTTGTTAAAAGAAGTTAATCGAGTTAATTTATTAGTTAGTCGATTAATAATAATTAAACGCTTGGTTGTTCGATTAATGTAAATGCAACATTCTATGCTATAAAAGGAATATAATTAATCGATTATTTAATCAATTAATGAGTGACTATTAATCGATTAAGTGTTTGATTAATGTTGAGAGCTTGCCTTCTGGAAGAAAGTTAATAAGCCAATTAATTGATTAATCTACTGAAAACAGATTTTTTTCTTGAATAAAGATATTGTTATTAATAGATTGGTTAATCGATTAATTTATATTAATCTATTAAATGTTCAATTAATCAGTGAAGTTTCAATTTTGTGAAACACAAATATAAACTAATTAATCGATTGATTAATCGATTAATTTAAATTAATCCATTAACTGTTTGATTAATGTGTTGAAATTCTTTTTGAAATATTCAATTCAAAACTTCATTAATCGTTTGGTTAATCGATTAACTTATATTAATTCATTAATTGTTCGATTAATGTGTTGATTTCAAATCTACAGCAAATGCAAACTTACTTTGTAGAATAACTAAGAATGAAGAGAAATCCAAGAAGGCATTAGAAGAAGAATGGATTAATTAAGTTCAAGAATCAAGAAATTTTTCAAACTCTTGATTGACTAAACAAAAGAGTGAAGGAATAGTAAAGGGAGAAGATTATGATTGATGAAACAACTCAAATACACCATTTTTGTTGAATTAATCGATTAATTCTTCATTTTTCAGTACGTTGTTCTGCTTTGCTTGAACATAAGTTGAGTATTTTGACTATATCTCAAGATATATTTATCTGATTGAGGTGAAACTTGATTCATATGAAACTAGACACATAATAAGGTGCCATGACACTAATTTCATCACTAAAGAGTCTCATATGAAAGAGATATACTGTTTGCAGTATGGAACATAGGATCAACACTTTTGCCATGAACTCTACTCACTAAATTGATCTTTTGTATACAATAAAATTTAGAGTCAAACTTGATTCATTGGAAAGTAGACACAGAGATCTTTCTAGGAACAGGTCATTTACTATACTTGGAGTTAGATAGAGGAAGTTATGAAAAATGAAAAAAAGACCATTGTTCCTCAACTTAGAGATAATCAAAAGATGGAAAAAAATCAAGGGCTAAATGATTATTACCAGAACTTCTCTTGATTGTGTCAAACTTTATTTAAGGTATTCAAAGACATGATTATAATGAGATTATAGAAAGATTAAAGCTAACGGATCTTAACGATAAAAAGACATTTTATGTCAGAAACTTTAACGGCTAGTTCCAACAGTCATATTCTAAACAGAAAAAGAAAATATCAATGGAGAAAGAGATTATACTCAATAGCCAAATTCTCAACTTTATCTATAAATAAGAGAACATTCAAGAAGACGACATACGAGCTATGAATGCATTATCGTAATGCTAAAATATAGTCAGACCGAGAAAGCCTCTAACTCTGTTCTTCATATATCATTCCTTATGAGAGAAAAATTGTCATGTATAACAATGTTTTATTTACTCTATCTAAAAGAGATTGATATACCTCTATTCTTTTTCTTATCTAAGAGTAAACCTTGAAATCAGGGGATTCCAGGTTGGGTTATGCTCATACCTAATTAAGGGGAAGTGTTACCACTGGAAGTGTGGTGTAACCTCAAGCTTGAAGTTGTTCTCAATTAGTTGTAAAAATTGAGTTTTCAAAGGCTACCAAGAGCTCATTATAATCTTAGTTATAGTTGATTGAAAAATCTTAGTGGGAAGCTGAGGACTAGACATAGGTCGAGGAATGACCAAAGTAGGATAAATCTTATGTGTAATTGCTTTCTTCTTTAGCTCTTTGATTTTTAGTAACTTATTTCTAATTTCTGATCAAAGTTTTTATTTTTATTTATTTCACTGATCAAATTTCAAAAGAGTTGTAAAAAGTTTTTAAAATCTATCAAACACCCAATTCACTCCTCTTAGGTGATCCAACCTAACTGCCTAAAACTAACAAAAAATGCATAGCCCTAATGTGTTTAATTACTCGTGAAGGGGCACACCATAAGTTGAGATATTTTTATAAGAACATGTTGGCTTATTGGAATATTTAATGGTAAATTGATGTTCATAAATGAACTAGTGATTTAAGGAATTATTGCGATTTGAGATTGGTGATAAAGGATTAAAAAAATTAGTGTGAGATTGGAAGTTAGAGATAAAAAAATGTAGCTCTTAGTTATATTGTTCCTTAAGTATTTGAACAAAGTTATATTGATGTGTGATAGATGGATTATTGAATGAAAAGCATGGTATAAGTATATTCATTAACTTAGGCCCCGTTTAACTTGTATAAGTAGTATGAGGGATTTAATATGATTACACTTTGGAAGAATACTTACACTTGGATGAAATTGGCATGTGTGTGAATATTAGACATTTAAGTTAGAGCATGTAATGTGGAATTAAAAGAAATAAACTAGAGAGAAAGAAGAATTAAACTACTTAAGGTTTCCATATAGGCATAAATTATGAATTTGTTTTGGGTTAAGATTTGAGGAAGGGAGACTTTGAAATTTTTAATTTTTCCTTGTAAATGTTGATATTTTAGGGATCAAATTGCACTTTAGGGATAGAGTAATGTGATCTTTGCTCATAAGGTCATTTGAGTAAAACTACCATTAATATAGTGTGCTCTTAAGGAACTATAACAAGAAATAGGTATAGAATATGATTTTAACAGCATACAAATGTAAGCCGTTGATAAATCTTGGTGACTAAGGATATGGGGTGAATTAGCTAAGCACTTGTATGAACTATTTTGAGGTAATAAAATCAGATTAGGGGTAGTTATAGACTTACACACGTATCAAGAATACTATACAAATATATATACAAGTGTGAGGTATATAGAAGGTGATTGGAGAAAAGTCCATCTAGTATTGATAATGTTGAATCAATGGCAAATTTGTAGGGAGTCGAATAACTGAGAGTTATTTAGTTGAAACAATTAATTCATTCACTAGAGGATAAGGTATGAAGTGAATGTGAGTGATAATGCCTAATATAAGATGGTACGGATTCTTGTTAGACTTCAATGTTTTGATGATATTCAACTTCAATATTACAAAATTGTTTTGACTGAGCTTATTTTTCGATAAGAGTACTAATTAATAAGCCATTCGATAAATAAGAACGAAATTATGTTATGAACAATAGTTTTATAAAAAGAATTTTTTAAAGACTTATTTGATAAGGCTACTTATCGATAAATAGTTCAATAAGATAGATTTAAACTTAGCTTATGAAATTCTGATACACTATTTTAGAAAAGTAACTTCTCGAAGACTTATTTGATAAAGTACTTATCGATAAAGATTTCGATAAGTAAGAGTATGCAAAATTAAAAGATTTATCGAAGGATTAATCGATAAGAGCATTTATCGATAAAGACTTCAATAAGTAAGAGTTTGCGAAATCAGTTTCTATAAAAAGATTTATTGAAGGATTAATCGATAAGAACATTTATCAATAAAAACTTTGATCAATCTAGTAAGTGAACTTAGTTTCTAAAACTCTATCTGTTTGAAAAGGGATTTACTAAAAAACTTATCGGTAAGGGCGTTTATTGATAGCCTATTCGATAAGTGAAGACAATTTGACATAAAAAGTATTTCAAGGTTCATTTATCAAAGCATTAATCGATAAGTATATTTATCGATAAACACTTCGATAAATAGAGAATTTCAATTTGTAAAAAGTACTGAACTGTTAAATGATTTTATAAAATCCTGTTTAAACATTTAAGAAATAAAGTTTGAAATTCTAATTCATTGTTTTTCAGACATTTATCAACAAGCTATTCGACAAGCCTATTTATCGAAAAACACTTCGATAAATTAGCTATTGTGAAATGTTTTGAAATGATTTTTGTATTTTTGATAAGTTTGAAAGACTATGTTATACAAGGGATATTTGTCAAAGAACAATTCAATAAGTCTGTATATCAAAATTCTATTCGATAAAAGCTAAAATTGTTCTAGCATAATGTGTCTATCGAAGTACTTTTTGATAAGGCATCTTTTCGATAAACACTTCGATAAATACAAATAATTTTGTAAAGAACTTCAAACCAGGATTTGATATTTTAACCTGAATCACATAAATCAATTGTTATATGCTTAACCTCTTTGGATATCTTTTATGTCACATGTTTTCATATCATTCTCAGATAAAGAGATATCAAACGAAGAAGTTTTAGGAAAAAGCAAAATCTATCAGAATGCATCAAATGCAACTACCTTCAACAACCAACCAACGACATTATTTCTTCAATAGTAACATTTAATGTGTCTAATGAATTTATGAATAACTCAAGTATAAAAGAAGCAGAAGTGAATGCTGGAGTTAAGAAGCTCAGCAACTACAATCACTCTACAAAAGAGAGAGTTGTATCTTTTCATTTATTATCAAAGATACTCAAGAGTAGAACTCTTGAATAGGATTGTTACTTTATTGTTTGTAAGGGGAGTGAGAGAGATAATCTCTGTTGATGTACTGAGGTGTTAAGAGCCCAAGAATCTTAGAAGATTAGTGAAACACTTAAAGGGATTCTGAGACTAGAAGTAGGCCAAGTGGTTGGGTTGAAGTAGTATAAATTAAATCTACTATGCAATTATCTTCTTTATGCTTCTCTTAGTGAAATCATTCTATACTTAATCTTTTAATTTTGTTTTAAAGTTTAAAATTTTAAATATCACCAATTCACCCCCTTTTAGGTGAAATTGGCAGACTAACAATTCTGAATAGATGGTTAGAGAAGGAGATACAATTGGAAGTACATGTGTGTTTTGACAACCCAAGAATTCTTAGAAAATGTTATGATTCATAAGTTTAAAAGATTCAAACATAAGTTGAAGTACCATATTAGCCAATCGGATAGAGCGCTAAGGAATACCTATATTGGTGTAATGATGCTTGTGAGCTATAGGTATTGCCTCAAGCAATGATAAGTGTGTTGATTATTGTAAGTGATCATGTTTAATGCCATTTGCTAGGGGTTTTCTATTGAAATTGTTATATAAACTTTTAGTCTGGAATGTTCGAAAACCCATTTAGTGTTAGAAACATGATGAAATCATGTATGTGGGAACTTTTGGAGTTTTGGTAAGTTTTAATTCTTTTACTTGTTTTCAATATATATATAAAAGTGTTAATCTTAGAATTTTGGGGATAACATTCTAATAGGTGGAGAGAGTTATAACATTTTTATTTTTAATTCTATGTTTAGCATTAATTAATTTTGATTTATGTCAGAGATGAGGTAATAAGTTATTGATCTTATTTGTTTGAGGCTTAAAAAGACCATGGAGGATGATTGAAAGGCATATCTTTATATTTGTTATGAAAAGTCTTAGGACTTTGAAATTTTTGAGGATCAAATGATCATATTTTTGAGTGATTCTTTTTGAATTGGAAAGTAGATATAGTCTTAATTTGTAATTTTTGAAGATGTGTAGAATTGGTTATGAATTTTCAAAATTATGTCATATTTGATGTATTGTTCGTGGCAATGTTGGCCATAATAAACGATGCATAATTGCATTTTTTCTCTCTAAGATATTTGTTATGAGTTTGTTATAGCAAACATATCATAAGTTGGTTTATAAATCAAATTCAAACACGATTTTTAAATGGCAATAGAGGAAAGGTGGCTTGGGCTCTATTAGGGCAAGGATTTTTGTCCATTTGGTAGTAGATGTTAGCTTCCTAACACCAAAGTAAGCTATCTAGCTTAGATTTCTCTTAGATTTTTCAAGATTGGTTATGTTAAAAGTTAGGTTTAAGTTGGATTTTGAAATGGGGTGAGTTTTGACCAAACATTCTGATTTTAAATGGATTATTTGAGTTAAAAGAAGTGTTTAAACTATTTAATTTTGGTTAGATTTTAATTTGATAAAGTTTTGATGTTAGGGTTTGATAAAGTGATGAAGCCTCTATTGATGCATGATAACTAACTCTTTCTTCATCCCCCATAGTAAGAGATAGGGCTTTCTGGCTCTTCTTCGCCCCTAGTGAGGGATATACTGTAAGGAATTGGAAGACACGCAGCATAAATTAACTTAAAAATTTTTCTATACCCTGCCAGGATCTACCGTATGTGTTTAAGTCAAGTGGAAAGAAGTATTACCCTCAATATTCAGTCGCGACTTTCTCAGCTTCTGGTTGCGACGTCCACAGCTTCTCTCCGCGGCTCGTGATCTCTTTTTGATCGCAAGAAGTCAATGACTCAGGTCAGCTTCCTCTACTGGTATCCACACGAATAGCATTCCAACCACGAACGACGTGCTAGCGCCTCCTGTCCCTCTAGGGCTTACTCAAGAATTCGTCCTCTCTGTCTCTATTTTGGCATTTTCTTATCTACAAACCTTTTACGGATTCCTGTTCACACTTTTTTTTTCTATCCCAACCGTAGCTCATAAATATTAGATATATAGGATGCTATGCATGTTACCACAGACTTGGATTTTTGGAATTAATCTTATATTAATTCTGAAATTAATACAATATCATATATTGTAAATTTGATAAGAAATTAATTAAATAAATAGTGTTTGTATTAAATCCGTCCCACAGATTTTATTCACCCATTTATTTAATTTAAAATAAAGATAAGACGGAATTACATTTGATTTATTCTCATAAATGAAATTTGAGATATCATATCAATTTAAATTTCAAATTCAAATGTGATAGAGATTTAATTTTATCCTTATAAATTAAATCTTGTAAATACCTCTTATATGAGATATCATATCAATTTGAATTTCAAATTCAAACGTGATAGAGATTTAATTTATCCTTATAAATTAAATCTTGTAAATATCTCTTATATATAATATATATATACGAATTTATATATATACGAATATAAATATAAATAAATATATACATCCACCCTGGATCATTCATTGAATCTGGACATGTCTTAGATTCAATGAATCTGGATGTCATAGCTCGTGTTGGGCTATTTTGTATACGACCCTGTAGGACTATATGAAGTTGGCAGTGGGCCATTTACTATACTGACTCACAAGTCACAAGCGATCTCTAGCAAGACATCACAACTACCCAAATCATATGAGGATCGATGAACGATGAACCTTTTATACAACCATATCATGTCCCTTTTGTCACACGATATTTTGGTCATGGATGAGGTATGGAGAATGTCATCCTCCTATTCCTGACCGTTATTTTCTCGATCCCTGAGTAGTCTGACTATAGAAATAGAACTACCTTTCTATTACAGTATGGCCATATATTTCTCAGACTCACTCATCGAGGGGCCCAATAATATTTCTCTACGAATGTAAGGGACAAATTCCATCTTAACCATTCACATTCCTCCACACAGAAAACCACTAATCCCGAACATAGTCTTTATGATCACTCGGTCAAAAGTGACTTTTGACTAGGTCAAAGCTGAGCGTTTATCATGTAGGAATCCATGATGGTCTTAGGTCAAAGGGCATAGTGACATGATTTTTATATGAGAGAAGCTTATGACTTAACCCATGCAGCTCTCTCATAGCGGGTTAGTCCAACACCTTGTACTCTTACATATGCCTATGACTTTGATTTACTATACATCTTCAAAGTCATACTGGTCTTATTTCATCTCTGCTCCCACAGAGATGACCGACCAGGGACATTTAGGATAAGATCATGAGTTATCTAAGGATGGTCATCACAGTAAACATGCAAATAATATGATAACACAATTAATAAATTCATAAATCAACAATGTTTATAAGATAATGATTGGCCCCTAGGGCACAATTTCCAATATATACCTTTTGGCTCCATAATGCTGTCATAGTGAAGGATATGCCCTTATGGCTCCTTTACAACCCTCATAGTGAGAGCTATGCCTTCTTGGCTCCACTATATCCCCCACAATAAGGGATATGCCTCTATAGGCTATTAAATTCTTGTGAAGTAAAGGAATATGGTCATGGGATTGCATTTGCATATTGGCATTAAAGTATAATTCATGAGATATGAGAATTTATGTTATAAGCCTTGAGAAATTGTTAGTAATTGAGATATATCTATATATGATTATAATTGTTCTACTTAACATCTCACGAGCACGTATTAGTATGTATGGTGAGCTGGATTGCTGGTTACTAAGGTTTCTATCTCACCCTGTGATTATTAATATTTTTCATGTGAAAGTTATAAGGTTACACCATCAAGGAAGGCTTTAGAGGCCTACGCTAGCAGTAGTTTCTTGTATTGCCCCTTTTGTTGATGTGCTATACTTATATATATTGCCACCTAGGGCCGTTTGCTTTTGCACACTTTGTTGTTAGAGATTTGAATCTTGACTTGCATTTTGATTACTGAATTGATGTTAAGTGTTGGTAGTAGGTTAAAGCAATGTTGTCAATCTCACGAGTTTAAGTAAACTCGTGATAGGGATGTAAATCATAAACTCTGTAAGAGTTTACCTCTATAAAAAATAATTATTAAAATATATAACTAAATAATTAAAATATAAAAAATAAAATAATTTAATTTAAACATATCTTAAATTCAAATAATGGAAATCAAATACATAACATTCATATCATACTCAACATAAAAATTGTAAAAGCTATTTTTTAATTAAAAATGAAAACACTTATATTATGAGATTATAAATAGAATATAATTTATTTAATGAACAAAAATGGAAGAGGCTATTAAGATTTGATTTTTTAAATTGGAGAAGCTATTGTATTTTTGTGACACATGAAGGAAATATTCGATGAGTCTAAACAATCTCATTGTGGGGAAGATAGGATTTTCTTGTATGTATCATGGGGTAAGCTTTTCTTGTACATATCATGAGGTTGACAAGAAATTTGAAAAGTGACAAAGAAAAGCTTTTAACCTTCAGTTTTTAACTTGAAGAAACTATAAACCCTAAGATACTAACTTGTTGTTTTCTCAAAAATAAAGTTAACTTGTGTAGTTCAATAATGTCTCTATCGCATACTCTCCCACTTTCTCTTATATTCATTTTTTATTCTTTCTTTCCTTCAATGGTTATCTTGTTCCTTTTGACTCTATATTCTCTAGCTTAGCCATTGAAAACAAATAAAAGACTTAGTGGCAAGACCAACTACAAAGAACATAGAGAATAATGGAAGCCCTTGATTGAGAGGAGAATTGGAAGTTGTAGATATACTAGATCAGTTCGAATCTAAGAGGATGTTTGCTTGAGTTTGACATAAGTTACTCAACTCAGCCAACTTAGGTCATAAATGGTGAGTTCAACGAGTTTGTCTGAGTCAGGAGCGAGTTCTTCTGAGTTTAAGTCACATATGAGTTTATGAATAAGTTGAACCAATTTGTATACATAAAAACACAAACTCAGTTGACTTATTGAGTCAATTCATGAGTTTAAAAACCATAGGCTAGAGGCCCTTAGGATTAAGCATGTGAATTTGTGGATCCACATTTGAATTGTTGGCTATATTAAGAGTATTATTTGGTATCTTAGTGGTAAAATGGGCTTATGTAATGATATCCTTGGGTTTGAGACTTAGAGGCTTTTTAATATGATTATGTAGATAATTGTGATATTACTATTTTAACCAGGGTTGTAAATTCTAATAACCATGTTAGTGAAGTTGAATCCCTTCTAATATGATTTTGCACATGAATATTTATGTAAAGTTCTTTTATTCATGTTAGCTTTAAGTTGAGTTTGTTAAATCTGACAATATCACCCAAGAGGGGCTGAATTTGGTATTTTTTGAAATTTGATAACTCTAAAACTATTTGGATAAAATTAAAGAGTTGAGTTTAGAAAGATATCACCGAAGGAAGAAGTCAATGAAGAAAGAATGCATAGGTCGATTTATATTGGTTCAACCCAATCCACTTAGCCTACTTCTAGTCCCCAAAGTTCTCCTCTGAGTGTTCCACTATCTCTAAGATTTTGTGGGCACTTGGTGCCTCAGTACATTCGCCTGAGAATTTTTTCTCACTCCCTCTTACACCTGTAGGTAATAATTCACTCAAGAATCCACTTAAGCAATTTGAAAAGTGATTAATACAATAATAAATCTCTCTTAATAGAGAAATTGTGATTAACATTTAAGCTCACTATCTAAGAAATTGTGATTAACATTTAAGCTCACTATCTAAGTTTCTCTCTTCTAAGAAATGTCTACTCTAAACCAAAAGAAGAGAAATATAGTATAACATAGACAATCACTAAGTTTGATCACAATGCATATTGAGCACTTGTTGTATTGTCATATGTCTCTTCTAACTTCTTCAACTTTCTCATTTTGGCTTCTTCTTCTTTTATACTTCGTCTTCATTATTTCATTAGAGTCTCCATTGAGATAGCCATTGTTAAATATAGCTATTATTGCTATAATGTGCATATGGCTCTTTAGTTAATCTTGATTTAACCTGTAAATAATCTTGAAACATTCTTTAGTAAAGATATATAATCAATATAAGCATAAAGCAAGTGTTTCCAAATAATTTAGAATTAAATATCAAGATATGATAAAGTCTTGCTTTAAACTCTTTTTGTAAAATAGCTTAACTTATCTAAAAGCTTATCTAAGAACACCCTTATTGAAAAGGTCTTTGATAAATTGCTGAAGAAATACTTTTGAAACAATTTAAATCTTATCAAGTAATTCTTCGATAATCAACCTTATCAAAAAGGACTTTGATAAGTCTTCAATAAATTATAATAAGATAGTTCAAGGTTTATTGAACAGTTTTGTGATAAATGTCCTTATCGATGACCTCTTTGAAAAATATTCTTTCAAACATACACTTTCAAACTTATCGATATATTTCACAATATGTTATTTATCAAAATGTTCTTTGGTAAATGTGCTCTTTGAATAGGTTATCAATAAATGCTGAAATACATTTGTTTTCAAACTTTTCAAATAGGCTTTCAATCATTCTGATTTTTTCTCAAATCATATATCATATTTGGAAACTCAAGTTCATATGATCATTTTAATAAATAAGATCAAGACTCAATATCATTTAGCAATATAGGTTAGTTTATCATTTAGTTCAATAGATCAAAGCAAAGATCAAATAATAACAGAATAAGTCATTAGCATATAATAAACTAAGATCAGACTATAGAATTCATGAAGATCATTCATTCATTCAAATCCAAATAATTCATAAGTTTATCAAAGTTATTCTAGGACTTATCAATCAGAATTTCAACAGATTAAGCTTAACAAAATATCTTTTCAAAGATCTCTTTGATAAATGACTTGATTGAATAGTTTATCAATAAGAGCATAATGAATCTTACTTAAAATTATTCATGAATAAACTTATCTTCATAAATTCAAGATAAATCAAACAACAGATGATTCAAACATATCAATCAACATTATAAGCAGTGAATTATCTTCAACATTATTTCAAATAATCAAATCATCATCAAATAATTTATCGAGTTAAAACTATGGTGATTTGAATTTTAAAACATCTTATCTTTTCTTTCTCTAAATTGATCTTATTTAAATTTGTAACTTAGAATTTCAAAGATCAATTTAAGAGGGAAAAGATTTATGTCACTGTTGAAATCATTATTCAGGAAAAATAGAGCAACCTGCTTAATCCTTCTTATATTTGAAATTGCTTTTATACTTCTTAGGGACCATTCAGTAGCATTTAGAACTACTTACAAGATCTTGGCAGTCCATTAGCCAAATCTGGAATTTTACTCTTTCTTGGGTTACTGTTCATATAGTATTCTAGATTATGCAACGAATTCAAAAAATCATAATTAATTCTAGAAAACTCAAAATGAAGTGGTTCAAAAAGCTACGTGAAGATAACATCTTAAAATTTAAGGGAAAAATAATTTCCAGACAAATGATTATCCAATTGATATAGTTTATTCGTTGAAGTTTACTGTTCATTTGGTCAAAAACTCTAGAAACAGATTCTGGTCCCTTACTTTGGAAATTCATTTCTCTTCATATACACATACAAATGAAACATTCTACCTATAAACTTAAAGCTCTGGATGTGTACTACATGCTCATAAAATTTCATGAAATAATTCCTTCATTTGCTAGGTCAAACTAAAGCCACAACAAAACTGCTTTAGGACCTACGTTTTTACTATTTCAGTTTCCTTTCTTTTACTTTCAATAATTGTTCTAGCATACATGAATAATCTCTTTTGCCTTGTATGAATTCATATACATCATGGGGTTATACAATAATTGTTTCATACAATCTCATCATATAAATAGATGCTTTACATGGCTTTGACATACATGGAAAGTGCATAGCATATGCTAACATCTTAAATACTTTACTTTTCTTCTTCCATGCTTCAGCTCTTCTCCATGCATACATTATCCATCATGCTTGACCTAAATTGGTTGGTTATGGGAGAGTGAGATTCTAGGGAATCTCAGTAGTAAAAATTACCACTTAAATATGCAAGATGGATGCTAATGCATGATATGTAATTTCATTAACTTTCTTTAATTAGTGACATGCCATCATGCTATATACTTTTACATAAAGTGCATGGCCATAGAAAACATGTTATTCAGAATACATTCAACATCATTTATCATGTTACAATATCATTCAAATATCATATACATGTCAACACATAAGCATACCACATCAAGCACATAAAGAGGTAAGTTCACTACCTTATAGACTTGACTTTCTTTCACTTTATCTTGCTTCTTTCTTCTCACATCTCTTGGACATGTCGCTGCCTCTTTTGGAGCATACCAACCAATCCCTAACATCACATAACCATTCATCCATTATCATCTAATTTCTTTGAGCATTAAACTTACCTTAACTAATATAACTCCCTCTTGAACATTAAGCTTATTTACTTTCCTTAATCTTAACTAATGGACTTGGTATTTGAATCAATTGATGTCTTGAATTTAACCTACACAATTTCATCTTTTGAATTCATTTATGAGCTCAGAATCATGAAATTACAGCTACTTCATGGCCTGCTATATAGAATTGAACATAAGCATACAATTCTTTCAAAAATTCTTATTTTAATTCTAATACTTCCCATACTTGTTTCTCCACTTTACCCCACACAACTTTTTATTTTAAAACCATTTGAAGTATCAAAATCATGAAATTCTAATCACTGTTCATGTGACTGAACAGTAATCATAAGGAATCTCAAAGACTACAACCTTGAGATTTTAATGTTTCTAAGGTTCAAAACCTTTCCAATCCTACACAAAATCATCATATAAACTCAATGGAAGCATTAAATCATTGAAATTCAATTTCTTTCCCTCATGAACAGTGCATACTGAACAGGGCACATCATGGCAAAGTCAAGAATATCAACTTTATTCAACAACCAATCTCTTAACTAGCTTGTTTAAGCTTCAATCATATGCTTCTAACTTTAATTTCTTCTTTCCCCTTTCATCTAAGGTTTTTGGGAAGAACAATACCTTAGAGAAAAATCAACTTTTCCCCATGAAAATCCTAAGTTCAAGCTCCCAAATTAAAGGAAAATAAGCAATCTCTAATAAGAGAGATTGCTTACCTTTAATCTCTAGCTTGCTTGAACTTTGGTACCTTGAATCTTCTTTGTCTTGGCTTGAGTTTTCATTTTGCAAGAGTTTCCCCAAGGGTCCATGAAGCCACGGTTTTGATGCAGAATGAGGGGGTATTTATAGTCAAAATCCAAGAAAAATCAATGGCTAAGATTGATTTAGTTACTATTTGATCTAAAGGCTCACATTTAATCTTGGATTTTCCTTTTTCATAAAAGAATAATTATGACATCATGTGGGACAGCTCAAGGGACACCTCATGGGGGTATTTGGTTTGCTTACCTTGCCAGGAAGCTTATGGAAAAATTCTAGTCTAATCCAGTACCGATCGGAGCAGTTTCACAGCAACCGGACTGTTTTCTGTTCCTCATTTTTTTATAATATACCAGGATATGTATTTTGTCCTGGAAATAAATGTCTAGGCTTATAATATCATTGAACTTGGTATACTGAATATTTATCTGCCATCCATCCTTTAGAAAATGACCAAAATAACCTTGGTGTCTTTTCTTGCACTGTACTAACCCTAAGGGCATAATTATCATTTCACCCCTCTTAACACTGCCTTAGGGCATATATGGGCTCTAAATAATCATATTTATACTATGTCCCATGTTTTTGTTCTGTCCAAAATGACCAAAATGACTTCCATCCATCACTGGTACAGTATGGGCATCTAGGGGCATTTTTGTAATTTCATATTTTTCCTGGATTGCTCTGGACTCTAGCCCACTTAACTGTCCATTCATCAAATTGGGCCTAATATGGTGCCATTTGGGCCTTGGTTTGGGCTCATTGCCTTTATGCCCTTTATGACACGAATCCCAAAAAACCTCACCCAATCTTATTTATCAGGTGTTTTATTTTACCGTAAAATCCCGTAAGACTTCTACAGGATTCCTTTTATGACTCTATCAATTTTATAAATTCTTACATTAAATATAGGAATTTCCTAAAGTTTCATCTGATTCTGCTATCTGAAAAATATTGTAATAACTCTTTTGACTTCATAAATTTATATCAATTAATCGGGACCTCAAATCAAAATTCTGTGTTGCGTTAAACTGACCAGAATAATTGTTTATCTACTGGTAAAATTTGGGTCTTATCTGATTCCAGGCATTTTTGGCCTGTTTTGGCTCAACTTTTTCATAATTACATTTAGGTCCTTGAACTTTTGAATAATTGCACTTTGGCCCCTGAACTTTTAGCTATTTACATTTTAGCCCCTTAACTTTTGAAAATTACACTTGAGGGCCCAACTTTTATTTCTACCTTCACTTTTTGCCTTAAACCTTTTCTAATTTTCGTTTTAGTCATTCTCTTTCTTCAGGACTCATTTAACCTTTATCATTTCTTCTGATTTTCGTCATAATCATTTCCAAACCTCTTTCCACTATCAGTATTATACAGATAGGGAAAATTAGGATATGACAATCTTATTTAAATTTGTAACTTAGAATTTCAAAGATCAATTTGAGAGGGAAAAGATTTATGTCACTGTTGAAATCATTATTCAGGAAAAATCGAGCAACCTGCTTAATCCTTCTTATATTTGAAATTACAAGTTAAAAGTCATTTTGAGAAGGAATTAACATAATATTAGTTTATCAATTAAAAGCAAATAGAAAGAATATGTGAAAGATCATTTTTTAGTGCTTTTGATATTCTCATAAATTTTCTCTTATTTATCAAAGATTTATTTGATAAATTTCCTTACCAAATAGTCATTCGATAAATGAGTCTTAATCAAATTTTATTTATTGAACATTTTATCGATAAATACTCTATTCGATTAATTCTTCAATAAAGCTTTTAAAAAAAAATCTTTTCCAAAGTTGAGTCTATGAAATACTTATCGAAGGCTTCTTCGATAAATCCCTTGTCGAATAAAGCTTTGAATAATTCCATTTTTAAGACTAAGAACTTAGAATTTTCATAGACAAAATTTGATTGATTTATCGAAGTCTTTATCTATAAGAAACCTTATCGAATAGATCATCGACAAATACCTTTTAGAAATCATATTTTCCTTCAAAATTTCTTTCTAATTTATCGAATAATTGTCTCTTCAATAAGCTTATCGATAAATACTCTTTATCAGTTCAAAAATACCTTTTGAAATCTTCTTCTCAATTAATTGTCACCATCAAAATATTAATATTGGAGTCTAATAGAGTTTTTTTTCTTTTCTAACATGGATAAGTTTGATTGGTGCTAAATGATTTAATTATCCATGATAAACCTCTCTAAACCATTGATTGTCCCTTTTTCTATTATGGCTAAGGTTTTGAGGTTGTGTTAAAGGGAAATTTTTCACTGGAAGTTTTTACCTAGGAGCGTTGGTTACCTGAAAGTTTTTTTGGAGCAATGTCGCCACATAAGTTCACAAAACATAGCAATGTCCCCCAAATTGTTACCTAAAGTTAAGTTTGACCATTAATTGAACAATATACTGACATGGCATGCTACATGGCATCCACATCATCTTTTATTTTTGATTAAGATGCAAATTTTCACTGGAAGTTTTCACTCGATAGCACTAGGTATCCATAAGCTTTTTAGTTTCAATATTGCCCCAACCATTATCCAGGTCCAATTTGACTGTTAGTTTGACCAAATATACTAAACTGACCAATTCATGTGCACATATGTCATATATATAATGCATGAAACATTGAGCATGCACATATGTCATTATGTTAGCAAGATTTATTGTAAACAAGCATGCCATGCACTAAGCATTAATCTTGCATTCATTAGTAGTAATGTTTACTACTAAGATTCCCCCTAATCTCACCTTTCTCTTAACCAACCAATATAGGTTAACCATTATAGAAGATGCATGCATGAAGAAGAGCCAATAAATGGTAGAAGAAAAGTAGACAATTACATATTCTAGCATTAAATGCTTGATTCTCCCATTTATGTAATGTGCCATTTTATGTAATGAAATTATATAGAATAATTATGCAATATTTACATGAGTATAAAACTCTATGAGAAAATAAGATGATGGTTCAAGGTGGCTAGAATATTTAAAGAGAATTAAAGAAAGAAATTAGAAAGGCAAATTTCGTAGGTCCTGGAGTAGTTTTGTTCTGGCTCTAGTTTAACCTAGCAAATGTTTGAATCTGATCACGAAATTTGGTAACCATGTAGTACACATCCAAAGATTTAAATCAGGGTTGGTTTGCCTTAATTGGATATGTGTGCTAAGAGATATAAAATTTCACAAATGAGGCAGAAAAACTAGAAGTTCCACAATTGACTAAATGCACAGTAATGTTAAATGAATTAACTGTATTGATTGGCCAAGTAAATGTCTAATTATATATTTTTCGCTTAAAGAGCATTGAAATAGATTTAAATAAAGACTTGAACCACCTCTATACGATTTTTCTAGAATTAGTTATATTTTTTAAAAGTTAGACTACCAAATGTGGAAATAAATGATGAATATTACAAGAGAGGACCAATTGGCAAAGTTTTAATTTTGGGGCTCTATAAAGCTTCTATAAATCTAATCTATTCCAAACGTATACTCTAAGATGTAAAAGTAGGATGTTTTATTTTTGGTATCAAAGTAAATGTTCTGTCATAGACATGTTCATGCTAAAGATAGCGGGGCACTTGTTCATGCTCAAACTAAGTTTATAAATTGGAGTGAATGCTCTAGGGAAAATGAATACTAAAGATCAATAAGAGATGAAATTTGAATTCTTAGTTAGTTGAGGTTTAAAGGAAAGTTATAAATAGCTTCCCACTTGTTAGTGATCCCTGAAGATAGGGGAACCTAAAAGTATTAATATCTTAGAGATGTGAGTTAGATCCTTCCTTAGTTAGCTAAAAGAAAATATCTACTTAGTTAGGGATCGTAGTAAGGATAGGGACACTGAAGTCTTTCAGGTGATAGATGATGTTATGATGGAACGAAGCTCAGTAAGACTAGTAGAGATTAGAAAGAGAAAGGCAACCACTATTCAAACACTAAGAGACTCATCTTCTAAGAAAGAGTAACGACTAAGAGTCATATAAGACAGTTAACAGTTTGTATTTGTATCCTAGCATGAGGGTATAGTGGAAATCTAAGTTATAGTCTTGTTAAGGCTAGGACAACCTAATAGAGAAGCTATCTCATATTCTTAAATAAAATAAATAGAACCTTGGAGATAGTAAACTCAAGACGAATAGCCCTAATGAAATTTCTTGGGGATCAAGATAAAGAGATAGAGAATGATATAGATAGCTATGTAGGACACTAGCATAAATAGTCTGTTCCCGGTAATGTTAAGAGATTCTAATGACCCTAAATTATAATGGGAATATATAAATAATACCACCATAATAATATATGTATTATTTGTAGATTTGTCACAAGAGAAATTAGTTGTTGAGTGGTTAGAGGCTGTGAAAGGAGTTTGAGGTCCAATGTTCAAATCCTAACACCCTCCAAAGTGGATTTTTATTTTTCCTCTAGCCTGTTCTAGCAAAATTACCAAACTATCCCTCTTCATTTTAAACCATAACACTCCTCATTTTCCTATTTTTTTGTTGAGGACAGTGAGAGAGAAAGAGAGCAAAAAACCTTCATGATCTTGCTTGAGACTTCACCTCATCTGCGATTTCTTTTAGATTCTATCGTCTATATTGCTCGCCCGTGGCCATATCATCGTTTGTCTGACGTTATTTTTCTACTTGGCTTAGATCTCAGCTTATTGCTAAGATTTTGTTTGCTTTTATCACTTGTGTTGCCATCGCTGGTAGCATTATTGTCATTCGCCATTGTCTTCCTCTTCTATTCCAAGCTCGGCTACTGTTATTCTAGTAGATTCTTCCCCTTTCTCTTTTGTTTAGTGTCACTATTTGAAGATAGAATGGAAGCTAACACAGAGGTCATCGGAGAAGGTGACTGGAAGGAAGGGGTGAGTCTCTCCAATTGTTCTCCATTCTTTACTTCTCCAGTTTATGATGTTTGAGAGTGATTTAACTGATTAAAAGTTGGAGTTTTGAGAGGAAATCACTCATTAAGTATTAAGCTCCTGAGCAATAAATATAACTTGAATGATGAAGATTGGCTATTTATGTGCTTGTTCTGTTTTGTGGTTATTGTAAGGAATTGGATGACACGCAGCGGAAATTAACTTAAAAATTTTCCATTCCTTGCCAGGATCTACCGTATATGTTTAAGTCAAGTGGGAAGAAGCATTACCCTCAGTGTTCCTCAGCGACTTCCACAGCTTCTGGTCATGACGTTCATAGCTTCTCTCTGCAGCTCGTGCTCCCTTTCTGATCGCAAGAAGTCGACGACTTAGGTCAGCTTCCTCTACTGGTATCCACATGAACAGCGTTCCAACCACGAACGATGTGCTAGCGTCTCTTGTCCCTCCAGGGCTTTCTCAAGAATTCGTCTTCTCCGTCTCTATTTTGGCAGTTTCTTATCTGCAAATCTTTTACAGATTCCCCTTCGGCCTTTCTGTGTTCTATATATTTGTTAAAACGTAGCTCCTAAAATCAGATATATAGGATGCTATGCGTTTTCTTCTATCGAATTGGATTTTGAAGTTAATCTTATATTAATTCTGAAATTAATACAATATCATATATTGTATAATTTGATAATAAACTAATTAAATAAATAATATTTATATTAAATCCATCCCACATATTTAATTCACCTATTTATTTAACTTAAAATAAAGATAAGACTGAACTATATTTGATTTATTCTCATAAATCAAATTTGAGATATCATATCAATTTGAATTTCAAATTCAAACGTGATAGAGATTTAATTTATCCTTATAAATTAAATATCATATATCTCTTATATATAATGTATATATACGAATTTATATATATATGAATATAAATATAAATAAATATATACATCCACCATGGATCATTCATTGAATCTGGACATGTCTTAGATTCAATGAATCTGGACATCATAGCTCGTGTTGGGCTATTTTGTGTGTGACCTTGTAGTCCCATATGAAGTTGGCAGTGGGCCATTTGCTATACTGGCCCACAAATCGCAAGCAGTCTCTAGCAAGATATAATGACTACCCAAATCATATGAGGATCGTTAAACGATGTAACCTTTTATATAACTATATCATGTCCCTTCTGTCACGCGATATTTTGGTCATGGATGAGGTATGGATAATGTCATCCTCCTATTCCTGACCGTTACTTTCTCGATCCTTGAGTAGTCTAACTATAGAAATGGAACTACCTTTCCATTACAGTATGTCCATACATTTCTCAGACTCACTCATCAAGGGGCCCAGTAATATCTCTCTACGAATGTGAGGGATAAATTCCTTCTTGACCATTCACATTCCTCCGGATGAAAAACCACTAAGCCCAAATATAGTCTTTATGATCACTCGATCAAAAGTGACTTTTGACTAGGTCAAAGCTGAGTGTTTGTCATGTAGGAATCCATGATGATCTCAGGTCAAAGGGCATAGTGACATGGTTTGTATATGAGAGAAGCTTATGATGTAACTCATGCAGCTCTCTCATAGCGGGTCGGTCTAACACCTTGTACTCTTACATGTGCCTATGACTTTGATTTATATCTCTATACATCTTCAAAGTTATACTGGTCTTATTTCATTTCTGCTCCCGCATAGATGACCGACCAGGGACATTTAGAATAAGATCATGAATTATCCAAGGATGGTCATCACAGTAAATATGCAAATAATATGATAACACAATTAATAAGTTCATAAATCGATAATGTTCATAAGACAATGATTGGCCCCTAGGGCACGATTTCTAATAGTTATGATATTCGAGAAATAGTGACTATATTTTTGTTTCAGTGGCTTCAATTCTCTAAATAAAAGAGTTATTATAAAATTGATATTTGTATAATTGTTGGTGCTATTGGTGTTTGAGGCTGTAAGGTTTTGATTTTGAAAGTTAACAAAAAAAATTAATTCTGAGTTGAAGTTAAAGACTAAGCTTGGTTGGTTTTGCAATAGTTTATGAAGTGCAGGTAAAGGTTCTGCTTGAGAAGGGATAAATGTGATAAGCACAGTCATTTTAAACAATGATGTTGGAAAGATGTTCAAATGGAAATTTTAAGGAATTGAGTTTATTTATATTATGTTATCCTTTGAGATGTACATAATGTGTTTGATGAAATGTTTGAAGAAGGAAGCTTATTTAAAAGTGCATTTTACCAAATTTTAATGGTTGCAAGAGAAGAAGCATGTGATTTATTGATAACTCAAATGATGTTAAGAATTTAATTTGTGTGACTTGTGATTAAATAAAGGTGTGTGAAATTAATAAGACAGTAGTGATGTTGTGGCTTGATCTTATAAATGCATGCGAGGTGTTTGTAGGATGGGATAAAAGAGGAATTGTTTTAAAATTTATGTTATCTAATGTGTTTGAATCAATTTTTGGAATATGTATGAAGTTTATGATTCCATATTTGGGAAGGAAATTGTAAGGAAGTCAAAATGAAATCCGTTGATGTTAGTATTCAATGAAAATAGAGTCATTATTATTTTTTTTATTGAAATTTGATGAAGAATTGAATTTGGAAAGCATAATAAATGTAAAAATGATGCTAAAAGAATAGTGACAGGTGAATATAATTGTTAAGTTTGTTTATGCTTGTGTAAATATTTTGAAATGTGGAAGTAGATAGTAGTATAATTAGAATGAGGAATCTTATATATAAGTTTATAATTGAAGTATTAATGTCTTCCTTTCAGGATATTAGGGGATTGAGAAATGAGAATAATTCAGGAGTTGAAGAGTAAGTTGTATATTTGGAAGCTAAAGATATGAGTGAATAATGTCCCATGATAATATTTTATTATATTATACATTTTATTTAAAGTATCAATTTTTGGTTTGATTTGCCAAGAGCATATTTATATGAATTAAGAGCTTTGATTATTGTCATTGATTTTTCTTTTGAATGACTTATAATATCGTTATGCTTATGTATGTAATAGACAAATAAAGTTCTAAAAGATATGTTTGTAAGTTTTTATATTGAGATAATTTTTCACTCTAAAACATTCTCATGTGAATTCCTATTATTTAACAAGAGTTTTATTGAATTTAACTTGAAGGAAAAACTTTTAAGATTTTATTATGATTTTAATGCTGAGGTCTTTCGTTATAGAACATTCTTTATGAGATTTAGTATTCAAATGTCTTGTTCTTTGTTAATGCTAAATTGACCCTATGCATGGTTGGAAATTGATTTTTGAGAAGACTTAATACAAAAAGCTAGTTACTAACAATAGTACTATTAGTCATTGGTACACTATCGTTAAAATTGAGCTCGCCTGATATTCATGAGCATATTACTCACGCTAGATATTCGTGGGTCTTTTACTTGCGCCTATTTTTGTGGCCTCAAGCCACGTTGGAATGGTTAGTGACTATTGTGGACTTTGTGTCAATGCCAGATAATTAGTTCTGTTGCAGTTCTATAGAAAAGTGAGATTTAAGGATTATAGTTTTAAACAGATTTCCTTAAATAAAATGTTCTACTGGATATTTGGATTGATTTGATTAATGATTTTTATACAGTTTGATTATTGTTATGATTCTATACTCTAAAAAATTATATTCATCAATAAGCTTATTATTTACAATTAAATACGTTTTAAATTGTTTATTTATGCATTTTAAATTATTTTAACAATGGGACGTAATTCATCAGTAGATTATTTTGGCTCCATATAGTACTACTGACATGACACCTCTAGCAAAACAAAGAAGACCCTCATGGTTGTTCAAAACTTGTAGATGCTCCATGTAGTCTATAGGCAGGATTTCTGTCCTCTCTTGTTTTTTTTGATGTGTATAAATAATTATATATGGTATGATATTTATCATTTTAGAAGGTATAAATATGTTCATATATGATAAATAATAAAATGGCTTATGTATATCTAAGATTATTATATTATGTTATTTAATGGCTTACAGAATGTAAGTTCTCTCATATTCTATGCTAGTTACCCCTTGTTTTTTGGGCGTGATAGAGATACTCAGTCACTTGGGGTTAGGTTGAGAGGCTCTCAGTAGGGATATAATGTATGAAAGTTTTGGCCACTAAGTCTTTCCTAAGGATTAGGAAATGGTCCTCTGAGTCAAAAGTGACATTGCTCTAAATGTAACAAGATACCTTATCAGAGCAGGAAAGGGTAGTAGTCGAGATGGAGTTGATGTTGTTTTAGTAAAAGTAACATGTCTTCCATTGAGAACATACAATAGCAGCTGAGGCAAGGTAAACAGAGTTGACTTTATACCAATAGAACCATGACTAGCCAAGAACAAAGCTAAGGTTAAATATCTTGAGCTTAGCATAGTACTAAAATAAGCAGAAAGAAGAGAATCTTGTAAGTTCTCTCCCTGTAAGTTCTAGAATTAGCTGCAGAAGAAAAGAGAGACTTCTTATAGGTATAAGATATCTGAATGACATGCTACAGATATAGCAACAAGTAAGAACTTTTACTCCTTGCACTAGAATGCCAGACACTATATTATGATTATGAAAAGTGTACTTAAGCTCCGAGAGTTAGAGCTATGCATTCATAAGTAGATATGCAACTTCTTGCAGCATGTTGCCCATGCATTATGCATGTTAGAGTAATGCTCCTACTAAGAAGTAGAGAAAAGAGAAATTTCATAAGTCATATTCTTGTACCGTTTAGATTAGTTAAAGATGGTAAAAGCAGTTAGAGGAGTAAGAGAGCTCTTAAGGCATATTGGCTTAAGCACCTAAAAAGATAGATAGGTCGCCTAGAGAATTGGTTGAGGCCTAAGAGAATGCTATTAGTTTATGGGAATAGTCTTTGGGAATTATCAGTAAGTTACCAACTAAATAGAGGCAGTTTAATCCTTTGGTTCAAAGTCTTTTAGAGATCTAGATACAGTACAACAAAATCACAGTAGATTCTGGAGGATTGCAATTAGATCCCAATATCATAGTTAGATCCCAGGATTACAGTTAAACTCTATCCCGGCTCATAAAGAGATAAAATTCTAGGGTCACGCCCTGAAGAGGCTTACGGTAGATCGTAGTAGATCCTGAGGTCATAGTAGACCTAGCCTAAGGAAAGTTGCTGAGCTACAAGAGTAAGATTACAATATCTCTTTAGGAAGACGATAACTTGGGACAAGATGAAGAAAGATCTAGAGTTGGTTAACTAATACAGAGAGAGTACAAATAACTTTCTTCTAGATAACCTTATCATTGATTAGGTAGAGCTCAATTATCTTCCAATTAACAATGGAAAGCCACAGTTAGAAGAGTTAGAGCCATGAGTTTTAGACAAGAATTAGTTAAGTTAGCTCCAAATGTAAGAAAACCCCTTTGTGATATGAAAATAGACTGAGTATTGATGGGCAGATCCCTATAGATAAGGCTAAAGAAGATAAAGTAAGCAAACAAGACCCAAAAGAGATAGTACGAGAAGGGCTAAGATAGTAAAGTACTAGGGTCCTAGCTTGTCAGTACCAGCACTTCAGATTTCCATTAGTTCTTTTTATTTAAGCTTGCTCTGGCAAGAGTAGGCCAATAATGGGTGACCCCCTGCGAAATCTATGAAAGGGTGTAAATACTAGAAAAGTTCAGTAGAAATGCACAAAGTTTAGCAAGGTAGAAGAAAAGTTAAGAAAAGATAACCTATTAGTAAGGGTATGAGTAGATGTTTAACCCTAAAATTTTGAGGACCAAAATTTTTTTAAAGAGGGAGAAAATTATCACATCTAATTTTTAGGCCTAGAGCCTAGAAAGTAGAATAAAATAGGAGGACTGCCAGGTCCCTTTGAGCAGAAGTCCAAAAAATATATAGAAAGTTTTTAGGGACTAAACTACAAATAGAGAAAGTACATGGACTAAAGTGCAAATAGAGAAAGTTCCTAAGGGCAAATATGTAAATAAAGTTAGGGACTCTAGAAGAGTCTTGATTCGCACGGATTGTCGTCGACCGGTTCATCAAAATAAAATAATTGTACCCTATTAATGCAGTATAAGGCACAACCCTATCGTTCTTCTCAATGAGCCTTTTTTATTGGAACCATAGCAGATCGGTGACAAAATCATTGAAAACCTGAGTAAAAGTAAAATGGGTTTTGGGTTTGATTATTTTTTATGTAATAAAATAAGGGTGCAGTAAAGTAAATATTTTTGTATTTTTGATTAATATGGAAAATGAGTAGATTGTGAAAGAAATATGTTGAGAAAGACTCTTGATGATGGAAACCTATTATCCTTTCTCTTAATATGATATGGGAATTTTAAAATCACTAAGTCTTAAATAAAACCTCAACCGTTCGATTGAATCCAGAACATTAATTTTCCTTAAACTCCTTTGATCAAAGTTAGTTCAAAGACCACTAATGCGATGTTAAAAACTACTTAGCGTGTAATTAAATCAGATGATGAAAATGCCCTAAAATGATCATCAATCGATAACCATAGATTTCAATTAATCGAATCAGTTAGCAATGATTGTTGATAAAAGCCCAATTATCCAAAAATTAAAACTGAAATATTCATATTAAAATCAACATTTAAATCAGCCCAATTCAATTACAAAACCTAATCTTAGAATAATCGATCAATATTCAATCCCTACTCATACAATGAAAACCCTAGATTTAGGAGTTCTAAAACATGAAAAAGGTGAGATTAAAACATAAAACTCTCCAGTGCAATGCAATCCATGAGCTCAAGATATACGATCCATCACCAAGAGACTAATGATTTAGCCTCACATGACTCCTGCAATCATTGCTCATACATGATGTCATGAAGAAAGTAGAAAAACGATGATGGAAAGATGAATGATGCAAGATATGTGGGTAGGTTATGAAGAGAGTGTTGGGAGAATGTTTGAGTACTAGTTCTCAGCCGTATCAAGTAAAAACTAGCCTCCCTTTGTGTATGTGGCTTCTCTCCCTTTTAAAGCTAGAATGACCTAATAAAAAATGAGCAAATTCACTTATTCTCTTCTTTGGTTGCTACTAGATCCTATTTTTTGTCGCGACCTATGAACGCAGGAAAACTTCCTAAAAGAAATGAGGTCACGACCTGTGGATGCTTTGGTCGCGACTAAAGAGCATAGAAGCTGCCTTCCTTGATTTGATTCTCTTTATCTTGTAATTTCTTTTCTACTCATATTAGTCTTTGGTTCTCCTCCAAAATACCTACAATTCAGAATCAAAGCTCACTATAAAAGTTCAACCAGTTACTAAAGAATGAGATATATGTATTTTGAGGAGTTAATTTACCATTTTACTCTTAAATCAGTATATTGCAAGCACAATCTTGTATTACCACAAAAACACAATTGTAGGCATAAAATAAATGGTAAAGTTGTCATAAATCCCTTAAAATATCACAAAAACCCTACACAATTTGTGTCTTATCAATTCCCTCATACTTGAACCTTTGTACTCCTGGACAAAGAAATGAAGTACACTTAGGCTAACGCTATTAAATTTGAGGAAACAACAAAATCCACAATGACACCTTAAAATAATTACTGCACCATCTTTATGGGTGACAATATGAGCAATGCCAAGTAATCAACTACTAAATGAAATCAACCTTAACTTTATGAACGCAATAGATTCTCTCTAAAGATGTAAGTGTTTAGCTCTCTACATCCTCTCATTGTTAGAGTTTGTTCACTCAGATTCAAATTGGAAAACATTCTACCATATGCTTGTAATGGCTCTAAATCTCATCAACTTTACAACATTTATGCAAAGAATCAAGAGGTCTTTTAAGGGTGCAATGATGGAGATAAGCCATGTGAAATGGAATATGAATGATAGAACATACCGTATGCTTTTGATAATGAATATATAGCATGGATTCATGTCTTTTGAGATGTAGAGGTGGCAATTGTGCTAATAGGAGTTGATAATAGTGCCTCATTCATTGTTCTTTTCTTTCTTCAATTTTTCTTGCACTATCTCCCATTTTTTTATTTATTTGTGTAATATGCTTTTTTCTCCTCTATTTGGCACCTATATATAAAAGATGTAGCATAATTTTACAAAAACAATGATTTTTTGACATGAATAAGAAGTTTATTTCAAAAATATGTTCATGCGTATATAACTTTCTATGATAAAAAAAGAAAAATGATAGGCTCAAAGGGGGTGACTATGGATATAATATGTGCTGGCTTGTGATTGGCATAAAAGGGTTAAGAAATGAATGCCTCTATTATACTCAATAACATAAATGCGCAAGTAATTTTCAACTCAAAGCTAAAGAAAGTTCTAGAGGATAGAAACTAATTGAATAACTACTCAATATAGAAATTTAGGCCGAGAATCCTTCCAACTAAGGCTTTCATATAAATTGCTCATAAGCTAAAGTCTCGGGCAATGTTCATCATTCACTAAGCATTAAAACACTTATATCAATTGAAAACCCTATTAAATAATGAATTAAAAGTTCTAAAGTAATCACTCAAAATCATGAAATAATCTAAAATCTAACACTAAAAGCTTAAGTGTTTCCAATTCGATTACCATTTTCAAAAATTCAAGTGTGACAATAGTTTCTATAAACTATTTATGCAAAAGGTTAGAAACAAGAGGGCAATGAATCATTTATAAAACCTTAGTAGCTCAGGAGAAATCCTTCTATACAACATTGTACAAAGCAAAGAGAAGGTAAATGGACATTTTCACACTCAGGTCATGATTGAAAGCAGTAAAGGTTGCGACCAAATTTTACTGTGAGTGCTTGCTTTGACTTACAACAACTAATCGCGACCAGGAAAGATCAAGACGCGGCCCTAATACCCATAGAGATATTGTCATGACCTAATTGCACTCATGTCACATGATTTTCATAGAGAGCATATTAAGTCCAAAGTTTCATGTTAGGTCACAACCGCGCAACACATAGATCACGACGACAAACCATAAAGACTACCACTTAATAGTTTTCAACACCCAAAACATAGTTTGCACTAAAACCTTTTAGCCAACAACAAAACAATTTAAAGTGGGAATCTAAATTTTAGCAATTCATCACATATTAAGATAAAAAAAACAGAAATTTTATGATGAAAGATTGGATTAATCAAAAAATTTTACATCAAATAGTACAGAGACAAGAACATCACCCCATACTTAAATTTGACAGTGCCCTTGCTATCAGCATAATTATAGACACCACAGCACTATATAAGATCAATTTGAATCCAGCTTTAGCACAACAATTAAACATATCACTCAATGCAATTTCACGATAAAGCTCACAGTCACATTTAAATCATACATCGTAATACAAGGAAAGTAAAGATGACAAGATGGGTAAGTTAAAATCATGCAATTGAGTGTGGATTCAACTCATAGAACTTATAATAAGTAAACAACACATGGCAACACAGGGGTATTATTCAAAATAGAAGCAAACTAAAATTAAACACTATCCTTTTGAATCATCAATCTGAAAAAATTAACTCCTACTTCTACGGTTCATCCCTTTCCAATCATTAAACCAACATGTCAAACATATATAACATTAAAAAAACTTGTAAAAAGTAAGAGATAGGAAAGGGACAACCTGGCCTCAAGGTGGCAGAGCACATTCCTCACAAAGTTTCAAAAGGTGGCTATTTGCCTAGAAGATTTTGCCCATTGCCTCCTCCTTCAACTCAGTCATCCCAAATTCGTGGACTTTAACAACTGTGTAAGGTCTATCACAGCTAGTTTTGAATTTACCATGTTTGAACTTGAACCTAGCTTGGTACCTTAACACTCTATCACCCTCCTTAAACCTCTTCCTCAAAATATGAGCATCATGGATTACTTTTGTCTTTAGTTTATACATTTTAGATCTACTATAGGCATCCAATCTAATTCTTCTAGCTCTTGAATATGCAACAATCTCTCTGAACTAGTTTCTACAAGGTCCTTATTACAAGCCTTCACTACCTAAAATGTCTTATGCTTTATTTCCACAGGCATGTGACAAGCTGTCCTAAAAACTGTCCTATAAGAGGACATGCCTAGAAGAGTTTTAAAAGCTATTTTGTAAGCCCATAAAGCATCATCGAGTCTTAAATTTCAATCCTTAGTGGATGGCTTAATAATCTTTTCTAGAATGTGCTTTATTTCCCTATTAGAAACCTCTGCTAGACCATTAGTTTAAGGGTGGTATGGGGTTGAGACTTTATGGGTTACACCATATTTTGCTAATAAGTTATTGATTAGCTTATTGCAGAAATGGGTACCTTAATCACTAATTAAGGCTTTCAGCACTCTAAATCTACTGAAAATATGAGACCTTAGAAACTTAGAGACCATTTGGGCATCATCTAGTCTTGTAGGAATGGCCTCTAACTACTTACATAAGTAGTATACAACCAATAAAATGTAATGAAATCCTGCTGAAGGTGGAAAAGGTCCTATGAAATCTATTCCCTAAACATAAAAAACCTCACAAAATAGAATAGGTTGTTGCGGCATCTCATGCCTTTTACTAATCCCCCCAAATCTTTGGCATCAATCATAGGCTCTAAAAAACTCAAAAGTGACTTTAAAAAGGGAAGGCCAATAAAAATTGGATTCAAGGACCCTATATGTAGTCTTTTCCCCTAAAATGACCACCACAAACCCATGAATGGCAAGCTTTCAAAACTGATTTGTGATCTTAGTCTGGGACACATCGTCTTAATACTTGATTTGAGCACAACCTCCACAGAAAAGGCTTATCCCAAATACAGTATTTAGATTCACTCTTGAGCTTTTGGGCCTGGAATATAAACAAATGAGATGGGATTAGGCTAGTATCAATTAAATTAACTAAATGAGCATACCAAGGTTCTACAACAATAACCAAATAAAGAGATTGATCAAGGAAAGTATCACAAATAAGATCAAAAATAAGTGTTCCCCTTGTCTCTGTTGGTAATCTGTTTAGATGATCTGCAACATGGTTCACATTTCTAGCTTGATCCCTCACTTCTATATCGAATTCTTGAAGCAGTAGCATCCATTGTAGAAGTCTTAACTTAGATTGAGGTTTATGGAACAAGTACTTGACTGCTGTATGATCTATGTAAACAACAACTTTAGAGTTAATGAGATATGATTTAAATTTCTCCAGAGCCACTACAATTACAAACAGTTCTTTCTCAGTAGTGGTATAATTAATTTGAGCAGCATCAAGTTTTTTCAAAGTATAGGCAATCACTCTAGATAAATTGCCTTTCTTTTGTCCTATCATAGCTCCCACAACATAATTACAGGCATCACATGATGTTCAAAAGGACGATCCCAACTTGGTAAAGTTAGAATATGTGGAGAAAAGGAAGATCCCAATTTGGTAAAGTTAAAATAGGTGGAGAAACCAACCTATCCTTCAATTTTTCAAAGGCCTCTTTGCAATCAATAGAAAAAATAAATTCAATGTCTTTTGAAGAAGCTTTGAGAGTGGCAAAGCAATTTTACTAAAGTCCTTGATGAATCTTCTATAAAACCTAATGTGCTCCAGAAAAGATGGAAGTTCTTTTAAAGTTGTGGGGTAGGGCAACGAGGAAATGACTTCAATTTTCACTTTATCCACCTCAATTCCCTTACTAGAGATAAGATGACTAAGTACTATTCTATGATCAACCATGAAATGACACTTTTCAAAGTTCTAAACCAATTTTTTCTCAATACATCTAGCAAGAATGCATCAAGGCTCTCTATACACTCATCAAAAGAATTGTCATATACGGTAAAATCATCCATGAACACATCCATACATTTTTCAATGAAATCAGCAAATATAGAAAGCATACAACGCTAAAATGTGCAGGAGCATTACACAAACCAAATGACACTCTTTCATAGGCATATGTACCAAAGGGATATGTAAATGTGGTCTTTTCTTGGTCCCTTAGATCTATTGAAATCTGGAAAAATATTGAATACCCATCTAGAAAATAATAATGGCTCTTCCTTACTAATCTCTCAAGTATTTGATTAATAAAAGGTAAGGGAAAATGATCTTTCCTAGTATAATTGTTGAACTTTCGATAATCAATACAAACCCTCCATGAATTTTGCACTCTAGCAGGTATCAATTCATTATTCTCATTCTTTACTACTGTCAGTCTGCTCTTTTTAGGCACCACATACGCAGGAAATACCCATTCACTATATAAAATAGCATATATATTCTTGCCCTTAATAATTTACTAATCTCCTTCCAAGCCACATCAAAGATCAATGGATTTAATCTTCTTTGGGGTTGTTTAATTGGCTTGGAATCTTCATTCAGTAAAATTCTGAGAGCAAATAGTGGGGTCTATCCCTTTTATATCAACTTATTGCCAATCCAAGGCCTCTCTATTCTTTCTAAGCACACTTAATAACCTAGATTCTTCACTAATGTAACACCTTAATTTCGTACATCTTAGAGACCATTTGGTAGCATTTAGAACCACTTATATGATCAATGAAGTCAAATTACACAATCTGGAATTTCACTCTAACGAGTTACTGTTCATTTGGCAAAACTCCAGACAAGTGATTCAACTTCAAAAATTCATAACTAGTTCTAGAAAAATTGAAATAAAGTAGTTCAAGTTGCTATATAAAGGTAACATAAGCATTTTTAAAGAAAAAAAAAATATGAATCTGACCAAACTCTAGACCAATTAATACAGTATTGGCATGAAAAATTACTGTTCATTTGGTTAGTTTGTCAGTTTCTAGATTTAGTTCCCTAACTTTGAAAACTTTGTTCTCTTTGGACAAATATCATAATGAGGTATTCTTGGTACCAAAATGAAGTTCAACATGTCTATTATTATACTATAAAGTCTCATAAATTTATTCACAGGTTAACTATTTTCCTAAGTCTTAACAAAACATAACCAGAACTGAAATAAGTACTTAATACACACATTAACTATTTTCTTAAAAGTCTCATACAACAAAGTATCTATGTATCATAACTTCTTCATTCTCCTTCCTTGCTTCTAGAAGATGGCCCTACTGTAATGTTTGTATAATGAAAGGGGTGAGATTTCAAGGAAAATCTCAGTAGCAAACAGAAACCAAACAATGTATGCAACTCAATGCTTGATGTTAATATGTGTGTGCTTAATGATCATGCTTGCATAATGATATCTTTACATGCTTTCGAGTTCCTTAAATTATAAAATATGGCCATAGTATAAAAAGAAATAGAGCATCATTCAATCATACATGCTTCACATCATTAAAGTAAACATCCAACACATAAAACATCCAAGCAAACAAAGCATACAAGTTAGGTAAGTTTACTACCTCTTACTCCTTGCTTTTCCATATATTTTTCCTTTACCTCTTGCTTCCTACTTATCCTTGAGGTATGACTATCCTCTTTGAGAACACCAACTAAATCCTAACATAACAACATACTCATTACAATCTATTACTATCAAGTTCTAAACTTCCTAAATCAATAAGTCTTTATTTTTCTTTAATTTTGGTTAATTACTTTGCCTTTCGAATTAAATTGTTCCTTGACCATATCCCACACAATTTTGCCCAAGGAATCCAAATATGAATTCAGAATTAACAAATTCCAACTCCTCCTTTGTGCACTAGTCAGAACAGAATTGTGGCAACAAGGGTTCTTTTTCAAAAATCTCACTTTTGATTATAATGCTTTCAACTCTTGTACCTTGGCTCAATCCTATACAATTTTGCCTTATGGACTTATTGGAAGCATCAAAATCATCAAAATAAAATTTTTTGGTACTGTTCCAACACAGACCTGAAAGTCTCGCAAAGTGGGAAAATGGAAACTACAAAATTAATTCAAGCAATAACCAATAATCTAAGCTTGTCTAAGTCTTAATTTCATGTCTCTAACTTCAATTTCTTCTTTCTCCAATATTGTACAGTTATGGACAGCATCACCACATAGGGAATATTTCACTTTTCTTCCATTAAAATCCCAAGATCAAGCTCTTGAATTGAAGGAAACTAAGCTAGGATATATTACTTACCTTAGTTCCTAGCTAACTTGACTTGGGTAGCTTGGATTTCCTCTTGTCTTTGCTTGGCTCTCACTTGGGAAGCACCTCCCTATTCCTTCTATAACTTGACATAAATGTGAAGGAAAATGGAGAGTATTTATCGACTTAAAGCAAGGCAAATGGATGGCTAGGATTGCTTTGGTTACTATTTAATCCAATAGTCCATAATCCACCTTGCACTTTGTCTTGCCCACCAAGTTTTGATGACATCATGGCTTAAATCACCAATACACCTTTCATGCTAGGTGGCACTATGATGGGGCCCTTGGCACACCTCAGCTGCTGACTCAGCACTTCCAGAGAATTCCATAATCTTATCTCATAATAAATATTGTGCCAGGTGTTCTTAGCTTTTTCTTGAGTTTTCTTTTTTCCTTAGATTAGTTCCATGTGGCATCTTAATGGGTCTCATGAGGATACATTTCATGCCACCTCATGGCTTCTGGGCAAATCCAAAGCTTTATCTGATCAATTACCTCGTTATAACTTCAACTGGGTAATTATACTTTACTGAAAATCACGAAAATAGTTTTTTAACTCCAGTTAGACCCACATAATCCTTGGGCTACATTTTTGTACTTCTTGGAATGTTATCTTGGGTCTTTGATCAAGCTCTAGTACTCAGATGGCTCAATTCCTAAGAAACTTCCCTTGACAATTTACCAAAATGCCCTTGGTTTCTCTTTATTTACTTTAATGATTCTAGGGGCATTATTGTCTTTTTACATTTCAACAGAATATTTCTTGACCTAGGTCAACTATTCCTGTACCTTTCTTTGACCTTTGTCTTAGGTAAAATGAATAAAATGTCCTTCACTCATTTCTTAATTATTTTTATAATACATGGGCATTTTCATCATTTTACACATGTTCTAAATATTTTTGGACATTGACCCCTTTAACTGTTGAACTAATATCATGGGTCTGTGAAACATCCTCCTTTTCATACGTCTTAGGGGCCAAACGGTAGCATTTGAAACCACTTTTAAGGCTATTGAAGTCAAATTACTCAATTTGAAATTTTACTCTTAGCGAGTATTGTTCACTGTGTAAATTCTAGAGGAGTGACCTGACTTCAAAATATCATAACTAATTCTAAAAAATTCAAAATGGAGTGGTTCAAATTGCTACACGAATCTAACTTAATGCTATTTCAGGAAAAAATAACTTGTTGACCATGCCTTGACCAGGTCAATGTCTATCAACATATGAAGTTTACTGTTCATCCAACATTTTTCCCTGATTTTAGCATTTTGGTCCCAACATTTGTACTATCCAATCCCTAGCTTCTCTTCATGCTTCTTCAATCCTTTTCTAACATACCTGTGGGATTATGATTACATGGAAGGGGGTGAGATTTCTGGGGAAATCTCAGTAGCAAACGGAAACCATACAATGTATGCAACTATATGCTTGATGTTACTATGTGTGTACTTAATGATCATGCTTGAATAATGATAACATACATGCTTCCATGTTACTTAATTATAACATATGGCCATAGCATAAAAAGAAACAGAGTATTACTTAATCATACATGCTTCACATCATCAAGGTAAGAAAATATCACATAAAACATCCAAGTAGTATAAGCATACAAGTAGGTAAGTCTACTACCTAGCGTGTAGCCTTTCCTTCCATCTCTTAGCCTTGTTTCTAAGGTCCCTTATTTTCATAAGTCAGAGCCTATACATAGTATAATAATATCTTTATTATTATCCAGTATAGCTTTACTTAACTCATGCTTAACTAGGGGTAATATCCTTAATCTGACATTCCCCTAACTTTCTTTCTACCTTTAGCTACCTTTATTAATAGAGATATTTCTCTATTCTAACCACTAAGAGAAATCTTATACTTTATTAGAGCAGAGAATAGATAACTTACCTTATTCCTAAGCTCTGCCCAGCCCCTAAGCTCCTTGGATTACTCCTGGCTCCATCAGAACTCCTCCTTTCTTTCTTTTCCTTCCTTTCTTTCTCTCTTTCTCTCTTCTTTCTCTTATTTTACCTTGCTTGGCCGTGGGAATGAAGTGAGGGTGAAGGGTCTATTTATAGGTGAGTAGAGGTGAAATGAATGGCTCAGATCGCTTGCTTCCTCAAGAAGCTTTGCCTGCATCATCATGATAACATCATCATCCTTGATGACTCACTATTATTACATCATCCAAGGACACCTCAAGGGGTATGTGGTGGCCCTTGGGACACCTCACCAGCTGACTCAGCCTCTCCAGAGAATTCTAGAGCCTTTTCCTGGAATGAGCGACCAAGATTATGCCACGTGTCCTTTTTACCTTTTCTCTTTTTCTAATCTCATGACATGTGTCCTTAACTTTTCTTCTTTTCCTGTAATCATTCCATGTGGTGCCTTGTAGGTCCCATATGGATACCTTTTATGCCACCTCATGGTCTACAGTCATATCTGATCACTTTTCCCAATTCTATCCTTAACCGGGTAACCTTACTTTATGAAAAAGCACTAAAATATTATTTGAATGCCTATTAAACTCCATAATCCTTGGGCCTACGTTTTTTGGCTCTTGGATTGCTATCTTGGGTTTCTAACCAAGTCCAAGCACGTTGGTGGCTCAGTTCCCAAGAAATACCTCTTTCTTTTCCATTATGCCCACAGGGACTTTCACTATTTTCTCTGAATTTTCACTTTCTTGCAGTTTAGTCCCTAAACATCATTTGTATGCTTCTGGGACTCCTGCATAATAGGGTCTAGTAGCCTGTCTTTTTTAGGCTACATACTGGGCTTCTAGGCCTGAAAATTGGGATATGACAGTCTGTGCCTCAGTTGGCATCATCATGGGCCTCTTATGATGTCATTTGGGCTCATTCAGTCCCAGCTTACTTAGTGCTTAAGTTTTATAAGTGGATATCGGGTGTCCACAATCTCCCGTCAAAATTCACTAAAGCATGAATAACTTTTCCTACAAAACTGCTTTTGGGGTTCCGTCAATTCCTTATCCTCTAGCTTCATAGGACGCACCTTCCTATAACTTCTTATTTATATCTGAGGTCTAGAAGGTCTGATAAAAAATTTAGATAACTTTTAGATTATCAGATAAATATAAGCTATGTTGAAATTTAAATAACTTTTAGACTATCAGATAAATATAAACTATGTGGAACTCTAATAAAATTTCTGTATTAGGATAGATTAACTAACACAATTTTCTCTATCTACTAATAACATTTGGGATTGAAATGCTTTTAGGTAGTTCTGAGCCTTTTCTGGCTCAACTTTCTATAATTACCATTTTGCCCTTGTACTCTTAAAATTTACACTTTAGTCCCTCAACTTTTCATTACACTTAATGCCCTATAACTTGTACCTACTTTTATTTTTGGCCTTAGGACCTTTCTAATTTACATTTAAGTCCTTGAACTTTCTTTAATTGCAATTTAGTCCCTAGACTTTCTCTAAATTGCAATTTAGCCCCTTATCTCTTTCTTTGGCTTATAACTTATCTTAATCATTATATTTTCTTCTGATTACCAGCCCAATCCCTTCTTAATATCTTCCTCTATCAGTTTTATACAGATAGGGAAAATTTGGGATGTTACAACTAATAGTTAAAGAACTGAAAATTATTACTGGCAATTTTGAGTCTGACTCAAGGTAAGCATACTTTAAGTTAGAGGGTAAATTTTTTAACTCTAATTCTAGGGGTTGAATAATATAAGGGATCAAATGGGGGAAATCATTTAAATTAGAAATACTTCCTTTTGTAGATCCTTGGAGGTTGCTCATATTGAGCTCATTAGGACATTCCATCTTTCCTATAATCTCTTCAGGAGTTACACCAAGTTTAAGTTGGTCTATAGCTACAACATAGTTTAGATCAGTCTCCTTCGTTCTTGAATCATTATTTGAGATCAAATTATTTAAGAATGTTAAAGTATGAGAGGTAATTATTGAGTGTGAGTGAGGATAAATAGAGTGAGAACATATTATCCCTTTAACCAAATCAACAAAATGTGGAATTGAAGGAATTTGAAATTCACTGGTAGTGTCTGCCATTTCTAGTCGTGACCTCTCACGTTTATCTTTAACTTCTCATCGCAACTTAAACTGATAGTGCGTGTCTCTGAAATGTTTGGTTGCAACGTAATAGTCTTTTTGTCATGACTTGAAATCATAAAAGGATTGTCCCCCAGCACCATGATATGCCGTGGTGACTTCATCGTCCTCGCGTCATGACTGGATATGTTAGGAGTTTTGGGTCACGACCAAACAATGATCATGTCATGACTTTATTGCACAGAGAGTCTCTCCCTCAGTAAGTTCATATCTAGTTGCGACTTTGAGGTCTTTATGTCACGACTTGAGAACACATAAGCTCGACCTCTCTATGTTCGTTTCACTTCCATCTTCCACAATGTCTTATATTCCTATAAAATAACTCACAAGTTCTTTTCCAAAAATATTATCACTAGAGGATGATAAAATTGTATCAAAGTTAGATGGGAATGAGAAATCTTTAGAGACTGAAAGCATGTTGTTTATATCAAAACAATTAAAACATGATGCATTGCCTTCACAAGAGCAAGGAAAAGAATAAACATAAGAAAGAGATTCAAAATAGTTATCATAAGTACTCAAAGATGAATTTGAATCCACATGCTCCTGAAATGCTTAATGGGAATTTTGGGAATTATGCAACATAAGATAATACCTATCATGCAAACTCAATACATGCTTATCTTTAGTTTCTTCAATAGCATAATCAATGGCATTCACCCCAGCAAAAGTAGAATTATCAGAAGGATATTTCATTGCTTCGTTCATATTGAAAGTCACTCTAACCTCTATTATAATAGAACTATGCTTCATACTGATATTTTCTTGAAAGTTTGGAGGAAGGGTATTCCTAGGATCAAAATGCTCTCATTCACTAGCTCACTGGACATATCAAGAACATAGAAATTAGCTAGGAACACTAAATCCTTAACCTGCACTAGAATATCCTCAAGAATTCCCTTAGGATATCTAATTGATCTATGACCTAATTGGAGCACTACACTTGTGTCTATAAGATTATTAATCCCTAAAGCTAAGTATATTGACCAAGGTATTACATTAATAGCAGCCCCTAGATCTAATAACGCTCCCTTAATATGAACTTTGCCTATAGTGTATGGGATTGTGTAAGATCCTGGGTCTTGGTAGTTAACCGGTAATTCATTCTTAAAAAGTGATGACACATTAGCACTCACCTGAATTCTCTCAAAAGGCCTAAACTTTTTCTTATCAAAACACAACTCTTTAAAAAATTTAGCATACTTAGGGTTTCTTTTGAGAAATTCAACCATAGGAATATTTATTTTGATTTTATTAAAAAGAGTATATGCATCTTTTGCAAATTTAGAGTCAATCATTTTCTTTCCAGCAAAATAAACTTTAGGAAAAGGAATATCCTTTATACTTACCTCCTTACCTGTATGCATAGAGGCTCATTACTTGCTTGATTCATCCTTCTCCTCAGCTTGTTTTCCTTTGTATGTTGGATTTGGTATTATCACTTCCTCTTCTTACTTCTCTTGTATTTCCTCTTGTGCTTGTTAGTTCTCCTCTTGGGTTGGCTTCTTACTCAAAAGCTGTTATTCTTTCTCACTTTCTGATTTCCCAATGTTCATATGTGACAATAGTGTATTTTTAGTTTCAAGGTCTTTCATATCCTCCTTTGGTGCATCATCTTCCTTAAAGTGCACCTTTCTCCTACTTCTGAGTGATATAGCATTGAAGCCCCTTGGATTAATGACAGTATTTAAAGGTATACTACTTTTACTCTTCATTTGGATATCACTCACTGTATTAGAAACTTTAGTTAAATGACTTGTAATATCTGCATTCTTTGAACTTAACTCCTCTAGTTTCCTATGTATATCTATATTATCCTTCTGTATACTTTGAAGAATTAAAGCTATGGAGTTGAATTGACTATCATTCTCTATATTAGTCATTCTACCATCCATGTTGTTCATTTGTGCAGCCATACTCTTCAATAATTGAGAACTCTCATATGGTCTTGATGGTATTAAAGCATTAGGGTGAGTAGAAACCATAGAACTTACATTATTTTAGTAGTTTCTTGAGGAAGCACCACATCCTTAAAATTGGTTTGGCCTATTTTCACCACTCTCCCACCTAAAATTTGGGTGGTCTCTCTAACTAGGGTTGTATGTGTTAGAGTATGGGTCTCTCTTATGATATTGATTGTCTCTCCCTTGATATATTGCTGCTACTTCTTCATACTATCCATCACATGTACTTGTGGCATGCATCATTGAACCGCATGACTCATATCTTGTAACTAGTACTTGTGAGGTCCCTACGATATGAGCTTGCTTTGTGGAATATAGCTCTCTTTCAATTACATTCATCCTTTTTCCATTCAATTTCCTAAAGTTGCTATTTCAGCTAAAATCTTTTTTGAATTACCTGAAGATGCTAAGGTTATTCTCCTTGGATCCTCAATTTGATGATCTTCAGTAGCCATTTTCTGGAATAATTCCTAACTTGCTTGTGGAGTCTTATCTCCCGAAGATATATTTACTACTACATTCAAAGACACCTTATTATGAGGGAGTAGACCATAAAAGAAAATGTCTACTAGATCAGTCTTTGTCATGTTATGTTGTGGGCATCAAGCCAACAAGTTGATAAATCTTGTCAAATATTCATATAATGACTCTCTATCCTATTGCAGAATGTTTGTAATCTCCTAGTTGTCTTAGAGGCTAAGAAGAATTGTTCTAAATATGTTGACTTCAACTGATCCCATGTAAGAGTGGAGAAATGAGTTGGCAGATTGTATAACTACTCTTTAGCCTTCTCTTCCATAGTGAAATGAAAATACCTCTTTAAGACATCATCCAATGCAATCATTGGAGGCTTCATTGAAGAGTAGATCATATGTATAGTTTGTAAGTGCCAATATGGATATTCTCCTGCAAAACCATAAAATTTAGGTAAAGCTGCAATCAAAACTCCTTTAATTTCAAAATTAGTCTCTTCAGTATAAAACCCATAAGGATCATAATTCACATGTGAATGGTTTATTTCCCTCACACTTCTATTATCTTCTACATTTATTGGATTTCATTTTCTCCTTGTCTATTATGCCTATTAGGATTATTCTTAGCCATATTACAAGTTTCTAATGGAGTTTCCAAATTAAGTTCAATTTTAGATCCCAGAACACTAGATTCTAAACTAGATTATGTTGACTTTGCCTCTTCTCTAAATTCTTTCCTTATTTTCCTAAGTTGTCTCTCAATTTTAGGTTCAAAAGGAACTAATGGTTTAGCTCTTCTATGCATGCAATATAGGAACAATCAGAAATAACTAGGCAAGCAATCACAATCAGACATGGAAGTTTCACAATAGAAAAGTTCAACTAGTCGCGACACCAGGGTATTCAAGTCGTGACCCAATTACACAGAGAATAAAAGTTCTAAAAATTTGATTTAGTGATGAGAGGTTGTGTCTGTCGCGACTAGAATTCACAAAGTGTAATCAAGTATCATAGAAAAGCAATCTGGTCCAACTCAAATGTACAGAGAGCAAATTGGTAGAAACTTGAAAAAATATAGAATACTCTGCAATGAAAACAACAAAAACTAAAATTCAAATAAAAAATTGACTAAGGTAAATAATGAAATTGTCAACCAATTGCTAATAAACTAATTATTTGGCTCCCTAGTAACGATACCATTAGTTCACATGGATTGTCGTCATCCTGTTCATCAAAATAAAATAATTGCACCCTATTAATATAGAATAAGGCACAACCCTATCGTTATTCTCAAGGAGCCCTTTTTATTGGAACCCTAGCAGATCGGTGACAAAATCATTGAAAACTTGAGTAAAATTAAAATGGTTTTGGGTTTGATTGATTTTTGATGCAATAAAATAAAGGTGCAGTAAAGTAAAGATTTTTGTATTCTTGATTAAGATGGAAAATGAGTAGATTGTGAAAGAAATATGTTGAGAAAGACTCTTGATGATGGATACCTATCTATCCTTGCTCTTAATATGATATGGGAATTTTAAAATCACTAAGTCTAAAATAAAACCTTAATCGATTGATTGAATCCAGAACATTAATATTCCTTAAATTCCTTTGATCAAAGCTTGTTCAAAGACCACTAATGCCTATTAAAAACCATTTAGCGTGTAACTAAATCAGATGATGAAAATATCCTCAAATGATCATCGATCGATAATCATATATTTCAAGCAATCGAATCAGTTAGTAACGATCGTTGATAAAAGCCCAATTATCCAGAAATCAAAACTGAAATATTCATATTAAAATAAATATTTAAATCATCCAAATTCAATTACAAAACCTAATCTCATAAAGTCGATCGATATTCAATCCTTACTCATACAATGAAAAAGGTGAGATTAAAATAGAAAACTCCCCAGCACAGTACACTCCATGCTAAAGATTTAGCCTCTCATGACTCCTATTGTGCTCCAATCGCTACTTAGATATGATGCCATGAAGAAAGCAAACAAATGGTGATAGAAAGATGCATGATGGAAGATATATAGGTAGGTTATGGAGAGAGTATTAGGAGAATGTTCGAGCGTTGATTCTTAGCTGTATCAGGTAAAAACCAGTCTCCCTTTGCATCTGTGGTTTCCCTCTCCTTTTAAAGCCTGAATAACCTAATAAAAAATGTGCACCTTCAGTAATTCTTTTCTATAGTAATGACCAAATCCTATTTTTGGTCATGACCTGTGAACGCAGGAAAACTTCCTAGAAGAAATGAGGTCGCGACCTATGGATGCTTTGGTTGCAACTAAAGAGCACAGAAACTGCCTTCCTTGATTTGATTTTCTTTGTCTTGTAATTTCTTTCTGATCACATTAGTCCTTGGTTCTCCTCCAAATAAGGACAATTCAGAATCAAAACTCACTGTAAAAGTCTAACCAATTACTAAAGAATGACATATATCCAGTTTAGAGGAGTTAATTTACTATTTTACCCTTAAACCAGCATATTGCCAAGCATAATAATGTATTACCACAAAAAGGCACTAATGCGCTATTAAAAATCACTTAGGGTGTAACTAAATCAAATGATGAAAATGCCCTAAAATGATCATCGATTGATAACCATGGATTTCAATTAATCGAATCAGTTAGCAATGATCGTTGATAAAAGCCCAATTATCCAAAAATTAAAACTAAAATATTCATATTAAAATCAACATTTAAATCAGCCAAATTCAATTACAAAATCTAATCTCAGAATAATCAATCGATATTCAATCCCTACTCATACAATGAAAACCCTAAATCTAGGAGTTCCAAAACATGAAAAAGGTGAGATTAAAACATAAAACTCCCTAGTACAGTGCAATCCATGAGCTCAAGATATATGATCCATCACCAAGAGACTAATGATTTAGCTTCTCATGGCTCCTACTGTGTAGCAATCACTGCTCATATATAATGTTATGAAGAAAGCAGAAAAACGGTGATGGAAAGATGAATGATACAAGATATATGGGTAAGTTGTGAAGAGAGTGTTGGGAGAATGTTCGAGTACTAGTTCTTAGCTGTATCAGGTAAAAACTAGCCTCCCTTTGTGTATGTGGCTTCCCTTCTTTTTAAAGCTAGAATGACCTAATAAAAAACACGCAGCTTTAATGATTCTCTTTTTTGGTTGCAACCAGATCTTATTTTTGGTCATGACCTATGAATGCAGAAAAACTTCCTAGAAGAAATGAGGTCACGACCTATGGATACTTTATTTGCAACTAAAGAGCACAGAAGTTGCCTTCCTTGATTTGATTCTCTTTATCTTGTGATTTCTTTTCTAATAACATTAGTCCTTGATTCTCCAAAATACCTACAATTCAGAATCAAAGCTCACTGTAAAAGTCTAACCAGTTACTAAAGAATGACATATATGCAGTTTGGAGGGGTTAATTTACTATTTTACCCTTAAATTAGCATATTTCCAAGCACAATTATGTATTACTATAAAAGCACAATTGCAGGCATAAAATAAATGTAAAGTTGTCACAAAACCCTTAAAATGTCATAAAACCATACACAATTTGTATTTTATCAAGTCTCAAAGATTGAGAAAGAGAAAAGAGGATAATTACATGTCTAAGATTGAGGTAGAGACATCAAAGTAACGATTTATAAGGTTAAGCCTGAGCAGGGGCAAAACTGTAATTTGAAAGAGTTTCAGGTCAACAGGGGTAACTATGACCATATAAAGTACAAAATTCTAGAAAATCCTAGAAAAAGAGAAATGTGGTATAGAGGCTTTTTTATGAGTGTAAATGACAAAAATACCCCTAAAGTAACTTTAATGAAATGTTTAGTATAATTGCTCAGTTTGAATTATTTATCTGGATTTAATTATTTGAGTCATGAGGAGGCCTTAAATATGTACATAAAAATAGGGAAATAAATAGTCAAAAGACTAAAGAAGTTATTAAATTAGTCTCATTCCCAAAAGGTTAATAGTGTGAGCTGCAGAAATACCAGAAACTCATAAGCCAATAAAAGTATTTTACGGGAAATGAAGAAAGAAATAATTAAAGGAAGAGTTATGGACCAAGAAAATTCATGATTTTTCCTATAATTAAAAGATGATTATAGAGCAGACAAAAGAGTTTTTTGAGCTCTGAAATCCCTTAAGAAATTCAAATAAATGTGAACTGTATAGATTGGAAGAAACTTGGAGAACAAGTTGGATCTAAGGGCCAAGATTTGATCTTCTTCATTCTTCTTCAAGATGGTGCCACATGTTATGAATGATGTCATGAGGATGGTGTAAGAGGAGGAGAAGATTATGTAAGAAGGCTAGGTAGTTCAATCTTGACCATCTATTTAGTCTTATAATTTCTTACAAGTTAAGCACTATAAATACCCCTCCCCTCAATTACACATTCAAGTGAAGAAAATGGAAGGGAAACTCTACAAAACTTTAGAGAGGAGAGAGAAAGAGGATGCAGCTACATATTAGAGAGAGAAAGAGCAAGATTCAAGCTTTAATCAAGGTAAAAAGACTACTCTAGCTCTTGATTTACTAGTAGTTTATGTTCTTGGACTTGGGTAGGAATTTTAATAGATTTGGAAGCTTGAACTCTTATGATTATCATGATGATTTAGTATGAATTTTTAGAGAGAGATAAGTATGATGATAGATATATGTTTAAAAGGATAGAAAAGAGTAGGTTTCAAGTGGTTCTAGCTTATAGTTTATTGAATTCATGATTTGGTTACTAGAGGAGTGCCACAACCTTGATTGGTTCTTGTGCCTAGGATGTGATTTTAATGATTCTAATGCTTCTAATGGGTTCTACATGAAAAATTATTTGAAAATAAGTTGAGAACGTGAAGTTGGAAGTATTGGATTCAAAAGTAGAATTTTGGCACCAAGAAAGAGCAACCTCTTAGCCAATGTCATTTCTTGGGGATAAAGTATGAGTTTTATAAATCCAAGATCATATTTAGATTCCTCATGCAAAATTGTTTAGGATTGTCCTATGAGAATAATTTTTAGAAAGCTAGAACACTAATCCTAAAATCAAGAGAAAGATGTTATGTTCAAGTGAGCTAGTCTTGATTATGGTGTGTGTTCTTGGTCCTAATGAGTTGTATGATTAATATGGCAGTGTATAGGATATTGATATATCCAAGAAGATAAATTGATGAGGTTGGTTGAGCTACTCATTGGTTGGGAAGCCTAGGGAGCAAGTTCAAGAACAAGACACAAACTTATGAACAAGGTAGTGAACTTACCTAACTTGTATGCTTGATATTTATACTTATGTGCATTCATGTGTTGATTTAATTACTTGATTGTGTAAAGCATATATGAACAGTTGAATATATGTTTTTATGAATTTAATGGCCATATACATAATGCATGAAACATTGAGCATGCACATATGTCATTACGTTAGCATGATTTATAGCAAGCAAGCATGTCATGCACCAAGCATTAATCTTACATGGATTAATGATAATGTTTGTTACTAAGATTCCCATAAATCTCACCTCTTTATTAACTAACCAATATAGGTCAAGAATTATGGAAGATGTATGCACGAAGAATAGCCAATAAATGGAAGAAGAAAAGTAGACAATTACATATTCTAGTATGAAATGCTTGATTCTCCCATTTATGTAATGTGCCATTTTATGTAATAAAATTGTATAAAATAATTATGATATGTTTACATGATTATAATATTTCATGATAAACTAATATAATGGTTCAAGAAGGCTAGAATAATTAAAGAGAATTAAAGAAAGAAATTAGAAAGGCAAGTTCCTGAAGCATTTTATTTTGGCTCCAGTTTAACATAGAAAATGTTTGAATATGACCACAAAATTTGGTAAGCACGTATTGCACATCCAAATATTTAAAATTATGGTTAGTTTTCCTTAATTGGATGTATGTGTTAAGATATATGAATTTTTATAATTGAGGAAGAAAAACTAAAAGTTCTAGAATTGACAAAATGAACAGTAATGTTCAATGAATTAACTGTATTGATTGGCCAAGTAAATGTCCAATTTTATATTTTTTTTATTAAAGAGCATTGAAATATATTTAAATAGAGACTTGAACCACCTCCATACAATTTTTATAGAATTAATTATGATTTTTTAAAGTTGGACTACCAAATCTAGAAATAAATGATGAACAGTACCCGAGAGGATCAATTTGCAAAGTTTTAATTTTTTGGTATATGTAAAGCTTTAGTGCATCTAATCACCTTCAAACGCATACTCTGAGAGGTAAAATTAGGATATTTCATAAAGGTAGTTGGACATCCTCAATCTTGGCATGATTAGGGGAGACAAAGCAAGGGAACTTGGGGTGCTAAACTGAAGTCAATGTCTCATGAAGTAATGATGCAAGGACATATTTACATTTTGAAGAATAAAGATGAAATTCTATCTTAGTTTCTCATAAGAATATATGCATGAATATGAACCTAAGAAAGAGAAATATGTGACTTGCTAATTAGCAAAATAGGTCATTTGTATAATGGTTCAATCAACAAGTGTTAAAGGATAATAATCCTTTTGAGACAATACAAAGGCTAGTTGTAGGGCCTCGTTTTAAGGTTGTGTGTTGGGAAGAATATGACATAAAATGTTATTCTTATTACACAAAAATCCAAGATGATAAAAGTACTATGAAGAACATTATGGTGATGGTTGTAACCGAAGCATGTATTTTGTTATACTCCAGGTTTTGATGATGATAGTTCAAAATTTTACATAGCTTATTTTTCGATAAACTTATCGATAAGCTTATGATAATGTTCAATAAATAAAAACATTCTTTATAAAAATTGTTTTGCAAAAGGAATTTTTTGAAGCTTTGTTTGATAAGGGTACTTATCGATAAAGATTTCGATAAAAGCAATTAAACTTAGTTTTAGTTTGTGAAAACTATTTCTAGAAAAGCATTTATTGAAGGATTGATCAATATTCATTTATCAATAAAGATTTTGATAAATATAGTTTGTCAGAAATAATCCCTTGTGATACAAAAATAGATTGAGTATTAATGGGAAAATCCCCAACTAATATTAATTACTTAAACCCATTTTTGTATACAATATAAATAAAAAATAATATTATAAATAAATTTAGTTTATTTCAAAAGACTTAACCATAGTAGAAAAGAGTTTACTAAAATTCAAAAGCCACCCTACCATGGTTATAAAAGACTTTTCTTAATGTATAATTAACATGGTAGAAAAGGCAAAACTACCCAGCCAATACTATCATGGTTAATAAAGAGCAACTTAGTTTAAAAAGTTTATCCATGATAGAAAAGAGTGAAACTTATAAAATGGTATTATCATGCATATAAAAGCTTTACATAATTTTGTAAAATCATGTTAGAAAGAATTCAACCCCACTAACATGGTTAAAGGGTTCAATCCCATAATTATCAATTTGAATTGCTAGAATAGGCCCCCGGGTGACGTACTCAGGTGAACAACACCAATGCCCATAAAGTAAGCAAAATTTTCAAATAACACTCATAATCTAGTAAATAGTCCCTGTGGATTCACCAAGTCAAATGCATAATCCTAAAAGGCCTTCGCCTCCTACAGCACACATTATTAAGTACGATAATAAAAATAGCAAATCATCATAGTATAAATAAAAGTAGACCCTATAGTGGCAATATACATCTACTCAACACAAATATAAAGAAGGGTGCCATACAGTTCAACTAGCATAATTATACCTCCGACGCCTTCCCATTCAAACTAGCAATTGAACTAACTCCTAAAAAATATTAATACAAATACAGTGATACAACAACCTCAGTAACCAAAAGTCATACTCATTATACATACTAATATGTGCTCGTGAGGTGTCAAGTGGGACAGTTCACAAAGTACAATATATAGAAAATAACATATCATCATATTATAATCAAATAGATAAACCACCCAAGTTTCTCCCCTCAATCTAACTGAATCACCTTATTCCTACCGACTAAACCCAGGGCTAGTGATAACTACCATATGACTAGCCACCCAAAAAGCTAACAGTTCAAGTTTTATAGATCAGCCAAAATCTACATAGCATGTGACTGGACCATGGGTTCATTCCTCTTGATAAATAGGTGGGGGTATCGTAACCCCTTGTTAAATAGGTGGAGCAACTCCCTAGGTAAATAGGTGTGACAAAAGCCAACCATCTAGCTTTCATAGAGTAAAACTCCCTCATCACAATCCCCAATCCATAATTTTCAAGATAATAATATTAATAAAAACTCTCAATAGGTTGATAGTCAATAACATCAATAAATATCACAATAAGGTTTTTCTCAAGATAATAACTTTCTTCAAATGCTAGTGACAAGATATAACAAGTTTCTAATCTCAATTCAACTTTTCAAATTAAACTTTAAGTCCCATAAGACCATTTTCAATAAAATCATCAATAAAAATTCCTTAATATAATCATATAAATGTCATTAGATATATATATCAAATTACTCACAAACAACACATTAGTACACACAATGAGTAGAAAGTGGTTACCTCTCGTCAAAACAAGGAATAATTACCATAAGTCAAGTGGCTATATTTATAACAATACCAATAACAAAAAATCTAGTGCTCCACTAGGTGTTACTCCACAATCTGGTGATCCACTACTTTTCAAGCATACATCACATAGGCATAACATAAATTACACTTAATCATGCCATCTATCCCCTAACTCTTCTTCTTGCATCTTTATCTTCTTCCATCTTTGAAGAACTTATTGGTGTTGGGGTGACATAGAAGGGGTGAGATTTTGGGGGAAATCTCAATAGCAAACAAAAACTATATAATGTATACAACTACATGCTTGATGCTAATATGTGTTCACTTAATGATCATGCTTGCATAATGATATCTTACATGGTTCTATGTCCCTTAATTATAACATATGGCCATAGAATAAAAAGAAATAGAGCATTACTTAATTATACATGCTTCATATCATCAAAGTAAGTAAACATCACATAAAGCATCCAAGCAACATAAGCATACAAGTAGGTAAGTTTACTACCTAACATGTAGCCTTTCCTCTAGCTCTTATCCTTTGCTCTAAGGTTCATTTTTTTCATAAGTCAGAGCCTATATATAGCATAATAATATCTTCATTATTATCCTATCCAGTATACCTCTACTTAACTCAAGCTTAACTTGAAGTAATACCCTTAATCTGACAATTCCCTAACTTTCTTTATATCCACTGCTGACCTTATAACATAAGGGTATTACTTCCTTTATAAAGTTGGGTGATGGAATTTGCCACTGTGAACAGTAACTCATAGAGTAAAAATTTTAGATTGTGTAATTTGACTTCAATAACCTTAAAAATGGTTCCAGATGCTACCATTTGGTCCCTAAGACGTAAGAAAATTAGGATATGATATATAAATTTTATTAGAGTTCCAGATAGCCGATATTTATCTGATAGTCTGAAAGTTATCTAAAATTTTATCAAATCCTATGGACCTCATATATAAGTGAAAAGTTATAGGAAGATGTGCCCTATGATGCCAGATGTCATGGATTTGACAGAACCTTGAAAGGAGTTTTATAGAAAAAGTTATTCCTATATTAGTGAATTTTGACGGGAGTTTAAGAATACCCGCTATCCGATTATGAAACCTAGCAGTAAGTAAGCTTGGATATAATGAGCTCAGAAGACATCATAGATAGGCCTAGGATGACGCTAAGTGAGGCCCAGGCCTATAATATTAGTCATCAGCTAAAGAGGTCAGTGCTAGAAATATGTAGAAAAAGTTCTAAATGAGGACAACAATAAAGGGTTAAAGGAAATGTAGGGAATTTTTATTAGGATTTCTGAGTCTCATAAAATTATGAGACTTTACAGAGAATTCATTTTATATAATAATGAATTTCTAAAAATGTTACGACCATTAAAATAGGTGTCTAGCATTTATTTCAAAATCAGGATATTTTAAGAATATCGGTATAAAGAAAGTATCTTGGGATTTATGCCAATTAGCTATTGGACCCAATGAAGGCCTATGGCAGCCCAAAATTTTGTCCTAGCGAATCCCAATAAGTCCCAAGAGTTTTCTTGGAGCCCAAGTCCAATAATGAATAATTTATGAATTTTTTAAAAGAAAAAAAAGGATAAAGTGAAAATTATGGTTTGCACATGGTGGGATCCACACACTCACATACTTGGCATCCAAGACAAGGGGGAGGAGAATATTTTTGTTATGTGGATTTGTCTCAAGTTGGCTTGGATAGTAAGCTTGATGTAAGAACAAATATGAGCCATTAGATCAAATAGTGTACAAAGTGATCTTGGCCATTCATTTTCCATGGATTTTTTCTATAAGTACCCCCTCAATTCTACAGCAAACCGTGAGCCATGAACCCTTGTGGAAACTCTTACAAAATGAAAACTCAAGTCAAGACAAAGAAGATTCAAGGTTCTAAAGTTCAAGCAAGCTAGAGATTAAAGGTAAGTAATCTCTCCTGGCTTATTTTCCTTTCATTTAGGAGCTTGAACTTAGGGTTTTGATGGGGGAAAAGTTGAGTTTTCTCTAATGGGAGGTGCTGCCCAAAGACCTTAAAGCAAAGGGTAAAGAAGAAACTAAAGTTAGAACCATATGATTGAAGCTTAAACAAGCTAGTTAAGTAGTTGGTTGTTGAATTAAGTTGATATTCTTGACTTTGCCATGATGTTCCCTGTTCAGTATGCACTATTCATGAGGGAAGGAAATTGAATTTCAATGATTTAATGCTTCCATTGAATTTAGATGATGATTTTGTGTAGGATTGGAAAGGTTTTGAACCTTGAAAGCATTGAAATTCCATGATTGTAGTTTTTTAAACCCTTCTCTGTACTGTTCACACGCATGAACAATAATTGAAATTTCATGATTTTTATGGTTCTAATGGTTTTCAAATGAAAAGTTGTGTTGGGTAAAGTGGAGAAACAAGTATGGGAAGCATTAGAATCAAAATGAGAATTTTTGAAAGAATTGTATGCTTATGTTCAGTTCTGTACAGCAGGCCATGAAGGAGCTGGAATTTCATGATTCTAAGCTCATAAATGGATTCAAAAGATGAAATTGTGTAAGTTAAAGTCAAGAAATCAATTGGTTCAAGAGCCAAGTGGATTAGTAAAATTTAGAGAAAGTTATGACAATAAAGAGTAACAAAGTTAGTCTTGAACATGGTTGGAGTTTATGAGTCCTAATGAGTTATGTGATGAATATGAATGTGTTTAGGACCATAAAACATCCAAGAACATGTTGGGAAGTGATTGACATAAAGACTTCATGGTTGGGAAGCTAGGGAGCAAGTGTAAAAGATCAAGAGAAAAGCTTAAGTGCAAGGTAGTGAACTTACCTCTTTATGTGCTTAATGATGTATGCTTATGTGTTGACGTGTATGTGATATTTAAATGATATTGTGACATGATAAATGATGTTGAATATATTGTGAATAACATATTTTTCATGGCCATGCACTTTATGCAAAAGTATATAGCATGATAGCATGTCACTAATCAAAGAAAGTTTAATGAACTTACATATCATGCATTAGCATCCATCTTGCATATTTAACTGATAATGTTTGCTACTGAGATTCCCTAGAATCTCACTCTTCCATAACCAACCAATTTAGGTCAAGCATGATGGATAATGTATGCATGGAGAAGAGCTAAAGCATGGAAGAAGAAAAGTGAAGTATTTAAGATGTTAGCATATGCTTTGCACTTTCCATGTATGTCAAAGCCATGTAAAGCATCTATTTATGTGATGAGATTGTATGAAACAATTATTGTATAACCCCATGTTGTATTTGAATTCATACAAGGCAAAAGAGATGATTCATGTATGCTAGAACAATTATTGAAAGTAAAAGAAAGGAAACTGAAATAGTAAAAACGTAGGTCCTAAAGTAGTTTTGTTGTGGCTTCAGTTTGACCTAACAAATGAAGGAATTATTTCACAATTTTATGACCATATATCCATAGCTTTAAGTGTATAGGTAGAATGTTTCATTTGGATGTGTATATGAAGAGAAATTAATTTCCAAATTAAGGGACTAGAATCTGTTTCTAGAGTTTTTGACCAAATGAACAGTAAAATTCAATGAATAAATTGTATCAATTGGCTAATCATTTGGTCTGGAAATTATTTTTCCCTTAAATTTCAAGATTCTATCTTCATGTAGCTTTTTAAACCACTTCATTTTGAGTTTTCTAGAATTAAATGTGATTTTTCGAAGTTCGGTGCGTAATCTGGAATACCATATGAACAGTAACCCGAGAAAGAGTGAAATTCCAAATTTGCCTAATGGACTTCCAAGGTCTTGTAAGTGGTTCCAAATGCTACTGAATGGTCCCTGAGATGTATAAAAGTAAGATGTTATAGGAATCTGCTAACCAACCCTATAGCATAAAAAATATCTAGTCTTATACACATCATTGCATACATCAGGCTATCAATGACACTGGCATATGGAACTCTTTTTTATTTACTTTTTATCTAATTCAGTTTTAGTCATATGTCAGAACTCAAGGCCACTCTAGTGGCCACAGGGATATCCATGGGATTGTATTCACTCATGTTGAATCGCTCAAATATCTTCTTGATATAATTCTCTTATGAAAGAATAAGGATTCTCTTGGAACGATTCTTTTGAATCTTTACTCTAAGTATGTATTCTGCTTCACCAATGTCTTTCATCTCAAAATTTGATGAAAGTCATTCTTTAATAGCTATCACCGAGTCAAGGCTATTTTTGACTAAGAGTATATTATATATATATAAGGATAATATCACAAAGTTACCCTTAAACCGTTTAACGTAGATATAGTGGTCTTCCTCTATCATCTGGAAGTTATATGAGGTAATCACCTTGTGAAACCTCAAGTATCTCTGTCTAGATGACTGTTTTAATCCATAACTGGATCTTTTGAGTTTACACTTGTGTTCAAACCCTTTTTCAAGGAAACCTATTGGTTGTTCCATATAGATTTCTTCATCCAGATCACCATTCAGGAATGCGGTTTTTACATCCATCTGATGTAACTCTAAGTTTAAACTATTTACTATTGCCAGAATAAGTCTTATTGAATTGAAGAGCACAATAGATGAAAAAGTATCCTCATAATCTATACCTTCCTGTTGTGTATATACTTTTACAACCAATCGAGCTTTGAATTTGCCAATTGATCCATCCATCTTTCTCTTAATTTTGAGAACCCATTTGTTCCCAATAGCTTTACGCCCTTTTGGCATTTCAATCAATTCCCAAACTTGGTTTTTCTTCATTAAGTCAATTTCCTCTTTCATTGCTTTCTTCCATTCTTCCTTCGCAGGACCTACTAAGGCCTCATGAATAGTGCGGGGTTTATCATCCCCTTCTGGAGTAACAAAGAGAGCTTCGCCTTCTATTTGGAAGTGTCTCTTTGGAATACTTTCCTTGTTACTCTTTTTGGTAGGAGCACTTGCTTATCTTTTCTTATTTGTCTCATTCTTTGTGTTTACCGTTCTTGGTCCCCACTCAAATTAATATACCTAGAGGATTTTAGTTTGTCAATTTGTTTGGCACTATCCTGTTCCTGAATCTCATAAAGAGATATAGTATGGTCAACATTTCCCTTACTGGGAAACTCCATCTGAATAAATACAGTATCTCTTGATTCTGTTTCTGTCACTATTCCATCTTCAATTTCACTTATTAATACATATCCTTTTGAGGGTTTAGAGTACCTTATGAAAATACATTTCTTCCCTCTAGGACCCATTTTCCCATGTCTATAAGAATTGTCATTGATATATGTCGTCGAGCCCTAAGGTCTAAGGATGCTTAGATCTAGCTGATGTTTAGTCCATAACTCGTAGGGTGTGGAAGCGACTGACTTTGAGGGCACACAGCTAAGAATGAAGGTTACCATCAATAAAGCATCACCCTAGTGTGAAATTAGAAGGTTTGCCTAAGCCATCATAGACCTAACCATGTATAGAAGAGTTCTATTTCTTCTTTAAGTAACCTCATTTTGTTGAGGTGTGCTAGGGATAGTTAGTTGCCTAATAATCCCTTTTTTTCACAGAGCTGTTTGAATTGATCTGAAAGGTATTCATGACCTCGATCAGTACGTAATGACTTATTTTATTGTCCATTTGATTCTCTACTTCATTTATGTATTGTCTAAAGCACTCTAGTGCCACAGACTTATGTGAAATCAAATAGACATGACCACATGTGAAAAATCATCAATAAAGATAATGAAATACCAAGCTCCGTGTCTCACCTTCACACTCATTAGATCGCAAATATCAGAATGGATTAATTGCAATGGGTTTTTGGCTCATATTTCTTTACTAAATGGTTTCCTGGTAGCCTTACCAGCTAGACAACTTTCGCATAATGACAATCCATGTTAGGGATCACCCCCAACAAGCCTTCTTTAGCCAGTTTAATCATTCTATTTTGATTAATATGTCCTAGTCTAGCATGCCAAATATTCATATCAGGATTATTTGAAGTAATAGCAAAGCAATCATGAACATTAAAATCACTAGCAAGATCCAAAATAAAGAACTTTTGAAATCGGAAAGCTGAACCATAAAATATTGAGTTGCTACAAATGTCTGCAACTTTACCATGAAAGTTTACATTAAACCCAAAGTCTAATAAGCAAATTACAGAAATTAAATTCTTTCGGATGTTAGGAGCATGAAGCACATTATACAGCATCAAGGTCTTTCCCCCACGCAAAACAAGTTTGCAGGTGCCAATACCTCGAACCTCGATCCTTGCATTATTGCCAACGAAAAGCCACTTGCTTTGAAATGGCAATCGATAGTATTCCATGAAAGATCCTCGATCTCAACTTATATGGTATGTGGAGCTTGAGTCAATAATCCAAGAAAAATAAATAGTTTATATCAGAAAAACAGTGCTAGAAACAAATGAGACATGTGAATTCACTGTTACCTTTCTGCCATCGACCTATTTAGAACAGTTACGTGTGAAATATCCCATATTGTGGTAGGCAAAGCATTTGACCTTCTTTAGGTCTAGCCTTTTCTTGCCTCATTTCTTTCCCTTTTTCTTGTACTGTTGTTTGCCCTTCTTGGGTGAAGGATCGCCTTTCTTCCCATTTTTCTGAAATTTCTTGCCCTTTTTGAATTCAGTCTTTGATTGGGAAGGACCAGCACCTTTAGTCAAATAGGCTTGTCCAGTAGCCTTATAAGCCTCTAGACATCCTCTAGCTCTAAATGCTTAGGTACATCATTGAAAGTGATGATATTTTCATTATAGGTCAGATTGACTTTCATGTGCTCCCAATTGGCAGGTAGCGACTTGATGACAGCCTGCACTTGTTCATTAGATAGATTATGTCTAGCTTCCTTCAGTTCATGAATCATTATGGACATCTCTCGTAGATGTTGCCTCATAGGATTATTTGGTTTTAGTTTATAGGTATTGAATTTAATCGTCAACCTTCTAAGCTTAGTCGTGGACACTCCCCCAAACTTATCCTTTAAGGCAATCCACATTCTTATGTTGTTCTGTGTGTCTCAAACTCACATTAAATCATCAGCCATTGCACTCAGCAGGGTAATTCTTGTTATACTATTCTTCCTTTTCCAGGACAGGTATGCTTCCTGGTCTCTCTTATGCTGGGTTGTATTTCCAACCTCAGGCTCTACTATTACCTTGTTAATAGCTCAATTGCATCCTGTTCTTCTAGAATATATTGGACCTTTTAGTGTCAAATATCTCAGTTGTCCTCGTTGAGTTTTTCCCCCTTGTTCAATTCAGTAATAATGTTCTTTGATGTCATTGTTCAATATCGGTTCTATGACAAACCTTTCCCATATTAATTTATTGAACCATAGAACATTTAAGCGAATTTACATATATATATATATAGAACATGTAAAGAATACAATGTCATGTACTTTTATTATTTTTTTATTAGAAAATAATAATATCGCTAGACCCATGATCAGGATAATACGTTTGTACCTCCCATTACACAATCACTAGCAACGCCATCATTTCCTATCAAAATTAATATAAGCATTATTCTCATTAAATATTACTTTTTAGAATACTCATCATCTAAAAAAGCTCCTACTTATAAAATGGTATACATGGATTACAACTAAGATAAAGAAATGAAATGAAACATGTTTCTCTTGCATATAAGGCATGTAATAAATGACTAGTGTTTACAAAGAAAAATAATAATAAAGCATGTCCTTAAAGTAAAGCAATAGAAATCAAAATATAAATATACGTCATTTGATATGAGCTTTACAATATTCTAACATCGCTTTTCTTAGCTTCTTAAGCTCATGAGGCAGCTTTATAAGGTTATATACAAATTCTATTATTCTAAGCCAATATTTCTTGCTCAAGCGTCCTAGTTTGGGCTTGCCTCTAACTCTTGTTGCTTTTATATATTCTATTATGACTTTCAAGTAGAATTCAATATTCTTCTTATCTGTCATGCATTCAATGTAATCACCAATCATGCCATTAATGCCTTTTATGTTTGTTAATTTGGCTTCATCTTTTTCAGGTATGTTCTTGGCCAAAGTAGGGGTTAGAGGTTGGTTCACTTCTTCTCCATCCTCAACTTGAGATTCACCGTTAAGAGTAGGCACCATCTTGGAGTTTAAATCTGAAGACACCATGAAAGGCTGTAGAGGAAGTGGTTTGATGGGGAATAAAGTTTTTGAGCACGGTCTAAAATCATTTATTTCTTCTGGTTCCTCTTGCGAAACTTCCTCCATCAACTTCTCTAGGTCTTCTTCAGAAAGTTCATCAAGATCTTGTTATGGATCCTCCTTAGGTTCCCCTTCTAGGTCCTCTTAAAAGTTTCCTCTAGGTTATTGACCTCATCCAAGAATGAGATATCATCATTTAAAGTATATCCCAGAGGTTCAGTACTAGATAAAGTCATTTTCACCTAAATAGTAAAAAATATTAATTATCATAATTTTCTATAATTTTTAAACACATAAACACCAGAAAATACACTGAGTATTCATAAATAGGTCCAGAATTGCCCCTAAATTTAGACAAATTATATATAAAAATAAAGATTTTGATTTTAGAAATTTTTAGGAACAAACCGCACCTCAATCGGAGGTCCCACGCTCCCTCACGTGCCCCAAGAAGAAAAAATTCAGAAAAAAATAAAAAACTGAATGAAGCCCACTCTTGGCTTCTGCACGCCCTAGTATAGTGCTGCCACGTCGCCACTGCCACGTGTTAGCCATAAGATTTTCCTCTTTTTTTATTAATTCAAAAAAAATCTTTTTTTAATTCTAGAAAAATAAAAAAACATTTTTTTGGAATGGGCTTCTGTCAGCCCAAAAAAAATTTATTTTTTTATTATTAGACTGGGCTGGATGCAGCCCAGTCTAATGAACAGTACTGCGCAAGTTTTTTTTCTTTTTCTTCATTCGTCAAAATGACGCCATTTTGGGTTATCCCTGACCTCCAGCCAGGTCGCACAGACCCGACTGGAAAATGGGTCGGGTCTGTTAGACCCGACGCATTTTTTGGCCGTAACTTCTTTGTTCTAAGTCCGATTTTGACGTTCTTGGTGTCATTTTCTTCATTTTTTTCATGATCTATGCAATATGATCAATTTCAAGGCCTAAAAACTCTATTTTCTAATGACCCAATTTCAAAACAAAGGTTCTCAATTTCAATTAACGTTAAAATGCTTCTATTTATGGTTTAAATGCATGCTCTATGCATATTATCATTAAATAAACACTCTAAAATAGAAATAAGCATACAAAAAGTGTATAACCAGAAAACCAAAAATCACAGTGAAGGATGCAGAAGCATATAACCTGGCTCTAATACCATTAAAAGTTTTCAAGTGTACCTGAGATGGTATCCTTTCCACTAAGATACCCACACGTAACTAGAGTACCTTGTATGAACTATGGTACGTTTCACAGCAAATTCACCTAAGAAATTATGAAAATGCCCCTAGATGGCCGGATTGTACCAGAGATAGATGGAGGGTATTTTGGTCATTTGGGATAGGTTAAAAATGTCACACATGGAATAAATATGATTAGTTGAGCCAGTATATACCCTGAGGTAGTACAAAGAGGGGTGGAATAATAATTATGCCCTTAGGGTTAGTACAATGCAAGAAAGGACACCAAGGGTATTTTGGTCATTTCTCAAGGGATGGATGGCAGATAAATCTTCAGTATATCATTGTCAATGGTATGAGAAGCCTAGACATTAATTTCTAGGACATAATACATATCCTGGTATATTATAAAAAATTAGGAACAAAATACCGTCTGGTTGTTGTGAAACTGCTCCAATCAGTACCGGATTGAACTGAAATTTTTCCATAAGCTTCCTTACATGGAAAGCACACCACATACCCCTCTTAGGTGTACCATGAGCTGTTTGTCATAATTATTCATTTTAGAAAAAGTTAAATTCAAGATTAAATATGAGCCCTTAGATTAAATAGTGTATAAATCAATCTTGGCCATCCATTTTCACCCAAATTTCTCTATAAATACCCCCTCATTTCAGACCTATTCGGTATCCCTTGGAACCATGGGGAAACTCTTGCAAAAGTTTCACTCAACCAAGAAAGAAGCACACAACTTGAAGCAAGAAGCAAGGTAATCATCTCCCTTGATCTTGAGCTTTGTTCTAGCAAGTTAGCACTTGGTTTTAAAGGGTTTTTGTGCTCTATTTCCCTTATGGTTGCTGCTGGAAGTGCTGCTCATATGTTGTTAAAATATGAGTTTTATGTTATGGATAGTTTAGACAAGCTTAAACAAGCTAGAATCAAGTGGTATAAGCTTGGAAATTCAAGTATGTTTGGATTTAGGGTTTTGTGTTCTTGTTGGTACTGTTCATATGATGGAATTTCATGATTTTGATGCTTCCAATGAGTTTAAAATGGAATTTGTGTGGGGATAAAGTAGGAGAATAAGTATTGGAAGCATTGGAATCAAAATGAGAATTTTTGGAAAACAAGAGCATGCATTTCGGTTTGGCACTGTAGCAATTGGTATGTTTTGATTTTGGAAATTCTGATTTCATATTTGGATTATACATGAAAAATTATGTGGAAATGAACCATAAGAATTTATTTTGGAAAGATGGGAGTAAGAAACATAAAGTAGAGAAAGAAAGGGAGCTAGTGAAAACCTAGTCTTGGTTTTGTATTCAAGTTGAGTTGTAACTTGATATTATTGTGTAATGGCTGGGTTTTGACATTTGTGAAGGAATAAAAGCAGCTCAAGAAGGCTTTGACAAGGATAACTAAGAGGTAGCAAGGATACCTAACTATAACTCATGTTTGTTTAATTGTTTTGCTTGCTTGTTGATTATGGTGTTTGGTTGAGCTTGAGCTTATGTCATCATGTTATGATGAAGTATGAATGATTGCAACTCCTTGCAAGTTATGTAATGACAATATGCATGTTAGAGTTTGCTTATGTACCATTATGAAGTAGCTCTCATCTCATGATAACATGTTAATCATCCAATTATTCATGCATGATATTATAGTTTGTGTAACTTGCTATTGGGATTTCCATGAAATATCATCCCTTCCACATGAATAACTATGTTTTAGGTTCTGGATCCTCTCAAGGGAAGAGATTAAATGTTGATGATTAAGTTTGTATAATAAGTTACATGACTTACATGACACTATAGGATAATATGATAGCATGTATGGTGTATGTTTCTGTAAATATGTTTTGAGGCTGACACTTTGTGATGATGGTTATAATGTCTAAACCAACGAGTTTTAGTCTGAAACTTGGCATGATTAAATTATAGCTTTAAATGAACACCAAGAATGCCTCATTTGGATAAGTATCCGAATTGTTATGATTTTATGATTTTCCAAAGTTGGAAGTAAGATCTAGAATTGAGATAAAACGAGTGATGAAAAGAAAAAGTGATGGGCTCAAAAGGGATGACTAAGGATGTAATATATAGTGGGCTTGTGGTTAGAATAAAAGGGTTTAGAAAGAATGCCTCTATCATGTTCAATTCATAAATGCGCAAGTAACTTTAAACTGAGAGCCAAGGCAAGTTCTAGAGAATTTAAACCAATTGAATAATCACTCAATATAAAATTTAAAGCCGAGAATCCTTCTAACAAAGGTTTTAATCTAGATTGCTCATAAGCTAAAGTCTCAAACAATTTTTATCATTCACTAGGCATTAAAACACTTATCACAGATGAAAACCCTCTAAACGATGATTTACAAGTTTCAAAGCAATCACTTAGAACCATGTGATAATCCAAATGTAATAGCAAAGGCTTAGGTGTTTCCAAATTCAATTTCTAAGATATTTCAAAAAGTTCAAGTGGGGCAATGGTTTCTAGGAGCTAAAAAGGTTTTGAAAAAAGGGAACAATGAATTATTTGTGAAGAATCTCAATAGTTCAAAAAGGTATCCTTCTATACAGCTTTGCCTTATTGTCGCGTCCACTATGTTCATAGGTCATGGCCGTAGGTCACAGAGAGCAGACCAAGTCCAAAATTTCATTATAGGTCACGGCCTAAAAGTTAGTATGTCGCGACCATTTTTTCATAGAGACTACCAAGTGGTAAATGTCAAAGTCCCAAAACGATTTTTCATGCTAAAACTTTTCCAATTATCAACAAAGTCTAAAGCGGGGGTCTAATTTTCAGCAATTCATCATACATTAAGATAAAAAAAAAACTTTTTGTGATGAAAAGATTAGATTAGCAAAGATTGAGTAGTACACAAGCAAGACATCTCCCCCACACTTAAACTTGATAGTGTCCTCACTATCAACAGAGCTAAAGCGGACAATATCACAATCACTCTGCAAAGCCAATTAAATGTAGCTGTAAAATAGTAGGTAGCCTATTCACTCAATGCAAATTAGCAATTCAGCACATAGTCACATTCAAGTCATGCAAAGCAATACTAGTAAGGAGAGATGACAAGATGGGTAAGCTAAGATCATGCATGTGAGTGTGGAAACTCCAGAGGGAGCAATCAATGACTAAATGACACATGGACAGGAATGGGGGTATTTAAAACAGAAAGAACCTTGGAATAAAAATAAAATGAAAACTACCCTACTTAAGCATCAAGCAGAAAAATTAACTACTACTTCTACTGGTTCATCCTTTTCCAATTCCTAAACCAACATGTCAAGCATATATAAATTTATAAAAGGTAAGAGATAGGAAAGGGACAACCTAGCCTCAAGGCAGTAATGGGAAATCATAAAACTTTGAGAGGTGGCTGTTTAATTGGACAGTTTTCCTAGTTTCCTTATCTCTCCACTTTAGCATTCCATAATCGCGCATCTTATACTAAGATCCGTCCAGGCCCGTCTTGAATTCTCCCTGTTTAAACTTGAACTTACCCAACTATGGTTGGCATGTCACAGCAATAGACTTGGGAAATAATTCCTTTGCCTCCTTCGTATATTCCCTGCAGTTGCTCTTCTCTAGCTTGTGTAGGCCCTCCAATTTATAATGTGCTTCCCCAAGTGTCGCACTAAGCTTAGGTTGGTCTACTACTGCAACGTACTTGTGGTCATTTTTTTCCATTCCTGCATAATTATTAGAGATTAGATCTTTCAAAAACCTTAAGGTATGAGATGTAATTTTGGAATGAGAATGAGGTTGAGAAAAGTTAGAATGTATTAGCCCTTTAACCAAAGCAGTAGAGTGTGGAGCTAAAGGAGTGTAGAGTTTCCTAGTTGTATCTGGTGTTTTTGGTCCCGACCTTTCATCTTCTTGTCATGACTTAAGTTGACAGGGTGTGTATCTGTAACTTTTAGTCGCAACTTCTTCATCTTTTAGTCATGACTTATGGTCACAGAAAGGTTCACCCTCAGCAGATTGATGTTTAGTCGTGACAACTTCATTTCTGTGTCACGACTGGAAGCCTCTGAGCTTTTGTGTCATGAACATAATGCCATCAGGTGGCAACACATATTCATAATGGATCTCAGTTTGATGTTCAATTATGACGGGGAGGTAATTTGGTCGCGACCTTTGGTCATAGAAATTCGGCCATTCTTTAAATATTACACTTCTAACTTCCAGAACATCTTGGGATCCTGCAAGATCACTCAACAAACCTTTTGCAAGTGCATTATCTCTATCATTATCATGTAAACTCAGTTCATGTTCATCCCTAGTCTCTTTAATAGCATAATCAATGGCATTCAAAGTAGTAAAAGCAGAATTATCACAGGGAAATTTCATTGCTTTATTCATGTTAAAGGTTACTACATATTCTCTAACTTCCATTGTGATGGAACTATGCTTCATACTAATGATGGTCTTGGAGGTTTGGAGGAAAGGTCAACCTAGGATCAGAATATTGTCATTTACTAACTCATTGGACATTTCTAGAATATAAAAATCAGCTGGGGACACTAAGTCCTTGGCCTGTACTAGAATATCCTCAAGGATTCCCTTAGGATACCTAATTGACCTATAAGCTAATTGGAGCACTATGTTTATGTCCCTAAGGTTGTTGATTCTTAAGGCTTGATATACTGACCAAGGCATTACATTAATGGCTGCCCCTAGATCTAGTAACACTCCCTTAATAGGAATATTTCCTATAGTACATGTGATAGTGTAGTATCCTGGGTCTTAGTATTTAACAGGTAGTTCAGCCTTAAATAGTAATGACACATTAGCACTCACCTGGATTCTCTTAAGAGGCCTAAACTTCTTTTTATCAGCACACAGTTCTTTCAAAATTTTTATATATTTAGGGTTTCTCTTGAGGAGATCGACCAAATGGATGTTTATATCTAACTTATTGAATAAAGTATAAGCATCTTTTGCAAAATCAGGGTTAACTCTTTTCTTTACAGCAAAGTAAGAGTTAGGAAAAGGTTGATCTTTTATACTTACCTCCTTACCTTTATGCATAGAGGCTCCTTGCTTGCTCAACTCCAACTTCTCCTCAGGTTACTTTCCTTTATAGGCTGGACTTGGTACTGTTGCTGCTTTTTCTTGCAGCTCTTGTATCTCCACTTGGGTTTGTGAGTTCTCCTCTTGGGTTGGCTTCTTCATTACAAGCTACTGTTCTTTAGCACTTTCAGATTTCCTTATTTATACTTGTGGTAGAGATGAATTCTCAATTTTAGCATCTCCCACATCCTGCTCCAGTGTATCAGCTTCCTTAAAATGAACCTTTCTACAACTTCTGAGGGATATAGTATTCAGACCCCTCAGATTGATGATAGTATTTGAAGGTATGCTGCCACTGCTCTTTCCTTGAATGCCACTCACTGTATTGGAGACTTAAGTTAAGTGACTTGTGAAATCTGCATTCTTGAAACTTAACTGCTTAAGTTTCCTGTGCATATCAGCATTATCCTTCTACATACTTTGAAGGATTGAAGCTATGGAGGTGAATTGACCGTCATTATCTTTGAGCTTGTTGTCTATATTGGTAATTCTACCGTCCATGTTGTTCATCTGCGTAGCCATACTCTTTAACAATTGAGAAGTCTTATTTGGCATTGATGTTAATAGGGTCATAGGCTGAGTTGGAACTATGGACCTTGTATTATTTCGGTAGTTGCTTGAGGAAGCACTACTTCCTTGGAACTGATTTGTCCTATGACCCACCTAAAATTTGGGTAGTCTTTCCAAATAGGGTTGTATGTGTTGGAATATGAGTCTCTCTTCTGGTATTGATTGTCTCTCCCTTCATACATTGGTACCACTTCTTCCTATTGTCTGTCACATGTACTGGTAGCATGTGTCATAGAATCGCATGATTCACATCCTATACCCAAGGATTGTGAGGTATCCACTGCACGAACTTGTTTTGTGGAATGAAGCTCTCTTTCAATCAAATTCATACTCTTCTCCATTCAGTTTCCTAGGGCTTCTATTTCTACTAATATCTCTTTTGAATTAGCCGAAGAAGATATGGGCATTCTCCTTGGATCCCCTGTTTGATGGTCTTCATTGGCCATTTTCTGGAACAACTCCCAACTTGCTTGTGGAGTCTTATATCTCAAGGATCCATGTAGCATTTAAGGAAACCTGATTATGAGGAAGTAGAGCATCAAAGAAGCCTTGTCCAATACTCATGTAGAGATTCTCTATCTTACTGCAGAATATTCTTGATTTCCTTTTTCATTCGAGTAGTCTTTGAAGCAGAGAAAAACTGCTCAAGGTATGTCGACTTCAGCTGATTCCATGTAAGAGTAAAGAAATGGGTGGGCACATTATATAGCCACTCCTTAGCCTTCCCTTCCAAGGTAAAATGAAAACACCTCCTTAAGACGTCATTCAGTGCGGTCATTGGAGACTTCATTGAGGAACATATCATATACATGGTTTGTAAGTGCCTGTGTGGACATTCTCCTGCAAAACCATGAAATTTAGGTAAGGCTACAATCAAAGCTCCTTTAATCTCAAAATTAACTTTTTCTGTATAGAAACTATAAGGATCATAATTCACATGCGAATGATTAATTTTCCTCATACTTCTATTATCTTCTGGTTGCATTGGTATTTCATTTTCTCCATGCCCATTAGGTCCATTATGATTAATGTCATCCATATTCGGTTCAGTTTCAGACTCTGGAATACTAGAGGAGAAACTAGATTTTGCTTCTTATTCTTTAAATTCTCTAAACTCTCTCTTTAGTTTCCTAAATCCTCTCTCAATTTCAGGTTCAAAAGGCATTAATGGTTCAGCTCTTTTAAGCATGCAATGTAGAACAGATAGAGAATGATAAATGCAATTAGTCAAATTCAGTTACAGATATTGGACAGTAGAAAGTTTTTAGTTAGTCATGACTAAAGAGTGTTTTAGTCATGACACAATATCACAGAGAAAAGTAGTCGTGACTGAAGGTGTTAAAAGTCACAACTGGTTTCCACAAAGTAGTTAAATTTCACAAGGGAGCAATCAGGTCGCGACACAAATTGTGTTTGGTCACGACATAAAGTCACAGAGAATAGTGGTCACGATACAGTTGAGAATAGGTCACGACTCGCAGTCACAGAGACTGATTTTGCAGAAACTCAGAAAGGTACATAATACAATGCAATGCAATTTAAAAACTACTAAAAACTAAAAGGCGAACAAAAACAAGAAAGATGACTCAGGTAGCTAATGAAATTGACAATCACTTACTAGGGAACCAATTACTTAACTCCCCAATAACGACACCATTAATGAGGTCAGATTGTCGTGGTCTAATCTATCAAAATAAAGTTATTGCACCCAATATAATATAGTATAAGGTACAACCCTATCGTTCTTCTTGAGGAGCCTTTTATGTGGAAACCTAGTAGATTGGATGTCAAGATCAATGAAAAACTTGAGTAGGAGGTAAAATAGTTTTTGGGTTTTAGTGATTGATGCAACAAAAGTAGGGTGCAGAAAAGTATATATTTTTAGATTTTTGTTTATGATAAAAATGAGTTGATTGAGTTGATAAATATGCTATGAAAGACTCTTGATGATGAAAATGTATCTATCCTTGCTCTCACGTTTAAAATTAGAGTTTAGAAATCACTAGGTCTGAAAGGAAACCTCAATCGAGCGATTGAGTCCATAACCCTAATTTTCCTTAAACCCCTTTGATAAAGCTGGCCTAAGAACTATTTATGAACTGTCATAAACCACTTAGCATATAACTTGAATTTAGATTATGAAAATGCCCTCGAATGGTTGTCGATCAAAGACCCTAGATTTCAAGTAATGAATTAATTAACAACGATAGCTGATAATAACCCACTTTCTTAAAATCGAAACTGAAATATTCTATTAAAAGTAAACGTTCAAATCATCCGAATTAAATTACAAAGTCTAATCTGAGAATGATCAATCGACATTCAAAACTTGTTCACAAGATGAAAACCCTAGATCTAGCAGCAATCATAAGATGAGAAGATACAAATTAGAACAGAAGAAACTCCCTATTTGAGTCTATGAGCTCAAGATATCTTATTCATCACCAAGAGGCTAAAGGTTTAGCCTTTCATGACTCCTGCTATACTGCAATCGCAGTTCAGTTGAGACGTCATGAAGAAACATTGAGAAGATGGTAGGTTAATGGTGTAGAGATGTGGAGAAATCCTGGGAGAGCTATAGAATGATGGCAGGGGTGGAGAAGGTGAACAGATTGCGTGAGAGTACTGCTTCTCAGCCTAATTAGGTTCAAAAACCAGCCCCCTCGACGGTAGCCTTCCTTCCCCTTTTATTTCTACATAACCTAGTTCAAAACATGCAGTTTCAATGATTTCGCATTTTAGTCGCGACTAGATCCATGTTTTGGTCATGACCTGTTAACATAGACAATATTCTAGAGAATCAAGGTCGCGACCGGTGGACTTTTTGGTCATGACTAAAATGTGCAGGATTGTGGTTTCACTTTCATTGGCTTGTGATTTCTTTCCTGATCCTTGCTCTCTTCCAAAAATACCTATAATCCAAAATAAAAGCTCACTGTAAAAGTCCAAATCAATAAATAACATAATATATGCAGTTTGAAATAATTAATTTACCATTTTAACCTTTTATTAGCATATTGACATGCACAATCATGTATTAACACAAGTACAATTTAAGGCCTAAAATGAATGGTAAAGTTGTTATAAAGCTCTAAAAAGTGTCACATAAACCATATATAAAATGTGTCTTATCATTCCCTAAGGGTTCTCATGCCACAGTTTGCTTCAGAATTTGTGGGGGTTTTAATAGAAAAATTCTATGGAAAATCAATGGCCAAGATCACTTTGTGCACTATTTGATCTAATGGCTCATAATTGCTCTCACATTAAAGTTACTCACTAAGCCAACTTGAGATAAGGTCACATGAAAAAATTCTTTTCTCCCCCTTGCCTTGGACGATAAATGTGAGGTCATATGGGTCTCACCAGGTGCAAACCCTAAATCTCATTTTATTCCCTTTTCTTTTCTTTTTCAAAAATTTATAAATTATTTATTATTGGACTTGGGCTCCAAGACAACTCTTGGGACTTATTGGGCTGCCCTAGGGTTTTGGACTACCCTAGGCCTTCCTTGGGTCCAATAGCTAATTGGCACAAATCCCAAGACATTTTCCTTATACCAATATCCTTAAAATATCCTAATTTTGAAATAATTGCTAGACACCTCTTTTAATGGTTCTAACATTTTTAAAAATTTATTATAACATAAAATAAATCCCCTGCAAAGTCTTATAATTTTCTGAGACCCATAAATCTTGATAAAAATTCCCTAATTTCCTTTAACCCTTTATCGGTGTCCGATTTCACTTTAATTTCTCAAAGGGCATTATCATCTTTTCACACATCATCAGAGTATTCCCTGACTTATATCAGCTATTTTGGGGACTCTCCTTAACTGTCTAACCTTAGTCAAATAACCAAAATACCCTTCGTCTAACTCTGACTCAATGACACAACATAGTGGCATACATTCAGTGGCATTTTCATAATTTTATATTTTTCCTGGTCTTTATTAGCCCTAGTCCACATATTTATCTAAAGATATCATTAGTCCTATAAGGCACCATTTTGGATCCTCTACATGATCCACTGCCTTTATGGGCTCAATTCCTGAGAAATTCCCTCGAAACATATTTATCGGGCATTTTAATCCACTGTAAATTCTATAATAAATTCTACAGAACTCCTTTTTGAGCTCTGTCAGTTTCATAAATTTTAATATTAATTATAAGAATTTACTACCAAATTTCATATGATTCTAAGGTCTAGAGGATACTGTATTAATTTCTATTTTCTTCATAAATTAATATAAATTTTTTGGGACCTCTCATCAGAATTCTATGTTACGTCAAACTGATCAAAATAATTTTATCTATTTATTGGAAAAATTTGGGACTAATATGATTTTGGGCATTTTTGGGCCTTTTCAGATTCAACTTTTAATAATTACCATTTTGCCCTTGAACTTTTGAAAATTACACTTTAGGCCCTCAACTTTTCATAATTACACTTAATGGCCTATAACTTGTATCTACTTTCATTTTTAGCCTTGGGACTTGTAGACTTTTTAGTTTAGTCCCCCTCTTTTTCAACATGACCATTATACCCATAGGGACTTTTACTATTTACAATTTAGTCCCTGATCTTTCACTTACTTGAAGTTTAGTCCCTGAACATTGTATGTATACTTCTGGAACTTCTGCTCAATAGAGCCTGATAGCCTACCTTTTTCAGGCTAGATATTGGGCTTCTAGGCCTAAAAATTAGGATATGACATTGAATGCTCTGATCGCTTAGCTTTCTCAAGAAGCATTGCTTACATCATCATCCTAGATGACTTATCAACATGACATCATCTATAGACACCTCATATGCTTAGGTGGTGTAATGGTGGGGCCCTTGGGACACCTCACCAGCTGACTCAGCATATAGAATATCTTATTTGGATGTCTACACATGGAGATATGATTTTTCAAAGTTGGGACCGAAAATGTTAAAATCAAGAAAGGACGCTGGATGAACAGTAAAATTGAAGCGTTGACTTGGTCAAGTCTTGGTCAATGAGTTATTTTTCCCTAAAAAAGCATTAAGTTAGCTTTGTGTAGCAATTTGAACCACTTCATTGCAATTTTTCTATATTTAATTATGATTTTTTGAAGTCAAGTCACTTTTCTGAAATTTACACAGTGAATAGTACTCGGTAGAGTAAAAATTCCAGATTGTGTAATTTGACTTCAATAACCTTAAAAGTGGTTCCAGATGCTACCGTTTAGTCCCTAAGACGTAAAAAAATTAGGATGTTTCAGTTTGGTATAAGAGCAAAGGGTTCTAGCTCAGAGCATAAGATTCTAGCACAAAATAGAAGGTTTTGGCTAGTGATGTTATGGTTTAGTTAGACTAACCCCTTTAAACAAGTTAGAGATCTAAACTAAAGCAATTCCCTCCCTAGAAAAAGATATAGGGATGGTATTCACTACTTAGAGAATGTTTTAGATAAGAAACAGTGACACCCAGATAAATAGAACAATACCTCGTACTTTACAACTTTATGAGGTAATTTTCAAGAAAATGACTACGATAGATTAGTCTTAGTCAGTTGTTATCGCCGACGTATCATTTTTCTTAGCACGATATAGCTGGACTAAGTAGGATAATATCTAGGGAACAATTTCCTCTATTGATAGAGACAAAAGCTAACTAGTCTAAGGTCAAGGGAAGCTACAATAGTAGCTTGAGGTATCATTATGTGGCTAGACGTTATAGTGACAATGATAATGAAGGTACCAACCTCATTGAAGCTTATCAGCTAGAGGCTTGGTATAAAGCGTGATCAAGCCAGATAGTACAAAGTACTGAGATATGAAAGACTAAGACAATGTTCAAAAGTAGATCCTCCATGTGAGTAGATCTACATTATGAAAGAATTTGTTCAGTTAATATTTCCTAAACAAAAGAAGCAAAAGTTAGAACGAGACTTGCCTAGGAATAATCCTAGCATATGGCCTAAAGTTAGAAATGAGATGGTTAATAGATAGAGAGCTTATGTTCTTAAGACAGAGGGACCATATCATGAAAGAACAGTAACTTAGCAGACCTAAGGTAGAGCACCCTAGAGAACATGAGTAATAGTAGTAGATGATGAATGAGATCTATATGACATAAGTTCACAGGATTAATAAAAAGACTAGAAAAGAACTATAGTCTGGTCAAGAACAGACTGGGACTAATAGATAGATAAAAGAAGTAAAGAGATGTAGAGGTTACTCCAAAGAGATAGAGATTGATCTGCTCATGTGAGAAGCTTTTATCAAATAGTTTACGAGAAGCATTCCTCTTAGATAGATAGAGATGAGCGTGAGGATAAGGGTTAAAGCAAGGAAAGAGAAACCCTTTGATGAATACTTAGTCAAGTTCATCTACATGAACAGTAAGAGTTGAATGACTAAGAAGTTAGTTTGCAGATTGAATTCCGTGTTACAAAGAAAGTTTTTCTTAGGTAGTTGTAGAAATTCAACAGAGCAGTAGATGTATGCAAGATAAGAAAAAGAAGTTTATGATGCTTAAAGAGAGAAAGGTAGCCATAATTTTAAAGATAAAGAGACTCCCCAACTTAAGAAAGAGTAAAGAAGGGTTGAGTCTATACCCTAGTAAGAGGGTAATGTGGCAGCCTAAGTGAAACAAGTAAATGACTCAGGTTCCTGGATGAATAATCAGGACCTAGAAGTTAAGATGATAAAGGGACAAAATGCTTTAAAAGATTACCTAGTTAATTGTTTAATTGCAGTGTGCGTATAAGGGATGGTTGTCATATCCCCAATTTTCTGACCTGATATACCTGTACAGTTTATCTGCAATAGATATAAGATTCTTAGAATAAACTGTATCAGATTGCAAAAAGAAATGGAAGGATTAATAACTAAGGAAAGAATAGGGACCAAAATGCAAATTGAAAAGTTTGAAGACAAAAAGTTGAAATAGAAATAAAAGGAGGGACCTAAATGCAATTAATGGAAAGTTCAAGGACTAAAGTGCAATTATTCAAAAGTTAAGGGACCTAAATGTAAATATGGAAAAGTTGAGCCAAAACAGGCCAAAAATGCCTGGAATCAGATCAAACCCAAATTTTACCAGTAGATAGACAAAAATATTCTGGTCAGTTTAATGCAACACAGAATTTTGATTTGAGGTCCCGATTAATTGATATAAATTCCTGAAGTTAGAAGGAATTATTACAGTATTTTTCAGATCTAAAAATCATATGAGACTTTATAGGAAATTCATATATTTAATATATAAATTTATAAAATTGACAGAATCAGAAAAGGAATCCTGTAGAAGCCAAACCGGATTTTTCAATGAAATAAAATACCTGATAAATAGGATCGGGAGAGTTGTAACATGAATTGGGCCATAAAGGCAATACAGGCAATAAGCCCATAATAAGGCTAAAATAGCGCCATCATAAGCCCATTAAGGTGATTGGACAGTTATGTGGGCCAGAGACTAGATCAGTCCAGGAAAAGTATGAAATTACGAAAATACCCCTAGATACCCATACTGTACCAGTGATGGATGGAGGTCATTTTAGTCATTATGGACAGGCCAAAAACATGAGACATAGTATAAATATGATTATATAGAGTCAATATATGCCCTGAGGCAGTGTAAAGAGGTGTGAAATGACGAATTTGCCCTTAGGGTTAGGACAGTGCAGGAAAGGACACTAAGGGTATTTTGGTCATTTCCCAAGGGATGGATGGCAGATAAATACTCAGTATAACATTTTCAATGATATGAGAAGCCTAGACATTAATTTCCAGGATAGAATACATATCCTGGTATATTATAAAAAATTAGGAACAGAACACAGTCCGGTTGTTGTGAAATTGCACTGGTCGGTACCAGATTGGATTGGAATTTCTCCAGAAGGTTCTTTGCATGGGCATCACGCCACCTAACCCTCTTAGGTGTCCCATGAGCTGTCCCACATGATGTCATAATTATTCTTTTATGAAAAAGTTAAATCCAAGATTAAATGTGAGCCTTTAAATCAAATAGTAACCAAATCAATCTTGGCCATCCATTTCAACCCAAATTTCTCTATAAATGCCCCCTATTCAGAACACTTCGGCATGCATGGTGAACCATAGGGAAACTCTTGCAAAATTTTCACTCAACCAAGAAAGAAGCACACAACTTGAAGCAAGAAGCAAGGTAATCATCTCCCTTGATCTTGAGCTTTGTGTTGGAAATCGTGCCCTAGGGGCCATCATTGTCTTATGAACATTATTGATTTATGAATTTATTAATTGAGTTATCATATTATTTGCATGTTTACTATGATGATCATCCTTGGATAATTCATGATATTATCCTAAATGTCCCTGGTCGATCATCTATGCGGGAGCACAGATGAAATAAGACCAGTATGACTTTGAAGATGTATAGAGATATAAATCAAAGTCATAAGCACATGTAAGAGTACAAGGTGCTGGATCGACCCGCTATGAGAGAACTGCATGGGTAACGTCATAAGCTTCTCTCATATACAAACCATGTCAATACGCCCTTTGACCTGAGATCATCATGGATTCCTACATGACAAAACGCTCAGCTTTGACCTAGTCAAAAGTCACTTTTGACCGAGTGATCATAAAGACTATGTTCGGCCTTAGTGGTTTTTCATGCGGAGGAATGTGAATAGTCAAGATGGAATTTGTCTCTCACATTCGTAGAGAGATATTACTGGGCCCCTCGATGAGTGAGTCTGAGAAATGTATGGCCATACTGTAATGGAAAGGTAGTTCCATTTCTATAGTCAGACTACTCAGGGATCGAGAAAGTAATGGTCAGGAATAGGAGGATGACATTATCCATGCCTCATCCATGACCAAAATATCGCGTGACAGAAGGGACATGATATGGTTGTATAAAAGGTTACATCGTTTATCGATCCTCATATGATTTAGGTAGTCGTTATGTCTTGCTAGAGACCGCTTGCGACTTGTGGGCTAGTATAGCAAATGGCCCACTGCCAACTTCTTATGGGCCTACAGGGTCGCACACAAAATAGCCCAATACGAGCTATGATGTCCAGATTCATTGAATCTAAGACATGTCCAGATTCAATGAATGATCCAGGATAGATGTATATATATTTATTTATATTTATATTCGTATATATATATAAATTCGTATATATACATTATATGTATATATGAGATTTAATTTATAAGGATAAATTAAATCTCTATCACGTTTGAAATTCGAAATTCAAATTGATAGGATATCTCATATAAGAGATATTTATAAGATTTAATTTATAAGGATAAATTAAATCTCTATCACGTTTGAAATTTGAAATTCAAATTGATAGGATATCTCAAATTTGATTTATGAGAATAAATCAAAAATAGTTCAGTCTCATCTTTATTTAAAATTAAATAAATGGGTAATTAAATCTGTGGGACGGATTTGATATTATTTATTTAATTAGTTTCTTATAAAATTATACAATATATAATATTGTATTAATTTTAGAATTAATATAAGATTAACTCCAAAATCCAATTCGGTTGACAGAGAAAAAACGCATAGCATCCTATATATCTAATTTTAGGAGCTGCGTTTTGCACAGAGAAACATATAGAACATAGAAAGGCCGAAGGGGACTCTACAAAAGGTTTGCAGATAAGAAACTGCCGAAATAGAGACGGAGAGGATGAACTCTTGAGAAAGCCCTGGAGGGACAAGAGACGCTAGCACGTCGTTCGTGGTTGGAACGTTGTTCGTGTGGATACCAGTAGAGGAAGCCGACCTGAGTCACTGACTTCTTGTGATCAGAAAGGGAGCACGAGCCGCAGAGAGAAGCTGTGAATGTCGTGACCGAAAGCTGTGGAAGTCGCTGAGGCACACTAAGGGTAATACTTCTTCCCACTTGACTTAAACACATACGGTAGATCCTGGCAAGGAATGAAAAAAATTTTAAATTAATTTCCGCTGCGTGTCTTTCAATTCCTTACACTTTGTTCTAGCAAGTTAGCACTTGGTTTTAAGGGGTTTTTGTGCTCTATTTCCCTTATGGTTGCTGCTAGAAGTGCTGCTCATATGTGGTTAAAATATGAGTTTTATGTTATGGATAGTTTATACAAGCTTAAACAAGCTAGAATCAAGTGGTATAAGCTTGTGAATTCAAGTATGTTTGGATTTAGGGTTTTGTGTCCTTGCTGGTACTGTACATATTACTGTTCATATGATGGAATTTCATGATTTTGATGCTTCCAATGAGTTTAAAATGGAAAGTTGTGTGGGGATAAAGTAGGAGAACAAGTATTGGAACCATTGGAATCAAAATGAGAATTTTTCGAAAACAAGAGCATGCATTTCAGTTTGGCACTGTAGCAATTGGTATGTTTTGATTTTGGAAATTCTGATTTCATATTTGGATTCTACATGAAAAATTATGTGGAAATGAACCATGAGAATTTATTTTGGAAAGTGGAAGTAGGAAACATAAATTAGAGAAAGAAAGGGAGCTAGTGAAAACCTAGTCTTGGATTTGATTTCAAGTTGAGTTGTAACTTGATATTATGTTGTAATGGCTAGGTTTTGACATTTGTGAAGGAAGGAAAGCACTTCAAGAAGGTCTTGACCAAGATAGCTAAGAGTTAGCAAGGATACCTAACTATAACTCATGTTTGTTTAATTGTTTTGCTTGCTTGTTGATTATGGTGTTTGGTTGAGCTTGAGCTTATGTCATCATGTTATAATGAAGTATGAATGATTGCAACTCCTTGCAAGTTATGTAATGACAATATGCATGTTAGAGTTTTCTTATGTACCATTATGAAGTAGCTCCCATCACATAATAACATGTTAAGCATACAATTATTCATGCATGATATTATAGTTTGTGTAACTTGCTATTGGGATTTCCATGAAATCTCATTCCTTCCACATGCATAACTATGTTTTAGGTTCTGGATACTCTCAAGGGAAGAGAGTAAATGTTAATGATTAAGTTTGTATAATAAGTTATATGACTCACATGACACTATGGGATGATATGCTAGCATGCAAGGTGTATGTTTCTGTAACTCTGTTATGAGGCCGTGGTGATGTGATGATGATTTTGATATGTAAACCAATGAGTTTTAGTATGAAATTTGGTGTGAAGTTAGATAAGATACATATCTTTAAATGGACACCAAGAACGCCTTAATTGGATAAATATCCGAATTGTTATGATTTTGCAAACTTGCAAGTAAGATCTGGAATTGAGATAAACCGAGTGCTGAGAGGCAGTGACGTTCACGTAATGATTTCATATATCAAATGAACGAATTTTTCTATGAAATTTGGTGAGCTTAAATAGTACTTCTAGATATTTAATTCCATATGTAACACAGTTCATTTGGATAAGTAACCAAAGAGAAATGAATTTTTGAATTTAAGCCAAGAAATTGGAACCTCCAGATTTTTACCAAATGAACGGTGATTTTTAACCAATAAACTGATTTCATTTGGACCAGAGAACCTCAGTTTCATATTTTTCCCTCAAATATTTATGAAATATCTTTCATTAGAAATTGGAACCAAATTATTTTGATTTTTCTACAATTAATTATGAATTTTCAAAGTAGGGTACATGTTCTAGAATTACCAAATGAACAGTAACAATGAACAGTACCCAAGAGCAAATCTTTGGAAATGGATGTTTTCAAAGCAAATGATCATGTAATTGGTTCCAATCACTTCTAATGGAGTATAATTGAGGTTAAAAGTAAGGATGTGACAATGGTTGAGCAAATTATGTAATAATGATATGGCTTATGTTGCCATAAGTTATGATGAACAGTTGTATCTCCTTGCAGTTGTCATATGATGACACACATGTTAGAGAATGCTTAAATGATTGCATCTCCTTGTGTATTATGAATATTAGAGTATGCTATAATGAATGAACACTCTCCTTTAACATTACATGCGGGGTAGAGCATATATGATGAGAAAGTTTTGAAAAAAAATTATTGCTCCCATGCCATACGACATGTAATTAAATAATTCAACTTGCATGGTAATGATAAAGGAATATAAAAGCAATAAATGAGATTAGAGACAAAGGTTAATAGCAAATCTATAGACAAATGATCATAGTACTCAGGACATATCCCTTCAGCATGAATAAGATACATGAATGATGTACCATGAACATGAAATAAAATGAGACTCAGTTATGAAAGATGATATAGCTCTGAGAGGGAATAACATCTATGCAATAGAAGTTAACATTCTCGCAATAGAGCTAGATTGCTCTTGCGATAAAGTCAGATTGCTCTTCAGATAGAGCTAAGAGAATGGACAGTGTAGCTCATGAAAAGTAATTTCTATCATATGAAAGATACAGATTATGACAGATATGTGCATGGTAAATCCTATGTAGCTCTTTACAATGCTAAATATAGTAAAGTTATAAAAGATGAGAATGATATAAGAAATTCTTAAGTGATAGAGGAAATGAGTAAAGTCCTAATAGATAATATTGACTTTTGTGATCATCTTTGGGGAATTATCTGTTGAGTTAACAACTATGTGAAAGTGACTAACCTTGTAACTTAGTCCATTGGTTTAAGTCTTCCAGAATAAGAATACAGTACAACGGAATCAAAGTAGATTCTAGAGGATTGGTGTTAGATCCTAACATGGCTCATAGAGACTAGAATTCCAGCGTCAAAGTTAGATTCTGAAGAGGCTTACGGTTGATTGGAGTAGATCCCGAGGGTCGCAGTAGACCTAGCCTAGAGAAAGAAAGTAATGAGCCATAAGTACAGTATTTCTTTGGAATGATAAATACCAAGTAAAAGGTTAATGTAGAAAAGCTTTACAAGTTGGTTAACTTATAACAGAAAGAGTACCCATGATGCTAATTTCAGATAGCCTTATTACTATTAGGGACTGAACTTAGAATCTTCGTACACCAACAGGAACTGAGTAATTAAAGTTAAAATTTTAGTCTTGAGTAACAAATATTTATGAAGTTGTAGATGATATGTCTAAGGAAGAACAAAGAATATCTCATAAGATATGAGAAGGAGAATAAAGAGATCCCTAAGATGAGATTACAGAGAATAAGAATAAGAGACAAATAGATCCTCCAGATGAGGATAAAGAGATTAGAAGGCCAGATAGACCCAAGAGAGACAGTATGAGAAAGGTCTAAGATAATAAAGTACCAGGGTTAGAGCCTGTTAGTACCAATGCTTCAAATTTTAATATGCACTTTTCAGTCACGCGTGCTCAAGCAAGAGTAGCCCAATGATGGGTGACCCCTGAGAATTAATGAGAAAGGGTGTAAATGCCACAAAATTTTGACATCAATATACAAAGCTGTGAGGACAAAATTTATTTTAAGGGGAGGAGAAATGTCATGTCTTGATTTTTAGGCCTAGAAGCCCAATATGTAGCCTGAAAGAGTTAAACTACTAGGACTTGTTGAGTAAAAGTCCCAGAAGTATACATATGATATTCAGGGACTAAACTGCAAGTAAGTGAAAGATCAAGGACTAAATTGTAAATAATGAAAGTCTCTGGCGGCACAATGGTCATGTTGAAGAAAGAGATAGACTAAACTAAAAAGTCTAAAAGTCCCAAGGCCAAAAATGAAAGTAGATACAAGTTGTGGGCCATTAAGTGTAATTATGAAAATTTAAGGGACTAAAGTGTAATTTCTAAAACTTTCTAAGGGCAAAATTGTAATTATAAAAAGTTTAACCAGAAAAGGCTTAGAACTGCCCGGAAGCATTTCAGTCCCAAAATTTATCAGTAGATAAAGAAAGTTATACTTGTTAATCTAGCATGATACATGAATTTTATTATAGTTCCAAATAGCTGATATTTATCTGATAGTCTGAAAGTTATATGACATTTTATCAGATCATATGGACCTTATATATAAATAAAAAGTTAGGAGCAATCCAAGGAGCTTAGGGACTTGGCAAGCTTAGGAATAAGGTAAGTAATTTATTCTAGTCCCTGCTCTAATAAATTAGAGGATTGTTCTTATGAATTTAATAGTTAGAATAGAGAATATCTCTCATGATAAGGTTAGCCGTGGATATAAAGGAAGTTAGGGAATTGTCAGATCAATGGTATTACTTCAAGTTAAGCTGGAGTTAAGTAGAGCTATACTGGATAGGATAATAATAAATATATTATTATGCTATGTATGGGATCTGACCTATGAAAAAAAGGAACCTTAGAGCAAAGGATAAGAGCTAGAGGAAAGGCTACATGTCAGGTAGTAAACTTACCTACTTGTATGCTTATGTCGCTTGGATGCTTTATGTGATGTTTACTTACTTTAATGATGTGAAGCATGTATGATTAAGTCATGCTCTATTTCTTTTTATGTTATGGCCATATGTTATAATTAAGGGACATTGAAGCATGTAAGTTATCATTATGCAAGCATGATCATTAAGTGCACACATAGTAACATCAAAGCATATAGTTGAATACATTGTATGGTTTCCGTTTGCTACTGTGATTTCCCCAAAAATCTCACCCCTTCCATATCAATCCAATCATAGCAGGTCTTCTCAAGATGGAGGAGATGAAGATGCATGAAGAGAAGTTAAGAATTATTTGGCATGATTGATATGTGATTGATGTATGTTATATATATGTATGTAAAGTTGGGTGCTGGAATTTGCCACTATGAACAGTAACTCATGGAGTAAAACTTTTAGATTGTGTAATTTGACTTCAATAACCTTAAAAGTGGTTCCAGATGCTACCGTTTGGTTCCTAAGACGTAAGAAAATTAGGATGTTTTAATTATACCCATTAGGATTAATTTCAGCCATATTAAAAGTTTCTAATGGAGTCTTTGAATTAAGTTCAATTTTAGATCCCAGAACACTAGATTCTGAACTAGATTCTATTGACTTTGCCTCTTCTCTAAATTCTTTCCTTAGTTTTGTAAATTGTCTCTCAATTTCAGGTTCAAAAGGCACTAATGGTTCAACTTTTCTACACATACAACACAGGAACAATCAAGAATAACCAGGCAAGCAATCACAATTAGACACAGAAGTTTCATAGCAGAAAAGTTCAACTAGTCACGACACAAGGGTGTTCAGGTTGTGACCCAATTATAGAGAGTAAAAGTTCTAAACATTTGATTTAGCATCGTGACTAAAATGTGTTCTGGTCCTGACCAAAAATCACAGAGTAAATTTTCCAAAATAGTAGTGCCAAGAGGTTGTATCTGTCGAGCATTGGCATTCACATAGTGTAATTAAGTACCATAAAAAAGCAATATGGTCACGACATAATTATGTTTGGTCATGACTAAAAAGTACAGAGAGTAAATTAGCATAAACTTGAAAAATATAGAGTGTTATGCAATGAAAACAACAAAAACTAAAATTCAAACAAAAAAGTGACTCAGGTAAGTAACGATATTGACGACCAATTGCTAATGAACCAATTACTTGGCTCCTTGGCAATGATGCCATTAACTCTCATGGATTATCGTCGTCTGGTTCATCAAAATAAAATAATTGCACTATATTAATGTAGTATAAGGCATAACCCTATCGTTATTCTTAAGGAGCTCTTTTTATTGGAACCCTAGCAGATTGGTGACAAAATCATTGAAAACTTGAGTGAAAGTAAAATGGGTTTTGGGTTTGATTACTTTTTATACAATAAAATAAGGGTGCAGTAAAGTAAATATTTTTGTATTTTTTATTAAGATGGAAAATGAGTAGATTGTGAAAGAAATATGTTGAGAAAGACTCTTGATGATGTAGAACTATCTATCCTTTCTCTTAATATGATATGGGAATTTTAAAATCACTAAGTTTTAAATAAAAACTCAAACGATCAATTGAGTCCAGAACATTAATATTCCTTAAACTCCTTTAATCAAAGCTAGTTCAAAGACCACTAATGCGCTATTAAAAACTACTTAGCGTGTAATTAAATCAGATGATGAAAATGCCCTCAAATGATCATCAATCGATAACCATAGATTTCAAGCAATCAAATCAGTTATCAATTATCGTTGATAAAAGCCCAATTATCCAGAAATTATAACTAAAATATTCATATTAAAATCAACATTCAAAATATCCAAATTCAATTACAAAACCTAATCTCAGAATAATCGATCGATATTCAATCCCTACTCACACAATGAAAACCCTAGATCAAGATATGCGATCTATCACTAAGAGACTAAAGATTTAGCCCCTCATGACTCCTACTGTGCTACAATCGCTTCTTAGATATGATGCCATGAAGAAAGCATAAAATGGTGATGGAAAGATGAATAATGGAAGATATGTGGGTAGGTTGTGGAGAGAGTGTTGAGAGAATATTTGAGTATTGCTTCTTAGACGTATCAGGTAAAAACCAGCCTCCCTTTGCGTCGTAGCTTTCCTATCCTTTTAAAGCCAGAATGACCTAATAAAAAATGCGCAGCTTCAATGATTCTCTTTTTTGGTCGCAACCATATCTTATTTTTTGTCATGACCTGTGAACGTAGGAAAACTTCCTAGGAGAAATGAGGTCATAACCTATGGATGCTTTGGTTGCAACTAAAGGGCACAGAAGCTGCCTTCCTTGATTTAATTTTCTTTATCTTGTGATTTCTTTTCTGCTCACATTATTCCTTAGTTCTCCTCTAAAATACCCCTAATTCAGAATCAAAGCTCACTGTAAAAGTTTAACCAGTTACTAAAGAATGACATATATACAGTTTGGAGGAGTTAATTTACCATTTTACCCTTAAATCGGCATATTGCCAATCACAATCATGTATTACCATAAAAGCACAATTACAAAAATAAAATGAATAGTAAAGTTATCACAAAACCCTTAAAATGTCACATAAACCATAAACAATTTCTATTTTATTAGGGATCTACTGTCATTACACCTATGCATGTTTAAAATTTACTCTTAGATTTGAGGAATGAGAGTCCTTGATTGATTTGATTTGCATGCAGTTGATAGGCATTGATGTGATTGTTAGCATGGATTGGTTGATGGCCAATACTGCTAGTCAGATTGTAAAAAGAAATTAGTGATTGTCTCCATGAGTATTACACTTGTCGAGATCCCAAAAGATCCCATATTAATGTTTTCTATGCGAGTGGACAAATATGTCAAGAAGGGGTGCCAAGGAATCGTGGTTTTCTTCTCCATTGATATGGATGTGAATGTAGGGATTGATCATATTGAGGTGGTAAATGAATACTCATAAGTGTTCCTAGAGGAGGTGTTTGGTTTACCTCCAGAGTGTAAGGTTGAGTTCTTGTAACACCTTATTTTCATACATCTTAGGGACCATTTGGTAGCATTTAGAACCACTTATAAATCTGTCACATCCTAATTTTTCCCTATCTGTATAGTACTGATAGTGGAAAGAGGCTTAGAAAGGATTATGACGAAGATCAAACGAGATAATAAAGGTTAGATAAGTCTTAAAGAAAGAGAATGACCTAAACGAAAATTGGAAAAGTTTAAAGGCCAAAAGTTAAAGTAGAAACAAAAGTTGGGCCAAAAGTTATAATTTTCAAAAGTTTAGGGACCTAAATGTAAATATCCAAAAAGTTAGGGACATAAATGTAATTAAGAGAAAAGTTCAAGGGCAAAATTCTAATTATAGAAAGATCAACCTGAAAAGGGTTATAACTGCCCAGAAGTATTTTAGTCCCATATTCCATCAGTAAATAGAGGAAGGTATGCTAGATAATCTGACATGATACAGAAATTTTATTAGGGCTTTAGACAGCAGATATTTATCTGATAGTCTAAAAGTTATCTGAAATTTTATCAGATTTCATGGACTTCAAATATAAGTGGGAAAATTACAGGAAAGTGTGACCTACAGTGTCAGATATTCTGGATCTGACAGAACTCCAGAAGAAGTTCTATATAAAAAGTTATTCACATATCAGTGAATTTTGACGGGAGTTTGTTAACACCCGTGATCCGATAATACAACTTATCGGTATGTAAGCCTGAATAGAATGAGATCAGATGACCTCATATATAGGCCCATAATGACGCAAAGAAAGGCCCAAAACCCAGGGTACCAGTCTATCAGTAGAAGGGGCCAGTGCCAGAAAAAGTGTGAAATTACGAAAATGCCCCTAGATGCCCAGATTGTACTAGGGATGGATGAAGGGCATTTTGGTCATCTAGGACATGCTAAAAACATAGAACATGGTATAAATATGATTATTTGAGCCCATATACACCCTGAGACAGTATAAAGAAGGGTAAAATGACGATTATGCCCTTATGGTCAATATAGTGCAAGAAAGGACACCAAGGGTATTTTGGTCATTTTCCAAGGGATCTGTAACGAAGTTGTGGCCAGTACAAGTATGTCAATGGTGTGAGAATCCTAGACATTGATTTCCAGGACAGAATACAGATCCTGGTATATTATAAAAAATTAGGAATAGAAAATAGTCCGGTTACTGTGAAACTGTACTGATCGGTACCGGATTGGACTAGAATTTTTCCAGAAGCTTCCTTACACTATGAGCACGCCACCTAACCCCTTGAGGTGTCCCTTGATGGGTCCCACATGATGTCATAATTATTATTTTATGAAAAAGTTAAATCCAAGATTAAATGTGGGCCTTTAGATCAAATAGTAACTAAATCAATCTTGGCCATTCATTTTTCTTGGATTTTGGCTATAAATACCCCTCAATTCTGGTTCAGAACTGTAAGCTCATGTACCCTTGGGGAAGCTCTTGCAAAATGAAAACTCAAGCCAAGACAAAGATTCAAGGCTCCAAAGTTCAAGCAAGCTAGAGATTAAAGGTAAGCAATCTTTCCTAGCTTATTCTCCTTTGATTTGGGAGCTTGAACTTAGGGTTTTCATGGGGAAAAGTTGAGTTTTCTCTAAGGGGAGGTTCTTTCCAAAATCCATAGATGAAAGGGGAAAGAAGAAATTAAAGTTAGAAACTTATAATTGAAGCTTAAACAAGCTAGTTAAGTGATTGGTTGTTAATCAAATTGATATTCTTGACTTTGCCATGGTGTGCCCTGTTCAGTCAGCACTGTTCATGAGGGAAGGAAATGAAATTTCAATGATTTAATGCTTCCATTGAGTTTGTATGATGATTTTGTGTAGGATTGGAAAGGTTTTGAACCTTGGAAACATTAAAATCTGAAGGTTGTAGTCTTTGAGATTCCTTATAGTACTGTTCACTCACATGAACAGTGATTGGAATTTCATGATTTTGATGGTTCCAATGGTTTTAAAATGAAAAGTTGTGTGGGGTAAAGTGGAGAAACAAGTATGGGAAGCATTAGAATCAAAATGAGAATTTTTGAAAGAATTGTATGCTTATGTTCAATTATGTACAGCAGGCCATGAAGGAGCTGGAATTTCATGATTCTAAGCTCATAAATGAGTTCAAAAGATAAAATATGTAGGGTAAAGTCAAGACATCAATTGATTCAAGACCCAAGTGGATTAGTGAATATTAGGGAAAGTTATGACAATAAAGAGGGTAACAAAGTTAATCTTAAACATGGTTGGAGTTCATGAGTCCTAATGAATTATGTGATGAATATGAATGTGTTTATGACCTTGAAACATCCAAGAACATGTTGGGAGGTGATTGACATAAAGGCTTATTGGTTGGGAAGCTAGAGAGCAAATGCTAAAGATCAAGAGGAAAGTTTAAGTGCAAGGTGGTGAACTTATCTCTTTATGTGCTTGATATGGTATGCTTATGTGTTGACATGTATATGTTATTTGAATGATGTTGTGACATGATAAATGATGTTGAATGTATTGTGAATAACATGCTTCCATGGCCATGCACTTTATGTAAAAATATATAGCATGATGGCATGTCACTAATCAAAGAAAGTTAATAAGATTACATATCATACATTAGCATCCATCTTGCATATTTAAGTGGTAATGTTTGCTACTGAGATTCCCTAGAATCTCACTCTCCTATAACCAACCAATTTAGGTCAAGCATGATGGATAATGTATGTATGGAGAAGAGCAAAAGCATGGAAGAAGAAAAGTGAAGTATTTAAGATGTTAGCATATGCTATGCATTTTCCATGTATGTCAAAGCCATATAAAGTATCTATTTATGTGATGAGATTGTATGAAACAATTATTGTATAACCCCATGATGTGTATGAATTTAGAAAAGGCAAAAGAGATGATTTATGTATGCTGGAACAATTTTGGAAAGTGAAAGAAAGGAAACTGAAATGGTAAAAACGTAGGTCCTGAAGTAGTTTTGTTGTGGCTTTAGTTTGACCTAGCAAATGAAGGAATTAGTTCACGAAATTTTATGAGCATGTAGTACACATCCAGATATTTACAGGCATAGGTGGAACGTTTCATTTCGTATATCAAGAGAAATGAATTTCCAAAGTAAGGGACCAGAATCTGTTTCCAGAGTTTTTAACCAAATGAACAATAAACTTCAACGAATAAACTGTATCAATTGGCTAATCATTTGGTCTAGAAATTATTTTTCCCTTAAATTTTAAGATGTTATCTTCATGTATCTTTTTGAACCACTTCATTTCAAGTTTTTTAGAATTAATTATGATTTTTCGAAGTTCGTTATGTAATCTAGAATACCATATGAACAGTAACCCGAGAAAGAGTAAAATTTCAGATTTGGCTAATGGACTTCCAAGGTCTTGTAAGTGGTTCTAAATGCTACTGAATGGTCCCTAAGATGTATAAAAGTAAGGATGTTACAAAATCCATTGAAATTCAATCTCAAAATATGAAATTTCCAAGTTCACAGTTACTATTCATTTGGTAGTTCCAAATTTGATGATGAACTTTGAAAAATTATAACTAATTATAGAAAAATTGAAATAAAGTGGTTCAAAACGATACTCGAAGCTAACATAATGTACTTTAAGGGAAAAATACTTCCTTCGATCAATTGACTAGTCAACTGATTTAACTTTGACGTCAAATTTACTATTCATTTGGTCAAAAATTTTGGAAACAGATTTTGGTCCTTGACTTTAGAAAATTTGTTCTCTTTGTATAGACATTGAAATAAGGCATTCTTGGTATCAAAATGAAGCTTGGCATGTTAAATAATTACTTCTAAAATATCATACATTTACTACATCATTAAATATTTTTAATTACAGGCCAAAAGTCATGGCTTAAAACTGTATATTGTTCAAGTGCAGAACTTTAACAACTACCTTTACATACAAGCAAAATATATCATCATATAACATTCTTCCTCTCTTATGCTTGAGATTCTTGTTGATTGGAGATATAATTTGAGATGAGATTTCTTGGGAAATCGCAGTAGTAAATAGTATTAAACAATGTATGCATCAATACTTGGATTTAGCGCTTGCTTGTAATTGTGTCAACATAATTTAATGTGCATGCTTCCATGTAACATATAAATACAATTGACCAAAGTAATCATAGTACAGAGCTTCAATAATTACATATGAATAATATTAATCCATCAAGCCATAACACAATCAACCATACATTCAACACATACAAGTTTAGGTAAGTTTACTACCTTGATGCTTCACTTTCCTTTTATCCTCTTTCTTGTCACCTTTCCTTGAGGTTGTCTTCTTGAATACACAAATCAAATCCTAAGCATTTCATATTCATACACATGCATTATCATCTCCTTATTCATGAACTAACTCAATTATTACTCAAGAGTATTAAGCATGGTTATTAATTAAGGTAACTTTTCCTAATTCCTTCTAATTAGCTTTGCTTTTGAATCAATTGATGTCTTGACTTTACCCTACATAATTTGGATTTCTGAATCCATTCATGAACTCAAAATTTCCAAATTCCAGAAACTACAACCTATTCTTGACAAAATCGGAAAGCTTTTCTTTTTCTTTAAAAAATTCTTATTTTGATTCCAATGCTTCCAATACTTGTTTCTCTACTTTACTCCAAACAATTTTTCTTTTTAAAACTATTGGAAGCATCAAAATCATAAAATTCTAATAATTGTTCATGTTGTGAACAGTAATAGAGAGGACTTAAAAAAATACAACTTTCAATTCCAATGCTTCCAAGGGTCCAAATCTATCCAATACTACACAAAATCATCATATAAATTCAATGGAATCATTAGATCATTGAAATTCTATTTCTTCCTAACTAGAATAGCCTTGGCTGAAATGTCTCTTAAATGATAAAGTTAAGAATATCAACTTGATTTAAAAACCAATAATCTAAACTAACTTATCCAAGCATTAATCACATAATTCTAACTTTATTTCCTTCTTCCTCCTTCAACTTAAAATTTGGATAGCAGCATACCCTAGGTTTAATGGAGTTTTCAACCAATAAATCCTAGATTTTAACCTTCCAAAACACTTGCAACTAAACTAGGAAAGATCACATACATTATGCTTTAACTACCTTGATCCTTAAAAACCTTTAATTGCCTTTATGTTGGTTGAGTTTTCAAATGACAAGAGTTTCTCCTAGGTTTCCAAGAGGGCATGGTTTTGTGAAGAATGGGAAGGGTATTTATAGCTAAATTTCAAGGCTCAAAGGACCAAAAAATCACTCCTTCAACTAATTATACAACTCTTTAATCTTTAATCTTATTGGTTACTTTATTGATTAAATATCCTTAATTATCATTAAATTAATTCTTATATTATTTTATTATAATTGAACACATGGCATAAACCTTTATTCTTCTTCTTGGCACCATGTGTATGTTGGAAATTGTGCCCTAGGGGCCAATCATTGTCTTATGAACATTGTTGATTTATGAATTTATTAATTGTGTTATCATATTATTTACATGTTTACTGTGATGACCACCCTTGGATAACTCATGATCTTATCCTAAATGTCCCTGGTCGGTCATCTATGCAGGAGCAGAGATGAAATAAGACCAGTATGACTTTGAAGATATATAGAGATATAAATCAAAGTCATAGGCATGCAAATTCAGAATCAATATTTTTCTTTCCAGTAAAATAAGATTTAGAAAAGGGGAGATCTTTTATACTTGCCTCCTTACCTATATGCTTAGAGGCTCCTTGCTTGCTCGACTCCGCCTTCTCCTCAGTTTGCTTTCCCTTGTATGCTAGATTTAGCATTATCACCTCCTCTTCTTGCTTTTGGGTTGCCTTCTTAAGCATAAGTTGTTGTTATTTAATACTTTCTAATTTTTCAATCTTCATTTATGACATTAATGAATTTTCAACTTCAGTATCTTCTATATCCTCATGTATTGTATTATCTTCCTTAAAATGCACTTTTCTTCTCCTTTTTAGTGATATAACATTCAGAACCTTCAGATTAATGATAGTATTTGAAAGTATGCTACCACTACTCTTTGTTTGTTTGTCACTTACTGTATTGGGAACTTGAGTTAAATGACTTATAATATCTATATTCTTTGAAGGATTGAAGCTATAGAGGTGAATTGACTATCATTCTCTTTGAGCTTGTTGTCTATATTGGTCATTCTACCGTCCATATTGTTCATCTGCGTAGCCATACTCTTCAACAACTGAGAAGTTTCACCTGGTCTTGATGCCACTAAGGCATTAGGATGAGTTGGAACTATAAACCTTGCATTATTTTGGTAGTTACTTGAGGAAGCACCACCTCCTTGGAATTGGTTTGGCCTATTTTCTCCACTCCCCCAGCTAAAATTTGGGTGGTCTCTTTAACAAAGGTTGTATGTGTTGGAGTATTGGTCTCTCTTCTGGTATTGATTGCCTCTCCCTTGATACATTGCTGCCACTTCTTTATACTATCTGTCATATGTACTGGTAGCATGCATCATTGAACCACATGATTCACATCATGTAACTAGTGCTTGTAAGGTTCCCACTACATGAACTACCTTTATGGAATGTAGCTCTCTTTCAATTACATTCATCCTCTTTTTCATTTGGTTTTCTAAAGCTGTTATTTTTGCTAAGATCTCATTTGAATTAACCGAAGATGATAAGGGCATTCTCCTTGGATCCCCAGTCTGATGATTTTCATTAGTCATTTTCTGGAATAAATCTAAACTTGCTTGTGGAGTCTTATCTTTCAAGGAGCCATTTCCTGCTGCATTCAAGGACACTTGATTGTGAGGGAGTAGACCATAAAAGAAAATGTCTACTAGATCAGCCTTTGTCATATTGTGATGCGAACAACAAGCCAACAAATTGATAAATCTTGTCCAATATTCATGTAATAACTCTCCATCCTATTGTAGAATGTTTGTAATCTCCTTCTTCATCCGAGTTGTCTTGAGGCTGGGAAGAACTGTTTTAGATATGTTGACTTCAACTGATCCCATGTAAGAGTTAAGAAATGAGTTGGTAGATTGTATAACCACTCATTATCCTTCCCTTCCAAAGTGAAATGGAAACACCTCCTTAACACATCATCCAATACAGTCATTAGAGGCTTCATCGAAGAGTAGATCATATGCATGGTTTGTAAGTGCCGATGTGGACATTCTTCTGTAAAACCATGAAATTTAGGCAAGGCTGCGATCAAAGCTCCTTTAATTTCAAAATTAGCCTCTTCAGTGTAAAAGCCACAAAGATCATAATTCACATGCGAATGATTTATTTCCCTCATACTTCTATTATCTTATACGTTCACTGGTATTGCATTTTCTCCTTACCTGTTATGCCTATTATGTCCATTAGGATTAATATCAGCCATGTTAGAAATTTCGAATGTAATCTCTAATTTGAGTTCAATTTTATATCCTTGAGTACTAGAGGGTGAACTAGACTCTATTGATCTTGCCTCTTCTCTAAATCCTCTCCTTAGTTTCCTAAGTCATCTCTCAATTCCAGGTTCAAAAGGCACTAATGGTTAGGTCTTCTACACATGCAACACAGGAACAATCAAGAATAACCAGGCAAGCAAACAAATTTAGACACAAAAGTTTCACACCAGAAAAGCTTACTAGCTGCGACTAAAATATGTTATGGTCACGACCAAATATCGCAGAGAGAAAAGGTCGAGACTAAAGTGATGTTTTGTCATGACTTACCATCACAGAGACTGATTTTGTAGAAACTTAGAAAAATGCAAAGTGCAATGCAATTAAAGTGAGAAGTTTTATGGGCCTAGCTTACTATTATCGTAGATTTATTCAAGGTTTTTCTCATATTGCCATGTCGTTGACTAAGTTGACTAAGAAATACCAGCCTTTCATTTAGACTAAAAAATGTGAGGCTACTTTTTAGGAGTTGAAGACTAGGTTGACCACAGATCTAGTACTTACTCTTCCTACCCCCCAGGTACTATATGTATTGTACAAAGATGCCTCCTTGAAAGGTCTTTGTTGTGTACTGATGTAGAATGATAAGGTAGTGGCTTATGCTTTGACATAGTTGAGATCACCCAAGGGGAATTATCCAACCCATGACTTGGAGTTCACTGCTGTTGTCTTTGCATTGAAGATTTAGAGGCATTACCTATACGGATCATAGTTTAAAGTATTCAGTAACCATAAAAGTTTGAAATACTTAGTTGACTAAAAGGAATTGAACAACAGGCAACACTGATGAATGGAATTCTGGAAAGATTATGACTTTGATATTAAGCATCACCCTAGAAAGGCCAATGTGGTTGCAGATGCCTTAAGTAGAAAGTTAGTGCATATGTTTGGCATGAGCTAGAATGAGCAGCATCTACTAGAAGGATTGACAAACATTTATGTTTTACCTATAGAAAATGCTACCTTATGTACGGTGCTTGGAAACTATAGCTTCTATCAAGACTTGAGAGCAGCACAGTTAGAGGATGAACAGTTGGCAAGAATTCGGGAATGGAAGATTATACTCTAGGTGATATGGAGATAATGATATACAAGAAGAGAATTTGTGTTAACATAATGAGGAGATTAAGAAGACTGTCCTTGAAGAAGTCCATAGGAATAGATATGCCATACATCCGGGTATAACCAAGATGTAACTATAACTTGAAATAATAGCATTGGAGGCCAAAGATGAAGAGGGATGTAACAAACTTTGTGCTTCGATGCCTCACTTGTCAGAAAGTCAAGATAGAGCATTAAAGGTCAGGAGGTTTAGTGCAGGGATTGGAGATTCCTTAGTGGAAATGGGATAGTATTTCTATGGATTTCATAGTGAGGCTTCATAGAGTGCCAAAAAGTATTATATCATATTAGGATCTGAGGTATACTTTAAAATTTTGGATGTCACTCAATGTTGCTTTGGGTACAAAATTAAAGTTCAGCACCACTTATCACCCTTAGACTGATAAACAAATAAAGCATATAATTCAGACACTTGAGGATATGTTAAGTGCTTCTGTCATTGAATTTAAGGGAAGTTAGATCTATCACTTGCTACTGGCTGAGTTCGCACACAATAACAGTTACCATGCTAGTATTCAGATGGCACCTCAAGAGGCATTATATGGAGAAAAGTGTCAATCACCCCTGTATTGGAATAAACTGAGTGAAAGAACTATGTTAGGACCAGAGTTGGTGGATACTACCACTAAGAACATTAAGGTTATCCGACAAAAGTTATTGGCAACACAAAGTTGGCAGAAGAGTTATTCATATCAAAGGAGGAGGCCTTTGTCATTCAATAAAGGTGATCATGTGTTTTTAAGGGTTACACCCACCACTAGCATCAGAAGGTCCATTAAGGTGAAGAAGTTGAGTTCTAGATTTATTGGTCCATTTGAGATCTTAGAGAAGATTAGGGAAGTTGCCTATCAGATTGCCTTGCCTCCATATCTATCTAATAGGCATGACGTGTTTCACATGTCATAATTGAAGAAGTACCATCCAGATTTATCTCACATAATACAACTAGAGGAGGTGGAATTATATGAGAACTTGACTTATAAAGTAGAACCAGAGAGCATCTTGGATACAAAGGATAAACAGTTAAGGAATAAGACCATTCCACTTGTGAAAGTCTTATAGAAGGGGATGACTCCTATTATAACAATAATAGTAAGATAATAAGATTATATTAGATAAAATTAAAATGTTAAATCTTGATTTATCCCTTTCTCACCTTTATTTACTATCATCAGTTGTCACCTATTATCTTCCTCTTTCACGTCACTTTTTCTTCTCTTTTGAATAATCCCACTTTCGCACAAGTTGTGACCACCGCAGACCGAGAGGTACACTTTCTCATCTTCTCTCCCTTTTCATTGGTCTCTCCTTTCCTATTAGTATCCTTTCATGCCACTGCTCCTTTCCTTTGCCACGTCCTCATGTGGCACTGCTCTTTCCATTGTCAGGTTAACCCATTGCCCCAGTATGTAGCCTGAAAAAGGAAGGCTATTAGGCCCTATTATGCAGGAGTCCCAAAAGTATACAAATGATATTTAGGGACTAAACTGCAAGAAAGTAAAAATATAGGGAAAATAATGAAAATCCTTGTGGGCATAACACAAAAGTAAAAATATAGGGAAAATAATGAAAATCCTTGTGGGCATAACATAAAAGTAAGAGGTATTTCTTGAGAACCGAGCCACCAGAGTGCTTGGGCTTGGTTAGAAACCCAAGATAACATTTTAAAGCCCAAAAATATAGGCCCAGTAGTTATGGGAGTTTGAGAGCCATTAAAATAATCTTTTAGTGCTTTTCAATAAAGTAAAGTGACCCGGTCAAAGATACAACTGGGAAAAGTGAACTGGAATCATGAGGTGGCATAAAAGAGACCCACAAGGTATCACATGGCATGATTACAGCAAAAGAAGAAAAGTTAATGACACATGTCATGAGATTAGAAAAAGGAGAAAAAGTAAGAGGACACGTGGCACAATCTAGGCCGCTTATTCAGGGAAAAGACTCTGGAATTCTCTAGAGAGGCTGAGTCAGCTGGTGAGGTGTCCCAAGAGCCCCACCATTGTGTCACATACCCCCTGAGGTGTCCTTGGATGATGTCATAATGGTGAGTCATCGAGGAGGGCGATGTCATCGTGATGATGCAGGCAAAGCTTCTTGAGGAAGCAAGCAATCTGGGCCATTCATCACGATTCGATCTGAGCCATCTATTACACCTCTTTCCACCTATAAATAGGCCACTTGTAATATCCTTACTTTTAACCTCAATTATACTCCAGTAGAAGTGATTGGAACCAATTACATGATTATTTTCTTTGAAAATATCCATTTCCAAAAGATTTGCTCTTGGGTACTGTTCACTATTACTATTCATTTGGTAATTCCAGAACATGTACCCTACTTTGAAAATTCATAATTAATTGTAGAAAAATCGAAATAATATGGTTCCAATTTCTAATGAAATCTATTTCATAAATATTTTAGTGAAAAAATATGAAACTGAGGTTTTCTTGACCACACGAAATCAGTTTATTGGTTAAACATCACTGTTCATTTGGTAAAATCTGGAAGTTCCAGTTTCTTTACCTTAACTTCAAAAATTCGTTTCTCTTTGATTACTTGTCCAAATGAACTGTGTTACATATGGAATTAAATCTCTATACGTCTTCTTTAATCTCACCAAATTTCATAGAAAAATTCGTTCTTTTGATATATGAAATCATTGCGTGAACGTCACTGCCTCTCGGCACTTGTTTTATCACAATTCCAGATCTTACTGCCAAATTTGGAAAATCATAACAATTCGGATACTTATCCAAATGAGGCGTTCTTGGTGTCCATTTAAAGACCTATATCTTAAATTTAATCATACCAAGTTTTAGACTAAAACACGTTGATTTGGGAATCATAAACATTGTCACATTACCACGGTCTCAAAACAGAATTACAGAACCATACACCATTCAACCATACATGCTATCATATGCTTCCATAAGGTCAAGTAACTCATGTGACTTATTATACAAACTCATTCATCTATGTTTACCCTTTTTCCATGTGAAGTTCCAGCACCTATAACAAGATTATGCATATGGAAGGAATGAGATTTCATGGAAATCCCAATAACAAGTTACACAAACCATAATATCATGCATGAATAATTGAATACTTAACATGTTATCATGTGATGGGAGCTACTTCATAATAGTACATAAGCAAACTCTAACATGCATATTGTCATGATATGACTTGCAAGGAGTTGCAATCATTCATACTTCATCATAACATGATGACATAAGCCCAAGCTCAACCAAACACCATAATCAACAAGCAAGCAAAACAATTAAACAAACATGAGTTATAGTTAGGTATCCTTGCTACCTCTTAGCTATCTTGGTCAAGACCTTCTTGAAGTGCTTTCCTTCCTTCACAAATGTCAAAACCTAGCCATTACAACATAATATCAAGTTACAACTCAACTTGAAACCAAATCCAAGACTAGGTTTTCACTAGCTCCCTTTCTTTCTCTAATTTATGTTTCCTACTTCCACTTTTCCAAAATAAATTCTCATAGTTCATTTCCACATAATTTTTCATGTAGAATCCAAATATGAAATCAGAATTTCCAAAATCAAAACATACCAATTGCTACAGTACCAAACCGAAATGGATGTCCCTTTTTCCAAAAATTCACATTTTGATTCCAATGCTTCCAATACTTGTTCTCCTACTTTATCCCCACACAATTTTCCATTTTAAAATCATTGGAATCATCAAAATCATGAAATTTCATCATATGAACAGTACCACGTACAGTACCAGCAAGAACACAAAACCCTAAATCCAAACATACTTGAATTCCCAAGCTTATACCACTTGATTCTAGCTTGTTTAAGCTTATCTAAGCTATCCATAATATAAAACTCATATTTTAACCACATATGAGAAGCACTTCCAGCAGTAACTATAAGGGAAATATAGCATGAAAACCCCTTAAAACCATGAGCTAACTTGCTAAAACAAAGCTCAAGATCAAGGGAGATGATTACCTTGCTTGTTACTTCACTTTGGTTGCTTCTTTCTTGGTTGAATGGAAATTTTGCAAGAGTTTCCCTATGGTTCACCATGCATGCCGAAGTGATCTGAATAGGGGGTATTTATAGAGAAATTTGGGTTGAAATGGATGGCCAAGATTGATTTGGTTATTATTTGATCTAAAGGCTCACATTTAATCTTGGATTTAACTTTTTCTAAAAAGAATAATTATGACATCATGTGGGACAGATCATGGGACACCTAAGAGGGTTAGGTAGCGTGATGCCCATGTAAAGAAGGTTCTAGAAAAATTCCAATCCAGTCCGGTACCGATCGGAGCAGTTTCACAACAACCGGACTATTTTTTATTTTGAATTTTTTTATAATATACCAGGATATGTATTATGTCCTGGAAATCAATATCTAGGCTTCTCATACCATTAAAAATGATATACTAAATATTTATCTGCCATCCATCTCTTGGAAAATGACCAAAATACCCTTGGTGTCCTTTCCTGCACTATACTAACCCTAAGGGCAAAATCGTCATTTCACACCTATTTATATTGCCTTAGGGTGTATATGGGCTCTAAATAATCCTCTTTATGCTATATGACACATTTTTAACCTATCTAGAGTGACCAAAATGACCTCCATCCACTACTGGTATAGTATGGGCATCTAGGAGCATTTTTGTAATTTCACACTTTTCGTGGCCTACTCTGGTCTCTGGCCCACTTAACTGACAAGTCACCTTAATGGACTCATGATGGCGCCATTTGGGCCTTATTACGGGCTTATTGCCTTCATGCCCTTTATAGCACAATTCACAATAAATCTCACCTGATCATATTTATCGGGTATTTTATTTCACCGTAAAATCCTGTAAGGCTTCTACAGGATTCCTTTTCTAACTCTATCAAATTTATAAATTCTTATATTAAATATGGGAATTTCCTATAATATCCCATCTGATTCTGATGTCTGAAGAATACTGTAATAATTCTTCTGACTTCATAAATTTATATCAATTAATCGGGACCTCAAATCAAAATTATGTGTTGCGTTAAACTGACCGGAATAATTTTGTCTATCTACTGGTAAAATTTGAGTCTGATATGATTTCGGGCACTTTTAGCCTGTTTTGGCTCAACTTTTTCATAATTATATTTAGGTCCCTGACTTTTTACTTAATTACATTTAGGTCCTTAAACTTTTGGAAATTACCACTTTTGGCCCAACATTTATTTCTACTTTAACTTTTGGCCTTTAACCTTTTCCAATTTTTGTTTAGGCCCTTATCTTTCTTCAAGACTTATCTAACTTTTATTATTTCTTCTGATCTTCGTCATAATCCTTTCCAAACCTCTTTCCTCTATCACTACTATATGGATAGGGAAAAATTAGGATATGACACCACTCTTCCCTCTAAGGAATCCACGGCAAAGAGCAAGGAAAAAGGGAGAAAGAAGAGAGAAAAGAGAAAGAGAGAAAGAAAGGAAAGAAGAGAAAGAAACGAAGGAGTTCTGGAGGAGCTAGGAGCAGTCCAAGGAGCTTAGGGACTGGGCAGAGCTTAGGAATAAGGTAAGTAAATTATTTAGTCCCTGCTTTAATAAAGTAGATGATTACTCGTAGTAGTTAGAATAGAGAAATATCTCTATTAATAAAGGTAGCCATAGATAGAAAGAGTGTTAGGGGAATGTCAAATTAAGGATATTACCCCGAGTTAAGCATGAGTTAAGTAGAGCTATACTGGATAATAATAAAGATATTATTATGCTATGTATAGGCTCTGACTGATGAAAAGAAAGGAACTTAGAGACAAGGTTAAGAGCTAGAGGAAGAGGCTACACGCGAGGTAGTAAACTTACCTGCTTGTATGCATATACTGCTTAGATATTTTATGTGATGTTTTCTTACCTTGATGATATGAAGCATGTATGATTAAGTAATGTTCTGTTTCTTTTTATGCTATGGCCATATGTTATAATTAAGTGACATGGAAACATGTATGTTATCATGATGCAAGCATGAATATTAAGTACACACATAGTAATATCAAGCATATAGTTGCATACATTATATGCTTTTCGTTTGCTGCTGAGATTTCCCCAGAAATCTCATCCCCTTCCATGTAATCCCAATTCTAAAGGTTTATGATGAGAAAGGACTAAAGAAGCCTAAAGAGAAGCGGGGGATTGGATAGTGCAAATATTGGGACCAAAATGCTGGAATCAAGGAAAAATATTGGATGAATAGTAAACTTTGGGTGTTTGCTGATATTGACTTGGTTAAGGCATGGTCAACAAGTTATTTTTCTCTGAAAGAGCATTATGTTAGCTTCATTTATCAATTTGAACCAATTCATTTTATTTTTTTAGAATTAGTTATGATTTTTCGAAGTCAGGTCACTTTTCTAGAATTTACACAGTGAATAGTACTCACTAAGAGTAAAATTTCAGATTGAGTAATTTGACTTAAATGACCTTAAAAGTGGTTCCTGTTGGAAATTGTGCCCTAGGGGCCAATCATTGTCTTATGAACATTATTGATTTATGAATTTATTAATTGTGTTATCATATTATTTGCATGTTTACTGTGATGACCATCCTTGGATAATTCATGATCTTATCCTAAATGTCCCTGATCGGTCATCTATGTGGGAGCAGAGATGAAATAAGACCAGTATGACTTTGAAGATGTATAGAGATATAAATCAAATTCATAGGCACAGTAAGAGTACAAGGTGTTGGATCGACCCGCTATAAGAGAGCTACATGGGTTACGTCATAAGCTTCTCTCATATACAAACCATGTTACTATGCCCTTTGACCTGAGATCATCATGGATTCCTACATGACAAACGCTCAGCTTTGACCTAGTCAAAAGTCACTTTTGACCGAGTGATCATAAAGACTATGTTTGGGTTAGTGGTTTTTCATGCGGAGGAATGTGAATCATCAAGATGGAATTTGTCACTCCTATTCGTAGAGAGATATTACTGGGCCCCTCGATGAGTGAGTCTGAGAAATGTATGGACATACTATAATGGAAAGGTAGTTCCATTTCTATAGTCAGACTACTCAGGGATTGAGAAAGTAATGGTCAGGAATAGAATGATGACATTATCCATGCCTCATCCATGACCAAAATATCGCGTGACAGAAAGGACATGATATGGTTGTATAAAAGGTTACATCGTTTAACTATCCTCATATGATTTGGGTAGTCGTTATGTCTTGCTAGAGACCGCTTACGACTTGTGGGCTAGTATAGCAAATGGCCCACTGCCAACTTCATATGGGCCTACAGGGTCGCACACAAAATAGCCCAACACGAGCTATGATGTCCAGATTCATTGAATCTAAGACATGTCCGGATTCAATGAATGATCCAAGGTGGATGTATATATTTATTTATATTTATATTCGTATATATATAAATTCGTATATATACATTATATATAAGAGATATATGAGATTTAATTTAGAAGGATAAATTAAATCTCTATCACATTTGAATTTGAAATTCAAATTGATAGGATATATCATATAAGAGATATTTATAAGATTTAATTTATAAGGATAAATTAAATCTCTATCACGTTTGAATTTGAAATTCAAATTGATATGATATCTTAAATTTAATTTATGAGAATAAATCAAATATAGTTCAGTCTTATCTTTATTTTAAGTTAAATAAATAGGTGAATTAAATCTGTGGGATGGATTTAATATAAATATTATTTATTTAATTAGTTTCTTATCAAATTATACAATATATGATATTGTATTAATTTTGGAGTTAATATAAGATTAACTCCAAAATCCAATTCGGTAGAGGAAAACGCATAGCATCCTATATATGATTTTAGGAGCTATATTTTCAAAACACATAGAAAATAGAAAGGTCGAAGGGGAATCTGCAAAAGGTTTGTAGATAAGAAACTGCCAAAATAGAGATGGAGAGGACGAATTCTTGAGAAAGCCCTAGAGGGACAAGAGACGCTAGCACGTCGTTCATGGTTGGAATGCTGTTTGTGTGGATACCAGTAGAGGAAGTCAACCTGAGTTGTCAACTTCTTGCAATCGAAAAGGGAGCATGAGCCGCAGAGAGAAGCTGTGAACGTCGTGACCAGAAGCTGTGGAAGTCACTGAGGAACACTAAGGGTAATGCTTCTTCCCACTTGACTTAAACACATACGGTAGATCCTGGCAAGGAATGGAAAAAAAGTTTAAGTTAATTTCCGCTGCGTGTCTTCCAATTCCTTTCAGTTCTAGATGGTACCGTTTCGTCCCTAAGATTTAAGAAAAGAAGTATGTTTCATTTTGGTATCAGAGTAGAGGATTCTGGCTCAGAGCATAAGGTTTTGGTACAGAATCGAGAGGGTTCTTGTAAAGAACAAAGGGTTCTGGCATAGATCATAAGATTCTAGCACAGAATAGAAGGTTCTAGCTTAGTGATACTCTAGTAGTTAGAGATTTAAACTAAGAGGTTCTCCCCTAGTAGAAGATATGAGGATGGTGTTTACTACTTAGAGACAGTGACACCCAGATAGATAGGACAATACCCCATATCTTACAGCTTTACGAGGTAGTCTTCAAGGAAATAACTACGATAGACTAGTCTTAGTCATCTGTTACTGCCAAGGTCTCATGTTTCTTAGCACGATGTGGCTGGACTAAGCAGGATAATGTCTGGGGAGCAGTTTTCTCTATGGATAGAGACAGAAGCTGCCAGTCTCAGGTCAAGGGAAGCTGCAATAGTAGCTTGAGGGTAGACGCTACAGTGATGATGGTGAAGGTACCAACCTCATTGAAGTTCATCAGCTAGAGGATTAGTATAAAGTGATCAAGCTAGATAGTATAGAGTACTAAGATATGAAAGATTAGTTTAAGACAATGTTCAGAAGTAGATCCTCCATGTGATTAAATCTATATTATGAAAGAACAGTAACCTAGCAGACCTAGGGTAGAGTACCCTAGAGAACATAAGTAATAGTAATAGATGATGAATGAGATCCAAGTGACTTAAGTTAGTCAGGATCCAGAGATAGACCAAAAAGGAACTACAGTCTAGTCTAGAGTAGACTAAGACTGATAAAAAGAAAGAGTTAAGAGATAGTTGAGATTTGAATGACTAAGAAGTTAGCTCACGGATTGAATTCTGTGTTACAAAGAAAGAAGTTTATAATGTTTAAAGAGAGGAAGGTAGCCACAGTTTCAAAGACAAAGTGACTCCTGTCATATCCTAATTTTTAGGCCTCGAAGCCCAGTATGTAGCCTAAAAAAGGAAGGCTACTAGACCCTATTATGCAAGGGTCCCAGAAGTATACAAATGATGTTTAGGGACTAAACTACAAGAAAGTGAAAATGTAGGGGAAAATAGTGAAAGTCTCTGTGGGCATAACAGAAAAGTAAGAGGTATTTCTTGGGAACTGAGCCACCAGAGTGCTTGGGCTTGGTTAGAAACCCAATATAACATTTTAGATCCCAAAAACGTAGGCCCAAGGATTATGGGAGTTTGGGAGGCATTAAAATAATGTTTTAGTGATTTTTAATAAAGTAAAGTGACCCGGTTAAAGATAGAACTGGGGAAAGTGATATGGAATCATGAGGTAGCATAAAAGGGACCCACAAGGCGCCACATGGCATGATTATAGGAAAAAAATAAAAGTTAAGGACACATGTCATGAGATTAGATAAAGGAGAAAAAGTAAAAAGGACACGTGGCACAATCTCGGCCATTCCATCCAAGAAAAGGCTCTGGAATTCTCTAGAGAGGATGAGTCAGCTGGTGAGGTATCCCAAGGGCCCCACCAATTGTGCCACATACCCCCTGAGGTGTCTGTTGAGGTGTCCTTATTTGATGTCATAAAGGTGAGTCATCAAGAAGGATGATGTCATCATGATGATGCAGGCAAAGCTTCTTGAGGAAGTAAGCGATCTGAGCCATTCATCAGGATTCAATCTGAGCCATTCATTCCACCTCTACTCAACTATAAATAGGCACTCCCCTCCTTCCATTTCATTCATGTATTTGGCTAGAAAACACAGAGAAAGAAGAGAGAAAGAGAGAAAGAGAGAAAGAAAGGAAGGAGTTCTGGCGGAGCCAGGAGTAGTCCAAGGAACTTAGGGACTAGGCAGAGCTTAGGAATGAGGTAAGTAAGTTATCTAGTCCATGCTCTAATAAAGTAGAGGATTGCTCTTAGTAGTTAGAATAGAGAAATATCTCTATTAATAAAGGTAGCTAAAGGTAGAAAGAAAGCCAGGGGAATGTTAGATTAAGGATATCAGCCCTAGTTAAGTATGAGGTAAGTGGAGCTATACTAGATAATAATAAAGATATTATTATGCTATGTATAGGCTCTGACTTATGAGAAGAAGGGACCTTAGAGATAAGGTTAAGAGATGGAAGGAAAGGCAGCACGCCATGTAGTAAACTTACCTACTTGTATGCTTATACTGCTTGGATATTTTATGTGATGTTTTCTTACCTTGATGATGTGAGGCATGTATAATTAAGTAATGCTCTGTTTCTTTTTATACTATGGTCATATGTTATAATTAAGTAACATGGAAGCATGTATGTTATCATGATGCAAGCATAATCATTAAGTACACATATAGCAACATCAAGTATATAGTTGCATACATTGTATGGTTTCCATTTGCTACTGAGATTTCCTCAAAAATCTCACCCCCTTCCATATCAATCCAATTACAGCAGGTCTTCTCAAGATAGAGGAGATAAAGATGCATGAAGAAATGTTAATTACTTAGCATGATTGATATGTGATTCATGTATGTATAATTGTTGGAAATTGTCACTATGAATAGTAACTCGTGGTGAGGCAGTGACATTTGAGCTGTAATTATAAATATTAAATGATTGAATAAATGTATGATATTTTTCCAGTAAATATTAGACATGCCAAGCTTCAATTTTATATATAGAACATATTATTTGGATATCTACACATAAAGATATGATTTATCAAAGTTGGGACCAGAATGCTGGAATTAGGGACAGGACGCTGGAGGAACAGTGATTTTAGAACGTTGACCAAAGTTGACCTGGTCAATACATGGTCAACAAGTTATTTTTCCCTGAAATAGAATTATGTTAGCTTTGTGTATCAATTTGAACCGCTCCATTGTAATTTTTCTAGAATTAGTTATGATTTTTTGAAGTTAGGTAACTCCTTTGGAATTTATACAGTGAACAGTACTCGCTAAGAGTAAAATTCCAGATTGAGTAATTTGACTTAAATAGCCTTAGAAGTGGTTTCAGATGCTACCGTTTGGTCCCTAAGATGTAAGAATAGAGGATGTTTCAACTCCCCTATTCCCTATGTAAGAAAAGGTAATGAAGCGTTGAGTCTATACCCTAGTAAGAGGGTAATGTGGCAATCTAAGTTAAATGAGTAATTATTTTAGGTTCTTAAATGAATGTTTGGGACCTGGCAGATAGTGGGATACAGGAAAGAATGTTTTAAAGTTTATTTAGTTGATTGTTCAATTGTAGTGTACGTATGATGGATGGTTGAGCAAATTTATGTGATGATGATATGGCTTATGTTGCCATGAGTTATGATGAATAGTTGCATCTCCTTGTAGTTGTCATATGATGACACACATGTTAGAGTATGCTATGAATACTCCCCTCATGCAGTACATGCAGGGTAGAGTTTATGATGAGAAAGTTATGTTGCTCCCATATCATACAACATGCAATAAGAATGTACCTAGCAATAGGTGGCTCTCAGATAGAGCTAGATTCAGATGAGTTCATATCACTCTTCATATAAGAGTTAGATCTGATACAGATTACTCACAGTTAGAGCATAGTTTAAATGGCTCGCAATTAGAGCACATATTGAAATGAGAAGTTATGATGAGGCCATAGCAACAGAATGCAATGGCAAGTGGTTAGACTATAATTGGTAAGCCACAACAAAGTAAGAAAGATGAGAAGGAACTCCTGAGTAAGAGGGAAAATAAGTAAAGTCTTGGTAAATAATATGGGCTACAGAATGTATTTCTTAAAATTTTATTGATTGAGTTATCAACAAGTGGAAGCAATTAACCTTATAACTTAGTCTATTGGATGAGATCTTTCAGAGATGATGATACAGTAAAACAGAATCACAGAGGATTATGGAGGGTCACAGTTAGATCCTAGCATGGCTCAAGGGTCACAGTTAGATCCTAATAGCTTCAGAGTCACAGTTAGATTCTGAAGAGGCTTACGGTTGATTGCAGTTAGATCCTGAGGTCGCAGTTACACCTAGCCTAAGGAAAGTAAGGAGCCATGAAGAAATGAGAATAGTATGGTATCTCTCTGGAAAGATGAGTACCAAAGATGAAGTTAAGGTAAAGAGCTTCATGAGTTGATTAACTCATCTAGAAAACTTATTTATAGCCTATATTATATAGACTGAACTTAGTTTACCCTTATGAAGATGGAGTCTAATTCAAGTCTAGGTACTGATATTCAAAAAGTTTTGTAGAAGTATGACTAAGGAACAAAGAAGAGAACCCCATATGTTTTGAGAATGGAAAAATATGAGCAAATAAATCCTTCAGATAAGGATAAAGAGATTAAAAGGTTAGTGAGACCCAGAGAAGAGGGTCTAAGATAGAGTAAAGATAGAATGCAGTTATATGAGAAAGGGTGCAAATGCCACAAAAGTTGGGTATAGAGGCACAAAGGGATGTAAGATGATAACAAAGGTTAAGAAGAGTTAAGAAAGTTAAGAAAATGTTATGAAATGAAAGGGACATTCTCCTCAGAGAAAACTATTCATCAAAGTATGAATAGAGATTTGACCATGAAATTTTGAGGCTGAAATTTATTTTAAGGGGAGGAGAAATGTCATATCCCAATTTTTAGGCATGGAAGCCCAGTATGTTGCTTGAAAAAAGGAAGGCTACTAGGCCCTATTATGTAGGAGTCCCAGAAGTATACAAATGATGTTTATGGACTAAACTGCAAGAAAGTGAAAATTCAGGGAAAATAATGAAAGTCCCTGTGGACATAATGGAAAAGTAAGAGGTGTTTCTTAGGAACCGAGCTACCAGAGTTCTTGGGATTGGTTAGAAACCCAAGATAACATTTTAAGGCCCAAAAACGTAGGCCCAATAGTTATGGGAATTTGAGAGGCATTAAAATAATATTTTAGTGGTTTTTAATAAAGTAAAGTGACCCGGTCAAAGATAAAACTGAGGAAAGTGATATGGAATCATAAGGTGGCATAAAAGGGACCCACAATATGCCACATGGCATGATTATAGGAAAAGAAGAAAAGTTAATGACACATGTCATGAGATTAGAAAAAGGAGAAAAAGTAAGAGGACACGTGGCACAATATCGGCCGCTCATTCAGGGAAAAGACTATTAATTCTCTAGAGAGATTGAGTTAGCTGGTGAGGTGTCCCAAGGGCGCCACCATTGTGTCACATACCCCCTGAGGTGTCCTTGGATGATGTCATAATGGTGAGTCATCGAGGAGGGTGATGTCATCGTGATGATGCAGGCAAAGCTTCTTGAGGAAGCAAGCAATCTGGGCCATTCATCACGATTTGATTTGAGCCATCCATTCCACCTCCCTATACCTATAAATAGGCCACTCCTCCCTATAAGGAATCCATGGCCAAGAGCAAGGAAAAAGGGAGAAAGAAGAGATAAAAGAGAGAGAGAGAAAGGAAGGAAGATAAAGAAAGGAAGGAGTTCTGGCGAAGCTAGGAGCAGTCCAAGGAGCTTAGGGACTGGGCAGAGCTTATGAATAAGGTAAGTAAATTATCTAGTCCCTGCTCTAATAAAGTAGAGGATTGCTCGTAGTAGTTAGAATAGAGAAATATCTCTATTAATAAATGTAGCCATAGATAGAAAGAGAGTTAAGGGAATGTCAGATTAAGGATATTACCCCTAGTCAAGCATGAGTTAAGTAGAGCTATACTGGATAATAATAAAGATATTATTATGCTATGTATAGGCTCTGACTGATGAAATGAAGGGACCTTAGAGACAAGGTTAAGAGCTAGAGGAAGAGGCTACACGCGAGGTAGTAAACTTACCTACTTGTATGCTTATATTGCTTAGATCTTTTATGTGATATTTTCTTACCTTGATGATGTACAACATGTATGATTAAGTAATGTTCTATTTCTTTTTATACTATGGCCATATGTTATAATTAATTAACATGGAAGCATGTATGTTATCATGATGCAAGCATGATCATTAAATACAAACATAGTAACATCAAGCATATAGTTGCATACATTATATGCTTTCCGTTTGCTACTGAGATTTCCCCAGAAATCTCATCCCCTTCCATGTAATCCCAATTCCACATGTTTATGATGAGAAAGGACTAAAGAAGCATGAAAAGAAGTGAGGGATTGGATAGTGCAAATGTTGGGACCAAAATGCTGGAATTAGGGGAAAATGCTAGATAAACAGTAAACTTCGGATGTTTGCTGACGTTGACTTGGTCAAGACATGGTCAACGAGTTATTTTTCCCTAAAAGAGCATTATGTTAGCTTTATGTGTCATATCCTAAATTTTCTCTATCTGTATAATACTAATAGTGGAAAAATGTTTGGAAAGGATTATGATGAAGATCAGAAGAAAAGATAAAGGTGATATGAGTCTTGAAAGAAGAAAGGGACTTAAACGAAAATTAGAAAGTTTAAAGGTTAAAAGTTAAAGTAGAAACAAAAGTTGGGCCCTTAAGTGTAATTTTTAAAAGTTAAGGGACTTAAATATAAATAGCTAAAAGTTCAAAGGCCAAAATACAATTATTCAAAAGTTCAGGGACCTAAATATAAATATGAGAAAGTTAAGCTGAAACAAACCAAAAATGTCTGAAATCAGATTAGACCCAAATTTTACCAGTAGATAGACAAAATTATTCTGGTCAGTTTAACGCAACACAGAATTTTAATTTGAGGTCCCGATTAATTGATATAAATTTCTGAAGTTAGAAGAATTATTACAGTACTTTTCAGACATCAGAATCAAATGAAACTTTACTGGAAATTCATATATTTAATGTTAGAATTTGTAAAATTGATAGAATCAGAAAAGAAATCCTATAGAATCCTTATGGGCTTTTACAGTGAAATAAAATACCCAATAAATAGGATCAGGAGAGTTGTCAGGTGAATTAGTCCATAAAGGTAATAAAGGCAATGAGCCCATATTAAGGCCCAAATGGCACCATCATAAGCCCAATAAAGTAGTGAGACAGTTATGTGGGTCAGGGTCCAGAGCAGTCTAGGAAAAGTGTGAAATTACAGAAATGCCCCTGGATGCCCCTATTGTACTAATGCCATCATGCTATATACTTTTACATAAAGTGCATGGCCATGGAAACATGTTATTCACAATACATTCAACATCATTTATCATGTCACAACATCATTCAAATATCATATACATGTCAACACATAAGTATACCACATCAAGCACATAAAGAGGTAAGTTCACTACCTTGCACTTAAGCTTTTCTCTTGACCTTTAGCCCTTGCTCCCTAGCTTTCCAACCATGAAGCATTTATGTCTATCACTTCCCAACATCTTCTTGGATGTTTCATGGTCCTAAATACATTCATATTCATCACATAACTCATTAGGACTCATGAACTCCAACCATGTTCAAGACTAACTTTGTTACACTCTTTATTGTCATAACTTTCTCTAATTTTCACTAATCCACTTGGCTCTTGAACCAATTGATGTCTTGACTTTACCCTACACAATTTCATCTTTTGAATCCATTTATAAGCTTAGAATCATGAAATTCCAACTCCTTCATGGCCTGCTGTACATAACTGAACATAAGCATACAATCCTTTCAAAAATTCTTATTTTGATTCTAATGCTTCCCATACTTGTTTCTCCACTTTACCCCACACAACTTTTCATTTTAAAACCATTGGAACCATCAAAATCATGAAATTCCAATCACTATCCATGCGAGTGAACAGTAAATATAAGGAATCTCAAAGACTACAACCTTCAGATTTTAATGTTTCCAAGGTTCAAAACCTTTCCAATCCTACACAAAATCATCATACAAACTCAATGGAAGCATTAAATCATTGAAATTCAATTTCCTTCCCTCATGAACAGTGAAGACCGAACAGGGCACACCATGGCAAAGTCAAGAATATCAATTTGATTCAACAACCAATCACTTAACTAGCTTGTTTAAGCTTCAATCATATGGTTCTAACTTTAATTTCTTCTTTCCCCTTTCCTTTAAGGTCTTTGGGCAGCACTACCCCTTAGAGAAAACTCAACTTTTCTCCTATCTAAACTCTAAGTTAAAGCTCCCAAATCAAAGGAAGATAAGCTAGGAGAGATTGCTTACCTTTAATCTCTAGTTTGCTTGAACTTTAGAACCTTGAATCTTCTTTGTCTTGGCTTGAGTTTTCATTTTGCAAGAGTTTCCCCAAGTGTCCATGAAGCCACAGTTTTCTGCAGAATGAGGGGGTATTTATAGCCAAAATCCAAGAAAAATCAATGGCCAAGATTGATTTGGTTACTATTTGATCTAAAGGCTCACATTTAATCTTGGATTTTACTTTTTCATAAAAGAATAATTATGACATCATGTGGGACAGCTCAAGGGACACCTCAAGGGGTTATTTGGTGTGCTCACCATGCCAGGAAGCTTTTGGAAAAATTTCAGTCCAATCCGGTACTGATCAGAGCAGTTTCACAATAATCGGATTGTTTTCTGTTCTGAATTTTTCTATAATATACCAAGATATAGATTCTGTCCTGGAAATCAATCTATAGGCTTCTCATACCCTTGACATGGTTATAATGAATATTTATCTACCATCCATCCCTTGAAAAATGACCAAAATACCCTTGGTGTCCTTTCTTACACTATATTGACCCTAAGGGCATAATCGTCATTTTACCCCTCTTTATACTACCTCAGGGTGTATCTGGGATCAACTAATCATATTTATACCATGTGCCACGTTTTTAGCTTGTCCCAGGTGACAAAAATGCCCTTCATCCATCTCTGGTACAATCTGGGCATCCAGAGGCATTTTCATAATTTTGGACTTTTTCTGGACACTAGCCCCTTCTACTGATGGACTGGTACCCTGGGTTTTGGGCCCTTCTTGGCATTATCATGGGCCTATATGAGGTCATCTAGTCTCATTTCATCTAGGCTCACATACCGATAAGTTCCATTATCGGATCACGGGTGTTAACAAACTCCCGTCAAAATTCACTGATATGTGAATAACTTTTTATACATAACTTCTTCTGGAGTTCTGTCAGATTCATAACATCTGACACTGTAGGGCACACTTTCCTATAATTCCCTCACATATATCTGATGTCCATAGAATTTGATAAAAATTCAGATAACTTTTAGACTATCAGATAATTTTCTATTGTCTGGAGCCCTAATAAAATTTCTGTATCATGCCAGATTACCCAGCATGACTTCCTCTATTTACTGATGGAATGTGGGACTGAAATACTTACAGGCAGTTCTAAGCCTTTTCTGGCTGAACTTTTTCATAATTACATTTATGTCCCTGACTTTTTGCTTAATTACATTTAGGTCCCTAAACTTTTGAAAATTACCACTTTTGGCCCAACATGTATTTCTACTTTAACTTTTGGCCTTTAACCTTTTCTAATTTGCATTTAGGTCTTTCTCTTTCTTTAAGACTTATCTAACTTTTATTATTTCGTCTGATCTTCGTCATAATCCTTTGTAAGCCTCTTTCCACTATCAGTACTATACAGATAGGGAAAATTTAGGATATGACATATTTTATCCTGGAAATCAATGTCTAGGCTTCTCATACTCTTGGCATGGCTATACTACATATTTATCTGCCATCCATTCCTTAGGAAATGACCAAAATACCCTTAGTGTCCTTTCTTACACTATATTGACCATAAGGGCATAATCGTCATTTTACCCCTCTTTATACTGCCTCAAGGTGTATCTGGGCTCAACTAATCCTATTTATACCATGTGCCACATTTTTAGCCTATCCGAGGTGACCAAAATACCCTTCATCCATCTCTGGTACAATCTAGGCATCCAGGGGCATTTTCGTAATTTCACACTTTTTCTAGATACTGGCCCCTTCTACTAATGGACCGGTACCCTGGGTTCTGGGCCCTTCATGGTGTCATCATGGGCCTATATATGAGGTCATATGATCTCATTCTATCCAGGCTCACATACCGATAAATTCCATTATCAGATCACAGGTGTTATCAAACTCCCGTCAAAATTCATTAATATGTGAATAACTTTTTATACAGAAGTTCTTCCAGAGTTCTGTCAGATCCAGGACATCTGACACTGTAGGGCACATTTTCCTATAATTTGCCCACTTACATCTGAAGTCCATGAAATCTGATAAAATTTCAGATAACTTCTAGACTATCAGATAATTTTCTGTTGTCTGAAGTCCTAATAAAATTTCTGTATCATGCCAGATTAACCAGCGTAACTTCCTCTATTTACTGATGGAATGTGGGACTGAAAAACTTTCGAACAGTTATAACCCTTTCCGGGCTAATCTTTCTATAATTACAATTTTGCCCTTGAACTTTTTACTTAATTATATTTAAGTCCCTTAACTTTTGGAAATTACCACTTTTGGCCCAAATCTTGTTTCTAGTTTCACTTTTTGCCTTTAACATTTTCTACTTTTCATTTTAGTCCTTCTCTTCCTTAAAGAATCATCTAACCTTTATTATTTCTTTTGATATTTGTCATAATCATTTCCAAATCTCTTTCCACGATCAGTACTATACGAATAGGGGAAAATTAGGATATGACATCACTTAAACCCCCATAATCATTGGGCCATATTTTTGGACCCTTGGATTGTCATCTTGGGTTTTCAACCAAGCCCAAGCACTCTGGTGGTTCAGTTCCCAAGAAATATCCCTTAGCAAATTACCAAAATGCCCCCAGGGACTTTCACTATTTACAATTTAGTCCCTGAACTCTCATTATTTGTAGTTTAGTCCCTAAATATCATTTATATACTTTTGGAATTTCTGCTCAATAGGGCCTAGTAGCATACCTTTTTTAGGCTACATATTAGGCTTCTAGGCCTAAAAGTTAGGATATGACAAATTCAGCTACCCGCTTATCGCGTACCGACTGAGGAAAATATTTCTCATAGAATTGTTCAATAAATACTTCCCACATAATAAGAATGTTCCTAGCTTGTAGCAATAGTTTAGTGTTCTTCCACCACTGGTCTACATCTTTTTCTAGCTGATAAATGGCCATCTAAGCCTTACCTTCTGATGGACAATTAAGCACCTTGAAAATCTTTTCTAACTGACCGATCCAGTTCTCCACCATTTGAGCATCAAATGCCCTTTCAAATATTGGAGGATTGTGTTTACCAAACTTGGTCATGCACTATTAGATACCAGTAGGGTCCATCATCGGCTCAGCTTGTGTAGGTGGCTCTATTGGTTGCTGTACCCCTTCTAGTATAGGCTCTAGCTGTGTTAGATTATCTATAGATTCTGCTAGTGAGGCTATAGCGGCATCTTGTTCCTAGTCACTACGTGCTTGAGCTGCTCTCATATCCTTTATCATCTTTTGCTGTGCCTCTAAGCATTCCAGAATTAACTGATTAATGTCTATGAGATTTTGAGGTTCTTCTGATGAAACAGTTCTTCTTATTCGTACTATTTTATTTTTCTATCTAAATATGAAAGGGAATAACATAAATAATGTAACTTATACTTCATTTATAACATTACATACATATAGGTTTCAAAACACCATACACATACTATCATGTATCATTTCTTAAGTACAACTGTCATACATATCTATTATACATCACTTATATACAGAACACTATCACATCACACTACTCTTTCTTAAAAGTTTTTCTAATAAACTCTTCTATCATGAAGATCCAGTCTGGTATGCTTTCATATGGTTCTTCATCAAAATAGCGATATAACCCTGCTCTCCAAGTCTCAGTGGTCGGCAAGATATCATCCATAATATTGGTCCAATCCCCTAAGAAAAGGGTATCTAGATCAAAAGCCAAATAAGCTTTAGTGACTATGACTATAAAATCTTGATAGATCCTATAATCTTGGTCTAGCTAATTCCACAGCATTCTTGAACTGTTCCTCATTCATTGTTTTTACAACCACTAGTTCTACATTCTAGTTTTCGAGGGATATCACTTCTGTTAGTTTACTAGGACCTAGAATATCTGCTTGATTTGGTAATTGAATGGGTCCTGGAATATCTGTGTTGATAGACTATCTTACTGAAGGATCTATGTTACCTACAACCTGGGAATGACACTTATCATATTGTAGTGGTTGAGGCTGAGGATGTGTTGTATCTCTCTCCTCCATCTCTAGGTCAGGGTCAGGTAAAGGAGAAATAGGAATATGTTCCTCATATACTATATCAATATCATTTGACCCAATAGATGAACTATCAGATCTATCTAACTTAGAGTCATCATAATCTGGTTCATGTATCACCAGTAGAAGCCAATAATCATCATCATTCTCTATCATAAACACCTCTTCTGAGTTTAAACCTGATTTATCTGAACTAAAAACCTCTGGTATAGGGTCTCCTTGATTAACTGTGATTTCTGATCTAATCTTATGTTTAGTCATCTTTGTCCTGCAACAACTAACTTAGTGTCAATTATGAAAATTTTCAATTATGTATCTGTTTATAACTAATATATTCAGAGTATTTTCTAAGTCAGAATCCTTTGCTCTGATACCAAAATATCGTATCCTTATTTTCAACATCAATTATACTCAATTGGAAGTAACTTGTGCCATATCCTGATTTTTAGACATAGAAGCCCAGTATGTAGCTTAAAAAAGGTATGCTACTAGGCCTTGTGGAGTAGAAGTCCCATAAGTATACATATGATGTTCAAGGATTAAACTGCAAGAAAGTAAAAGATTAGGGACTAAATTGTAAATAGTAAAAGTATTTAGGGGTATAATGATCATGTTGAAGAAAGAGAGGGATTAAACTGAAAAGTCTAAAAGTCCCAAGGCCAAAAATGAAAGTAGATACAAGTTGTGGCCCATTAAATGTAATTATGAAAAGTTGATGGACTTAATTGAAAAGATGGAAAGTTTCTAGGGGTAAAATTGTAATTATAGAAAGTTGAGCCAGAAAAGGCTTAAAACTACCCAGAAGCATTTTCGTCCCAAAATTCATCTGTAGATAGAGAAAATTATGCTTGTTAATCTAGCATAATACAAGAATTTTATTGAAGTTCCAGATAACTAATATTTATCTGATAGTCTAAAAGTTATATGAAATTTTTATTAGATCTTATGGACCTCAGATATAAGTGAAAAGTTATAGGAAGGTGTGCCCTATGATGCCAGATGTCATGAATCTGACAAAACCTTAAAAGGAGTTCTATAGAGAAATTTACTCACGTTTTAGTGAATTTTGATGGTAGATTGTGAACGCCCTTAATATGATTATGAAACTTAGCAGTAAGCAAGTTATGGCTAAATGAGCTCACATGATATCACAGAGAGGCCCATGATGATGCCAAGTGAGGCCCAAACCCATGATATCAGTTCATCGGTCAAAGGGGCCAGTGTCCAGAAAAAGTACAAAATGACGAAAATATCCCTATATTGTAAAATAATTAAATAATGAGTGAAGGGTATTTTGGTCATTTGATTAAGGTTAGACAGTCAAGGAAGGTTATCTAGATAGTTGATCAAGGTCATAAAAGACTCTGATAAAGTATGAAAAGATAATAATGCTCCTAGACTTACTCAAGGAAATAAAGAGTAACCAAGGGCATTTTGGTAATTTGCTAAGGGATATTTCTTGGGATTTGAGCCACCAGAGTGCTTGAGCTTGATTAGAGACCAAGACAGCATTCTAAGGGTCCAAAAATGTGGCCTAATGATTATGTTAGGTTTGAATGACATTAAAGTAATAGTTTAATACTTTTTCATAAAGTAAAGTTACCCGGTTAAAGATAGAACTGGGGAAAGTGATCAGATAGAGCTTTAGACTCATCCAAAACCATGAGATGGCATGAAAGGTGTCCTCATAGGACCCACAAGGTGCCACATGACATGAGTCTAGGGAAAGAAGATAAAGCTAAAGACACGTGGCATGATTTCAGCCGTTCATTCTGGGAAAGGACTCTAGAATTCTCTAGAAATGATGAGTCAGCTGGTGAGATATCCCAAGGGCCCTACGATTACACCACCTAAGCATTTAAGGTGTCCATTGATGATGTCACTTTGATGAGTCATTAAGGATAATGATGTCATCATGATGATGCAGGCGAAGCTTCTTGAGAAAGCTAAGCGATATGAGCCATTCATCGCGATTCGATCTAAGCCATCTATTCCACCTCCTTCTAACTATAAATACCCCACCCCTTCCATTACATGCCATGGCCAAGCAAGTAAAAGCAAGAGAAAGAAGAGAGAAAGAGAGAAAGAGAGAAAAAAAGGAAGGAAGAGAAAGAAAGGAAAAAGGAGGAGTTCTGGTGGAGTTAGGAGTAATCCAAGGAGTTTAGGGACTTGGCAAGCTTATGAATAAGGTAATAATTTATTCTAGTCCCTGTTCTAATAAATTAGAGGATCGTTCTTATAAATTTAATAGTTAGAATAGAGAACTATCTTTCTTGATAAGGTTAGCCGTGGATAGAAAGAAAGTTAGGGGATTGTCAGATTAAGGGTATTACCTCAAGTTAATCATAAGTTAAGTAGAGTTATACTGGATAGGATAATAATAAAGATATTATTATCCTATGTATAGGCTCTGACCTATGAAAAGAAGGAACTTTAGAGCAAAGGTTACATGTCAGGTAGTAAACTTACCTACTTTTATGCTTATACTGCTTGGATGTTTTATGTGATGTTTACTTACCTTGATGATGTGAAGCATGTATGATTAAATAATGCTTTATTTCTTTTTATGATATGTCCATATGTTATAATTAAGTAACATGGAAGCATGTATGTTATCATTATGCAAGCATGATCATTAAGTGCACACATAGTAACATTAATCATATAGTTACATACATTGTATAGTTTCCGTTTGCTACTGAGATTTCCCCAAAAATCTAACCCCTTCCATATCAATCCAATTACAGTAGGTCTTCTCAAGTTAGAGGAGATAAATATTCATGAAGAGAAGTTAATAATTATTTAGCATGATTGATATGTGACTGATGTATGATTAGTTGGTAGAAATTGTCACTGTGAACTGTAACTCGTGGGAAGACAGTGACAATTAAGCTGTAATTAGAGATAGTAAATGATTGATATTTTACCAATAAATAGTATACATACCAAGATTTTATTTTATATAGAGAACATCTCATTTGGATGTCTACACATGGAGATATGATATGATTTTTCAATGTTGGGACCAAAAATGCTGGAATCAGGTTAAGGATGTTGGATGAACATTAAACTTTGAGCGTTGACTGATATTGACTGGGTCAAGGCATGGTCAACGAGTTATTTTTTCTTGAAAGAGAATTAAGTTATCTTTGTATAGCAATTTGAACCACTTCATTTTGATTTTTCTATATTTAATTATGATTTTGCGAAGTCAGGCCACTCCTCTAGAATTTACACAATGAACAATACTCGATAAAGTAAAATTCTAGATTATGTAATTTGACTTCAATGACCTTTAAAGTGGTTCCAGATGCTACCGTTTGGTCCCTAAGATGTAAGAAAATTAGGATGTTATAACTTGTCAGGTCACTCCTCTAGAATTTACACAGTGAACAGTACTCGATAGAGTAAAATTCCAGATTATGTAATTTGACTTCAATGACCTTTGAAGTGGTTCCAGATGCTACCATTTGGTCCCTAAGATGTAAGAAAATTAGGATGTTACAACTTGAACTAATTACATATCTCTTTGCTTTAGAAATTTGTATTCTCAAGAAAATGCTTCTTGGGGACTGTTCACAGGTATTATTCATTTAGTAATCTAGAATACATCCCTAACTTTGAAACTTCATAATTAAATATAGAAAAATTAAAATAGAGTGGTTCTAATTTCTAATGGAATCTCTTTTATTTAAATTTGAAGTAAAAATATAAAAATGAGGTTTCATTTCCCAAATGAAATCAATTTATTCATTGAAAAATACTATTCATTTGATACTTCTGGAAGTTCTAGCTTCTTTGCCTTAAATTCAAAAATTCATTTATCCTTAGTTACTTGTCCAAATGAAACGTGTTATCTATGTATTTAAAGATCTAGATGTTTTCTTTAAGTCCAAAAAATATTGTAGAGAAATTCGTTCGTTTACTATATGAAATTAGCAATTGAACGTCACTACCTCTAGCCGCTCACTTTATCTCAATTCTAGATTTTATCTCCAACTTAGAAAACTCATATTAAATAAAAAACTTAACCAATTGAGATGTTTTTTGTGTCCATTTAAAGCTCTGTATCTTATATACTTTCATGTCAAATTTCACATCCAAACTCATTGTTTAAATCATTGTAATTACCATCACGATGTTACTACGTCATAATACAAACACACTGTAACATCCTTACTTCCATACGTATTAGGGACCATTCAGCAGCATTTAGAACCACTTACAAGACCATGGAAGTCCATTAGCCAAATTTGGAACTCATTAGAACTCATGAACTCCAACCATATTCAAGACTAACTTTGTTACACTCTTTATTGTCATAACTTTCTCTAATTTTCACTAATCCACTTGGCTCTTGAACCAATTAATGTCTTGACTTTACCATACACAATTTCATTTTTTGAATCCATTTATGAGCTTAGAATCATAAAATTCCAGCTCCTTCATGGCATGCTGTACAGAATTGAACATAAGCACATAATTCTTTCAAAAATTCTCATTTTGATTTTAATGCTTCCCATACTTGTTTCTCCACTTTACCCCACACAACTTTTCATTTTAAAACCATTGGAACCATCAAAATCATGAAATTCCAATCACTGTTCATGCGAGTGAACAATAACTGTAAGGAATCTCAAAGACTACAACCTTGAGATTTTAATGTTTCAAATGTTCAAAACCTCTCCAATCTTACACAAAATCATCATACAAACTCAATGGAAGCATTAAATCATTTAAATTCAATTTCCTTCCCTCATGAACAGTGCAGACTGAACAGGGCACACCATGGCAAAGTCAAGAATATCAATTTGATTCAACAACCAACCACTTAACTAGCTTGTTTAAGCTTCAATCATGTGTTTCTAACTTTAATTTATTCTTTCCCCTTTCCTTTAAGGTCTTTGGGTAGCACCACCCCTTAGAGAAAACTCAACTTTTCTCCCATCAAAACCCTAAGTTCAAGCTTCCAAATCAAAGGAAAATAAGCTAGGAGAGATTGCTTACCTTTAATCTCTAGCTTGCTTGAACTTTGGAACCTTGAATCTTCTTTGTCTTGGCTTGAGTTTCCATTTTGCAAGAGTTTCCCCAAGGGTCCATGAAGCTATGGTTTGCTGCAGAATGAGGGGGTATTTATAGCCAAAATCCAAGAAAAATGAATGGCCAAGATTGATTTGGTTACTATTTGATCTAAAGGCCCACATTTAATCTTGGATTTAACTTTTTCATAAAATAATAATTATGACATCATGTGGGACAGCTCAAGGGACACCTCAAGGGGTTAGGTGGCGTGCTCATAGTGTAAGGAACCTTCTGGAGAAATTCCAGTCCAATCCGGTACCGATCAGTGCAGTTTCACAACAATCGGACTGTGTTCTGTTCCTAATTTTTTATAATATACCAGGATATGTATTCTATCCTAAAAATTAATATCTAGGCTTCTCATACCATTGAAAATATTAGACTGAGTATTTATCTACCATCCATCCCTTGAGAAATGACCAAAATACCCTTGGTGTCCTTTCTTGCACTGCACTGACCCTAAGGGCATAATTGTCATTTCACCCCTTCTTGTACTGCCTTAGGGCATATATTAACTCTATATAATCATATTTATACTATGTCCCACGTTTTTGGCCTGTCCAGAATGACCAAAATGACCTCCATCCATCACTGGTACAGTATGGGCATCCAGGGGTATTTTCGTAATTTCGTACTTATCCTGGACTGCTCTGTACTCTGGCCCACTTAACTGTCTAGTCATCACATTGGGCTTACTATGGCGCCATTTGGGCCTTGGTTTGGGCTCATTGCCTTTATGCCCTTTATGGCATAAATCCCAAGACACCTCTCCCGATCCTATTTATCGGGTATTCTATTTTACCATAAAATCCCGTAAGAATTCTACAGGATTCCTTTTCTGACTCTGTCAGTTTGATAAATTCATATATTAAATATAAGAATTTACAGTAAAGTTTCATTTGATTCTGAGATATGAAAAATACTGCAATAATTCCTGCTGACTTCAGGAATTTATATCAATTAATCGGGACCTCAAATCAAAATTCTGTGTTGCGTTAAACTGACCGGAATAATTATGTCTATCTACTGGTAAAATTTGAGTCTGGTTTGATTCCGGGTATTTTTGGCCTGTTTTGGCTCAACTTTTCCATAATTACATTTGGGTCCCTGACTTTTTACTTAATTACATTTAGGTCCCTAAACTTTTGGAAATTACCACTTTGGACGCAAATCTTGTTTCTACTTTAACTTTTGGCCTTTAACATTTTCTACATTGCGTTTTAGTCCTTCTCCTTCTTCAGGACTCATATAACCTTTATCATTCCTTCTTATCTTCGTCATAATCCTTTCTAAACCTCTTTCCACTATCAGTACTATACATATAGGGAAAAATTAGGATATGACACACACTATAATATGCTATGTATCCTATCAAGTCATCTCATAGTGCCAAGTAGTAAGCATAACTTATTACACAAATTCAAACATCCACATTTAACCTTTTTCTTGGGAGGTTCCAGTACCTATAACATGGTTATGCATATGAAAAGAATGAGATTTCATGGAAATCTCAATAGCAAGTCATACAAACTATAATATCATGCATGGTTGATTAAATGCCTAACATGTTATCATGAGATGGGAGCTACTTCATGTTCATACATAAGCAAACTCTAACATGTATATTGTCATGACATTATATGCAAGGAGTTACAATCATTCAAACTTCATCATCATCATCATAGTATAATTTTAAGCTCAACCAAACATCACAAATAACAAGCAAGTATCCAATCAAACAAACATAACACTATAGTTAGGTATTCTTGCTACCTCTTGGGTTATCCTTAACAAACTCTTATTGAGATGGTCTTCTTTCCATACAAATATGAAAACCTAACCATTACAAAGTAACATCAACTTACAACTCAAGTTCACAACAATTCTAAGAATAGGTTCTAACTAGATTCCATTCTTTATCTACTTTATCACTTATGCTTCCATCTTTATAAAATATATTATCATGGTTCATTTCCACATAATTTTTGATGTAGAATCCAAATATGAAATCAGATTTTCCAAAATCAAATCACATCCTTGGCTACTATACAGAACCGAAATGTCTCTCCTTGTTTTCTAAAAATTCTCATTTTGATTCTAATGCTTCTACTACTTGTTTCACTACTTTATCACCACACAATTTTTCACTTTAAACCCATTGGAACCACCAAAATCATGAAATTCTAACATATGAATAGTGATTTCTATAATGGCAGCCAAGAACACAAAACCCTAACTACATGTATACTTGAATTTCCAAGCTAATACCAGTTGATTCTAGCTTGTTTAAGTTTGTCTAAACTATCCATAACATAAAATTCATATTCCCACCACATATGAATAGCATGACCAGTAGCAACATCAAAGGGAAAGTGCCATGGAAACCTCTTAAAATCAAGAGCAAACTTGTTAGAACAAAGTCCAAGATCAAAGGAACTAATTACCTTTCTTGTTGCTCCAAGGTATATACTTCTTTCTTGCTTCAAATTGATTTTTGGTAGAGGTTCCACAAGGCTTCTAAGCTGCCAAACAGGTCTGGAATTGTGGGTTATTTATAGACAAAATTGGGTGGAAATAGAAGGCCAAGATTAGTTTGTTACTATTTGATCTAATAATCCATAATCCACCTTCCATCAAACTTGCCCTAGAAGCCTTATTAATGACATCATCCATGACATCAAAAAGGGCTGTGTTTGGCATAAATAATGGGGAAATACTGGTAGAAAAAATTACAGTCTAGTCCAGTCCAGTACCGATCTACGTAGTTTCATAAAAACTGGACTGCTTTATGTTCCCAAATTTTATAATATTTCATAATATGTATTCTGTCATGAAAACTAGTGTTTAGGTTTTTCCTATCCTTGACATGTTAGACTAAGTATTTATCTGCCAACTATCCCTTAAGAAATGGCCAAAATACCCTTATTGTACTTTCTTGCACTATATTAACCTTAAGGGCATAAATGTCATTTCACACCTCTTTATACTTCATCAGGGCATATACTGTCTCTAACTAATCACCCTTATACTTGCTTGAACATTTTTTACTTGTCCAAAATGACCAAACTACCCTCAATCTATCTCTTGTTCACTATTACAATATAGGGGCATTTTCATAATTTCACACTTTTTCCAGGTTCCTCTGGACACTGGCCCATTTGATTGTTAAATATCTTATTGGGCCTTTTGAACACCATTTTTGGCCTTTATATGGATCCAATATGTTTACAGCTCAATTCCCAAAAATCTCACCTGAAAGTATTTATCGGGCATATAATTCTACTGTAAATTACATTAAAAATTCTACAAAACTTCTTTTTGAGCTCTGTCAATTTTATAAATTTCTATATTAATTATAAGAATTTATTGTAAAATTTCATCTAGTTAGGAGATCCATAAGGATGTGTAATAATCTTCAAACTTTGAAAATTAATATCAATTATTTGGGGCCTCAGATCAAAATTCTGAAAAATAAGCCTGGCCCAAATTGCATTCTCTATTTAATAGTAAAATTTGGGACTACAGCATTTTTGGGCAGCTCTGGGCCTTTTCTGGCACAACTTCCTCATAATTACGATTTTACCCCTTGAATTTTTGTTTAATTACATTTAAGTCCCTAAACTTTTTGAAATTACACTTAATGGCCCAACTTTTTTCTCTACTTTCTATTTTGGCCATAGAACTTTTATAAATTCCATTTAGGTCCTTGAACTTTCTATTATTTACACTTTAATCCCTTTCCTTCCATAAATTTCTACACTTTCCTTAGAGAATCTCATATTTATTATATACAAACTGTACATACATACTTGATAAGAAAATTGGGGATATGACAATTCCATTTTTACTACTTGCGGCATGATGATATGCACAAGGACCTATTTATCACTAAGTTTATTGAATTGGTAAAGTATGTTCCCCACCTAGAAAATGTGAATTACTTTATTTGGAAGGCACAACAATTGTTGTATCGTGCCAAGCCAGAGCTATAGTAGGCATTGGCTCTATATAAGCCTAAGTTATTTGAGAATATGTGCATCAAACTGAGAGTTATGCCTAAAAAGGCCTGAAAAGTATACCTAATTGAGATGGTATAGGCTCTGGTCAGGGGGCCTCATCAATTGGGACCTACAGGAGCTGTAGGAAAGTGAAAACAATTAAGTCTTGGGAGCTTAGGTAGCTGGCGTAACAACAGGAGTGGTGGTTAGAAGAAACATGATTAGAGAAGGCCAGATAAGATAAGCCTTTTCTAGAAGGCATATGACTAGAGGAGCCAGTTGATGGGGCTCACATTCCCTATAAAGGGTATGTAATGTCTACACCTAGTATTAGCGACTCATGTTAGAAGTGTGGGAGACTGCACTAGGGACAATGTTGGGAGTACTACAAGTGTCACAAACTGGGATATATTGCCAAAATTTTGCCCTGAGAATGGGCAACTCGCTTAGAGTACTAGATCAACCAAGATAAGGCGTGTGTTTGTGATGACCTAAGAGAAGGCCGAAGCATCTCCTAATCTGATTAGAGGTAATATTCTATTACAGGGGCATGATATATTTGCTTTGTTTAACTCTAGTGCTACTTATTCTTTCATATATGTGGATTGTACTAGGAGATTGGAATTTATTGTTACTTATTTGCCTTATGATTTGAAAGTGTCAACTCCTATAGGAGCTATTGTCATTATTACCCATAAATGTTTAAAACTTACTCTTAGGTTTAAGGAACAAGATTCCTTGATTAATTTGATTTGTATGCCTTTGAGGGGCATTAATGTGATTGTCGGCATGGATTGGTTGATGGCCAATAATGCCACACTTAATTATAAAAAATAATTGGTGATTGTTTTAATAAGTACCACGCTTGTCGAGATGTCAAAAGGTCCCGTATTAATATATGCTATGTGAGTGGACAAAGCTTTAAGAAGAGGTGCCAAGCATTTGTGGTTTTTTTTCTCCATTGATGTGGATACGACCATGGGGATTGATCATATTAAAGTGGTAAATAAATACCAATAAGTGTTCCCAAAGAAGATGTCTGGTTTAACTCTGGATTGTGAGGTTGAGTTCTTGATCAAGCTAGCTCTAGGGGCAGCTTTGATATCGAAGGCACCGTATAGAATGTCTCCATCTAAATTATTATAACTAAAGAAGAAACTTAAGGAATTACTTGATAAGGTTTCATTCAAATAAGTGTCTCACTATGGGGATCACTAGTATTGTTTGTAAATAAGAATGATGCCAGTATGAAACTATGAATTGACATCGACAATTGAATAAGGTAATGGTCAAGTACAAGTACCCGTTGCCTAGAATCGATGACTTGCTCGATCAATTGGTGGGATTGTTGGTGTTTTCTAAGATTGATCTAAGGTTAAGATACCATCAGTTAAGAATTTGGGCTGAGGACATTTCTAAGACTACCTTTAGGACTCAATATGGACACTACGAGTTCCTAGTTATGTCATTTGGGTTGATGAATACTCCAGCTATCTTTATGGACTACATGAACCAGATTTTCATACCTTACTTGGATAGATTTATTGTGTTTTTTATCAATGACATATTGATATACTCCAGGAGTAAGGAGGAATATCGAGAGTACCTTCAGATTGCTTTATGAATTTTGAGGGATCATCAACTATATGCTAAGCTATCGAAGTGTGAATTCTGGCTGAACAAAGTGAAATTCTTAGGCCATGTGGTCTGTCATATCCTAATTTTTCCCTATCTGTATAGTACTGATAGTGGAAAGGGGTTTGGAAATGATTATGACGAAGATAAGAAGAAATGATAAAGGTTAAATGAGGCTTGAAGAAAGAGAAAGACAAACAAAAATTAAAAAAGGTTGAAGGCAAAAAGTGGAAGTAAAAACAAAATTTGGGCCCTTAAGTGTAATTTTCAAAAGTTAAGGGACTTAAATGCAAATAGCTAAAAGTTCAAGGGCCAAAGTGCAATTATTCAAAAGTTCAGGGACCTAATGTAAATATGAAAAAGTTGAGCCAAAATAGGCCAAAAATGCCCGGAATCATATTAGAACCAAATTTTATCAGTAGATAGACAAAATTATTTCAGTTGTTTAATAAAACACAGAATTTTGATTTGAGGTCCCGATTAATTGATATAAATTTATAAAGTCAGAAGAATTATTACAATATTGTTCAGACATCAGAATCATATGAGACATTACTGGAAATTCCTATATTTAATATAGGAATTTATAAAATTGTCAGAGTCAGAAAAGGAATCCTGTAGAAGTCTTACGGGATTTTACGGTGAAATAAAATACCCGATAAATAGGATCGGGTGAGATTTATTGGGATTTGTGCCAGAAAGATAATGAAGGTAATGAGGCCATATCAAGGCCCAAATGGAACCATCATTAGCCCAATAAAGTAGTGAGACAGTTATATAAGTCAGAGTCCAGAGCAGTCCAGGGAAAGTGTAAAATTACAAAAATACCCTTGGATGCACATAACATACCAGTGATAGGTAAAGGGCCTTCTGGTCATTCTAGACAGGCCAAAAATGTGTAAGATAGTATAAATATGATTAATTAGAGACAGCAAATACTCTGATAATGTTTAAAAAGATGATAATGCCCTTTGGGAAATTAAAGTAAAATCAGACACCGATAAAGGGTTAAAGGAAATGTAGGGAATTTTTATCAAGACTTCTGGGTCTCAGAAAATTATGAGACTTTATAGGGAATTCATTTTATATTATAATGAATTTTTAAAAATTTTAGGACCATTAAAAGAGGTGTCTAGCATTTATTTCAAAATCAGGATATTTTAAGAATATCGGAATAAGAAAAGTATCTTGGGATTTGTGCCAATTAGCTATTGGACCCAATGAAGGCCTGTGGCAGCCCAAAATTTCGTCCTAGGGGAGCCCAATAAGTCCCAAGAGTTTTCTTGGAGCCCAAGTCCAATAATGAATAATTTATGAATTTTTGAAAAGAAAAAAAAGGGATAAAGTGAAAATTATGGTTTGCACATGGTGGGACCTACATACCCACACACTTGGAATCCAAGACAAGGGGGAGGAGAAGATTTTTGTCATGTGGATTTTTCTCAAGTTGGCTTGGAGAGTAAGCTTGATGTAAGAACAAGTATGAGCCATTAGATCAAATAGTGTACAAAGTGATCTTGGCCATTCATTTTCCATGGAATTTTTCTATAAATACCCCCTCAAATCTGATTCAAAACCATGGAGCTTGAACCCTTGGGGAAACTCTTGCAAAATGAAAACTCAATCCAAGACAAAGGAGATTCAAGATTTCAAAGTTCAAGCAAGCTAGAGATTAAAGGTAAGCAATCTCTCCTAGCTTATTTTTCTTTCATTTAGGAGCTTGAATTTAGGGTTTTGATGGGGCAAAAGTTGAGTTTTCTCTAAGGGGTGGTGCTGCCCAAAGACCTTAAAGGAAAGGGGAAAGAAGAAACTAAAGTTAGAACCATATGATTGAAGCTTAAACAAGTTAGTTAAGTGGTTGGTTGTTGAATCAAGTTGATATTCTTGACTTTGCCATGATATGCCCTGTTCGGTTTGCACTGTTCATCAGGGAAGGAAATTGAATTTCAATGATTTAATTCTTCCATTGAATTTAGATGATGATTTTGTGTAGGATTGGAAAGGTTTTGAACCTTGAAAGCATTGAAACTCCAAGATTTTAGTTTTTAAAACCCTTCTCTGTTACTGTTCACATGCATGAACAGTTATTAGAATTTCATGATTTTTATGGTTCCAATGGTTTTAAATGAAAAGTTGTGTGGGGTGAAGTGGAGAAACAAGTATGGGAAGCATTAGAATCAAAATAAGAATTTTTGAAAGAATTGTATGCTTATGTTCAGTTCTGTACAGCAGGCCATGAAGGAGCTAGAATTTCATGATTCTAAGCTCATAAATGGATTCAAAAGATGAAATTGTGTAGGATAAAGTTAAGAAATCAATTGGTTCAAGAGCCAAGTGGATTAGTAAAATTTAGAGAAAGTTTTGACAATAAAGAGTGTAACAAAGTTAGTCTTGAACATGGTTGGAGTTCATGAGTCCTAATGAGTTATGTGATGAATATAAATGTGTTTAGGACCATAAAACATCCAAGAAGATGTTGGGAAGTGATGGACATAAAGGCTTTATGGTTGGAAAGCTAGGGAGCAAGGGCTAAAGGTCAAGAGAAAAGCTTAAGTGCAAGATAGTGAACTTACCTCTTTATGTGCTTGATGTGGTATGCTTATGTGTTGACATATACATGATATTTGAATGATATTGTGACATGATAAATGATGTTGAATGTATTGTGAATAACATGTTTTCCATGGCCATGCACTTTATGCAAAAGTATATAGCAAGATAGCATGTCACTAATCAAAGAAAGTTTAATGAACTTACATATCATGCATTAGCATCCATCTTGCATATTTAAGTGGTAATGTTTGCTATTGATATTTCCTAGAATCTCACTCTCCCATAACCAACCAATTTACGTCAAGCATGATGGATAATGTATGCATGGAGAAGAGCTAAAGCATGGAAGAAGAAAAGTGAAGTATTTAAGATGTTAGCATATGCTATGCACTTTCCATGTATGTCAAAGCCATGTAAAGCATCTATTTATGTGATGAGATTGTATGAAACAATTATTATATAACCCCATGATGTATATGAATTCATACAAGGCAAAAGAGATGATTCATGTATGCTAGAACAATTATTGAAAGTAAAAGAAAGGAAATTGAAATAGTAAAAACGTAGGTCCTAAAGCAGTTTTGTTGTGGCTTCAGTTTGGCCTAGAAAATGAAGGAATTATTTCACAAAATTTTATGAGCATGTATTACACATCTAGAGCTTTAAGTGCATAGGTAGAACGTTTCATTTGGATGTGTATATGAAGAGAAGTGAATTTCCAAAGGGACCAGAATCTGTTTCCAGAGTTAATAAACTGTATCAATTGGCTAATCATTTGGTCTGAAAATTATTTTTTCCTTAAATTTCAAGATGTTATCTTCACATAGCTTTTTGAACCATTTTATTTTGAGTTTTCTAGAATTAAATGTGATTTTTTGAAGTTTGTTGCGTAATCTGAAATACCATATGAACAGTAACCTGAGAAAGAATAAAATTTCAGATTTGGCTAATGGACTTCTAAGATCTTGTAAGTGGTTTCAAATGCTACTAAATGGTCCCTGAGACGTATAAAAGTAAGGATGTTACATGGTCTTCACTAAAAGAGTAGCTATGAACCCCAACAAGGTTGACACAGTGTGAAAATGGGAGGCTCTTAGTCAATGACTGAAGTTAGAAGTTTTATGGGCTTAGCTAACTATTATCGAAGATTCATTCAAGGTTTTTCTCATATTGTCATGCCATTGACTAAGTTGACCAAGAAAGACCAATTGTTTGTTTGGACTGAAAAATGTGAGGCTACTTTTCAAGAGTTGAAGACTAGGTTGACCATAGCTCCAATACTTACTCTTTTTATACTGTATGTACTATACATAGATGTCTCCTTAAAGGGTCTTGGTTGTGTGCTGACAATAAGGATATTTTGGTCATTTCCTGAGGGATAGATGGCAGAGAAATACTCAGTCTAACAATGTCAATGGTATGAGGAAATAAGACACTGGTTTCAAAGACAAAATACATATCCTGGAATATTATAAAAATTAGGAACAGAAAACAGTCTGATTTTTGTGAAACTGCTCCGATCGGTACCAAACTAGACTGGAATTTTTCCTATCAGTATATTTTACTTTTTCTAGTCAAACATGGCCCTAATGATGTCATGCATAACGAAAATACTAAAGCTTCTAAGGCAAGATTGATTTGGTTACTATTTGATCTAGTGGTCCATATTCATTCTTAAACCAATCTTGCCTTATGTAAATGTCATGTAAGGTGTCTATTTATGTGATGAAGCTATTTTAAATAATTATGGCATATGTACATAATGTATATGAATATTGAGGAACTTATTTGATGTCTTATGCATGCTGGAACAATTATTGGAAGTGAGAGAAAGGAAATTGAAATGGTAAAAACGTAGGTCTTGAAGCAGTTGTGCTGTGGCTTCAGTTTAACCTATCAAATGAGGGAACTATTTTGAAAAAATTTATGAGCATGTAGCACACATCCATAGATTTAAATAAATAGGTAGAACGCTTTATTTGGATGTGTATAACAAGAGAAATGAATTTCCAAATTAAGGGATCAGAATCTGTCTTCAGAATTTTTGACCAAATGAACAGTAAAATTTGATGAATAAACTGTATTAATTGGTTAATCATTTTGTCTGGAAATTATTTTTCCCTTAAATTTAAAGATGTTAGCTTCACGTAGATTTTTGAACCAATTCATTTCGATTTTTCTAGAATTAATTATGATTTGTTGAAGTTTGTCGTGTAATCTGGAATACTATATGAATAGTACCCGAGAAAGAGAAAAATTTCAGATTTAGCTAATAGATTTCTAAATACTTGTAAGTGGTTCTAAATGCTACTAATTGTTCCCTAAGTCATATGAAAGTAAGGATGTTTCATTTTGATGCATAACGATAAGGTAGTGACTTATGCTTCAAGAGACAACACAAGGGGAATTATCTGACTCATGACTTAGAGTTGACGGCTGTAGTCTTTGCATTGAAGATTTAGAGGCATTACTTATACAGATCATAGTTTGAAGTATTTAGTAAACATAAGAATTTGAAATACTTGATTGATTAGAAGGAATTGAACAACAGGCAGCGCCAATAAATGGAATTCTTGAAAGATTATGACGTTAAGATTAAGTATCACCCTAGTAAAGCCAATGTGGTTATAGATACCTTAAGTAGAAAGTCAGTGCACGTGTTTGGCATGAGCTTAAATGAACAACATCTATTAGAAGGATTGACAGACACTCATGTTTTACCTACAAAAAATGCTACCTTATGCGCAGTACTTAGAGACTATAGCTTCTATGAGGACTTGAGAGCAGCATAGTTAGAGGATGAACAATTGCAAAAATTTGGGAAGAGTTGAAGAAAGTGCCAATGGAAGATTATACTTTAGACGATATGAGGATTTTAATGTATAAGAAGAGAATTTGTGTTCCACATAATGAGGAGATTAAGAAGACCATCCTTGAAGAAGCCTATAGGAGTATATATGCCATATATCTAGGTATAAAAAGATGTACCATAACTTGAAACAGTAGTATTGGTGGCTGAAGATGAAGAGGGATGTAACAAACTTTGTGGTTTGATGCCTCACTTGTCAGAAAGTCAATATAGAGCATCAAAGGCGAGGAGGTTTAGTGTAGGGATTGGAGATTCCTCATTGGAAATGGGATAGTATTTCTATGGATTTCATAGTAGGATTACCAAGAACATCAGGTGGATATGATGCTATTTGGGTGGTTGTAGAGAGGTTGACTAAGTCTACACACTTTTTTCCCTATAAAACCACTTATTCCTTAGAGGAAATGAGCCAAGTATACATGAATGAGATAGTAAGGCTTTATAGAGTGTTAGAGAGTATTAGATCAGGATACGAGGTATTCTTCAAAATTTTGGAAGTCCTTAATGTGGATTTGCATACCAAATTAAAGTCCTGCACCCTTTATCACCCATAGATTGATGGATAAACAGAGCATACAATTAAAACACTTGAGAATATGTTAAGGGCATGTGTCATTGAATTTTAAGGGAAGTTGGATCAATCACTTACCACTAGTTGAGTTCACATATAATAACAGTTATCATGCTAGTATTTAGATGGTACCTTATGAGGCATTGTATGGAAGGAAATGTCGATCGCCCCTATGCTAGACTGAGATAAGTTAAAGAATAGTGTTAGGACTAGAGTTGGTGGATGCCACCACTAAGAAAATTGAGGTTATCCAAAACAAGTTGTTGGTAGCATAGAGTTAAAAAAAAGAGTTATTCAAATCGAAGGAAGAGGCCTTTGGCATTTATGAAGGTGATCATATATTTCTAAGGGTCACACCCACTACTGGCATTGGAGGGTTTATTAAGGCAAAGAAGTTGACTCTTAGATTTATTGGGCCATTTGAGATCTTAGAGAAGATTAGGGAAGTTACCTATCGGATTGCCTTGCCTTTACATCTATCTAATGTGCATGACTTGTTTCATGTGTCACAATTGAAGAAGTACCACCCAGATCCATCTTTCATCATAGAACCGGAGGAGGTAGAATTCCGTGAGAACTTGACCTATAAAGCGGAACAAGAGAGCATCTTGGATAGAAAGGACAAACAATTGAGGAATAAGACCATTCGACTTGTGAAAGTCTTATGGAAAGGGATGACACCAGGTGATGCGACTTCAGAGATCGAGGAAAGAATATAGCGCGAGTACCCGAATTTGTTCCTTGGTTAGCTTCTTGTGTCTTCTTTACTTGTGTCCTTTTCATGTGTGTGAATTTTGGGAATAAATTCTAATAGGTAGGGAGAGTTGTAACATCCCACTTTTTATTTTTGTTTTTTTAAAAGCAAAATTAAAAATATTATTTATCAATAATTTAAAAATATTAAATAATTAAAATTTTTATAGTTTAATATTTTTATTATTTTCAATAAAAATAGGAAATATGAATTATCGTACCATCATTTTTTTAAAATTTTATGATTTGATTGATGTTATTAATTAGGAATATATTAAGATTTATGTTCAGATTTATATATAAATTTAAATTTTGAAGATATAGTTTAAATTTTAAATTAACATATCAGATAGGATTCTAACAAGTTATAAAGATAATAATGATGATGATAATAATAAGATAATATGATTATATTAGATAAAATTAAAATGTTAAACTTAAATTTATTCCTTTCTTACCTCTTTTAACTGCCATCAACTGTCACCTATTATCTTCCTCCTTCACTTAACTTTTTCTCTCCTTCTGACTAACCCCACTTTCACACAAGCTCTGATTATTGCAAAGGTATACTTTATCATATTCTTTCCCTTTTCATTAGTCTCTCCTTTCCCATTAGTGTTTGTCATTTAGCGTCATGCTTCTTTTCTTTTAACAAGTCCTTTCATTGTCATGCTACTGCTCCCTTCTTTGTCAAGTCCTTGTACTATCATGCCATGTCCTTTTCTCTTGTTGACATATATAGTATATATATAAGTGTGAGATTCAATGTGTTGCTTCATAAAGAAATAAACAAATAAATGTATATATGCCCTTCCCAAACGTTATTTTTTTCTCTCTTTTGACTTGTCCTATCTACTGTCCCTTCATATAATTGTTGTTGAAAAGTACATTTTTGTTTGGATCCAATTACCATATTCTTTGTAATTACATCTAAACCTTCATAAACTATGTGGAATATCGTCTTTCGAATCATAAATAGGAATTATAGCTTTCTGTTTAGATCTATATCTACACTAACGCTGGCAATTTTTCTCTCACCCATATTTTTCTTATTATTAATATTTGCCAAGGTGGCTAAATGTATAGATGTGACTGTGGGTATGTATTTGTAAATAAATAAATAAAAGGAAGTCCAGTGAGCTTGGCAAAGAAATATATATCTTATAAAAAAGAGAGGTTCTATTCTCAAATAACATTAGATTAAAATAGGAAATAGGTTTATATGTTAACCATTTTTATGTACATATATTCAAATAAAAATATATTAATTAATAGAGATTAGCTCTAAGACTCTAGAGTAGCTTTAAAATAATTTTAAAGTAGTATTAAGTACTATAGTTATAGTTCTTGTGTGGTAATTTTCTAGACTATTATTGGAGTTCTGGAGTAACTCCTACTGAGCAGCAGATTGTTGTGATTGATATTGTCATACAAGAGGCCACTCAACTCGTTTAATTATTCCTTATTTTAGCGAGAGGTAACTACTTTCCACTCATTGTGTTTGCTAATGTGATGTTTGTGAGTGATTTGATATATATAAATATCTACTAATATTTATATGATTATATTGGGGAATTTTTATTGATGATTTTATTGAAAATGGTCTTGTGGGACTTAAAAGTTAATTTAGACAGTAGAATTGAGATCAGAAACTTGTCATATCTCATCATTTTCATTTGAAGAAAGTTATTATCTTAAGAAAAATGCTATTGTGATATTTATTAATAGTATTGATTATCAAGCTATTGAGATTTTTTTACTAATATTATTATCTTGAGAATTATATATTGGGGATTGGTGATAAGGGAGTTATATTTCTACCACGTGGTATAGCTTTCATTTAAGCTAGATAGTTGGTTTTTGTCCTACCTGTTGATAAACTCATAATTGTAGTGATTTTAGCGTGTTTAAATAGAGTTTTATTATTGATTTTTATCCCTATTTATCAATACATTAAGCAATTAATAAATAAAATAAAATTTAGAACAGTTGGGAATTAATTGATATAATGTTTGGCATATATTGAAATATTATCTTATTAGACAAATAAATTGTATCTTTTAATTTCCTATTTCAGGAAAATGCTTATTAAATACCAAGACAACTTGATGCTGTAAGAGTGAAACAGATTATAATTGATAGCTGGACACAAGGATATTTAAGCATGTGCTGAGGGAAAAAGTAAAGAGATTAAGTATATGTTGGAATTAAGGAACTGAAACAAAAGCAAGTGGGGATCACACATGTGCTGCAATAGAAATCACGTGGAGGGGAAAGCTAACAGATTCATGCACATGTTGTCATTATACATTCATTCCAGCTACTATTAACTCCATAAATACTCATTCCACACTTCTATATATCACACACTCACGCATCATTGCAAGACATCATTCCATATCTCTCCATACAGCTGCCATCATTTTATTCTCCACTCAGCTTTCACTCCACCTCCATTCTCTCTCACACGCCACTCACTCTATCACTCTCTAACTCTATTCTCTTTCATCTGCAACTTCCCCTTTTCTAGGCAATAAAACCAAAGGAAAGTTCAGTCTTCATTTTCATCTTCTCTTTCTGCATTTGCATTCACCATGACTACTGCTGATTTTACTATTGCTATTGAAGTCTTGACAATAATATAAGACTAGATCCATTATGCTCTCTTGGAGATGATGTTAAACCATAATCCTTAAGCTAAACAAGGAGTTTATTGTGTCTTTAATCCAGATTTGATTGTATCGAGTTGATATAGTTAATTCTAAAATTATTGATTCAATTAAAGGTAGTAGAAGATTTATGATTAGGGAACCGAGTTGGATTTCCTATTTCTGCATAATTGATGCTTGATTGATTTTCATCCTTGGACCGAGTTGGACATGGTTGTATTTAATTAGAGAAAATCTAAAATAGGGTAAACTTGTATATGTTTAATTCATCTTCTTATATCTGTTAAGTTGAATGATTCTTATTTCTCTATTCAATGTCTACGAGTTGTAGCTTTGATTGAGATTTTAGCTAGCAAGTTGTTAGCTAACATATTCTAATTTAACTTATCAACTCTAAATATTCTATGGATAATGAAAGTGAGGTAGTCTCCAAGGGAACATGCTTGTCATTGATACATTTCATCATCATAAACACCTAAAATCATAAACAATAGCATAGGATTTATATTCAGAATTTAGTCAATAGCTCATATCACAAATCCTATGATTAATTTGTTAAGTTGTGACTCATTAGATTAATTAGGAACTTTTACATCCATTTAGGCTCCTTGTGAATCGACCATTTTGTGAATATAATTTTGTGATTAATTTTGTAAATACTATTTTTTAGCTTAGTTTGTTTGATAATTAAAATGACAGTTATCAAACCATTTTGTGATATGGCCTATTGACTAAACTCTGAATATAAATCATGTGTTATTGTTTATGATTTTAGGTGTTTGTGATGATGAAATGTATCAATGACAAGTGTTTTCCCTTATAGACTACCTCACCTTCATTATCTATAGAATATTTAGAGTTAATTAGTTGAATTAGAATATGTTAGCTAACAACTCGCCAGCTAAAATCTCAATCAAAGCTACAACTCGCAGACATTGAATAGATAAATAAGAATAATTTAACTTAAGAGATAGAAGAAGATAAATTAAATAAATATAACTGTACTCTAATTTAGAATTTCTCTAATTAACTATAACTATGTCTAACTCGGTCCAAGGATAAAAATCAATCAAAGCATCAATTATGCATAAATAGGAAATCCAACAGGTTCCCTAATCATTAATCATCTACTAACTCTAATTGAATCAATAATTTTATAATTAACTACATCAACTCGATACAATCAAATATGGATTAAAGACACAATAAACTCCCTGTTCAGCTCAAGGATTCTAGTTCAGCATCATCTCCAAGAAAGTACAATGGATCTAGCCTTCCATTGCTATCAAGACTTTAAAAACAGTAGTAAAACTAGCTGCATTCATGGTGAATGTAAATGCAGAATGAGAAGATGAAGATGGAAGCAGAACTTTCCTCTAGTTCTATTGCCTAGAACAGAGGAAAGTTGCATATGGAAAGAGAGAGAAAATAGAGATGGAGAGATAGAGTGTAGATGGCATTAGGAAGAAGAGTGAAGTGGAATGGAATCTGGAATATGTATGACAAAAATGATGCAAAAGGTATGTTCCCCCTCCCAAGTACAGATGATGTGAATATATAAGTGTGGAATGAATGATATGGTTTGAATGGAGGAAGTGAATGAATTAGTTCTGGAAGGTGTGTCATGCGTGAATCAATCTCCTCTCAAGTGCCAACACATGCTTTCCAGCTAGTTGTTAGCCCACTTGCTTCTATTAACAACTCATTATAGCTTGTGATTCTATTAGCATGTGTATTCTGTTGGAAATCGTGCCCTAGGGGCCAAGCATTGTCTTATGAACATTATTGATTTATGAATTTATTAGTTGAGTTATCATATTATTTGCATGTTTACTATGATGACCATCCTTGGATAATTCATGATATTATCCTAAATGTCCCTGGTCGATCATCTATGTGGGAGCACAGATGAAATAAGACCAGTATGACTTTGAAGATGTATAGAGATATAAATCAAAGTCATAAGCACATGTAAGAGTACAGGGTGTTGGACCGACCCGCTATGAGAGAACTGCATGGGTAACGTCATAAGCTTCTCTCATATACAAACCATGTCAATATGCCCTTTGACCTGAGATCATCATGGATTCCTACATGACAAAATGCTCAGCTTTGACCTAGTCAAAAGTCACTTTTGACCGAGTGATCATAAAGACTATGTTCGGGCTTAGTGGTTTTTCATGCGGAGGAATGTGAATGGTCAAGATGGAATTTGTCCCTCACATTCGTGGAGAGATATTACTGGGCCCCTCGATGAGTGAGTCTGAGAAATGTATGGCCATACTGTAATGGAAAGGTAGTTCCATTTCTATAGTCAGACTACTCAGGGATCGAGAAAGTAACGGTCGGGAATAGGAGGATGACATCATCCATGCCTCATCCATGACCAAAATATCGCGTGACAGAAGGGACATGATATGGTTGTATAAAAGGTTACATCGTTTATCGATCCTCATATGATTTGGGTAGTCGTTATGTCTTGCTAGAGACCGCTTGCGACTTGTGGGCTAGTATAGCAAATGGCCCACTGCCAACTTCATATGGGCCTACAGGGTCGCACACAAAATAGCCCAACACGAGCTATGATGTCCAGATTCATTGAATCTAAGACATGTCCAGATTCAATGAATGATCCAGGTGAATGTATATATATTTATTTATATTTATATTCGTATATATATAAATTCGTATATATATATATTATATATATGAGATATATGAGATTTAATTTATAAGGATAAATTAAATCCCAATCACGTTTGAATTCGAAATTCAAATTGATAGGATATCTCATATAAGAGATATTTATAAGATTTAATTTATAAGGATAAATTAAATCTCTATCACGTTTGAATTCGAAATTCAAATTGATAGGATATCTCATATAAGAGATATTTATAAGATTTAATTTTAAGGATAAATTAAATCCCTATCATGTTTGAATTTGAAATTCAAATTGATAGGATATCTCAAATTTGTTTTATGAGAATAAATCAAATATAGTTCAGTCTCATCTTTATTTAAAGTTAAATAAATAGGTAATTAAATCTGTGGGACGGATTTAATATTATTTATTTAATTAGTTTCTTATAAAATTATACAATATATGATATTGTATTATTTTCGAAATTAATATAAGATTAACTCCTAAAATCCTTTTCGATTAGGGAAAACACAGAGCATCCTATATATCTAATATTAGGAGCTACGTTTTGGAATAGACACACACATAGAACACAGAAAGGCCGAAGGGGACTCTGCAAAAGGTTTGCAGATAAAAAACTGCCGAAATAGAGACGGAGAGGACGAACTCTTGAGAAAGCCCTGGAGGGACAAGAGACACTAGCACGTCGTTCGTGGTTGAAAAGCTGTTCGTGTGGATACCAGTAGAGGAAGCCGACCTGAGTCGTCGACTTCTTGTGATCAGAAAGGGAGCACGAGCCGCAGAGAGAAGCTGTGAACGTCGTGACCGAAAGCTGTGGAAGTCGCTGAGACACACTGAGGGTAATGCTTCTTCCCACTTGACTTAAACACATACGGTAGATCCTGGCAAGGAATGAAAAATTTTTAAGATAATTTCCACTGCGTGTCTTTCAATTCCTTACACATTCAACCAACTGTAGCCCACTTGTTCCTATTAGCCATATGTTTAATTTGTTATCAGTTTCTTCAATTCGGCATATGCCTAATTTTCTATCATGTTATCAATTGGTCTCTATCTAATATGCTGATTGGTTACTGCATTTCTATAATAGAAATTTAATAGATTATTTATCCAATTAATTGTTAAAATCAAATCAATTAATTTTCACTTGTTCAATTTTTATTTTATTTATTAAGTGCTCGACATATTGATAAATAGGCCTAAAAATCAATAATAAAAGTCTCTTTAAACACACTAAAATTAGTGCAATTATGAGTTTATCACTTGTTTACCTAGAGACTTGCCCTACCTATTATTGAGGGGCTAAGACACCCCACCTATTTACTGAGGAGAATGATCAAATAGTCTGATCACGTGCTCTGTAGATTTTGGCTGGTCTATAACACTTGACCAGTTAACTTTTTGGGTGACCAATCATATGATAGTTATCATTGGCCCATAGGTTCGGTTAGTAGGAATAAGGTTGTTCGGTTGGATTGATGGGAGGAACTTAGGTGGTTTATCTATTTCATTATAATATGATGATATATTATTTTCTATATATTGTACTTTGTGAACTATCCTACTTGACACCTCATGAGCACATATTAGTATGCATGATGAGTATGATTGTTAATTGATGAGGCTTTTCTCTCACGCTATTTTTATTAACATTTTTTAGGAGTTAGTTCAATTGCTGGTTCAAACGGGAAGGCGCTGGAGGTATAGTTATGCTAGTTGAACTATACAATACCCTCCTTTATATTTATGTGTTGAGTAGATGTATATTGCCACTATATACCTACTTTTATTTATACTCTTATTTATATTTTGATGATTTGTTATTTTTATGATTGTACTGAATAATGTGTCCTGGTAGGAGGATAAGGCCTTTTAGGATTATGCATGTGACTTGGTTGACCCACGGGTACCATTTACTATATTATGAGTCTTATTTGGAAATTTTACTTGCATTATGGGCATTGGTGTTGTTCACCTGAGTACGTCACCCTAGCCTTATTCTAGAAATTCGAATTGAAAACTTTGATAGGGTTGCTTTTGATAACTCTTGAATAGGCCCCGAGTGACGTACTCAGGTGAACAACACCAATGCTCATAATGCCAGCAAAATTTCCAAATAACACTCATAATATAGTAAATAGTCCATGTGGGTCCACTAAGTCACATGCATAATCCTAAAAGGCCTTGGTCTCCTACCAACACGCATTATTCAGTACAATCATAAAAATAGCAAATCATCAAAGTATAAACAAGAGTATAAATAAAAGTAGGCCTTATAGTGACAATATACATCTACTCAACACATAAATATAAATGAGGGTGCTATATAGTTTAACTAGCACAACTATGCCTCCAGTGCCTCCTATTCGAACAGGCAATTGAACTAACTCCTGAAACATATTAATAAAAATAGGGTGAGAGAAAAGCCTCAGGAACCAACAGTCATAATCATCATGCATACTAATATGTGCTTGTGAGGTGTCAAGTGGGACAGTTCACAAAGTACAATATATAGAAAATAACATATTATCATATTATAATGAAATAGATAAACTACCTAAGTTCCTCCCATTAATCCAACCGAATCGCCTTATTCCTGCTGATCGAACCTATAGGTTAGTGATAACTACCATATGACTGGCCACCCAAAAAGCTAATTAGTCAAGTGCTATAAATTGGTCAAAATCTACAGGGCACTTGATTAGACCATGGATTTATTCCCCATCGGTAAACAGGTGGGGTGTCACAGCCCCTCGGTGAACATGTGGGATAAAAGCTAACCATCTAGATTTAATAGAGGCTATACCACGTGATAAAAATACAAGTCCCTCATCACCAATCCCCAATGGATAATTCTCAAAATAATAATACTAATAAGAAATCTCAATATCTTGATAATAAATAATATCAATAAATATCATAAAAGGTTTTTCTCAAGATAATAACTTCCTTCAAATGCCAATGAAAAGATATAACAAGTTTCTGATCTCAATTCAACTTTCTAAATTAAACTTTAAGTTCTATAAGATCATTTTCAATAAAATTATCAATAAAAATTTCTCAATATAATCATATAAATATTAGTAGATTTATATATATCAAATAACATCACATTAACACACACAATGAGTAGAAAGCGGTTATCTCTAATCAAAATAAGGAATAATTATCACAAGTCAAGTGGCCTTGTTTATAATAATACCAATCACAAACAATATGATACTCCACTAGGAGTTACTCCAAAACCCCAAGGATATTATACAAAATCAATACACAAGAACTATCACTATATTACTTATTAATGCCATGAAATTATTCTAAAGCTACTCTAGAGTCTTGGAGCTTATCCCCAAAAATATGAATCTTCTTCTAAATTTATATTCATTTATAGTTTAATTAGTTTAATATAATAATAAATTAATTTGAAGCCTTAAATTCTTTTTGAAAATTCCTAAATATATTTTCTGTTTATAAACTATATTTATGTCTATCTATATATATACACATTCATATTGTAATGTAGTGTGTTTAATTTCTATTTATTTTATTAAAGAAGAAGAAGGATAAGGTGGAAAGGTGAGCTTAGATTTTATATATCTATACACATGGGTATGGTTGGATAATAAGATGGGTATGGTTGATGAAAGCATATATCTATGTATATATTAAAGATAGAAAAATTGTATAGGAAGAGAGAGAGAGAAGAAAATGATGATTCACGAGTTGGCAGAAAGATCAATCAATAAATAGTGTAATTTTCCTTTAAGACTTCTGGTAATAAGTATATTTGATGACACAGAAATAGGGAAAGTGTGAGGTCATAGCTTTCCTCAGTGAGTATATATATGTGCACAATATATGCAACAAAAGGGGAAATAGGTTAACCTAACAATGGAAGGAGCAATGCAGGAGAATAATGAAAGGACTTGGTAAAAGAATGGAGCAGTGGCATGAAATGATACTAATGGGAAAAGAGAGACCAATGAAAAGGGAGAGAAGATGAGAAAGTGTACCTCCCAGTATGCGATGGTCACAACTTGTGCGAAAGTAGGATTATTCAGAAGGGGAAAAAGTGACATGAGAGAGGAAAATAATAGGTAACGACTAATGGCAATAAATAGGGTTGAGAAAGGGATAAATATATATTTAACATTTCAATTTTATTTAATATAATCTTATTATCTTATTATTATCTTGATAACTTGTTAGAATCCTATTAGATATGGTAATTTAAACTGTAAACCCTACCTTCAAAATTTAAATTCATATCTAAATCTAAACATAAATCTCAATAAATCCCTAACTAATAACATCAATAAAATCATAAACTTTAAGAAAGATAATGGTAGGATAATTCAGATATCCTATTTTTATTGAAAATAATAAACCAAAATAATTTTAATTATTTAATATTTGAATTATTGATAAATAATATTTTTAATTGTGCTTAAATATTAAAAAATAAAAATTGGGATGTTATAGTAAGCAGAAAAGACCCAAAAGAGATATTATTATAAGGGTCTAAGATAGTAAAATACTAGGGTTTGAGCTTGTTAGTAACAGTACTTTTTAATTAAGCGTACTCAATGAAGAGTAGCCTAATAATGGGTGACCATTGGGAAGTGATGCGAAAGAGTGTAAATACCAGAAAAAACTATTTTTAAAAAAAATGCACAAAGTTCAGTAAGATAGAAAAATGTGAAGAAAAATTAAGAAATGTAAGGGACATTCTCCTCAGATAACTTCTTAGTAAGGGTATGAATATAGGTTTAACTCTGAAATTTTGTAGACAATTTTTTTGAAGAGGGAAAAATTGTCAAGTCCCAATTTTTAGACCTAGAAGCCTATAGCCTAAAATAAGTAGGCTACTAGGACCCTTTAACTAGAAGTCCCATAAATATACAGAGTTTTTAAGGACTAAATTATAAATAGAGAAAGTATATGGGCTAAAGTACAAATAGAGAAAGTTCATCTGGGCAAATATGTAAATAAAATTAGGGACTCTAGAAGAGTCTCAAGGGCTCATAAAGAGAAAAGAGGTTAGTTATTGGCCTAAGATTGAGGTAGAGGTATCAAAGTGATGGTTTATGAGGTTGAACCCAAACAGAGGCAAAACCATAATTTCAGGAAGTTTCATGCCAATACGGGTAATTACAGAAAAATACACAAAAATTTCAAAAAAATCCCATAAAATGGAAATGAATTATGAATGCCCATTAAAGTAAAAATAATGAAAATACCCCTAGAAAGAAATTTAATGAATTTTTAGATATTTGACTAATTTTGTATTATTTAGCCATATTTAATTGTTTGAGCCATGATGAGGCCTAAAAATGTATGTAAAAATGAAAAATAAATAGTTAAGAGACTAAAGCACTTTATAAAATTAGTCTTATTCACAAAAGTTTAACGGTATGAGCTACAGAAATACTAGAACTCATAATGTTAGTAAGTGGCATTTTACGAGAAATTCAAAAAGAAATAGTTAAAGGAAGAGTTTCGTCAAAAGAAAATTTGTAGAATTTTCCTATAATTAAAGGAAGATTACCGAGTAGATTGAAGAATTTTCTGAGCTGCAGAAAGCCCTTAAGAAATCTAAATAAATGAGAGCCTTATATATTGGAAGAAACTTATAGAACAAGTTGGATCCAAGGGCCAAGATTTTATCTTCTCCTTTCCTTAAGATGGTGCCACAAAAGCCTCAAGATTGCCTAGTCACATGGTTACTCATCAAGTTAATTAATTAAGCAATTAATGAGAGAACATGTGAACCAATCAAGAGAAAATACATGGCTCACATGTGGACCAATCAACAGAAGGCACTTGTTGACAAGTGGACCAATAAGGAGTAGCCACTTAACAAGGAAGAGGATGATTTAATGATGACTATAGATATATGTACCAATAGGAAGAGGGCAAGTAGCTAACATGTGGACTATCACGTCCTTACTTTTAACCTTAATTATACTCCATTAGAAGTAATCGGAATCAATTACATGATCATTTGCTTTGAAAACATCTATTTCCAAAAGAATTCTCTTGGGTACTGTTTACTTTTACTGTTCATTTGATAATTCTAGAACATGTACCCTATTTTGAAAATTCATAATTAATTATAGAAAAATCAAAATAATGTGGTTCCAATTTCTAATGAAATATATTTCATAGATATTTGAGGAAAAAATATGAAACTGAGGTTTTCTTATCCAAATGAAATCAGTTTAATCGTTGAAAATCACTGTTCATTTGGTAAAATCTAGAAGTTCCAGTTTCTTTGTCTTAACTTCAAAAATCCATTTCTCTTTCATTACTTGTCCAAATGAACCGTGTTACCTATGGAATTAAATATATAGATGTACTCTTTAAATTCACAAAATTTTGTGGAAAAACTCATCCATTTGTTATATAAAATCATTGTGTGAACGTCGCTACCTCTTAACACTTATTTTATCTCCATTCCAGATTTTAGTTCCCACTTTAGAAAATCATAACAATTTAGATACTTATCTAATTAAGGATTTCTTGGTTTCCAATTAAATCTATGTACCTTAGATATTATCATGCCAAATTTTAAACTAAAACTCTTTTATTTAAGCATCATAATTATCGTCACATCGCCACAGCTTCAAAATAGGGTTATAGAATCATACACCATGCATACTAGCATATCATCCCATAGTGTCATGTAAGTCATGTAACTTATTATACAAGCTTAATCATTAAAATTTAATCTCTTCCCTTGAGAGTATCTAGCACCTAAAACATAGTTATGCATGTGGAAGGAATGAGATTTTATGGAAATCCCAATAGCAAGTTACACAAACTATAATATCATGAATGATTAATTGGATGCTTAACATGGTATCATGAGATGAGAGCTACTTCATAATGGTACATAAGCAAACTCTAACATGCCTATTGTCATGACATAACTTGCAAGGAGTTACAATCATTCATACTTCATCATAACATGATGACATAAGCTCAAGCTCAACCAAACACCATAATTAACAAGCAAGCAAACAATTAAACAAACATGAGTTATAGTTAGGTATTCTTGCTACCTCTTAGCTATCTTGGTCAAGACCTTCTTGAGATGATTTCCTTCCTTCACAAATGTCAAAACCTAGCCATTACAAAATAATATCAAGTTACAACTCAACTTGAAACCAAATCCAAGACTAGGTTTTCACTAACTCCCTTTCTTTCTCTACTTTATGTTTCATACTTCCATCTTTCCAAAATAAATTCTCATGGTTCATTTCCATGAAATTTTTCATGTAGAATCCAAATATGAAACTAGAATTTCCAAAATCAAAACATACCAATTGCTAGAGTACCAAACCAAAATGAATGTCCTTTTTTCCAAAAATTCACATTTTGATTCCAATGCTTCCAATACTTATTCTCCTGCTTTATCCCCACATAATTTTCCATTTTAAACTCATTGGAAGCATCAAAATCATTAAATTCTATCATATGAATAGTGTCACATATAGTACCAGCATGAACACAAAACCCTAAATCCAAACATACTTGAATTCCCAAGATTATACCACTTGATTCTAGCTTGTTAGCTTATCTAAACTATCCATAACATAAAACTCATATTTTAACCATATATGAGCAGCACTTCCAGAAGCAACCATAAGGGAAATATAGCATGAAAATCCCTTAAAATCATGAGCTAACTTACTAGAACAAAGCTCAAGATCAAGGGAGATGATTACCTTGATTGTTGCTTCACTTTGTGTCCTTCTTTCTTGGTTGAATGGAAATTTTGCAAGAGTTTTCCTATGGTTCACCATGCATACCAAACTGATCTGAATAGGGGGTATTTATAGAGAAATTTTAGTTAAAATGGATGGCCAAGATTAATTTAGTTACTATTTGATCTAAGGGCTCACATTTAATCTTGGATTTAACTTTTTCTAAAAAGAATAATTATGACATCATGTGGGACAGCTCATGGGACACCTAATAGGGGTATGTGGCGTGCTTACCATGTAAATGAGCTTCTAGAAAAATTTTAGTCTAATCTGGTACCGATCGGAGTAGTTTTACAACAACCGGACTATGTTTTGTTCGTAATTTTTTTATAATATACCAGGATATATATTCTATCCTAGAAATTAATGTCTAGGCTTCTCATACCATTGACAATAATATACTAAAGATTTATCTGCCATCCATCCCTTGGAAAATACCAAAATACCCTTGGTGTCATTTCTTGCACTGTACTAACCCTAAGGACATAATTGTCATTTCACCTCTCTTTGTACTGCCTTATGGCATATACTGGTTCTAACTAATCACATTTATACTATGTACCACATTTTTGTCCTGTCCAAAATGACCAAAATGACCTCCATCCATCACTGGCATGGTATGGGCATCCAGGGGCATTTTCATAATTTCAAACTTTTCCTGGACTGCTCTGGTCTCTAGCCCACATAATTGTCCAGTCACCTTAATGGGCTCATGATGGCACCATTTGGGCCTTGGTATGCGTTTATTGCCTGTATTGCCTTTTTGGCCCAATTCACAATATAACTCTCCCGATCCTATTTATCGAGTATTTTATTTCACTGTAAAATCCCGTATGGCTTCTACAGGATTCATTTTCTAACTCTATCAATTTTATAAATTCTTATATTAAATATATGAATTTTCTGTAAGGTCTCATCTAATTCTGAGATCTAAAAAATACTATAATAATTCCTTCTGACTTCAGGAATTTATATCAATTAATCGGGATAAATCAAAATTCAGTGTTGCGTTAAACTGACCGGAATATTTTTGTCTATCTACTAGTAAAAATTTGGGTCTAATCTGATTTCAGGTATTTTTGAGCATTTTTCAGTTCAACTTTTTCATATTTACATTTATGTCCCTTAACTTTTGAATAATTGCACTTTAGTCCCTGAACTTTTTATTAATTGCATTTAGGTCCCTCATATTTCTTCTACTTTCACATTTTGCCTTCAAGCTTTTCAATTTGCATTTTAGTCCCTATTCTTTCCTTAGTTATTAATCCTTCCCTTTCCTTTCTCAATCTGATACAGTTTATTCTAAGAATCTCATATTCATTGTAGATAAACTGTGTACACATATCAGATAAAAAAATTGGGGATATGACATTTCTCTCCCCTTTAAAATAAATTTTATCCTCAAAATTTATATTACATGTACAAAGAAAATAGTTCAGGGTACGTTTCGCTCATTGTTTCCTCTGCTTCCAAGGTAGCTTCATTCTATGTTAATCCCTTCCAGACCACCATAACTAGAGAATCTGCTTATTTCGCAACTGCTTGACCTTTCTATCTAAAATCTGTACTAGTCCAACTTCATAAGTCAGGTCATCTCATAGTGCAACATCATCCTACTCAATCACATGCGATGGATCTGGAACATACTTCTTTAATTGGGAATAATGGAAAATATCATGAATCTTGCTGAGATGTGGAGGAATAGCTAACTTGTAAGCCATTGATCCTACTCTTGAGAGGATCTGAAATGGCCCAATGTATCTAGGATGCAGCTTTTTAACTTTGATTGATCATCCGACTCCTGTCGTTGGAGTCAACTTAAGGAATACATAATCTCCTTCTTTAAACTCCAACGGCTTCCTTCTAACATCAACATAACTCTTCTATCTGCTTTGAGTTATCAACAATCTCTTTCTAATTTTATCGATCTGTGCTACTGTCTGGTCTACTATGGCAGGACCAAACATCTTCCTTTCGCTCAACTCCACCCAGCACAAGGGAGATATATACTTCTGTCCATAGAGTACTTCAAAAGGGGCCATCTGAATACTAGCCTAATAATTGTTAATATAGACAAACTCTATCAACGGTAGATGAACATCCCAACTCCCTTTGAAATCCAAGACACATGATCTCAGCATATCCTCTAGCGTTTGGATCATTCTCTTAGATTGACCATCTGTCTGAGGATGGTAAGCTGTACTGAATCTGAGAGTAGTGTCTATTTCTTTATGTAAAGCCTGCCAGAAATTTGACGTAAACCAATGATCTCTGTCTAATATGATAATACTGGGAATACCATATAGTCTAACAATCTCCTTTACATACAATTTTGCCAGCTTCTCAAGAGAATCCTTCTTGTTGATTGCTAGGAAATGAGCTGACTTGGTTAATCGGTCAATTACTACCCATATAGCATCATGCTTAGTAGAAGTCATGGGCAGTCTCTCAACAAAATCTATGGCAATACTGTCCCATTTCCACTCAGGTATCTCTAGTGGTTGTAATTTCCCTGCTGGCCTCTGGTGCTCAACTTTCACCTTTTGACACGTTAGGCACTTGGACACATAAGCCACAATATCCTTCTTCATACCTGGATGTACTATATACTTACTTTTAGGTGCCTTATATAATATCTTCTTTCTCAATCTCATTACGTTGGGAATATATGGTCGTCCCCTAAATCGTAGCAACCCATCTTGGGACACATCAAAATTCTTAGTTTCCCCTCTTTCCCACTTACTCTTGAAAATCTCAGTGAGCCTATCCTGCTCCTGAGCCTCCTTTATCTCAGTCTCTATGAAAGCTTTAATCTGCGTTCCTCCATAAGAACTTTCTATTGTCTGCATTTGATACAGAGGACTCTAATCTTGTACATCTTCTATCAGTTTTAGCTCTTTGATCATGAGACTAGCAACCTACACCACCTTTCTGCTTAAGGAATCAGGCACTACATTAGCTTTTCCTGGATGGTATTTGATCTACAAATCATAATCCTTTAGAAATTCCATCCATCTCCATTGCCTCATGTTCAACTCTTTATGGTCTTGCACATACTTTAGGCTTTTGTGGTCACAATACAGCTCTATGGCATATGAGTAATGTCTCCATATCTTGAGAGCAAAAACTACCGCTATAAGCTCCAGATCATGAGTGGGATAGTTCTCTTCATGTGGCTTTAACTGCCGAGAAGCATATGCTACCACTTATCCCTGCTGCATCAACACACATCCTAACCCCTGCTTGCTAGCATCAGTGTAGACTACATAAGTCTGAGTAGGGTCTGGAATAATCAGCACAGGACTCATGGTTAATCTCTGCTTTAGTTCATGAAAACTAAGCTCACACTTCTCATCCCGCTTGAACTGTTGATTATTTCTGGTCAGCTTGGTTAATGGTAGAGCAATTCAAGAAAAGTCCTTAATAAATCTTCTGTAATACCCTGCTAAGCCTAGAAAACTTCTTATCTCTGTCACTATCCCTGGTTGTTCCCAGCTTAGCACTGCTTTAACTTTGCTAAGATCTACAGCTACCCCTTCATGGGATATGACATGACCGAGAAATTTGACTTCTTATAGCCAAAACTCACATTTACTAAGCTTAGCATAGTCATTTTTCTTTAAGAGTACTAAGAACAATCCTTAAATGGTCTTCATGCTCTACAGCGGATTTGCAGTACACTAAGATATCATCAATGAAAACTACCATAAACTAATCTAGATAAGGCCTGAAGATCCTATTCATGTAATCCATGAAAATTACAGGTGCATTCGTCATACTAAAGGGCATTACCAGGAATTTGAAATGTCCATAGTGAGTCCTAAACGCAGTCTTTGAAATATCATCTACTTTGATTCTGAGTTGGTGATAGCCTGATCTCAGATCAATCTTAGAGAATAAGCTTGCTCCAACCAACTGGTCCAACAAATCATCAATTCTAGGAAGAGGTTACTTATTCTTAACTATAATCTTATTCAACTCCCGATAGTCAATGCACAATCTGAGACTGCCATCCTTCTTCTTGACGAATAACACTGGAGCACCCCATAGAGAAACATTAGGTCAGATGAAACCCTTCTCTAGAAGCTCCTCTATCTATTTCTTCAGTCAATCATCTCGTTAGGAGCTATCCGATATGGGGCTTTGGATACTGGTCTAGCTCCAGGTATAATATCGATTGCAAACTCCACTTCTCGTTCTAGAGGCAATCCTTAAATCTCTTTTGGAAAGACTTCGGGAAATTCTTTGACCACTGGAATCGTTTCAATTCCTTCTTCCACTTCTGCTTGGATAGAAAATAAGACCATATATCCCTAACATCCTCTTCATAGACATCTATCTTCCTGAGCCTCCATTAGGAAATTCAGTTTCACTTCCAGATTTACATTTGGGGCTTGTGGACAAAGAACTAGAGTTTTGTTCTTACAATCCAACATCACATTCTTGGCAGACAACCAATTCAATCCAATTATGACATCAATTTCATGAAAGGGAATACATATTATATCTAGAGTAGTACAGTAACATTCATACTAAATGAAACTATTTAGGCAGACATTCGATGTAACTACTTTAGCATTTGTAGGGGTTGTGACACATATGGCATAATGCAGCTTGCTAATTGTAAGGCCCAAATGTTTAGCACATTCATAAGAAATAAAGAAATAACTTGCACCCGAATCAAACATAGCAATTGTAACATCCTTACTTTTATATGTATTAGGGACCATTTAGCAGCATTTAGAACCACTTACAAGACCTTGGAAGTCCATTAGCCAAATTTGAAATTTTACTCTTTCTCAGGTTACTGTTCATATGGTATTCCAGATTACGCAATAAACTTCAAAAAATCATAATTAATTCTAGAAATATTGAAATGAAGTGGTTCAAAAAGTTATGTGAATATAACATCTTGAATTTTAAGGGAAAAATAATTTCCAAACTGAATAATTATCCAATTAATACAGTTTATTTGCCAAAATTTACTGTTCATTTGGTCAAAAATCCTGGAAACAGATTCTGGTCCCTTACTTTGGAAAATCAGTTCTCTTTGTACAGACATCCAAATAAAGTATTCTTGGTGTCAAAATGAAGCTTGGCATGTCATATAAATGGATGTAAAATTTAATACATTTATTCTATCATTTACTATTTTTCTTTACATAATGACCATCACTACTTACATTGGTCATACAACAACTTTACATATAACAAATAATCACATAACATATACACTATCCAATCCCTAATTCCTCTTCATGCTTCATCATCCTCTTTCATCATTCATAAACCTGTGGGATTGGGATTACATGGAAAGGGATGAGATTTCTGGGGAAATCTCAGTGTGCACATTACTAAACAATACACGCATCAATGTAACTACTTGTGCTTGCTTGTGAAAATTTTATCATTGTGTAATGTGCATACTTCCATGTAACATATGAAATACAATTGGTAAAACTAATAATAGAAATAGAGCTTCATACATAAGCACAATTGCAACACAATTAACCAAAACTATAGCACAATCAAGCATAACATTCAATGCATACAAGTTTAGGATGAGTTTACTACCTTATACACTTGACTTTTTTCCACTTTATCTTGCTTCTTTCTTCTCACTTTTATTGAACATGTGGCTGCCTCTTTTGGAGCATACCAACCAATCCCTAACATCACATAACCATTCATCCATTACCATCTAATTTCCTTGAGCATTAAACTTACTTTAACAAACGTAACTCCCTCTTGAACATTAAGCTCACTTACTTTTCTTAATCTTAACTAATGCACTTGGTCTTTGAATCAATTGATGTCTTGAATTTACCCTACACAATTTTATCTTTTGAATCCATTTATGAGCTTAGAATCATGAAATTCTTACTCCTTCATAGCATGCTGTATAGAACTGAAACTGCACCTATTTCCTTCAAAAATTTCCATTTTGATTCCAATGCTTCCCATACTTGTTTCTGTACTTTATCCCACACAATTTTTCATTTTAAAACTATTGGAAGTATCAAAATCATGAAATTCCAATAACTGTTTATGCGTGTGAACAGTAACAGAGAAGGGTTTCAAAAACTATAATCTTATAATTTCAATGCTTTCAAGGTTCAAAACCTTTCCAATCCTACACAAAATTATCATCTAAATTCAATGGAAGTATTAAATCATTGAAATTCAATTTCCTTCCCTCATGAACAGTGCATACTGAACAGGTTCCATTATAACAAAGTCAAGAATATCAACTTGATTTAACAACCAATCTCTTAACTAGCTTGTTTAAGCTTCAATCATATGTTTCTAACTTTAATTTTTTCTTTCCCCTTTCATATAAGGTCTTTGGGAAGCACCTCCCCTTAGTGAAAACTCAACTTTTCCCCCATAAAACCTCTAAAGTTCAAGCTCCAAAATCAAAGGAAAATAAGCTAGGATAGATTGCTTACCTTTAATCTCTAGCTTGCTTGAACTTTGGAACCTTGAATCTTCTTTGTCTTGGCTTGAGTTTTTATTTTGCAAGATTTTCCCCAAGGGTTCTTTGCTCCACAGTTTTGAATCAGATTTGAGGGGGTATTTATAGAAAAATTCTATGGAAAATGAATGGCCAAGATCACTTTGTACACTATTTGATCTAATGGCTCATATTTGTTCTTACATCAAGCTTACTCTCTAAGCCAACTTGAGATAAGTCCACATGACAAAAATCTTCTCCTCCCAGTTGTCTTTGATGCCAAGTGTGTGGGTGTGTGGGTCCCACCATGTTTAAACCCTAATTCTCATTTTATCCCTTTTTTTCTTTTCAAAAATTCATAAATTATTCATTATTGGACTTGGGCTCCAAGACAACTCTTAGGACTTTTTGGGCTGCCCTAGGACGAAATTTTGGGCTACCATAGGCCTTCCTTGGATCCAATAGCTAATTGGCATAAATCCCAAGGCAATTTTCTTATACCGATATCCCTTAAAATATCCTAATTTTGAAATAAATGTTATACACCTCTTTTAATGGTTCTAACACTTTTAGAAATTCATTATAATATAAAATGAATTTGCTGTAAAGTCTCATAATTTTTTGAGATCTAGAAGTCCTGATAAAAATTCCCTATATTTTCTTTAACCCTTTATCAGTGTCCGATTTTTCTTTAATTTCTCAAAGGGCATTATCATCTTTTCAAACATCATCAGAGTATTTACTAGCTCTAATTAATCACCCCTAGACTTGCTTGGACGTTTTTTACCTATCCAAAATGACCAAAATGCCCTCCATCTATTTCTGGCACATTTTGGCTACACATGGACAATTTCGTAATTTCACACTATTCCAGTACTGCTCTGGACTCTGGCCCACATACTATCTCACTAATTTATTGGGCTCATTATGGCTCACCGTAAAATCCTGTAAGGCTTCTATAGGATTCCTTTTCTGACTCTGTTAGTTTTATAAATTCTTATATTAAATATGAGAATTACCTATAATATCCCATCTGATTCTGATGTCTGAAGAACACTGTAATAATTCTTCTGACTGTAAAAATTTATATCAATTAATCGGGACCTCAAATCAAAATTCAGTGTTAAGTTAAACTGACCAGAATAATTTTGTCTGTCTACTGATAAAATTTGGGTCTAATCTAATTCTGGGCATTTTTTGCCTGTTTCGGCTCAACTTTCTCATATTTACATTTAGGTCCTTGAACTTTTAAATAATTGCACTTTGGCCCCTGAACTTCTAGCTATTTGCATTTAAGTCCCTTAACTTTTGAAAATTACACTTAAGGGCCTAACTTTTTTTGCTGCTTTTACTTTTTGTCTTCAACCTTTTCTAATTTTTATTTTAGTCCTTCTCTTTCTTCAAGACTCATCTGACCTTTATCTTTTCTTTTGATCTTCGTCATAATCATTTCCAAACCTCTTTCCATTATCAATATTATACAGATAGGAAAAATTAGGATATGACAACAATCACAGCATGATTATTGAGATAGATGATACCTTGGATCATCTCGGGCGACCTTTGACCCTCTTTCCTTGTCATTGCAAATACTCATCCTTGAGTGTGAGGCCTTTGATCATCAGTTGCCTGAGGACAATTCCTGGAGAAATATCCCAGTTTCCTACATGTGTAACAGACATTCTGCCCCATCAAGCACAGTCTATCTCCATGATTTTTGTTGCACTTGTTGCATACTCTGAACCTCGGGTCTTTATCATTAGCATTGTCCCTATAGTTTCCTCTGTTAGGCTTCTTGTTCTGCTGCCATTGTCTTTTCCTTTTCCTATTATAGCCACTACCACCAGCTATATTTATATTCTGGTTAGTTCTCTTAGAAGCAACAGTCTCTCTACTCATCAGTCTCATCAGCATCCGGTGATTCAGGCTATTTTTAATGATCCTGCTAGCCTCTACTTCTTTATTAAACTGGTTGTACTGTTGGGGAGTCATGTTATCTTTCAGAGTAGCATTCAATCCCCTAATCATCCACCGTTCATTATCCACCTGTCGCAGGTAAGTGGAGTACTGAGAAAGACGGATCAACTTTGCTAAGTACTCGTCAAAAGATTCTTTTTCTCCTTATCTCAGCATAAGGAACTCTGCTTCTCTTTCATCCCATATAGACTGGGGAAAATACTTCTCATAAAACTGTTCAAGGAACACTTCCCACGTGATAGGAATGTGTCTTGCCTACAATACTAGTTCTGTATTCTTCCACCATCTATCAGCATCTCTCTCTAGTTGGTTGATTGCCATATGTGCTTTACTTTCAGACAGACAACCCAGTACCTTAAAGATCTTCTCCAGTCTACTGATCCAATCCTCCACTTTCTATACATCAAATGTTCTATCGAACATCGGAGGACCATGCTTACAGAACTTAGCCATCCACTGTTGAATACCAGTAGGATCTACTGTCTGTCCTATCTGTCTTGGCGACTTTGTTATCTGTTAAACCATCTCTAGTTCTGTATTAGTTGTACCAGCATATTCTGGCTGCTATAGGTTCTCTACCGCTTCTGCTACAGCTGCTGCTATGGCAGCATCCCTTTCCTGTTCACTCCTTGCTTGAGCGGCTCTTACTTCCTCAATCAGCTTCTGTTGCTGTTCCAGTCGTTCTAGAATCAACTGGTTAATATCTTCGGTATTTTGGGATTCGCCCGAAGAACTAGCTCGTCTTGTTCTTACCATTTTGTTTTACTATCGTAATAAGAAATAGGAAAGGAATACTATAATTAACATAATTCACAATTCATTCAAAATATAGCATACAACAAGTTTAACAGCATTACATAGACTTTTCATAACATACATACATATACAATAGCCTCACTGTCATAAGTACATTCATAGGTTCACTTATGTATTAGTTTAAAATAATTTATTCAGAGCATTTCTTAAGACAGAATCCTATGCTCTGATACCAAAATGTCACATCCTTACTTTTAACCTCAATTATACTCTATTAGAAGTGATTGGAACTAATTACATGGTCATTTGCTTTGAAAATATCTATTTCCAAAAGAATTACTCTCGGGTACTATTTACTTTTATTGTTCATTTGGTAATTCCAGAACATGTACCCTACAGATAGATCGATTTTTCTACAATTAATTATGAATTTTTAAAGTAGGGTACATGTTTTGGAATTACTAAATGAACAGTAAAAGTAAATAGTACCCGAGAGCAATTCTTTTAGAAATGAATGTTTTCAAAGTAAATGATCATGTAATTGGTTCCAATCACTTCTAATAGAGTATAATTGAGGTTAAAAGTAAGGATGTGACATGGACCAATTAGAAATGGACAAAGAGGCATATGTGGACTAATAAGAGGAAGACAAGTGACATAATCCAATTGGTCAAGGGAAATCAAGGGCCAAGATTTAATCCCATCTTCCTTCTTCCCTTGGATTTTTGCCACATAGCATGTTGATGTCATGAGGATGATGCAAGAAGGCTAGGTGGATGCAATCCTGATCGTCCATTTGCCCTTATAAATCTTAGGACTTTGAGGGGTATAATTGTCCCTACACTTTAAAAATTTCTCTATAAATACCCCTCTCCCTTCAAGTGACGTCCAAGCATGGAAATAGAAGGGTAATACTGCTAAAATTTAGAGAGGATAGAGAAAGAGAAGGCAATACACATGAGAGAGAAAAAAAGAGCAAGATTCAAGTTTCAATTAAGGTTAAATTCCACTCTAGCTCTTGATTTCTGTAGTAGTTTGTATTCTTGAGATTGGGTAGGCATTTTGATAGATTTGGATGCTTGAAAAATCATGTTGATGCTGCTAGTTTAAGTATAGAATTTTAGAGAGAGATATGTATGATGATAGATATATGTTTAAAGGATAGAAAATAATAGGATTCAAGTAGTTAATTGAATTTCATGAATTGGTTCCCTAGAGGGTGTCATGGCCTTTCTATGTTCTATACCTTGGAATGTGATTTTGATTATTATAAGGCTTCTAATGGATTTAGAATGAAAAACTGTGTAGAACTAAGTTAAGAAAGTGAAGTTGGAAGCATTAGAATTAAAAGTGGATTTTTGTCACCAAGGAAGATAACCACTCAGCCAAGGCAGTTTCATGGGGAAGGAGTATGAGTCTAATAACTCCAAGCTCATATTTAGATTTCTTATGAAAAATTGTGTGGGGTTGAACTATGAGAATAATTTTTAGAATGTTAGAACAATAATCCTAAAATCAAGAGAACAAGGTTAAGCAAAGTGAGCTAATCTTCCACATTGTGTGAGTTCTTGGTCCTAATGTGTTTATGAGGTTGACTGGAAGTCCTCATGGTTGAAAAGCTTAGAGAGTAAGTTCAAGAATAAGCGAAAAGCTTGTGGTACAAGGTAGTGAACTTACCTAACTTGTGTGGTCGATACTTATAGTTAGGTGTGTTGATGTGTTGATTGATTTGCTTGATTATATGAAGAATGTATGAATAGTTAAAACTCTATTTCTATGAATTTAATGGTCATATATATATTGTATGAAATATTGAGCATGTACATATGTCATTATGTTAGTATGATTTATGGTAAGCAAGTATGTCATGCACCAAGCATTAATCTTGCATGCATTAGTGGTAATATTTGTTACTAAGATTATCTCGAATCTCACCCCTCCCTTAACTAACCAATATAGGTCAAGCAATGTGGGAGATGTATGCATGAAGAAGAACTTATGAATGGAAGAGGAAAAGTAGAGAATTATATGTTCTAGCATGATATACTTGATCTTCCAATTATGTAATTATTATGTATTGTAACAAATTATGTAATGAAATTGCATAGAATAATTGTGGCATATTCATATGAGTATATGAATGTATGAGAAAATAAGTTAATAGTTCAAGCATGGTAGAATAATTAATGAGAATTAAAGAAATAAGTTAGAAAAGTAAAAATGTAGGTCCTAGAGCAATGAGCTTTTAGCTCTAGTTTGACTTAGCAAATTAAATGAATGAATTAAACCATGAAATTTGATGAGCATATAGTTCACATCCCAAGCTTTAAAATCATGGGTAGTTTGACTTAATTGGATGTATATGCTAAGAGAAATGAATTTCTAAAATTGAGACAAAGAATCTAGAAATTGAAGAAATGACCATATAAACAGTAATTTTAAACGAGTTAACTATAATGAATGGTCTATTAAAAATCTATATTTATATTGTTTCCTTTAAATAACATTGAAAGAGCTTTAAATGAAGACTTAACTAGCTCTATATGATTTTTCTAAAATTAGTTATCATTTGTCAAAGTTGGACTACCAAATCTGGAAATAAATGATGAATAGTACCTAAGAGAACCAATTTGTAATATTTTAATTTTTTGACATAAGTAAAGCTTCCGTGCATCTAATCACTTCCAAATGCATACTCTAAGAGGTAAGAGTATGATGTTTCACAAGGACCCAAATATAAGTGGGTACCAAAATGTCATAATTCTCTAATTTTGTAAGATATTTCTAAGAATGGACAGATTAGCCCAAAGAAGAAGAAAGCACCTAAGAGAGCTACTCACACAATCAACAAGAGAACTCTTAGATCACCCATTCCTTGAGCGACAAAGACTTTTCATAAGGAAAAGTAATGGAGACAAAGAAAAAGGGCATTTCACATCTCAAGTATAGACTGCCATAGAGTACCATTCAACTACCTTGATGAGAACAAGAGAAGTTGGATTTCTCAGGCACCAAGTATATTGCAAGCTCTCAAAGCAAGAAATCCAAAGTCTTAACATCACCAAAGAGATATATTGGGGATCATGTTTAGAAGAATGATATTAGAATTCATCCCTAATCACCTATAATTGATAGACACCTCTAACACAAGAACAATTCACCCACATACGAAGAGAATTGGGAATATAAATCACAATAAATTGTAAGAATTTCTCATACACCAACTGGATTTCTCTTTAAGCATCATATTATATGTTTTGATGATTAATTTTGCTGACTTTAGCATCAAAGTAGCAAAAAGTTTGTTTTCGCAAGATACTCTGATCAATGATCACAAAATAAAGTATATTAAAATTGATTTTGCTCAATCAAATCAAGTTTGATATTAAAGTTCAAATTTTGCAAAACAATCCTTTTTAGCATTAAAGGAATCAGGCAAATTGATAATAGATTAGACATTTCATGTAATCCTTACTAAGAAAATATAGAGTCAATTATCATATCCTTCACTTGACTCTTTAATTTTGAGGACTCACGAAGGACCTTAGGAATGAATATTATACTACTATAAAATGCTATGTTCATATGCTTAGAAAATTTATTTGACAAATTTATTTGCAGGGATTCGATATTCAATAGTTTAGTTCCTTGTGCATACATGGTTGGAAGGAAAAAAAATCTCTTATATGCATAAAGTAATTTACTCAATTGACTTGAATTGGTTATATCTTTAGAGCATGTGAACTTTGTTTATTTTGATTCCTACAAGCTAAATTGATGGATCCAAGTAAAGTTGGATACCAAGAAAGAAAATGAATTGAAATAGGATAGAAAGTTTCATCTTAAGATTGTGGCTACAAAAAGAAATAATCCAAATCTTGAGGAAGTTGAACAATCAAAGGTTGGATTTTGGTATTGAATGTAGAAAGAAGAAAATATCAATATCAATTCACCAAAGTTAAGCAAGCTGTCACAAGGACAAGAAGAAACATGGTGAAATTTAATCTTTACCCCATTATTATGCTTAAATGAATTATAGACTTGGGTAATGAATATTTGTTCCTTGTTGCATTTATTCAGTAATCAACATTTCAATATTTCAAGCCTATCCATCCAAAACATCAAAGCCTTATGCTTAAAGTGTGTATTCTTATTGATTGAACGATAATCATTATTATGGAATAACTTACGTATTTGCTCGAACATACTTGCTACTATGATCATTTGGAATGATAAGCAAATGTGCTTCATTATTCAAACATCATTTTAATATGAGTAAAGTCCTTGAACCTTTATTATGCAAAGCGCTTTTCAGCTAACACCTTATCCAATATGACTTGCTCCTCAAAATTCCCCAACATGTTAACATTGTTGTTTAGCATGTTATCTAATATGACCTTACAAGAATAAAGTTATCTAATATTTTTCTCCAATCTATTGACTTCCATATTTCCACAAGAATATTTTTTTCAAAGATCCATATTTTGAAAAAAAATTACATTGAAATTTTTATTTCAAAAGAAGCATTATTTTTCAAAATAGATTTTTTCCTAAAAGAAAGAATTTGCATTTTATTCTCAAATGATCTTACCATATTGTTATCTCTACAAAACTTCAAAGCATATGAATTTCTTGATTAATATCCTGCTGCCTAACCTCTTTAGACTCAATAAGTATTTAGTACCATAAAATAAATTCATTTTCCTACATGAAAAGAACTAAAAACAATAAATGCTTATCAAAAGTTATTGTTCTAAACAATCAAGTATATAAAGGGACAAGAAGCTAGAGGATGAATGCCCTATTTAAACTAAAGCAAATATGATAAATCATATATTCTCAAGTAAATATGATAAAAAGAACTATCAAGAGATTCATATTTGAAGATTTCAAACTCTAAAAATATCTAAGCTAATCAAATCTGAAGATGAATCTTAATCATAGAACAAGAGTGCTCTACCAAGACAAAAATCTTCAATTGACTACACAATTAAAGGGGAGTTCTCAATTACATTCCCATCATGATTTTATATATTTTTTTATCTTTTATTGATTAAGGGAGAGCTTCATATTCATATATGTAGTATAGAAGCTCATCTCCTAGTATCTTCATTCACATTCATTGTCAATTGATTAGCTTTGATGATGAGTTATTATTATATGGTCTTGTGTATAAATTATTCTCTATATATTTAATACTTGCCCATACTCACCATTCTTTTAGAAAGAAAGAATTTGAATTCATGACAGGAGGAGGAGAATTTGTGCTAAGAAAGAAAATTCCTCAATAGACTACATAGAAGATCCATCTGACAAGTTTGAGAATTGACAATATAGTGGAGTCAAGAGAGTATTAGAGCTACAAAGATCATTTGGAAATAACTTTAAGAGGATCATCATCCATGACAATACAAATGAGCAATAAGCATAACATGCTATAAATCAACTCAACTCTATAGGAGAAATTTGGAAGCAAAATGAATACACATTAGATTGCACAACAGAAGTGAGACTCATCTAAGGAAGCTCAAGCACAATAAGAGATGAAGCTAATGAATTTTATGGATCAATTCATCAAGTTGCCAAACCCAAATGAGCATTTATAAACTTTCTCTTTAGCTAAAATCTCTTATTGCATAAACTGATATATTTTGATACTTCTCATGCTATGTCTCTGTTCTTTCATCAAAAATAAAAATCTTCTTTCATTCACATCACCTTAAACTAGAGGATGATATATTACCCTTGATAGGGGAACTTCACTGTGATTAATTCTTTAAACATTATGCTGAATAGGGGAGAAATAGTTGAAAAATATCATGTTCTGTTGTATTAGAATAATGTTTTGTAGGAAAATACCATAATTGATCGAATGCCACTTTGATAAGGAGGTTAATTGAAGGAGTCTTTGATAAATGGAAGTGTGTAGAAGTGAAAGAAATAAGATATTTATCGAAAAGATCATCGATAAAATTTCTCATCGATAAGGCCTTTAAAAAATGCAGTAAATTCTTCAATCAACCATGTCCAATAAATGGTTCGATAAATGAGAGATAAAACTTTTAAATTCAGTTATTAGTCTTTGTTATTCGATAAATATATAAATTTATTGAAAAGCTCTTTGATAAGGGCACTTATCAAAATACTCTTCGATAAATGTGTTGAATTAGTAAAGTTGTTTTATTGATAAACACTTCAGAAAGGGATCTTATCGAAGTGCTTATCGATAAATCATCAGTTATAAAGGCAAAATATGACTATTACTATGTCAGTTTATCAATCCCATTTCAAAAAATCTCTCTACTCTTTGTAACTGAAACCTCTCTAACTATCTTCAAACTATAAATTTATCCTTCAAACCTCCCAAATTTCCTCCTCAAATTCTCAAAACTCTTTCTCTTAACAAATTTCTCATTTTTTATAGTCCCTTTTAATGATGATTCATGGAAAAATCATGAAGACCAAGAATGCCAATGTTGATATTGATAGAAGCAAAGGGGAGAAGCCTCTTACTACTTCCAAGTCAAAATACAGGCCTAAAGTCAAGCAAGATGTGATTCCTCCACTATGGGACTCAGACAGTTAGAGATTTGATACATGGCAAAGCTCATAGCAATCACCTTCAAAGAGGAATAGACTCATCTTGCCCACTAAGTAGCTAGAGTTTGCTAATAGGGATTTTTGCCTTGTAGTCTATATGGATTTAGACTACTTGAAGTACAATGAAAAAAAACCAGCTATACCTCTCCAATCCAATAAAGTATTATGAAAATTGGCTAGGAATCAATATATCTTGTAGTCCCAAAGTAATAAGAATATTTTATTGCAATATGAAGGTTTGATAAAGTGAATGAAGATGAGGATTTGGTCAAGAGCTATCTTACCATTGAGTTGAGGGGCAGAGAGATAAAGCTTAATGGTGACATAGTTAATACTCTACTTAGGACAACTGACCATGAGAAAGGATCTACTCTATCACTTAAGGACATCTACAAAGTTCTAAAGCTTAGTGATAACTTCACTGGAGATTTGAAGTTTGTCCCAAAAGATAGGTATGATTATCATAGGGTAATCTACTACATTTACTCTAAAGCATGGTGAACAAGTTAGTGACCTTCACCTATCTTACTAAGTATGATTATCTGCTGCTAGCTAGACTTATTAATGGGGAGAAGATCAATATAGGTGCCTTTATAATGAAATAAAAAACTTTCACTATGACAAGTCCAAGGTAACATCTATTCCCTACCTCCAACTTGTCTTCTTTATCCTTCACATCAACAATATTGAATACTTAAAGAAAGGAGATAAAAAGAAGTAAAGATACTAAGATTTGGGGCCAAACAGATCTATAGAATGTGAATTACATTAATGTTGCCATCTGGAGGCAAGCAAACTCAAAAAGGAAATGTAAAGAAACATGTGGCTTCTACTTCAAGGAAGCAAGATGAGGATCAACCATCTATAGGAACTACTCAACCATAGTGTGGTGCAACAAGAACTGAAGAGTTTTGAAGAGAAAATGTTGCCCAAGTTTAAAAATGTACTCAAACTTCTTTTCAAGGGTTTTCTGACATACTCAATGATTTTGGGCATTCCCTTGAAAATAAAATCATTTATAAACTACTAAAGCACATGATTCCATAAAGAATCAATTTGGGCTTCTTTCTCACATTACTGATGTAACATCCTTACTTTTATACGTCTTAGGGACCATTCAGTAGTATTTAGAACCACTTACAAGACCTTGGAAATCCATTAGTCAAATCTGGAATTTTACTCTTTTTTGGATTATTGTTCATATGGTATTCCAGATTACTTAATGAACTTTGAAAAATCATAATTAATTCTAGAAAAATTGAAATTAAGTGGTTCAAAAATCTACATGAAGATAACATCTTGAAATTTAAGTAAAAAATAATTTCCAGACCAAATGATTAGCCAATTGATACAGTTTATTCGTTGAAGTTTACTGTTCATTTAGTCAAAAACTTTGGAAACAGTTTCTGGTCCCTTATTTTGGAAATTCATTTCTCTTAATATACAATCCAAATGAAACTTTCTACATATGAACTTAAAGATCTGGATGTGTATTACATGCTCATAAAATTTCTTGAAATAATTCCTTCATTTGCTAGGTCAAACTGAAGCCACAACAAAACTGCTCCAAGACCTACGTTTTTACCATTTCAGTTTCCTTTCTTTCACTTTCCATAATTGTTCCAGCATACATAAATCATCTCTTTTGCCTTTTCTGAATTCATATACATCATGGGGTTATACAATAATTGTTTCATACAATCTCATCACATAAATAGATACTTTACATGGCTTTGACATACATGGAAAGTGCATAGCATATGCTAACATCTTAAATACTTCACTTTTCTTCTTCCATGCCTTAGCTCTTCTCCATGCATACATTATCCATCATGCTTGACCTAAATTGGTTGGTTATGGGAGAGTGATATTCTAGGGAATCTCAGTAGCAAATGTTACCACTTAAATATGCAAGATGGATGCTAATGCATGATATGTAATTTCATTAACTTTCTTGATTAATGACATGCATCATGCTATATACTTTTACATAAGGTGCATGGCCATGGAAACATGTTATTCATAATACATTCAACATCATTTATCATGTCACAACATCATTCAAATAATATATACATGTCAACACATAAGCATACCATATCAAGCACATAAAGAGGTAAGTTCACTATCTTGCACTTAAGCTTTTCTCTTGACCTTTAGCCCTTGCTCCCTAGCTTTCCAACCATAAAGCCTTTATGTCCATCACTTCCCAACATCTTCTTGGATGTTTTATGGTCCTAAACACATTTATATTCATCACATAACTCATTAGGACTCATGAACTCCAACCATGTTCAAGACTAACTTTGTTACACTCTTTATTGTCATAACTTTCTCTAATTTTCACTAATCCACTTGGCTCTTTAACCAATTGATATCTTGAATTTACCCTACACAATTTCATCTTTTGAATCCATTTATGAGCTTAGAATCATGAAATTCCAGCTTCTTCATGGATTGCTGTACAGAACTAAACATAAGCATATAATTCTTTCAAAAATTCTCGTTTTGATTATAATGCTTCCCATACTTGTTTCTCCACTTTACCCCACACAACTTTTCATTTTAAAACCATTGGAACCATCAAAATCATGAAATTCCAATCACTGTCCATGCAAGTGAACAGTAACCGTAAGGAATCTCAAAGACTATAACCTTGAGATTTTAATGTTTCAAATGTTCAAAACCTCTCCAATCTTACACAAAATCATCATACAAACTCAATGGAAGCATTAAATCATTGAAATTCAATTTCCTTCCCTCATGAACAGTGCAGACCAAACAGGGCACACCATGGCAAAGTTAAGAATATCAATTTGATTCAACAACTAACCACTTAACTAGCTTGTTTAAGCTTCAATCATGTGGTTCTAACTTTAATTTCTTCTTTCCCCTTTCCTTTAAGGTATTTGGGCAGAACCAACCCTTAGAGAAAACTCAACTTTTCTCCCATCAAAACCCTAAGTTCAAGCTCCCAAATCAAAGGAAAATAAGCTAGGAGAGATTGCTTACCTTTAATCTCTAGCTTGCTTGAACTTTGGAACCTTGAATCTTCTTTGTCTTGGCTTGAGTTTTCATTTTACAAGAGTTTCCCCAAGGGTCCATGAAGCCACGGTTTTGATGCAGAATGAGGGGGTATTTATAGCCAAAATCCAAGAAAAATCAATGGCCAAGATTGATTTGATTACTATTTGATCTAAAGGCTCACATTTAATCTTGGATTTTACTTTTTCATAAAAGAATAATTATTACATCATGTGGGACAGCTCAAGGGACACCTCAAGGTGTTATGTGGCGTGCTCACCATGCCAGGAAGCTTCTGGAAAAATTCCAGTCCAATCCGGTACCGATCGGAGCAGTTTCACAACAACCGGACTGTTTTCTGTTCTGAATTTTTCTATAATATACCAGGATATGTATTCTATCCTAGAAATCAATGTCTAGGCTTATCATACCCTTTACATGGTTATACTGAGTATTTATCTGCCACCCATTCCTTGAAAAATGATCAAAATACCCTTGGTGTCCTTTCTTACACTATATTGACCCTAAGGGCATAATCGTCATTTTACCCCTCTTTATACTGCCTCAGGGTGTATCTGGGATCAACTAATCATATTTATACCATGTGCCACGTTTTTAGCCTATCCCAGGTGACCAAAATACCCTTCATCCATCTCTGGTATAATCTAGGCATCCAGGGGCTTTTTGTAATTTTGCACTTTTTCTGGACACTAGCCCCTTCTACTGATGGACTGGTACCTTGGGTTTTGGGCCCTTCTTGGCCTCATCATGGGCCTATATATGAGGTCATCTGATCTCATTCTATCTAGGCTCACATACTGATAAATTCTATTATCGGATCATGGGTGTTATCAAACTCCCGTCAAAATTCACTGTTATAGGAATAACTTTTTATACAGGACTTCTTCCGGGGTTTTGTCGGATTCATAACATCTGACACTATATGGCACACTTTCCTCTAATTCCCCCACATATATCTGATGTCCATAGAATCTGATAAAAATTCAGATAACTTTTAGACTATCAGATAATTTTCTGCTGTCTGAAGCCCTAATAAAATTTCTGTATCATGCCAGATTACCCCGCATGACTTTCTCTATTTACTGATGGAATGTGGGACTGAAATACTTACAGGCATTTCTAAGCTTTTTCTGGCTGAACTTTTTCATAATTATATTTATGTCCTTGACTTTTTGTTTAATTATATTTAGGTCCCTAAACTTTTGAAAATTACCACTTTTTGCCCAATATTTATTTTTACTTTAACTTTTAGCCTTTAAACTTTTCCAATTTGCGTTTAGGTCCTTCTCTTTCTTTAAGACTTATCTAACCTTTATTATTTCGTCTGATCTTCGTTATAATCCTTTATAAGCCTCTTTCCACTATCAGTACTATAAAGATAGGAAAAAAATTAGGATATGACATTTCTACCCCCTTAAAATAAATTTCATCCTCGAAATTTACTCAACATCTCAGTCAGTGATTGGGGTATCTATCTCTTAAAATAAATATCTTAGCGGAGTACTTTTCATATCCGCAATTCTTCATATATTTACTATGGTCATTCTTCTATTATGAATCAACTCAATTAGAGTTGAACTCCAGTTCATTCTATTACTTTCTTGCTACGCAACTATCTGCATATGGACTTCTCACTATGCTTGACCTGTGAGTAGTGTCCATTTCTTTCATGTCAAACTCCCTCGAATACTGCTATATTCTGGAGCTTCTACTAACTATTCATCATATTTCTTAGTGCAATCACTTATTGCTCATTTGAGTATCTAGTGGAATTCTCTGAATATCCGCAAACTTTAACTCTCATTCTCATATCATCATACATTCTTATCATCTTTAAAAACTCATCATAATACAGAGAGAGGACTTATATCATTATTATTTCTTTCATTGCTCTACTGCTAAACAGGAGCACATAGGAGCATATAGGAGCATATACTCTAACATGCATAATGCCTGGCCAACATATTACAGGACTGCATACCTGCCCATGAATGCAAAGCTCTAACATCAGAGCTCAAGCATTCCTTCTCTTAATATGCACAGCTCTAACACTCGGAGCTTGCACTGCTCTAACATTCAGAGCTTTAGCATATTCTGTAAACATCAAATAATATAACGTAACATAAGGCCTGGAATTTTATGCAAGGAGTGGAAGCTCTCAAAGCTCTCATTTGCTCTTTCGCATGTAGCTCATCATTCAAACATCTTATCTTTTTCTGAATGGAAGCCTCTCTATCTGTTTACAAAGCTAGCTATACATCCACTTCTCAAGGCATATCTTCTCATTTCGTATCTTTCATGACATAAAATAGCATATCTGGTCAAATCTGGCTATATCATAGTTCATCTTTCAAATCCATTTCATTTGGATTTGACATAAGGGTTTTAGTCTATTACTGTTCATAACCCTTTCTAGCTTTTCATAGCTCTTTCTATCATTTTACATAGCTTTGTGCATATATGCCAATTTCTTGTGGCATTCACATTTTTTTTTCATCACTTTCTAGGGGGTCACCCATCATTGGACTACCCTTGCCTGAGCACGCTTAACTAAAATATGCAGATAAAAATCTAGAGCACTGGTGCTCACTGGCTCTGACCTTGGTACTTTACCATCTTAGACCCATCTTATACTCTCTCTCTCTCTTAGGTCTATCTCGCCTTCTAATCTCTTTGTCCTCATATGGAGGATCTACTTACCTTTATTTTTAGTCTTTGTAATATCATCGTAAGGATCTCTTTATTCTCATTTGACCCTTTCTCATATCTTACAAAACATTCTCATAAATCCTTGGAACTCAGGATTAATAGCTTTAACTTTTATCACTTAGTTCCTGATACGTGTAAGGAGATTCTGAGTTTAGTCCCTGATAGTAATAAGGCTATCTGAAACTAGCATCATGGGTACTCTCTCTGTTATGAGTTAATCAACTTGTGAAGCTTCTATACCTTAACTTTTCCTTAGTATTTGTCCTTCCAAAGAAATACTGTACTTATGGTTCATTACTTTCTTGCTCTAGGCTTGGTTTACTGCGACCCTTGGGATCTACTGCGATCAACCGTAAGCCTTTCAAGATCTAACTGCAACCCTGTGAGCCATACTAAGATCTAATTGCAATCCTCCCAAATCTACTGGATTCTGTTGTACTATATTCTCATCTCTGGAAGACCTAATCCAACGGACAAAGTTACAAGGTTAGTCACTTCCACATAGTTGTTAACTCCATAGATAATTCCCCAGAAATGATCACAGAAGCTAATATTATCTATTAGGACTTGACTCATTTCTTCTATCACTTAAGAACTTCATATATCATTCTCATCTTTATAACTTTATTACATTAAACATTGCAGGGAGCTACACAAGCTCTACCATACACATATATGTCATCATCTATTTATCTCATCGGAGGGACTTTACTCTATTACAAGAGCAATCTGCTCTATTGCAAAAACATTAACTTATATTACTTAAAAAATTGCTCTTTCTTAGAGCCATATCATCTTTTATAACTGCGTCTCTTTTCCTTTTGTCTATCTTATCCCTACTAAAGGGATATGTCCTGAGTATCATAATCATTTATCTGTAGACTCACTACTAATCTTCATCTTTAATCTCATTCTCTATCCCATTGACTATCATAGTCTGATCATAAATTCTCTTTCTATCTTCTCAAGTACCTAACTTTCTAGTTTAACACTTTGCTATTGCTTCATCCTTACTAAGTTGAATTATTTAGTTGCATGTCGTAGGGCATGGGAGCAACATAACTTTCTCATCATATCTACTATACCCTGCATGTAATGTAAAGGGGAGTATTCATTTATCATAGCATACTCAACTTGCATAATATGCAAGGAGATGCAATCCTTTAAACATTCTCTAATATGCATGTCATCATATGACAACTACAAGGAGATGTAACTTCTCATCATATCTTATGGCAACATAAGCCATACATCATTACATAGTTTGCTCAACCATCCCTCATACTCACATTGCCATTAAGCAATTAACTAGGTAGACTTTAAAACATTATGTCCCTTTATCACCTTAATTGTTAGGTCCTGATCATCTATTCAGGTACCTGAGTCATTTACTTATTTCACTTAGGCTGCCACATTACCCTCTTATTAGGGTATAGACTCAACCCTTCTTTACTCTTTCTTCCATAAGGAATAGGGGAGTCACTTTATCTTTGAATCTATGGCTACCTTACTAGGTTATATTCATTCTATCATATAATCTCTTATCGCTTGTAAGACTTCTGTGTCTCTAGCCTGAAGGATTTATGTGTTCTTGGCCTCATCGAAATCTAGCGGTAATCCACAACTGAGTCAGCTGTCTTCTTTCAGCTAATTGAGGAAAGGTTTGGCTCCTATCTTTATGACATTCAAACTTTTAAATTTTCCCTAATCCTCCTGGATTACTAATAGGCGAGAAAGTATCTCTTATTAAGCCTCAAGGTTCATATGAATGAACTCGATTAAGTATCCATCAAAAGAGTTCTCTTTCCTTAACTCTAACCCTAAACTTCATACTTACCTTTCTCTAATTGAGAGGAATGCTTCTTTCAAACTTTTTGAGAAAAACTTCTCAAGTGAGCGGATCATTCTCCATCTCATATGGAGTAACTTCTGTGCCTCTCTGTATCTCTTAACTCTTTCTGTCTATCAATCTCAATCTACTCTGGCTAGACTGTGATTCTTTTCTGGTCTGCCTCTAGATCCTGACCAATTCAGGTCACTTGGATCTCATTAATCACTTAACATTACTATTTATGTTCTCTAGGTGCTCTACCCTAGATGTGCTAGGTTACTGTCTCTTTGTGATAGAATCCCTTTGCTTTGGGAACATTAACTTTCTATCTATTAACCATCATGTCTTTATCCTCAAGCCATGTATTAGACCATTCTTAGGCAAGTCTCATTATTCTTTTCCGTAAAGACTAGCTACACTAAGTCTTTCATACTGTAGATCAACTCCTAATGATCATACGGAGAATCAACTGTTAAACCTCTTCTTGAACTGATCTTTCGTATCTTAGTGCATCGTATAGTCTAGCTTGCCTATACTTTGTGCTAAACCTCTAGCTGATAAACTTCAGTGAGGTTAGTATCTTTAGTCTCATGATTCTTAACTTACTATCATCTCATACCAATCCTCTAAAGTATATTAGGTTAATGCCCTCTACTAGATGTTTGTTTATCATTCCTGCTATGACATTGAGGAACTGTAGATAACTAATTGTTCTTAATCTATACTTTTATCCATCCCTTGACTCGGACTGAGTAAGTCACCCTCCGCAACTTTCTTCAGACCAATATGGTCAATACTATCTGTCTTTAATAAAGAAGGCTGGGGTTGACTAGGACCAGGAACATACCATTGATCTGTCTCTATAAAGTCACATATTCCTAGACTTTGGGAATGGACAGGAATAGTCATAAGCTCTGACTGGATGTCTGAATTAGGGGACTGTTGTATATTACTCATAATAACTCTGTCCTCAAACTCTAGTGGAGGAGGAATAATATCTAGTCTACCCATAATCTAGTACCAGTACTCAGCTTCCTCAGCCATAATCTGTCCTCTCATCGGAGGAATAGAACTTACATCAGGGTTAGAGGGCACTCTAATAATCATCATACTATGTAGAGTCACTGACTCAATATCATATGGTGCATTCACAGCTTCAGAATGAATCTCTACATCACCTCCAGACTGTAGGTTTAAGTCTACATAAACATCTATAGGGTAATCTACTGTAGACTTTCCTGTCTGATCCCCATACTCTCCTCTGAACTCTCTTCATTGACTGAGGGATGATTAAAGTCTGGATGTACATCATATCCATATATCACTACTAGCTTAGGGTTTCCCTTCTTAACTGAAGCCTCTGGCTTAATCTTATAGAATCTCATATCCATTCCTGTAACATTTGCTTAATTAAGCAATATTAACCATCCCATAACATACCCTAACTTAAAAAAATACTTACTGTTTAGGGTTAGGGTCTGGGAATAATCTCATATCAGTCCGTAAATAATCTATTCAGAGCATTTCTTAAGCCAGAATCCTTTGCTCTTATACCAAAATGTAACATCCTTACTTTTATACGTCTTAGGGACCATTCAGTAGTATTTAGAACCACTTACAAGACCTTAGAAGTCCATTAGCCAAATCTGGAATTTTACTCTTTTTTGGGTTACTATTCATATGGTATTCCAGATTACACAATAAATTTTGAAAAATCATAATTAATTCTAGAAAACTCAAAATGAAGTGGTTCAAAAAGCTACATGAAGATAACATCTTCAAATTTAAGTGAAAAATAATTTCCAGACCAAATGATTAGCCAATTGATACAGTTTATTCGTTGAATTTTACTATTCATTTGGTCAAAAACTCTAAAAACAGTTTCTGGTCCCTTATTTTGGAAATTCATTTCTCTTAATATACACATCCAAATGAAACGTTCTACCTATGCACTTAAAGATATGGATGTGTACTACATGATCATAAAATTTCTTGAAATAATTCCTTCATTTGCTAGGTCAAACTGAAGCCACAACAAAACTGCTTCAGGACCTACGTTTTTACCATTTCAGTTTCCTTTCTTTCACTTTCCATAATTGTTCCAGCATACATAAATCATCTCTTTTGCCTTTTCTGAATTCATATACATCATGGGGTTATGAAATAATTGTTTCATACAATTTTATCACATAAATAGATACTTTACATGGCTTTGACATACATGGAAAGTGCATAGCATATGCTAACATCTTAAATACTTCACTTTTCTTCTTCCATGCCTTAGCTCTTCTCCATGCATACATTATCCATCATGCTTGACCTAAATTGGTTGGTTATGGGAGAGTGATATTCTAGGGAATCTCAGTAGCAAACATTACCACTTAAATATGCAAGATGGATGCTAATGCATGATATGTAATTTCATTAACTTTCTTTGATTAGTGACATGCCATCATGCTATATACTTTTACATAAGGTGCATGGCCATGGAAACATGTTATTCATAATACATTCAACATCATTTATCATGCCACAACATCATTCAAATAATATATACATGTCAACACATAAGCATACCATATCAAGCACATAAAGAGGTAAGTTCACTACCTTACACTTAAGCTTTTCTCTTGACCTTTAGCCCTTGCTCCCTAGCTTTCCAACCATGAAGCCTTTATGTCCATCACTTCCTAACATCTTCTTGAATGTTTCATGGTCCTAAACACATTCATATTCATCACATAACTCATTAGGACTCATGAACTCCAACCATGTTCAAGACTAACTTTGTTACACTCTTTATTGTCATAACTTTCTCTAATTTTCACTAATCCACTTGGCTCTTGAACCAATTGATGTCTTGACTTTACCCTACACAATTTCATCTTTTGAATCCATTTATGAGCTTAGAATCATGAAATTCCAGCTCCTTCATGGCCTGCTGTACTGAACTGAACATAAGCATACAATTCTTTCAAAAATTCTCATTTTGATTCTAATGCTTCCCATACTTGTTTCTCCACTTTACCCCCACACAGCTTTTCATTTTAAAACCATTGGAACCATCAAAATTATGAAATTCCAATCACTGTTCATGTGAGTGAACAGTAACTGTAAGGAATCTCAAAGACTACAACCTTGAGATTTTAATGTTTCTAAGGTTCAAAACCTTTCCAATCTACACAAAATCATCATACAAACTCAATGGAAGCATTAAATCATTGAAATTCAATTTCCTTCCCTCATGAACAGTGCAGACCAAACAGGGCACACCATGGCAAAGTCAAGAATATCAATTTGATTCAACAACCAACCACTTAACTAGCTTGTTTAATCTTCAATCATATGGTTCTAACTTTAATTTCTTCTTTCCCCTTTCCTTTAAGGTATTTGGGCAGAACCAACCCTTAGAGAAAACTCAACTTTTCTCCCATCAAAACCCTAAGTTCAAGCTCCCAAATCAAAGGAAAATAAGTTAGGAGAGATTGCTTACCTTTAATCTCTAGCTTGCTTGAACTTTGGAACGAATCTTCTTTGTCTTGGCTTGAGTTTTCATTTTATAAGAGTTTCCCCAAGGGTCCATGAAGCCACGGTTTTGATGTAGAATGAGGGGGTATTTATAGCCAAAATCCAAGAAAAATCAATGGCCAAGATTGATTTGATTACTATTTGATCTAAAGGCTCACATTTAATCTTGGATTTTACTTTTTCATAAAAGAATAATTATTACATCATGTGGGACAGCTCAAGGGACACCTCAAGGTGTTATGTAGCATGCTCACCATGCCAGGAAGCTTCTGGAAAAATTCCAGTCCAATCCGGTACCGATCGGAGCAGTTTCACAACAACCGGACTGTTTTCTGTTCTGAATTTTTCTATAATATACCAGGATATGTATTTTGTCCTGGAAATCAATGTCTAGGCTTCTCATACCCTTGACATGGTTATACTGAGTATTTATCTGCCACCCATTCCTTGGAAAATGACCAAAATACCCTTGGTGTCCTTTCTTACACTATATTGACCCTAAGGGCATAATCATCATTTTACCCCTCTTTATACTGCCTCAGGGTGTATCTGGGATCAACTAATCATATTTATACCATGTTCCACGTTTTTAGCCTATCCCAGGTGACCAAAATACCCTTCATCTATCTCTGGTACAATCTGGGCATCCAGGGGCATTTTTGTAATTTTGCACTTTTTCTGGACACTAGGCCCTTCTACTGATGGACTGGTACCCTAGGTTTTGGGCCCTTCTTAGCTTCATCATGGGACTATATGTGAGGTCATCTAATCTCATTCTATCTAGGCTCATATACCGATAAATTCTATTATCGGATCACGGGTGTTATCAAACTCCCGTCAAAATTAATTGTTATAGGAATAGCTTTTTATACAGGACTTCTTTTGGGGTTCTGTCAGATTCATAACATCTGACACTGTAGGGCACACTTTCCTGTAATTCCCCCATATATATCTGATATCCATAGAATCTGATTAAAAATCAGATAACTTTTAGACTATCAGATAATTTTCTGCTGTGTGGAGCCCTAATAAAATTTCTGTATCATGCCAGATTACCCAGCATGACTTCCTCTATTTATTGATGGAATGTGGGACTGAAATACTTACAGGCAGTTCTAAGCCTTTTCTGGCTGAACTTTTCCATAATTACATTTATGTCCCTGACTTTTTGCTTAATTACATTTAGGTCCCTAAACTTTTAAAAATTACCACTTTTAGCCCAATATTTATTTTTACTTTAACTTTTGGCCTTTATCCTTTTCCAATTTGCGTTTAGGTCCTTCTCTTTCTTTAAGATTTACCTAACCTTTATTATTTCGTATGATCTTCGTCATAATCCTTTCTAAACCTTTTTCCACTATCAGTAATATACAGATAGGGAAAAATTAGGATATGACAATTGATCTGCACACTCATGCACTCAGAGACAAGAAGCAGAAGATTCGGTGGCCAAAGTGGGCAACTCTCAAACCATTTTCTCCAAGGATGACTACTAGCCTCATTAAATCCTCCCTCTACTCCTAGACCTTATGCAACTTTTGCACCAAATCCACCCTCTTATGCTCCTTCTGCATCTTAAATGCTCTTCTTTGTAATGATGTCATAAAGAGGGAGAGGAATTGACATGTTTTAAGTGTTTATGAATGGTCATATTCTATATTTAAACAAGCATTGCACAAGTATTTTGTTAATGAAATTATATTGCTGTCATTGTTTGATGTCAATTCTGCAGTATTGTCATTTTCATGCTCTGTTTAAATTTTGTTTAAATCTACCATTTGATGCTTTAATCTATGATTGTCTATAATCAAATAATCTTGTCTCATAACTTGTATTTTACCATCATAAAAAAAAGGGTGAAATGTTAGACTCTATGGTTTGATAATGACAAATGATTTTAATGATGATAGTTCAAAATATGATTTTACATAACTTATTTTTCAATAAGCTTACCGACAAGGGTGTTTATTGATAAGCCTTTTGATAAATAAGAAGAAGATTATATTATAAAAACTATTTTATAAAAGGAATTTTTTGAAGCTTTGTTATGTTAAACTCCATGTTTTGATGATGACAAATGATTTTAAAGATGACAATTCAAATTGGTTTTTAACTTACCTTATTTTTCAATAAGCTTATCGATAAGGGTGTTTATCAATAAGCCCTTTGATAAATAAGAAAAAAATTATATTATTAAAAATTGTTTTACAAAATAAACTTATCGAAGTATTAATCTATAAAGTTATTTATCGATAAAGACTTTAATGAAGACATTAAGAAAATTTAGTTTGAGAAGTCTGTAAAATCTATTTTCTAAAAGGTATTTATCGAAGCATTGATTGATAAATACTTGATAAAGGCATTTATCAGTAAGTGAAAACTTAGTTTAAGAAGTCTTGTTAAATATGTTTCAAAAGGAATTTATGGAACATTGATCGATAAAGGCATTATCGATAAAGACTTTGATAAATCAGTTAGTTAACTTAGTTTTTAAAATCCTATCTATTTTTAAAGGAATTTATCGAAGCACTTATTGATAAGGGCATTTATCGATAAGTTATTCGATAAATGAAGAAAATTTTTTATGAAGTCTATTTCAAATTTCATTTGTTGAAGTATTAATCAAAGGCATTTATTGGCAAAAACTTCGATAAAGACATAAGTAGAACACTTAGTTTATGAAATTTTGTGAAGTTTATTTACATTTATTGATAAGCACTTTGATAAATACTTCAACAAATAGAGAAAATTCAATTTTCTAAACTAAAAATGTTAAAGATTTAAAGAATGATCCTTTAAAAAATTGTCTTAATGATCTTATGACTTGCTTTGATAAATAATCTTATGAAATATTGTTTCTAAATATATTACATAGTATTTAAGAAAATATTAAACATCAAAGAAACTTTGAAAGTCTATTCTTCAGGCATTTATTTTATAAATTTTTCAATAAGCATATTTATTGAGGAACACTTCGATAAATTGACCATACTGTTAATGTTTTGAAAAGAGTTTTCTCGATGAATATTTTGATAAGTTTGAACCAAGCTTTTGTTATTAAAAGGATATTTTTTGAAAGACATTTCAATAAGGCTGGTTATCAAAGTATTATTCTATAAGAATCAATCCGTTTGAATATAAAATGTTTGATATTTATCGAATTCCTTTTCGATAAATACTTCGATAAATTCAACTAATTTTTTAAAAGATTTTCAAACTAGACTTTGATGTTTTAATCTAAAACATTATGAATCAATTAATATATGCATAAACACTTTATATATCTTTTATGAAGCATATTTCCATATTATTTGTAGGTAGAAACAAGATCAAACGAACAAATTCAACAAAAAGCAAAATCTGTCAGAATGTATGTGTCAGCAACCAACGGCTCTATTATTCATAGCTATCTAACGAATATTCAAACGAGTCAATTATAAAAGAATCCGAAGAAAATGCTAAAGTTAAGATGCACGATGAAGAATAATAAACATAAGCAAACAATGTTCTCAAATTATTCATTGCTACTCTATTTCTCATTCTTTAAATTGACTGTGTTAATCTTTTGAGAGAGAAATTTAGAAAGTATGTATCATTATTACTCTACTTGAGAGAGAGTTAGAAACCTCCACCTTTATCTTAGATATTCAAGAGTGGGATTGTAACTCGGGAAGTAAGGGGGAGTGACAGAAAGAGGTACTCTCTTGTACTAAGGCACTAAGAGCTTGTGAATCTTGGAGAATAGTGGAACATTCAGAGGAGATTTGAGAACTAGACGTAAGCCAAGTTGTTGAGTTGAACTAGTATAAACGTCTACGTGCATCTTCTCTTCTCTCATTGGTGATATCTTTCTGAACTCAATATTTGTTTTACAGTATAAGCTTAAATTTTTAATATCACTCAATTCACCCTCTTTTGGGTGAAACAACCATTCCAACATGTTCAATAAGGGTACTTATCAATAAAGATTTTGATAAAAGCATTTAAACTTAGTTTGTGAAAGTTGTGAAAATTGTTTCTACAAAAGGACTTTATCGAAAGATTGATCAATAAAGTCATTTATCAATAAATAGTTCGATGATACAATAAGTTAACTTAGTTTATGAAATCTTGTCTGTTTTCAAAGGAATTTATCGATAAGGTAATTTATCGATAATTTATTCAATAAATAAGGACAAATTGTGATAAACTCTATTTCAAGCTTCATTTATCAAAGAATTAATCGATAAGACAATTTATTGATAAACACTTAGATAAATAGAAAAAATTCAGCTTTAAATCAAAGTTCTGAAACTGTTAAACGATTTAGTAAATTTGTAAATCAAAATGATCTTATGACTTGCTTTAAAAAATGTTCTTATAAAATCTTGTTTTGAAACATATTAGTAACATTTGAAATAAGATAAGAAAAATAAAAGAAAGTTTCAAAGTCAGACAATTGTTCTTCAATGTTAAGCATTTACTGATAAACCTATTTATCGAAGAAGACTTCGATAAATTGGCTACTCTGATATGTTTTGAAAAGAGTTTTCTCTATGAGTATTTCAATAAGTCTGAAGAAGCCTCTGTTATCAAAAAGTTATTTTTCAAAGACATATCTATAAGGCCAATCATCAAAATATTATTCAATAAGAGTCAATATGTTTCAATACAAAATGTTTGATATTTATCGAAACTTTTTTCTATAAGGCATCTTTTCTACACTTTGATAAATTCAATTGTTCTTCAAAAATATTTTCAAACCAAACTTTAATAGATTTTAATGTTTCAATCCAATATTTATGAATTAATTAATATATACTTAAACACTTTCTATATCATTTATACAATATATTTCTAGATCAATTATAGGTAAAAATAAGATCAAACACAGAGATTCAACAAAAAACAAAATCTATCATAGGGCATTAAATGCTTCAACCGTCAACAACCAACAATTGTACTCTTCGATGGTTACTTTGATGAGTCTAACGGATATTCAAACAACTCAACTATAAAAGACGCTAGAGAAAATGCTAAAGTGTAGATGCACGAAGAAGCTCAACAAACATGAACGAACAATATTATTGAAGCATTTTTTACTACTCTATTTTACTCTATTTCTTATTCTCTAAATAGAGCATGTTTTATTCTTTGAGAGAGAAACTTAGAGAGTTTGATCTTCAATATTTTTCATCATCACTCTTCTAGAGAAAGCTAGAAATCTTTACTCTTTATCTGAGATAATCAAGAATGGGACTCTTGAGTGGGATTGTACCTTTAAGAAAAGTAAGGGGGAGTGAAAGAGATAATCTCTTATATTGAGACACCACAAGCTCGTGAATCTTAGAGAATAGTGGAACACTCAGATGAGCTTTGAGGATTGGTCGTAGGTCAAGTGGTTGGGTTGAACCAATATAAATCATCTTTGTGCATATTCTCTTCTCTCATCAATGATATCTTTCTGAACTCAACCTTCATTTTACAATCGAAGTTTAAAATTTTTAACATTATCATATTCACCCCCACTTGGGTGAAATATATATTCTAACACATTTTGCTAGTTCGAAAGATAAAAAATCAAAATTGGCACCCATACTATATCATGTAGTGATTGAATAGATTTAGGAGCTTAGTTACTCTAAATCTAAAGTTTTGGTCTTCAAATATAAATGGGTTAATAGTAATGTTGCGCAAGTAGACAAAAAATTTGGATTTATTTCAGTTGATCTTGAGAGAGTTGGATACAGAGATGAGCCATTTATCTTAGCAAGTTAAGCGGTACAAGTGTCTTATGTCACTAATTAAGTAAATAAAGATCTTTCTATTGTACTCCAAGGTAAGAGACTAGCTGTAAAATTCTCCTAAAATATAAATATTATTAATTAATTATACCCATTTTATACACAATACAAATAAAAAATAATATTATAAACAAATTTGGTTTATTTCAAAAGAGTTAACCATGGTAGATAAGAGTTTTACTAAAATTCAAAAGAAACTCTACCATAGCTATAAAAATATTTTTATTAATAGACAAGTAATTATGATAAAAAAAGAATAAAATGAGCCAAATTATTTAGGATATATAAATTGCTAAATCTTTTATAAATTGTATATTATAACTCGATAGATACTAAAATAAATTTGATTTTATAATATAATATTACACTTTTCTATAAACATGTATATTAATTAATAAAATGGTAATTATGAAATCTTTTATGAAATATTCTTAAAGATATTAAAATTAGGTTAAAGTGTATATATAAAAATAATGTAAGAGTCTATGTAATTTTAATAAAATTGAATAAATAATTAATAATTTAGAAAAGTTTATCATGGATATTTAGAATATTATCTCTAGGACGAACTCCCATAATCAAATTCAAATAAAGTATTATAAAATATTAGAGTATGCTCAATGAGACCTACTATGGCAATATACAACTATTTTATACTTAAATTCAAAGGAAAATAATATACAATTACTATAGCTTTAATCAAGCCTCATAAGCTTTCCTTAGAGTCCTAAAACAAGACTATCACATGAAAATGTTAATAAAAATAGGGTGAAATAAATGTCTCAGTAACCAACAATTATACTCATAATGCATATTAACATGTATTTGTGAAGTGTTAAGTAGGACATCATAAAGTATAATATATAGAAAATAACATATTATCATAATAAAATTAAATTGATAACTCACTTAACTTCCTCTCATCAATTCAACTGAATCGCCCTATCCCGTTGACCGAACCCATGGGCTAGTGATAACTACAAGATGGTTGGCCACCTAAAAAGTTAACAAGATAAGTGTTATGGATCAGCCAAAATCCATAGAGCATATGACCAGACCATAGGTTCATTCCTCCTCAGTAAATAGATAGGAGTGTAGTAGTTCCTTAGTAAACAGGTGGGACAAAAGCCAACCATTGAACTCTAGTAGAGGCTATACCACGTGGTAGAAATATAATTCCCTCATCACCAATCCCCAATGTATAATTCTCAATATAATCATATAAATCAAAATCTCAATAGATTGGTAATCAATAATATCAATAAATATCACAATAGAGTTTTTCTCAAGATAATAACTTTATTCAAATTCTAATATCAAGATATAACAAGTTTATAATCTTAACTTAAACTAATTTTCAAATTAAATTTTAAATCCTACAAGATTATTTTCAATAAAAATAATCAATCAAGCTTTCTCAATATAATCATAGTAACATCTATATATTTATATATATTAATCCACTCACAAACATTACATTAACATACACAACGAATAGAAAGTTGTTATGTCTCGCCAAAGTAAGGAATAATCTAGTGGCCCCATGTACAACAACATTAATCACAAACAATTTAGTGCTTTAACAAAAGTTACTCTAAAATATCAATGAAGGTATGATGGAAGTGAAAAGATAAATTAGATAGTAATGGGACTTAAGAATTAGGTTTAAATTGTTTATATATAATTCGTAATGTTTAAACTTTTAATATTATCTAATATGATCTTATTATTTTTAGTGTTATTATTATCTTCCTCAAAATCCTATTAGATATAGTAATTTAAAATTTAAACCATATTTTTTCTTATATATATTTATACTATATTATCATTATAGTATAAATACCTATATTATTATATATGTATTTAATCAAAGATATATGTATATTATTATTATAGATATATTCCCTATATCTACTTATATCATCAATCATTTTAAGATGATTATTTATTATCTATTCACCCTTAAACATATATAATTTTTTTAACTCTTTATAATAAAATTGTCAACAATTAATAATTTAATTTTTTTCTTATTTTCTTAATTTTATATATTTCTAAACTTTAAACAATATGTTTAATCTATTATAAACTTTCACTTATTGATAAATAACATCTTAATTGTATTTAAATATAAGAATAAAAATTGAGATGTTAAACTAGCATTTGGTGAAGATAATAGTGACTTAGGATTCAACTTTAATGAAAGCCTACTTTTCACAACTACTCAACCTAAAATAACGTTTGTTTTTATTGAAAACTGACGTGAAGTCTTATTTTAACTGTTGTTATTTAATCGCCTTTAAATATTGTACTTATAACATTACTAGTATTCATGCTACTCACAATTGTCTTTAAATGATACTTTTAATCGTTGTAAAAAGTTCTTTTCTCAATAGTGTATGCTCTAGAATCGATCACCACCGTATCCTCTCCTTACTTCGTCGTCCTTGACCATCGTATCCTCCTTTCACTTTAGCCACCGTATGCTTAGCCTCTTCCGTACATGATGGTTGTAGTCTTAGAACCGTCAAAAAAGGGCAACAATAGTTGACGGTTCGCTGTTGTCAAATATTCAGAGACACACACTTATTGAAGCCCAAAGTCGCATTTTGCACTGGGGGATGAGTTTTGGGCTCACTAACATGATCCCAAACATACACACCTTCAGTGTACTAATCACTTAGTTATACAAAACCTCGTAAGATGAATGTGAGACTTCTATTAAAAAGAACCTCACAAAGTAATAAAAATTAAATATATATTTTTTTATAAAATACGAGTTAATTTTTTACGATATATAATAATTTTTATTGATAAAAATGTATTTAATTAAACTTATGTGCTTATTACTGTGAGCAAATTAGACTGTTTAAATTTAATTTAAATAATTTTTAAAAATTCATAATAACTAAAATATTATCTTTGTTTTAGATTTTGTATCTATTAAAAATAATAATAAAATATAAATATATTTGAATAGACCATTTTATTTGAGATGGTACAAATTCATGATAAGGGTGTTGGTGTATTGCACCTCATTTTTTTTCCTTTTTTTTGTTACACCATCGTTATTTGAATTAGAAACTTTTACACCCGACCTTATCAACTTATTTTTACATGATTGGGCTAGGTCTTCATTAAATTATAAAAAATAAATACTGAATAATCCTTTTATTTTTAGATTTTGTGCTAAATAAAAGTTAACTTGACATTAATATTTGTTTAATTTGTTTTAGGCTATCTTGCAATTCATTTTATCCCCTTTTTTTTGCCAACCTGCAGTTTTTTTTATCTAAAAATAGTTAGATTCATTTTATTATGAAAATCATGAAAGTTGAATTGAATTTAAATAATATTCATTTTTGGTATTGATTCTTTCGTAGAAAAAAGACAACAAAAGATATTTTGAAATTTAAAATGATAAAAATAACTTCTAAATTAAAAAAATGATATATTGATTCTCCTTATTAATCTGTCATATATAAATTTATGATAAAAAATAAAATTATTATTTAGCCATTTATAATTCTTGCAATGAATTTGTAACTTCAGTAATAGTTTTAACAATTTTACAACTATAAAATTAAAACTAATTGTTATCGAGTTTGTACCTCCTTTAATGACATTTACAACTTCAATAATAGTTTTAACAACTTCAACTAAAACATTTACAACTTTAAAATTATAACTAATTATTTTCGACTTTGTAACTCCAGCAATAAAATTTACAACTTCAATAATAATTTTCATAACCCTTCCTAAGACATTTATAAATTTAAAATTAAAATTAATTACTTTAAGGTTTACAACTCATTTAATAGTATTTATAACTTCAGTAATAACTTTAATAATTTCAATTAAGATATTTACAACTATAAAATTATAACTAATTGCTTTTAGGTTTACAATTTTTACAATAGAATTTATAATTTCAATAATAGATTTTACAACTCTCCCCAAAATATTTACAATTCTTAAATTGAATTGCTTTTGAGTTTTCAACTCCTATAATATGATTTATAACTTACTAATATTTTTTATAATTTTTCTTAAAATATTTATAACTCTAACAACGTATTTATAATTATTTTTAATTTATAACTCTTATAATAAAATTTATAATTTTAATAATAAATTTTATAACTCTTTTTAATATATTTACAACTTCAAATATAATTTAATCTTTTTATTTAAATTTATAAAAAATATATTAAATATGGTGTTCAATTTATTTTTTTAAATATTTATATATTAATTTTATTATTTTTAAATTCACGTTATCTTTATTATATTCTCTTATTTCATTCAACCATACATAAGGAAAATGACCCAAAAATATTTTAAAAAATAAGAAAACCTAAATTGAGATTTTAATATTTATAAATAACACAAGGTGTGATGCTTATGATATTTTGAAGATACGGGGGAAAAAACTAAACTGTCTCTCCTCTCCCTATGCCTATCGTTTCTCAGAACCCAGAAATTGCAGCCTGTGCTCGATAAGGCTCTCCTGATTGAAGCACACATCCTCTCTTTGTTCACACCACCTACTTTCTTAGCTCCAGCCAAACATACCAGCAGAAAAAAAAAAATTCTATGGAAAATGAAACGGAAACATCGTCAACTCATGATCATCATAATCTCCCAAACAAGAAGAAGCCGATAATTATTTATATTTCTTCTTCTTCTAGATCTTACTTACCTCACGATGGAGTTGAAATGTGAAGCTTCAGATCATACCTTTGTTGGGTTTATGTTGATCAAGCGAACATCTGCAGAACATCTCTTTCATTATTTCTCTTCTTCTTGGCCTTCATCGTCCCTCTTCTCTCTCACTCTACCACCACCACACATGGCTTCTTCTCTGTGAGAACTTCTCACTCAAGAAGTCTTCCATTACGAAAATCAAAATCGATTCAAGTCCAAAGACAAAGCCGAAGCAAAACAACTCTCTCTCTCTACATCTGCCATGATCAGAAAAGCTTTGATTTTTCTAACCATACGAGAAATGGGTCTTCGTCGTTTCAATTAGGGATTTTCATCTCTATCCTATCCGTCGGGTGTTCTGACCCAGTCATAGGGTTTCGAGATGGGTACTTCCTATCTTGGTTAGGCTACGGACGAAAAAATATTAAGATGGGATAAATCTTAATTTGATTTTTAAGATTCCTATCCTATTTTGAACTTAATATTTTTAATAAAAAATATATATTATATTATATTAATTTTTTTTATTTTGTCTAATCGTCTCATATTCTCTCTTTTTTTACGTTTTGTTCATTTTTTTATCAGTTGTTATTCTCATAAATATTTTTATATAAATACTTTTATTTTTTTTACTATTATTTTTTTTCTTTATATAGATAAATTATTATTTTATATTTAGGAGAAATATTAGTATTTAGATAAAATTAACATAATATTTTATATAGAATAATTTATTAAAATAATTTTATTATAATATTTTTTTTAAAAAAAATTAAGATCAATAATTCTTGTTCCATTTCAAATTTATCCTAGTCATTTTTATATCTCGCATACTATATTAAGACAGGATACAGGATAAGATTATTTTAATCTTGATCTATCCTATAAATACCTCTAATGAAGTTTGGTACATGAAAAGAAAAAAATTTATTTAAATCAATTTAATAAAAAAATATTAAATATCAATAAAAACATAAAAAAATAATTTTAATTATTTAATTTATATAATTAATTAAAACAATAATAATATTAAATATAATAAATTCTCTAAAATAAATATTAAATAATATAATAAAATAATAATTCATCTTCTTCTCTTAGCAGATCAGAGACGTCGCTAGTTGGAGAAGAAGAAAAGGTGCCAAACAAGGACGGTGATGGCTAGGTATGGTGGAGGTGACTAACATGGGAGAGATAGAGGAGTGGTTGTATACGAGATTGGGTACACAGGAGAGACATTTTAGTTATTTAGTTTTGATCTTTAAAATGTCAGAGTCTTTACACTTTTCTAACATTTACAAAAGTCTCAATTTAAAACATAATAATTTCTAGAATTTTTTTTATTTTAAGATTTTCCCATATAAATATTATAAGTTTACAACTACTTTTGAGGTAAAAAAATAAAATAATTTACCACACGCACGTATCCACATTCTGCCCTTTTGGTCTTTTCCCTTCAACACAATCAAAAGTTGACTCTGCCAAAAATGGGAGCTCCTGTGGGTCCCTCTTGCGTAAAATCGACCGTTGCAGTTCCCTATTTCCTCCCTCGTACTGCTCGCTCAGTTAAGTCCTCAGCTTTCTTCGTTCAAATTTCAAAATTTCAAAAGCAAAAGCTGCCACTTCTTTTCCAACCTCACATTACATGAATGAACCATTCATCCCTCTCGCAAATTCAAATTTGAGCTTCCAAGCTTCAATGGAGTAAGAAGTATCAATCCTAAGAAGAAACTACACCATTGTCGTTCTTTGTTCTCAAGTTTCATATGCAATGGGAGAAGAAAACGCAGCGGAGAACAGGTCTAGTACCAAGGGTTCGTCAAAATTCGCTGATCAGAATCAGAACCCGAATCCGAAGCTTCAAAATGCGAAAGGAAATTCAAATCACTCGAAACCTAGGTTAGCGTCTTCTTGGGGAGCACACATTGTGAAAGGCTTCACCGCAGATAAGAAAACGAAACCGCAGGCGACGGCTCAGAACAAGAAACAACCTCTAGCGAATTCAGTAGCATTGCCCGCTCATTCAAGAGTCAAGAGGTCTCTCATCGGTGATTTATCTTGCTCAATTAATGTTGCTCAGGTTTATCAAAATCCGACGCATCGGAGACAGTCGTCTACGGACTTGTTTACTGAGTTGGATCATATGAGAAGCCTCCTTCAAGAATCGAAGGAAAGAGAGTTGAAGCTGCAAGCAGAGCTGTTTGAGAGTAAGAGAAATCAAAAGGAGCTTGAAGACGAGAAAACTAAGCTTGCTGAGCAGTTAGCTGCTTTAACAACATGCGTTTCAGAAAGACAAGAAGAACAAGAAGTGAAAGGAGAACACAAAGATAGTACCCAGAATCTTGAGCTTGAGGTCGTTGAATTGAGGCGATTGAATAAGGAGCTACAGATGCAAAAAAGGAACCTCACTTGCAGACTCTCTTCTTTGGAGTCTCAGATGTCTTGTCTTGCTAAATCTTCAGAGGTAATTCTCCAATTTACTATTGCTTTGTGAGATATATATTTTCTCTCTGTTAATCTTTATACTTCAAGCGGAAAGGCATCAATCCGATTGACTTGCTTAACGTATATTGAGTTAGTTTGTCGAAGTTCGGTAAAGATCCACTATTGTATGGAAATAACTAGTTTCTTAGTGTATTGAACTAATTCGTATAGAGAAATAAATCCCAGACTAACGAGTTTGGTATGTTTTTAAGCTCCAAACGCTGTATTTACCCAAAATTTTACTAAACCCCGAAGAGGGATTTTTGTCATTTTGTTTTATTTTCAAGATTTAACTTCTTTCTCACCCCGCATTCTCACGATGTTTGTACTCAGAGTGATATTATAGCTAAAATCAAAGCCGAGGCATCCTTGCTCAGACTGACAAATGAAGATCTGTGCAAGCAAGTAGAAGGCTTACAAATGAGCAGATTAACTGAGGTTGAAGAACTTGCCTACCTTAGGTGGGTAAATTCATGCTTAAGAAACGAGTTGAAGAATTCATCATGCTCAACGCCTGATTCTGTTGATAAGCCTTCCTCAAGCCCTCGCCCATTTGAGAATACTGTAAACAGTTTCAATTCAATCAAGAAGCCCAAGAAATGGCCCATAACTAGCGACCATTTGTCACAAATAGAAGAATGCCCAGATAGTCTTATTGTGAGAAGCCCCAGAAGACGACACTCTATTAGTGGATCATCAAATTGTTCCGATGAAGACACTGTACTGAGTAAGCGGAGACAATCTGATTATTTCTTATGTACAAAGGAAATGGGAAAACAATCTGATTTGGAGATTGTACAGAGGCCACAATGTTTTGGGAACTTCCAAGAAGCTAACAAACTTTTGGTTTCTTCAGATGTAGAGAAAAGGGCCTTGCGTATTCCTAACCCACCTCCAAGGCCTTCTTCATGTTGTATATCTAGTAATCCGAAACAAATATATACTAGTCAAGTCCCACCTCCACCACCTCCTCCTCCTCCTCCTCCTCCACCACCGCCTCCGAATTTTGCACAGAAGAGTAGTAACACAGGAGGGATGGTGAAACGAGCACCACAAGTAGTGGAATTGTACCATTCGCTTATGAAGAGAGATTCTAGAAAGGATTCTTCAAATGGAGGACTTTCTGATACAGCAGATGTTGCTGATGTTCGTAGCAGCATGATTGGAGAAATCGAAAACCGCTCTTCACATTTGCTTGCTGTGAGTAGTTTCAACTTTTCATGTTCCTTAATTATTGTCAAACTTAAGTTTTTCCCCAAAAGAACATTGAAGTTGGAGTAATTTCCTTGGTCGTGGTTATTGATTTTTTCCTTAATATTTCATTAAACTTTGTTGATAGAACTAACCATATGACATCTTAGTACTTTAAATATGTATGACTTGGATAAACAGTTAACAAAATGCTTAAGAGTAGGAGGTTGAAAATCACTCACATGTGTGGCATGGCATCACATGCTACCCATGATTAGTAATTTAAGTGAATTATCACGAACCTTACACATTTAAATTTAAATTTAAATTTAAAGTATCAAAATACCACATGGTTCAATACATTGGGATAATTTAAGAGAGATTTGACAAGAATGGGATCAAATTAAAGTTTTTCAAACTAAAATCATCCAATTGCTTTTAAACAATAGGAAGTAAACTAAAAATTAAATTTTGAAGATTAAAAAGCAGTGTTTTTTAGCATGAATACAAGGGGAAGTGAAATCAATGGGATTTAATATTAGTATTTTGATCGGATGAACATTCTGCTTTACATTTGTATATAACTAATCATTATTCATTGATATGTAGATAAAGGCAGATGTTGAGACACAAGGAGAATTTGTAAATTCATTGATTAGAGAAGTAAACAAAGCAGTTTATCAGAACATAGAAGATGTAGTGGCATTCGTTAAATGGCTGGATGATGAACTTTGCTTCCTTGTAAGTCATTTACTTCATTTGAATCTGAAAGTAAGAACCTTTTGTATGTTCTTGCCTTGTTCTACTGGTTTTAATCATGTAATAAACTCTTAGGTGGATGAGAGAGCAGTCCTAAAGCATTTTGATTGGCCAGAGAAGAAAGCTGACACATTAAGAGAAGCTGCCTTTGGGTACCGAGATCTGAAAAAATTGGAGACTGAAGTGTCCTCTTACAAGGATGATCCGCGGCTCCCTTGCGATATTGCTCTAAAGAAAATGGTTACATTATCGGAAAAGTAAGCAACTGAATATCTATGAAAGTTCACTTAGTGAAATAAAGAACTCCTGGAGTCCATTTAATCTTTCTTAAGCTTATTTATGTTTATGTCCTGTTTTCTGTCAGGATGGAAGGTACTGTTTATAACCTTGTTCGCACAAGAGACTCCTTAATGCGTAACTGCAAGCAGTTCCGAATTCCCATAGAATGGATGCTTGACAATGGAATCATTGGCAAGGTACATCTTGCTGTGCATCAATCTATATGAACATATGAACAAGGACTTTGACATAACATCTTTGTGGCATTTATATACAATGAAAGCATTACCAATATCAGTTTCTGTTTCTGTTGGGAAGTGTTTCCTGTAAGAGTTTAATAGCAGCGATGAAGTCAAGATATCAAAATAAAGAGCCTTATCATATCAATAAATATCTAACAATACTACAAGATATGGCAGGGTGTTGACAAAAAAAACCATGATATGAAATCACACTTGTGGCTATATTTGAAAACTTATTTTGTCTTAAGAAGACTATGTATGTTATGTCATGTCTAGTATTGGTGCAAGTACCAATTTTCTATGATGTCAGAGGTTTGATAGCCAAAATGGGGAAAGATGATGTTCTTTTCAGCATGTTACTTGCTGACCTGTCTGGTCCACAACTTAAGGACAGGCTATAGACTATTAAATAGGTAATTGAGTGCAATCATCATAGTTATAATATTTGATGACGCAAGCTTGAAAAGTGAAAACCATAATGATCTATCTGGGTGCTCATTTTCAAATGACATTTGACTAAGATTTATTGTCGCAGATAAAGCTAGTCTCAGTTAAGCTGGCAAAGAAATATATGAAAAGGGTGGCTATGGAACTTCAAGCCAAGGCGTCAACAGAAAAAGATCCTGCAATGGACTACATGCTTCTCCAAGGAGTGAGATTTGCTTTCAGAATCCATCAGGTTCATACCTACTTTCTTTTGGCAATTATCCAATCTTTTACTTTGAATCTCCCATATGAAAGTGAATTTTCATGTTAGGTACACTTTTACTCCCTTTGATTTGTTTAAGAAAATAATTTAGTCATTTTAGTTTCAATTGAAGTAATTTTGTACTTTTAGTTACATTGGTCAAAATTTCATTTTCAGGTTCTTTTAATTTCAATTTAGTTTGTCTAAATATAGGTGCTTGAAGTCTGTAAACATGAAAAGAGAGAGAATTTATTTGGATTCCCAACAATCCAGATAATGGAACATTTTGGGGGACTACATTCCTTATTGAGTAAATTAAGACTTAAAAATTCTGCTAAACCTACATTTTATGTTATTTTTCTTATTTTCATTTCATAACTTCTTTTATATTTTTATCGCTACAAAGAAAGGTCTACAAATTTTCCCGATGCATGTTTAGCAAAGCATCCAGTTTGAAACTAGGATACTAAATTGCATGTTTAACATTTGTATACGAGCATTTCTGGATTTTGCCAGGCCATTCTATTTTTGCATATGAAGTGCTAATGTTTCCCCCTCTTCATTTCTCAATACAGTTTGCAGGAGGATTTGATGCAGAAACAATGCATGCATTTGAAGAACTTCGCAATCTAGCATGTTTGCTTAACAAAACATAAGAGAAAGGAAAGGGGGGCCATGTCAGCTTACTTTCTCAGTAAGCAGAATATACATTTTGGTGTATTTGATTTTATGTTAGAAACTATCAAAAATCATAGTTTTTATGGAGATAACAAACTACTTGCTGCCACTAAAACTATGATTATGGTTTCTAATGTAAAATTTTATGGTGTTGGTTATTATGGTTTCTAATGTAAAATTTTGTGGGGTTGGTTTGTGTTTCCACCCCTAGAAAAAAAAAAGGGAAAATTTTGTTTTATATAGAGTCAAATCTTTTGAATAGGTCCACATCAAGTGTGGATTGGAAATTTGCTGTAAGATTCACATGGCTTTTCAGAATGACCATTGATTAAGTTGTGCAACACCAATTGGTGGATTTGGTTTCAAGTGTGCGTTTTGGTTTTATTTTTCGTTGCTTGCTCAAAAGAGGGAATAGCATAATGTTGCGGTTGAAGTTCATGAAATTATGAATATACATAATTTGAGTTGTTGGCTTTTGTTTTCAATATTCATAATAATTGATCCATAATCTTGTGTGTGAGTGAGTTGTCTTAAGGGAGGAGTACGAGAACGATGAATAATTATTTTCTAATCTTACTCCATAATATTAACAAAATTATTCATAGTCTCTAACTTTATGATTGATTAATTTTAAAAGATTCAATATATGTTTTACGGTGATTTAAAATGAGTGGTTTCCTCTATCTAATTTTCCTTCTTCTTTTTTTCCTTCCATACAATAGAGAGATTAAGCCCAGACCAGGCCCTTTAACTATCGAGGAGTTGTATCACAAAGTTATGAATGTTAGTTTTTTCTTTGTTAAACCACGACCTAAATACGTTGCCATTTTTTTTATATATAAATTTTTAAAAAAAAGTTAGACTTATCTAAAAACTAAGGGTAGGTTGAAGTATATTTTTTTTAAACGATACCAATATTAGGTAGAGCGAGCTATCAATAACTTTCAGGCATAAATCTATACACCTAAGAGTTAAGATACCTCTCCAAACGCCACGATTAGAATCACAATAAAGTGATACTCTTTAGGGATCGAATATGTCTCAAATAATTATATATCTTATCCTTTGTCAACTAAACTCATAGACAATAGGTAATATATTGGGCAACAACAAATAAGTGTCTTTAGATCAGATTTTTAAATTATTTGCTTGAAGCCCATGTTCCAAACATACATGAGACCTTTTAATACAACCCAATTTTTTTAGCTTTATATGCTCCACATTTTTCCCTTGACTACTAATAAATATCACATCCTCTTATTAGAGGTAATTATATTCGAAATACTATTAAATATTAATTATAAACATATTTTTTAATAGGAATTAGAACCTTAATTCGCTATGTTATAAATAATTAACTCCTTTTATTAGACATAATTTTCATCTGTCATTAATTTTAAACCCATATGGTGGTATCCTCTTTCTTTTATTGGTGCAAGTTTCCTCTTTCAATTGCAAATTGAATTGAGTTTTCTGGCCGAAAAGACAACGAACTATGACCGGACACACAATGATTGCATCTATTTTTTTACATGATATTTGTACATAATAATTGTATCCCTTAATTATCTTCCAAAATGTCTTTAAATACGAAAAATAAAATGAAAATAACAAAAATAATTAGTAGAAATGATTATTTTATAAATAAATGACATTCTTATTTTTAGTAAAAAGCCTTTGCTACCTTTATTTATTTATTTTGCTTTTTCACAGCACAAATTTCTCAATGCATAATCAAGGACAGATTAAGAAATAATGTTAACATAGACAGACACCAATGTGCACTTGTTTAGATATATATATATATATATATATATATATATATATATATATATATTGCCAGCGTACACTTGTTTAGATTAACATTGTGAGGGAAGTCTAAGTTACAAGGGGATTAATAATTGCTTTTCAATACTCTATGCTTACCGAAAAAAGTTAGTCATTATAATATGATATGTGTTTGGATAGATAGACTTTTGAAATTTTTTTTAATTAAATCTTTTAAAGTAATTTTATCTTTCCTTTTAGGCTAAATTATACAAAATTTACCTGAATTTTTGTTATAAATATTTTAAATATTGTGAAAGGGTGTATCAAAGAAAGAAATATTTTTATGACATAACTCTTTGTTGTGAAATAATATATTGAAGAAAGAAATATATTTTTAACATAACTCTTGGATTTAAAAGATATATGTCTAAAAGATATATCTCGTGGCCTTCCACAATCTATAAAAAAGACTTCTTGATGAAAGAGAATAATATAGAATGATAGAAAGAATGATACACCACTCTTATGATATTACTTTTATTTTCCATCAGTTATATTGCTTTGTATTTTTATAGAAAAATCTCGCTTAATCCTGAAGAATACCACTTCTTAATTTGATAAAGGGTAGTAGAATATATTTTAAAGATAATATTATTGGACACAACTATAACTATAAACTTTATGTTTTTATGGATTTTGCTAACAAAAGATATTATTTACAAATTTTTGAAAGTCAAGAGAGAGCCATAGAGATGTTGAAAAGTATACAACCGCTGATAAAGTCATTTAGAGGCGCAAGAAGTTCCACAAGAAACAAGTGCAGACACTACGAGTTCGTTGACAGTCTCGTTGCTTAACATTGATGAATTAACTATCGACGAGAAAAAGAGGAGTCCTAAGGTTCATGATTCCAATATCCAAACGGTTACATCCGGGTGATACTCCGTATACTTCAGCAAGCACATAATGAATCGAGCAAGACAACTTGTTTCGTGCTTGGGATGCTGAATCGTGTTGATCCTAACAGTGCAAGCCCCTCATGCCCTTTGCATTTGTCCAACAAGAGAATTGGCTATTCAGAATACGGAAGAGTGGATGAGGCATCGTAAACTTCCATCAGAACTGCAAGAATGTATACGTCAGTTTGTCCAATACAATGGCTAGCCAGTAGAGGTGGGGATGAAAAAAAAAACTATTTTGCGTTCTTTACCTTTGGACCTTTGGCGTCAAATTCAGAGAAACCAAAGGATGTGAAATTCAGAATGACACAGCGTTTGTTTTCTAAAGAAAAAATGACACAGCAGAAAGAAAGGAAGGTATATGTCGTTTGGTCACAATCGAATCAAGTGAAAGAGACGTTTTGCGTAACGGTATGTGAAACTAAATTTCCTAACCTTCAATTATTAAATGATAGTTTATTATTTTATCATGCCAACAGTAATTCCTCAAATGGCATCAAGTGTCAATGCCAAGTAATATCTATTACGGTTGATATCTCTGCTGGGTATACGAGTTTTTTCTTTTTTATTTTGCCGTTGGTTCATATCAAGTATTTGATTATTGACATTTGATTTTTCAAATAATATAGCATTTGGAAAATGGTTTATTTTTGTAAGTGACAAAATCTTCTGGAAAATTCAAATTTAATTAGAATAGAAAGGATTATATGGTATGAAATTCTAATTTGATTAGAATTATTACTGAGAAGTTATTGAGATATAATTTGATATTTAAAAATGTGGGGTGCTTAAGATTTGGAGTGCCTTACAAGGTTTGAGTTGAAAAATTATGTGTATGTTAACCTCATTTTATAATTATAAAGTTAATAAATTAATTAAAAATTAAGTGGATGCTTTATTATTTGCTGCTGACAATAAATTTTATAATTAACAAACTTTATGTTGCTTAAAACAAGCATTATGATGAAAGTCTGAAAATTTAATTTTTATGATATTATTATTTGTGGGTATATATGTATCTTAGTATAAATATATATAATATAAATGACATATTGTAATGTTTTTCTACTTTAAATATGAGTTTGAAAGCATGAATGAATTAAATATGATTTTAGAAATTAAAATCATAAATGACTAGTAATGATATATTATGTTAAGATATATATCAAAGTTTGTTGTTGAAAGTAATCTAATTTTTCTGTTGCTTGAAACAAGCATTTTGAAGATATAAATTTTTTAATCATTTGTCTAATAGAGAGATAAATGTATTTAAATTTTTATTATTTATGGGTATATTTGTTTTAAAGTAAATGTACGATTATTGTGAAAATATACTAAATTTTTATTATGTTATTTAAAATATGAGGTTGAAAGAATTGAATAACCAAATATGATTTTGGGTGTTGAAATCATAAATGAATATATCATTTTAAAAAGTATCTTAAAGTTTGGTTTTGAGAACCATAGCTAGAATATTCCTTATGACGATAACACATTATTTTAGAGTGTTATTTGCTCAATATGTTTATGCACAAATTATGAGAATTTGGTTTATTAGAATTAATTCTTATGATATAGCATATATTGTGTGGAGGATTGAGTATACACACATAAAAATTCAATCTCATGAGGAGAATAAAATATGTGAGGGGTACCATAATTATTGATATAATATATGGTGAAATCCTGTTATATTAAAATACACAAATGTTAATTGGTGATTTATTTTGAGTTTATTACTCTATAGATTGAGCAAATATACTCACTGTCCAAGCAGTAAACATTGGGATGCTCTAATAAGGTTATTTGATATATCTTAAAAGCACAATGAATTATGGTATATATTATAGTGGATTTCCTACTGATTAGAAAGATACAGTGATGTGAACTATATATCAGATTCAGAAGGATTAAAATCTACTACTGGTTATGTATTTATTCTTGGTGGTAGTACAATTACATGGAAATTATCCAAGCAAACAATTCTATTATGAATTTATTGCTGTGGAATTGGTTGGCACTGAAGCTAAATGATTGAAAGCCTTTTAGCAAAATTTTTGATGTAAAACCAACACTTAGTTTTCCAAATGACAATAACCTTTGTTAAGGTAAACAAATATGAGCAACACTTATTGTTGATGAGTTATAATTATGAAATGGTAATAAACATTGTTAAGAGAATAATGGTACAATTATTTGAGATATTATGAGAATAAGCATGTTTAAAAATTGTGGAGTTATCTCAGTCGATTTTGGTGAGGTCAAAAATAGACCTATCGGATCCATTAACAAAACCCCTAGGGAGAAAACAAATTGTTGAGATATCGAGGGGAATAGGACTAAAGCCAGTTTGATAACAACAACGATGATAAGCCAACCTTTACAATTGGTGATCACATAAAGAAGATTCAATATGTAAGAACAAGTCGTTTGTTAGTTCTGCTAACACTAAAATATTATTACTAGTCATTTTCTATGGTGTGAGAGAAAGTGCTATATTGCATAGAGGACGGTGAGCAAAATCTCTTAATGATTTCAAATCCCACGGGATGGTCTACTCCTATGAGATCGTGACAAAATCTCTAGAGCATTTGTTAAAAATAGGATACACGCATGGCCGCCTAAAGCACAAAATTGCATGGTAAACAGTGAAAATATAGGGGTATAATTTGGGTGTTAGTACCTCTGGTATATACCCAATAAGTGCTAGTTCATAATCCATAGGACCACTGTCATCTCTGTGTACTAAGTATTATCAGTCTAGGTCTAGTTCATAGTCTAAAGGATCACTGGATATGATGATTATGTCCATATGTGTAACTCAGCTAATAGTGTTTCTTTTATACATGTGGGGGATTGTTAGAAATATTTTAAATCTTGTGAAAGGGTGTATCAAAGAAAGAAATTTTTTTCTGGCATAACTCTTCGTTGTGAAAGGGTGTGTTGAAGACAGAAGCGACTTTTTAACATAACTCTTGGATCTAAGGGACATATGTCTAAAAGACATGTCTCATGCCTTCTACAGTCTATAAAAGGAGCTTCTTAATGAAGGAGAAGAATATAGAACGATGAATCACTCTTCTGAGATTACTTTTATATGCCACCGGTTATATTGTCCTATATTTTTATAGGAAGAGTTCGTTTAATTCTAGAGAGTGCCGCTTTTTAATTTGATGAGAGGTCATAGAATATCTTTTAAGGACATTATCCTCTGACACAACTTTTAAGCACATTATCTTTTAAACTTTATATTTTTGCAGATTTCATCAACAATTTTGGGCAATTACATATAACCTCATTAATATTTTAAAATTTAAATTTTACCTTCCCAATCTTCTATTCTTTAATTATTGACCCGTTGCTGTTAACTTGCCGTTATATTTCTAACGGAAATTACTAACTCATATTAATAGAAGACGCCTCATTTTCTACATAGCATTCTACATGGTATAATATATATAAACTAATAATTTATGGTAATCAAATCCTTTTTATAGAAGATTTACAATATCATTTTTATCACTAAAATTAGGCCAAGGTGAATGGGAAGGAGACGCAAGGCAAGGGGTTTTTCATGATAAAAATGATATTTTAAACCTTCTATAAAAATAATTTGATTAATATAAAATTATTAGTTTATATATGATAATAGAGATGTGCATGGGTAGGGCAAGACAACCCCCTTTACCCAGTGCCCTGCCTGAAAAAATCAAATGCAGCCCGATATCCGGCTTTATTCGATAAAAGCCCTAACTATTTTGGGCTGGGCATAGGCGCGCTTATATGCCCAAGTCATAATACCCTACTCATATTGTAGAAAAATTATAATTATGAACTTCCAAAATAATATTATATTTATGTCTTTAGGAGTTAAATGGTATCTATAATATACTAAGGACAAGGAAACAAAAAGATAATAATTAAAGTTTTGCAATACATTGAATCAATATCCCTAAACTAGACACAAGGATGAAGCATCTGAAAAAAAAGAAGAAGAAACAATTATAATTTATAATATAATCATATGATGGTTAGTAAAGTTAAAAGAAAAAAAGAAAGAAATCAATCTAATTATAAATTTTAAAGGATGCAACTTAGCTAATTGACGACTCATATTTGCAATATAAAAACATCCATTTGAATAGGGGTTAAAGTAACTTGAGATATCTCAAGAGGTGATGCATTAGAAGCTTCATCATCTATTTAAGCTTGTTCAACACCTTCAAGAACAAAAACAAATAGAACATTAAAGAACAAATATAGAAAACTGCATCAATGATTTTATTGAAATACAATTGAACAACATCAAATCTAAAGAGAAAGGTAGAGATAATAAACAGATAACAGAGATAGAGTGAAAGTATAAACAAACATTATGCATCAAGAGAACTAAAATAATCATTTTGAACATAATCTTATGACATAATCCTTAAACACATCATATTGTACATAATAATATCGATTGAACAATTCATCAACAACATAATATTAACGTTTGTTGATCTGTAATTACAGTTGATGGGTTGCATGCATATATTGAATATAGCTTTCCTGCTTGTGGACACGACTTTAAATAGTCTTGTAAGCCTTGCACTCCATGAAATAAATCTAATCCCTAATTAACACCACACAACTCATTGATTTAGCTCTGCCATTTTTTCTTCTTCTACTTTGTGTTTCTATTTATAGAAAGGATGATTCAGTGTTTCATGTATGCCGCAGGTACTTCTTCCTGGCTGCGTTTCACATACCCTACTATTGGTTGTATGCACTCATAGTGAAAGCAAAAGACAAGATTCTAGCAAAATTGTTCCATGATCAACTTTTAAGGCCATAATATGTTTCAATTCAATTATTCTCAAGCATAGGGAGTTAAAAATGTTCAGGATTCCATTTTGTTTTATGCACATATTTATGCTCTCTGAAATAATCTTCTTTGGTCCCAAGTGCTTCTAAAGTCCAGAATATATATTATACCCCATAACTCAGTTTCAATAGCATAGCAAACGAATTCAGCGACAAACTCTGTTCGCTTTCGCCAAACTATGTTGCAAACTCTGTTCGCTTTCGCCAAAGTCAAAGATTGCAACAGCAATTAGGCAAATGACCCCTTAAACATTTCAGAAAACACATCATATTCATAGATTGCAATAGCGATTGCAACAGCAGAATCAACTTCCTTAAACATATATATTCATAGTGGTATAAGAAGTAAGAACCTAGCCCCAAATCTACAAATAGCAACAGTAATTAGGCAAATGACCCCTTCCCTCCACATAGCGATATAAGAACAAATTAGTATTTGGTAAACATCCATTTTCACAATTTAAGAAAACGCATAAAGAAGAAGAAGGAAATAACAAGAAGAAATGGACAAACTATATGTAGAAGCATATTCGAGAATAAAGAATGGAGAACAGAGAATGAGAAGAACTAGACGCTGAATGTCGGTGATGCAAACGAAGAACACTGTCTTTGGAGACTCGTTGGTCAGATAGGACGAGGGTGTGGAACTGTCGACTGGTGTCTGGTGGGAGCTACAGGCGGAGAGGCGAATGGCAACTTAGTGAAGAGTGAACATGGCAATGGGCAAAAGAGCAACTCTTCAGTTGATGGTCGACTCGCAATCCCCCATTCCTTAGGGCAAAACAATGTCAATTAGTTAAAAAATATATATACATATAATATATATATTCGGCCGGGCCAAATGGGTAAGGTAACATCTTGCTCGGTGCCCTGCTCGACATTTGGCCAGGCCCAAAATAGCCCATTCATATCTTTAAGTTTCTTGGGCTTGAGTGGACGAATCGGGCATCATGCACACCACTATATGTTATCATATAGGAAGCCACATAGGATATAGGGTGTTTTCTATTAATATGAGATGACAAGTGGTCAATGATAAAAAAAATAAAAGATTGAGGATGTTAAATTTAAACTTTAAAATGTTAAGGATTCAACTACTCCAAAATTTGGGAGTTTTATATAATTTAGCTTTTTTTTTATTTAAGCAATATGGGACCTACTTTTTAAAAGACTCCTTTATTTCTAACTTATTAGCGTTAGTTTCTCTTCTCTCCCCGTAGGGAATGCAAATGCTACTAGAAATCCTCTAAATTTACGTTGCTTTTTAACTAAAGCTTGTTTCCTCCGTCGATTTTCCAAACATTTTTTCTCTTTAACTAACTAACTTTTAGGAAACAAACTACACTTTGAAGCTTTTGGAGCTTTCAAACACCATACCAAGCATGCACTAAAATATACTTGAAATAAAGGGAAAGTAATTTTCCAAGCTACAAACTCAATTTCACTTAGGGCTTATTTGGATTAACTTTCTAAGAATAGATTTTAGGAAAAATAGATTCTGGAGAATAGATTTTAGGAATAATAGATTTTAAAAATATAGATATTTAGATGATTAGTAGTATAATCACTTTTTATATTGATAAATTACCAAAAATGGTATAATTTGATTAAAGTATGAGAGAAGAGAGAGGGTAGAGAAGAGAGAGGATAGAGGACAGAGAGGAAAGAAAAGATAGGGTGAAGAAGAGAGATGTGAGAGGAGAGAGGAGAGAGGAGAAATGAGAGAAGAGAGAGGAGTATAAGAAAAAGTAAAGGTAAGATAGTAAATAGATAGTCTATAAACTCTTTTACTATTCCAAAAGCTACTTTCAATAACTTATTCAAAACTATAGTTTTTAACCATAGTTTTGACCAAAATCAATTCTAGACAAAAATAATTATTTTTCTCCAATTAATTTTTAAAAGCTGCTCCCAAACACACTTAAAAAAAAATAGAAAAAGGCTATAAAATCAATGCTCATTTTTTTTTTCAAAAAAAAGAAGATTAAAAGACACATTGTTACGAGGTTGCATGTGATTTAAGCAAGTTTTACATAATGAAAGTGTTAAATATAAACACAAGCGTTCTTTCGTACCAGTGGGCTTAGTACATTTCTGATCCCCCCCAACTCCATAAATGTGCACTTTTCTATTACAGATGCATCCAAAACGTAATGCTAATTCTAACAGTTTGATGGTGCAGACATTACCCAATTACCCTACACCATTAACTCATGTTCAGATTAACGCCTAACAATCAATTGATAAATTTGATAATTTTTTATGGAGATATGGCAGAAGAAAACAAAATTGCATGGCTTTATGACATAGTTAAAAGTTGCTGTTTCTACTTAAATATATTCTCCTATTATAAACAATCTTATTTGAAATATTATTGAGTACTAAATATATAAACTTCTCCCTGAGGCAATTTGAACTTTGATTCGCCACGAGAGATTGCTCCTAGACTCAACTACAATTGGTAAAATTATTCGGTTTTTATCTAGGGTCTAGGTTTTCAAGAAAGAAGAGCGGCCCAAAGTATATTTAAACTAAAATGATTGGTATTGCCAAAATATTGATGGAAAAGAAAGGTGAAGCAGATGTACAATGACGAAGTACAATCACACTCAAGCAAACTACAAATTTGCCACCCAATGTGTAATATCTAGCCAAGGTAGGCAATAATATGATGATAGAGTGGAACACAAGAACAATAATTAAAACCCAATATGAACTATAATTAAAAAAGGGCGGGGGAAAAGCAAAGCACAATCAAAACCCAATCAATCAATCTGCATACTCTGTTTCTATAGACATCCTTGCTAAGAACAAGGGATCAGGGTACAAATTTGATGTCTTTGAAGTACTCATGCTCAAGAGCGTTCCTGGCTGTAATTCTTCTGCTGGGATCCAAGCAAAGCATGCTCTGGAATAACATTTCAAACATTTAAATAATGGGTAGAAAAAGCTCAAATGGGTATAATTTAGAGGATTAACGTGACACATATACGTTTATATCTGTTTTGAATGAAACTTGTATGCAAAATATGAAATGAACGAGAGCAGGCAGTAAGGCACGAGTATCCTGACGGTTGATAAAAAGAAATTTTGCTAGTCGCATGTGTATCCATTAAATCATGTGGAGACACAAAGAAAGAGCCTCTCAGTTCAGTATTTAAGCCTGATTTAGTGTTTGAGTATATGGTTTCAAAAGCCCTTTTGGGCAAAACTTTGATTTGAAAAAATTTTAAACAAACAGCTATATTTGTTTAAAAATGATTTTGGCTAAAATTATAGTTTTAAATAAGTTACTGAAACTAGCTTTTGGAACAATAATAGAGTTTATGGATTATTCAATTACTATCTTACCCATACTTTTTCTTACACCCTCTCTCCTCTCTACCATCTCTCCTCTCTCCTCTCTTTTCTACCCTCTCTCTTACTTTTAATCAAATCATACTTTTTTTAGTAATTTACTAATATGAAAAGTGATTCTACTACTAATCATCCAAGCATCTCCATTTTCAAAATATATTCTTCTCAAAATCTATTTTTCTCAGAATCTATTCTTTAAAAACTAATCCAAACAGGCCCTTAATTTTGGAGAAAACCATAGTTTCGGAGGTAAAATCTATTCTCCCCAACTTATATCAAAAACAAGGTTTTTGTTTCAAAACCATGGTTTTAGGGATTAAAATCACTTTTGGGCTTTAGATGGGTATTTGACTACTCCGCTTTTGAAATCATGGTTTTGGAAATTCTCCCAAACAGGCTCTAGTCAAACAAACTATGCCAGCCACCAGGGTTAATTGGAAGAGACACATTACATACCTAGTGAACTAACATTTTGTTTACTTCTTGCTTCAGAAACTGATGAACTGCATTGTAAATAACAATAAGGAACTTTTTGTCCCACACTTGGCTGATATGAACCTTTAGTAGAGCCGAACCTCAAGCTAGCTCTTGGGAGCATCGCTCTCCTTTTGGTTTTGGTTATTTTCTTCCAGTCAGTGGGAGTATGGCTCTACTTATGGTTCATATAAGTTGGGTCTATTCATAACAGCAGAAATCTTCCAATCTCCATCAAGAAAGCAATTTAACCAGTCAATCATGACACTACAAAATATTTGGTTTCGTTTTTCATTCCCACAATTATTATATCTGAAAGATGCACTTACAGAAAGAAGATCGATGCCAGCTGGCTCAAGATTTGGAACCACAGTTGCCAGGTCCTGCAAGTATAGAAAATTAATCCTTACTGCAAGTTAACACTGCAGACACTAAGAACTCATGTTCATGTAACAACACAATTAATTACCTTTGGGGGCCACTTTGGGAAGGCTGATTTAAAATCAGGCAAAGAAGTCACTCCAGGCCATGTATCCTCATTTGGCGTACCCATGATCCTTCATATAAGCAATAACATGTCGAATTAGAAGCACATCTAAACTTTGTATAATATGCATATTTGGTGCAAAATTTCTCTGAATGCTTTCCCGTTCTTCAATACTAAGATATTACCTGGCTTTTATATGTAAGTAAATATTATTATATTACTAAAGTCACAAATCTCAACCTCCACTTTCCTCTTCTATAGTCAGGCAATATAAGAGGGAGACTGAAATGGCTCATAGAAATCCCTGACTCAACATATTATAGTATGCAAGTTATATCAATCAATAAGCACTTAATACATATGGGAATCTAGGAATACAAATTTCAAACCCAGATCAAAGTAACCATTTGACAAATTCTAGTGATTCTGCTTCATCTTAACATGCAGCTGAAACATAAATCAGACAATCAAATTACATAGCCATAATCCAGGCTCTTGGGAAGAAAAAGAATAAACACGCTTGTAGGAGATATGAGAAGTTAATGAGGAGAGATCATAGGAATCAATTAATTGGGAGAAATTACAGGAATTAATGAGATTCAGAATTAATTGGGAGAAATAATAGGAATTAACGAAAATCAGAATTAATAGGGAGAAATCACAGGAATTAATGAGGTGAGATAAGAGGATATTTAATTGTATTTAATTACTTGATTTTATTCTGTAAATCCCACATTTTTTACGATCCATTACATGTATATATACAGCATATTATATCAATGAAATATACAAAAATATTATGCAGAACCTCTCATTGTTTTCTATCTATCTTCCTTACTATCATTGGTATGTCAACCAATATGGTATTAAAGCAGGCAATCCGATCTGCAAATTCTTCTAGCGCGGAGTCCGACGGCACCGTCATGTTTGACAGTGGGCCACGTCCAAGCTTAGCCAAAGTCGTCGGCCTTGAAAGGTCGGTCATCCTCATTGTTCCAAAAGATCTCACTGGAGAAAATCAATCTCGTAAATAATCTGTTGCGACTATGGTACAGCGCGGTAATTTCTTTAAAGGCCTCAAACCATTAAAGGTAAACATACCGGTCCCTGTTGGATAATAAACTCTGGTGCCTCTGATCATATGACTGATGATATCTCACAATTTGCAAATTATACTCCTATCAAGTCACGCCTCAGTTAAAATTGTTGATACTTCAGATTCTCTGGTGGCTGGTAGTGGTACCATTAATGTTTCTGCTACACTAACACTTCATGATGTATTACATGTTCCAAATTTGAAATGCAATTTGTTATTTGTGAGCCAACTGACAAGAAGGGAAAAATATCGTGCTAATTTCCTGGCTACTCAGTGTGTTTTTTAGAATCTGGTCACTGGGACGACGATTGGTATTGCTAAGGAGGTTGATGGGTTATATTATCTGAATGACTGTCATAATACAATCCCTTATTCTTGTAATAAAGTGTCTCTCCCTAGAGCTAGTGAGTTGGAATTATGGCACAAAAGATTAGGGCATCCAAATTTTCAATATATGTGTAAGATGTTTCCTTTAATCTGCTCAACTAGAAATTTAGACTTTTATTGTGATTCATGTGAACTTGCAAAACATCATCGAGCTTCCTTCCCCAGTACTTCATATCATCCGTCTTAACCTTTCTTAGTTATTCACAGTGAATTGTTGGGTCTATCCCGTGTTAGTTATGTTCTCCTCTTAAAGGATATGATCCATACACAGTTCAATACAAAAATTCAAACTCTCCACACCGATAATAGTACCGAGTACTTTAACCACCAGTTATCCACATTTCTTAAACAAGGTATCACTCATAAAAGTTTGTCCTCACAATCCTCAGCAGAATGTTATTGTAGAACGCAAAAATAGACACATCCTCGAAACTGTTAGAGCCATCCTCTTTAGTAGCAATGTTCTTACCCATCATTGGGACGACGCTATCCTCACTGCTACCTTCTTAATCAACCGCATGCCCTCCAAACCTCTGTCCTTTCAAACCCCTCTCCAAGTCCTTCACCACTATTTTAATCTACCATATCTTAAAAATATCTTACCACTAAGAGTCTTTGGGTGTACTACCTTTGTTCACCTACACCATACCCATAAACTCAAACCCAAAGCCGTCAAGTGTATTTACCTAGGGCCTGCTGGGACCCAAAAGGGGTTCAACTGTTTTGATCCCACTTCTAAATGCCTCTATGTCACTTGTAATGTCACCTTCCATGAATTGTTCCCTTTTATCCCTCGCCTTTGGTTCAGGGGAAGACTTGGAGTGAATCTCAGAAAAATACTGAATCCACATACCCCCCAACATGAACCTGATCAAATCTATGTCCTTAAGGAAACTATACATGAGGTGCCTAAGGAAAGTGAAGAAGACACTAGTTTAGGGGGAGTGCCTAGGGAAAGTGAAGAGGACACTAGTTCAGGGGCAGACACCAACAGGTGGGGCCAAGTCTATATCGGCCGTAACATGAATATGAACATGACAGGTAATACACCACAAGTAACTGGCACACACCAAGAGTATAAACTAGGAGCATGTCCAAACTATGAGGAGAAAAATGAGGATCTTGATCTACCAATAGTTATAAGGAAGCAACGAAGGTCTTGTACCAGACATCCTATAGAGAGATTTGTTTCTTATCAGGCTTTATCATCAAAATATTGTCCTTTCATATCTCACCTTGATCAGATGAGGATACCAGAAAGTATAAATGACGCCCTTGACAGTCCTAAATGGAGAAAGGCAGTTATGGAAGAAATAAAGGCCCTTGAAAGCAATAAAACATGGGAAATAGTTGAACTACCTAATGGCAAGAAAGTTGTAGGCTGCAAATGGATATTCACCCCTAAATATCATGCTGATGGGAGCCTTGACAAATATAAAGCGAGATTAGTGACAAAGGGTTTCACCCAAGTTTATGGTATGGACTACACTGAGACATTTGCGCCAGTGGCCAAGCTAAATACTATCAGAATCCTCTTTTCACTTGCTGTAAACATAGATTGGCCACTGCACCAAATGGATGTCAAAAATACATTCCTGAATGGGGAACTAAAGGAAGAAATATACATGAAGATGCCTCCAGTGTTCCCCGAAAAAAAGGAAAATCAAGTGTGTAGACTAAGGAAATCATTGTACGGTTTAAAACAATCCTCTCGATGGTTTAACATATTTACAAAGGCACTAAAAGCTTAAGATTATACATAGGGACAGAGTGACCACACTCTATTCTTCAGACGTCAAAATGGGAAGATTGTGGTATTAACAATATATGTTGATGACATTGTTCTCACAGGTGATGACCCAACAGAGATTGATAGGATAAAAAGGCACTAAATAGGGAATTTCAGGTTAAAGACCTAGGAAAAATGAAATATTTCCTAGATATAGAAGTTGCTAGATCTGCAAGGGTAATTAGCATCTTGCAAAAAAATATATATTGGATCTCCTAGAAGAAACAGGTATGCCAAGCTACAGACCAAGTGATACTCCTATACGGACTGATAAAATTAGGGATGATGAAGATATAGGGAAGGTAATGGATATAGGAAGGTACCAGCGTATGGTTGGTAAGTTAATATACTTATCACACACTCGACTAGACATTGTCTATGTTGTTAGTGTGGTGAGTCGACATTCTCATGACCCTAAGCAAAAGCACTTGAATGAAGTCTACAGGATTCTCAGATATTTGAAGGGTTCTCCCGGATTGGGTCTCTTATCCAAAAAATCAAAGAGCAAAGTATGTGGAGATAGATAAACATTTCATACGAGAAAAGATTGATACTGGGACAATTGATCTCAAGTATATTCCCTCAAAAGAACAGATAACAGATGTACTTACAAAGGGATTGACTCAATAAGTTTGAGTACCTAATTGGCAAGTTGGACATGATTAATATCTATACTCCAACTTGAGGGGGAGTGTAGGAGATATGAGAAGTTAATGAGGAGAGATGTAGGAGATATGAGAAGTTAATGAAGAGAGATCACATGAATCAGAATTAATTGGGAGAAATCACATGAATTAATGAGAATCAGAATTAATTGGGAGAAATAATAGGAATTAATGAGAATCAGAATTAATAGGGAAAAATCACATTAATTAATGAGGAGAGACAAGATGATATTTAATTGCATTTAATTATCTGATTTCATTATGTAAATTCCACATTTTTGTGGATTCATTACATGTATATATACAGCATATTATATTAATAAAATATACAATAATATCATACAGAACCTCTCATTGTTTTCTATCTATCTCTCTTGCTATCATTGGTATGTCAACCAATAACACTCATGAACATACAGAAAACAAATAGGGACATAATTTCCCTGGCACTCTAGCAATCACTGCAGAAGCATACATGCACAACCTCAAACTGTTTTTTTTTTCTAATTACTTTTTTCCTTTTGGGCTAGCCTAGGTTTTCTATGGTTTGGCCCAAGATGACATCAGTCATCAGCAAGACCCAGCCAAACATAACCTGAGTGACCTCAACCTAGGCAATAGCCACATAATAATCACGCATGTTTTCAAATTTTGGACGTACAATTCTCAAAGTAAGCGTTTATGAACAACTTCACTCAACTCAAACTCTCAAGGCTCTAGCAATAACTGATGACCACTAAGGACCTATTAAATGCCAGTCACAAGTTACAACAAATATAAAAATATTTGACATTTGTCATGAAAAGACTAAGGCTCATACTACAAGGTGAATCACAAGAATAAGACCAAATGAAACTTCACAAGAGATCAGTTAAGCAGTAGATTGCAATACCCTAAAATTCAAAGGTCTCCATATTTTCATCCTATGAAATATTTCACTAGTTTGACCTTTCATAATGATGAAACGAATAGTAATTATAAATATAAATATACATATAAATATAAATGAATCTGCAGGATAAAAAGAACAAGATGGATGCGTACTTTAAAGCATTGACAGTTATATCATGTTTCATCCCTAAGTAGATGCTTTTTTCTGATAGAAGAATTCATTAAGAAAAACAAGTGAAAAAGAGGAGAGGAAGAATCCTCCTATAGAATAACCAGCAACATGAATTAGGCTGATGATCCATTATCAACACAATAAACCCAACCACCCCCTTTCGACTATAAGCCATTTACAAATACCTCTTCTACTTTCACATGCTAGGATATTTGTAGATACTTGCATATATTATGGACTATGGTACATGCTGATTTATAGGGATTTATGTAGATATAATAATCTGATCTCACTGTATTAATTATTCCTGATTTACATTCCTTACTTATCGGCCATCATTTATTAGGCCAGATTGCATTTCATTGTATATATGTACGCTACAAGACAGAAATTAAAGTAGAACAGCATTTTTCTCTATACTTCCCTATTGTTTCCCGTCGGTTTCTAGAGCTATGTTGCTCAATATGGTATCAGAGCCTATGATTGGTTCTGCACATTTGTCCACCCTGAGTCCGATTGCATTGTCATGTCCAAAGGTAGGTCTCGTGTCAAAGTTGCCCACCCTTCATTGTACCAGAGCAACTAACCGGGGATAATTATTTGAATTGGAATTAGTCTATGCTTCTAACTCTCAATGGACGGGATAAGATGGAATTGATATCAAAGTGACCAGCCCCCACAAGCGATGCCAGTGTCTGTCGTTGATGGAAGACGGACCATGCCTTGGTGACCTCCTAGCTTCTGAATTCTATGCTTCCTACTGTTAGATGGAGTTTCATGTTCCTTACCTCCACAAATCAAATATGGTTCGCTATTAAGGAAGCTTATGGGAGACACCCAAATGCTTCGCTCATCTATGACCGCTATAAGAAGCCTAGGCACACACGAGACAAATGTTGGGATTTATATGGAAGACCGTTTGACTAGAAGCCCAAAAACCGCAAGCCCAAAAGCGATGTCGCCAAGTCCTCCTACCTAGAAGAAATGGGCCTTGTCAACACTAGCCCAACTCACAACTCCCTACCCAATTCTGCTTCCATTGGCCCAAATCCACTTCAGGTTATTTTGGATTGCTTGGCTGCACTTGAGAACCAGGCCCACAGACAGCCCACTGTGTCTATAGTCCAATGAGGTAATGTTTTCAAAACCCTTGCTACTATCAAAGTTAAGAATTCAGGCCATTATTGGATAGTTGATTCCGGTGCTTCTGATCATATGACCGATGATATGTCATTATTTACAAATTACACTCCTGCTTCATCACGTCTCACAGTTAAAATTGCCGATGCCTATGATTCTCTAGTAGTTGGTAGTGGAACAATTAAGGTTTCTACTACACTCACTCTCTATGATGTTCTACATGTTCCAAAATTAAAGTGCACCTTATTATCTCTGAGTCAACTAAATAAAAGGGAGCGTTGTCATACTGATGTCTTTGCTACGTAGTGTTTTCCAATATCTGCTCACGTGGACGACGATTGGTATTGCTAAGGAATTTGACGGACTCTATTACCTGAATGATTGTCATCATCTAGTATCTTTTTCTTGAAATAAAGTGTCTCCCTAGAGCTAGTGAAATGGAGTTATGGCACAAAAAATTAGGTCATCTGAATTTTCAATATATGTGCAAGATGTTTCCTTCTATTTACTCAAATAAAACCTCATAATTTTATTGTGATTCATGCAAGTTAGCCAAAAATCACCACACTTATTTTCCTAGTATTTCTTATCACTCCTCTAAACCTTTTTCCATTATTCACAGTAACTTGTGGGGTCCGTCTCATGTTCCAAACGTACTCATTCTAAATGGTTCATGACCCTTATTGATGATTATACCCGTGCCAGTTGGGTTTTCCTCTTAAGGATAAAATTGAAGTATACCAAATGTTCATTGATTTTTATCACATAATCCACACACAATTTGACACAAATTCAAACTCTCCATATCGATAATGGTACCGAGTATTTCAATCACCAGTTACCCAAATTTCTTACCCAACAAGGCATCACCCATAAAAGTTCAAGTCCCCACAGTCATCCGCAAAATGGAATTGCTGAACACAAAACTATGCATATCCTAGAAACTGCTTAAGCTCTTCGTTTTAGTAGCATTGTTTATATTATTGGGATGATGCTATCCTCCCTGCTAACTTCTTGATCAACCGCATGCCCTGCAAACCTTTGTCCTTTCAAACTCCTCTCTAGGTTTTTCACCAACACTTCAACCTACTCTAACTTGAGAATACCTTACCTCTCAAAGTTTTTGGCTGTACTACATTTGTTCACCTTCACCATACCCATAAACTTGACCCCAAAGCTGTCAAATGTATTTACCTAGGGCCCGTTGGGAACCAAAAGGGGTACAAATGTTTTGATCTTGTCAGTAAATGCCTCCATATTACCCGTGATGTCACCTTCTATTAAACTATTCCCTTCTATACCTCGTCCTTGGTTCAGGGGGAGACTTGGAGTGAACCCCTGACTACCCAAACAAACACCAAACCAATATACCCCCACAATGAATCTGATCAAATCTACACCCTTAAAGAAACAATACATGAAGTACCACAAGATCAAGAAGGGAACTCTAGTTCAAGGGGAGACACTAACAGATGAGGACAAGTCTATACCCGTAGAATTGTGGACATGACACCATACTCCTCAAACAATTGACACACCCCAAGAGTCTGAACTAAGAGCAGGCCCTGACCTACCAATAGCTATAAGGAAGCAACGAAGGTCATGTACTAGGCACCCGATAAAGAGGTTTGTTTCCTATCAGGCCTTATTATCAAAATATTGTTCTTTCATATCTCATCTTGATCAGATCAAAGTACCAGAAAACATAAATGAAGCTCTTGGCAATCCTGAATAGAGGCAGGCAGTAATGGAAGAAATAGAGGCACTGGAAAGTAACAAAACCTAGGTAATAGTTGAGCTACCAAAGGGAAAAAAGCAGTAGGCTGTAAGTGGGTTTACCCCAAAATATCGTGCTGATAGTAGCCTTGATAAATACAAAGCTAGACTAGTGGCAAAAGGCATCACTCAAGTTTACGGTATGGATTTCATCGAGACATTTGCACCAATAGCCAAACTATATACCATCGGAATCATTTTTTCATTGCCAGTGAATTTAGATTGGCCATTGCACCAAATGGATGTAAAAATGCATTCCTAAATGGGGAACTAAAAGAAAAAGTAGACATTAAGATGCCTCCAGAGTTCCCTGAAAAGAAAGCAAATCAAGTGTACAGGCTGAGGAAATCATTGTATGGTCCTCAAGCGTGGTTTAAGAGGTTTGCCAAGGCACTAAAGGCTCAATTATTAGTATGATCAAACCCTATTCTTCAGACGTAGAAATGAGAAGATTGTATTATTAGCAGTATATGTTCATAACATTGTCCTCACAAGAGATGATCCGACGAAAATTGAAAGGATAAAAAGGCACTAAACAAAGAATTTCAGGTTAAAGACCTACAAAAGATGAAATATTTCCTGGGTATAGAAGTTGCTAGAACTACAACAGGAATCAGCATCTTGCAGAGAAAATATATACTAGATCTCCTAGAATAAAATGGTATGCTTGGCTGTAAACCAAGTGATACTTCGATAAGGGCTGATAAAATTAGAGATAATGAAGACATGGGGAAACCTGTAGATATAAGGATATACCAGTGCATGGTTGGAAAATTGATATACTTGTCACATACTCGACCAGACATTGCCTATGCCGTCAGTATGGTGAGCTAGCATTCTCATGACCCCAAGCAAAAAACATCTGAATGAAGTCTACATGATTCTCAAACATCTGAAAGGCTCTCCAGGATTGGGGCTCTTGTTTAGAAAATCTAACAAAAAAAATGTGGAGATACTAATTGATGCCAACTAGGTTGGTGATCTAGATGATAGGAGATCTACCTCGGGATATATTACTTACGTCTGGGGGAACCTAGCCACATGGTTTAGTAAAAACTAAAGTATGGTCGCTAGAAATAGCGTTGAAGCTGAGTTTAGAGCTATAACACTTGGAATTTGTAAGGGCCTATAGGTAAAATGGGTACTGGAAGAGCTAAAAATAATGGTAGACCTACCTATAAAATTATACTCAGACAATATAGCAGCAATTAATATGTCACATAATCCAATTCAACATGACAAAACAAAACACATTAAGATAGATAGACACTTCATAAGAAAGAAGATTGATACTAGAACTATTGATCTCAGATACATTCCCTCGAAAGAACAGATAGCTGATATATTTACGAAAGGCTTGGCCCAAGATAAATTCGTCGGACATTATAAATATCTATACTCCAACTTGAGGGGAGTGTAGATAATAGCATATATTACAAGGATAATAGCAGATATTATGGACTAGGATACATGCTGATTTATAGGGATTTATGTAGATATGATAATCAGATTTCAATGTATTAGTTATCCCTAATTTACATCCCTTACTTATCGGCCATCATTTATTAGGCCAAATTGCATTTCATTGTATATATGTACGCTGCAAGATAGAAATGAAAGATGTAGTAGAACAGCATTTTCTCTATACTTCCCTGTTGTTTCCAGTCTGTTTCCAGAGCTATGTCGCTCAATAATATTAACCCCTACACCAATACCCTGTTAGTTCCATTAACAGTGTTTCCAACTAAGTCTCACATTTATAGGGAATCAATGTTTGCATTTAGCCATGTCGTAAGGGAGATTCTTGGAGATAGAGAATATAATTACTATATGATTATTTGTGATCATTGAACAAAAGGTACATTCCTGTATAACTGTTCAAGGCTTATAGAATACTTATGGACAAGTACGAATACAAGAGCTCATTCAAAGTTAGAAGGCATCATTTGTCAAGTTCTTAGCAAACAAATGTTCATGTAATTTCCATAAAGAATGTCAAGAATTCGCCACAAAAAGCCATTCACCTGAATATCTTAAACAATTCATCAATCTCAGAGTCTCCAGGAAATAGTGGTCGTTGGTTCAACATCTCTGCAAATATACAGCCTACTGACCATACATCAACTGGGGTAGAATACTGGCGAGATCCAAGCAATATTTCTGGTGCTCTGTACCATAGTGTCACCACCTACAAGCAGCTACCAATGAGTATTATACATGCAGAAAGCATGAATAAACAAGAGGCACCACAAAGTCAATGTACATGAACTCTAGCCACAAGATTCTTATATAGTTTAAATGATCAACTTCCATCAATCTATCAATTCAATGCATATTAGAATAACTTTACAATTTAAATTACTCTCCTCTTTCCTGAGAAAGAACTTCATTGCATAAACATCTATTCTATCATAAAAATATGCACAGATCTTCTCAAAAATTCTAAAACCATCCATTAGACTGAAATACCCTCAAAGACAAGATCGGATTCTTCCATTGAAAATGTAAAATAAAAAATATACTATAAAAATATAATTATAACAGTACATAAACTAATTAACTATATATTATGTAAATATATTATTTTTGAAAGCAAATATTAATTTTTTTAAATATTATCTTTTAATGGATGAAGCTTACTTAAAAATATTTTGTTCATACATGTTTGACTTTTTCTGTTTATTTATTTTCTAATAGATTATAATTTTCTTAAAAAAATTAGTGAACTTCTAATTTGCTAAATTTTGAACAGTAGCTATTTTAGCCATTTGGATGTATTTTGGACAAAATGGATTTGATTTTAGCTATCTTTTGATTTCAAGGAATGGGAGAGTATCTTTCCATAACAAATGTGAGAATTGTGTACTTAAGTCATCCCTCAAGAAGTAGTTATCTTTGAATTTGTTTCCATTTAAAAAGAAAACCGCAGGAAATGTAATGCTGTTGATAATGTAAACAGTAATAAAAAGAGAAATAGTACAAGCCTTTTAGTTTGCACCCTAGTTATGAGTGAAGTACATATTGCCAAGTCTTCCATTTTATCTCTTTAAATTATTGTGGAAGGCATCATATCAACAAATTATCTCAGAAGAGTTGAAGAGTTTAGGTTGGGAAATTGAGTCAACTTACAGTATTACTTGTGAGCTTACTTAACTGAGTTAACATCATGGAATTTTGTTTCTTTTTGAATTTTAGTTTCACCCATCCCCTTCCTTCCTCTGATTCTTAGCCCAACCCAGCTCAAAAGTGAGGAATCTCTACAACCAAACTTCAAAACACAGCCACCTTAATTTAAGTTTAATCACCCAGCCCCAGTTCAATAACTCTGCAACAAGCCAATTAAGCCCTCTACAATCTGCTTCTAATTCAACCTTTCAACAAGTTGTACATCTATTAGCAAGTCTGATAGCCATTCTTAAAAAGTTATTTCTATTGATATTTTCATTATGTGTTCTGGAGCTGCAAGACAGATAATCAACTCTTTATTTTTTCCCATTCAGGGTGACAGCATGAACAATATATTGTTGGGAATTTTTTGTTCATCTCTTCAAGTCACTTTTCAGCAGTGCACTTATAGGTTTTGGCAAGATAAAAGCCACTTCTCCCCCTGTATGTCTAATATAAGATTTCTCTTTCCTCATCTCTCAATAGAATTACTTCTCTAACAAAATTTCTTGAGGAAGGCAATGAATCTGAATAATGGATAACACAGTTAAAATGAGATGCATATTTTACTCATTTCCTCATCAGAGTTCCTAGATAAGGTAGAACATAGTCAAACCTCATGTGTAAATGTTCTGACAGGAATACCAAATGCCCTGGCCAAGCCAAAATCTGCAAGCTTCAGTGAATTACTTCGGCGATCTATCAACAAATTCTGTGGTTTCAAGTCTCGATGAAGAACTCGATGTGAATGACAGTAAGCGATGCCACAGAGAATTTGATAAAGAAACATCTGCAAAATAAATTATTCACCCAATCAAATTTCAATTGAATTGGCCCTTTAGCCAAGATTAGTACTTTTGTTTTCAAATCCACTATCTATACTTCAGAAGACTGATGCATGTTAATCTATAAATGTTTAAATCATGGTCGAGCCAACAAAGTGTCTGACATTATTATACCATTTGGTGCCAGAAGTAAAGTAAAACTGCTCAAAATAAACTAAACCATTGATTAGGGGTCAGAAGCTAGGAAGGGAACCCAGAAAGCATTTTAAATAATGATAGCTATAGAGATAATGGCCTCTTTATTGTGATGCAGCAAGGACTTCCAAACTGAACTAGTTGAGTGATGAGTGAAACTCTTTTCTAGTCAATTCCATGAGATTATATTTGAAGAACATGCTATGAGTTGAAGGTTACAGCAGCAATGGTCTGGATAATAGAATTTAATGGCTCGGTTAAACATACCTACCTTCATGCATTGATTCTGAAAATAGAGCTTAGCTAATCCAAAAATAAAATAAAAAAATCCATGAGGAAACAATAAAGGACAACAAAAAAGCCTTGTGACAATAAACTCCTAAACTACAGATAAAAGACAATAGATCATGTGCAAGCATCCTTTATCCTTTCAGAACTCTAAAATGTATACAATTTATTCTAGAATAATTGATAGGCTTTCCAATGCTGACTCTGAAATTTAAAAAAGATATGAACGATCTGTTAATTTTCTAAGTGTGTTTGACGATTTCCCAGTTGTCTAGGTGAAGGACTGGTGGTATTTGATTATTTTGAAGAAAAAAGATGGCAAAAAAAAGAGACTTGCATATGCAGAACTCTCTCTCTCTCTCACGCACACACTCTCAGTAGCAGTCTCTCATATTATTTATAATAACTTGATTGAAGAAAGATATTAACTACAAGATAAGCTACTAATTAACAACGAATTAAGATGCTGGATATGTTAATTATGATCCTCTAGGTAATCATAACACCCTAATACATTAGGAGTTTCACTTGGATAAATTTATGAACTCTACCATCGAGCTTAAGATTATACAAGCTGCAGCTTGTTCCTACTAACACTAAATTTAATTTAAGTATGCAAGCATATCTAGATTCCAGACTAGGAACTTAAATACTGCACCCATATTTGAAAATGACAATATATCTACACTAGAATAGGTACATGAAACATTCAGTTTAAGAATGAAAATGAATCCAGATGGGAACACCTAGACACTATGCAGCAACTTAAAAGTAGCTAGTACTTCATCTGACAATGTTTTCAGTAGATAAGCCACATCTCGAAAATTATGCAACTTAATTTCCATGAGTAGTAAGTGACTCAACATTCTCCAAGCCACTCCTCAGCAACATCATCTAATCATAACGACACAGCTCCCAAAAGATTTTGATCTACTTCACCAGAGAAGTTCTCTATGCCAAACTTTGTTTCTTGGGTTTCTCATTGAAACACCCAGTACCATACAATTCCAGCACTGAAGTTTAAAACTCACTACATTGTTTTTATGTTGTCAAACAATTATCACAACTTGTGTCACTTACTTCAATCAACAATTCATAGTCAAAACAACAACCATATAGCTCAATCAAACAATGATGAGCTTAACAAATTAATAAATTTAAATATTAGGCACAACACTGGTACTCCCTAAGTTTTAGGATGAAAGCAATACTTGAGATTGCTCAAAGAATTAGTTGAAGCTCCAAGTCCAACATAACATAATAAGAAACTTGGGGATATCTCAGGTGGTAAGAATGGGAAGTAAAGTTGGTAATGGTCGATGTTCAAGCCCTCCTAATGAAATTGGAAAATAAACTAAGATATTACAGGTATAGTCTTCTCCCAAACCAAGCTTTATCGTGTATATTTTGAGATAAGAACAGAAAAAATATGGCTTGCACCTACACAATGCATACAGTCCTCTTCTAGTGATAAGCGATAATGGATTACTAAGTAATAATAAACTGACTCCATATAGGGGGTGTTTGGTTTAGCTTATTTTAAGTGATTTTGCATTGTAACATGAGAAGAGTTTTGTTTCCTAAAGCGTAAAAGTTATTTTTTTTGGGCGTTCCCAAACAAACACAATCATACACACCAAGTTCTACACTTAGTTATGAATATCTAGTCCTTTAGGATTTCAACTTAAGTATGTCTCTCATTAGAAATCAATAGATTACTTGAAATTTTATTTCAAATGACAATGGCCAGTTCACACTTAAGCAGTCAAACATTCCTCTTTAGACACAAGAAACTTTTACACAACATAATACTAATCAGCTAATTTATATTTAACCAAGTCATTCATCACTAGACTAGTGAAGCATGAATTAATGAGGAGGCACTTACAATGTTCCTATTATTTGATATATGGAAAGACAAGCGAAAGGAATTGAAGGCTATAAAATTTCTAGCTGATCAAATTTCCTTGATAAACCATTATATATTATTTTCATTTTTCCAGTGAGATACAAACCTATAATTAAGGTTATCATAAATTTAGTTATACAATGCTAAAACACCTCCAAACATAAGGAATTATTTACGCACTTTTATTTGCCGATGATCTTTTGCAAAATCAGGAGTCAAATCCATGTGCTTCTTCAGATCCAGGTCCAGGTACTCAAAAACCAGGTACAAACGCTTCTCACTGTGTACTACATCCTGTAACCTGTCATACACATAGCTATCAAGCATACACCACATGGATATGACTGAAAAGCTAGAAGAACAATGGGACAGCAGCTTAGTGAAGCAATAAATTTGAGAGGAAATCTTGTATGGAGAAAATAGAAACCAGTTGAACTACCCCCATCTTAATTTTATAGCACAGCATAACACCCTACAAGTATGCCTTCTATAGAGCCTACAAAACAACGTCATAGAATTTATATTGCTTAAAGGGGGTCATCATAGTGGTATGTAGGAAACCACTAGACAAACACCAATACTAATATAGACTCAACCATTCAAGATTCCCAAAACAAACACTGCAACAACACAAGAAGACATATAGTGTTTAAATGAAAAACGAAGTGCCATAGCATACAAAGTGTCAGATATGCATTGTACACAATAAGGCTCAGTTTTCAAGTAACGGTACTTTATAATCATTTAGACAACAAAATGTTGAACTTAGTAAATCATTTTTACAATATACTACAACCTACAGAAACAATTCTGTTGTATAGTAATAATAATAATAATTGGAAGTTAGTTATAGGGAGATATTAAGCCATATGTTAAGCCTATGAATAGATAGGTGTTCCAAATGTACGGATCAGACTTACTGTGAATGGATTTGCATACTATTCAGAAAACCTCTCCTTATTGTTCTTCTCTCAAAATTTCTCTACTTCTACTTCTCCTTCTTCAACCCTCTGTTCCTCTCTCTCCCTCTCCCTCTCTCTTCTCTCTAATTCCTTATACCAGAATTATTCCTACCTATCAAATTCCCAAAAGTAGGGACTCAAATGATATCTTCAAACATCTTCACCAGTATACCAAATAAAAATCAGGTTGTCAGAACATGAACTTCAAGTAATAAATATGAATCCAACGATTATGACAGTAATATCATGATGCCGAATTAAGTATCAGCATTCAGCTTATACAATGTATTATACATATCTATGTTTATAATGGATGTACTAGCTGAATTCCCAACTGCTGAAGTATTGGTTTACCAGAGACACCCTAGAAAGGATGCTCATGTTCAGGCTCACTTTGAAAATTACCAGTTTTATTTAGTGTCTCCAGACAAAGTATTCTTGCTTAATGCATCAATTTCATGATTGACAACAAAAGCATTCGCCAAATAATTTATTGAAAAGAACATATTATCAAGCAATGAAAGACTCACGTAAGTTGTTAGTTTACTCAAATAAGAACTATCTCATGGATCAAGTGAATTACTGAAATTAACCAGACTCAGACGCAAGTATACCTAACAATATTCCTATGCTGCATTTCTTTCAAGAGCGAAATCTCTCGAATCGCAGTGCTAGGCACTCCCTCATCTTCCTGTTCCAATCGAATTTTCTTCAATGCTATGGTCTCATTCGTGATGCGATCTCGAGCCTTGTAGACCACACCATAGGTGCCTTCACCAATCTTCTCGACTTTCTCGTACTTCAAAATTATTAAAATTAGCGATACAATCGGCAGATATTCGAAGAGAAACTCAAAATTGAACTAAAAGTCCAGTACATTATACTAACCTGTTCCATGAAACAAGCTCAAAGTTCGCGGAGAAGTTCTAAAACCAGAGAGAAGTAAACAGAGATTAAAAAGAGAAATAGGTGAAGAAAGTGGCATTGAATGGGACGTAGAAGAAGCAGAAAGTTACCGGTGCCGGAAAAGGAGGGAGTTTTGCAGTGCGCGTAACAGTGGATCCACTGCCTCTCAGCCTCCTTTCAGGCGAGAGACCTGTGTTGTCTTGCGGTAGTCAGTTTCTTTCTTCGGCTTCTCAAATCCCCTTCGGAAGCATGTCTCTTTCATCAATAATTAATAATCGATATCTATCTATAATCAATAATATCAATCCCAATATCCTATCCTAAAATATTTTTCCAATTACACTCAATATTTTAAAATAATTTATAAAACAATTTTATCTATAAAATATTTAAAATAATACAATATCATTTAAATTAACAAAAATATTTAACTTTAGCTATTAAAATATTAAATTAACTAAAATTTAACTAAAATAATCTTACATGAGTTAAAGGATTTTTTAACAAAAATAATAAAATCCATTTTTACTCCTTCTTTCTTTTAATAACTTCTCTTCATCTACTTTTTCCACCCTACCTCACCTTATCCCATTGCTAGCGATGACCCCTTGCATAATAACGACTCTAATAGTTAACGCTTTATGACTCAACAGTCTTCAACTTTTTACTAGCAATAACCCACCTAAATAAAGCTATTGAAAGAAATAATGAGTAAAAATTAACTTCATTATTTTTTTCAAAAATAAACCCCCAACTTATCTACTTATGCCAAAAGTCATGCAAGATTATTTTAGTCAAACTCTACTTGACTCAGCATTTTAACATTCAAAGTTGAAAGATCTTGTTAGTTTGGATATGATTGCACAATTTTAAAAACTTCAAAAGTAAAATTGCCTAACAAATTACTTTAGAGCACTAAAATACCTGAGAAAATATTTTAGGACACTAGAAGCATATTAACCCTAATAATAACAATAATCTCTTTTGTTACATAATAAATTAAAATAAAAATTTATGATAAAATCACATATTTAATTCGGATATAGTTATTTAATTTTAACTTTAAATTTAATCTTTATTATTTAAAAATTTCATGTTTAAATTTTATTAATATTATACTATAAAGTTTTAATATATATGATCCTTGGTCACCCTACGCTTTTTCTTTAAATTGCACAAAAGACAGATCATATTGGGTTTCTATCTAACACGTGGTTTAGGCTAACCTGAAATAAGCCCAACAAAGGATTGGACTGGACTCGGGAGACTAGTTAGCCAGATCAACAATTCCTTTTAATATTACTCCTTAAAATCATTTCAATAATAAAAAAAATTAAATCCATAACCAGATTTTCCATTAAAAAACAAATATGCACTAAAAAAATATCATTATAGAAAAATCAAATAGATCTACAAAATAAAATGATGTCATAGCTTTAACCTTGAAGGGAGAAGGAGAGGAGAAGAAGAAGAAGGAACAAAGCTTGAACCTTGAAGCCTCAAACCTCGAGAAAAGATGGAGGCAATAAAAGAGAGTAAAGTGTTGATTCTGGCTATATCACCTAAAAAGTGGGTGAATAAGGTGATTTTAAAATTTTAAAAACTCTAAAGATATTGTAATGAATTTAAAGGGTAGAGTTTATAATGGTATCATCGAAGGAAGAAATTGTACGAGAAAGATGGCACATGAAGATTTATACTAATTCGACCCAATCCACTTAACGTACGTCCAGTCCCCAAAGAACTCCTCTGAGTATTCTACTATCTCTAAGATTCTGTGAGCTTTTGGTACCTCAATATAATCATGTGAGAATCTCTCTTACTCCCCCTTACAACCCATAAGGATACTCGAGTGAGAATCCCTCTCACTCCCCCTTACACCTGTAAGATAATAATCCACTCGAGAATTCCACTTGAGCAATTCAGAAAAAAGATTGATACATGACACTCTCAATAAAGTAGATGAGATAAATACTGAAGTTCTAATTCTCTAAGTTTCTCTCCTAAGAATATATAATCCTATGAACCAAAAGGAGAGGAAACATGGTAAAACAGGGACTATTACTATGTATGATCGTAGAGGATTGTAAGCATATCTTTTTTTCTCAAGTCTCTCAACTTCTTTAGCTTTCTCAATTCTTCTTCTTCTTCTTTTATACTCCATTCTTCATAATTTCGTTGAAGCATTGAAGTAGCCATTAAGATAGCTATTTACTAAATAAAGTCGTTATTACTTATGTGGATATTTGATGACTTTTGGCTCTTTCGTTTATCTCTTCATTTAATCTTATTTTAGCCTGTAAATGATCTTGAAGTATGATTTAGAAAAGATATATAAACAATGTAGGTATATAGCAATTGATTCCAAATGATTTAGAATTAAATATCAAAATCTGATAAAGTCTAGTTTAAAACCCTTTTCTCAAAATGGCTTGACTTATAGAAGAGCTTATCGAATAACACCTTTATCGAAAAGGTCTTTGGTAAATTGATAAAGAATTTCATTTGAAATAGTTTAAATCTTACGAGCAATTCTTTGATAATCAGCTTTATTGAAAAGGACTTCGATAACTCTTAAATGAATTGCAAAGAGATAGTTCATGATTTATCGAATAATTATTGGATAAATGTCCTTATTCAATAGACTCTTTGAAAAAATATTCTTTCAGACTGATCGATATATTTCACAATACATTATTTATCGAAGTATTCTTCGATGAATGGACTCTTTGAATAGCTTATTGATAAATGTTGAAGAGCATTCTTTTCAAACAGACTTTCAAACATTCGGATCTTTTCTAAAATCATCATGTAATACATTTGAAAATTATAACTCATTAGATCATTCACCAAATCAGATCAAGTTATCATTTAACATATTAGAGCAATTCCACAAGATATAAGATTATAAGCTTGACTAAGAATAATTTATCATACTATAACAAGTCATGAGCATATAATCATTTAACAAATAAGAATATGCTATAAAATTCATGAAGATAATTCATTCAATTAAATCCAAGTAATTCATAAGCTCGACAAATACATTCACAAACCAATTAGATATTTTAAGATAATTCAGTTTAAACTTAAAGAAGGATCTTGTCGAAGATCTCTTCAATAAATAATTCGATTGAATAGTTTATTGATAAGAACATAATGAATCTTTACTTTGAATATTTCATGAATAAGATTATCCTCATAAATTCAAGACTGAGCAATCTATAGATGATCTAAATGGATTAATCAAGCATTATGAATCATCATCAAAATATTTCAAACCATCAAATCATCATCAAAACATTTATCAAATTAAGATTCTAATGATTTGAGTTTGAAATACATTATCTTCACTTTCTTTCAATTGATCTTATAAATTTGACTCAAGATTCCAAAGTTCAATTTGAGAAGAAAGAAATTTAATTAGATAACTTGTAAATATCATTTATCAGAATAGAAACCTCAGTGATCTAGACAACAAAAATATTTTCAATGATCAGATTTTAAACTTGTAAAACTTTATATTTTCCATTATTCTAATCATAAGTACTTATAAGAACATGTTTGAGAGGAAACAGACAATATGATATCTTATCAAAAGCAAGTAACAAATACGTGGAAAATCATTTGTCAATGGTTTTGAAAAATAAAATTTTTTCTCTAATTTATTCAAAGAGTTATTCGATAAATCCCCTTATCGAATAGTTCTACGATAAATAAGTCTTTGAAGAACATAACTATATTTTGAAAATTGTTTTATTGAACAAAGATCTTATCGATAAATACTTGGTTCGATCAATGTTACGATAAATACTTTTATAAAATTCTTTTCACAAAACTGAGTCTGTGAAATACTTATCGAATGTTTCTTCGATAAATCCCCTTATCGAATAAGTCTTCGAATAACTTTAGTTTAATAAACACAACTCATAATTTTGATAAGCTTAGTTTAAATTAATTTATCAAAGTCTTTATCGACAAGAGACCTTATCGAATAGGTTTTAGATAAATACTTTTTTAGAATTAATATTTTTATTCAAAAGTTATTTCTCATTTATCAAATAACTTATCGAATAACTACCTTATCGATGAGCTTTTTGATAAATGGTCTTTATTCATTATGTTTTATTTGAACTCTTTTCTTAACTATTTGTCATCATCAAAACATTGGAGTCTAACATTTTTCCTCTTTTTAATGATGTTAAAACTTAATTGAGAAGCTTTTTTGAAAACATTGAGTTGTAATATAGATTAATTGAGTACTGATCAAGGAAAAGATATAACATAAAGCATATCAATAAATACACAAATTGAAACATAGAGAATCATATCATATAAGAAAGTTTTCATTCATTTCAAACATTTACAAAAGATTGAAAAACTACTGAAATAGTTCATCTCTCCCCTTTTTTTACATCTATAAAAAAAATGGGGTCCTGAAGTCCTAAAAATGGAGCCTTGAGGAGGGGGTATATTGTAGGTAGGCCGAGAGGTTAATGAATGAGTTGGGTTTGAAGTAGGAGGAAGATCATAGGCAATTTGATGCTTTTAATCAATCAGTCACTTCTTGTCTCACAAATGTGATTGCATGTATTTACAACTCTAATATGTAGGATGGTGGCTAATTAATCTTTGCTTGCTTGAATCCCCTTTGCAACCTTAGAGACAATCTTATTTTTGAAAGAGAGTCCAAACACTTTGAGTAGCTATGGAAGATCAGGGTCAGAATGAGATAACTTCATGTTTTCCTTGATTTAAGGCAACATATCTTCTTTAAAACTTCTAAGCTCTTATTTGACTATATGATGCACAACTGCTTGAGCAAAGGAAGGTGCAGTGGAAGGAGTAGCTGGAGATTCAGTTTCAACTTGTTGCATGGGTTGCTTCCCTTTCTGTTGCTTCTTCCTTCCAGCATCCAGTGTTAATGAGATCCTTATTCGGTGTATCTACTTGGTCCCAAATCTTAGTATGCTCACTTCTTTCTCTCTTTCTCTAAATATTGTATGTTATAGTGTTGAAGGAAGAGATAAATTAGTTGAGGATAAGGCATTGAAGTGGACTTGGATTTTGAGAAATAGAAATTCCTTATTTTGTTGTTGATCAAATCTCCAATGTTGATCTTCTCCCCACTAATTATCCTAGCTAGTAACCCATAATCCTCCTGAGTCATGTAAGTGAAGCTGTCTGACTTGTTGACCAAGCTTCTCGAGTATATGTAATGGATTATCCTATGATTATCACACATCTTTTAGATCAAACTTTAGATCAACCGAGAAGTTATCTTTTAACATCATAATATCATAAATTTGCCTCATGGATAATTATGGCTTCTCCTCAAAGTTTGTTGCTTTTAGCTCCCCATCGTCACCAGCCTCGTCAAATACTTTCATATTGCAATATAATCTTCTAACAATTTTTGGACAATATGAAATATTTACTCCTAGCCATTTTTTATAATTTTTCATAGGATTGCTTAGATCCAACTTAGTCTTGTCGTTGTGCTTCAGTTAGTCTAAGTCTATAACAACGACAGGACAAAAGTCTTTATGAGCATATTTTCCCTCTAGCTTCCCTTTATCTACTCCTAGATCCAAATTACCAAAAAATAATGGTAGAGAAGCAAAGTTTGAAGATCAAGACCTATAATTACCTTGAGTAAGCTCATTTATTTTCTTTCTTTGAGGCAAGATGTGAACTTTGTTGGGCAGGACTCTCTCGTGTATGCTTCTTAATCTATGATGAGCATTTGCGCTTTATCGCTTTTGACTTAGAAGAATACCCTATTTTCTTTTCATTTCCCTTTTCTAACCCAACTTCCAATACTTTAGTTCTCATCATTATCTAACTGATAAAATAGTGAACAATGATTGTTAAGCAACAATGAGGTGAGTAAGATGAGGATTTGGATGAGAAGTATGCTTTGGAACGTTGGGGAAAAGATTTAGGACAATTTTGATTGCTAAGTAGGAGTTATGGGAACATTTATGATCTTTGGGTTAAGAGAATCTAATAGATTTTTTGAAAAGGGTTTTGATGAACAGAACAATAACGGTCATATTTTCAATAAATAGCTAATAATTTATTGATAAGTCTATCTATAAATGCTTTATTCGAAGTGTTTATCAATAAATCTTCAAACAAGGGTAAGAAATTTATCGAATACCTCTTCAATGAGCTCCTTTATCAATGAAGTGTTCAATAAGTATATACTTTTTTCACATAAATCACACAAAAAATTATCGAATAACCCTTTAAAAAATGCCTTTATCAAACTGTTATTCGATAAAAAACTTCAGTCATATTCTCAAAACTACTTCATTTATCGAAGAATTTTTCGATAAGTAGCCTTATCGATAATTTGTTCGATAAATTTCACCACGTTTTCATACATTTTATTGAATAACATTTGGATAAGAGTTTTTGTCAAATAATTTATTAATAATAAGCAACACAAGACACTTTGAAATTTTTTTCAAAACAACTCATTCTTATCGAATACTTATTCGATAAATGACTTTATCGAATAGGTTTTCATAAATATTTAGATTATAGAATGTTCAATTTATCTCAAGTTTATTGAAGCTTTTATCGATAAGAACCTTTATTGATAAGTTCATGATTTTTTAAAATTGAATGATATATTAGAAACATGAACCTTTTAAAACAATATCTTTAAAATATGATACATCAAAAGAAGATCAAGAACACATAAATACATATAGCATGAAAGCATTATTATCAAGATAACTCATATATATTTAAGCATAATCAGAGGGTTTAGAAATGCTCATTTTGTTTTGGCCATCTAATGAATTAATCTTTAAAATTCTTTGCCTCCCTCTTTGAGCATCTTATTTTGTATTGGCATGAATAATGATCCTTTCAGCTTGTTGCCAATTTAGCTTTGTAACTTCAGTGCTCACTTATATCAATCATCTGATGTCAAGCTTGATGTATCTACAATGTAGTCCATTGAGATATTTCTTTATTCTCCTTTCATAAATGTAAAGTTTCTTTCATTCTTGGAGAATAGTTAGTATGGTCTAGTAAAAAAATCTCTATATTTCTGATCATATAGTAATTCATCATCAAAACATATGAATTGTCGGTTAATGCTGATGAGTAACTTGTACATATAAATACAAATCTCTTCTTTTTTTAAAATAAATCTATCTTGAAAATTAATGTCTCATTCTGAAAGATATGCAATTTCAATATGATTTTTTAAAAACGCAACTTTGAAAATTAAAAAAAATATGGAGGATTAGTTGTTTGGAGAAAAATATTTCATAGGTTCACATGTTGAACAACAATGTTAACATGTATGGGAATTTTTGTTTGAGCAAAAGTTGAATAGGATATTAACATGATTAATGGTTCAAGGATTTTGCCCATTCATTTTCAAATGATGGTTAAACAATGAAGCACATTAGTCCAAATGACTAGGGTAGCCAGTATATTATAGTGAATAAACACTTTAAGCATATGGCTTTGAGGTACTGGAATATTTTACTTCCTAATCAAATGGCCTGAGCTTCATTATGCAAATGGCTTGAACTTCATTATGCAAATGGCTTAAATAGAAAGGCTCATTGGAGGATAGGGAGTTCCAACACATGGTAGTTCATAGTTGTTGACTCTTGCAAATGGTATTGGAGTACTTTTGAAATTATTGTACAAGTGTATTAATCTCTAATACTGATTCCCACACTTTTTCATAAATAAATGTTTTCAAAATCATTTGTATGTTGTTTTGTAAATTCAAGATGTTTGATGCAAGAATTTGAAATTTACTTTTATCTTTGAAATTATGAATATACGCATTTATAAATCATGATCAATTTATGAATTGAAATTCATAAAACAACATTTGAAAGCACAAATATATAGAAAACATGTATGCCCAATTCAGTTTATAATCCATTTAGCAATATGAGAACATATATAAAATATTGAAACATTGATTGCTAAAGGAATGCGACCAGGAACAAGTATTCTTTAGTCTAATCCAAAATTCAATTAAGCACAAAAGAGAGGTAAGGATTATATATCACCATATTTTCCTTTTGTCCTTGTGGCAATTCACTTGATTTTGGTGAATTGATATGGATATTTTCTTCGTCACCAAAATTCAAGTTCCCTTGGTTCACCTTCTTAAAATTTAGATTATCTCTTTGTGACTTCAGATGAATCTTTCAATCAGAATTTTTACAAGACAATTGAACTTGTTTTCTTTCTAAGTATCCAGCTTTTTCTTGGATTCGTCAATGGTTAGCTTAAAGGAATGAAAATCATAGAATTCACATGCTCTAAAACATGTATGCACAAAGAATTGAATTTCTGAACATTACCTTTTCCTCCCTGATAAGATACTTATCAATTAAGTTTTTTGTAGGAGTATATAAATAAAATTTTTAAAGCAGTTGCAATGTTCATTCCTAATGTTACAGGTATAAACCTCAATATATGTCAAACATGATAATACAAGGGGTTTATCGTTATACCTTTACCTTATGTGGAAGAAGGATTGCCTTTGTATATCCATTGCATCTTTTGATTTCTTCTGACAAATGCTTGCAATGGTTTCTCAACTGATATGAACTTTAATGCTCAAGAGATCCTCTTTCTTCTTCTATTGTCCTCAAGATAATTGAATGGTATAGTATGTAATTCATTATTGAGGTAGAATGTATTTATTAGGATTTTCTCTATTGCTTCTTATAAATTGATTTTGAAATTATAGCAATGGATGCTCCTTGAGTTTTCTCAGATTATGTAACTTTCACTAGTGCATGAGAAACTCTTGGAAGCCTCTTTCTCCATGTATCGTGTCTATTCCTCTTAATACTTTCTTGCACATTTGAGACTAGAAGGACATTTTGGTACCTATTTAAGTTTAGGTACTTGAACATTAGTTTTAGACATTTACTATCCTTTAGGAACCCAAACTAAATTTCTCACATTAGAATTTCTTCTAATATAGCATGTGTGAGAAATATGACATTGTTTACCACAATAATTGTAGACAATAGAGTAGTGCACTTTAGAGAAATATCTACACGTATTGTGTTAGTCTAGTGGAAGCAATTTATAATTATTGTGCAAAATTTATTTCTTCCTAATAAATTTTTTATATTCAGAATGTAAAACATTTTTACTTTCTAAAATATAATCAATTATCGGCTGAAAAAATCATATCATGAAAATTTTTGAAATCATTTTTCTTAAATGCATGAGAGGGATTGAAATTGTTACCATTGAAGCTTTTTGAGCTATAAATGATGATTCATCATATTCACATATATTGAGCTCTTATGAGTCTTTGCTTCTTCTTGTTCCTTTATGTTGACTTGAAGATGTTATGTGATTTCTCCTTTTTCATTAGTATCATCTTCTATTTGTTCATCTGTTGTAGATTTGTGACTTTCAATTACTAATGATGAAATGTCAACACTAACTTTGGTATGATCATCAGAGGAATAAATAGAATTGACTTTTAAAAATATCTCTAACATTAGAGCAAAATTTGATTATCAGATAATCAACATCAGATAAAGCATTGTATAAAATTTTCATTAATTTCTCTAAAGTTTAAAGAAAATAATTTCTTTTCATTTTCATTCCAATCCTTTATTAGTTTAAATTAAATTCTTTTGAAAGGATTTTTCTCATATCATAATCTAGAATTTTTAAAAATATAGTAATCTGACCTTTCAAATACAAAACTCAAAATTTTATAAAATAGGAGAAATAGTGATATCAAAACCTTTAGAAAGCATTTCATAATCAAATACAACCATGATCTTTGCACTTGAGATTGTTAGATCCTTTAACAAGTAAGCTTTCTCTGATACCAAATGTTAATTATGGTTATATCACCCAAGAGGGGGTAAATTAGGTTATTTTAAAATTTTTAAAACTCTAAAGATATTTGAAAGAATTTAAAAAGTAGAGTTTATAATGATATTAACGAAGGAAGAAGTTATAGGAGAAAGTTTGCACACATATTTATACTAGTTTGGCCCAATCTACTTGGCCTACATCAAGTCCACAGAGCTCCTCTAAGTGTTCCACTATCTCCAAGATTCTGTGGACTCTTAGTACCTCAGTACATTTATGTAATAATCCCTTTCACTCCCCGTACACCCCTAAGTTAATAATCAACTCAAGAATCCCAATTGAGAAATTCAGAAAAAGATTGATACATATAATACTCTCAATAGAGTAGATGAGATAAATATTTAAGTTCTAATTCTCTAAGTTTTTCTCCTAAGAATATTGATGCTCTGAACCAAAAGGAGAGGAAATAGGGTTAAAACAGAGACTATTACTGTGTATGATAGTAGTGTATTATAAACATATCTTATTGTCTCAAGTCTCTCAACTTCTTTAGCTTTCTCAATTTTGCTTCTTCTTCTTTTATACTCCGTTCTTCATAATTCCGTTAAATCGTTAAAGGAGTCATTGAAATAGCCATTTACTAAATATAGCCCTTATTGCTAACGGGATATCTAATGCCTTTTGGTTTTTTCATTGACCTCATCATTTAATCTTGTTTCAGCCTATAAATGATCTTGAAATATGATTTAGAAAAGATATATAGACAATGTTGGTATATAGCAATTGATTCTAAATGATTTGGAATTGATATGATAAAGTATGGCTTAAAACACTTTTCACAAAATAGCTTGACTTATTGAAGAGTTTATCAAAGAACACCCTTTTCGAAAAGGTCTTCAATAAATTGCTGAAGAATTGCATTTGAAACAGTTTAAATCTTATCGAACAATTATTCAATAATCAGCCTTATTGAAAAGGAATTCAATAAATCTTCAATGAATTGCTAATAGATAGTTCATAATTTATTGAATAGTTCTTTGATAAATGTCCTTTTGGATAGACTCTTTGAAAAAATATTCTTTTAAATTGATTCATTCTGTTACATCCTAATTTTCCCTATCTATATGAGATTGATAGAGAAAAAAGGTTTAGAAGGGATTGTGATAATAAATAAAAAAGAGAATAATTAGATAAAGTTTAAGTCAAAGAAAGAATGGAAAAGTAAAAAGTTATAAAGCTACAAAATGTAAATGTAATTTGGACAAAAGTTAAATATAGAAAATTCAAGGAAAAATTAAAAAGAGTGACTTAAATAGAATTTTGATATTTTAGGTACCAAATTGGTGATTTAAATTTGGTAGAAATAGGTTAAAGTGGAATTTGACAAATTCAGGGTCTCAAGTGTGATTTTCCAAAATCAGGGGCAAAATGATAATTATGGAAAGTTGAGCTAGAAAAGGCCCAAAATTGCTCGACAATGTTTTAGTCCCAAATTTTATCGATAAATATAGTATAGAATTCAGGCCAGGCATATCTCTCAGAATTCCTATAAGTCCCCGATAAATTGATATTAATTTATAGAATATAGAGATTAGTACAATATCTTCCAAACCTTATAATCACATGACATTTTGTATTAAATTCTCATTATTAATATAAGACATTATGAAATTGACAAAAGTCAAATAGAAGTTATGTAGAATTAATTAGAGAATTGAGGGTAAAATCAGAGACATTCATAAATAATTTAGAGAAAATATATGGATTTTTTATAAAGATTTATGAGTCTTAGAAAATTATGAGACTTTGTAGTAAATTTATAGTATAGTAGAATGAATTTCTAAAAATGTTAAAACCCTTAAAAGAAGTGTATAGAATTTATATAAAAAATTTAGGGTTATTTAAGAATAATGATATAAAGGAAATACCTTGGGATTTGTGCCAATTAGCATTTAGGCTTAAGAGGAGGCCTAAATGGCATCCCATGAAGACCCAAGCAGCCCAACATCAAGACAAATTTTAGCATATTTTATGATTTAAAAAAAATCTAAGAAAGTCAAGGATAAGGCAAGGTGGCATGTGAGGTGTCCAAGTGGGAATCACACCTCTTCCATATGCCACAAGAGCAAGGGAAAAGAATTTTTCCATGTTCTTCATTTTATTAAAATAACACAAGAATTAAGTTAAAGATGATTAAGGATAATTAAGCAAGCAACCAATGTGATTCAAGATTAAGGAATTGGAATAATTAGGAAAAGTTAGGATAATCTTATTCCAAGAAGCCAAAGTTTTCACTATAAGTACCTTCCTTGTCTTGCATAAAATCGTGATGCATGGTGAACCAAGGGGAAACTCTTGTAGTTTCAAAACTCAACTTTTCCAAGGCAATTTTTAAGAGAAAGTTCAAGGCACTTTGATCCAAGGTAGCTAGAGCTTAAGGTATGTAACCTTCCTAGTTTATTTATAAGTATTTTGGAAGGATAAAACCTAAGTTTTAATGGAAGAAAAGTAAGATATTGTCTTGGATAATGTGCTTCCCAAAACTGTCCAATAATGAAGAAAGAAGGAAATAAAGTTAGAACTATGTAAAAGATACTTAGATAAGTAGTTTGAATATTTGGTTATGGAATTAAATTGTGATTCTTGACTTTTATGTTGCTCTAGATAGGAGGATATTGATTCTCAATGATATATTGCTTCTATTGAATTTAAATAATGATTTTGTGTGGGATTAGAACTTTGGAAGCATTGAAATTGGAAATGGGAAGTTTTAAAACCCTCTATGTTACTATTCATATACATGAATAGTGATGATAATTTTATGATTTTAAAACTTCCAATAGTTTTAAAATAAAAAATTGTGTGGGATTAAGTAGATAAATAAGTATTGGAAGCATTAGAATCAAAATGAGAATACTTTAAAATAAAGAGGATGTATTTCAGTTCTATCTGGAAGTTCATAAAGGAGCTAGAATTTCATAATTATAAGCTCATAAATAGATTTAAAAGACAAAATTGTATAGGGTAAATTCAAGACATCAATTAATTCAAAGGTCAAACCAATTAATAAAAATTAGAGAAGGATAGAGACTTAATGGATTAAGAATTAGTGAGTAAGTTATATTGTCTTAGAAATAGATTGTAATAAGTATGATGTTATACTTTATTAGGCCTTGATTAATGTGGTATAGAGGACCACAAAGCAAGGATCATGATGGAAGGAAAAAAGGAAGGAAAAGCAAGAGGTAAAGAGAAAGGATAAGGAAAGAGAGCTATTCCAAGGTAGTGAACTTTCTTACCTATATGCCTATGTTGCTTGAATGTTTTATGTAATGTTTACTTACTTTGATTATGTGAAGCATGTATGATTAAGTGATGCTTTGTTTCTTTTTATTCTATGGCCATATGTTATAATTAAGAGCATGGAAGCATGTAAGATATCATTATTCCAACATGATCATTAAGTACACATATATTAACATCAAGCATGTAGTTGCATATATTGTATGGTTTCTGTTTGCTACTGAGATTTTCTCCAAAATCTCACCTCCTCTATGTCACCACCATAGTAGGAACTTCACATGAAGGAAAATATGAAGATGCATGAAGAAGAGATAGGGATTAGTTGCATGCTTGAAATGTTTATGTATGTAAAGTTGGTTGTTGAAACTTGTCACTGTGAACAGTAACTCGTGAGCAGGCAGTGACGTGTAAGATGTAATTAAAAATAGTAAATATTAGAATAAATGTATAAAATTTTACTGACATTTAGTTAAAATGTCAAGCTTCTTTTTTACACTAAGAATGCCTTATTCCAACACCAATATAAAGAGAGCAAAATTTTCAAATATAGGAACATGAAACTGTTTTATAGAATTTTTGACTAAATGAATAGTAATCTTTGATGATTAAACATACTGATTGGCTGATCATTTGGTCTGAGACTTATTTTTTCTTTTAAGATCAATATGTTAGCTTCAAGAATCCTTTTGAACTTCTTCATTTTGATTTTTGGAAAATTAATTATGATTTTTTGAAGTTCGTTGCTTATTCTGTAATTACCATATGAACAGTACAATGAATAGTGAAATTCTAGATTTTGTAATTGAACTTCAATGGATGTTTAAATAGTTCTAAATCTACCGAATGGTCCCTAAGACATAGTAAAGTAAGGTGTTATACTTTTAGATTTATCGATATATTTCACAATACATCATTTATGGAAGTATTCTTCGATAAATATGCTCTTTGAATAGCTTATCGATAAATGTTGAAGAATATTTTTTTCATATCTTTTCAAACAGACTTTCAAATATTAAGATCTTTTCTCAAATCAGCATGTAATACATTTGGAAGTTATAACTTATAAGATCATTCACCACATCAGATCAGGAGTATCATTTAACACATTAGAGTAATTCCACAAGTTATAAGATGATAAGCTTGACTAAGATTGACTTATCATACCTGAACAAGTCATGAGCATATAATCATTCAACAAATAAGAATAGGCTATAAAATTCATGAAGATAATTCATTCAATCAAATCCAAGTAATTCATAAGCTTGACAAACATATTCATAGATCAATAATATATTTTAAGATAATTCAGTTTAAACTTAATGAAGGATCTTATCGAAGATCTCTTCAATAAATAATCTGATTGAATAGTTTATTAATAAAATCATAATAAATCTTTACTTTGAATCTTTCATGAATAAGATTATCTTCATAAATTCAAGACTGAGCAATCTATAGACGATTCAAATAGATTAATCAAGCATTATGAATCATCATCAAAATATTTCAAACAATCAAATTATCAAGAAAATATTTATCAAATTAAGATTCCAGTGATTTGGGTTTGAAATACATTATCTTCACTTTCTTTCATTTTATTACAAATTTGTGACTCAAGATTCCAAATAGCAAGTTGAGAAGAAAGCAATTTAATTAGATTAGTTGTAAATATCATTTATCATAATAGAAACCTTAGTGATATGGACAATAAAAATATTTTCAAGGATCAGATTTTAAACCTACAAACCTTTCCATTTTCCATTCTTTTGATCATAAGTACTTATAAGAATATGTTTAAGAGGAAACAAACAATATGATATCTTATCAAAAGTAGTAATAAATATGTGAAAAATCATTTATTAGTGTTGTTGAAAAATTAAAAATCATTTATTAGTGTTGTTGAAAAATTAGAATTTTTCTCTAATTTATCAAAGAGTTATTTATAAATTCCCTTATCTAATAAGTCTTCGAATAACTTTAGTTTTAGAACCATGACTTATAATTTTCATAAGCTTATTTTAGATTGATTTATTGAAGTCTTTATCGATAGAGACTTTAGTTTCTCATTTATCGAATAACTACCTTGTTGATGAGCTTTTCAATAAATTCTCTTTATCAATTAAGCTTTATTTTGAATTCTTTTCTCAATTATTTGTCATCATCAAAACATTGGAGTCTAACATAGAGAAGATAGGGAAATTTTATATCTAGGTGATAAAGACTCCCTACTCATAAATCTGTAGAGCAACGAGGTGAGAGTAAAAGGGAGAGTTAGAGACAGTAAAAGAACACCTACTATGTGGGTGTTTGGGTAGAGCCAAAACCATGGTTTTAAAAAGGCTTTTAGCCCAAACTATGGTTTAGGAAAAATTTTTACCAAACATCTCCAAAAACTCTATAAGTGCTTATGGATCAAAAGCTAGTTCAAATCTAGGTTCAAAAAATAGCTTCTAGGTTGTCAAATGACCATTTAGCCCCTATATTTTTTTCACTCTCTCCTCTCTCCTTCACTTTTTCCTTCGTCGACACTCACTCATCTAATCCCTATCTAACTGTCATCACTTATTCTCACCTTTGATGTTCCCACTGGTTCTAGTTCTTCACTTCTCTACTAATGCCATCATCCAGTTCTACTTCTACCATTGTCATTGGGTTTACTTAGACCAATATTTTTTGTTGTAGCCTTATTTTTTATAAATCCTATTATTGAGTATTAGAGCAACTAACTTAATCTGAATTGAGGTCTTATAAACATGATTCTTCTCCCTAGGGCTCTTTTTTGACAAGGTGGGATTTGAATATCAATTCTCTAACTTTGTGATATAATTAGTGTAACATCCTAAATTTTAGGCCTAAAAGTCTAAGAATAAGCCTAAATGAAGTAGGTTACCAAATCTCTTTGACCAAAATTCCCAAAACTTTCATGGAAAGATAGAATAACTTTTAGGGACTAATTGTAAATTGAAATTTTTTAGAGGCTGAGGTACAAATAAAGTTAGAAACTCCAGAAAAGTGTTGAAGGCCAAGAATGAGAAAGGAAGGTAGTTATAGACCAAATGTTATGATAAGGACCTTAATTAAGTGATTCTTGAGGTTAATCTTGAGTAGGGGCAAAATCATAATTTTAGAAAGTTTTAGGCAATTGGGGTAACTATGGAAAATATACCTGAGAATCCTAAAAAATTCCAAAAGATAGGAAATGATGTTTAAGACCCATTTTAAGTTAAAAATGAGGAAAATACCTCAAAAAGTGATTTTAAGGAATTTTTATAAATTTGGCTAATTTAGAGGACTCAAATATGATGAGGACTCAAATAATTGGAAAAAAATGGCGATTAACTATTTGAGGAATTATATGAGTTTGTAAAATGGTTTGGTGCCTAAGAGATGAGAAGGTTATCTTTAAAAATATTTAAAGTTTGTTTATGCTAAAAGGAGATAATTTTCTGGGAAGTTAAAAAAGAAATACCTACAAGCCAAGTTTTGGCTTGAAAATAATTCTTTTCCTACAATAAAATAGAATTTTTGGAGCAAGGGCATGTAATTTATGATGAAGAAAACATAAAAAAGCATTTGATAGATTCAAATAATTACTTTATGGTATTTTATGATAAAGGAAGCAAAATTCGAATTGACTTCCTCTTATTCTCCATGTGCTCCTTAATGATGGCACCTTGTGAGCTCATTAATGGGGGAATATATTTAAGAGCTTCATGATGAGAATGAGAAGATAAATATCTAAGCCTCCTAGATGACATAATATAAAAAATTGTCCAGTATGGTATGGTTTTTGCTATGTGGAACCATAATATAGTTTGAAGCATGAAGTAAGCTCTTTTCTTCCATTTTTCCTCTCCAGAATTAATGGCGCCAAAGCCAATGAAGTCCTCTTATTTGTGGAATTTTTTAAGACATGTGATGAAAATATGAGAATATAATAATAAGGTTTCTAGAAGTTTGGAACCTTCATGCAATTTGCTTAGTGGATTCTAAATGGGAATTCAATGGAGTTAGATGACACATGCGAAGGCCATTAGCTAACTTCACCTATGTAATTCCATGCAAGTTTAAGGGTGCTAGAAAATAAAGGATAAAACCAGGATATGTACTGGGATGGATCCATGTTCAGATCCAGGTTAAACCTATAAAACTCCACAAGTCAAACCACTAATGCTCATGCCAAGTCTAGATCACTAGGAGTTTAGAATCTAGACTTATATTTGTATCGTAGTGCATCGTACAAGAGAGAGAGTTATAGAGAGAAGAAGAGGGAGCCAAAAAATTCAATTATTGGGGTGGCTTTCAACTGAAGCAAGAGACCCCTTGATATAGTTATGGTAAGCCAATAATTATATGTAAATATTTACAATTATTAAAAATAGATATTAGGCTAAAATAGAAGAGAAGATCTCACCTAATATTAGGAGAGAATATCTCTATATAGTTATTAGAATTTAAATTTTAAATCCCTCAAATCATGGGATTTGATTTGCCTTGCACATTATTTCTTTACCGATCATCTCCATGCATAAGATATCGGAATATTCACTCAATTTTCAAGATGGTATCAGAGCAAACATGCTATAGTGCACCTCTATGTCAGATCAAAAGCTAGTCGACCTACTGTCGCCAAGCATCTCCTTTATTCTTAGCAACTGTGTTTGACCCTAAAGGTTCAATTTTTCCTTTTTCAACTCACCATGTTGATAACTGTCATTTTAATTATCAAACAAAACTAAGATAACAAATAGTAAAGTGGAGGCTAACCTAGGTTGATTCACAAGAAGCCTAGATGGATGCTAGGATACCTAATTAAACTAATGAGCCACAAATTAACAAATTAAAGAGATGATGTGTGATGAGATTTAATCTAACTTCTGAAAGTAAATCCTATGCTATTGTTTATGCTTCTAAGTGTTTATGATGATAAGATGAATGAATGACAAGTGTGTTCCCTTGGAGATTACCTAACCTTCATTATCCACAAAATATAAGAAGTTAATCAGTTGAATTAGAATATGTTAGCTAACAACTCGCTAGCAAAATCTCAATCAAAGTTATAACTCATATACATTAATAGAGATTATGAATCATTCAACTTAGAGATAGATGAAGATGAATTAACAGATACAACTGTACTCTATTTAGTGATTACTCTAATTAACAACAGACATGTCCAACTCGGTCCAATGATGTAAATCAATCAAAGTATCAATAATGCAAAAATAAGAAATCCAACTCGGTTCCCTACTTCTTTATCATATACTAACTCTAATTGAATCAATAAATAAGAAGTAACTACATTATCTCGATATAATTAAATCTAACTTAAGACACAATGAAACTCCCTATTCAGCTTAAGGATTCTAGTTCAGCATTATCTCTAAGAGAGCACAACAGCTTAGCCTTGCATTGTCATCTGAATTTCAGCAACAACAGAAAAAATAGCAGTAGTCATGATGAAAGTGAAAGAGGAAGATGAAGATGATAGCTACACTTTCCTCTGGTTCTATTGTCTAGAACAGAGGAAAGTTATAGAATAGAAATAGAGATGAAGAAGAATAATGAAGAATGACATGACTGGTAGAAGCTGAATGGAGTGGAAGGTGGTGTGGAATGAAATGGGATATGAGTGTCTAATGTGAAGAGTTTAGCCATCCTCCCCCTTGGTCATTGATGATGTATGAATATATATGTGTGGAAGGAATGTGAGAGTCAGCGAGATGGCGTGAGAGTGATGTGTGGAATGTGTGAGGTAACATAATCAGTTCATGAATGGTGCTGTCAAAACTGAAGTAATGTGTTGTTGGTGTGAGTGATTCAGTTAAGAATATTTGTGAGTGTGTCAAGTGTGATTAATATCTCCTTCCATGCTACCAAGCATAGAATTTTAAAAGAAAGTGAAGGGTCAAAGGGGTTAAGCAAAGGATTTAATTTTTATGTGGCTACTGTTTAGTAAAGAGGGTTTAGAAAAAAATGACCTTATCATTTCCACAATTCCAAGAAACTAATGTGGTTTTGAATCAAGGATTGAAACAAGTTTTGCAAAGTTACCAAACTAGGTGGTGTCACACAATGTAATGAGTATCTATTGGAGGCTCAAATCATTTCATCTGGCTTACTCACCCTAATCAACTCACAATGACAAGATTGCATGAATATTAACTAAATATATGAGATCAATCATTCATGCTGCATAATTTCCAGATATCAATGAAACAAGCCTCTCATACTTCATTAAGCTTGCCAATGTTTAAAATAATGTGTTCAAAATTCAATTTTAAATCCATGACAGTAAATTCAATTAGACCAAGCAACAAGCAGATGTAACAGAAGAATTTTTCAGCTGAGAACCAATTTTAGTTGTGACAAAAAGGACTATAGGTCACGACTGTTTTACATAGAGAGGCAATTTTTAGAAAATAGGGGATATTGGTCGTGACGTACATAGACACTGGTTGTGACTCATGATCATATAGAGTAATCCTGCCAAACACACAAGCTCAGGTCGTGACCAATTGTTAATCTAGTCATGACCAAAATTCACAGAGTTACAGTCGCGATAAAGATAAGCACAGATCACGACTAAACATCACAGATAGGTAAACATCAGAAAATAAGAATTACTGGTCGCAACTAATTTTCACAAAAAAGAAACTTGACATTTTTGCACATATTGGTCACAACAAGAACATCACAAAGTCGCGACCAGAATACATAATCATAGTAATTATATAATTTTATTTACCCCATTTTACAAACTACTCCCCCACACTTAATTTATACATTGTACTCAATGTGAAGAAGTAATTAGGCACATGCAAAGGCAGAAATAATGAAGAGGACAAATCTGAATAAGAATCCAAGATGAACTTATTAATTTTTATCTACCCCTATTGACTTGGTCTCCTCCCCCACACTTAATCAACAATTAATAGTTCAAGTATATAAGTAAATTAATTAAAGTAGACTATTGTAAGTGGGAAAAGAAGGAAGGAGACAACCTGAGTATCATAGAGGTTTGAAGTTCTCCTTATATAGCTTGAATAATTGGCCATTGACCTAAAATACTATACTATCCGCTTCATCCTTACTTGTTGGTATAGCCTTCACCCATCTTAAGAGATAATTTACAGCTAACAGAATATAGGCATAGCTAACAAATAGTGGGAATGGTCTTGTTGATATAACTGCTATTTTATCAAAATTTGTCCTTGTCATGAAATTATGTTGATGTTGGATAATATCCTTCAATTGATACAGTCATAAAATGTCTAAAAATTCCAAGTTGAAGCTCTCATGAATAGGGTTAGAATGTAGTATATAGTTATTGAATTGAAAACTCTCTAGCTCAGAGATTCTAGCTCCTTGTCTCTCAAAGTATGCTGTAATATCCTTGCCCTACAATCCTGTTAAATCTGCTATAAACTTTTCTGAATATTGTTCATCACTTGAAATAGTGAGGTTAGTTCTAATAGAAAAAATAGTAGATAAAGATGAAGAAAAATACCCATAGTGGTAAGCCAGCCATCAACTTTAGAATTAATGCATAACACATCACCAATGGATAAAGAAAAATTAGAGAAATCAGTGGAGGAGTAAGAAATGGAAGGTTCTTTAACTTTATCATCATTAAATTCATGAATATTATCACACTCATTTCCAAGTGATGCATCAATCATGTTAAGTCCTAGGAGAGAATGATCCTGATATGGGTGTCTATACATGTTAAACTGAATTATATGCCCACCAAATTCCATTTTAATAATTCCATATTTCATGCAAATCATGGTGTTAGCTATTCTCAAGAATGGCCTTCCTACAATAAGAGTACTATCATCACGAGACTTATTTGACATATCCAAAACATAGAAGTTCACAGGAAAAACAAGTTCCTTAACTTGAACTAAAATGCCTTCTAAAATTTCCTTAGGATTTATGATTCTCTTATCAGCCAATTGAGCTAACACACTAGCTGGTTTAATCAGATTTACTCTTAAGGCATGATAAATAGAACTTAGCATCACATTAATAGCAGCACCTAAATCTAACAATGCTCTAGGAACAATTATCTTGCTAATTGTACAAGGAATAGAAAATACACCTGGATCTTCACACTTCACTAGAAGTTGAGAGTTGAAGAGTGCAGAAGCTTTAGGTCCTACTTACACCAGTTCATTAGGTTTATGTCTTTCCTTTTGTGTGCAATTGTTATTCAAACATTTTGCATAGTCTGACATTCTTTGAACTCTCTCCAGCATAGGCACATTTACTTCAATCTTACTGAAACAATCAATCATTTCCTTGCTCTGCTCCCCTAAGGCTTTCTTCTTGCTGCTCATGAATTCCCTTAGGACATGCAGTTCCTTCAAATGCACCTTTTTCTCGGCTAATCCAGAGGTTGTTTTTTGCTGCTTGAACTCTAAATTTACTACTGGTTGTGTTTCTTCAGTTATGTCCACTTTAGGATTTCTGAAATCATAGTCCATAGCTTCAAGTAGCTCAATTTCCTTACTATTTAGCTGACCATAACCTTCTAAATCTGGTAAAGAATCGATGTTACTTTCTATAACACTTTTCTCCCCAAGTGGTTGTGCTTCTTTCTTACTTCCAAACTTTCCAATGCTAAATATCATTAGACTATTGGAATAAGTGTCTACCTCACATTCCTTTTCACTTTTAGTATCTGTAACTTGTTCCCCAACTTGTTCTTCACTTATCAAACTTATAATATAACACCTTACTTTCGTACGTCTTAGGGACCATTTTGTAGCATTTGAAACCACTTATAAGTCCATTGAAGTTCAATTACAAAATCTAGAATTTCACTCTTTACGAGTACTATTCATATGGTAATTCCAGATTAAGAAACAAATTTCAAAAAATCATAACTAATCCTAGAAAAATTGAAATGAAGTGGTTCAAAAAGATACATGAAGTTAACATCTTAAACTTTAAGGGAAAAATACTTCCTTGGACCAATTAACTAGTTAAATGAGTCAACTCTGACGTCAAATTTTATTGTTTATTTGGTCAAATTTCTAGAAAACAATTTTTGGTCCCAAAATTTAAAAATTTTGTTTTCTTTGTATAGACATCAAAATATGGCATTCTTGATGTCAAAACGAAGCTTGACATGTTAAATAAGTACTTATAAAATATCATACATTTATTTGATCATTTACTATTTTTAATTATAGCAACTATTGTACTATTTTTAAGCATACATTACATGCATACATCACATAAGTCATACATAACATAAAGTACAATTAATCATGCTATCTATCCTCTAACTACTCTTCTTGCATCTTCATCTTCTTCCATCTTTGAAGAACCTGCTAGCGTGGGGGTGACATGGTGGGGGTGAGATTTAAGGGGAAATCTTAGTAGTAAACGGAAACCATACAATGTATGCAACTATATGCTTGATGTTACTATGTGCGCACTTAATGATCATGCTTGCATAATGATACTTACATGCTTCCAGGTCCCTTAATTATAACATATGGCTATAGCATAAAAAGAAATAGAGCATTACTTAATCATACATGCTTCACATCATCAAAGTAAGTAAACATCACATAAAGTATCCAAGCAACATAAGCATACAAGTAGGTAAGTTCACTACCTCATACTCCTTGCTTTCCTTATCCTTTTCCTTTACCTCTTGCTTCCTACTTCTCCTTGAGGTGTGACTGCCCTCTTTGAGCATACCAACCAAATCTTAACATTGCATTACCATTAACTCATCACAATTCAACTTCCTTGAACATTGAACTTTATCTACTAAAGTAACTTTCTTTAATCTTTGTTAATTAGCTTGGCCTCTGAATCAATTAATGTCTTGAATTTACCCTACACAATTTGGCCTTCTGAATCCATTTATGAACTCAGAATTCACAAATTCTAGCAGCTGCACATTATTCTGGACAGAATTGCATAACTTGACTTTTTCTTTAAAAATTTCTTATTTTGATTTCAATGCTTCCAATATTTGTTCCTTTACTTTATCCCACAAAAATTTTAATTTTAAAACTATTGAAAGCATCAAAATCATAAAATTCTAATCAATGTTTATACATGTGAACAAGAACAGAGAAGACTTCAAAAACTACAACTTTTAATTTCAATGCTTCAAAGGTTCCAAACCTATCAAATCCTACACAAAATCATCCTTTAAATTCAATGGAAGCATTAGATCATTGAAATTCTATCTCCTCATATCTAGAACAGCCTTGGCCAAAAGGCCTCAAGAAAGAGAAAAGTCAAGAATATCAACTCAATTCAATAACCAACCATCAAACTAGCTTGTCTAAGTATTTTCTACTTAATTCTATCTTGCTTTTATTCTTTCTTCATTTCTGTCCAGATTTGGACAGCACCATTACCAAGAGAATATATCACTTTTCTTCCATTAAAACTTAGGTTTTATCCTTCCAAAACACTTACAAATAAACTAGGAAGGATTACATACCTTAAGCTCTAGCTAAAGTGCCTTGAATCTCCCTTTGTATTGGCTTGAGTTTCCATTTGGCCATAGTTTCTCCAAGGGTTCCAAGCTCACATTTTTGCAAGGAAATGGAGGGTTATTTATAGCCAAAACTTTGGCATCTTGAGACAAGAATATCCCTCCTTCAACTAATTATTACAACTCCCTAATCTTGAATCTTATTAGTTACATAATTCTTTAATCTTCATTAACTTAATTCTTATATTATTTTAATAAATTTTAGTACATAGGATAATGTTTCTCTCTTCTTCTTGATGCCATATGTCCCTTGATATGGGTCCCACCATGTGCACCTTGACTTCCTCTTGAATTCTCTTGATTTTCCTTTGATTTTTTTATTTAAAATTCATAAAATATCCAAAATTGGTTTAAGCTCCAAGACTTGATCTTGGGCTTATTGGGCTTCATATTGACGCCATATTGGGCCTCTTTTAGGTCCAATAGCTAATTGACACAAATCCCAAGGCACTTTCCTTATACCGATATTCTTAAATCACCCTGATATTTGAGATAAATTCTAGACACCTCTTTTAATGGTTCTGACATTTTTAGAAATTCATTCTAATATAAAATGAATTTTCTACAAAGTCTCTGAATTTTCTAGACCAAGAAATTCTAATAAAAATTCCCTATATTTCCTTTAACCCTTTATTGGTGTCTAATTTTATAAATTCTTATATTAATTATAAGAATTTATTGTCAAATTTTATCTGATTATGAGGTCTAGAGGATACTGTAATAATATCCTTACTTCATAAATTAATATCAATTTATTGGGATTTCAAATCAAAATTCTGTGTTTCGTTAAACTGATCAGAATAATTTTATCTATTTTATAGTAAAATTTGGGACTAACATGCTTTCGGGCAATTTTTAGCCTTTTCTGGCTTAATTTTTCATAATTATCATTTTGCCCCTAGACTTTTAGAAATTGCACTTTAGGCCCTCAACTTTTAATAATGACACTTAATGGCCCAAAAATTATGTCTACTTCCATTTTTCACCATGGAACTTTTAGAATTTCCACTTTAGTCCCTTTCTTTTTCAAAATGACTATTATGTCCTTGGAACTTTCATTAATTATAATTTAGTCCCTAGACTTTCTCTAAATTGCAATTTAGCCCTTTTTCTGTTTCTTTAGCTTAAAACTTATCTTAATCATTATCTTTTCTTTTGATTACCATCCCAATCCCTTCATAACCTCTTTCCTCTATCAGTCTTATACAGATAGGGAAAATTTAGGATGTTACATATAACATTTACATATTTGGGGTTAGCAACTGTATTTGAAGGTAGATTATCACTGATTCTTGCTTGAACATCACTTTTGAATTGGCTAGCTATGACACATAGCCATTTATGTTAGAAGCTTTGGTTTCCCATTGTTCCACTTTGTTCTCTAAGGCAGCAAACTTGGACTTTGTTATTGCGTGGTTTTTCTCCATAGTAGATCTTAAATCCTTGAAGTTAGAGCAAAAGTTTATGTTAATAGAATTAATATTTGAATTCATCACATTAATGTTCTTGATTATTTTAGCTATTCCATCATTCTTTGCAAAAGAAGGGATTTCCATAGCTCTAGAATATTCAGCCATTTGTCTATAATTGTTGAATCTATTATGCCCAAAATTCCAGTCTGTACCTCCATCCCTCCATCTGATATTAGGATGATCTATCTATCCTTCATTATATGTGTTAGAGTATGGATTTCTTTATGGATATTGGTATGGTTTTTCTTGATAGATAGTTGATACATCTGCACAGTGTGTAGGACAATTGACAATGGTGTGCATAGGAGAATAATAAAGCTAACAACTAGGAGCAATAAGAGCTTAAGAGTATGAGCTTTGAGCATGTGGATTACTTAGTTGAGTAGCTAGATTGTTAATTTAAGTATTCATGGTAGCAACTTAAGAAGAAAAGCTATTGTAACTTGAGAAGGCCTTGTAGAAACTTTATAGACTTGCCTAGAATCATAGCCCCCATACTGCTGGTCATTGCTTGCTATCTTCTCAATCAAGTTCTATGCTTCATCTAGAGTTAAATAATCAATGGAACCTCCAACAGCTGCATCCAAATTCTTTCAGCATGCATAGTGCAATCCTGAATGAAAATACTACACCAAATGCTCACATGGAATATGATAGTACATACATCTAGCTAGCAGCTCTTAAAATCTTCCCCAAAACTCATGGAAAGACTCTTGATCATACTATTTAGTAGCAAAAATCTCCTTTCTCAATATAGCAGTCTTTGAAGTAGGGAACTATCTCTCTAAGAAAGTATTCCTCAAGTTACTCCAAGAGTCTAAGGCTTGAGGTGTATGATGTGGTAGCATATAAAACCATTCATTTGCCTTTCCTTCAAGTGTAAAATGGAATAATTGTCCCTGCAAAGCCTCTATGTCAACACCTACAGGTTTCATGGATGAACAAACCACTGCATAGTCTTCAAATACTTGAAAGGATCCTCACCTATCAATCCATAAAAATTTAGTAAGTTGCTTAATAAAGGACCTTTTAGCTCAAAGTTAACAAATAAAGCAGGACAAGTGCGAAAAGGATCAAAGTTTGTATTATATGAAGTGGGTTCTTTTATGCTCCTACGTGCTCTTATATTATTCATATTATTCTCTCCATATTGCTTATTTTGATTAATCTGATTATGAGTATGAGCTTCTCCTTCATTAACATGCTCTATGACAAAATGATTATCTAATATAGCACCAGATGCACAATCAGTTTTAGCTATAATAGATTCACCAGAAGAACTAAGCTCAAAAACAAATGCAACATAGCTTGATTTAAGATTTTATGCCTTTTAATTTGCCTAAGTGTTCTATTGATTTCTATACCCAAAGGAAAGAATTTAGAGCTTTTGTTCATGCAAATCATACTCAACAATGATGCAGGATATCAAATATATCACAGGTGCAACAATTCCAAAAATTTAGATCAAATAATCGCAGTACAAAATAGTAAGGTCACAACTAAGTATCACAAATAACAGAGAGCACGACAAAAATTAACTACACGTCATGACTGTCAGTCACAGAGAGAAAAAGTTCTAAATCAGGATTTTTGATCGTGACCAAATGTCACTTTGGTTGCGACTAAAAATCACAAAGAGCAAAATGCTTAAAATTTTTAGTTTCTGGTTGCGATCAATTGTTACTCAGGTCACAACAAAAAATCACAGAGAATAAATATGATTGAAACACTAATTTTTGGTTACGACTAGAAATCATAGAGATGAAAACTGGATGAAAAATATTTTTGGTTGCAACCACAAAGCAGTCCAGTCGCGATTAAAAGTAACAAAGACCAAAATGAGTTGAAAATAAATTTGTGGTTGCGACCAAATGTGTTTATGGTCACGATAAAAGTTCATAGAGACGCTCAGAAATTAAGTTTAAGTACTTTGGTCATGACGAGAAAGGCAATTGGTTGCGACTACACAAGATAAAATACTAAATTTGTAGAAAAATTGAAACACCTATGGACTTTTTATGATTTTTATTCCAAGGAGATTGCTTAGGAAACCTTACCAAGTAACTCTTCCTGGTAATGGCGCTATTTTAACAACTGTCATTTTAATTATCAAACAAAAATAAGCTAACTAATAGTAAAGTAGAGGCTAACTTAGGTTGATTCATAAGGAGCCTAGATAGATGCTAAGATACCTAATTAATTTAATGAGCCACAAATTAACAAGTTAAAGAGATGGTGTGTGATGAGATTTAATGTAACTTCTGAAAGTAAATCCTATGCTATTGTTTGTGCTTTTAAGTGTTTATGATAATGAGATGAATGAATGACAAGTGTGTTCCCTTAGAGATTATCTAACCTTCATTATTCATAGAATATAAGAAGTTAATCGGTTGAATTAGAATATGTTTGCTAACAACTCGCCTCAATCACAGTTACAACTCATATATATTAATAGAGATTATAAATCATTCAACTCAGAGATAGAAGAAGATGAATTAACAGATACAACTGTACTTTATTTTGATAATTACTCTAATTAACAACAGCCATATCTAACTCAGTCCAAGGATGTACGTCAATCAAAGTATCAATAATGCATAAATAAGAAATCCAACTCGGTTCCCTACTTCTTTATCATATACTAACTCTAATTGAATCAATAAATCAGAAGTAACTATATCAACTCGATACAATTAAATTTGACTTAAGACGTAATGAAACTCCCTGTTCAATTTAAGGATTATGGTTCAACATTATCTCCAAGAGAGCATAACAGCTTACCCTTGTATTGCCATCTGAACTTTAGCAGCAACAAAAAGCCCAGCAGTAGTCATAATGAAAGTAAAAGAAGAAGATGAAGATGATAGCTGTCATATCCCCAATTTTCATATATGGTTGTATGTACAGTTTGTATGTAATAAATATGAGATTCTCTAAGGAAAGTGTAGAAATTTATGGAAAGAAAAGGATTAAAGTGTAAAAAATAGAAAATTTAAGGACCTAGATGGAATTTATAACAATTTTATGGCCAAAATAGGAAGTAGAGAAAAAGTTAGGCCATTAAGTGTAATTTCAAAAAGTTTATGGACCTAAATGTAATTAAGCAAAAATTCAAGGGGTAAAATTGTAATTATGAGGAAGTTGTGCCAGAAAAGGCGTAGAACTACCTAAAAATACTATAGTCCCAAATTTTTCCAATAAATAAAGAATGCAATTTGGGCCAGGTATATTTTTCAAAATTTTTATCTGAGGCCCCATATAATTGATATTAATTTTTAAAGTCCAGAGCTTATTATAGGTCCTTTTAGATCTCCTAACTAGATAAAATTTGGCAGTAATTTCTCAAAATTAATATAGAAATTTATAAAACTGACAAAGCTCAAAAAAAGTTCTGTAGAATTTTTAATGGAATTTACAGTAGAATTATATGCCCGATAAATACTTTTGGGTGAGGTTTTGGAATTGAGCCATCAATATATTGGACCCATATATAGGCCCAAAATGGTGTTCAAAAGGCCCAATAAGATATTTAAACAGTCAAATGGGCCAGTGTCTAGAGGAACCCAAAAAAAGTACAAAATTACAAAAATGCCCCTATATTGTAATAATGAACAAGAGATGGTTGGAGAGTATTTTGGTGATTTTGGACAAGTAAAAAATGTCCAAGCAAGTACAGGGGTTAGTTAGAACTAGTATATGCCCTGATGAAATATAAAGAGGTGTGAAATGACATTTATACCCTTAGGGTTAATATAGTGCAAGAAAGTACAATAACGGTATTTTGGTCATTTCTCAAGGGATAGTTGGCAGATAAATACCCATTCTAACAATTTTAATGGTAGAAAAAACCTAAACACTGGTTTTCATGAAAGATTACATATTCTGGAATATTATAAAAATTGGGAACATAAAATAGTTCGATTTTTGTGAAACTGCTTAGATCGGTATTAGACTGGACTATAATTTTTCCTACTAGTATTTCTCTATTATTTGTGCCAAACATATCCCTTTTTGATGTCATGGATGATTTCATTAATGAGGCTTCTAGGGCAAGTTTGTTGGAAGGTGGATTATGGACCATTAGATCAAATAGTAACTAAACCAATCTTGGCCATCTATTTCCACCCAATTTTGTCTATAAATACCCCAAAATTCTAGAATTGTTTGGCAGCTTAGAAACCTTGGGGAACCTCTGCCAAAATTCACTTTGAAGCAAGAAAGAAGTATACACCTTGGAGCAACAAGAAAGGTAACTAGTTCCTTTGATCTTGGACTTTATTCTAGCAAGTTTGCTCTTGGTTTTAAGAGGTTTCTATGGAACTTTCCCTTTGATGTTGCTACTGGTCATGCTGTTCATATGTGGTGGGAATATGAATTTTATGTTATGGATAGTTTAGACAAGCTTAAACAAGCTAGAATTAAGTGGTATTAGCTTGGAAATTCAAGTATACATGTAGTTAGGGTTTTGTGTTCTTGGCTGCCACTGTATGAATCACTGTTCATATGTTAGAATTTTATGATTTTGATGCTTCCAATGGGTTTAAAATGGAAAATTGTGTGGGGATAAAGTAGTGAAACAAGTAGTGGAAGCATTGGAATCAAAATGAGAATTTTTGGAAAACAAGGGGAGACATTTTGGTTCTATACAGTAGCCAAGGATGTTGTTTGATTTTGGAAAATCTGATTTTATATTTGGATTCTACATTAAAAATTATGAGGAAATAAACTATGAGAATTTATTTTATAAAGATGGAAGCATAAATCATAAAGTAGACAAATAATGGAATCTAGTTAGAACCTAGTCTTGGAATTGTTTTGAAGTTGAGTTGTAACTTGATGTTACTTTGTAATGGCTAGGTTTTGACATTTGTGAGGGAAAAAGACCATCTCAAGAAGAATTTGTCAAGGATAACTTAAGAGGTAGCGAGAATATCTAACTATAATTTCATGTTTGTTTGATTGTATGCTTGCTTGTTATTTGTGATGTTTGTTTGAGCTTAAGATTATACTATGATAATGATGATGATGTTTGAATGATTGCAACTCCTTGCAAATAATGTCATGACAATATGCATGTTAGAGTTTGCTTATGTATGAACATGAAGTAGCTCCCATTTCATGATAACATGTTAGGCATTTAATCAATCATGCATGATATTATAGTTTGTATAACTTGTTGTTGAGATTTCCATGAAATCTCATTCTTTCCATATGCATAACCATGTTATAGATGTTGGAACCTCCCAAGGAAAAGGTTAAATGTGAATGTTTGAATTTGTGTAATGAGTTATGCTTACTACTTGGCAACTATAGTGTGTATGTATTATGAGGCAGTAACCTTATGACAGTAATTATGATAACTTAACCAACGAGTTTGGATGTGAAATTTGTTATGAAAGTAGATAAGATACAGAGCTTTAAATGGACACCAAAAATGTCTCAATTGGTTAATTTTTCGATTTAATATGATTTTTCTAAGTTGGAGATAGAATTTGGAATTAAGATAAAGTGAGCAACTGGAGGTAGTGACGTTCAATCACTAACTTCATATAGTAAACGAACTAATTTCTCTACAAAATTTTATGCACTTAAAGAACATATCTGGAGCTTTAAATCCATAGGTAACACGTTTCATTTGGACAAGTAACCAAAGAGAAATGAATTTTTGAATCTAAGGCAAAGAAACTGGAACTTCCAGAATTACCAAATGAACAATATTTTTCAACAAATAAACTGATTTCAATTGGACAATGAAATCTCAGTTTTATATTTTTCCTTCAAAGTTAAATGAAGAAGCTTTGTTTAGAAATTAGAACCACTCCTTTTCAATTTTCTATATTTAATTATGAATTTTCAAAGTTAGGGATGTATTCTGGATTATCAAATGAATAGTACCCGAGAAGCATTTTCTTGAGAATTCAAATTTCTAAAGCAAAGAGATATGTAATTGGTTTAAGTTACTTCCAATTAAGTATAACTGAGGTAGAAAATAAGGATACGACAATAGCTACACTTTCCTCTGGTTCTATTATCTAGAACAGTGGAAAGTTACATAATAGAAATGGAGATGAAGAAGATAAGTAAAGAATGGCCTGACTGGTAGAAGATGAATGGAGTGGAAGGTGGTGTGGAATGAAATGGGATCTAAATGTTTGATGTGAAGAGTCTAGCCATCCTCCCCCTTGGTCTGTGATGATGGCATGAATATATATGTGTGGAAGGAATGTGAGAGTTAGCTAAGATGGCGTGAGAGTGATGTGTGGAATATGTGAGGTAACATAATTAGTTCATGAATGGTGCTGTCAAAACTGAAGTAATGTGCTACTGGTGTGAGTGATTCAGTTTAGAGTATATGTGAGTGTGTCCTGCATGATTAATCTCTCTTTCCATGCGAGCACATGTTTTCCAGCCAGCTTGTTAGTCCACTTGCTTCTATTAGCAGCTCATTCCATCATGTGATTCTGTTAGCATGTGCATTCAAACAACTACAACCCACTTGTTCCTCTTTGTCATATGCTTAAATCTTTTATTAGCTTTCTCAATCCATCATATGTCTAATGTCCAGCTATCAATTGATATAATCTGCTGATTGGTCACTACATAATGGAAATTTAATAGATTTTTTATCTAATTAATCACTAAAATCAAATCAATTAATTTATACTTGTTCCATTTTAATTTTATTAATTAATTGCTCATCATATTAGTAAATGGGGATAAAATTAATAATAAAACTCATTTTAAACAAACTAAAAATCACTACAAATATGAGTTTATCACATGTTGACCTCACTTGATGGTCCTAGTACTTATAAAGCTGGCAGTTCCTTAACTGAGTTTGATGGTTCGCTTAACTCCATCTATCTAAAAATATAACTTTGAACAAGTACCATGACTGGGCTCAAGCTATTCTACTTGTTGTCAATGGTTGTAGCAAGCTTGGGTTCCTAAACAATGATACTTCAATGCTAAAATATCCTTATCAACAACTATGACTCAATGGAAAATTGGCAACATGTTGGTTGGATCGTGGTTAATACATTAATGTAATAGCTTCTCAACTTAAGCGGAGCTTCATATACCTTTCCCTATTGTAAAACAGATTTGGGAGTGATAAGACACAAATGTGTAGGGTTTCTATGACATGTTAATAGTTTTGTAATAAATTTACCATTTATTTTATGCCTATAATTGTGCTTTTGTGGTAATACATGATTGTGCTTGGTAATATGCTAATTTAAGGGTAAAAAACTAAATTAACTCCTCCAAACTATATATATGTCATTCTTTAGTAACTGGTTACACTTTTACAGTAAGCTTTAATATTAGATTGTAGGTATTTTAGAGGAAAACTAAAGACTAATATGAGCAGAAAAGAAATCATAAGTAAAAGAGAATCAAATCAAGAAAGGCAGCTTCTGTGCTCTTTAGTCACGACCATATTTTTTCTGGGAAGTTTTCTTGCATTCACAAGTTATGACCAAAAATAGGATTTGGTCGTGACCAAAGAAGAGAATCATTGAAGCTGCGCGTTTTGGATTAGGTCATTCTAGCATTAAAAGGAGAGAGAAGCCGCAGACGCGAGGAGAGGCTGATTTTTACATCATACAGTTAAGAAGTAGTATTCCATCATTCTCTAAACACTCTCTCTATAACCTAGCCACATATCTTCCACCATTCATCTTTCATCACCATTTTTCTGCTTTCTTAATAGCATCATATCTGAGTAACGATTGCATCACAGTAGGAGTCATGAGAGGCTAAATCTTTAGTCTATTGGTGATGGATCGCATATCTTGAGCTCATAGATTGCACTGTATGTCATATCCTGATTTTTCCCTATCTGTATAATACTGATAGTGAAAAGAGGATTGGAAAGGTTTTGAACCTTGGAAACATTAAAATCTCAAGGTTATAGTCTTTGAGATTCCTTACTATTACTGTTCACTCGCATGAATAGTTATTAGAATTTCATAATTTTGATGGTTCCAATGGTTTTAAAATGAAAATTTGTGTGGGGTAAAGTGGAGAAACAAGTATGGGAAGCATTAGAATCAAAATGAGAATTTTTGAAAGAATTGTATGCTTATATTCAGTTCTGTACAGTAGGCCATGAAGGAGCTAGAATTTTATGATTCTAAGGTCATAAATGGATTCAAAAGATGAAATTGTGTAGGGTAAATTCAAGACATCAATTGGTTCAAGAGCCAAGTGGATTAGTGAAGATTAAAGAAAGTTATGACAATAAAGAGTGTAACAAAGTTAGTCTTGAACATGGTTGGAGTTCATGAGTCCTAATGAGTTATGTGATGAATATGAATATGTTTAGGACCATAAAACATCCGAGAAGATATTGGGAAGTGATGGACATAAAGGCTTCATGGTTTTAAAGCTAGGGAGCAGATGCTCAAGATCAAGAGGAAAGTTTAAGTGCAAGGTAGTGAACTTACCTCTTTATGTGCTTGATGTGGTATGCTTATGTGTTGACATGTATATGTTATTTGAATGATATTGTGACATGATAAATGATGTTGAATGTATTGTGAATAACATGTTTCCATGGCCAAGAACTTTATGTACAAGTATATAGCATGATGGCATGTCACTAATAAAAAAAAGTTTAATGAAATTACATATCATGCATTATCATCCATCTTGCATATTTAAGTGGTAATGTTTGCTACTGAGATTCCCTAGAATCTCACTCTCCCATAACCAACCATAATAGGTTATTCAAGATGGAAGAATCATGTTTGGGATATGAGCTAAGGAATGGAAGAGGAAGAGTAAACAAGTGATGTCATGTATGTATATTAGCCTTGTATGTAATGTTATGTAATATTCCATTAGATGTAAAGCAAATGTATGAAAGAATTATGACATAACCCCATGATGTATATGGAGGTATGAAAGGAAAAAAGAAATGGTTTATGCATGCTAAATCAATTATTGAAAATAAAAAGGAAGGAAAATGAAATGGTAAAAACGTAGGTTCTGAAGTAGTTTTGTTGTGGCTTCTGTTTGACCTAGCAAATGAAGGAATTATTTCACGAAATTCTATGAGAATGTAACACACATCCAGAGATTTAAATGCATAGGTATAACACTTTATTTGGATGTGTATATCAAGAGAAATGAATTTCAAAAGTAAGGGACCAGAATCTATTTCCAGAGTTTTTGACCAAATAAATAGTAAAATTAATGAATAAACTGTATTAATTGGCTAATCATTTGGTCTGGAAATTATTTTTCCCTTAAATTTTAAGATGTTATCTTCATGTAGCTTTTTGAACAACTTCATTTTGAGCTTTCTAGAATTAATTATGATTTTTTGAAGTTCATTACATAATCTGGAATACCATATGAACAGTAACCCGAGAAAGAGTAAAATTCCATATTTGGCTAATGGACTTCCAAGGTCTTGTGAGTGGTTCTAAATGCTACTGAATGGTCCCTAAGACATATAAAAGTAAGGACGTTACATTATGGTATCAGAGCAAAGGATTCTGGCTTGAGAAATACTCTGAATAGATTATTTATGGACTGATATGAGATTATTCCCAGACCCTAACCCTAAATAGTAAGTATTTTGTTAAGTTAGGGTATGTTATGGGATGGTTAACATTGCTTCATTAAGCAAATGTTGCAGGAATAGATATGAGATTCCATAAGGTTAAGTCAAAGGCTTCAGTTAATAAAGGAGACCCCAGACCAGTAATGATATATGAAGATCATCCCTCAGACAATGAAGAGAGTTCAGAGGAGAGTATAGGGGATTAGTCAGGAAAGTCTACAGTAGAATGTCCCATAGATGTTCTTGTAGACTTAAATTTGTAGTCTGGAGGTGATGTAGAAGTTCATCCTGAAGCCGTGAATGCACCAGATAATGTTGAGTCTAGTGACTCTACACAGTATGAGTTTGTTAGAGTACATTCTAATCATGATGTAAGCCCTATTCCCCGATAAGAGGACAGACTATGGCTGAGGAAGCAGAGTACTGGTATTGGATTATGGGTAGACCAGATATTATTCCTCCTCTACCAGAGTTTGAGGATAGAGTTGTTATGAGTAATAGATCACAGTCCCCTAATTCAGATATCCAGTTAGAGCCTATGACAGTTCCTGTCCAGTCCTAAAGTCCAGGAATATGTGACTTTATAGAGAAAGTTCAGTGTGGTGTTCTTGGTATTAGTCAACCCCAGTTTTCTTTGTTAAAGATAGATAGTGTCGACCATGTTAGTCTAAAGGAAGATGTGGAGAGTGAATTACTCAGTCTAGGTAAAGGGATGTACAAAAGTAGAGATTAAGAACAGACAGTTTACATGCAGTTCCTCAATGCCGTAGTAGGGATGATAAGTAGATATATGATAGAGGGCTTTAACCTAAATCAAGTTTATGCTCTAGTAGACTCACATGGGATGGTAATAAGTCAGATACTAACATATATCCCTATATGGCATATAGAGTTAAGTGAGTATTTGGCAAATGATCTGCCAACCGATATATAGGGATGGTACTTCTGTATGCAAAAGTATGTGCAGTCCATGATTTCTAGGAAAGAATGTGAAAGAGATGAGGGGTAATGTAAACATGGTAAAATAAAGTAATTACTCAGATGTATGTTAGTTACAATGTACCCCAAATATGTAATCGACATGTATGTAATATATGTACAAATGTTATGGTGACATAAATGGTGATTGCTAGAAGTACCAGACAAGTTAAGTCTCAATGATTTAAGCCACAGGTTGCGACAAATATTTACGGAAACTCATGGTCGTGATAAGTAAAGACCAATGATTGCGATAGGAATTTTCTGAGCTGCTAGGCCACGATAGAAGATGATATATGGTCATAACGGAAGAACACAGAGCTGTTAAGTAGTGATAAGTTGAGATGGTCACGACTAAAGGTTACTGAGAATATGAGACATGACAAGCAAGTGCTCAGGTGGCGACTAGAATGCATAGAGGCTTAATGACAGGAACAAAGATGCTAACCTCACTAAAGGTTATCAGTTAGAGGTTTAGGATAGAGTGCGGATAAGCTAGACAATACGATGCACTGAGATACAAAATATTAGTTTAAGAAGAGGTTTAGAAGTAGATCCTCCATATGATCATTAGGAGTTGATATACATTATGAAACACATTGTGCAGCTAGTCTCTATTGAATATAATGATAAGAAGTTAGAATGAGACTTGCCTAAGAATGATTTAATACACAACCTAAGGTTAAAGATGTGATGGTTAATAAATAGAAGGTTAATGTTCCTAAAATAGAGGGATTCCATCACGAAGAGATAATAACCTAGCACACCTAGAGAACAGAAATAGTAATGCTAGGTGATGAATGAGATCCAAGTGACTTAAATTAGTCAGGATCTAAAGATAGACCAAAGATAGACCAAAAAGGAATCACAGTGTAGTCAAAAATAGACTATGACTGATAGACAGAAAGAGTTAAGAGATACAGAGAGATACAGAAGTTACTCCATATAAGATGGAGAATGATCCTCTCACTTGAGAAGTTTTTCTCGAATAGTTACAAGAAGCCTTCCTCTCAACTAGAGAGAGATGAGCATGAGGCTAAGGGTTAGAGCAAAGCAAAGAGAAACTCTTTGATGATTACTTAACCGAGTTCATTCACATGAACCTTGAGGCTTAATAAGAGATATTTTCTTGCATGTTAGTAATCCAGGAGAATAAAGGAAAACTTAAAGTTTAAATGGCATAGAGATGCGAGGCTGACCTTTCCTCAGTTAGCTGAAAGAGAATAGCTAACTCAGTTATGGATTACTATGAGGCCAATGACACATAAATCCTTCAGGCTAGAGACACAGAAGTCTTATAGGCGATAAGAGATGATATGATAGAATGAATATGGCCTAGTAAGATAGCCATAGATTCAAAGATAAAGTGACTCCCCCATTTCTTATGTAAGAAAGAGTGAAGAAGGGTTGAGTCTATACCCTAATAAGAGGGTAACGTGGTAGACTAAGTGAAACAAGTGAATAACTTAGGTACCTGAATAGATAATCAGGACCTAGCAGTTAAGGTGATAAAGGAACATAATACTTTAAAGTCTACCTGGTTAATTGTTTAATTGCAATATGAGTATGAAGGATAGTGGAGCATATTTATGTAATAATGATATTGCTTATGTTGCTAAAGTTATGATAAGAAGTTGCATTTCCTTACAGTTGTCATATGATGACATGCATGTTAGAGAATACTTAAATGATTGCATCTCCTTGCATATTATGCATGTTGAGTATGCTATGATGGATAAATAATCCCCTTTACATTACATGCAGGGTAGAGTAGATATGATGAGAAAGTTATGTTGCTCCCATGCCCTATGACATGCAATTAAATAATTCAACTTGGTAAGGATGAAATAATAGCAAAGGGCTAAACGCGATAGTTAGCTAGTTAAGTCCCAAAGAGTAGAAAACGAAATTATGATCAAATAGTGATAGTCAATGAGATAGAGAAAGAGATTGAAGATGAGGATTAATAATGAATCTGCAGATAAATGGTTATGATACTCAGGATATATCCTTTCAATAGGGGTAAGATGTATGAATGATATGGCCCCAAGAAGGAGCAGATTCTAAGTGATATAAGTTAATGTTGTTGCAATAGAGCTAGATTGCTCTTACGATAGAGTAAGATTACTTTTGAAATGAAACCAAGAGATAGACAACATAGCTTATGTAGAGTAATATTCTTTAGATGAGATGAATAGATGATGATAGACATATGCATGGTAGAGCTTGTGTAGCTCTCTGCAGTAATAGATATAGTAAGTTATAAAGTATGAGAATGATATGAGAAGTTCCTGAGTGATAGAGGAAATGAGTAAAGTCCTAATAGATAATATTGGCTTCTGTGATCATTCTTGGGGAATTATTTGTGGAGTTACCAACTATGTGAAAGTGACTAACCTTGTAACTTTGTCTATTGGTTTAGGTCTTCCAGAGATGAGAATACAGTACAACAGAACTGCAGTAGGTTCTAGAGGATTACAGTAGATCCTAGTATGGCTCATAGGGTCACAGTTAGATCCTAAAAAGGCTTACGGTTGATCGCAGTAGATCCCGAGGGTCACAGTAGACTAAGCCTAGAGAAAGAAAATATTGAGCCATAAGTACAGTATTTCTTTGGAAAGACGAATACTAAGGACAAGTTAAGGTATAGAAGCTTCACAAGTAGGTTAACTCATAACAGAGAGAGTACCCATGATGCTAATTTCAGATAGCCTTATTACTATCAGGGACTGAACTAAGAATCTTCTTACACGTAATAGGAACTCAGTGATCAAAGTTAAAGTTGTTAATCCTGAGTCTCAAGAATTTATAAGAATTTACTCATAAGATATGAGAAGGGGTCAAATAAGAATAAAGAGATCCCTATGATAAGATTATAGAGAGTAAGAATGAGAAACTAATAGATCCTCTATATGAGAATAAAGAGATAAGAAGGCTAGATAGACCCAAAAGAGATAGTATAAGATGGGTTTAAGATTGTAAAGTACTAGGGTTAGAGCCTGTTAGCAACAGTACTTGAGATTTATATCTGCACATTTCAATTAAGCATGCTCAGGCTAGAGTAGCCCAAGGATGGGTGACCCCCTGGGAAGTGATAGAAAAAGGTGTAACTGCCATAGAAGTTTGGCATATATGCATAGAGTTATATAAAATGATAGAAAGAGTTATGAAGAGCTAGAAAGGGTTATGAATAGTAAGAGACTAGAACCCTTATGTCAAGTCCAAATGAAATAGATTTGAAAGATATACTATGATATAGCTAGATTTGGCCAAATATGCCATGTTATGACATAACCCCATGATGTATATGGAGGTATGAAAGGCAAAAAGAAATAGTTTATGCATGCTAAATCAATTATTGAAAATAAAAAGGAAGGAAAATGAAATGGTAAAAATGTAGGTTCTAAAGCAGTTTTGTTGTGGCTTCAGTTTAACCTAGAAAATGAAGGAATTATTTCACAAAATTTTATGAGCATATAACACACATCAAGAGCTTTAAATTCATAAGTATAACACTTCATTTGGATGTGTATATCAAGAGAAATGGATTTCCACAGTAAGGGACTAGAATCTGTTTCTAGAGTTTTTGACCAAATGAACAGTAAAATTAACAAATAAACTGTATTAATTGGCTAATCATTTGGTCTGAAAATTATTTTTTCCTGAAATTTCAATATGTTATATTCACGTAACTTTTTGAACCACTTCATTTTGAGTTTTCTAGAATTAATTATGAGTTTTTGAAGTTCATTGCCTAATCTGGAATACCATATGAACAGTAACCCGAGAAAGAGTAAAATTCTAGGTTTGGCTAATAGACTTCCAAGGTCTTGTAAGTGGTTATAAATGCTACTGAATGGTCCCTAAGACGTATAAAAGTAAGGATGTTACACTGTACTAGGGAGTTTTCTATTTTAATCTCACCTTTTCATATTTTAGAATTCCTAGATCTAGGGTTTTCATTGTATGAGTAAGGATTGAATGTCGATTGATTATTCTAAGATTAGGTTTTGCAATTGAATTAGGATGATTTGAATGTTGTTTTTAATATCAATATTTCAGTTTTGATTTCTGGATAACTGGGTTTTTATCAATGATTGTTACTAATTGATTCGATTGCTTGAAATCTATGGTTAGTAATCGATGATCATTTGAGGGCATTTTTATCATCTGATTTAATTACATGCTAAGTGGTTTTTAACAGCTCATTAATGGTTTTTGAACTAGCTTTGATCAAAGGAGTTTAAGGAATGTTAATGTTCTGGACTCAATTAATCGATTGAGGTTTGATTTAAGACTTAGTGATTTTAAAATTACCGTATCAAATTAAGAGCAAGGATAGAAAGGGTTCCATCATTAAGAGTCTTTCTCAATATATTTTTTTTCATAGTGTATTCATTTTCCATCTTAATAAAAAATACAAAAATATTTACTTACTGCACCCTTATTCTATTGTATTAAAAATCAATCAAACCCAAAACCCATTTTACTTTTACTCAGGTTTTCATTGGTTTTGTCATTGATCTGCTAAGGTTCCAATAAAAAGGGCTCCTTGAGAAGAACGATAGAGTTATGCCTTATACTACATTAATAGGGTGCAATTATTTTATTTTGAGGAGTCAGACGATGAGAATCCGAGCTACAAATCAATGGTGCCATTGTTGAGGCGCCAAGTAATTGGTTCATTAGCAATTGGTTGTCAATTTCATTATTTAAATGAGTCATTTTTTGTTTAAATTTTAGTTTTTATTGTTTCATTACATAGCATTCTGTAGTTTTTTCAAGTTTCTACGAATTTGCTCTCTATACCTTTGAGTCGTGACTACATAAGGATTGTTTTTCTGTAGTGCTTGATTACTCTCTGTGAACTCTAGTTGCGACAGTCACAACCTCTGGTCAAGACTTTTTTGGAAAATTTATTCTCTATGATTGTTAGTCGTGACCTAACCAAATTTTAGTCGTGACTTGAAATACATTTTTAGAACTTTTACTCTTTGTGTAATTGGGTCGTGACCTCAACACCCTTGTGTCATGACTAGTTGAACTTTTCTTTTGTGAAATTTCTATGTCTGATTCTAATTGCTTGCCTAGTTATTCTTGATTGTTCCTGTGTTGCATGCGTCAAAGAACTAAACCATTAGTGCCTTTTGAACCTAAAATTAGGAGATAACTTAGGAAACTAAGGAAAGATCTTAGAGAAGAGGCAAGATCAACAGAATATAGTTCATCCTTTAGTGTCCCTGAATCTGAAATTGAACTTAATTTAGAGATTCTATTAGAAATTTCTAATATGGCTGAGATTAATCTTAATGGGCATAATGGACACAATAGACAAGGAGAAAATAAAATACCAATAAATGTAGAAGATAATAGAAGTGTAAGGGATATATATCATGCGCATGTGAATTATGCTCCTTATGGTTTTTACATTGAAGAGGCTAATTTTGAAATTAAAGGAGCTTTGATTGCAGCCTTACCTAAATTTCATGGTTTTGAAGGAGAATGCCCACATCGGCACTTACAAACCATACATATGATATGCTCTTAAATGAAGCCTCCAATGACTGCATTGGATGATGTCTTAAGGAGGTGTCTTCATTTCACTATGGAAGGGAAGGCTAAGGAATGGTTATACAATCTGCCAACTTATTTCTCTACTCTTATATGGGATCAATTCAAGTCAACATATTTAGAACAATTCTTTCTAGCCTCTAAGACAACTCGGATGAAGAAGGAGATTATAAACATTATGCAACAGGATAGAGAGTCATTACATGAATATTGGACAAGATTTATCAACTTGTTAGCTCGATGTCCATATCACAACATGACAAAGGCTGATCTAACAAATATTTTCTTTGATGGTCTACTTCCTCACAATCAGGTGTCCTTAAATGCAGCAGCAAATAGATCTTTGAGAGATAAGACTCCATAAGCAAGTTGGAAATTATTCTAGAAAATGGCTAATGAAGACCATTAGACTAAGGATCCAAGGAGAATGACCTCAACATCTTCGGGTAATTCAAAAGAGATATTGGTAAAAATAGCAGCTTTAGGAATTCAAATGGAAAAGAGAATGAATTTAATTGAAAGAGAGCTATATTCCACAAAGCAAGTTCATGTAATGGGGACCTCATAAGCTTTAGTTACAGGATGTGAGTTATGCGGTTCAATTATGCATGCTACAAGTACATGTGATAGACAGTATGAAGAAGTAGCAGCAATGTACCAAGGGAAAGACAATCAAAACTAGAAGTGAGATCCATACTCTAACACATACAACCTTGGTTAGAGAGACCACCCAAATTTTAGGTAGGGGAGTGAGGAAAATAGGCCAATCTAATTCCAAGGAGGTGGTGCTTCATCAAGCAACTACCAAAATAATACAAGGTCTATGGTTTCTACTCAACCTAATGGCTTAGTAGCATCAAGACCATAATTGACTTCTCAGTTGTTGAAGAGTATGGCTGCACAGATGAATAACATGGATGGTAGAATGATTAATATAGAAAACAAGCTCAAAGAGAATGATGGTCAATTCACCTCCATAGCTTTAATACGTCAAAGTATGTAGAAGGATAATGCTAATGTGCACAAGAAACTTGAAGAGTTAAGTTCCAAGAATGCAAATATTACAAGTCATTTAACTCAAGTTTCTAATAAGTGAGTGATATCCAAAAAAAGAGTGTTGGCAGCATACCTTCAAATACTGTCATTAATCTGAAGGGTCTGAATGCCATATCACTCAGAAGTGGGAGAGAAGTTCATTTTAAGGATGATGATATAGCAAGGGAGGATATGAAAGATTCTAAAGTTGAAAATTCAGCAAAGTCACATATGAAGATTAGGAAATCAAAAAGTGAGAAAGAACAACATTTTATGATCAAGAAGGTAACCTAAAAGGAGAACTCATGAGGAAATACAAGATAAGCAATAAGAGAAAGTGATAATGCCAAGTCCAGCATACAAGGAAAAGCAAACTGAGGAGAAGGCGGAGTCAAGCAAGTAAGGAGCCTTTATACATACAGGTAAGGAGGTAAGTATAAAGGATCTTCCTTTTCCTATATCTTACTTTACTGGAAAGAAAAAGATTGATTCTAAATTTGTAAAAGATGCTTTCAATCTCTTCAATAGGTTAGAAATAAACATTCATATGGTTGAATTTCTCAAAAGCAACCCTAAATATACTAAATTTTTAAAAGAGTTGTGTGCTGATAAAAAAGTTTAGGCTTGTTGAGAGAATTTAGGTGAGTGCTAATGTGTTATCACTTTTTAAGGCTGAATTACCGGTTAAGTGATAAGACCCAGGATCTTACACAATCCGATGCACTATATTAAAGGTTCGTATTAAGGGAGCATTATTAGATGTAGGGGCTGCCATTAATATAATGCCTTGGTTGGTGTACTTAACCTTATGTATTAATAATCTTAGAGAAACAAATGTAGTACTCTAATTAGTTGATAGATCAATTAGGTATCCTAAGGGAATTCTAGAGGATATTCTAGTGTAGGTTAGGGATTTAGCATTTTCAACTGATTTTTATGTTATTGACATGTCCAGTGAACTAGTAAATGAGAGCACTTTGATCCTAGGCAAACTTTTCCTCTAAGCTTCCAAGACAATCATCAGTATAAAGTATAGCTCCATTACAATAGAGGTTAGAGGACATATAGTGACTTTCAATATGAGTGAAGCAATGAAATATCCTTTCGATAATTCTACTTTTGCTGGGTTGAATGCCATTGATTACGTTATTGAAGACTAGAGATGAGAATGAATTGAGTTTGCATGATCAGTATGATCCTATGTTGCATAATTCTTAAAAGTCCCATGAAGCATCTCAGGAACATGTTGATTCAAATTCATCTTTGAGTGATTATGATAACTATTTTGAATCTCTTTCTTCTCTTTATTCTTTTCCTTACTCTTATGAAAGCAATGCATCATGTTTTAATTATTTTGACATAAATAGCATGCCTTCAGTTTCTAAAGATTTCTCATTCCCATCTAACTTCGATACAATTTCATTATTCTCGAGTGATAATGTTTTTGGAAAGGAATTTGTGTGATTTTACAGGAATACAAGATATTATGGAAGCTAGAAGTGGAACAAACAAAGAGGGGTTGAGCTTATGTGACCTAAGTAGCAACTTAAAGACCTCAAATTCGTGACTAGATATCAACTTTATGAGGGAGAGACTCTCTGTGCAATGGAGTTGCCACAAGATGATTGCTTGGTTGCAACCAAAAACTCCCGAGAAATCCAATTGCGACGTGAGGATGATGAAGTCACGATGGAATATTAGGGTGCTGAGGGACAATCTCTCTGTGATTCTAAGTTACAACTAAAAGATGACTACATCGTGACCAAACCTTTCAAAGACATTCACTGTCAGTTTGAGTCACAACGGAAAGTTGAAGATAAAACTAAGAGGTCACGACCAGACATGGCAGACACAATCAGTGAATTTCAAATTCCTTCAGTTCCACATTCTGCTATTTTGGTTAAAGGGCTAATATATTCTGACTCTACTTATCCTCACTCACATTCAACAATTACCTCTCATACTTTAAGATTCTTAAATGATTTAATCTGAAATAATGATGCAAGAATGAAAGAGACTGATCTCAACTATGTTATAGCAGTAGACCAACTTAAGCTTGGTGTAACACATGAGGAGATTGAAAGCAAGATGGAGAATCTGAATGAATCAAAGAAAAGTGATCCTAAGTATGTTGCAACATTATACCAACCTCAAATGGGTGTAGCACTTGAGTAAGTATAATATACAAAGGATATAAAGGGAATACCACCTAAGTTTATTGTTAATATATACCAACCACAGTTGGGCAAGTTCAAGTTCAAAGAGGGAGAATTCAAGGCAAGCTTGGATGGATTTCGCAATGAAGTCAAAGTGCATGATTTTGGGACTTTAGAGTGGAAAGAGAAGCAATGGGGAAGATTTTTCAATCAAACAACCATCTCTCAAAATTCCATGAGTTCCCACCAACACCTTGAGGCCAGGTTGTCCTTTTCCTATCTGTTACCTTTTACAAGTTTTTCTAATGTGATGTATGTTTGACATGTTGGTTTGATGATAGGAAAAGAGATGAACTAGTAGAAGTAGGAGTTAATTTTTCTACTTGATGATTTAATAGGATAGTGTTTAATTCTAGTTTGCTTATGTTTTGAATAATACCCCTGTGTTGCCATGTGTTGTTTGCTTATTATTGGTTCTTTGAGCTGAATCTACTCTCAATTGCATGATTTTAGCTTACATATCTTGTCATCTTTGTTTTCCTTGTATTGTGATGTATGATTTGAATGTGACTGCTGTAACGTCCTTACTTTTATACGTCTTAGGGACCATTTAGTAGCATTTAGAACCACTTATAAGACCTTGGAAGTCCATTAGCCAAATCTGGAATTTTACTCTTTCTCGGGTTACTGTTCATATGGTATTCCAGATTACGCAATGAACTTCAAAAAATCATAATTAATTCTAGAAAACTCTAAATGAAGTGGTTCAAAAATATACATGAAGATAACATCTTAAAATTTAAGGGAAAAATAATTTCCAGACCAAATGATTCGCCAATTGATACAGTTTATTCGTTGAAGTTTACTGTTTATTTGGTCAAAAACTCTAGAAACAGTTTCTGGTCTCTAATTTTGGAAATTCATTTCTCTTGATATACACATCCAAATGAAACGTTCTACCTATTCACTTAAAGATATGGATGTGTACTACATGCTCATAAAATTTCTTGAAATAATTCCTTCATTTGCTAGGTCAAACTGAAGCCACAATAAACTGCTTCAGGACCTACGTTTTTACCATTTCAGTTTCTTTTCTTTCATTTCCAATAGTTGTTTCAGCATGCACAAGCCATCAAATGAGCTTCTTAACATTCATATACATCATGTACATATATCATAAGTATTACAATAGTTTCATCACATAAATAGACACCTTACATGGCATTTACATACATGAACAATTTATAGTATATGCTAAAATCTCAATACTTCACTTCCTTTCTTCCATTCTTTAGCTCTTCTCCATGCATATCTTTTCTTCATGCTTGACCTAAATTGGTTGGTTATGGAAGAGTGAGATTCTAGGGAATCTCAGTAGCAAACATTACCACTTAAATATGCAAGATGGATGCTAATGCATGATATGTAATTTCATTAAACTTTCTTTGGTTAGTGACATTCTATCATGCTATATACTTTTACATAAAGTGCATGGCCATGGAAACATGTTATTCACAATACATTCAACATCATTTATCATGTCACAACATCATTCAAATAACATATACATGTCAACACATAAGCATACCACATCAAGCACATAAAGAGGTAAGTTCACTACCTTGCACTTAAGCTTTCCTCTTGACCTTTAGCCCTTGCTCCCTAGCTTTCCAACCATTAAGCCTTTATGTCCATCACTTCCCAATATCTTCTTGGATGTTTCATGGTCCTAAACACATTCATATTCATCACATAACTCATTAGGACTCATGAATTCCAACCATGTTCAAGACTAACTTTGTTACACTTTTTATTGTCATAACTTTCTCTAATTTTCACTAATCCACTTGGCTCTTGAACCAAATGATATCTTGACTTTACCCTACACAATTTCATCTTTTGAATCCATTTATGAGCTTAGAATCATGAAATTACAGCTCCTTCATAGCCTTCTGTACATAACTGAACATAAGCATACAATTCTTTCAAAAATTCTCATTTTGTTTCTCCACTTTAACCCACACAACTTTTCATTTTAAAACCATTAGAACCATCAAAATCATGAAATTCCAATCACTGTTCATGTGAGTGAACAGTAACTGTAAGGAATCTCAAAGACTACAACCTTGAGATTTTAATGTTTCCAAGATTCAAAACCTTTCCAATCCTAGACAAAATCATCATACAAACTCAATGGAAGCATTAAATCATTGAAATTCAATTTCCTTCCCTCATAAATAGTGTAGACCGAACAGGGCACACCATGGCAAAGTCAAGAATATCAATTTGATTCAACAACTAACAACTTAACTAGCTTGTTTAAGCTTCAATCATAGGGTTCTAACTTTAATTTCTTGTTTCCCCTTTCCTTTAAGGTCTTTGGGCAGAACCTTCCCTTAGAGAAAAATCAACTTTTCTCCCATTAAAACCCTAAGTTCAAGCTCCCAAATCAAAGGAAAATAAGCTAGGAGAGATTGTTTACCTTTAATCTCTAGCTTGCTTGAACTTTGGAACCTTGAATCTTCTTTGTCTTGGCTTGAGTTTTCATTTTGCAGGAGTTTCCCCAAGGGTCCATGAGCTTACGGTTTGGTTGCAGAATGGAGGGGTATTTATAGCCAAAATCTAAGAAAAATGAATGGCCAAGATTGATTTGGTTACTATTTGATCTAAAGGCCCACATTTAATCTTGGATTTAACTTTTTCATAAAATAATAATTATGACATCATGTGGGACAGCTCATGGGACACCTAAGAGGGTTAGGTGGCGTGCTTCCCATGCAAGGAACCTTCTGGAGAAATTCCAGTCCAATCCGGTACCGATCAGTGCAGTTTCACAACAACCAGACTGTGTTTTGTTCCTAATTTTTAATAATATACCAGGATATGTATTCTATCCTGGAAATTAATGTATAGGCTTCTCATACCATTGAAAATATTAGACTGAGTATTTATCTTCCATCCATCCCTTGGAAAATGACAAAAATACCCTTGGTGTCCTTTCTTGCACTATATTGACCCTAAGGGCATAATTGTCATTTCACCCCTCTTTGTACTGCCTCAGGGCATATATTAGCTCAAATAATCATATTTATACCATGTGCCACGTTTTTAGCCTGTCCCAAATGACCAAAATGCCCTTCATCCATCTCTGGTATAATCTGGGCATCCAGGGGTATTTTCGTAATTTCACACTTTTTCTGGCACTGGCCCCTTCTACTGATAGACTGGTACCCTGGGTTTTGGGCCTTCCTTGGTGTCATTATGGGCCTATATATGAGGTCATCTGATCTCATTCTATCTAGGCTTACATACCGATAAGTTCTATTATCGGATCACGGGTGTTAACAAACTCTCGTCAAAATTCACTGATATGTGAATAACTTTTTATACAGAACTTCTTTTGGAGTTCTGTCAGATCTAGGACATCTGACACTGTAGGGCACACTTTCCTATAATTTGCCCACTTATATCTGAAGTCCATGAAATCTGATAAAATTTCAGATAACTTTTAGACTATCAGATAAATATCTACTGTCTAGAGCCCTAATAAAATTTCTGTATCTTGTCAGATTATCCGGCATACCTTCCTCTATTTACTGATGGAATATGGGACTAAAATACTTCTGGGCAGTTCTAACCCTTTTCGGGCTGATCTTTCTATAATTACAATTTTGCCCTTGAACTTTTTACTTAATTACATTTAAATCCCATAACTTTTGGAAATTACCACTTTTGGCCCAAATCTTGTTTCTACTTTAACTTTTGGCCTTTAAACTTTTTCAATTTTCATTTAGCTCCCTTTCTTCCTTCAAGACTCATTTAACCTTTATCATTTCTTCTAATCTTCGTCATAATCCTTCCTAAACCTCTTTCCACTATCAGTTCTATACAGATAGGGAAAAATTAGGATATGACAACTGCAAGCTTTACTGTGAATTTGTATTGAGTGATGTGTTTAATTGCGGTGCTAAAGATAGATTTAAATTGATCTTATATAGCGTTGTGGTGTCTATAATTCTGCTGGCAGTGAGGACACTATCAAGTTTAAGTGTGGGGAGATGTTCTTGTGTCTATGCTAATTAATGTAAAATTCTTTAATTAATCCAATCTTTCATCACAAAATATTTGGTTCTTGAACTGTTTTGCGGTTAGCTAAAAAGGTTTTAGTGTAAAAGATATTTTGGGCTTTGAAAACCATCAAGTGGTTGTCTCTGTGGTTTTTCGTCCCAACCTATGTGTTGCTTGGTTACGACTTGAAATGGAATTTTAGACTTAATATGATCTCTGAGAAAATAAGTTGTGACAAGGGTGCATTAGGTTGTGACAATATCTCTCTGTGTATTTGGGTCATGACTTAATCTTTCCTAGTCGCGACTAGTTGTTGTAAGTTCAGAGAAAGAACTCACTATGAAATTTGGTCATGACCTCCACGGCTTGTGAAACATCCTTACTTTCATACATCTTAGGGACCATTCAGTAGCATTTAAAATCACTTACAAGACCTTGGAAGTCCATTAGCAAAATTTGGAATTTTACTCTTCATGAGTTACTATTCATATGGTATTCCAGATTCGGCAATAAACTTCAGAAAATCATAATTAATTCTAGAAAACTCAAAATAAAGTGGTTCAAAAAGTTACGTGAAGATAACATCTTGAACTTTAAGGAAAAAATAATCTCCAGACCAAATACTTAGTCAATTAATACAGTTTAATCATCAAATATACTGTTCATTTGGTCAAAAATTCTAAAAACATATTCTGGTCCCTTACTTTAGAAAATTTATTCTCTTGGTACAGACATTGAAATAAGGTGTTCTTGATGTCAAAATGAAGTTTTACATGTTAACTAAATGTCTGTAAAACTTCATACATTTATCTCATCATTTACTATTTTTCATTACATCATAACCATCACTACTTATATTGGTCATATAGCAACATTTCATATAACAATTCTTGACATAACATTTATACTATCCAATCCCTAGCCTCTCTTCATGCTTCTTCATCCTCTTTCATCATTCATAAACCTACTGGTATTGGGATTACATCGAAGGGGTGAGATTTTTGGGGAAATCTTAGTAGCAAACGGTACTAAACAATGCATGCATAAATGTAAATACTTGGGCTTGCTTGTGAAAGTGTTAACATTGTGTAATGTGCATACTTCCATGTAACATATGAAATATAATTGGCCAAAGTAATCATAGAAATAGAGCTTTAATCATAAGCATGTATGCAACACAATTCAACAAAGCCATAACACAACTAAGCATAATATTCAATACATACAAGTTTAGGATAAGCTTACTACCTCATATACTTGACTTTCTTTCACTTTATCTTGCCTCTTTCTTCTCACTTCTCTTTAATGTGTGGCTGCCTCCTTGGAGTACACCATCAAATCCTAATATCACATAATCATCCATCCATTACAATCTAACTTCCTTGGACATTAAACTTACTTTAACTAACATAACTTCCTTTGATCTTTACTAATTGACTTGGCCTTTGAACCAATTGATGTATTGACTTTACCCTACACAATTTCACCTTTTGAATCCATTTATGAGCTTAGAATATTGAAATTCCAGCTCTTATGTACTGTTCTGGACAGATTTGAAAAACATGCATAATTCTTCCAAAAATTCTCATATTGATTCCAATGCTTCTCATACTTGTTTCTCTACTTTGTCCCACACAAATTTTCATTTTAAACCCACTAAAAATATCAAAATCATAAAATTCTAATCACTATTCATACGAGTGAATAATAAGAGAGAAGAACTTCAAAAAACTTAACTTGAAATTCTAATGCTTCTAAGTTTCAAAACCTATCCAATCCTACACAAAATTATCATATGAATTCAATGGAAGTATTAGATCATTGAAATTCCATCTCCTTCTAACATGAAAAGTGTAGACTAAAATGGTTCAACCATGGCAAAGTCGAGAATATCAACTTGATTCAACAACCAATCATTTAACTAGCTTGTTTAAGATTCAATCACATATCTCTAACTTTAATTTCTTCTTTCTTCTTTCATCTAAGGTTTTGGACAGCATATACACCTTAGAGAAAACTCAACTTTCTTCTATGAAAACCCTAATTTCAAGCCCCTAAATCAAAGAAAAACAAGCTAGGAAAGATCACTTACCTTAATTTTTAGCTAGCTTGAACTTTGTACCTTGAATCTTCTTTTTCTTGGCTTAACTCTTTATTTGAGCAGCACCTCCCCAAGGGTTCCAAGGGCCATGGTTTTGTGCAGAAAAATGGGGGTATTTATAGAAAAATTCTATGGAAAATGAATGGCCAAGATCACTTTGTATACTATTTGATCTAATGGCTCATATTTGATCTTTGATTAGCTTTCCCTAGAAGCCAATGAGATGACATCATCCATGACATCATCAAAGGACACCTCAAAGCCCATGTGATGAAATTACAAAGGGAGGATGCATCTGGAAATATTTTAAGTCTAATCCTGTACCGATTTAGTCTGATTTCCCAAAAACCAAATTGTTTTCTGAATTTAATTTTTCTGAGATTCCATAATATGCTTTCTGACCTTAAATCCAGTATCTGGATTCTTCCTATCATTATAATTCTTGTACTGGGCCTAAACTTAATTACAGATGTTGGAAAATGTGCCCTAGGGGCAATCATTATCTTATAAATATTATTGATTTATGAGTTTATCAATTGTGTTATCATATTCTTTGCATGTTTACTGTGATGATCATCCTTGGATAATTCATGATCTTATCCTAAATATCCCTGGTCAGTCATCTGTGCTGGAGCAGAGATGAAATAAGGCCAGTATGACTTTGAAGATGTATAGAGATATAAATCAAAGTCATAGGCACATGTAAGAGTACAAGGTGTTGGACTGACCCGCTATGAGAGAGTTGCATGGGTTACGTCATAAGCTTCTCTCATATACAAACCATGTCACTATGCCCTTTGACCTGAGATCATCATGGATTCCTACATGACAAACGCTTAGCTTTGACCTAGTCAAAAGTCACTTTTGACCGAGTGATCATAAAGACTATGTTCAGGCTTAGTGGTTTTTCATGCGGAGGAATATGAATGGTCAAGATGGAATTTGTCCCTCACATTCGTAGAGAGATATTACTGGGCCCCTCGATGAGTGAGTTTGATAAATGTATGGCCATACTGTAATGGAAAGGTAGTTCTATTTCTATAGTCAGACTACTTAGGGATCGAGAAAGTAACAGTCAGGAATAGGAGGATAACATTATCCATGCCTCATCCATGACTAAAATATCGCGTGACAGAAGGGACATGATATGGTTGTATAAAAAGTTATATCGTTTATCGATCCTCATACGATTTGGGTAGTCGTTATGTCTTGCTAGAGACCGCTTGCGAGTTGTGGGCCAGTATAGCAAATGGCCCACTGCCAACTTCATATGGGCCTATAGGGTCGCACACAAAATAGCCCAACATGAGCTATGATATCCAGATTCATTGAATCTAAGACGTGTCTAGATTCAATGAATCCAGGGTTGATGCATATATTTATTTATATTTATATTCGTATATATATAAATTCATATATATACATTATATATAAGAGATATATGAGATTTAATTTATAAGGATAAATTAAATCTCTATCACGTTTGAATTTGAAATTCAAATTGATAGGATATCTCATATAAGAGATATTTACAAGATTTAATTTATAAGGATAAATTAAATCTCTATCACATTTGAATTTGAAATTCAAATTGATAGGATATCTCATATAAGAGATATTTACAAGATATAATTTATAAGGATAAATTAAATCTCTATCACGTTTGAATTAGAAATTCAAATTGATAGGATATCTCAAATTTGATTTATGAGAGTAAATCAAATATAGTCCAATCTTATCTTTATTTAAATTAAATAAATAGGTGAATTAAATCTGTGGTACAGTTTTAATATAAATATTATTTATTTAATTAGTTTATTATCAAATTATACAATATGTGATATTGTATTAATTTCAGAATTAATATAGATTAATTCCAAGATCCAATTCGGTTGAGGAAAATGCAGAGCATCCTATATATCTAATTTTAGGAGCTATGTTTTTGACGCACAACACACAACACAAAAGGCCAAACGGAATCTACAAAAGGTTTGCAGATAAGAAACTGCTGAAGTAGAGACGGAGAGGACGAATTCTTGAGAGAGCCTTGGAGGGACAGGAGACGCTAGCACGTTGTTCGTGGTTGGATCGCTGTTCGTGTGGATACCAGTAGAGGAAGCTAACCTGAGGCGTCGACTTCTTGTGATAAGAAAGAGAGCATGAGCCATGGAGAGAAACTGTGGACATCTTCTTGAGATCGGAAAGAGATCACCAGTCGCGGAGAGAAGCTGTGGAAGTCGCTGAGGAACACTAAGGGTAATGCTTCTTTCCACTTGACTTAAACATATACGATAGATCCTGGCAAGGAATGGGAAAAAAATTTTTAAATTAATTTCTACTGGGTGTCTTCCAATTCCGTTCAGTGGTATCAGAGCCATGCCATTTTGTGTTTAAGTAAGGCTTAATTGTTGATTAATATGATATGTGTTAGTCGTAGCCATTCATATAATATGCGTTTTATGTATGACATATAAGGAGTCTGTTTTATGTATAACATAAAAGGAATCTAAAAGGGAATTGAAATCGGTGGTGATGCGTTTTGATTTGATCAATTAACATAGATGGGGTCTAAGAAAACCGAATGCAGATTTGTGATTATTTATGAAACAAAATTTTTTTTTGTAACCGGCTAGCGGGACAGCCGTGGCTACTTGTTCGTAGCGCAACACAATCGTAACACATGTTATTTTGTGAATGTTTTAGATTTGAAACATTAATTGCCCTTCAATTAGATCTGAATATTGATTCTTGAATGTTTGGGTATGGTGAACAATATGGCTCTAGATTGCAAGTGTTGTAATTTTTTAAATACGGCCTGCGTGTCGTGCCTTCCTCTATATACTCTCAATATACCTTCTCTTCTCATCTTACTCCCCTCGAATGTTAAAAGAGGTTTCTATATGTAATTTCCCTTTTCTTACTAGAGAGCTCCTCTCATTGGCTTGAGGGCACTTAGGATAGGTGAGCCATATTGTATCACGTTTAGATTATGCGTATTATGATTATATCAAAAACATGCATATACTTGTATGAGATACAAACTGAGAAATATGCATTCTTATAAACCAAATAGTTAAATTAAGCCCTCTAAATGAAATCTTAAGTCATAATGCCATCAATTTATGAACACTTGTCAAAGCCTCGATCGCTCAATTGTGGACTCCACCAAAGTGGGTGCTTTTGAGTTATCTTGGGGAGATAAGCAAGAGTAATGGTGCTACTCTCACATGTTTATTATTGTTTGACTTAATTGAGATTAACAAAACGGTTTTGGGTCTCAAGGCATTAGATGGGATTAAAAACATGATAGATCATATGATGATATAATCCCATGAACATCTAAGAGTTACATTTGATGTAATTGGTAAAGGTGTTACCTACCTAAATAACTTAATTTAAGCGTCCTGCCAAAGCGGACTTAAGTTTGAGCCAAATATGGATCTTAGCCACTAACTATTGCATTGAGGGTTCTTTATTTAGTGGGAGATTGCTAATTAAATTGCATATTTTTAATTGTAGAATCATGACGACCAGTAATACTACTACATTATCGCTGTGATCTGTCCTTAAGAAGGACAAACTTAATGGGACAAACTTTCTTGACTGGTTTAGGAACTTGAGAATTGTTCTCAAGCAGGAAAGAAAGGCGCATGTCCTAGATCAACCCATTCCTAAAGAGCCAGCGGCCAATGCTCCTAGAGCTCAGAGAGATGCTTACACAAAGCATAAGGAAGACAATGTCGATGTGGGATGCTTGATGCTAGCTACCATGGTTCTAGAGCTCCAAAGAGATCTGGAACACATGGAGGCTTATGAGATGATTGTGCATCTCAAGGAAATGTTCCAGTAACAGGCAAGGCAAGAGAGGTATGAGACCACTAAGGCCTTACATTCCTGCAAGATGGCTGAAGGTGCATCAGTTAGTACTCATGTCTTAAAGATGAAAGGGTACATTGATCACCTTGAGAGGCTTTGATTTCCCATGAGCCAGGAGTTAGCTAAAGATTTGATCTTAAACTCACTCCCAGAAAGTTATGACTAGTTTGTCATGAACTACAACATGAACAACATGGAGAAATCTATTTCTGAACTGCATGGGATGCTTAAAACTGCTGAGCTGAGTCTTAAGAAGAAGCCCAGTGCTGTTTTGATGGTTCAGAAAGGAAAGGGTATGAAAAAGAAAGGTAAAGGCAAGGGGAAAGGTCATGGCTCATCAGGTAAGACCAAAGAGTCAGGCAAGCCCGAAACCAAGCCTGCACCAAAGAAGGCAAAGCCTCCGAAGGAAGGAGTCTGCTTCTTCTGTAATGAACTTGGTCATTGGAAGAGGAATTGCAAACTCTACCTCGAAGATCTGAAAAGAACAAGAAGGATAGCGGGGCTATCGCTTCAGGTATTTATGTTATAGACATTCATCTTTCTACTTCCACTTAATGGGTATTAGATACTGCATGTGGTTCTCATATTTGTACAAATGTGCAGGGACTAAAGGACAGTAGGAAGCTAAAAAAGGGCGAGGTTGACCTATGAGTTGGAAACAGAGCAAGGGTTGCTGCGTTAACTATAGGCACTTATGAATTAGTTCTGCCCACTGGGCTTTTGTTAGTTTTGAACAATTGCTATTATGTTCCTGCTTTAAGTAGTAACATTGTTTCACTTTCTTATTTGGATAAGGAAGGTTTCACTTCCATTGCTGGGAGTAGTAGATGTTCTATTTATCGTAATGATGTTTTCTATGCTCATGGTGATTTGCATGTTGATCATTACATATTAAATTTGGAACAACCCAATCATGGAAATATCTATAACTTAACTGCCAAATGGGTCAAACCAAACAATTTGAATCCGACATACCTCTGGCATTGTCGTCTGGGCCACATAAATGAGAAACACATTTCCAAACTCCATCAAGATGGATTTCTAAACTCATTTGATTTTGAATAATATGACACTTGCGAGTCTTGCTTGTTGGGAAAGATGACAAAGTCACCCTTCACTAGGCACAGTGAGAGGGCCACTGATTTATTGGGCCTCATACATATAGATGTGTGTGGACCGATGAACACAAATGCTAGAGGAGGTTATTCGTACTTCATAACATTCATAGATAATTTCAGTAGATATGGGTACATCTCTCTGATGAAACATAAATATGAATCTTTTGAAAAGTTCAAGATCTTTCAAAATGAAGTACAAAACCAGCTTGGCAAAACAATTAAAGCCCTTCAATCTGATCGGGGTGGTGAATATTTGAGCCAAGAGTTCATAGATCATCTCAGGAGTTGTGGGATAGTGTCACAATTGACTCTTCCAGGGACATCACAATGGAATGGCATTTTTGAACGAAGGAATCGAACACTATTAGATATGGTTCGATCCATGATGAGTCGAACAGATCTTCCGCCTTCCTTTTGGGGCCATGCCCTAGAGACAGCTGCGTTCACACTCAATCGTGTTCCATCTAAGGCAATTGAAAAGACTCTGTATGAGATATGGACTAGGAGGACGCCTAGTTTATCTTTCCTCAAGATTTGGGGATGCGAGGTCTATGTTAAGCAACAAGCCTCAGACAAATTAGCGGCCAAATCCTCAAAGTGCCTTTTTATGGGATATCCTAAGGAAACCAAGGGATATTACGTCTACAACCCTGCTGATAACAAAGTGTTTGTTGTCAGAAATGGTATCTTTCTCGAACGAGAATTTATCTCTAAAAGAACCAGTGGGAGTAAGGTACACCTCGAAGAAGTTCAAGAGCCACAAGACACTATAGAACTGCAGATGGAAAATAGAGAAGACTCACAACAAGTTGTTGAGACTCCTCAAGTCACGCAAGGTCCATGGAAGTCTAATAGGACACGACTTCAGCCTCAGAGATATGGATTTCTGATTTCTGACAGTCGTGATGTGTTGGTCATTGAGCATAATGAGCCGATTACCTATCGAGAAGCTATAGTGAGACCAAACTCTGAAAAGTGGCTTAATGCCATGAAGTCTAAAATGCAATCCATGTATGACAATGAGGTTTGGACCTTAGTCGACCCGCCTAAAGGTGTAAAAACCGTCAGGTGCAAGTGGGTTTTTAAGGAGAAAACTGACATGGATGGCATTGTAAATGTCTTCAAGGCACGACTGGTTGCAAAAGGATTTACTCAAACTCATGGTGTGGACTATGATGAGACCTTTTCCCTAGTTGCAATGGCCAAATCAATCAGAATCCTCTTTGCCATAGCAGCATATTATGACTATGAAATATGGCAGATGGACGTCAAGACAGCTTTCCTTAATGGAAAGCTCCTTGAGGATGTGTACATGACACAACCTAAAGGGTTTGTGTGTTCCGAGGACTCTGGTAAAGTGTGCAAGCTTCAAAGGTCCATTTATGGACTGAAGCAAGCCTCTCGGAGTTGGAATCATTGTTTTGATGAAGTAGTCAAAGAGCTTGGATTTCTTCAAAATATTGATGAACCTTGTGTGTACAAGAAGGTTAGTGGGAGCACAGTTGTGATTTTGGTACTCTATGTCGATGACATCCTACTTATTGGGAATGACATTCCTACCTTACAGATTGTCAAGTCTTGGTTAGGAAAGTCTTTCTCGATGAAAGACTTGGGTGAAGCCACCTATATCCTAGGAATCAAGATCTATAGAGATAGATCTAAAAGACTTCTAGGATTCAGTCAGAGTACATACATAGACAAAATACTGCATAGGTTCAGTATGCACGAATCAAAGAGGGGTTTCATACCCATGTCTCATGGTAGTCACCTCAGCAAAGATCTGTGTCCTAGTACATCTAATCAGCGAGGTCGCATAAGTAAAGTTCCATATGCCTCGGCCATAGGATCTATCATGTATGCCATGTTATGTACTCGACCGAATGTCTCGTTTGCCTTAAGTATGACTAGCAGATATCAACAGGACCTTGGTGAGGCCCATTGGACTGCTGTCAAGAATATCCTTAAGTACTTAAGAAGTACTAAGGACTTATTCTTGGTCTATGGTGGATTGGATGACGAACTATGTGTAACTGGTTACACAGACACGAGTTTCCAAACTGACCAGGACGACTAAAAATCGCAGTCTGGATATATATTCCTCCTCAATAATGGAGCAGTAAGCTGGAAGAACTCTAAGCAGGGTACTGTAGCAGATTTTGCAATGGAAGCTGAGTATATAACAGCATCTGATGCAACTAAGGAAGCCGTTTGGATCAGGAAGTTCATCACGGAACTAGGGGTGATACCTACCATCTCAGATCCAATAACTTTGCTCTGTGATAATAGCGGTGCCATTGCACAGGCCAAAGAGCCTAGGTCACATCAAAGGACCAAGCACATACTCAGCCGATTTCATCTCATCAGAGAAATCAACAATAGAGGTGATATAAAAATATGTAAGGTAGCAGGAGAAGACAATATTGTTGATCCTCTAACAAAGCCACTTGTGCAGGCAAAGCATGAGCGTCATGTTAGGTCAATGGGAATTAGTCAAATTAATGATTGTACCTAGTGTAAGTGGGAGGTTGATGGAAAATGTGCCCTAGGGTCAATCATTGTCTTATAAACATTATTGATTTATGAGTTTATCAATTGTGTTATCATATTATTTGCATATTTACTGTGATGACCATCTTTGGATAATTCATGATCTTATCCTAAACGTCCCTGGTCGGTCATTTATGCGGGAGCAGAGATGAAATAAGACCAGTATGACTTTGAAGATGTATAGAGATATAAATCAAAGTCATAGGCACATGTAAGAGTACAAGGTGTTGGACCGACCCACTATGAGAGAGTTGCATGGGTTACGACATAAGCTTCTCTCATATACAAACTATGTCACTATGCCCTTTGACCTGAGATCATCATGGATTCCTGCATGACAAACGCTCAGCTTTGACCTAGTCAAAAGTCACTTTTGACCGAGTGATCATAAAGACTATGTTCGGGCTTAGTGGTTTTTCATGCGGAAGAATGTGAATGGTCAAGATGGAATTTGTCCCTCACATTCGTAGAGAGATATTACTGGGCCCCTCGATGAGTGAGTTTGATAAATGTATGGCCATACTGTAATGGAAAGGTAGTTCCATTTCTATAGTCAGACTACTCAGGGATCGAGAAAGTAACAGTCAGGAATAGGAGGATGACATTATCCATGCCTCATCCATGACTAAAATATCGCGTGACAGAAGGGACATGATATGGTTGTATAAAAGGTTACATTGTTTATCGATCCTCATATGATTTGGGTAGTCATTATGTATTACTAGAGACCGCTTGTGACTTGTGGGCAAGTATAGCAAATGCTCCACTGCCAACTTCATATGGGCCTATAGGGTCACACACAAAATAGCCCAACACGAGCTATGATGTCCAGATTCATTGAATCTAAGACGTGTCTAGATTCAATGAATGATCCAGGGTTGATGTATATATTTATTTATATTTATATTCGTATATATATAAATTCGTATATATATATATATTATATATAAGGGATATATAGGATTTAATTTATAAGGATAAATTAAATCTCTATCACGTTTGAATTTGAAATTCAAATTGATAGGATATCTCATATAAGAGATATTTACAAGATATAATTTATAAGGATAAATTAAATCTCTATCACATTTGAATTTGAAATTCAAATTGATAGGATATCTCATATAAGAGATATTTACAAGATATAATTTATAAGGATAAATTAAATCTCTATCACGTTTGAATTTGAAATTCAAATTGATAGGATATCTCAAATTTGATTTATGAGAATAAATCAATTATAGTCCAATCTTATCTTTATTTAAATTAAATAAATAGGTGAATTAAATCTGTGGGACGGATTTAATATAACCATTATTTATTTAATTAGTTTCTTATCAAATTATACAATATGTGATATTGTATTAATTTCAGAATTAATATAGATTAATTCCAAGATCCAATTCGGTTGAGGAAAACGCAGAGCATCCTATATATCTGATTTTAGGAGCTACATTTTTTACGCACAACACACAACACAAAAGGCCGAACGGAATCTACAAAAGGTTTGCAGATACGAAACTACTGAAGTAGAGACGGAGAGGACGAATTCTTGAGAGAGCCTTAGAGGGACAGGAGACGCTAGCACGTCGTTCGTGGTTGGATCGCTGTTCGTATGGATACCAGTAGAGGAAGCTGACCTGAGGTGTCGACTTCTTGCGATCAGAAAGAGAGCACGAGCCGCGGAGAGAAGCTGTGGATATCTTCTTGAGATCAGAAAGAGATCACCAGTCGCGGAGAGAAGCTGTAGAAGTCGCTGAGGAACATCAAAGGTAATGCTTCTTTCCACTTGACTTAAACACATACGGTAGATCCTGGCAAGGAATGGGAAACAAATGTTTAAATTAATTTCTGCTGCGTGTCTTCCAATTCCTTTCAACAGATCCCTTGGCAAATTACCAAAACTGCCCTTAGTTCTTCTTTATTTACTCTAGTACCTCAAGGGCATTATCATCTTTTCACACATCATCAGAGTATTCCCTGACCTTGATCAACTATTCTGGGAACTCTCCTTAACTATCTAACCGTATTCAAATGACCAAAATACCCTTCATCTAACTCTCACTCAATGACACAACATAGTGGCATACTTAATGGCATTTTCATAATTTTATATTTTTTTTGAGTCTTTATTAGCCCTAGCCCATATACTTATCTAAAAATATTACTAGGCCTATAAAATGCCATTTTAGACTCTCTACATGGTCCACTACCTTCATGGGCTAAACTCCTAAAAAATTTCCCCAAAACGTATTTATCGAGTGTTTTAATCTACTATAAATTTCATAATAAATTCTATAGAACTCCTTTTTAAGCTTTGTCAATTCATAAATTCTTATATTAATTATAGGAATTTAGTGCCATATTTCATCTGATTCTGAGGTATGCAGGATACTGTATTAATTTCCTTTTTTTCAAAAATTAATATAAATTTTTCAGGACCTCAAATCAAAGTTTTGTTTTACGTCAAACTGATCAGAATAATTTTATCTATTTACTCAAAAAATTTGGGACTAATCTGATTATGGCCATTTTTGGCTCAACTTTCAATAATTACCATTTTGACCTTGAACTTTTGAAAATTACACTTTAGGCCCTCAACTTTTCATAATTACACTTAATGGCCCAAAACTTTTGTCTACTTTCATTTTCCACCATGGAACCTTTAAGCTTTATATTTTAGTCACTCTCTTTCTTCAAGACTCGTATAACCTTTCTCATTCCTTCTTATCATCATTGCAATCCTTTCCAAACCTCTTTCCTCTATCAGTGTTATACAGATAGGGAAAAAATAGGATATGACAGCTTGCAGTCACAACCTGAGTATTGAAATGTCTACTTACCTTCTCTTTGCTTTGTGCAATATTGTATAGAAGTATTGCTCTTGAGGTACTAAGGTTTTATAAATGATTCGTTACCCTCTTATTTTTAACCTTTTGCATAAATAGTTTATAGAAACCATTACCACACTTGAAATTTTTAAAATAGAAATCGAATTGGAAACACTTAAGTTTTTACTATTAGATTTGGGATTATTACATGATTATGAGTTATTACTTTGGAACTTTTAATTCATTATTTTAGAGGGTTTTCAATTGTGATAAGTGTTTTAATGCCTAGTGAATGATAAACATTGCCTGAGACTTTAGCTTATGAGCAATTTAGATTAAAGCCTTAGTTAGCAGGATTTTTGGCCTAAACTTCTATATTGAGTGTTTATTCAATTATTTTATATCCTCTAGAACTTGTCTTAGCTCTGAGTTAAAAATTACTTGCGCATTTATGTTATTGAATATGATAGAGGAATTCATGTCTAAACCCTTTTATCCCAAACATAAGCCGCATATATTGTATCTATAGTCACCCCCTTTAAGCCTACCACATTTCTTTTTCCATCTTAAAAAGTCATATATGCATGGACATCTTTTTGAAATAAACTTCTTATTCATGTCAAAAAATCATTGTTATTGTGAAATTGTGTTACATCTTTTATATACAAGGTGCCAAATAAAAAAAATAGAGAGAAAAAAATATAGTGCAAGAAGAATTGAAGAAGAAAGAAAAGAGAAATGAATGAGGCACTATTATCAACTCCTATTAGCACAATTACCACCTTTACATCTGCAAGACATGAATTCATGTTATATATTCATTATCAAATGCATATGGTACTTTCTACCTTTCATATTCCATTCCAAGTGGCATATCTCCATTATTTCACCCTTAAAAGACCTCTTGATTCTTTACATAAGTGTTGTATAGTTGATGAGATTTAGAACCATTACAAGCATATGGTAGGACATTTTTCAATTTGCATCTGAGTGAAAGAACCCTAACAATGAGAGGATATAGAGAACTAAACACTTATATTATTAGAGAGAATTATTGCGCTCATATAGTTAAGGTTGATTTCATTTCGTAGTTGATTACTTGGCATTACTCATATTATCGCTTTTGCATTCCCAAAAAGATGTGCACGAATTGTTTTAAGGTGTCACTGTGGATTATGTTGTTACCTTAGATTTAATAGCATTAGCCTAGGTGTACTTTATTTCTTTGTCTAGGGTACAAAGGTTCAGGTATGGGGGAATTGATAAGATACAAATTGTGTATGGTTTCTCTAATATTTTAAGAGTTTTGTGACAACTTTACCATTCATTTTATGCCTACAACTGTGTTTTTGTGGTAATACATGATTGTGCTTGGCAATATGATAATTTAAGGGTAAAAAGGTTAATTAACTCTTCTAAATTGCATATAAGTTTTTCTTTAGCAATTGGTTGGACTTTTACAGTGAGCTTAGATGTTAAATTACAAGTATTTTGGAGGAGAACCAAGGACTAATGTGAGAAGAAAAGAAATCATAAGACAGAGAATCAAATCAAAGAAGGCAGCTTCTATGCTCTTTACTCGCGACCAAAGTGTCTACCGGTTGTGACCTCATTTCTTTTAGAAAGTTTTCCTGTGTTCACAAGTTGTAACCAAAAATAGGATATGTTGTGACTAAACAAGAGAATCATTGAAGCTGTGCGTTTTAGATTAGGTCATTCAAGCATTAAAAGGAGAGGAAAGCCGCAGATGCGAGGAGAAGCTGGTTTTTACCTGATACGGTTAAGAAGTAGTACTCCATCATTCTCTCAACACTCTCTCCATAACCTACCCACATATCTTCCATTATTCATCTTTTCATCACCATTTTTCTACTTTCTTAATATCATCATATCTAAGCAATGAATGCAGTACAGTATGTCATATCCTACCTTTTTCCTATCTATATAAGACTCATAGAGGAAAGAGGTTTGTAAAGGATTGTGATGATAAATAGAGAGGAAAAGTGATTATTACACAAAGGTATAAAGAAAATGGACTAAATTGAAAAGTCTAAAAGTTCTATGGTGCAAAAATGAAAGTAGAAATAAACTTTGGGCCATTAAGTGTAATTATAAAAAGTTGAGGGCCTAAAGTGTAATTTTTAAAAGTTTAAGGGCAAAATAGTAATTATTGAAAGTTGAGCTAGAAAAGTAACAAAATCAGATTAGTCCCAAATTTTTCCAGTAAATAGAGAAAATTATTCTGATCATTTTGACTCAACACAGAATTTTGATTTGAGGTCCCAAGAAATTGATATGAATTTTTGAAGAAAGGAAAATTATTACAATATCCTTTGGACCTTATAATCAGATGAAATTTGGTAGTAAATTTTTATAATTAATATAAGAATTTATGAAACTGACAGAGCTCAAAAAGGAGTTCTGTAGAATTCATTATGGAATTTACAATGCATTAAAACACCCGATAAATATGTTTTGGGAGAATTTCTCTAGAGTTGAGCTAGTAAAGGCAGTGGACCAGGTAGAAGGCTCAAAATGGCGCCTTATAGGCCTAATAAAATTTTTAGATAAGTATGTTGGCCAGGGCTTCTAAATATCGGGGAAAATATAAAATTGTGAAAATGCTACTAAGTATGCCACTATGTTGTGTCATTGAGTTAAAGTTAATCGAAGGGAATTATGGTCATTTGACTAAGGTTAGATAGTCAATGAGAGTTCCTAGAATAGTTGACCAAGGTAAGAGAATACTCTGATAAGGTGTAAAAAGATGACAATGCCCTTGAGATGTTAAAGTAAATAAAGAGGAACCAAAGGGCATTTTGGTAATTTGCCAACAGATCTGTAATTAAGTTTAGACTGAAATATCCTTCTTTTCTTATGTCTTATGGACCAAACAGTAGCATCTGGAACCATTTTTAAGGTCATTGAAGTCAAATTATATAACTTGAATTTTACTCTCCCGAGTACTGTTCACTATATAAATTCCAGAGGAGTGACATGATTTCGAAAAATCATAACTAAATTTAGAAAAATAAAAATAAAGTGGTTCAAATTGCTACACAAATATAACTTAATTCTCTTTTAGGAAAAAATAAGTCATTGACCACGACTTGACCAAGTCAATGTCGGTCAACGCTCAAAGTTTACTGTTCATCCAGTGTCTTCCCCTAATTCCAACATTTCTGGTCCTAACTTTAAAAAATCATATCTCCATGTGTAGACATCCAAATGAGACGTTCAATATATCAAATCGAATATGTCTACTATTTACTAGTAAAATATCATACATTTATTCAATCATGTATTATTTCTAATGACAGCTCAAATGTCACTGCCTCACCACTAATTACTGTTCACAGTGACAATTTTCAGCAATCAACATTACATACATCAATCACATATCAATCATACTAAATAATTAGTAACTTATCTTTATACATCTTTATCTCCTCTATCTTGAGAAGACCTGCTATAATTGGATTGATATGGAAGGGGTGAGATTTTTGGGGAAATCTCAGTAGCAAACAGAAACCATACAATGTATGAAACTATATGCTTGATGTTACTATGTGTGCACTTAATGATCATGCTTGCATAATGATAACTTACATGCTTCCATGTCCCTTAATTATAACATATGGCCATAGCATAAAAAGAAATAAAGCATTACTTAATCATACATGCTTCACATCATCAAAGTAAGTAAACATCACATAAAACATCCAAGTAACATAAGCATACAAGTAAGTTTACTACCTGACGTGGAGCCTTTCCTCTAGCCCTTAACCTTTACTCTAAGGTTCCTTCTTTTCATAGGTCAGAGCCTTATTCCTAAGTTGGCCAAGTCCCTAAGCTCCTTGGATTGCTCATAACTCTACCATAACTTCTCCTTTTTCTTTCCTTCATTTCTCTCTTTCTCTCTTTTTATTTTTCTCTCTTCTCCCTCTCTTTCTTCTTGGTTGGCCGTGGGAATGAAGTAAGGGGGAATGGTGTATTTATAGTTGGAGGGAGGTAGAATAGATGGTCCAGATTGAATCGCGATGAATAGCTTAGATCGCTTAGCTTCTTCAAGAAGCCTTGCCTGCATCATCATGATGACATCATTATCCTCAATGACTCATCAAAGTGACATCATCCATGGGACACCTCACATGCTAGGTGGCATAATGGTGGGGCATTTGGGACACCTTACCAGCTGACTCAGCGTTTCCAGAGAATTCTAGAGTCTTTTCCTAGAATGAACAACTGAGATTGTGCCACGTGTCCTTAGTTTTTTCTCCTTTTTCTAGACTTATGACATGTAGCACCTTGTGGGTCCCATGAGGACACCTTTCATGCCACCTCATGGTTCTAGATAAGTCTAAAGCCTTATCTGATCACTTTTTCTAGTTCTATCTTTGAGCGGGTAACGTTACTTTATTAAAAAAGTACTAAAATATTATTTTAATATCACTTGGACCAACATAACTCTTGGGCCACATTTTTGGACATCTCAAAATGTCATCTTGGGTCTCTAACCAAACTCAAGCACTCTAGTGGCTCAGTTCCCAAGAAATATCCCTTAACTTTTCATTATTGCACTTAATAGCCTAAACCTTATGTCTACTTTCCTTTGGCACCATTAAACCTTTTAGCCTTGTTAGTTTAGTCCCTAAATATCATATGTATATTTCTAGGACTTCTGCTAAATAGGGCTTAGTAGCATACCTCTTTCAAGCTATATACTAGGCTTCTAGGCTGAAAAATTGGGATATGACATAGACCCAATACAAGATTGTCAATGGTAGGAAGAATCTAAATAGTGGATTTAAGGTTAGAAAGCATATTATGGAATCTCAGAAAAATTAGATTCAGAAAATAATCTAGTTTTTGGGGAATCAGACTAAGCCGGTATCGAATTGGACTAAAATTTTTCTAGAAGCTTTTCTCCCTTGAAAGTGCGCGAATTGACCCTATGAGTTGTCCCTTGATGATTTTATGGATAATGTCATAATTAGGTTTTAAGAAAAGTTTAATCCAAGAATAAATGTGAGCCACTAGATCAAATAATGCACAAAGTGATCTTGGCCAGCCATTTTCCATTGGATTTCTCTATAAATATCCCCATATTTCTAATTCAAAACCGTGAAGGAAGAACCCTTAGGGAGGCTATGTCAACATGGAAACTCAACCTAAGACAAAGAAGAATCCAAGGTCCAAAGTTCAAGCTAGTTAGAGATTAAAGATAAGCAATCTATCCTAGCTTATTTTCCTCTAATTTGGGGGCTTGAATTTAGGGTTTTCATGGAAGAAAGTTAAGTTTTATCTAAGTTGTATGTGCTGTCCAAAACCTTAGATGAAAGGAGAAAGAAGAAATTAAAGTTAGAGTTATGTGATTGAAGCTTAAACAAGCTAGTTAGGTGATTGGTTGTTGAATCAAGTTGATATTCTTGACTTTGCCATTCTTGAAACCTTTTGGTCTACACTGTTCATGATAGAAGGAGATATACTTTCAATGATCTAATGCTTCCATTGAATTTATATGATGATTTTGTATAGGATTGGATAGGTTTTGAACCTTAGAAGCATTAGAATTGAAAGTTGTAATTCTTCGAATTCTTCTCTATTACTATTCACTCATATGAACAGTAATTGGAATTTTATGATTTTGATGATTCTAATGGTTTTAAAATAAAAAGTTGTATGGGATAAAGTATAAAAACAAGTATAGGATGCATTGGAATAAAAATGAGAACTTTTAGAAGAATTATGCATGTTTTTCAAATCTTTCTAGAACAGTGCATAGGAGCTAGAATTTCATAATTCTAAGCTAATAAATAGATTCAAAAAATGAAATTGTATAGGTTAAAGTCAAGACATCAATTGATTCAAAGGCCAAGTCAATTAGTTAAGATTAAGGAAAGTTAATGTAGTTAAATGAGCTCAATTTCAAGAGAAATTTAGATTGTAATGGATGGATGATTATGTGATATTAGGATTTGATTGTGGACTCTAAAGAGGTAGCCACACATCAAGAAGAAGTAAGAAGAGACAAAGCAAAGTTAAAGTGAAAGAAAAAGAAAGTCAAGTATATGATATAGTAAATTTATCCTAAACTTGTATGTATTGAATGTTATGCTTGGTTGTGCTATGGCTATGTTGAATTGTGTTGCTTGTGTATATGATTGAAGGTCTATTTCTGTGATTAATTTGTCCAATTGTATTTCATATGTTACATGGAAACATGCACATTACACAATGTTAACACTTTCACAAGCAAGCACAAGTATTTACATTAATGCATGCATTATTTAATACCATTTGCTACTGAGATTTACCTAAAAATCCCACCCCTCCATATAATCCGAATCCCACAAGTTCATTAATGATAAAAGAGGATGAAGAAGCATGAAGAGAAGTTAGGGACTGGATAATGTAAATGTTATATGATGAATGTATAAATTGTTGTAGGTAACGATTTTATATGACATGTTTGAGCCACAATGCTCATGATGTAATTAAAAATAGCAAATGATGAGATAAGTGTATGAAATTTTATAGACATTTAGTTAACATTCCAAGCTTCGTTTTGACTCCAAGAACATCTTATTTGAATGTCTGTATAAAGAGAAATAATTTTCCAAAGTTAAGGACCAGAATCTATTTTCACGATTTTGACCAAATGAATAGTAATATTTGATGATTAAACTATATTAGTTGACAAAGAAGTTGGTCATGAAATTATTTTTTCCTTAAATTTTAAGATTATTATTTTCATGTAGCTTTTTTAACCACTTTATTTCAATTTTTCTAGAATTAATTATGATTTTTTGAAGTTTGTCGCCTAATCTGTAATACCATATGAATAGTAACTCGAGAAGAGTAAAATTGTAGATTTAGCTAATGGATTTCCAAGGTCTTGTAAGCGGTTCTAAATGCTACTGAATGGTCCATAAGATGTATGAAAGTAAGGATATTTCATTTTGGTATCAGAGCAAAAGTTTCTGCCATAAGATAAAACAGTTCCCAAACTCACTCTAAATAATAAGTACTTTGTTATGTTAGGATGTTGGTTGGGATAGTTAGCATTGCTTATTTAAGCAAATATTGCAAGGTAAGATATGGGATTTTATAAAGTTAATTTAGAGACTTTAGTTAATAAGGGAAACCCTCAGCCAGTAATGATATATGAAGATGATGTACATCCAGACTTTGATCCTCCTTCAGATAGTGAAGAGAGTTCATATGATAGTATAGGGGATCAATTAGGGAGGTCTATAGTAGAATATCCCATAGATATTTCTGTAGACTCAAACCTTCAATCTGGAGGTTATGTAGAGATTCAACCTGAGTTGTGTATGCATTAGATGATACTGAGTGTAGTGACTCTATATAGTATGAGTTTGTGGGAGTGCCCTATAACCTTGATGTAAGCTTTATTCCTCCAATGAGAGGACATATTACGACTGAGGAAACTGAGTACTGATACTAGATTATAGGTAAACCAGATATTATTCCTCCTCTACTAGAGTTTGATGATAAATTTTACATGAGTAACCTATAGCAGTCCCTCAATCTAGATATCCAGTCAAAGTCTACGACAGTCCCTTTACATTCTCAAAGTCTAGGAATATGTGTCTTTATAGGGAAAGATAAGTGTGATGTTCCTGGTCCTAGTCAACCCCATCCTTCTTTGTTAAAGACAGATAATGTTAACTATATCAATCTCAAGAAAGCTGTGGAGAGTGAATTACTTAGTCTAGGTCAAGGGATGGACAGAAGTAGAAATCAAGAATAGTCAGTTTATCTGCAGTTCCTTAATGTCGTAGCAGGGATGATAAATAGATATACAATAGAGGGCATTAACCTAAATCAAGTTTACACTCTAGAAAATTGGCATGAGATGGTAATAAGTCAAATACTTCCATATACCCCTACATGGAACGTAGAGCTAAGTGAGTTTTTGACAAATGAGCAACTAACTGATATATAAGGGTGGCATTTCTGTATGCCAAAGTATTTATAGTTCACTATTCCCTAGAAAAGAATGTAAAAAGAAATAAGAGGTAATGTAAATTTGTAAATAATGTAAAGTTAAGTAATTACATAGAACTATAATAGTTATGACTTACCCCGTATATGTAATTGACATGTATGTAATGTATGTACAAATGTTATAGTGCCATGAAATATGAGTTTTGATGTAATATAATGAAATGATAGTTGGTTGAACATCTATAAGAATATATTCCCTATTTAATGTGATTATGATATATAGATATGAATGAGTTTCAATTGACTCAAGCTCAATAAAGTTAAGAACAAGAATTAGCCATTGCTAGAGTGAAGACTGAACAAACAACATTAGAAGAGAATGTTTAAAGAAAGTTATGTCCAAGTTGCGACTGAAAGGTGTTTAAGTCACGACTAATAGTCACACAGAAGTGAAGTTGCGACAAGTTAAGACATGAGTTGCGACAAATATTCATAGAGGTGTTTTGGTCGTGATGAGTAAAGACCATTGGTCATGATAGGAAGTTCGAGAGCTATCAGGTCACGATGAGTTAAGTTATAGGACACGATAATATATACAAAGCAGTTCAGGTCACGATGTGAGAAGATCTTTGGTTGTGACTGAAGGGTATAGAGTTGTCAAGTCATGATGAGTAGATTGAGATGTTGCGATTAAAGTTTAAAGAGAATATGAGTCGCGACTAACCAATACTCGGGTCGCGACTAGGATGCACATAGACCTAATTACAAGAATAAAAATGCCAGCCTTACTGAAGTTTATCAGTTAGAGGTTTAGCATAGTGTGCAGGCAAGTCAAACAGTACGAGGCATTGAGATATAGAAGATTAGTTTAAGAAAACGTTCAAAAGAAGATCCTCCGTATGATCACTAGGAGTTGATCTATGTTATAAAAGATTTATTTAGCTAGTCTTTAATGAACAGAATAATAAGAAGTTAGAATGAGACTTGCCTAAGAATGAGCCCAATACATAGCTTAAGGTTAGAGACGTGATGGTTAATAGATAAAAAGTTGTTCAGCTAGTCTTTAATGAACAGAATAATAAGAAGTTAGAATGAGACTTGCCTAAGAATGAGCCCAATACATAGCTTAAGGTTAAAAATGTGATGGTTAATAGATAAAAAGTTAAATTTCAGCTAGTCTTTAATGGATAGAATAATAAGAAGTTAGAATGAGACTTTCCTAAGAATGAGCCAATACATAGCTTAAGGTTAGAGACGTGATGGTTAATAGATAAAAAGTTAAAGTTCCCAGAACAAAGGGATATCATCGTGAAGAGAAAGTAACCTAGCAGACCTAGGGTAGAGCACCCTAGAGAACAAAAGTAATAGTACTAGATGATGAATGAGATACAAATGACTTAAGTTAGTCAGGATCAAGAAAAGACCAGAAAGCAACCACAGACTGGTCCAGAGCAGACTTATATATAGACAGAAAAAGTTAAGAGATAGTAGAGATATACATAAGTGACTCCATAGAGATAAAGATTGATCCGCTCACATGAGAAGTTTTTCTTGAATAGTTTACGAGAAGTATTCCTCTCAGTTAGATAGAGATGAGTGTGAGGCTAAGGGTTAAAGCAGGGAAAGAGAAACCCTTTGATGAATACTTAGCCAAGTTTATCCACATGAACAATCAAAGTTGAATGACTGATAAATTAGTTCGTGGATTAAATTCCGTGTTATAAAGAAAGTGTTTTTCTTAGGTAGTTGTAAAAGTTCAACAGAGCGGTAGATGTATGCAAGGTTAAAAAAAGAGGTTGATGATGTCTAAAGAGAGAAAGGTAGCCACAATTTCAAAGATAAAGTGACTAACCTATTCCCTATGTAAGAAGGAGTAATGAAAGGTTGAGTCTACACCCTAATAAGAGGGTAACATGATAATCTAAGTTAGATGAATAGTTATTTTAGGTTTTTGAATAAATTGTCAGATCCTAATCAGATGATGTGATAGATAATCTGGCAGTTATGGTGATAAAGGGACATAATGCTTTAAAAGATTACCTAGTTAATTGTTTAATTGCAGTGTGCGTATAAGGAATGGTTGAGTAAATTATGTAATGATGATTTGACTTATGTTACCATAAGTTTTGATGAGCAGTTGCATTTCCTTGCAGTTGTCATGTGATAACATTGTTAGAAATCATGCCCTAGGGGCCAATCATTGTCTTATGAATATTATTGATTTATGAATTTATTAATTGTACTATCATATTATTTGCATGTTTACTGTGATGACCATCCTTGGATAATTCATGATCTTATCCTAAATGTCCCTGGTCGATCATCTATGCGAGAGCAGAGATGAAATAAGACCAGTATGACTTTGAAGATATATAGAGATATAAATCAAAGTCATAGTCACATGTAAGAGTACAAGGTGTTAGACCGACCCGCTATGAGAAAGCTGCAAGGGTTACATCAAAAGCTTCTCTCATATACAAACCATATCATTATGCCCTTTGACCTGAGATCATCATGGATTCCTACATGACAAACGCTCAGCTTTGACCTAGTCAAAAGTCACTTTTGACCGAGTGATCATAAAGATTATGTTCGGGCTTAGTAGTTTTCAATACGGAGGAATGTGAATGGTCAAGATGGAATTTGTCCCTCACATTCGTAGAGAGATATTACTGGGCCCCTTTATGAGTGAGTCTGAGAAATGTATGGCCATACTATAATGGAAAGGTAGTTCTATTTCTATAGTCAGACTACCAGGGATCGAGAAAGTAACGGTCAGGAATAGGAGGATGACATTATCCATGCCTCATCCATGACCAAAATATCGCATGACAGAAGGGACATGATATGGTTGTATAAAAGGTTACATCATTTAACGATCCTCATATGATTTGGGTAGTCGTTATGCCTTGCTAGAGACCACTTGCGACTTGTGGGCCAGTATAGCAAATGACCCACTGCCAACTTCATATGGGCCTACAGGGTCGCACACAAAATAGCCCAACACGAGCTATGATGTCCAGATTCATTAAATCTAAGACATGTCCAGATTTAATGAATGATCCAAGGGGGATGTATATATTGATTTATATTTGTATTCGTATATATATAAATTCATATATATACATTATATATAAGAGATATATGAGATTTAATTTATAAGGATAAATTAAATCTCTATCACGTTTGAATTTGAAATTCAAATTGATAAGATATCTTATATAAAAGATATATGATATTTAATTTATAAGGATAAATTAAATCTCTGTCACGTTTGAATTTAAAATTCAAATTGATAGGATATCTCATATAAGAGATATTTATATGATTTAATTTATAAGGATAAATTAAATCTCTATCACATTTGAATTTGAAATTCAAATTGATATGATATCTCAAATTTGATTTATAAGAATAAATCAAATATAGTTCAATCTTATCTTTAGTTTAAGTTAAATAAATAGGTGATTTAAATCTGTGGAACGGATTTAATACAAATATTATTTATTTAATTAGTTTCTTATCAAATTATATAATATATGATATTGTATTAATTTCATAATTAATATAAGATTAACTCCAAAATCCAATTCGGTAGAGGAAAACGCATAGCATCCTATATATCTGATTTTAGGAGCTACGTTTTGAAAAAAACATATAGAACACAGAAAGGCCGAAGGGGAATCTGCAAAAGCTTTGTAGATAAGAAACTGTAAAAACAGAGATGGAGAGGATGAATTCTTGAGAAAGCCCTAGAGGGACAAGAGACGCTAGCACGTCGTTCGTGGTTAGAACGCTGTTCGTATGGATACCAGTAGAGGAAGCCAACCTGAGTCGTCGACTTCTTGCGATCGGAAAGGGAGGATGAGTGTAACATCCTTACTTTTATACATCTTAGGGACCATTCAGTAGCATTTAGAACCACTTACAAGACCTTGGAAGTCTATTAGCCAAATCTGGAATTTTACTCTTTCTCGGGTTACTGTTCATATGGTATTCCAGATTACGCAACGAACTTCAAAAAATCATAATTAATTCTAGAAAACTCAAAATGAAGTTGTTCAAAAAGCTACATGAAGATAACATCTTAAAATTTAAGGGAAAATAATTTCCAGACCAAATGATTCGCCAATTGATACAGTTTATTCGTTGAAGTTTACTGTTCATTTGGTCAAAAACTCTGGAAACAGATTCTGGTCCCTTACTTTGGAAAATCATTTCTCTTGATATACACATCCAAATGACACGTTCTACCTATGAAGTTAAAGCTATGGATGTGTGCTACATGCTCATAAAATTTCGTGAACTAATTCCTTCATTTGCTAGGTCAAACTGAAGCCACAACACAACTGCTTTAGGACCTACGTTTTTACCATTTCAGTTTCTTTTCTTTCATTTCCAATGATTGTTTCAGCATGCACAAGCCATCAAATAAGCTTCTTAACATTCATATACATCATGTACATATGCCATAAGTATTACAATAGTTTCATCACATAAATGGACACCTTACATGGCATTTACATACATGGACAATTTATAGTATATGCTAAAATCTCAATACTTCACTTCCTTTCTTCCATTCTTTAGCTCTTCTCCATGCATACCTTTTATTCATGCTTGACCTAAATTGGTTGGTTATGGGAGAGTGAGATTCTAGGGAATCTCAGTAGCAAACATTACCACTTAAATATGCAAGATGGATGCTAATGCATGATATGTAATTTCATTAAACTTTCTTTGGTTAGTGACATGCTATCATGCTATATACTTTTACATAAAGTGCATGGCCATGGAAAACATGTTATTCACAATACATTGAACATCATTAATCATGTCACAACTTCATTCAAATATCACATACATGTCAACACATAAGCATACCACATCAAGCACATAAAGAGATAAGTTCACTACCTTGCACTTAAGTTTTCCTCTTGATCTTTAGCATTTGCTTCCTAGCTTTGCAACCAATAAACCTTTATGCCAATCACTTCCCAACATGTTCTTGGATGTTTCAAGGTCCTAAACACATTCATATTCATCACATAAGTCATTAGGACTCATGAACTCCAACCATGTTCAAGATTAACTTTGTTACACTCTTTATTGTCATAACTTTCTCTAATTTTCACTAATCCACTTGGCTCTTGAACCAATTGATGTCTTGACTTTACCCCACACAATTTCATCTTTTGAATCCATTTATGAGCTTAGAATCATGAAATTCCAGCTCCTTCATGGCCTGTTGTACAGAACTGAACATAAGCATACAATTCTTTCAAAAATTCTCATTTTCATTCTAATGCTTCCGATACTTGTTTCTCCACTTTACCCCACACAACTTTTCATTTTAAAACCATTGGAACCATCAAAATCATGAAATTTCAATCACTATTCATGCGAGTGAACAGTAACCGTAAGGAATCTCAAAGACTATAACCTAGAGATTTTAGTGTTTCCAAAGTTCAAAACCTTTCCAATCCTACGCAAAATCATCATACAAACTCAATGAAAGCATTAAATCATTGAAATTAAATTTCCTTCCCTCATGAACAGTGCAGACCAAATAGGGAACACCATGGCAAAGTCAAGAATATCAATTTGATTCAATAACTAACCACTTAACTAACTTGTTTAAGCTTCAATCATATGTTTCTAACTTTAATTTCTTCTTTCCCCTTTCCTTTAAGGTCTTTGGGCAGCACCACCCCTTAGAGAAAGCTCAACTTTTCTCCCATCAAAACCCTAAGTTCAAGCTCCCAAATCAAAGGAAAATAAGCTAGGAGAGATTGCTTACCTTTAATCTCTAGCTTGCTTGAACTTTGGAACCTTGAATCTTCTTTGTCTTGACTTGAGTTTTCATTTTGCAAGAGTTTACCCAAGGGTCCATGAAGCTACGGTTTGCTGCAGAATGAGGGGGTATTTATATCCAAAATCCAAGAAAAATGAATGGCCAATATTGATTTGGTTACTATTTGATCTAAAGGCCCACATTTAATCTTGGATTTAACTTTTTCATAAAATAATAATTATGACATCATGTGGGACCCATCAAGGGACACCTCAAGGGGTTAGGTGGCGTGCTCATAGTGTAAGGAACCTTCTGGAGAAATTCCAGTCTAATCCGATACCGATCAGTGCAGTTTCACAACAATCAGACTATGTTCTGTTCCTAATTTTTTTATAATATACCAGGATATGTATTCCGTCCTGGAAATCAATGTCTAGGCTTCTCACACCATTAACATACTTGTACTAGCCACAACTTAATTACAGATCCCTTGGGAAATGACCAAAATACCCTTGGTGTCATTTATTGCACTATATTGACCCTAAGGGCATAATTGTCATTTCACCCCTCTTTGTATTGCCTCAGGGCATATATTGGCTCAACTAATCATATTTATACCATGTGCCACATTTTTAGCATCCCAGATGACCAAAATGCCCTTCATCCATCTCTGGTACAATCTGGGCATCCTGGGGTATTTTCGTAATTTTGCATTTTTTCTGGACACTAGCCCCTTCTACTGATGGACTGGTACCCTGGGTTTTGGGCCCTTCTTGGCGTCATCATAGGCCTATATGTGAGGTCATCTGATCTCATTCTATCTAGGCTCACATACCGATAAGTTCTATTATCGGATCACGGGTATTGTCAAACTCCCGTCAAAATTCACTAATATGTGAATAACTTTTTATACATAACTTCTTCCGGGGTTCTGTCAGATTCATAACATCTGAAACTGTAGGGAATACTTTCCTGTAATTCCCCATATATATCTGATGTCCATAGAATCTGATAAAAATTCAGATAACTTTTAGACTATCAGATAATTTTCTGCTGTCTGGAGCCCTAATAAAATTTCTGTATCATGCCAGATTACCCAGCATGACTTCCTCTATTTACTGATGGAATATGGGACTGAAATACTTACAGGCAGTTCTAAGCCTTTTCTGGCTGAACTTTTCCATAATTATATTTATGTCCCTTACTTTTTGCTTAATTATATTTAGGTCCCTAAACTTTTTAAAATTACCACTTTTGGCCCAACATTTATTTCTACTTTAACTTTTGGCCTTTAACCTTTTCCAATTTGCGTTTAGGTCCTTCTCTTTCTTTAAGACTTATCTAACCTTTATTATTTCATCTGATCTTCATCATAATCCTTTCTAAACCTCTTTCCACTATCAGTACTATACAGATAGGGAAAATTTAGGATATGACAATGAGCCGCTGAAAGAAGCTGTGAACGTCGTGGCCAGAAGCTATGGAAGTCGCTGAGGAACACTAAGGGTAATGCTTCTTCCCACTTGACTTAAACACATACGGTAGATCCTGGCAAGGAATGGAAAAAAAATTAAGTTAATTTCTGCTGCGTGTCTTCCAATTCCTTACAAACATGCATGTTAGAGAATGCTTAAATGATTGCATCTGCTTGCATAATATGTATGTTAGAGTATGCTATGATGAATTAATACTCTCATTCGCAGTACATACAGGGTAGAGTAGACATGGTAAGAAAGTTTTGAAAAAAGAATTATTGCTCCCATACCATACAACATGCAATTAGATATTCAACTTGATAAAGATAAAGCAATAGAAAAGTGATAAACGATATAGTAGCTAGTTAATTCCCAAAGAATAGAATGAGATTAGAGATGAATGTTAGTGGCAAACTAGACATGTGATTATAGTACTCAGGACATATCCCTTCAATGCGGATAAGATATATAAATGATGTGCCTCGAACATGAAATAAAATGAGAAGCATTTATAAAAGATGATGCAGCTCTAAAAAGGAGCAGTGCCTATGTAATAAAAGTTAACATTCTCGTAATAGAGCTAGATTTCTCTTGCAATAGAGTCAAATTGCTCTTGAGATAGAGCTAAGAGAATGGATAGTGCAGCTTATGTAGAGTAATGTCCACCAGATAAGATATACAGATTATGATAGATATATGCATGGTAGAGCCTGTGTAGCTCTCTACAATGCTAGATGTAGTAAAGTTATGAAAGATAAAAATGATATGTAAAATTCCTGAGTGATAGAGGAAATGAGTAAAGTCTTAATAGATAATATTGGTTTATGTGATCAGTGTTGGGGAATTATCTGTTGAGTTAGCAACTAAGTAGAAGTGGCTAACCTTGTAACTTAGTATGTTGGTTAGGTCTTCCAGAGATGAAAATATAGTACAATAAATCGTAGTAGATTCTGGAGGATTGCAGTTAGATCCTAACATAGCTTACAGAGAATATAATTTACATTTAGATCCTAAAGAGGCTTATAGTTGATTGCAATAGATCCCGAGGGTCACAGTAGACCTACCATAGAGAAAGAAATTAATGAGCCATAAGTACAGTATTTCTTTGGAAGGATGAATACTAAGGAAAAGGTTAAGGTAGGCAAGCCTCACAATTTGGTTAACACATAATAGAGAGTACCCTTAATGTTAATTTCAGATAGCCTTATTACTATTAGGGATTGAACTCAGAATCTTCTTACATGCAACAAGAACTATGTAATCAAAGTTAAAGTTTTTAGTCTTGAGTAACAGATATTTAAGTTTGTAGAAAATATGCCTAAGGAAGAGAAAAAGAATATCTCATAAGATATGAGAAGGGGTCAAATAAGAATAAAGAGATCCCTAAGATGAGATTACATAGAATAAGAATAAGAGACAAATAGATCCTCCAGATGAGGATAAAGAGATTAGAAGGTTAGATAGACCCAAGAGAGACAGTATGAGAAGGGTCTAAGATAGTAAAGTACCAGGGGTTAAAGCCTGTTAACACCAGTACTTTAGATTTTTATTGGCACTTTTCAGTTAAACGTGCTTAGGCAAGAGTAGTCCAATGATGGGTGACCCCCTGGGAAGTGAAAAAAAAGGGTGTAAATGCCACTGAAGTTTAGCATATATGCACAGAGTTATGTAAAATGATAGAAAAAGCTATGAAAAGTTAGAAAGGGTTATGAACTATAAGAGACTAAAACCCTTATGTAAAGTCCAAATAAAATGGATTTGAAAGGAAATATTTAGAAGGGTTTTCTCAAAAGCTAGCAAAGTTATAAGTTAAAGAGATTGTTAGACTTATGGTATCTCAGGATATGTCATGATAAGGCAATATAGACCATGATATAGCCATATTTGGCCAGATATGCCATGATACGGCATGACAAATACGCAATGAGATATGCTATGAGAAACATATAATGTGATACATAATGAGAAATATGTATCAAGAAGTACAATACAAAGTGGCTTTATAGCTAGCTTCGTAAACAGATAGAGAGGCTCCCTTTTTGAAAGGGGTAAGATGTTTGTATGTTATGTTATAGATGAAATAGCAAGTGAGAGCTTTCACTCCTTACATGAAATGCCATGCATTATGTTATGTTTGTAAAATATGCTAAAGCTCCAAATGTTAGAGCAGTGCAAGCTCCACGTGATAGAGCCATGCAAGCTCCGAGTGTTAGAGTTATGCATATTAAGAAAAAGAATGCTGGAGCTCTGATGTTAGAGCTTTGCATTCATGGGCAGGTATGTAGTCCTGCAACATGTTGGCCAGGCATTATGCATGTTAGAGTATGTGCTCCTACCTAGCAGTAAAGTAAAGAAAGAAAAAATAATGACATAAGAAGAAGTATGATGATATGAATTTTTTTTTGAAGATTTACGGATGTTAAGATAAGTAATAAGATATATGTGCTAGAAAGTATGATGAATAGTTGATGGAAAACTCCAGAATACAACAGTATTCAAGAGAGTTTTATATGAAAGAAATGGACACTACAAGTCCAGTATAGTGAGAAGTCCATATCCAAATAGGGACATAGCAAGTAATCAAGTAACAGAATGAAGTAGAGTTCAACTTGATTGAGTTGATACAGAAAAGAAAAGTAACGACAACAAAGATATGAAGATATGTGAATATGAGAAACACTCTGCCAGATGTCAAGATAGAAGATAAAAGATAGATATCCCAATCCTTAGTTAAAAAGCATGAGGGGATATAAAGAGGATATATATCCAATATAGTTGACTAAGGTGCTAAGTAAATTTTGAGGACAAAATTTATTTTAAGGGGGTAGAAATGTCATATCCTACTTTTTCCATATCTGTATAAGACTGATAGAGAAAATAGGTTTGTAAATGATTGTGATGATAAATAGAGGGGAAAAGTGATTATTAGACAAAGGTATAAAGAAAAGGGACTAAATTGAAAAGTCTAAAAGTTCTATGGTGCAAAAATGAAAGTAAAAATAAACTTTGGGCCATTAAGTGTAATTATGAAAAGTTGAGGGCTTAAAGTGTACTTTTCAAAAGTTCAAAGGCAAAAACCTTAATCACCTAGTTCTACCTTTATTTTCTTCTTCCTCCTTTAACTTACAATTTGGACAAAAAGCATACTCTAGGTTTAATGGAATTTCTAACCACTAAAACCTAGGTTTTACCCTTCCAAAACACATATAAATAAACTAGGAAGGATCACATACCTTATACCTTGACTACCTTGATCTCTAAGTGCCTTGAATTGCCTTTATCTTGGTTGAGTTTTCAAATGTTAAGAGTTTCTCCAAGGGACCAAGGGTGCACGGTTTTGTGAAGAATGGGAGGGGTATTTATAACCAAAATTTTGGCACCTTAGGTCTATAATGTCCTCACTTTTCCTAATTATATTACAATGGCTTAATCTTGAATTTGATTGGTTAGTTTTTGGATTAATTAACCTTAATAATCATTAGGTTAATTCTTATATTATTTTATTACATTTTAACACATGATATAATCTTCCTTTTCTCTTCTTGGTGCCATGTGTAAAGCTTGTGGGTCCCAAAAGGACACCTCACATGCTTCTTGGACTTTCTTAAATTCTTATCTTTTAAAAATACATAAAATATTTTAAAAATTCATTTGACCACATAACAATTCCTTGGGCTTATTGGGCTTGTATAGGACATCATATTGGGTCTCTTTTGGGTCTAATAACTAATTGGCACAAATCCCAAGGCACTTTCCTTATATCTATATTCTTAAATCACCATGATTTTTAAGATAAATGCTAGACACCTATTTTAATTGTTCTAACATTTTTAGAAATTCATTATAGTATAAAATTAATTCGTAAAAAGTCTTATAATTTTCTGAGACCGAGAAGTCCTGATAAAAATTCCCTACATTTCCTTTAATCCTTTATGGGTGTCTGATTTCACCGTAAATTTCATAATTAATTCTACAAGACTCCTTTTTTACTTCTGTCTATTTCATAAATTCTTATATTAATTATAAGAATTTACTACCAAAATTCATCTGATTATGAGGTTCGAAATATACTGCAATAATCTCTCGACTTAGGAAATTTATATCAACTTTTTAGGACCTCAAATCAAAATTTTGTGTTACGTTAAACTAATCAGAATAACTTTCTATGTTTTATGGTAAAATTTAGGACTAAAAAGCTTCCGAGCATTTTTTGGCCTCTTCTAGCTTAAATTTTCATAATCACCATTTTGCCCATGAACTTTTAGAAATTACACTTTAGGCCCTTAACTTTTCATAATTACACTTAATGGCCCAAAGCTTATGTCTACTTCCATTTTGCACCATGGAACTTTTAAAGTTTTCACTTTAGTCCCTTTCTTTTCCAAAATGACCATTTGAAACTTTCACTAATTGCAATTTAGCCCCTTTTGCTTTACAAGTTTATACCTTATCTCTTTCTTTAGCTTAACACTTATCTTAATCATTATCTTTTCTTCTTATTACAATCTCAATCTCTTTATAACCTCTTTCCTCTATCAGTCTTATACAGATAGGGAAAATTTAGGATGTTACATAAAATAGGGAAAATTCATGACAAGCTTGGATGGACTTCGCAATGTAATCAAAGTTCACGATTTTGGTATGCTAGGATAGAGAGAGAAGGCAATAGGGAAGATTTTTTAATCAAAAAACCATCTCTCAAACTTCAATGAGTTCCCACCACCACCTTGAGGTCAGGTTGTCCCTTTCCTATATCTTACTTTTTACGTTTTCTTAATGTGTTATATGTTTGACATATTAGTTTGATGATTGGAAAGGGATGAACCAGTAGCAAAAGGATAGTGTTTAATTTTAGTCTACTTCTTTTTGAATAATACCCCTGTATTGCCATATATTGTTTACTTATTATTGGTTCTCTAAGCTAAATCCACACTCAATTGCATGATTTTAGCCTACCCATCTTATCATCTTTCCTTTCCTTGTATTATGATGTATGATTGGAATGTGACTGCGAGCTTCACCGTGAAATTACATTGAGTGATGTGTTTAACTATTGTACTGAAGCTGGATTTAAATTGACCTTATATAGTGATGTGATGTCTATAATTCTACTGACAGTGAGGACACTATCAAGTTTAAGTGTGGGGGAGATGTTCTTGTGTTCTGTGCTAATTAATTTGAAATTCTTCAATTAATCCAATCTTTCATCACAAAGTTTCAATTAGTGTAAAAGATGCTTTGAGCTTTAAAAAGCATCAAGTGGTAGTCTCTATGATTTTTAGTCGTGACCTATGTGTTACGTGGTCGCAACCTGACATGAACCTTTGGACTTAAAAATACTCTTTATGAAAATCAATCATGACACGAGTACAATTAGGTCACGACAATAGCTATTTGTGTATTGTTGTCGCGACTTAATCATTCCTGGTCATGACTATCTGTTGTAAGTTCAGGGTAAACATTCACTATGAAATTTGGTCGCAACCTTCACTTCTTCAAGTCATGACCTTAGTGTGAAAATGTCCATTTACCTTCTCTTTGCTTTGTGCAATGCTGTATAAAAGGATTTCTTTTGAGCTACTGATAAGACACATTTTGTATATGGTTTATGTGACACTTTTTAGAGCTTTATAACAACTTTACCATTCATTTTAGGTCTTAAATTATACTTTTATGGTAATACACGATTATGCATGACAATGTGCTAATAAAAGGTTAAAATGGTAAATTAACTTTTCTAAACTGCATATATTTTGTTATTTACCGATTTAGACTTTTATAATGAGCTTTTACTTTGGATTGTAGGTATTTTGGAAGAGAGCAAGGACCAGGAAAGAAATTACAAGCTAATGAAAGTGAAACCATGGTCCTGAACATTTAGTCGTGACCAAAGAGTCCATCGATCGCGACCTTGATTCTTTAGAATGTTCTTTGTGTTTACAGGTCGTGACCAAAACATGGATCTGGTCGCCACTAAAAATGCAAAATGGCTGAAATTGTGCATTTTGAATAGGTTATGCAGAAATAAAAGGGGATGGAAGGCGACCTTCAAAAGGAGGTTGGTTTTTAGACCTGATTAGGCTAAGAAGCAATACTCTCGCACTCTCTGATCATCTTCTCCACCCCTACCATCATTGTACACCTCTCTACAGATTTCTCAACCTCTTCACTCCATTAACCTACCACCTTCTCATTGTTTCTTTATGACATCTCAACTGAACAGTGATTGCAGTGTAGCAAGAGTCATGAGAGGCTAAACCTTTAGCCTATTGGTGATAAATAGATATCTTGAGCTCATGGGCTCAAATGGGAGTTTCTTCTTTTCTAATTTGTATCTTCTCATCTTATGATTACTGCTAGATCTAGGGTTTTCATCTTTTGAGCAAGTTTTAAATATCGATTGATCATTCTCATATTAGACTTGTAATTGAATTCGGATGATTTGAACATTTGTTTTTAATATAATATTTCAATTTCAATTTTAAGAGAGTGGGTTAATGTCAGTGATCATTGTTAATTAATTCATTGCTTAAAATCTAGGGTTTTCGATCGACGACCATTTGAGGGTATTTTCATAATCTAAATTCAATTTACATGCTAAGTGGTTTATGACAGTTCACTAATAGTTCTTAGACTAGTTTTGATCAAAAGGGTTTAAGGAAAATTAGGGTTCTGGACTCAATCGAGCCATTAAGGTTTTCTTTGAGACTTAGTGATTTCTAAACTCTAATTTTAAACGTAAGAGTAAGGATATATATGTTTTCATCATCAAGAGTCTTTCATAGCATATTTCTCAACTCAAGCAACTCGTTTTCATTGTAAACAAAGATCCAAAAATATCTACTTTTATGCACCCTACTTTTATTGCATCAATCACTAAAACCCAAAAACTATTTTACCCCCTGCTTAGGTTTGTTATTGATCTTGACATCCAATCTACTAGGTTTTCACATAAAAGGATCATCGAGAAGAATGATAAGGTTATGCCTTATACTATATTATATTGGGTGCAATAACTTTATTTTGAAGGATCAGACCACGACAATTCGACATCATCAATGGCGCCGTTGCTAGGGAGCCAAGTAATTGGTTCCCTAGTAATTGATTGTCAATTTCATTAGCTACCTAAGTCATCTTCTTGTTTTTGTTTACATTTTAGTTTTTAGTAGTTTTTAATTTGCATTGCATTGCATTCTGCACCTTTCTGAGTTTCTACAAAATCAGTCTATATGACTACGAGTTGTGACCTATCCTCAACTGCGTCGTGACCACTATTCTCTGTGACTTTAAGTCGTGATCGAACACAATTTGTGTCACGACTTGATTGCTCCCCTATGAAATTTAACTACTCAGTGGAAACTAGTTGTGACTTTTAACACCTTCAGTCATGACTATTTTTCTCTATGATATTGTTCACGACTAAAGCACTCTTTAGTCATGACTAACTGAAAACTTTCTACTGTCCAACCTCCGTGACTAATTTGACTTATTGCATTTATTATTCTCTATATGTTCTACATTGCATGCATAAAAGAGCTTAACCATTAGTTCCTTTTAAACTTGAAATTGAGAGAAGACTTAGGAAACTAAAGAGAGAGTTTAGAGAATTTAGAGAAGAAGAAGCAAAATCTAATTCCTCCTCTAGTATTCTAGAGTCTGAAACTGAATTGAAAATGGATGACATTAATCATAATGGGCCTAATAGGCATGGAGAAAATGAAATACCAATGAACCTAGAAGATAATATAAGTGTGAGGGAAATTAATCATTCGCATGTGAATTATGATCCTTATGGTTTCTATATTGAAGAAGCTAATTTTGAGATTAAAGGAGCTTTGATTGCGGCCTTACCTAAATTTCATGGTTTTACAGGAGAATGTCCTCATAGAAACTTACAAACCATGCATATGATTTGTTCCTCAATGAAGCCTCTAATGACCGCATTGGATGACGTCTTAAGGAGGTATCTTCATTTTACCTTGGAAGGGAAGGCTAAGGAGTGGCTATACAATTTGCCCACCCATTTCTCTACTCTTACATGGGATCAGCTGAAGTTGACATACCTTGAACAGTTTTTCCCGGCCTCAAAGACCACTTGAATGAAAAAGGAAATCATGAATATTCTGCAATAAGAGATGAGTATTGGATGAGGTTTCTTAACATGTTAGCTCGATGCCCTCACCACAACATGACCAAAGCTAATTTAGTAGACATTTTCTTTGATGGTCTACTTCCTAATAATTAGATTTCCTTGAATGCTGTAGCAAATGGGTCCTTGAGAGATAAGACTGCGCAAGCATGTTGGGAGTTGTTCCAAAAAAGGCCAATGAAGACCATCAGATAGGGGATCCAAGGAGAATGCCCATATCTTCTTTAGGTAATTCAAAAGAGATCTTAGTAGAAATAGCAGCCCTAGGAAACATAATGGAGAAGAGAATGAATTTGATTGAAAGAGAGCTGTATTCCACAAAACTAGTTCATGTAATGGATACCTCACAAGCCTTGGTTACAGGATGTGAATCATGTGGTTCTATGATGCATGCTACCAGTACATGTGGTAGACAGTATGAAGAAGTGGCAACGATGTATCAAGGGAGAGACCAACCAAACTTTAGGTAGGGGTGATAGGACAAATCAATTCTGAGAAGGTGGTGCTTCCTCAAGTAAATACCAAAATAATGTGAGGTCTATAGTTCCAACTCACCTTATGACCTTATTAACATCAAGGCCAGATAAGACTTCTCAATTATTAAAGAGTATGGCTGTGCAGATGAACAACATGGACGATAGAATGACCAGTATAGGCAACAAGCTCAAAGAGAATGATGGTCAATTCACTTCTATAGATTCATTCTTTTAAAGTATTCAGAAGGATATTGCTGATATGCACAAGAAACTTGAGGAGTTAAGTTCTAAGAGTGTAGATATCACAAGTCACTTAACTCAAGTCTCCAATATAGTGAGTAATATTCAAGAAAAGAGCAGTGGCAGCATACCTTCGAATACTGTCATCAATCTGAGGGGTCTGAATGCTATATCCCTTAGAAGTTGCAGAAATGTTCATTATAAAGAAGCTGATACACCTGAGCAGGTGTGGAAGATGCTAAAATTGAGAATTCATCTCTGCCACAAGTACAAATTGGGAAATCTAAAATTGCTAAAGAACAGCAGCTTGTAATAAAGAAGCCAACCCAATAGGAGAACTCACAAACCCAAGTAGAGATACAAGAGCTACAAGAAGAAGCATTAACAGTGCCATGTCTAGCCTTCAAAGGAAAGCAACCTCAGGAGAAACCAGAGTCAAGCAAGCAAGGAGCCTCTATGCACAAAAGTAAGGAAGTATAAAAGATCTCCCTTTTCCTAACTCTTACTTCATTGGAAAGAAAAAAATTGACCTTGAGTCGAGCAAGCAAGGAGCCTCTATGCACAACCAAAAATTGATTTTGTAAAAGATGCTTATACTTTATTCAACAAGTTAGAAATAAATGTCCTTTTAGTCGAGTTCCTCAAGAGAAACCCTAAATATGCAAAATTTTTGAAATAATTGTGTGCTGATAAAAAGAAGTTTAGGCCTCTTGAGAGAATCTAGGTGAGTGCTAATGTGTCATCACTATTTAAGGCTGAACTACCTGTTAAATACTAAGACTCAGGATCTTACACCATCCCAAGCACTATAGGAATGTTCCTATTAAGGGAGCGTTACTAGTTCTAGGGACAGTCATTAATGTAATGCCTTGGTCAGTATATCAAGCCTTCAGAATCAACAACCTTAGAGACATAAACATAGTGCTCCAGTTAGCTGATAGGTCAATTAGGTTTCCTAAGAGAATCCTTGAGGATATTCTAGTACAGGTCAAGGACTTAGTGTTCCTAGCTAATTTTTATATCTTGGACATGTCTAATAAGTTAGTAAATGACAGCACTCTGATCCTAGGCCGACCTTTCCTCCAAACTTCTAAGACCATCATTAGTATGAAGCATAGTTCTATCACAATGGAAGTTGGAGAACATATAGTAACCTTCAACATGAATGAAGTAATGAAATTTCCCTATGATAATTATGTTTTTACTGCTTTGAATGCCATTGATTATGCTATTGAAGAGACTAGGAATGAACATGAACTGAGTTTACATGATAATGATAGAGATAATGCACTTGTAAAAGGTTTGTTGAGTGATCTTGCAGTATCCCAAGATTTTTTGGAAGTTAGAAGTGTAATAATTGAAGAATGGTTGAATTTCTATGACCAAAGGTTACGACCAAATTGCTTCCCCCTCGCTACTGAGCATCAACATGAGATCTACTGTGGATATGAGTCGTGACCAAATGACTTCTACTGTGGATGCTACTGCTTCAAGAGCTTGATATAAAAGTGAGGGATCGGGCTGGAAATGTGAACCACATTACATATTATCTAAGTAGGCTACCAATAGAGACAAGGGGAGTACTTAGTTTTAACCTTATTTGTGATTCTTTCCCTGATCAATCCTTTTGTTTGATTGCTATTGTAGAACCTTGGTAAGCTCATTTAGTTAATTTCATTGAGATCGGCCTAATCCCATCTCATTTGTTTAAGTCTCAGGCCCAAAAGCTCAAGAGTGAATCCAAATACTTCATTTGGGACAAACCTTTTTTGTGGAAGTTATGCTCAGATCAGGTATTAAGACGATGTGTGCTAGACCAAGATCATAAATTAGTTTTGGAAGCTTGTCATTCATGGGTTTGTGGTGGTTATTTTAGGGGAAAAAGGACCGCACGTAAGGTCCTTGACTCTGGTTTTTATTGGCCCTCCCTTTTTAAAGATGCTTTTGAGTTGTATAGAGCTTGTGATAGGTGCCAGAGATTTTGGGGGATTAGCAAAAGGCATGAGATGCCATAACAACCTATTCTGTTCTATGAGATTTTTGATGTATGGGGAATAGATTTCATGGGCCCTTTTCCACCTTCAGCAGGAATTCATTTCATTTTATTGGCTGTAGACTATTTGTTTAAGTGGGAGGCCATTCCTATAAGACTAGATGATGCTAAACAGTCTCCAAGTTTCTAAGATCTCACATATTTAGTAGATTTGGAGTAGCTAAAGCAATAATCAGTGATCAAGGCAGCCATTTTTGCAATAAGTTAACCAATTGCTTGTTGGGAAAATATGGTGTCACTCATAAAGTCTCAACCCCATACCACCCTCAAACCAATGGTCTTGTAGAGGTTTCTATTAGGGAAATTAAGCATGTTCTAGAGAGGATTGTTAAGCCATCCAACAAGGATTGAAATTTATGACTTGACGATATATTATGGGCATATAGAACAACTTTTAAAATACCTCTAGGAATGTCTCCTTATAGGACGTTCTTTGGGAAAGCTTGTCACATGCCTGTGGAAATAGAGTATAAGATGTTTTGGGCAGTGAAAACCTGCAATGAAGACCTTGCAGAAGCTAGTTCAGAGAGGTTGTTGCAGATTCAGGAGTTGGAAGAAATTAGATTAGATGCCTACAACAACTCTGAAGTTTATAAGCAGAAAATAAAGTTAATCCACGATGCTCACATTTTGATAAAGAGTTTTAAGGAGGGTGATAGAGTATTAAAATATCAAACTAAGTTCAAGTTCAAACATGGAAAATTCAAAACTAGCAGGGATGGACCTTACACAGTTGTTAAAGTTTACAACTTTGGGATGATTGAATTGAAAGAGGAGGCAACGGGCAAAATCTTCTAGGCCAATAGGCACCATTTGAAACTTTATGAGGAACCTGCTCTGTCGCCTTGAGGCTAGATTGTCCCTTTCCTATCTCTTCTCTTTTATAAATTTATATATGCTTGACATGTTGGTTTAGGGATTGGAAAAGGATGAACCAGTAGAAGTAGTAGTTGTTAATTTTTCTACTTGATGCTTTAGTAGGGTAGTTTTCATTTTTTGTTTATTTCTATTTATTCTAGGGTTCTTTCTATTTTGAACACCCATGTTCCTATCTATATATTGTTTCGTCATTGATTGTTCCCTCTGGAGTTTCCATACTCACATGCATGATCTTAGCTTACCCATCTTATCATCTTTGACTTACTAGTATTACTTTGCATGAACTGAATGTGACTATGTGCTAAACTGTTAACTTGCATTGAGTGAATAGGCTACATGTTATCTTATAGCTCTAGTTGATTGGCTTTGCAAAGTGATTGTGATATTTTCCACTTTAGTTTTGTTGACAGTGAGGACACTATCAAGTTTAAGTATGGGGGAGATATCTTGCTTGTATGCTACTCAATCTTTGCTAATCTAATCTTTTCATCACAAAACTTTTTGTTTTTGATCTTAACGTGTGATGAATTGCTGACAATTGGACCTCCATTTTAAATTTTGTTGATAATTGGAAAGGTTTTAGCATGAAAAAATGTTTTGGGACTTTGACAATTATCACTTGGTAGTCTTTGTGAAAAATGGTCATGACATAATGGCTTTTGGGTCACGACCTGTAATAAAACTATGGACTTGATACGCTCTGTGTGACCTATGGTCATGACCTATGAATATAGTGGTCACAATAATAACTCCCTGTTGATTTGTGTCACGACATGATTACCTACATGGTCGCGACTCTTTCTTTCTGTGTATTTGCATCACGAAAGATACACCCCATGGACGAGACTAAATATTTTGAAAGTCCTAAGCATGCACCCCTATGACATTTGGTCGTGACCTTCACTATCATACGTCGCGTCCAATGGTTGAAAAATGTCCAATTACCTTCTCTTTGCCTTGTGCAAAGCTGTATAGAAGGATCCCTTTTTGAACTACTGAGATTCTTTCACAAATAATTCATTGTTCCCTTATTTCAAAACCTTTTTAGCTCCTAGAAACGATTACCCCACTTGAACTTTTTGAAATATCTTGGAAATTGAATTTGAAATTGCCTAAGCCTTCGCTGTTACATTTAGATTATCACATAGTTCTAAGTGATTAATTTGAAACTTGTAAATCATCATTTAGAGGGTTTTCAATTATGATAAGTATTTTAATACCTAATGAATGATGAACATTATTTGAGACTTTAGCTTATGAGCAATCTAGATCAAAACCTTTGTTGGAAGGATTCTCGGCCTTAAATTATATAGAGTGATTATTCAATTTGTTTATATTCTCTAGAACTTGTCTTGGCTCTGAATTTATACTTACTTGTGCATTTATGAATTGAACATGATATAAGCATTCTTTATAAACCCTTTTATCCCAAACACAAGCCCACTATATATTACATCTTTAGTCACCCATTTTGAGCTGATCACTTTTTCTTTTCATCATTCTTATAGAAAGTCACATGTGCATAAATATCATCTTGAAATAAAATTTTTATTCATGTCAAAAAATCATCATTGTTGTGTTATTGTGCTATAGCTCCCATGAACAAGGTGCCAAATAAAAAAAGAGGAGAAAAGAAGCGTATTACATTGAAAAAAAGAGAGAAAGAGAGAGAGTGCACGAAAAAGAAAAAAAGAAAAGGGGAGAGGGCATCTTTATCAACTCTTATTAGCACAATTACCACAACTACATCCATAGAGACATGAATTCATGCTACATATTTATTGTTGAATGCATATAGTACTTTCTATTCTTCACATTCCATTCCATGTGGCCATTTCCATCATTTCAACCCTGAAAGACCTCTTGATTCTTTGCATAAGTGCTACATAGTTGCTAAGATTTAGAGCCATTACAAGCATATGGTAGTATATTTTCCAATTTAAATATGAGTGAAAGAACCCTCACAATGAGAGGAAATAGAGAGCTAAACACTTAACCTTTGAGAGGATCTATTGCGCTCATACAGTTGAGGTTGATTTCACTTGTAGTAGATTGCTTGGCATTGCTCACATTACCACCTTTGCATTCCCAAAAGATGATGAGTTATTTGTTTTTAGTACACTATGGATTATGCTGTTATCTTGAATTTAATAGTGTTATTCTAGGTGTGATTTATTTCTTTGTCCAGGAGTACAAAGGCTCAAGTGTGGGGGAATTGATAAGACACATTTTGTATATGATTTATGTGACACTTTTTAGAGCTTTATAACAACTTTACCATTCATTTTAGGCCTTAAATTGTACTTTTGTGGTAATACACGATTGTACATGGCAATATGCTAATAAAAGGTTAAAATGGTAAATTAACTCTTCCAAACTGCATATATTATGTTATTTACTAATTTAGACTTTTATAGTGAGCTTTTATTTTGGATTGTAGGTATTTTGGAAGAGAGCAAGGACCAGGAAAGCAATCACAAGCCAATAAAAGTGAAACCACGCTCCTGCACATTTAGTCGCGACCAAAGAGAACACCGGTCACGACCTTGATTCTCTGGAATATTTTGTGTTTATAGGTCGCGACCAAAACATGGATCAGGTCGAGACTAAAATGTGAAATCATTGAAACTGCGCATTTTGAATTAGGTTATGCAGAAATAAAAGGGGAAGGAAGGTGGCTGTCAAAATGAGGCTAGTTTTTTGACCTGATTAGGCTAAGAAGCAGTACTCTCGCGCTCTCTAATCATCTTCTCCACCCCTACCATCATTCTACACCTTTCCATAGATATCTCCACCTCTTCATGCCATCAACCTACCACTTTCTCATTGTTTCTTCATGATGTCTCAACTGAATAGCGATTGTAGTGCAGTAGGAGTCATGAGAGGCAAAACCTTTACCCTCTTGGTGATGAATCAGATATCTTGAGCTCATGGACTCAAACGGGGAGTTTCTTCTATTCTAATTTGTATCTTCTCATCTTATGATTGCTGCTAGATCTAGGGTTTTCATCTTATGAGCAAGTTTTGAATATCGATTGATTTTTCATTAGATTAGATTTTGTAACTGGATTCGGATGATTTGAATGTTTGCTTTTAATAGAATATTTCAGTTTTGATTTTAAGAGAATGGGTTATTATCAGCGATCGTTGTTAATTAATTCATTGCTTGAAATCTAGGGTTTTTGATCGACGACCATTCGAGGGCATTTTCATCATCTAAATTCAATTTACACACCAAGTGGTTTACGACAGTTCACTAAAAGTTCTTATACCATCTTTGATCAAAGTGGTTTAAGGAAAATTAGGGTTCTAGACTCAATCGATCGATTGAGGTTTTCTTTGAGACTTAGTGATTTTTAAACTCCAATTTTAAACATGAGAGCAAGGATAGATACGTTTTCATCATTAAGAGTCTGTCATAGCATATTTCTCAACTCAACCAACTCATTTTTATCGTAAACAAAAATCCAAAAATATCTACTTTTCTATACCCTACTTTTATTGCATCAATCACTAAAACCCAAAAACCATTTTATCCCTGCTCAGGTTTTTCATTGATTTTGACATCCAATCTACTAGGTCTCCACATAAAAGGCTCCTTGAGAAGAACGATAGGGTTATGCCTTATACTATATTATATTGGGTGCAATAACTTTATTTTGATGGATCATATCATAACAATCTGACCTCATCAGCTACTAAAGTGTTTATAAATGATTCATTGCCTTCTTATTTTCAACATTTTGCATGAAATAGTTTATAGAAACTATTATCACACTTGAATTTTTGGAAATAGAAACTGAATTGGAAACACTCAAGTTTTTACTGTTATATTTGGGATTACTACATGATTCTTCAATTCCTATTAGCATAATCACCTCTACACCTCGGAAGACATGAATTCACTCTATATGTTCATTATCACATGCCTATGGAACTTTTTATCCTTCATATTCCATTTCACGTGGCCTATCTCTATCATTATAGCCCTAAAAGACATCTTGATTCTTTACATAACTGTTGTATAGTTGATGAGATTTAGAGCTATTACAAGCATATGGTAGGATGTTTCTCAATTTGAATATGAGTGAAAGAACCGTAACATTGAGAGGACATGGAGAGCTAAACACTTACATCCCTAGAGAGAATCTATTGTGCTTATATAGCTGAGGTTGATTTCATTTAGTAGTTGATTACTTAGCATTGCTCATATTATTACTTTTGCATTCCCAAAAGATGGTGCATTAATTGCTTAAGGTTTCACTGTGGATTATATTATTACCTCGAATTTAATGGCTTTAGCTTAGGTGTACTTTATGTCTTTGTCTAGGAGTACAAAGGTTTAAGTGTGGGGGAATTGATAGGACACATATTGTGTATGGTTTCTATAACATTTTAAGGGTTTTATGGCAACTTTACCATTCATTTTATGCCTACAATTGTGTTTTTGTAGTAATACATGGTTGTACTTGGCAATATGCTAATTTAAGGGTCAAATAGTAAATTATGCTAATTTAAGAGTAAAATGGTAAATTAACTCCTTTAAACTGCAGATATATTGTTCTTTAGTAACTAGTTGGACTCTTACAGTGAGCTTTGATGTTGACTTGCAAGTATTTTGGAGGAGAACCAAGGATTAATGTGAGCAGAAAAGAGATTACAAGACAAAGAGAACCAAATCAAGTATGGCAGCCTCTGTGAACTTTCGTCGCTACCAAAGTGTCTACAAGTCACGACCTCACCTCTTCTGTGAAGTTTTCCTACATTCACAGGTTGCGAGCAAAAATAGGATCTGGTCGCAACCAAAAATAGGATCTTGTCACAACCAAAGAAAGGAATAAGTGAAGCTGCATGTTTTTGATTAGGTTTACCTAGTTTTAAAAGGGGAAGGAAGCGACAGGCGACCGGGAGGCTAGTTTTTCACCTAATACAGCAAATAAGTAGTACTCCAATATTCTCTCCACACTTTATCCACAACCTCCCCTCATATCTTCCATCACATTTCTTTCTACTTTCTTCATGGCATCACATTTGAGTAGCGATTGTAGCACAGCAGGAGTCATGAGAGGCTAAATCATTAGTCTATTGGTGATAGATCATATATCTTGAGCTCATGGACTGCACTGCACTGCACTGGGGAGTTTTCTGTTTTGACATAACCTTTTTCATATTTTAGAACTACTAGTGTTTTCATTGTATGAGTAGGCATAGGATATTGATCGATTATCCTGAGATTTGGTTTTGTAATTGGATTTGGATGATTTAGACGTTATTTTAATATTAATATTTCAGTTTCAATTTCTTGATAATTGGGTTTTTATCAATGATCGTTGCTAACTAATTCGATTGCTTGAAATCTATGGGTATCGATCGAGGATCATTCGAGGGCATCTTTATCATTTGATTTAAAAACATGCTAAGTGGTTTTTAAACAACGCATTAAAGATTTTTGAATTAGCTTTGATCAAAGGTGTTTAAGGATTGTTGATGCTCTGGACTCAATCGATCGATTGGGGTTTTATTTAAGACTTAGTAAGTTTAAAATCCCCATATCATATTAAGAGTAAGGATAGAAAGGTTTCCATCATCAAGAGTCTTTCTCAATATATTTCTTCAACAATCCACTCATTCTCCATCTTAATCAAAAATAACAAAAATATTTACTTTACTGCACCCTTATTTTATTGCATAAAAAATCAACCAAACCTAAAACCTATGTTTAGTTTCACTAAGGTTTTCAATGATTTTTGTCACCTATCTGATAGGGTTCCAATAAAAAGGGCTCCTTGAGAAGAACGATAGGGTTGTACCTTATACTGCATTAATAGGGTGCAATTACTTTTGTTTTGATGAGTCAGATGACAATAATTTGCCCCAATCAATAGAAAAATGGCTAAATCTTCTAAAGCTATGGAAGTCCCTTCTACTGCAACGAATGGCAAAATAGCTGAGATAATCAAGAGTATTAATGTGATGAATTCAAATATTAATTCCATAATCCTCTTTTAGGGAAAAATAACTTGTTGACTACGCCTTGACCAGGTCCACATCAGTCAACATCCAAAGTTTACTGTTTATCCTGCGTTTTCCCCTGATTCCAGCACTTTGGTCCCATCTTTGCATAACCTCTGCACTATCCAATCCCAAGCTCCTCTCTATGATTCTTTGGTCCTCTTTAAACATACCTGTGGGATTGGGATTACATGGAAGGGCATGAGATTTCTGGGGAAATCTCAGTAGCAAACGGGAACCATACAATGTATGCAACTATATGCTTGATGTTACTATGTGTGTACTTAATGATCATTCTTGCACCATGATAACATACATGCTTCCATGTTACTTAATTATAACATATGGCTATTGTATAAAAAGGAACAGAGCACTACTTAATCATATATGCCTCACATCATCAAGGTAAGAAAATATCACATAAAACATTCAAGCAGTATAAGCATACAAGTATGTAAGTTTACTACCTGGCGTGTAGTCTTTTCTTCTAGCTCTTAGCCTTGTCTCTAAGAATCATTCTTTTTATAAGTCAGAGCCTATACATAGCATAATAATATCTTTATTATTATCCAGTACAGCTCTACTTACCTCATGCTCAACTAGGGGTAATATCCTTACTTTGACATTCCTCTAACTTTCTTTCTAGCTATAGCTAACTTTATTAATAGAGATATTTCTCTATTCTAAATACTAAGAGCAATCCTCTACTTTATTAGAGCAGGGACTATATAATTTACTTACCTCATTCCTAAACTTTGCCAAGTCTCTAAGCTCCTTAGACTGCTCTTGGCTCCACCAGAACTCCTCCTTTCTTTCCCTTCCTTCCTTTCTTTCTCTCTTTCTCTCTTTCTCTTCTTTTTCTTGCCAAATCCGTGGTGTACCTTGAAATGGGAGGGGAATGGCCTATTTATAGTGAGAGGAGGTGGAATGAATGGTCCAGATTGATTCGCAATGAATGGCTAAGATTGCTTCCTTCCTCAAGAAGCTTTGCCTGCATCATCATGATGACATCACCCTCTTTGATGACTCACCACTAATGACATCATCCAGGACACCTCAGGGACACCTCAGGGGTATATGTGGCACAATGGTGGGGCCCTTGGGACACCTCACCAGCTGACTCAACCTTTCCATAAAGTTCTAGAGTCTTTTCCCTGAATGGACGACCGAGATCGTGCCACGTGTCCTCTTGCTTTTTCTCATTTTTCTCTAATCATGCCATGTGTCCTTTGCTTTTCTTCTTTTATTGTAATCATGCCATGTGGCACATTGTGGTCCCTATTTATGTCCCCTCATGATTCCAGATCACTTTACCCAGTTCTATCTTGGATCGGGTTAGGGGTGGGAACAGGCCAGGCCAGGCCTGTTAAATGACAATTTAGCTTGAACCTGGCCTGTAGCCTGTTATAAGCTAACTTTCTCACATAAGCTTGGCCTGTAAATATACCTGGCCTGGCCTGAAGCCTGTTAAAAGAGCATGTTTACAATTATACTTACAGGCCTTCAGAACAGGCTTATGTAACAGGCCTCACAACAAGCCTCCGTAACAGGCCTTAAAACAGGCCTCCGTAACAGGCCTTCTAACAGGCTTTTTTGCATATTTTAAAAAACTATAAATACTATTTTTATGATATTAATCAGTTTAAAATTGAAAAATATCTAATCCACCATCAAGAGTTCAAGACAATACTAAATAAATACAACAATTGTCATTACAAGAATACAAGTACAACAATTTAAGCCAAATCAAAGTAAAAGTAGTAGCCACACATCATGAAATCTTCAATATAATTTCTTCCTCTTGCTCCAATACCTTGAAAAGAAGAAATCAAATGTATATTATTATATCATAACACAATTGAACAAATAATAAGTAAAAGGAATTATATTATTTGTAAATTATAAAATGTGTACCTTTGATTTCTTCTTTAAACCATACTTGTTACGAAGCCAATCCCCATCACAAATAAGTGCTTCAATTGATTCTTCATTTAATCATGAACGGTATTCATCGATAACTCTACCTCCAGCACTGAAAGTGGACTCTAATGCCACAGTTGAGATTGGAATGGCTAATATATCAGCAGCCATCTTAGATAAAATTTTGAACTTAAGACTATTATTTTTCCACCATTCCAACGCACTGAAAGAGTTAGAATTACCCTCAGGAATGAATGCAGCCTCTTCAAGATAAACTTCTAATTTTGATTTCACTGGGGGAAGTGCTTGCTTTTCACGAACAATGCTCATGAAATGATCAAATCCAGAAACTTTAGAAGAACAAGGTGTGTTGGCAGAAGAGTTGTTACTGACATCAACTTCATTTAATACATTTGTCACTTCCTTATAGTTGGCAACATATTCATCATACATAGATTCCAAAGCCTTCACTACTTTATCTATATTATCAGAAGCCACATAATCAGGCTTATAAATCGAAGAAAAACAATAATTCAAACCATATAATTTGCACCTGGGATCCAAAACACTTGCTATTGCCATTACCATATTACATTGCCCCCAATATTTGTCAAACTTTTCTTTCATTGAGGCCACCATTTCTCTTATGAATAAATCTTCATCTTCTACGGCATTATCAATTTCTTGTTTTACTTTCCAAACTTCAGGAAGGTATAAATTTGCAGTAGGATACTCACTACCTGAGATGACATGAGTGGCTATATCGAATGCTTCTAAAATCTTACAAATCTTCTCAACTTTGTTCCAATCCTCTTCTGTTGGTGCATACTTGTAATGTGGCTCTCTTTCCTTATAATCGGGAAAGACAACCTTAAACTTTAAAGCAGTAGCCAACATCCCATATGTAGAATTCCACCTAGTTGGACAATCAATCATGAGCTTCTTTTCTTTCAAACATTTTTGCTCAATAATATCACGAAATGCTTTCAGCCTTGCATCATTATAGTTAACATATTTCACACTCTCACGGACATTATGTATAATGTCTTTAATGCTACCAAGGCCATCTTACACTAACAAGTTCAGTATGTGTGCACAACATCTAACATGAAACAAATTACCACCCAAAGGTAATGAACTACTAAGTGTTAAGGTGTCCTTAAGAACCCTTAAACAAGAATCATTGTAAGCCGCATTATCAACTGTCACAGAAAACACTTTATTATCAATCCCCCAAGCCTTCAAACACTTGAAAATAGCATCTGCCACATCAATTCCCCTTCTTGGGGCAGGAACTTTCACAAAATTCAGAACCCTCTTTTGAAGATTCCACCCCGCATCAATGAAATGCCCAGTAATGACCATGTATTCAGCTATTTGGTGAGTTGATTTCCACATATCAGTAGTCAAACTAATCTTGCTAACACCTCGTAATAGGGCCTTCAAGTGTTTCTTCTCTGCCTCATATATAGCTAAACAATCACTTCTAACTGTCTTGCGAGTGATTTTTTGAAACTCAGAATTTGCATATTGAAAGCCCCACATCCAAACTTCATCCTCGACAATGTTAAAAGGATGATCATGCACCATGATTGCAGTAGCTATAATTTCCCTCATCCTTTCATTGGAATATCTAGCACCCGGTGCCAGAAATGGGTTGATATTCATATTTGAAGGTTGAAATGGAATGGTGGATTTTTTTTTTGAGAAGACACATGCAACATCCTTTGCAAGCATGTCTTCGCATGTCTCCAAAGATGGGTAGTGCTAGCTCCCTTCCTAGAATATGAAAATATATTTTTGCAATACTTGCATTTACCTTTGAGCCCACTTTCAGTTTCAACTTGATCAAAATCATCCCAAACAGCTGAGGTTTTTCGCCTCTTCTTTGTGATGACACAATCATCACCTTTATTTTCATCATTAGTTTGTTGGGTAGAATCTGTCTGCATTGGTTGATTAACCTCAATAGCATTAGGAGGAACTGAAGTAGTTGATGACATTGTTTCACACTCAATTGGAGTTGACATTAACTAAACCTGAGTAACAAATCAGCATACACAAATCAGTTAGAGGGATGCAGTACTATAATCAGCAAACTATTACACATATCCAGACGTATGAGTGGAATGCAGTACTATAATCAGCAAACTATTATTTCCTCTTGGGATGGTGACTTCAGTTAGAGGGAAAACCTTTTGGAATGGTACATGAGGGAGTAGAGACAAGACAGCAATATTCCCTTTCCCTTACACTCATCTCTGGAATACGTATGCCTATACAAATCTCCATGTACAAGTGAAATTCAGTTTTCAGGAGATAATCTTAACTTCAGACAGCATATATGGTTGCTATTGATATTCCTCAAGACAGCATATATTCAAAGTCTAGTTTAAGAGGCTTGACCAAAATTAATGTCAAAGTCTAGTATATGCGTTGACACTATAAGACACTATAAGATTGCATGTGAAATCTTATATATATATATATATAAGATAAGATTTGTGTTATAACATATGTTTTCATACTTAGGCGCACAGACTCAAAATTCTAAAAAAATTAAATCCAACCACACACGAAAGAATATTAGCCTTCCTCTGGGCTCAGACACTGAACAATAGCATTCTTTCCTCAACGTTGGGTTTCCAGTAAGCTCGTTCCTGGAGAAGGTGGCTCAATTCCAGATTTCCAGTAAGCTCAAACTCCATGATTCATTTTAATTTCTTCTTCTATTTTCTTTCTGTGTTATTAAAATCTGAGAGATATTATAAACCAAATTAAGCTAATCTCTATACAGAAGGAAGACCGAACGAAGAATGAACCTAATATTCTTAGAAGGAAAACAAAAGGAGATGTTTATGCCATATAGCTAGCATCCGAAATCTAATTTCCAACCAGAAAAACAAACATAATTTCCGGCAAAACAATAAATAAATAAAAAGTAGGAGATACCGCGACTAAGATACGTTAAACTATTTGGCATAAAGTTCTAGAAATTCAATTCATACCACTAACGAAGAACCAGACGCCGATGAAGAACGTGAAGCTCAAACTCCAATGAAAGCCAATGGAGAACAAGCAGCTAGCAACTGAGAACGAGAACCAAAAAAGGAAGCAATAACAACAATGGGAGCTAATGAAGAAGACGACACTCCGCTCGACGATGGTGGAGTCGCGATGAAGGATTGGAGGTGAACGTCTGGACTCTGGACTGAAGGGACGGCTGCAACGCAAGCTCTAAATGCAGGGTAGTCGCGATGAAGGATTGGAGGTGAACGTCTGGACTCTGGACTGAAGGGGCGGCCGCAAGTCCGCAACACAAGCTCCAAATGCCTAGCGGGGGTCCTGACTCCCAGGGAATTAGGGATTTAGGGTAGAGATTTAGGAATTATGGTTAGTATAGAATAAAATTATAAGTTTAGAATAAAATTTACAATAATAAACTTTAGTTCAGTGGTCTAATGGTTAAATGTTGTTTAATAGGTTAGGGGTTCGATCCACACATGTTGCATTATTATATAACATTTATTTTAAATAACAGGCCAGGCCTCCTGACAGGCTTATATACAGGTCTGAGCCTGACCTGTTAAGGAAAACAGGCTTCTATACAGGCCTGGCCTGTTCCCACCCCTAGATTGGGTCACTTTACTTTATTGAAAAAATACTAAAACAATATTTTAATGCCTCTTGGGCCCACATTACTCTTAGGTTACATTTTTGGGCCTTAGATTGTCATCTTGGGTTTCTAACCAAGCCCAAGCACTCTGGTGGCTTCGTTCCCAATTAACATCCTTAGTAAATTACCAAAATGCCCTTCCTACCTCTTTAGTACTTCTAAGGGCACTATTGTCTTTTTACACCTTACCAGAGTATCTCTTGACCCTGGTTAACTATCTAAATACCCTTTCTTAACTGTCTAACCTTAGTTAAATAATCATAATGCCCTTTGTCTGACTCTGACTTAATGACACAACGCAGTGGCATACCTTCAGTGGCATTTTCGTAATTCTTCATTTTTCTCGGTCTTTATTAGTCCTAGCCCACATATTTATCTAAAAATATCATTGGGCCTATAAGGTGCCATTCTGGACCCTCTGTATGATCCCCTATCTTCATGGGCTCAATTCCCAAGAAATTCCCCCGAAACCTATTTATCGGGTCTTTTAATCTACTGTAAATTCTGTAATAAATTCTACATAAATCCTTTTTGAGCTTTGTCAGTTTTAGAAATTTTTATATTAATTATAGGAATTTACTTCCATATTTCATCTGATTCTGAGGTCCAAAGAATATTGTATTAATTCTCTTACTCTTCAAAAATTAATATAAATCTTTAGGGACCTCATATCAAAACTCTGTGTTGCATCATTTTCTCATTTTATTGAGACCTCTGCTCAACAGGTTCAAGTAGCATCCCTTTTTTAGGCTATATATTGGGTTTCTAAGTCTAAAAATTGGGATATGACATGTCAAGTATTAACCATATTTCAATTGATAGCTTACTTTACACCCTACAATCTTTTTCTTTATCTATTATTGACTTTTTGAATAAAGGATTTGGAGAGAAACACAAGATAAAATTATAGGAGAAATCATAGTTGTTGGAGCTCTTATTACAAGGACAAAACTGGACAACACAGAACCTATGAGGACAGATTTAGTGAAGCCTATTGCGGCTTTGAAAACTAAGAAGTTAGTTCCATCAATTGTCCAGCCACTTGAGTTAGAACTTAAACCACTTCCTAGTAATGTTAAATATGTGTTTTTAGCTGGACAGATACATTACCTGCTATAATTGCTAATCCACTTTCTGTTTCTGAGGAAGAAAGGCTTATTTCAGTTTTAAAAACACATAAGAGAGCAATAGGTTGGGCTCTAGCTGACATACCTGGTATAGATACATATGTATGCACACATAAAATTCTATTAAATGATGGAGCCAAACCTATTAAATAGTAACAAAGAAGGATAAACCCCTTGATTTCTAATGTGGTTAAGAAAGAGGTAACTAAATTTTTTAAATACTGGCATTATTTATCCAATTTTAGACAGTGAATGGGTAAGTCCAGTTCATTTGGTACCTAAGAAAAGGGGTATAACTATGGTAAGGAATGAAAAGAATGAACTAATCCTTACTAGAATACAGAACTCATGGAGAGTGCGTATAAATTCAATGATGCAACTAGGAAGGACTATTTTCCCTTACCATTTATTGATCAAATGTTGGAAAGACTTGTTGAAAAAGCTCATTATTGTTTTCTTGATGGTTTTTTAGGATATTTTCAGGTTCCAATTGCACAGGAGGATTAAGAGAATACCATATTCATATGTCCATTTGGTACCTATGCTTATAGGAGGATGCCATTTGGCTTGTGCAAGGCTCCTGGAATATTTCAAAGAGCTATGATATCCTCATTCAGTGAATTCTTGTAATGCAATATGGAGGTATTCATGGATGATTTTATAGTGTATGGTAAGGACTTTGATTAATGTTTAGAAAGTTTTGAGAAAGTTTTATCAAGATGCATTGAGAAAAAGCATGTACTGAATTTTGAGAAATGTCACTTCTTGGTAGATAAAGGTATAGTTCTAGGGCATTTAATATCTAAATATGGGATTGAGGTAGACAAAGCTAAGATTGAGGTTATTTCTTCTCTTCCTTATCCAAAATCTTTAAAGGAACTAAGATCATTTCTATGACATGTTGGATTATATAGAAGGTTCATTAAGGACTTTAGCAAGATTGCATCTCTACTTTCTAAACTCATGCAAAAAAGATATAGAGTTCTATTTTGATGATACTTGCAAGAGAGCATTTGACACTATTAAAGCTATGCTTATCACACCACCTATACTTGCTTCACCTAATTGGAATTTAGATTTTGAGCTTTCATGTGATGAATCAAATGAAGCTGTAGGTGCAATGTTAGGACAAAAAGATGGTAAGCTGTCTAAAGTCATTTCATATGCCTTTAAGACATTAGATGATGCTCAAAAGAATCACACTACCACAGAAAAAGAACTCTTTGCCATTGTGTTTGCACTAGACAAATTCAAATCTTATCGTTTGAGTTCCAAGGTGATTATATACACTGACCATGCTGCTATCAAGTTCTTATTTAAAAAGCCACAGTCTAAGCCTAGACTCTTGAGGTGGATGCTATTAATCCAAGAATTTGATGTAGAGATAAGGGATAAAATGGGAGTAGAAAATATGTAGCTGATCATTTAAGCAGTTTACCTGAAAATACAAGGGGAGTATTAGATTCTAACATCACTTATGATACATTTAGATATTGTTCTATTTCTGTAATTACACCTTGGTATTGCTACTTAGTGAATTATATTGTTACTAGTCTAATTTCACCTTCTCTATCTCATTTCCAGGGCCAAAAGATCAACATAAGGCAAAATTTTACATTTAGGAACCACCCATTCTGTGGAAAATATGCAGTGATCAAGTTATAAGAAGATGTGTGCCAAGTGACGAAGTAGACAATACTCTTACAGCTTGTCATTCTTCTGTTTGTGGAGGACATTTCTCTACAAAGATGACATCAAAGAAGATTCTTGATGCTGGTTTTTATTAGCCACAACTAGTTAAAGACTACTATGAATTCTATAAAACTTGTGATAGGTGCCAATGCTTTGGTGGATTGACCAAAAGGCATGAAATGCCTCAACAACCTATATTGTTTTATGAAATGTTTGAAGTATGGGGCATTGACTTCAAGGGACCATTTCCACCAACTTTTGTATATACATATATTCTGCTAGTTGTGGACTATCTCTCAAGATGGGTGGAGGCTATACCAACAAGGAAATATGATGCAGTGACAGTTTCCAAATTACTCAAGTCACACATCTTCTCAAGGTTTAGTGTTCCAAGAGCTATAATGAGTAATCAAGGCTCTCATTTATGTAATATGATTTTAGGTGGGTTATTTGCCAAATTTGGAATCAAGCATAAGGTTTCAACAGCTTACCATCTGATTGATGCAGATTGTTGTCATCTGACTCATCAAAATAAAAGTAATTGCACCCTATTAATGCAGTATAAGGCACAACACTATTGTTCTTCTCAAGAAGCCCTTTTTATTGGAACCCTAACAGATTGGTAACAAAATTATTGAAAATCTGAGTGAAAGTAAAAATGGGCTTTAGGTTTGGTTGATTTTTTATGCAATAAAATAAGACTGCAGTAAAGTAAATATTTTTATATTTTTGATCAAGATAGAGAATAAGTGGATTGTTAAAGAAATATGTTGAGAAAGACTCTTGATAATATAAACCTATCTATCCTTGTTTTGAATATGATATGTGGATTTTAAAATCACTAAGTCTTAAATAAAACCTCAATCGATCGATTGAGTCTAAAACATTAATATTCCTTAAACTTCTTTGATCAAAGCTGGTTCAAAAACCACTAATGCGCTGTTTAAAAACCACTTAGCATGTAATTAAATCAGATGATGAAGATGCCCTTGAATGATCATCGATCGATGACCATATATTTCAAGCAATCGAATTAGTTAGCAATTATCATTGATAAAAACCCAATTATCCAGAAATCAAAACTAAAATATTCATATTAAACCAACATCCAAATCATCCAAATTCAATTACAAAACCTAATATCAGAATAATTGATCGATATCCAATCCTTACTCATAAAATCAAAGACCTAGATCTAGGAATTCTAAAACATAAGAAATGTGAGATTAAAACAGAAAACTCCATAGTACAGTGCAGTTTATGAGCTAAACCTATGTGACTCATCACCGAGAGCTAAAGATTTAGCCTCTTATAACTCTTACAATGCTTCAATCGCTGCTCAAATATGATGCCATGAATAAACCAGAAAAATAGTAATGGAAGGATGAATGATGGGAGATATGAGGGTAGGTTATGGAGATTGTGTGGAAAGAATGTTTGAGTACTGCTTCTTTTATCGTATTTTATTTCACTGTAAAATCCCGTATGGTTTCTATAGGATTCCTTTTCTGGCTCTGTCAATTTTATAAATTCTTATATTAAATATATGAATTTCCTATAAAGTCTCATCTAATTATGAGATCTAAAAAATACTATAATAATTCCTTCTGACTTTAAAAATTTATATCAATTAATCTGGAACTCAAATCAAAATTCTGTGTTGCGTTAAACTGACCGAAATATTTTTGTCTATCTACTGGTAAAATTTGGGTCTGATATGATTTTGGGCATTTTTGGCCTGTTTTACCTCAACTTTTCTATATTTACATTTAGGTCCCTCAACTTTTGAATAATTGCACTTTAGTCCCTGAACTTTTCATTAATTGCATTTAGGTCCCTCATTTTTCTTCTACTTTCACTTTTTACCTTCAAACTTTTCAATTTTCATTTTGGTCCCTATCCTTTCCTTAGCTATTAATCCTTCGCTTCCCTTTCTCAATCTGATACAGTTTATTCCAAGAATCTCATATCCATTGTAGATAAATTGTACAGCTACATCAAGTAAGAAAATTGGGGATATGACATGAAGCATGAAGGAAAGCTAGGGATTGGATGGTATATATGTTATGTGAATGTATAATATTGCTGTATGGATAATGTAAGTAGTCATGGTCAGGATGCAATGAAAAATAGTAAATAATGGAATACATGTATGAAATTTTATAGCTATTTAGTTGACATGCCAAGCTTCGTTTTAACACCAAGAACGTATTATTTGGATCTATGTACAAAGAGAACTAATTTTCCAAAGTAAGGGACCAGAATTTGTTTCTAGAATTTTTGACCAAATGAACAGTAATTTTGGGGAATAAATTGTACTAATTGGAGAGTCATTTGTTCTGAAAATTATTTTTCCCTTAAATTTCAAGATTTTACCTTCTCGTAGCTTTTTGAACCACTTCATTTCAATTTTTCTAGAATTAATTATGATTTTTTGAATTTCGTTGTATAATTTGGAATACCATATGAACAGTATCCCGATAAAGAGTAAAATTCCAGATTTGGCTAATGGACTTCCAAGGCCTTGTAAGTGGTTCCAAACTACTGAATGGTCCCTAAGACATATAAAAGTAAGGATGTTACATTTTGGTATCAGAGCAGAAGTTTCTAACATGATTTAAGATAGTTCCCAGACCCTAACCTAAATAGTAAGTACTTTGTTAAGTTAGGGTATGTATTGAGATAGTTAGCATTGCTTAATTAAGCAAATATTGCAGGAGTAGATATGATATTTCATAAAGTTAAGTCAGAGGCTTCAGTTAATAAGGGATACCCCAGGCCAGTAGTGATATATGGACATGGTGTACATCCATACTTTTATCATCCTTCAGACAATAAAGAGAGTTCAGATGAGAGTATAGGGTATCAGCCAGGGAAGTCTACAGTAGGATGTTCCATAGATGTTTCTATAGACTCAAACTTGTAGCCTGGAGGTTATGTAGAGATTCAACCTGAAGCCCAGTATGTAACAAATGATGTTGAGTCCAGTGACTCTATACAGTATAAGTTTGTTGGAGTACCCTCTAACCCTGATATAAGCTTTATCCCTCCGATGAGAAGATAAATTACGGCTGAGAAAGCTGAGTACTGGTATTGAATTATGGGTAGACTAGATATTATTCCTCCTCCACTAGAGGTTGAGGATAGAGTTATTATAAGTAATAGATCACAATCCCCTAATTCAGACATCCAGTCAGAGTTTATGACAGTTCTTGTCCATTCCCAAAGTCTAGGAATATGTGACTTTATAGAAAAAGATCATTATGGTGTTCCTGGTGAAATATCCTCCTTTTCTTACATTTTAGGGACCATTCAATAGCATTTAGAACCACTTCTAGGGCCATTGAAGTCAAATCATACAATCTGAAATTTTACTCCTAGTGAACACTGTTCACTGTGTAAATTCCAGCGGAGTGACCTGACTTCAAAAAATCATAACTAATTCTAGAAAAATCAAAATGAAGTGGTTCAAATTGATAAGCGAAGCTAACGTAATCATATTTCAAGAAAAAATAACTCGTTGACTAAGAATTGACCAGGTCCACATCAGTCAATGTCTAAAATTTACTATTCATCATATATTTTTCCCTGATTCCAGCACTTTGGTCCCATCTTTGCATATCCTCTGCACTATCCAATCCCTAGCTCCTCTCTATGATTTTTCATTCCTGTTTAAACGTACCTGTGGGATTGGGATTACATGGAAGGGGATGAGATTTCTGGGGAAATCTCAGTAGCAAACGGGAACCATACAATGTATGCAACTATATGCTTGATGTTACTATGTGTGTACTTAATGATCATGCTTGCATCATGATAACATACATGCTTCCATGTTACTTCATTATAACATATGGCCATAGTATAAAAAGGAACAGAGCATTACTTAATCATACATGCCTCACATCATCAAGGTAAGAAAATATCACATAAAACATCCAAGCAGTATAAGCATACAAGTAGGTAAGTCTACTACCTGGAGTGTAGCCTTTCCTTCCAGCTCCTAGCCTTGTATCTAAGGTCCCTTCTTTTCATATGTTAGAGCCTATACATAGCATAATAATATCTTTATTATTATCCAGTACAGCTCTACTTAACTCATGCTTAACTAGGGGTGATATCCTTAATCTGACATTCCCCTGTCTTTCTTTCTACCTTTAGCTACCTTTATTAATAGAGATATTTCTCTATTCTAACCACTAAGAGCAATCCTCTACTTTATTAGAGCAGGGACTAGATAAATTTCTTACCTCATTCCTAAGCTTTGCCCAGTCCCTCAGCTCCTTAGACTGCTCCTAGCTTCACCATAACTCCTTTCTTTCTTTCCTTCTCTCTTTCTCTCTTTCTCTCTTCTTTCTCTTTCTTTTCTTGCTAGATCCATGGTGTGCCTTGAAATTGGAGGGGAGTGGCCTATTTATAGGTGAGAGGAGGTGGAATGGATGGTCTAGATTGATTCGCGATGAATGGCTCAGATTGCTTCCTTCCTCAAGAAGCTTTGCCTGCACCATCATGATGACATCACCCTCCTTGATGACTCACCACTAATGACATCATCCAGGACACCTCAGGGGCTATGTGGCGCAATGATGGTGCCCTTGGGACACCTCACCAGCTGACTCAGCCTTTCTAGAGAGTTCTATAGTCTTTTCCCTGAATAGATGGGCGAGATCGTGTCACGTGTCCTCTTGCTTTTTCTCCTTTTTCTCTAATCATGACATGTGTCCTTTGCTTTTCTTCTTTTATTGTAATCATGCCATGCGGTGGCTTGTGGACCCCATTTATGTCCTCTCATGATTCCAGATCACTTTACCCAGTTCTATCTTGGACCGAGTCACTTTACTTTATTGAAAAAGCACTAAAATAATATTTTAATGGCTCTTGGACCCACATTGCTCTTGGGCTACGTTTTTGGGCCTTGGATTGTCATCTTGGGTTTCTAACCAAGCCCAAGCACTCTGGTGGATTAGTTCCCAAGAAACATCCTTAGTAAATTATCAAAATACCCTTAATACCTCTTTAGTACTTCTAGGGGCACTATCTTTCCATACCTTACCAGAGTATCTCTGGACCCTAGTCAACTATCCAGATATCCTTTCTTGACTATCTAATCTTAGTCAAATGATCATAACGCCCTTCATCTGACTCTGACTCAAGGACACAACACAGTGGCATACCTTCAGTGGCATTTTCCTAATTCTTTATTTTTCTCAGTCTTTATTAGCCCTGGCCCACATACTTATCTAAAAATATCATTGGGCCTATAAGGTGCCATTCTGGACCCTCTGTATGATCCACTATCTTCTTGGCTCAATTCCCGAGAAATTCCCCCAGAACCTATTTATCGGGTATTTTAATCCACTGTAAATTCTGTAGTATATTCTACAGAACTCCTTTTTGAGCTCTGTTAGTTTCAAAAAATTTTATATTAATTATAGGAATTTACTGCCACATTTTATCTGATTCTGAGGTCTAGAGAATACTGTATTAATTTTCCTTCTCTTCATAAATTAATATAAATCTTTCATGACTCGTATCAAAACTCTGTGTTGCATCAAAATGATCAACATAATTTTCTCTATTTACTGAGACCTCTACTCAACAGGGTCTAGTAGCATCCTTTTTCAGGCTATATACTGGGCTTCTAAGCCTAAAAATTGGGATATGACACCTGGTACTAGTCAACTCCAGCCCCAGCCTTCTTTGTTAAAGATAGATAATGTTGACCATATTAGTCTGAAGAAAGCTGTGGAGAGTGAATTACTCAGTCTAGGTCAAGGAATGGACAGAAGTAGAGATAAAAAATAGTTAGTTTACCTACCGTTCCTCAATGTCGTATGAGGGATGATAAACAGATACACAGTGGAGAGCCTTAACCTAAATCAGGTTTATGCTCTAGAGGTTGGCATAAGATGGTAGTAAGTTAGATACTGCCATATATCCCTACATGGCACATAGAGCTAAGTGAGTTTTTGGCAAATAATCTGCCAGTTGATATACAGGGGTGGTACTTCTGTATGTAGAAGTATGTGCAGTCTATGATTTCCTAGAAAAGAATGTAAAAGGAGATGAAGGGTAATGTAAATAGGTAAAGTGTAAAACAAAGTAATTACTCAGATGTATATAGTAGTTATAATGCAACCCAAATATGTAATTGACATAAATGTAATGTATGTATAAATGTTATGGTAACATGAAATATGAAGTTTTGTGTGATATAATGAAATGATTGTTAGTTGAACATGTATGTGAATATGTTCCCTTATTAATGTGATTATGATGTATAGACAAGAATGAGTCTTGATTGACTCTGAAGATGCTAACCTCACTGAAGGTTATCAGTAGAGGTTTAGCACAGAGTGCAGGCAAGTTAAACAATACAAAGCACTAAGATACAGAAGATTAGTTTAAGGAAATGTTCAGAAGTAGATCCTCCATATGATCATCAGGAGTTGATCTACAGTACAAAAGACTTTGTGCAGCTAGTCTTTACGAAAAAGAATAATGAGAAGTTAGATTGAGACTTGCCTAAGAATGATCTAATACATGGCCTAAGGTTAAATACGTGATAGCTAACAAATAGAAAGCTAATGTTCCCAAAGCAGAGGGATCCCATCACGAAGAGACGGTAACTTAGCAGACCTAGGGTAGAATACCTTAGAAAGCATAAGTAATAGTGTTGGATGATGAATGAGATCCCTATTACCAAAATTAGTTTAGATCCAAAGATAAACCAGAAAGGAATCACAGTCCAGTCAAGAATAGATTGAGACAGACAGATAGAAAGAGTTAAGAGATACAGAAGTTACTCCATATGAGATAGAGAGTGATATACTCACTTGAGAAGTTTTTCTCAAAGAGTTTAAAAGAAGTATTCATCTCACTTAGAGAGAGGTGAGCGTGAGGCTAAAGGTTAGAGCAAAGGAAAGAGAAACCCTTTGATGAATAATTAGCCGAGTTCATCTACATGAACCTTGAGGATTAATAAGAGATACTTTCTCGCCTGTTAGTAATCCAGGAGGATAAGGGAAACTTAAAAGTTCAAATGGTATAAAGATATAAGCCAGACCTTTCCCCAAATAGCTAAAAGAAATAGCTAACTCAGTTATGGATTATAGTAAGGCCAAGGATTCATAAGTCCTTTAGGCTAGAGACATTTACAGGCAATGAGAAATGTTATGATTAGATAAGATAGCCTAATATGATAAGCTATCTCCGATTCCTAATTGAATAAATAGGATACTAGAGATGTAAGCTAAAGATAAATTGCCTAAGAAATTGTTTGAGGATTAGTAGAAAGAGATATATGTAAGCTAAGAGAAAGAAGTTTATTAGGTTTAAAGAAGGTAAAGTAGCCACATATTCAAAGGTAAAATGACTCCCCTATTCCTTATGTAAGAAAGAGTAAAGAAAAGTTGAGTCTATACCATAATAAGAGGGTGGTGTGGCAGCCTAAGTGAAACAAGTAAATGATTCAAGTTCCTGAATAAATGATTAGGACCTAGTGATTAAGGTGATTAAGGGATATAATACTTTAAAGTCTACCTAATTAATTGTTTAATTGCAATGTGAGTAGAAGGGATGGTTGAGCAAACTATATAATAATGAAATGGCTTATGTTGCCATAAGTTATGATGAGAAGTTGCATCTCCTTGCAGTTGTCATATGGTGACACGCATGTTAGAGAATGCTTAAATGATTGCATCTCCTTGCATGTTAAGTATGCTATGATAAATGAATACTCCTCTCACATAGTACACACAGGATAAAGTTAAGGTATATAAGCTTCACAAGTTGGTTAGCTCATAACAGAGAGAGTACTTATGATGTTAGTTTCAGATAGCCTTATTACTATCAGGGACTGAACTCAGAATCTTCTTACACATAACAGGAACTAAGTGATCAAAGTTAAGTTGTTGAGCATGAGTATCAAAGATTTATGAGAATAAAGAGATCCTTATGCTAGGATTACAAAGAATAAGAATAAAAGGCAAATAGATCCTCCTAATAAGGATAAAGAGATAAGAAGCCAAATAGACCCAACAGAGATAGTATAAGATGGGTCTAAGATAGTAAAGTACTAGGGTTGGAGCCTGTTAGCACCAGTGTTTCATATTTATATATGCACTTTTCAGTTAAGCGTGCTCAGGAAAGAGTAGCCCAATGAGTGGTGACCCCCTAGGAAGTAATAGAAAAAGGTAAAAGTACCATAGAAATTAGCGTATATGCACAGAGTTATGTAAATTGATAGAAAGAGCTATGAAAAGCTAGAAAGGGTTATGAACAGTAAGAGACTAGAACTCTTATGTCAAGTCCAAATGAAATGGATTTAAAAGATAGACTATGATATGGGCAGATATGCCATGTTATGGCATGAAAGATATGAAATGAGAAACGCTATAAAGAGTACGTAATAAGATATGTTATGAGAAATATGTATTGAGAAGTACGATATGAAATGGCTTTATAGCTAGCCTTATAAACAGATAGAGAGGCTCCCTTTTTGAAAGGGATAAAATCTTCAAATGTTATATTACAGATGAAAGAGCAAATGAGAGCTTTCACTCCTTGCATGAAATGCCAGGCATTATGTTATGCTATATTATGTTATGTGATGTTTATAAAATATGCTAAAGCTCTGAATGTTAGAACAATGCAAGCTCTGAGTGTTAGAGCTGTGCATATTAAGAGAAGGAATGCTTGAGCTCCAATGTTAGAGATTTGCATTCATGGACAGGTATGTAGTCCTGCAACATGTTGGCCAGGCATTATGCATGTTAGAGTATGTACTCCTATATGCTCCTATGTGCTCCTATTTAGTAGTAGAGCAACGAAAGAAAGAATAATGGCATAAGTCCTCTCTCTGTATTATGATGAGTTATTAAAGATGATGAGAAGTATGATGATATGAAAATGAGAGATAAAGTTTTGCAGATGTTCAGAGAATTCCGCTAGATACCTAGATGAGCAATAAGTAATTTCTCTAAGAAGTATGATAAGTCATTAACAAAAATTCCAGAATATAGTAGTATATGAGAGAGTTTAATATGAAAGAAATGGACACTACTCACAAGTTTAGTATGGTGAGAAGTCCATATGTACATAGATGCATAGCAAGTAAGCGAGTAATAAAATGAACTGGAGTTCAACTCTGATTGGGTTGATTCAAAATAGAAGAATGATCATAGCAAAGATATAAAGATCTATGGATATGGAAAGTACTCCACTAAGATGTCAAAATAGAAGAGAAGAAGTAAATGCCCCAATCCTTAGTCATAAAGAAGACAAGGATACCTATCCAAGATTGTTGACTGAGGTGCTAAGTAAATTTTGAGGACAAAATTTATTTTAAGGGGGTAGAAATGTTATATCCTAATTTTTCCCTATCTGTATAATACTGATAGAGGAAAGAGGTTTGGAAAGGATCATGACGAAGATTAGAAGAAAAGATAAAGGTTAGATGAGTCTTGAGGGAAGAGAAGGACCAAAACACAAAGTAGAAAAGGTTAAAGGCAAAAAGTGAAAGTAGAAACAAAAGTTAGGCCGTTAAGTATAATTTTTAAAAGTTAAGGGACTTAAATGCAAATAGCCAAAAGTTTAAGGGCTTAAGTGCAATTATTCAAAAGTTTAGGGACCTAAATGTAATTGTGAGAAAGTTGAGCCAAAATAGGCCAAAAATGTCCAGAATCATATCAGACTCAAATTTTACTAGTAGATAGACAAAATTATTCCGGTCAATTTAACGCAACACGGAATTTTGATTTGAGGTCCCGATTAATTGATATAAATTTATGAAGTCAAAAGAATTATTACAATATTGTTTAGACATTAGAATTAGATGAAACTTTATTGAAAATTCCCATATTTAATGTAAGAATTTATAAAATTGACAGAGTCAGAAAATGAATCCTGTAGAATCCTTATGGGATTTTACGGTGAAATAAAATACCCGATAAATAGGATCAGGAGAGTTGTCTTGGGAATTGTGACATAAAGGCAATAAGTCCATACAAAGGCCCAAATGGCGCCATCATGAGTCCAATAAGGTAGTGAGACAATTATGTGGGCCAGAGTCTAGAGCAGTCTGGGAAAAGTGTAAAATTATGAAAATGCCCCTAGATGCCTATATTGTACCAGTGATGGATGGAGGGTATTTTGGTCATTTTGGATAGGACAAAAATGTGTCATAGTATAAATATGATTAGTTATAGCTAGTATATGCTCTAAGGCAATACAAAGAGCGGTAAAATGACGATTATGCCCTTAGGGTTAATATAGTGCAAGATAATGAACCAAGGGCATTTCAGTCATTTTCCAAGGGATCTGTAATTAAGTTATGGCCCATTACAAGAATTTTAATGTTATGGAGAATCCGGATATTGGATTTAAGGACATAAAGTATATTATGAAATTTTAAAAAAAATTAGATGTAGAAAATAATCCAGTTTTTAGGGAATCGGACTGAGCCGGTACCAGATTGGACTGGAATTTTTTTAGAATCTTCCCCCCATTAGAATTTCACCACATAACCCCTTTGAGGTGTCCCTTGTGATTTCATGGATGATGTTACAATTACCCTTTTTGACAAAATTAAATTCAAGATTAAATGTGGGCCTTTAGATAAATAGTAACCAAATCAATCTTGGCAATTGATTTTCCATGGATTTTGGCTATAAATACCCCCTCATTTATACATAAAAACCGTGGCTTTGTAATACCTTTAGTAAACTCTTGCAAAATGGAAACTCAAGCCAAGACAAAGAAGATTTAAGGTACCAAAGTTCAAGCAAGCTAGAGATTAAAGGTAAGCAATCTCTCCTAGCTTATTTTCCTTTGATTTGAGAGCTTGAACTTAGGGTTTTAATGGGAGAAAATTTGAGTTTTCTCTAAGGGAAGGTGCTGCCCAAAGACCTTAAAGGAAAGGGGAAACAAGAAATTAAAGTTAGAACCCTATGATTGAAGCTTAAACAAGCTAGTTAAGTGATTGGTTGTTGAACCAAGTTGATATTCTTGACTTTGCCATAATGGAACCTGTTCGGTCTGCACTGTTCATGAGGGAAGGAAATGGAATTTCAATGATTTAATGCTTCCATTGAATTTATACGATGATTTTGTGTAGGATTGGAAAGGTTTTGAACCTTGAAAACATTAAAATCTCAAGGTTGTAGTTTTTGAAATTCTTCATTATTACTGTTCACTCGCATGAATAGTGATTGAAATTTCATGATTTTGATGCTTCCAATGGTTTTAAAATGAAAAGTTGTGTGGGATAAAGTAGAGAAACAAGTATGGGAAGCATTGAAATTAAAATGAGAATTTTTGAAGTGGGTGCAGTTTCGGTTCTGTACAGCATGTTATGAAGGAGATGGAATTTCATTATTCTAAGCTCATAGATGGATTCAAAATATGAAATTGTGTAGGGTAAAGTTAATACATCAATTGATTCAAATGCCAAGTCCATTAGTTAAGATTAAGGAAAGTTAATGAGCTTAATGTTTAAGAGGAAGATATGTTAGTTAAAGTGAGTTTAATGCTCAAGGAAGTTAGATTGTGATGAATGAATAATTATGTGATGTTAGGAATTGATTGATATGCTCCAAAAGAGGGCCACATGTCCAAGAGATGTGAGAAGCAAGAAGCAAGATGAAGTGAAAGAAAGTCAAGTATATGAGGTAATAAACTTATCCTAAATTTGTATGCATTGAATGTTATGCTTGATTATGCTATGGCTTTGGTGACTTGTGTTACAAATGTGTTTATGTATGAAGCTCTATTTCTATGATTACTTTGGCCAATTGTATTTTATATGTTACATGGAAGCATGCACATTATACATTGTTAACACTTTCACAAGCAAACACAAGTATCTACATTAATGTATGCATTGTTTAGTAATATTTGCTACTGAGATTTCCCCAAAAATCTCATTCCTTTCCATGTAATCCCAATCCCATAGGTTTATGAGTAATAGAAGATGATGATGAAGCATGAAGGAAAGCTAAGGATTAGATGGTATATATGTTATGTGAATGTATAATATTGCTGTATGACCAATGTAAGTAGTGATGGTCAGGATGTAATAAAAAATAGTAAATGATAGAATAAATATATGAACTTTTACAGACATTTAGTTGACATGTCAATCTTTGTTTTGACACCAAGAACATCTTATTGGATGTCTGTACAAAGAGAACTAATTTTCCAAAGTAATGGACCAGAATTTGTTTCCAGAATTTTTGACCAAATGAACAGTAACTTTGGCAAATAAATTGTATTAATTGGCAACTCATTTGGTATGGAAATTATTTTTACCTTAAATTTCAAGATTTTATCTTTACGTATTTTTTTGAATCACTTTATTTCTATTTTTATAGAATTAATTCTGATTTTTCTAAGTTTGTTGCGTAATCTGGAATACCGTATGAACAGGATCCCGATAAAGAGTAAAATTCCAGATTTGGCTAATGGACTTTCAAGGTCTTGTAAGTGGTTCTAAATACTACTAAATAGTCCCTAAGACGTATAAAAGTAAGTATGTTACATTGGACATGGCTGTAGTTAATTAGTAATCATAAAATAGACTACAGTTGTATCTGTTTAATTCATCTTCTTCTATCTCAAGTTGAATATTTCTTATTTCTTTATTCAATGTCTGTGAGTTGTAGCTTTGATTGAGATTTTAGTTGGCGAGTTGCTAGTTAACATATTCTAATTCAACTAATTAACTCTATATATTCTATGGATAATGAAGGTAACGTAATCTCCAAGTGAACACACTTGTCATTGATTAATCTCATCATCATAAACACTTAAAATCATAAATAGTAGTATAGGATTACACTTAGAATTTAGTCAATATCTCATCTCACAAATCATCTGATTAATTTGTTAATTTGTCGCTTATTAGATTAATTAGGAACTTTTACATCCATTTAGGCTCCTTGTGAATCAACCTAGGTTAGTTTCACTCTACTATTGGTTAGTTTAGTTTTGTTTGATAATTAAAATGACAGTTATCAATTACACATATTTTTTAGAATTTTAATTTGAGGCTCCAAGAAATTGATATGAATTTCTAAAGCTTAAAAATTATTACAGGGCCTTCTGGACTCAAAATTAGATTAAATTTATAGGAAAATCTTATATTAATTACAAGAATTTATACAACTGACTGAACTCAAAAAGGAACTCTAGAATTTATAATAGAATTTATGGTAAAAAAGGGCACCTGATAAAGGTTTTTAGGGAAGTTTCTTGAGAATTGAGCCAACAGAATAGTTGAGCTTGATCAGAGACCCAAGATGGCTTCCCAAGAGACCCAAAAATGTTCCCCAATAGTTATGTGGGCCCAAGTTCAATTATAATAATATTTTACTAAAGTATAACTACCCGGTTGAAGTTATAACTAGGAAATTGATCAGAAAAACTCTCGAGATATCCATAGGCCATAAGGTGGCATGTGAGGTTTCTTAATAGGACCCACCAAGATTCCACATGGCACTAAGCTTGGAGAAGAAGAAAGATCAAGAAAAATCTAAAGACAACCGTCTATGCAATATAAGACTCTAGAATTTTGTGGAAACACTGTGTCATTAGTGGAGGTGTCCTTAAGGGCCCACAATGGCACCACCTAGCATGCAAGGTGTCTAGGATGATGATTTCATAAAGATGATATCAAGCTAGGAATTCTAACCAAGCTAGGAGCAATCTAAGGAGTTTAGGGACTCAGTAAGCTGCAAATTAAGGTAAGTAACTAATATTAGTTCCTACTTTAATAAACTAGCATATTGTTCTTATGAATTTAATTTTTAGAATAGTAAACTTCTTCCTCTTGATAAGGCTAGTCATGAAGAGAAAGGAAGTTAAGGGCTTTTCACACTAAGGAAAAGCTATAGTATAAGGTAGTGAACTTACCTAACTTGTATGCTTATTTTACTTGGATGTTTAATGTGATGATTATTTGGTTTGATTATGTGAAGCATGTATAATTGATTAAAGCTTTGTTTCTTTTTATATTATGGCCATATGTTATAAGTAAGGAACATGGAATCATGCAAAATATATGCATGAATGATCACTATAAGCACACACATTAGCACCAAGTATTAATCTACATACATTGAATGGTGCCATTTACTACTGAAATTCCCTAGAATCTTACTTTCCTATAACCAACCATAATAGGTCCAATATGATGGAGAAGGTATACATGAAGAAGAGATAAGGAAGGGAGAAGAAGAGTAGAGAAAGGATATATTCTAGCATGTATTACATGAATTTCCTATTTATGTAATTATTGTATTGATTATTGTACATATCTATTTATATGATAAGATTGTATGTAATGTTATAGACATGTCTAAATGAATATGGGAAAGTTTGATGATGAGTTATGCATGCTAGAAATTAATGATGAAATCATCATGACAAAATTTAGGTCCTAAGCAGATATGTTTTGGCTTCTGTTTGAGCTAGTAAACGAAGGATTCTAGCCACAAAATTTGGAAGATATATAATATACATCCTTAGCTTCAATTTGATACATAGAATTCCTCATTTTATCAAGGCGTGGTTAATGAGTTATTTTCCCCTAAAAGAGTTTTAAGTTAGCTTCGCTTAGTAACCTGAACCACTTTATTTCTATTTTACTAGAATTAATTATGATTTTTCTAAGTCGGGTCACCTGTCTAGAATTTACACCATGAACAATACTCTAGAGGGTAAAAGTCTAGATTATGTAATTTAGCTTCTATGACCTTAAAAGTGGTTCCAGATACTACCGTTTGGTCCATAAGACTTAAGAAATTAAGAATGTTACATTTTTTGTATCAGGGTATAAGATTCTAGCATAGAACATAAGATTCTGGATTAGTGATGATATGATTTAGTTAGATATACCCTATCTAAACAAGTTATAGGTCTAAATCTTCATTAAACCAAGGAGGTTCCCTCCTTAGAGTAAGAGTGAGGATGATAGTTCAATACTTAGAGGATGATTCAGATAAGCAATATTAAAGAGGCAGTATCTCTTAGATGACCTTGGTACACTATACCCCGACCCAAGCCTTGCCATTTTATAAGGTCGTCTTCAAGAATATGGCTACGGTAGACTGGTCTTATTCAGTCAATACCTCTAAGGTCTCATATTCTTTAATGTGATGTGGTTGGACTAAGTAGGACAATGTTTAGGGAGCAATTCCCTCTATTGACAAAGATAGATTCTGAACACTGGCCTACATAACTATTGGAGTATATTTTTGGGCCTATAGTATGCCAATTTGTCCCTTTGACTAGATGCCTTTATTGGCTCAATTCTTAAGAAACTTCCCTTAAAAGTATTTATCAGATATTTTATTTTACCGTAAATTCTATTATATATTCTATAGAACTTTTTTTAGTTCTGTTAATTTCATAAATTCTTATATTAATTGAGATTTTCTTGTAAAATTTCATCTGATCCTAAGGTCCAAAGGTCCTGTAATAACTTCCAGACTTTAAAAATTAATTATTTGGGACCTTAAATCAAAATTTTAAAAAATATGACCGGCCGAATTACCAATATCTATTTACTTGTAAAATTTAGGATTGTAACATTTCTAGGCAATTCTAGGCCATTTCTAGCTCAACTTTTTCATAATTATAATTTTGCCTTTGAATTTGAGAAATTACAATTTAGTACTTGAATTTGTCAAATTCCACTTTAATCCCTTACTTCTAATTTCAAAACCATAATTTAGTACCTAAAATCTCAAAACTCCATTTAGGTCCCTTTTTTCTTTTTACATTTATTCTATAATTACATACTTGCCTCAAGACTTTTCATATTTACATCTAAATCCCTGTACTTTTATTATTTACAATTTAGTCCCTAAAATCTCTAAGTATATTTCTAGGACTTTTGCCCAAAGGGGCCTAGTAGCTTATCTATTTTAGGCTACTTTTCTAGGCCTGTAGACCTAGAAAAATTGGGATATGATATTTCTTCTCCTTAAATAAATTTTCTCCTCAAAATTTAACTCGTACCTTAGTCAAACAGCTCTATGTATATCTCTTTTATCTCTTTTTCTATTTCATGACTAAGTTTCAAGGGGTATCTTTGCAAAATTATATTCTTATATCTCAAAGTCTAACTACTCTCTTTTAATATTAATAGAGTAGAGGAAATCCTTGTATACTTTAAACTATTAGCCATCTTTCCTTATTAACTCAATTGGAATTGAGGTTTGGTAGTGTAGACCAAACATTATCTTTCTTTTGCTCTACTCTGTTCAGTCACTATAGTAAACTTACGAGTAGTGTCCTTTTTTTATACATAACTCTTCAAACATTTGATGTAATCATAGGGTCTCTATCATTCATCATACTTCTTATCTCACTACATGTCTCATTACATGTTTCGCATTATATATCTTGAGATAGTATAAGTCTAATACTTTCTTTGACTGTAGTTTTAACAGTCTCTTAGGAGAATTCTACTCTCATGCCTTCTAATTTTCTCCTAAAGCAAAGCCTTAATCTAAATCCTCCCTTTATATATTCTCTATTTGGATCTGCCATAAAGGTTCTAATCCCTTGTTTTTATAACTTCTGACTTTTCTTAACTTTTCTCATCATCTTACATACTTTTCTGCATTGTTACCAACTCATTTTGGTATTTACACCTTTTCTTATCACTTCCCAGGGATTAACCATCATTAGGCTACTCTGGCTTGAGCACGCTTAGTTGAAAAGTGCTGATAAGAATCTGAAGTACTAGTGCTAATAGGCTCCTACCCTAGTACTTCACTATCTTATAACTCTTCTCATATTGTCTCTCTTGGGTCTATTTGTCTCTCATTCTCTTCAATTTCATCTTAGAAATTTATCTGCTTATAATTGATCCCTTCTTATTTCATGTGGGGTGCTCTTCTTTTCTTTCTTAAGTATTCTCCCTAGAGATTTATGAATACTTTATACTCAGAACTACAAACTCTAACTCTGTTAACTTTAATTCCTTCTTCGTGTAAGAAGATTATGAGTTTAGTCCATATAATAAAATCATTTGAAAAAATATTGTGGGTATTTTCTCTGTTTGAGTTAACTAACTCGTGAGGCTTTCCTACCTTAACCTTGTCCTTGGTAATCATCTTCCAAAAGAAATACTACATTGTACTTATAACTTCATGGCTTATTCCTTTCCTTAAGCTAGGTCTATTGCAATCCTCAAGATCTATTGTGATCTACTGTAAGCCTCTTTAGGATTTAATTGCGACCCTAGAACTCTGTATGAGCCATGTTAGGATCTAACTATGATCTTTAGGAATCTACTGCGATTCTGTTGTACTATATCATAATTCTCTGGAAGTCCTAAAACTAACAGACTAATTTACAAGGTTAACCACTTCCACTAAGTTGGTAACTCAATTGATAATTTCCCTAAATTTTTTTTAAAACAATATTTTCCATTAAAACTTTACTCATTTCCTCTTTCACTCAAGTGTTAGAAAGTATGTTTTGATTATAATAGATGGCAACAAGTTTTCAGTAATGTTATAATATTAAATGAAATCTTTAATGGTTTTATAATACCTTTGAGAAAATAATTTTAAAGCTGTGACAAATAGGGGAGAAAATGAAGCTTGTAACAATGCATTTGAAGTTTAGTTATAGTATTCAAACTTGATTGATTTAGAGCAACATCTGATTCAATTTCTTGTATAAACTATTTTAATGGAAGATTGATTAATTAAATGTTTTGATTATACCAAACGTGATTCACGTTACTTCTATGTCAATACTGTTATTTTAATGATTTACTAAATTAATCGATTAGGTAATCCATTAATGTAAATTAATGCATTAGTTAATCAATTATCCAAAATGTTTTATGTTTGTTTTTTATTGCTTAATCGATTAGTCAATTGATTAATATAAATTAATCAAAAAATCAATCGATTAATGAGTGTCCATTAATAGATTGATCATTCGATTAATGTATAGTCATTGCTCTCTGGAATTAAAAAGATAAGTCAATTAATCAATTAATTCCAATTAATCAAATGATTGCTCAGTTAATCTATTAAGAACATGTTTATATTAATGGATTGATCAATTAATTTATATTAATGGATTAATTGTTTGATTAATTTATGTTAAAAACATTTATGTTTCAATTATTCTAGAGACATTTATGTTTCTCCTCATTCTTCCTTATACATCTCTTGAGAAACCTTTCTTATCAAAGTACATTATATATGGTTGAAAATTCTAATCAAGGTGATTCTCTATTTTTCTGTTTCTTTCATTAATTGAAATATTGATCGAATTAATGATGATTAATCGATTAATACAATTTATTTTTCAGTGTGAAAAATTCAAATTTGTATTTGATTAATATAATGGAACTGTGAAGAAGGCATTGGAAGTAAAAGAAATCAATTGACTATGAATTTGACTAATCAAGTTCAAGAATCAAGGAATGTATCGAACTCTTGATGGACTAAACAAAGGAGTGAAGGAATAGTAAAGGGAGAATATGATGATCGATAAATAAACTCAAATATGTCTATTTTTTTGAATTAATCTATCAACTAATCGATTAATGATAATTAATTCATTTATCTCTTTATTTTTTGGTATGTTGTTATACTTTACCTCGACATAGGTTAAGTATTTTGACCATATCTTCATATATACTTATCCGATTAAGATGAAACTTGATTCATATGAAACTAGACTCATAATTAGGTTCAATGACACCAATTTCATTACCAAAGAGTTTCATATAAGGGAGATATGTCATTCTCAATATGGAACATAGGATTAACAATTTGTCCATGACCTCTACTCACTAAATTGATCATATTTTTTGTCTATAATGATTTTTAGAGTCAAACTTAGTGCATTAAAAAGTATACATATAGAGAATTCTAGGGATAGATTATTTTCTATGTTTGGAGTTAAATAGAAGAGGTTATGATAATTGAAAAATGACCTTTGTTCTTAAACTCAAAGATAATTAGAAGAAAGAAGAAAGTCAACTGCTGAACAATTATTACCATAACTTCTCTTGATTGTGTGAAACTTTATTAAAGGTATCTAAAGACATGATTAGAATGAGATTAGATAAAGATTAAATCCAACAAACTTTCAACAATAGAAAGGCACTTTGTGTCAGAAGCTTTAATGGCTAGTTCCAACGGTAATCTTCTCACTTGAACAAGAAAAGCTCAATGGAGAAAGAGATTATACTCAATGGTCAAAAGCTTAACTTCATATATAAATAAGAGATCATTGAAGAAGAAGACAAATGGGATATGAATGCATGATCATAATGTCAAAACTTCATTGGATTGAGAAAGCCTCTAACTCTCTTTTCTTCATTTTGTACCATTATCATATCTTGAGAGAGAAAAATATCATGTACTATAATGAATCATTTACTGTATATGAGATATTTTTATATTTCATCATCCTTATTCAAATATGAGAGCAAACCTTGAAATCGAAGATTCAACATGGGATTTGCTCTTGTCTTTGTAAGGGGAGTGTTGCCACCAGAGAGTGGCATTACCTCAGGGTTGAAGAGGTTCTCAATTAGCCATTAAAATTGAGTTTGTAAAGGATACAAAGAGCCTACTATAATCTTGGGGAGTTAGTGGATTATAAATCTTAATGATGAGCTGAGGACTGGATGTAGGTCAAGAAAGACCGAATCAGAATAATTATTCTGTGTGATTTTTCTCTTCCTTAAGTCATTATATTTCTAGCAACTTATTTCAATTATCTGATCAAAGTTTTCAAACTTATCTATTTCATTGATTAGATTGCAAAAGAATTTCAAAAAAGTTTTGACAAAGCTTTAAAATCCTGCAAACACCCAATTCACCCCCTCTTGAGTGATCCAACCTATTCTAACATCAAGAATTTCTCATACCATTATCATCTTTCATTTCAAAAGATGACTTTGATCTTTGCAGTATTGCAAAGAGCTACACATGCTCCACAATGAACATTATTGCTATAAACTATACATCTCATCTCTCTTATTATAGTTTTACATATAGCTGTTGAAAATTTCTTAGCTCATATGTGTTAGACTAGGTAGATCACCAAAGAGGGGGTGAATTAGGTGTTTTAAAACTTTTAATAGAAATTTTAAAAAGCTTAATGGCAATGAGTATTAGAATGTATAAAGAGAACAAGGATTATAAAGATTTCACCTAGGGATAGAAGAATCAACACAAGTATTTTATATTGGTTTAAACTAATCCTCTTATCCTACGTCCAGTCTCTAGAGTCCTCTTGAGATTTTCAACTATCTCCAAGATTTGAACAAGCTCTTGGCACCTTAATACAACAATTGATTCACTCAATCACTCTCCTTTACTTCCTGTAAGATAATATTCTCAACTTAAGAGAATCAATCTCTTAAGTAAACAGAATTAATGAAATATTTTCACAATCTCTCTCTTTCAAAGAGTATGTATATGATAAACACTAAATCTAAATAAATGTTGAGTTATAGAATGAAGAAATAGATAATGTAATAAATTTAGAAGTTATTGATCAATTTGTTCATTGTTTCTTCATCAATACTGCGTCTTTAAATAGCAGTTACTTTGGTTGGTAGTCATTAGACTCAGATTTGGAACCATTGGAGTGAAGATGGCGTTGGTTGTTAGCATGTAGGTGAGCATTTAATGCTTTGCCAGAAGTAGCAAGTTTACATTGTTGTAGCCTTAATCATTTCAAACTCTTAGCCTTTTCTAAAAATGCTCAACCTCAAAAGATTTGTCAGTAATTAAAGCATTGAGTAAGTGTATAAATCATTGATAATCAAGTCATTGATAGACTCATATTTGTAGTAATTTTTAGTGTATTTAAAGTGAATTTTATTATTGATTTTATCCCCCATTTACCAATATGATAAGAAATTAATTAATATAATTAAAATGGAGCAAGTAGAAATTAATTGATTTGATTTTAGTGATTAATTGGATAAATAATATATTAAATTTCCATTTTGTAGTGACCAATCAACATATTAGACCAATTGACAGCTGGACATTATATATGTACTGGATTTGATAAATTGGGTTGCAGTTGTTTGAAGGCACATGCTAAATCACATGCTGGAAGCTAACAGAAGTAAGTGGGGATCACACATGAACTGTAATAGATCACACGTGTTAGACTGAGCAAGTGGGCTAACAGATTGTAAATTGGAAGCTAACATAAATCACATGACAGCTGGACAGTAGGAGATGCATTGTCATATCCCCAATTTTCTTACCTGATGTAGTTGTACAGTTTATCTGCAATGGATATGAGATTCTTGGAATAAATTGTATCAGATTCATAAAGGGAAGGGAAGGATTAATAACTAAGGAAAGAATAGGGACCAAAATAAAAATTAAAAAGTTTGAAGGTAAAAAGTGAAAGTAGAAGAAAAAGGAGGGACTAAATGCAATTATGAAAAGTTCAGGGACTAAAGTGCAATTATTCAAAAGTTGAGGGACCTAAATGTAAATATGGAAAAGTTGAGCCAAAACAGGCTAAAAATGACCAGAATCATATCAGACACAAATTTTACCAATAGATAGACAAAAATATTCTGGTCAGTTTAACGTAACACAAAATTTTATTTGAGGTCCCAATTAATTGATACAAATTTCTGAAGGCGGAAGGAATTATTATAGTAATTTTCATATCTCAGAATCAGATGAGACCTTACAGAAAATTCATATATTTCATGTAAGAATTTATAAAATTGACAGAATCAGAAAAGGAATCCTGTAGAAACTATACCGGATTTACAGTGAAATAAAATACCCGATAAATAGGATTGGGTATAAAATCCTCCTTTTCTTACATCTTAGGGACCATTTAGTAGCATTTGGAACCACTTCTAGGGCCATTGAAGTCAAATCATACAATCTGGAATTTTACTCCTACCGAGTATTGTTCACTGTGTAAATTCTAGCGGAGTCACCTGACTTTAAAAAATCATAACTAATTCTATAAAAATTGAAATGGAGTAGTTCAAATTGCTAACGAAGATAACATAATGATAATTCAGGGAAATATGACTTGTTGAACACACCTTGACCAGGTCAACGTTGGTCAACGTCTGAATTTTACTGTTCCTCTAGCGTCCTGTCCCTGATTCCAACATTCTGGTCCCAACTTTGATAAATCATATCTTTATATGTAGACATCCAAATAAGACGTTCTATATATCAAATTGAAGATTGGCATGTCTACTATTTACTGGAAAAATATCATACTACTCAATCATTTACTATTTATCATTATAGCTCAAATGTTACTGCCTCCATCACGAGTTATTGTTCACAGTGACAATTTCCAGCAATTATACATACATAAATCACATATCAATCATACTAAGCAATTAACATCTCTTCATGCATCTTTATCTCCTCCATCTTGAGAAGACCTACTGTAATTGGATTGATATGGAAGGGGTGAGATTTCTGGAAAAATCTCAATAGCAAACAACACTAAACAATGCACGCATTAATGTGAATACTTGTGCTTGCTTGTGAAAGTGTTAACATTGCATAATGTGCATGCTTCCATGTTACATATGAAATACAATTGGCCAAAGTAATCATAGGAGCAGAGCTTCATACATAAGCACATATTACAACACAATTCAACAAAGCCATAACACATCAAGCATAACATTCAATGCATACAAGTTTATGGTTAGTTTACTACCTAGCATATAGCCTTCCTCTAACTTTTAGCCTTTACTCTAAGATTCCTTATTTTCATAGGTCAGCGCCTATACATAGCATAATAATATCTTCCTTATTATTCTATTAGCATAGCTCTACTTAACTCATGATTAACTAGGGGTGATATCCTTAATCTGACATTCCCCTGTCTTTCTTTCTACTTTTAGCTACCTTTATTAATAGAGATATTTCTCTATTCTAACCACTAAGAGCAATCCTATACTTTATTAGAGAATGGACTAAATAACTTTCTTACCTCATTCTTAAGCTTTGCCCAGTCCCTCGGCTCCTTAGACTGCTCTTGGCTCCACCAGAACTCCTTCCTTCCTTTCCTTTCCTTCTTTCTTCCTTTCTTTCTCTCTTTCTCTTCCTTTTCTTGCTAGATCCGTGGTGTGCCTTGAAATGGTAGGGGAGTGGCCTATTTATAGGTGAGAGGAGGTAGAATGAATGGTCCAGATTGATTCGTTATGAATGGCTCAGATTGATTACTTCCTCAAGAAGCTTTACCTGCATCATCACGATGACATCACCCTCGCTGATGACTCACCACTCATGACATCATCTAGGACACCTCAAGGGACACCTCAGGGGTATATGTGGTGAAATGTGGGGCGCTTCGGACACCTCACCAGCTGACTCAACCTTTCCAGAGAGTTCCAGAGTCTTTTCCTTGAATGGACGGCTGAGATCGTATCACGTGTCCTCTTGCTTTTTCTCCTTTTTCTATAATCATGCCATGTGTCCTTTGCTTTTCTTCTTTTATTGTAATCATGCCATGTGGCACCTTGAGGTCCTCATTTATGTCCCCTCATGATTCCAAATCACTTTACCCAGTTCTATCTTGGATCGGGTCACTTTACTTTATTAAAAAAGCACTAAAATAATATTTTAATGCCTCTTGGGCCCACATTACTCTTGGGCTACGGTTTTGGGCCTTTAAATATCATCTTGCATTTCTAACCAAGCCCAAGCACTCTAGTGGCTCGGTTCCCAAGGAACATCTTTAGTAAATTACCAAAATGCCCTTACTACCTCTTTAGTACTTCTAGGGGCACTATTGTCTTTTTATACCTTACCAGAGTATCTCTTGACCCTGGTCAACTATCCAGATACCCTTTCTTAACTGTCTAACCTTAGTCAAATGATCATAACGCCCTTCGTCTGACTCTGACTTAATGACACAACACAGTGGCATACCTTCAGTGGCATTTTCGTAATTCTTCATTTTCCTCAGTCTTTATTAGCCCTGGCCCACATACTTATCTAAAAATATCATTGGGCCTATAAGGTGCCATTTTGGACTCTCTATATGATCCCTCATCTTCATGGGCTCAATTCTCGAGAAATTCCCCTGAAACCTATTTATCGGGTCTTTTAATCCACTGTAAATTCTATAATAAATTCTACATAACTCCTTTTTGAGCTCTGTCAGTTTCAAAAATTCCTATATTAATTATAGGAATTTAATGCCACATTTCATCTGATTCTGAGGTCCAGAGAATACTGTATTAATTTTTCTTCTCTTCAGAAATTAATATAAATCTTTCAGGACCTCATATCAAAACTTTGTGTTGCATCAAACTGATCAGCATAATTTTCTCTATTTACTGAGACCTCTGCTCAACAGGGTCTAGTTGCATCCCCTTTTTTAGGCTATATACTGGGCTTCTAAGCCTAAAAATTGGGATATGACATTTCTCCTCCCCTTAAAATAAATTTTGTCCTCGAAATTTCAGGGCTAATTCTCTATTCATCCTTCGATAAAGAGTTCCTCTGAGGAGAATGTCCTTTTCATTCATACTAAACTCTCTCATATACTCCTATATTCTAGAGTTTTTATTGACTACTCATCATGATTCTTAGTGCAGTCACTTATTACTCATCTGAGTATTCAGCGAAATTCTCTAAATATCCGCAAAACTTCATCTCTCATTCTCATATCATCATATGCTTTTATCATCTTTACTAACTCATCATAATACAGAGAGAGGACTTATATCATTATTCTTTCTTTCGTTGCTCTACTGCTAAATAGGAGCACATAATAGCATATAGGAGCACATACTCTAACATGCATAATGCCCAGCCAGCATGCTGCAGGACTACATACCTGCTCATGAATGCAAAGCTCTAACAACGGAGCTCAAGCATTCCTTCTCTTAACATGCACAGCTCTAACACTCTGAGCTTGCACTGCTCTAACATTCAGAGCTTTAGTATATAACATAACATAATGCCTGGCATTTCATGCAAGGAGTGAAAGCTCTCATTTGCTCTTTCACACATAACTCATCATTCAAGCATCTTTTTCCTTTCAAAAAGGGAGCCTCTCAATATGTTTATAGGTCTAATTATAAAGCCACTTCATAGTGTACTTCTTAACACATACTTTTCGTATCTTTCATGCTGTAATATGGCATATCTAGCCAAATCTAGCTTTATCATAGTTTATCTTTTAAATCCATTTTATTTGGACTTGACGTAGGGGTTCTAGTCTCTTTCTGTTCATAACCATTTCTAACTTTTCATAACTCTTTCTATAATTATGTGTACATATATGCCAACCTCTTGTGGGATTCAGACCTCTTTCATCACTTCCCAGGGGGTCACCCATCATTGGGCTACTCTTGCTTGAGCACGCTTAACTGAAATGTGCCGATATAAATCTACAGCACAGATGCTCACAGGATCCAACCCTAGTACTCTACTATCTTAGACCTATCTTATGCTATCTGGCCTTCTTATCTCTTTACCTGGAGAATATATCTGTCTTTTATTCTTATCGTAAGGATCTCTTTATTTGATCCTTTCTCATATCTTATGAGATTTGCTCATAACTCCTTAGCACTCAGGATTAATAACTTTAACTTTGATCACTCAGTTCCTGTATGTGTAAGGAGATTTTGAATTCAGTCCCTGATAGTAATAAGGCTATCTAACATCATGGGTACTCTCTCTATTAGGAGCTAACCAACTTGTGAAGCTTTTTCACCTTAACTTTTACTTGGTATTCGTCCTTCCAAAGACATACTATACTTATAGCTCAATACTTTCTCTCTCTAGGCCAGGTCTACTGCGACCCTCGGGATCTACTGCGATCAATCGTAAGCCTCTTCAGGATCTAACTGTGACCCTGGAATTCTATTCTCTGGGAGCCATACTAGGATCTAACTGCAATCCTCCAGAATCTACTATGATTCCGTTGTACTGTATTCTTATCTCTAGAAGACTTAAACCAACGGACAAAATTACAAGGTTAATCACTTCCACATAGTTATTAACTCAACAGATAATTCCCCTAAAATGATCACATAAGCCAATATTATATATCAGGACTTTACTCATTTCCTTTATCACTCAGGAACTTCTCATACCATTCTCATCTTTCATAGCTCTACTATATCCTTTACTGCAGAGAGCTACACAGGCTCTACTATGCACATATCTATCATATAGACATTGCTCTTCCTTAGAGTTGCACCATCTTTCATGGCTTCTTATTTCATTTCATATCACTCATATTCCTTACCCTTACTGAAGGGATATATCCTGAGTATCGTAATCATGTATATGTAGATTCACTATTAATCATCATCTTAATCTCATTGCCTATCATTGTCTGATCATATTGTCCAGATCCCAAACATTCATTTAGGAATCAGAAATAACTATTTATTAGACTTAGGCTGCCATATTACCCTCTTACTAGGGTATAAACTCAATCTTTCATTACCCTTTCTTCCATAGGGAACAAGAGAGTCCCTTTATCTTTAAAACTGTGGCTACCTTTCTCTTTATCAGTCTTAGTCTACTCTAGACTAGACTATGGTTCCTCTATCTTGGGAACATCAGCGGCCCATCTCGTCTCTAACTTTAGGTCATGTGCTAGGATTATTCCTAGGCAAGCCTCATTCTTTTGTTCAGGAAACACTAGCTGAACAAATTCTTTCGTAATGGAGATATACTCACACAGAGGATCTACTTCTGAACATTATCTTAAACTAATCTTTAATATCTCCTTACTTTATGCTATCTAGTTTGATTATGCGTTGTACCAATCCTCTAGTTGATTAACTTCAACCAGGTTAGTACCGTTACTCTCATCATCACTGTAACATCTGGCAGTTTCTCTTGACCTGGGACTGGTCAGCTTCTATCTCTATCCATAGAGAAAACTGCCCCCAGATGTTATCCTGCTTAGTCTAGCCACATCGTGCTAAGAAACACGAGACCTTAACAGTAACGGCTGACTAAGACTAGCCACTTTCTTTGACGATTACCCCATACCGCTGTAAGTTATGGGGTACCATTCTATCTATCTTGGTGTCACTATCTCTTGTCTGAATCATTCTCTAAGTAGTGAACACTATCCCCATACCTTATACTAGGGAGGAATCCTCTGTAGTTCACATCTCTAACTTGTTTTAAGGGTTAGCCTATCTACACCATAGCATCACTGAGCCAGAACCTTCTGTTCTGTGCCAAAATTTTATGCTCTGATACCAAATTATAACATTCTCCTTTTTTTACATATTAGGGACCATTCAGTAGCATTTAGAACCACTTCTAGGGCCATTGAAGTCAAATCATACAATCTGGAATTTTACTCTCACCGAGTACTGTTCACTGTGTAAATTCTAGCAGAGTGATCTGACTTCAAAAAATCATAACTAATTCTATAAAAATTGAAATGGAGTGGTTCAAATTGATACACGAAGCTAACATAATGATACTTCAGGGAAAAATGACTTGTTGACAACTCCTTGACCAGGTCAATGTTGGTCAATGTCCGAATTTTATTGTTCCTCCAGCGTCCTGTCCCTGATTCTAGCATTTTAGTCCCAACTTTGATAAATCATATCTTTATATGTAGACATCCAAATAAGACGTTTTATATATCAAATCGAAGCTTGGCATGTCTACTATTTACTGGAAAAATATGATACATTTACTCAATCCTTTACTATTTATAATTACAGCTCAAATGTCACTGCTTCCATCACATATTACTGTTCACAGTGACAATTTCCAGCAATTATACATACATGAATCACATATCAATCATACTAAGCAATTAAAATCTCTTTATGCATCTTTATCTTCTCCATCTTGAGAAGATCTGCTGTAATTGGATTGATATGGAAGGGGTGAGATTTCTGGGGAAATCTCAGTAGCAAATAACACTAAACAATGCACGTATTAATGTGAATACTTGTGCTTGCTTGTGAAAGTGTTAACATTGCATAATGTGCATGCTTCCATGTTACATATGAAATACAATTGGCCAAAGTAATCATAGGAACAGAGCTTCATACATAAGCACATATTCAACACAATTCAACAAAGCCATAGCACATCAAGCATAACATTCAATGCATACAAGTTTAGGATTAGTTTTCTACCTGGCATATAGCCTTCCTCTAGCTTTTAGCCTTTGCTCTAAGATTCCTTCTTTTCATAGGTCAGATCCTATGTATAGCATAATAATATCTTCATTATTATTCTATCAGCATAGCTCTACTTAACTCATGATTAACTAGAGGTGATATCCTTAATCTGACATTCCTTTGTCTTTCTTTCTACCTATAGCTACCTTTATTAATAGAGATATTTCTCTATTCTAACCACTAAGAGAAATCCTATACTTTATTAGAGCATGGACTAGATAACTTTCTTACCTCATTCCTAAGCTTTGCCCAGTCCCTCGGCTCCTTAGACTTCTCTTGGCTCCACCAGAACTCCTTCCTTTATTTCCTTTCTTTTTTTCTTCCTTTCTTTCTCTCTTTCTCTTCCTTTTCTTGCTAGATCAGTGGTGTGCCTTGAAATGGGAGGGGAGTGGCCTATTTATAGGTGAGAGGAGGTGGAATGAATGGTCCAAATTGATTCGTGATGAATGGCTCAGATTGCTTGCTTCCTCAAGAAGCTTTGCCTGCATCATCACGATGACATCACCCTCGCTGATGACTCACCACTCATAACATCATCTAGGACACCTCAAGGGACACCTCAGGGGTATATGTGGCAAAATGTGAGGCCCTTGGGATACCTCACCAGCTGACTCAATGTTTCCAGAGAGTTCCAGAGTCTTTTCCTTGAATGGACGGCCGAGATCGTATCACGTGTCATCTTGCTTTTTCTCCTTTTTCTATAATCATGCCATGTGTCCTTTTCTTTTCTTCTTTTATTGTAATCATGCCATGTGGCACCTTGAGGTCCTCATTTATGTCCCCTCATGATTCCAAATCACTTTACCCAGTTCTATCTTGGATCGGGTCACTTTACTTTATTAAAAAAGCACTAAAATAATATTTTAATGCCTCTTGGGCCCACATTACTCTTGGGCTACGTTTTTGGGCCTTTAAATATCATCTTGCATTTCTAACCAAGCCCAAGCACTCTAGTGGCTCGGTTCCCAAGGAACATCTTTAGTAAATTACCAAAATGCCCTTACTACCTCTTTAGTACTTCTAGGGGCACTATTGTCTTTTCATACCTTACCAGAGTATCTCTTGACCCTGGTCAACTATCCTGATACCCTTTCTTAACTATCTAACCTTAGTCAAATGATCATAACGCCCTTCGTCTGACTCTGACTTAATGACACAACACAGTGGCATACCTTCAGTGGCATTTTCATAATTCTTCATTTTCCTCAGTCTTCATTAGCCCTGGCCCACATACTTATCTGAAAATATCATTAGACCTATAAGGTGCCATTCTGGACCCTCTATATGATCCCCTATCTTCATGGGCTCAATTCCCGAGAAATTCCCCCGAAATCTATTTATTGGGTCTTTTAGTCCACTGTAAATTCTGTAATAAATTCTACAGAACTCCTTTTTGAGCTCTGTCAGTTTCAGAAATTCTTATATTAATTATAGGAATTTACTGCCACATTTCATTTGATTCTGAGGTCTAGAGAATACTATATTAATTTTTCTTCTTTTCAAAAAATAATATAAATCTTTCGGGACCTCATATCAAAACTTTATGTTGCATCAAACTTATCAGCATAATTTTCTCTATTTACTGAGACCTCTGCTCAACAGGGTCTAGTTGCATCCCCTTTTTTAGGCTATATACTGGGCTTCTAAGCCTAAAAATTAGGATATGACATTGGGAGAGTTGTATTGTGTAACATCCTTACTTTCCTATGTCTTAGGGACCATTCAGTAGCATTTAGAACCACTTACAAGACCTTAGAAGTCCATTAGCTAAATCTGGAATTTTACTCTTTCTCGGGTTACTGTTCATATGGTATTCCAGATTACGCAACGATCTTCAAAAACTCATAATTAATTCTAAAAAACTCGAAATGAAGTGGTTCAAAAAGCTACATGAAGATAACATATTGAACTTTAAGGAAAAAATAATTTTCAGACCAAATGATTAGCCAATTAATACAGTTTATTCGTTAAAGTTTACTGTTCATTTGGTCAAAAACTCTGGAAATAGATTCTGGTCCCTTACTTTGAAAATTCATTTCTCTTGATATACACATCCAATTGAAACGTTCTACCGATTTTAAAGCTCTAGATGTGTGCTACATGCTCATAAAATTTCATGAATTAATTCTTTCATTTGCTAGGTCAAACTGAAGCCACAACAAAACTGCTTTAGGACCTACGTTTTTGCCATTGCATTTTCCTTCCTTTTATTTCAGTAATTGTTTTAGTATGCATAAGCTATCAAATAAGCTTCTTAATATTCATATACATCATGTACATATGCCATAAGTATTTCAAATAGTTTCATCACATAACTAGACACCTTACATGGCATTTACATTCATAGTATATGCTAAAATCTCAATACTTCACTTTTTTCTTCCATTCTTTAGCTCTTCTCCATGCATACCTTTTCCATCATGCTTGACCTAAATTGGTTGGTTATGGGAGAGTGAGATTCTAGGGAATCTTAGTAGCAAACATTACCACTTAAATATGCAAGATGGATGCTAATGCATGATATATAATTTCATTAAACTTTCTTTAATTAGTGATATACCATCATGCTATATACTTTTACATAAAATGCATGGCCATGGAAAACATGTTCTTCACAATACATTCAACATCATTTACCATGTCACAACATCATTCCAATATCATATACATATCAACACATAAGCAGACCACATCAAGCACATAAAGAGGTAAGTTCACTACCTTACACTTAAGCTTTCCTCTTGATCTTTAGCATTTGCTCCCTAGCTTTCCAACCATGAAGCCTTTTTGTCCATCACTTCCCAATATCTTCTTGAATGTTTCATGGTCCTAAACACATTCATATTCATTGCATAACTCATTAGGACTCATGAACTCCAACCATGTTCAAGACTAACTTTGTTACACTCTTTATTGTCATAACTTTCTCTAATCTTCACTAATCCACTTGGCTCTTGAACCAATTAATGTCTTGACTTTACCCCACACAATTTCATCTTTTGAATCCATTTATGAGCTTAGAATCATGAAATTTCAGCTCCTTCATGGCCTGCTGTACAGAACTGAACATAAGCATACAATTCTTTTAAAAATTCTCATTTTGATTCTAATGCTTCCCATACTTGTTCCTCCACTTTACCCCACACAACTTTTCATTTTAAAACAATTGGAACCATCAAAATCATGAAATTCCAATCACTGTTCATGCGAATGAACAGTAACTGTGGAGAATTCCAAAAACTACAATCTTGAGATTTTAATGTTTCCAAGCTTCAAAACCTTTCCAATCCTACACAAAATCATCATACAAACTCAATGGAAGCATTAAATCATTGAAATTCAATTTTCTTCCCTCATGAACAGTGCATACCAAACAGGGCACATCATGGCAAAGTCAAGAATATCAACTTGATTCAACAATCAATATCTTAACTAGCTTGTTTAAGCTTCAATCATATATTTCTAACTTTAATTTCTTCTTTCCCCTATCATCTAAGGTCTTTGGGCAGCACCACCCCTTAGAGAAAACTCAATTTTTCCCCATGAAAACCCTAGTTTAAGCTCCCAAATCAAAGGAAAATAAGTTAGGAGAAATTGCTTACCTTTAATCTCTAACTTGCTTGCACTTTGGAACCTTGAATCTTCTTTGTCTTGGCTTGAGTTTTCATTTTAAAAGAGTTTCCCCAAGGTTCCATGAAGCCACAGTTTTGATGCAGAATGAGGGGGTATTTATAGCCAAAATCCATGAAAAATGAATAGCCAAGATTGATTTGGTTACTATTTGATCTAAAGGCCCACATTTAATCTTGGATTTAACTTTTTCTAAAAAGACTAATTATGACATCATGTGGGACAACTCAAGGGACACCTCATGGGGATATGTGGCAATCTTACCATGCCAGGAAGCTTCTGAAAAAATGTTTAGTCTAATCCAATACCGATCGGAGCTGTTTCACAGCAATCGGACTGTTTTCTGTTCCTAATTTTTTTATAATATACCAGGATATATATTTTGTCCTGGAAATCAATGTCTAGGCTTATCATATCATTGAACTTAATATACTGAATATTTATCTGCCATCCATCCTTTAGAAAATGACCAAAATACCTTTGGTGTCCTTTCTTGCGTTGTCCTAACCCTAAGGGCATAATTGTCATTTCACCCCTCTGTACACTGCCTCAGGGTATATATTGGCTCTAACTAATCATATTTATACTATGTCCCATGTTTTTACCTTGTCCAGAATGACCAAAATGACCTCCATCTAACACTAGTACAGTATGGGCATCCGGAGGCATTTTCATAATTTTTCACTTTTCCTGGACTGCTTTGGACTCTGGCCCACATAACTATTTCACTACTTTATTGGGCTCATTATAGCGCCATTTGGGCATTGGTATGGGCTTATTTCCTGTATTGGCTTTATGGCACAAATCCCAAGACATCTCTCCCGATCCTATTTATCGGGTCTTTTATTTCACCGTAAAATCCCGTAAAACTTCTACAGGATTCCTCTTTTGAATCTATCAATTTTATAAATTCTTACATTAAATATAGAAATTTGCTATAAAGTTTCATCTGATTCTGCTGTCTGAAAAATACTGTAATAACTTTTCTGACTTCATAAATTTATATCAATTAATCGGGACCTCAAATCAAAATTCCATGTTGCGTTAAACTTACCGGAATAATTTTGTCTATCTACTGGTAAAATTTGAGTCTGATCTGATTTTGGGCATTTTTGGCCTGGTTTGGCTCAACTTTTCGATATTTACATTTAGGTCCCTGAACTTTTGAATAATTGCACTTTGGCCCTTGAACTTGTAGCTATTTGCATTTAAGTCCCTTAACTTTTAAAAATTACACTTAAGGGCCCAACTTTTGTTTCTACTTTCATTTTTTTGCCTTTAACCTTTTCTACTTTTCATTTTAGTCCTTCTCTTCCTTAAAGAATCATCTAACCTTTATCATTTATTCTGATCTTCATCATAATACTTTCCAAACCTCTTTCCACTATCAGTACTATACGGATAGAGAAAAATTAGGATATGACATATTGTGAATTGGGCCATAAAGGTAATACAGGCAATAAGCCCATACCAAGGCCTAAATGGCACCATCATGAGCTCATTAAGGTAACTAGACAGTTATGTGGGCCAGAGACTAGAGCAGTCCAGGAAAAGTGTGAAATTACGAAAATGCCCATGGATGCCCAACTGTACCAGTGATGGATGGAGGTCATTTTGATCATTCTGGACAGGCTAAAAACATGAGACATAGTATAAATATAATTATATAGAGACAATATATGCCCTGAGGTAGTGTAAAGAGAGGTAAAATGACAATTATGCCCTTATTGTTAATATAGTGCAAGAAAGGACACCAAGGGTATTTTGGTCATTTTCCAAGGGATGGATGGCAGATAAATACTTTGTAACAATTTTAGTGGTATGAGAAGCCTAGAAATTAATTTCCAAGACATAATACATATCCTGGTATATTATAAAAAATTATAAATAAAACATAGTCCGATTATTGTGAAACTGCACCGATCGGTATCGGATTGGACTAAATTTTTTCCAGAAGCTTCCTTACATGGGAAGCACGCCACCTAACCCTCTTAGGTGTCCCATGAGCTGTCCCACATGATGTCATAATTATTCTTTTTAGAAAAAGTTAAATCCAAGATTAAATGTGAGCCCTTGGATCAAATAGTAACCAAATTAATCTTGGCCATCCATTTCAACCCAAATTTCTCTATAAATACCCCCTATTCAGATCATTTCGGTATGCATGGTGAACCATAGGGAAACTCTTGCAAAATTTCCATTCAATCGAGAGAGAAGCAACCAAAGTGAAGTAACAATCAAGGTAATCATCTCCCTTGATCTTGAGCTTTGTTCTAGCAAGTTAGCTCATGGTTTTAAGGGATTTCTATGCTATATTTCCCTTATGGTTGCTGCTGGAAATGCTGCTCATATGTGGTTAAAATATGAGTTTTATGTTATGGATAGTTTAGATAAGCTTAAACAAGCTAGAATCAAGTGGTATAAGCTTGGGAATTCAAGTATGCTTGGATTTAGGGTTTTGTGTTCTTGCTGGACTGTGTGTGACACTGTTCATATGATGAAATTTCATGATTTTAATGCTTCCAATGAGTTTAAAATGGAAAATTGTGTGGGGATAAAGTAGGAGAACAAGTATTGGAAGCATTGGAATCAAAATGTGAATTTTTGGAAAACAAGAGCATGCATTTCGGTTTGGTACTGTAGCAATTGGTATGTTTTGATTTTGGAAATTCTGATTTCATATTTGGATTCTACATGAAAAGTTATGTGGAAATGAACCATGAGAATTTATTTTGGAAAGATGGAAGTAGGAAACATAAAGTAGAGAAAGAAAGGGAGTTAGTGAAAACCTAGTCTTGGATTTGGTTTCAAGCTGAGTTGTAACATGATATTATTTTGTAATGACTAGGTTTTGACATTTGTGAAGGAAATAAAGCACTTCAAGAAGGTCTTGACCAAGATAGCTAAGAGGTAGCAATGATAGCTAACTATAACTCATATTTGTTTAATTGTTTTGCTTGCTTGTTGATTATGGTGTTTGGTGGAACTTGAGCTTATGTCATCATGTTATGATGAAGTATGAATGGTTGCAACTCCTTGCAAGTTATGTCATGAAAATATATATGTTAGAGTTTGTTTATGTACTATTATGAAGTAGCTCCCATCACATGATAACATGTTAAGCATTCAATTATTCATGCATGATATTATGGTTTGTGTAGCTTTCTATTGGGATTTCCATGAAACCTCATTCCTTCCACATACATAACTATGTTTTAGGTGCTGTATCCTCTCAAGGGAAGAGATTAAATGTTGATGAATAAATTTGTATAATAAGTTACATGACTTATATGACACTATGGGATGATATGCTAGTATACAAGGTGTATGTTTTTATAACTCTGTTCTGAGGTAGTGGTGATGTGACGATGATTATGATGCCTAAATCAATGAGTTTTAGTTTGAAATTTGGTATGATTAAATTTAATATATAGATATTTAAAGGAACACCAAGAATGCCTCAGTTGGATAAGTATCCGAATTGTTATGATTTTCCAAATTTGGAAGTAAGATCTGGAATTGAGATAAAACGAGTATCGACAGGCAGTGATGTTCACGCAATGATTTCATATATCAAATGAACTAGTTTTTCTATGAAATTTTATGAGCTTAAAGAGTACATCTAGAGCTTTAATTACATATGTAACATGTTTCATTTGGATAAGTAACCAAAGAGAAATTAATTTTTGAATTTAAGTAAAGAAACTGAAACTTCCAGATTTTTACCAAATGAACAGTGATGTATAACCAATAAACTGATTTCATATGGACAACAAAACCTAAGTTTCATATTTTTTTCTCAAATATCTATAAAATAGATTTCATTAGAAATTGGAACCATATTATTTCAAGTTTTATACAATTAATTATGAATTTTTAAAGTAGGGTACAGGTTTTAGAATTACCAGATGAATAGTAAAGATGAACAGTACCCAAGAGCAATTCCTTTGGAAATGGATGTTTTCAAAGCAAATGATCATGTAATTGGTTCCAATCACTTCTAATGGAGTATAATTGAGGTTAAAAGTAAGGATGTGCCAACATTCATAGGTAATACGCCTCATTTGGATGTGTATGTCAAGAGAAATGAATTTCCAAAGTTAAGAGACAGAGTCTGGAATTTTCAAAATTTGCCATATGAACAGTAAAAAGTTACTATTTAAATGTATCAATTGGCAAGATAAATATCCAGGTTTATATTTTTCCCTTAAAGAGCTATGAACGAGATTCAATTAGAAATTTGAATCACCTCCATACGATTTTTCTACAATTAGTTATGAATTTTTAAAATTGGACTATAAATATAGAAATCACCAAGTGAACAGTATCCGATAAGTTTTAAAATTTTAATTTTTTGGCTAATATAATTCTTCCACTAATCAAATACGCTTCTGAATATATACTCTAAGGTGGTAAAGGGAGGATGTTTCAATTTCTCTATTTTAGGATCATCAACTCTCTGTTTACTAATTATGTCTCTAACTTTAGGCCTTATACTAGGCATGTCTCTAGACAAGCCTCAGCCTAGCCTCTACTTCTTTCGTTTCAAAAAGACTATCTTGAAAAAATCTTTTCATAATGTAGATCCACTTCGAATTATTATATAGAGGGTATACTTTTGAGCATTCCTTAAATTGATCATTCGTATATCAATATATCGCGCTAGCTGACTCGGCTACACCTTATGCCAATCTTCTAGCTAATAAACTTTAGCAAGGTCGATGACTCCATTCTCATCGTCTCTGTAGCATCTGATTTCTGTCTCTAGATACCCCTAATGATTCTAATTTGTTCCCATATACAAGTACCATTTTCTTGGGCTTTATCAATTCTCTAGCCAACTAACTATCCCTTTAAGTTCAATTTATGCCTCATCAATATTTTTTCAAAGCTATTTACCTATCTATAGTTTTAGGTTTGGTTCATACCTCAAATTATACTTTAATTAATTTACATTAGGAACCTTAGGATTTTTCTCACTCTTTTAGTTGTTCTTACCATCTTTAACAATTAAGCAACTATTCTTTTCTATACTGCTAAGTAAGAGCATATACTCTAACATGCATAATACCTGGTCAACATGTTACAGGACTGAATACCTGCTCATGAATACATAGCTCAAACATCCAAAACTCAAATATTCTTTCCCTTAATATGCATAGCTATAACAGTTAGAGCTTAGACAGCTCTATCACTCAGAGCTTACATTGCTATCATTAAGAGCTTTAGCATATTTTTACAAACATAACATAGTACCTATCATTTAATCCAAGGAGTAAAAGTTCTTACTTGCAACTTTATCTATAGTGTAATATTCAAACATCTAATCCCTATAAAAGGGAGCCTCTCTATTTGTCTTTAGAGTCAACTGTAAAATCATCTTATTCGTAAAATTAAAGGGAAAGGACTTATACTAGTATATTCTTTCAAACATACTTAGTACTCTATTAAGCTCTGTCCCTAAGCTTTGTTCTTGGTCAATTGTACTTTTATTGGGGTAAAGTCAACTCTACTTGCCTCACCTCACCTCAGTTATACTCTCTTTGTTCTTAATAGAGGACATGTTCTTCTGTCAAAGCAACATCAACTCCATCTCAACTGCATCCCTTTCGTACACGGATAGGGTATCTTGCTCTGTCTAGAGTACTGTCAACTCTGACTTGTTGGACAAGTTCACAAATCTTAATAAAAACTGAATAGCCAAAACTTTCATACATCTTATCTCTTACTCATAACCTCTTAGCCTAACCCTAAAATTGAGTAGCTATTAATATTATCGGGAACATACTTATCTCATTATCCTAGTTCCCCATATCTATCTATCTCATTCTCTATCTCTTATAATCTCTTTATTTTAATTCCTAAGAAATTACTGAGGCTATTTATTTTTAGCTTACTATCTATAAGATCTTGTTTATCAATTCAGAAATATGATAAAGCTGTTCTATCAAGCCATCTTACCTTAACTAGACTACATTCATTCATCTATTTTAAGTTGCCACTTTATCCTCCTATTAGGATACAGGGTATAGACTTAACCCAAAATGTCTTATCTGACTCTTAGATATTACTCTTTCTTAAACAGGGAAGTCCTTAGTCTGTGGCTACCTTTCCCTTAACTTTTTCTAAACATATTTCATTTCATTTCATCATAACATCTCCCGTTTCCTAAAGGACTTTTATCTCCCTAGTCTAAAGAATTTCTGTGTCCCTGGCCTCACAATGATCCATAACTATGTCAGTTACTTCCTTTTAGCTAACTCAACAAGGGTTTGGCTCATATCTCTAAGCCATTCATACTTTTAATTCCATTATCCTCAAGTATCACTATCAGACGGGAAGTTATCTCTTACTTTCCATTAAATCTTAACTGTCCTTTAAATTTAACTAACTGAGGTTTAAACTTTATCTTAATTAACTGATAATTCAACTTTTATCCCTTATTGAACCTCAGTGTTCAATTTCCCTAGAGCATTCATGTCCAATCCATAATCTTAGATAGACTATAAACATGTAATCATCACTAAGCTTAATCTCAATTGGGCCTTAGCTAATCTGCTATGTGCACTATTTCCTCATCAGAGCAAGCTTATTTTATACCAGAACCTCTGTCCTATGCCAAACTTTGTTATGTACCTATATCAGAATATTTTGCTCTGATACCTAAATGTCGTATCCTACTTTTGACCCCTTAGAGTACATATTAGGAAGTATACTTAACTAGCGGAAGTATTACTTTAGACCAAAAATTAAATTTTTTAAATTTAATTCTCGAGTACTGTTTATTTGGTAAAATCCAGATTGGTAATCCAACTTTGAAAATTCATAACTAATTCTAAAAAAATTGTATAGAGATGGTTCAAATCTCTATTGAAATATATTTCATTTCCCTTTGAAGGAAAAATATAAAATTGAACATTTATTGGTCCCTTTATCTAGTTAAATCGTCAAAATTTACTATTCATATAGTAAAGTCTAGAAATTCTAGATTCTGTCTCTTAAATTTAGAAATTCATTTCTCTTAATATACATATTACCTATTAATTTATAGATCTAGATGTGCACTACATGATCATAAAATTTTACGGATTAATTTCTTCATTTGCTAAGTCAAACTAGAGTCACAACAGAACCACTCCATGACCTACATTTTTTACCATTTCATGTTCTTTTTTTAATTCTCATAAATTCATCCAACACTTATAAACGATCAATTTGGTTTCTCATACAACCATACACATCATGTAAGTGTACCATAATTGTTTCATATATTTCCACAACATAAATACGTACTTTATGTAGTATTTATATACATGAAAATTCATAGCATATGCTAGGACATTAATTACTTTACTTTCTTTATTCCATATTTAAGGTCTCCTTCATGCATATGTCTCTCATCATAATTGACTTATATTGGTTGGTTGTAGGAGAGTGAGATTTTGAGAAATCTTGGTAGCTAACATTACCACTTATATATGCAAGATGGATGCTAATGCATAATATGTTATTTTATTAAACTTTCTTTAATTAGTGACATGCCATTATGCTTTATGCATTGTATAAAAAGGCATGGCCATGGGAAACATGTTATACATAACATATTTAACATCATTTATCTTGTCACAACATCATTCAATTGTCATATACATGTCAACACATAAGAATACCACATCGAGCACATAAAGAGGTAAGTCTACTACCTTAAGCATAGTTTTCTTCCTTGTTCTGGCACTTACTCCCTAGGCTTTCTAATCATATATACCTTCAGTCAACATAATTCTCACATCCTCTTGGATGTCTTAAGGTCCTAAATACATTCACATTCATCACATAATTCATCATGACCATTATCTTAAGTAATGTTCAAGTATATCCTTCTTAAACTCTTAACTCTTCACTTTAACTTTAGATATTTCTATTCATCTTTCTAAAAGTTATTCCGATAGGTCAATCTTACACAAGTTGTCATGAGAAATCCAAATATGATCTTAGGTTTATGAAAATAAAACTCCTTCCCCATGAACTGGACAGAATCCGTGGGTACCTCTTAAATTTTCTATAAATTCTCATTTTGATTCCAATGCTTCCAATATTTGTTTCTCTACTTATCCCCACGCAATTTTTATTTTAAATCTATTGGAAACATCAAAATTATCAAATCCAGCTTCTGTCTAGAATTTTTAACAGTGGCAGAGAATACCAAAAATTGAGATTTCAATAATACAATGATCATACAAGCTTAAACCACTTAATTTTAGCTTATTTCAACTTGTTTATACTATCTATAACTCAAAACCAATTCTTGTCCAACATTAATACATTCTTCCAGCAACACAAGGCAAAATAAAATGAATTTTAAACATTAAAATCATAGAGGAATCTTCCTACTATAAAGTCCAAGAACTAGAGGAAGAAATTACCTTAGTTTGCTTGCTTGTTTAGCTCTTGAATTTCCTCTTCTTGCTTGAATTTTATTTTGGTAGCTCCACCCCATGGTTCCTAGTGCTTGGCATGAATGTGCAGAAATGAGGGGGCATATATAGCCAAAAACATAAAGGAATCAAAGCTTAAGATTACTTTGGTTACTATTTGATATAATTGTCTATATTAAATCTTAAAACTTTGCTTGCCCACCAAGTTAAGGATGACATCATCCATGAAATCAAATAAGGCATTGTTTGGTGCCATTTAGAGTAAAATACTTATAGGAAAATTTTTAGTTCAATTCGGTACTGGCTTAGTCTAATTTTTAAAAAATCATACAACTTTATGAATATAATTTTTCTAATATTCCATAATATGTTTTCTGAAGTTAAATCTAGTATCCAGATTTTTATACCATTTACATTGTTAGACTTGGTATTTATCTTGTCACTATCTCTTGAAAAATGATTGAAACGTCCTTGGTTCACTATCTCTACTATATCATCCCTAAGGGTATAATTGTCATTTTACACCTCTTTACACTTCATCAAAATATGTTTTGACTCTAGTCAATCATTCTTGTGTCCCTATTTGACCTTTTGACTATGTCATTGACCAAAATACCATACATTCATCTCTTGTTCAATACTATAACATAAGAGCATTTTTATCATTTTGCATTTTTTAGGATTTTCCTGAATACTGTCCCACATAGCTGTTAGAGTATATTTTTGGGCCTCTGGGATGCCAACTTGATCCTTGGACTAGGTCCAATACATTTATTGGCTCAATTCCTTATAAATTTTCCCTAAAATTATTTATCAGATATTTTATTTTACCGTAAACTGTATTATAAATTCTATAGAACTCCTTTTTTACTTCTGTTAATTTTATAAATTCTTATATCAATTATGAGAATTTATTGTAAAATTTTATCTAATTATGAGGTATGGAAGGTCCTGTAATAACTTTTAGACTTTAAAAATTAATATCAATTATTTTGGACCTCAGATCGAAATTCTGAAAGATATGCCTGGCCGAATTACCATTCTCTATTTATTGATAAAATTTGGGACTATAACATTTATGGGCAATTTTGGGTCATTTCTAGCTCAACCTTTTCATAATTACAATTTTGTCCCTGAATTTGACAAATTACACTTTAGTCCCTGATTGTCAAATTCCACTTTAATCTCTTACTTGTAGTTTCAAAAGTTCAATTTAGTACCTGAAATTCAAAACTCTATTTAGGTCACTTTTTCTTTATACCTTTATTTTATAATTACATACTAACCCCAAGACTTTTCATATTTACATTTAAGTCCCTATACTTTTATTATTTGCAATTTAGTCCTTGAAAACTTTTCATATTTCTAGTCCCTAGATTTTCACTAAATTGCAATTTAGCCCATTTTATTTTACAGCTTTATACCTTCTCTCTTTCTTTGGCTTAAAACTTATCTTAATCATTATCTTTTCTTCTGATTACCATCCCAATTCCTTCATAATCTCTTTCCTCTATTAGTCTTATATATATAGGAAAAATTTAGGATGTTACATCTACTCGATCTTCTCAAGTATATTCTTTTTTGTTTTCAGTAATTGTTCAGGATTAAAGTAAGCAGGTAGTAGTCCAATATTCTTGCTCTTAGTCATGCACAAGAAAGATAGCAATTGTAGATAAATGAAGAATAAAGTTAAAAAACCATAATAAGTAATCAAGAATCAAAGGAATTGACTTTCTGGCAATGGCACCAAATTTGATGTTGCATATAGTTAACGCTCAAATTAATTACTAGTTTTAACCCTATATGTATAGGATCTAACCCTAGGTCAATCTCCAGGCGGAGTCTATAACACCTTAATTTTGTATGTCTTAGGGATCATTTGGTAGCATTTAGAACCACTTATATGATCAATGAAGTCAAATTACACAATCTAGAATTTCACTCTAACGAGTTACTGTTCATTTGGCAAAACTCTAGACAACTGATTCAACTTCAAATATTCATAACTAATTCTAAAAAAATTGAAATGAAGTGGTTCAAGTTGCTATATGAAGGTAACATAAGTCTTTTTAAAGGAAAAATATGAATCTGACCAAACTCCAGACCAATTAATATAGTATTGGCATGGAAAATTACTATTTATTTGGTCAGTTTCATAGTTTCCAGATTTGGTTCCCTAACTTTGAAAAATTCGTTCTCTTTATACAAATATCAGAATGAGGCATTCTTGATACCAAAACTAATTTGAACATGTCTATTATCATACTATAAAGTCTCATACATTCATTCAAAGGTTAACTATTTTTCTAAGTCTCAACAAAAATAACCAGAACTAAAATAAGTACTTAATACCCACATTACATATTTTCATAAAAAGTCTCATACAACAAAGTATCTATGCATCATAACTTCTTCATTCTCCTTCCTTGCTTCTACAAGATGGTCCTACTGTAATGTTTGTATAATGGAAGGGGTGAGATTTTGGGAGAAATCTCAGTAGCAAATGAAAATCAAACGGTGTATGCAACTCAATGCTTGATGTTAATATGTGTGTGCTTAATGATCCTTCTTGCATAATGATATCTTTACATGCTTACATGTTCCTTAAATTATAACATATGGACATAGTATAAAAAGAAACAGAGCATCATTCAATCATACATGCTTCACATCATCAAAGTAAACATCCAACACATAAAACATCCAAGCAAAAAAGCATACAAGTTAGGTAAGTTTATTTCCTCTTACTCCTTGCTTTTCCATATTCTTTTCCTTTACCTCTTATTTCCTACTTCTCCTTGAGGTGTGACTACCATCTTTGAGAACACCAACCAAATCCTAACATAACAACATACTATATACAATCTATTACTATAAAGTTCTAAACTTCCTAAACCAATAAGTCTTTATTTTTCTTTAATTTTGAATAATTACTTTGCCTTTCGAATTAAATTGTTCCTTGACCATATCCCACACAATTCTGCCCAAGGAATCCAAATATGAATTCAGAATTAACAAATATCAACTCCTCCTTAGTGCACTGGTCAGAATAGAACCGTGGCAACAAGGGTTCTTTTTCAAAAATCCACTTTTGATTTTAATGCTTTCAACTCTTGTACCTTGGCTCAATCCTATACAATTTCGCCTTATAGACTCATTGGTAGCATCAAAATCATCAAAATCAACTTTTTTTTGGTACTGTTACAGCATAGACCTAAAAGTCTCATAAAGTGGGAAAATGGAAACTACACAATTAATTCAAGCACTAACCAACAATTTAAGCTTGTCTAAGTCTTAATTTCATGTCACTAACTTCAATTTCTTCTTTCTCCAATATTATATAGTTCTGGACAGCATCACCATATAGGGAATATCTCACTTTTCTTTCATTAAAATCCCAAGATCAAGCTCTTGAATTGAAGGAAACTAAGCTAGGATAGATTACTTACCTTAGTTTCTAGTTAACTTGACTTGGGTAGCTTGGATTTCCTATTGTCTTTGCTTGGTTCTCACTTAGGAAACACCTCCCTATTCCTTATCTAACTTGACGCAAATGTGAAGGAAAATGGAGAGTATTTATAGACTTAAAGCAAGGCAAATGGATGGCTAGAATTGCTTTAGTTACTATTTAATCCGATGGTCTATAACCCACCTTGCACTTTGTCTTGCCCACCAAGTTTTGATAACATCATGGCTTACATCACCAAGACACCTTTCATGCTAGGTGACACTATAGTGGGGCCCTTGGGACACCTCAATTGCTGACTCAACACTTTCAGAGAATTCTAGAATCTTATCTCGTAATAAACGGATGAGATTGTGCCACGTGTCCTTAGCTTTTTCTTGAGTTTTCTTCTTTCCTTAGAATAGTGCCATGTGGCATCTTAGTGGGCCCCATGAGGACACATTTTATGCCACCTCATGGCTTCTAGTCAAATCTAAAGCTTTATCTTATCAATTCCCCAGTTATAACTTCAACCGGGTAATTATACTTTATTGAAAAGCACTAAAATATTATTTTAACTCCAGTTAGACTCACATAATCCTTGGGCTACATTTTGGTACTTCTTGGAATGTCATCTTGGGCCTCTAATCAAGCTCTAGTACTCATATGGCTCAATTCCTAAGAAACTTTCCTTAGTAATTTACCAAAATGCCCTTGGTTCCTCTTTATTTACTTTAATTATTCTAGGGGCATTATTATCTTTTCACATTTTAACAGAATATTTCTTGACCCAGGTCAACTATTCTTGCAACTCTCTTTGACCTTTTATCTTGGGTAAAATGACTAAAATGTGTTTCACTAATTTCTTAACTATTTTTATAATACATGGGCATTTTTGTCATTTTGCACATTTTCTGAATATTTTTGGACGCTGACCCCTTTAACTATTGAACTGATATCATGGGCTTGGGCCTCAGTTGGCATCATCATGGGCCTCTTGTGATGTCATTTGGGCTCATTCAGTCCCAACTTACTTACTGCTTAAGTTTCATAATCGGATATCGGATGTACATAAACTTTTGTCAAAATTCACTAAAACGTGAAGAACTTTTCCTACAGAACTCCTTTCAGGGTTCTGTCAGTTCCCTATCCTCTGGCTTCATAGGATGCACATTTCTATAACTTCTTATTTATATCTGAGGTCTAGAAGGTCTAATAAAAAATTCAGATAACTTTTAGATAAATATCAACTATCTAGAACTCTAATAAAATTTCTGTATTAGGCTAGATTAACTAACACAATTTTCTCTATCTATTGATAAAGTTTAGGACTGAAATACTTTTGGGAAGTTCAGAGCCTTTTATGGCTCAACTTTCTATAATTATCATTTTGCCCTTGTACTCTTAAAATTTACACTTTAGTCCCTCAACTTTTTATAATTACACTTAATGGACTATGACTTGTACCTACTTTCATTTTTGTCCTTAGGATCTTTCTAATTTATATTTAAGTCCTTGAACTTTCTTTAATTGCAATTTAGTCCCTAGACTTTCTCTAAATTGTAATTTAGCCCCTTATCTCTTTCTTTGGCTTAAAACTTATCTTAATCATTATATTTTCTTCTAATTACCATCCCAATCCCTTCATAACATCTTTCCTCTATCAGTCTTATACAGATAGGAAAAATTTAGGATGTTACAGAGTCGATACATGACTTAATTATGATTAATTAAAGTGATTAAGGAGTAGATGAGGGTAGAAAAGAATATTCAATTTAATTAAAGCGGTGATTGCAAGAAAGTATGTAAGGTGAAGAGTTAAACAATACGATTATTAGTGAGTTGAACGTTCCCAAGAATGGATGATATCGGCTATCATTGTTCAAACTAATATCGGAGTTATAACAATATTATTTACTAAGTTATATTATATAGAACCTTAGACAATTGTATTAGTTATATTCATAAAATCAACAATCATATCTAGATCTAGCATATAATTGTATCAAAGATGATTATTTAAAGGTACCACTTAGCATGTGAATTGATCAATAAGATATGATTAGTCCTCAATCATGGGTACTAAATTGAAACTCTAAATATAACTATACATATTTATCCAAACATAATCATGAAAGAGAAGACATGTATAGCTATATAAGGAAGCAAAATATATGAAATAAAAACTCAAATCATAACTTGAATAGCAAAACACAAAGGTTTGATCATAAGGTATCTCAATCAAAATCCTAGGTCAACCTACACAATTTTCAAAACCTAAATCTAGGAAATCATAAGATTGCATAGAAAACAAAGATCAAATGAAATAGATAGTATAACGCCTTATATTTACCACAATGAACTCAAGCCTTAGACATCCATCCTTAAGAACAAGGGAGGACTAGTAATAAGATACAAATTATATATAGTTTTTTTGGCATTTTCAAGGGTTTTGTGACACTTTTACTCTCATTTTATGCATCCAACTTTACTTTTGTGATAATATTTGATTTTGCATGATAATGTATTTATTTAAGAGTAAAATGATCAATTATTTCTTCTAAACTGCAAATCCTTTGATCTATAATTTGCTTGACCTTTATAAGGAGTGTCAATTTTGGTTTGCAGATATTTGGAAGAGATTTAAAGACCCAAAGTGGAGCAAAGAAGGAATCACAAGATGAAGAGGGCTGAAAGAGAGAGAGCCAGCTCACTGTGTTTCTTAGTAACGATCTTAGTGCCCACTGGTCCCGACCTACATTCTTCTTGGAGACTTTTTGTGTTAACTAGCCGCGACCAAAAACATGGGTCTGGTAGAGACCAAAGGAGCCAATTAGTGAAGCTGCACATTTTTGCTTAAGTCACTCTACAATTAAGGCAAAGGGATCAAGAGCCACGATGGATGAGGCTAGATTTTTGCCAGATCTGGTCAAGAATAGTCCCAAGCAGTTTTCTCAAATTCTATCATAAACTTCCAATCCAATCTTCCATTTTGCTTCATCTTTTCACCAATTTCTCCATTTCTACACCGTTTAATTAATCTCTACCACATTTCTCTTCATCTTTCCATCACTTTTTGTCTACATATCTCATGTCACCAACTCTAGACAATGATTGTGTCATATCCTAATTTTTCTCTACCTGTATAATACTAATAATGGAAAGAGGTTTAGAAATGATTATGACGAAGATCAGAAGAAATGATAATGGTTAGATGAGTTTTGAAGAAAGAGAAAGACTAAAACGCAAATTAGAAAAGTTTAAAGGCCAAAAGTGAAAGTAAAAACAAAAGTTAGGCCATTAAGTGTAATTTTCAAAAGTTAAGGGACTTAAATGCAAATAGCCAAAAGTTCAGGGGCTTAAGTGCAATTATTCAAAAGTTCATGGACCTAAATGTAATTATGAGAAAGTTGAGCCAAAACAGGCCAAAAATACCCAGAATCATATCAGACTCAAATTTTACTAGTAGATAGATAAAATTATTCTGGTCAGTTTAATGCTCAGAATTTTGATTTGAGGTCCCGATTAAGTGATAAATTTTTGAAGTCAGAAGAATTATTACAATATTTTTCAGACATCATAATCAGATGAAACTTTACTGGAAATTTCTATATTTAATGTAAGAATTTATAAAATTGACAGAGTTAAAAAATGAATGCTGTAGAATCCTTACGGCATTTTATGGTGAAATAAACTACCCGCTAAATAGAATCGGGAGAGTTGTCTTGGGAATTATGCCATAAAGGTAATAAGTCCATACAAAAGCCCAAATGGCACAATCATGAGCCCAGTATGGTGACTGGACAGTTAAGTGGGCCAGAGTCCAGAGCAGTCCAAGAAAAGTACGAAATTACGAAAATACCCCTAGATGCCTATAATGTACCAGTGATAGATTGAGGGCATTTTGGTCATTCTGGATAGGCCAAAAATGTGTCATATAGTATAAATATGATTAGTCAGAGCCAGTACATGCTCTAAGGAAGTGCAAAGAGTGGTAAAATGATGATTATGCCCTTAGGGTTAATATAGTGCAAGACAGTGAACAAAAGGCATTTCAGTCATTTCCCAAGGGATCTGTAATTAAGTTATGGCCCAATACAAGAATGTTAATGGTAGGGAGAATCTGGATACTAGATTTAACGTTAGAAAGTATATTATGAAATTTTAGAAAAATTAGATATAGAAAACAGTCTGATTTTTGGGGAATCGGACTGAGCCAGTACCGGATTGAACTGAAATTTTTCCAGAAGCTTCCCCCATTAGAATTTTGCCACATAACCCCTTTGAGGTGACCCTTGTGATGTCATGGATGATGTCACAATTACCCTTTTTGAAAAAGTTAAATTCAATATTAAATGTGGGCCTTTAGACTAAATAGTAACCAAATCAATCTTGGCCATTGATTTTCCATAGATTTTGGCTATAAATACCCCCTCATTTCTACATCAAAACCATGGCTTTGTGATACTTTGGGGAAACTCTTGCAAAATGGAAACTTAAGCCAAGACAAATAAGATTGAAGGTACCAAAGTTCAAACAAACTAGAGATTAAAGGTAAGCAATCTTTCCTAGCTTATTTTCCTTTGATTTGGGAGCTTGAACTTAGGGTTTTCATAGGTAAAAATTTGAGTTTTATCTAAGGTGTTGTGCTGCCCAAAAACCTTAGATGAAATGGAAAAGAAGAAATTAAAGTTAGAAACATATGATTGAAGCTTAAACAAGCTAGTTAAGTGATTGGTTGTTGAATCAAGTTGACATTCTTGACTTTGCCATAATGGAACCTATTCGGTATGCACTGTTCATAAGGGAAGAAAATGTAATTTCAATGATTTAATGCTTCCATTGAATTTATATGATGATTTTGTGTAGGATTGGAAAGGTTTTGAACCTTGGAAGCATTGAAATTCTAAGATTGTAGTTTTTAAAGTTCTTCATAGTTACTGTTCACTCACATGAAAAATGATTGGAATTTCATGATTTTGATGCTTTCAATGGTTTTAAAATGAAAATTTGTGTGGGATAAAGTAGAGAAACAAGTATGGGAAGCATTGGAATCAAAATGAGAATTTTTGAAGGAAGTAGGTGCAGTTTTGGTTCTGTACAGCATGTTATGAAAGAGCTAGAATTTCATGATTCTAAACTCATAAATGGATTCAAAATATGAAATTGTGTAGGGTAAAGTCCATACATCAATTGATTCAAAGGCCAAGTCCATCAGTTAAGATTAAGGAAAGTTAATGAGCTTAATGTTTAAAAGGAAGATATGTTAGTTAAAGTGAGTTAATGCTCAAGGAAGTTAGATTGTGATGGATGAATGGTTATGTGATGTTAGGAATTGATTGGTATGATCTAAAAGTGGCAGCCACATGTTCAAGAAAAGTGGGAAGAAAGAAGCAAGAGGAAGTGAAAGAGAGTCAAGTATATGAGGTAGTAAACTTATCCTAACTTGTATGCATTGAATGTTATGCTTGAATGTGCTATGGCTTTGTTGAATTGTATTGCATATGTGCTTATGTATGAAGCTCCGTTGCTATGATTACTTTGGCCAATTTATTTCATATGTTACATGGAAGCATGCACATTACACCATGTTAATACTTTCACAAGCAAGCACAAGTATCTACATTAATGTATGCATTGTTTAGTAATGTTTGCTACTGAGATTTCCCCAGAAATCTCATTCCTTTTCATGTAAACCCAATCCCACAGGTTTATGAATAATGAAAGAGGATGATGAAGCATGAAGAAAAGATAGGGATTAGATGGTATATATGTTATGTAAATGTGTAATGTTGTTGTATGACCAATGTAAGTAGTGGTGGTCATGATATAATAAAAACTAGCAAATGATAGAATAAATGTATAAACTTTTACAGACATTTATTTGACATGCAAAGCTTCATTTTCATACCAAGAATGCCTTAATTCGATGTTTGTACAAAGAGAAATGAATTTCCAAAGTAAAGGACCAGAATCTATTTCCAAAGTTTTTGACCAAATGAACAGTAAAATTTAACGAATAAAATGTATTAAATGGATAATCATTTGATCTGGAAATTATTTTTACCTTAAATATCAAGATTTTATCTTCACTTAGCTTTTTGAACCACTTCATTTTGATTTTTCTAGAATTAATTATGATTTTTTGAAGTTCATTGCGTAACCTGGAATACCATATGAACAGTAATCCGAGAAAGAGTAAAATTCTAGATTTGGCTAATGAACTTTCAAGGTCTTGTAAGTGATTCTAAATGCTATTGAATGGTCCCTAAAACGTATGAAAGTAAAGATGTTATAGATTGTGGCACAGTTAGTAATATGAGAAGCTAGATCTTTTAGCCTTTTGGTGATGGAAAACATAGTTTGAGCTCACAAACTACAATAGGGAGTTATTCTATCTTAGTCTGCACTCATTTGTGTTTTAAAATTTCTAGATTTAGGGATTTCATAATATGTATAAGGATTGAATATCAATTGATTATTCTTAAATTAGATATTTGTATTTAATTTGGATGATGTGATTACTGATTTACATATATATATATATATTAGTTTGATTTTTTGTTAGTTGGTTGATTATTGATAATTTTTAGTAATTAATTCAATTGATTAGAGTTTTTAGCTATCAATTGATAGTTAATTGAGGGTTTTTCATCATCTAATTCAATTTACATACTGAGTGATTTTCAACAGTGCATTAAAAGGTTGTAATTTAGCTTTGATTAAAGGGAGTTTGAACTCATCAAAGAATTGGACTTGATCATTTGATTGGGGTTTTATTTAAGACTTAGTGATTTCATAACTCCCATTTCAAAATAAGAGCGAGGATAGTTATGTTTTCATTATCAAGAGTATTTTATAGCATATTTCTCTCACAATCCAAATAATTTTCATATAAATAATGAAATACAAAAATATTTACTTTCATTGCACCCTTATTTCTATTGCATCAATGTTCAATCAAACCTAAGAACCCATGCTTTTACTCAGGTTTTTAATGTTATCGTTCATCAATTTGTTAGGATTCCAATAAAAAGGTTTATTGCGAAGAACGATAGGGTTGTATCTTATACTACATTATTGGGTGCAATCTTTATTTTAAAAAGTTATAATCGCAACAATCTTGCGCTTTTCAACTAGCCACTCACGGGGGTAGATGACAAAATTGGATGTGGAAAGAGAACAAAAAGATGAAGAAGAGATGGTAGATGAAGGAATGCCAAGTTAGCTTTGAGAAGAGAAGAGAAGAGATGTGTGGAATGAGTTGGTGTGGTGAATGGAGAAGCCTTGGGGTCCTTTATATAGCTTTTGGAAGTGAGTCTTGTTGATATAGTTTTCTTCATTGATTAGCTTTCTAAAAGATAATGATACCTTCATTTATCTTCAGTATCCTTATTGTCTTGTATTCAAATTCAAATTATCCCTTGATTTATGAAAATGCCATTGAAGTCTTGGAATATCTCTTAGATTATCTTCTTTTTTAAATCCAATCCTAAGATAATATAATAATTTAATTAATAAATCCATTATCCATTGTGTCATATATTAAACTAAATCACATATCCAGTTGTAAAATATAAATCAAGATGAATTTATATATCTTCTAGGGCAATTTGAAATATTTATGAGGAAAGATTTCAGATCTTGAATTTAGGATACTAGAAGAATATATTTGAAATATTCAAAGTGGATATTAATTTGATTTTTGAAAAATGCACTTTGGCTAGTTTAAATATTAATATCATACTAATATATTAAAAGGGATAAAATTATCTTCTCTAATTATGATATCTAATTAGATAATGATAATTTACTTTTAATAAATTAATACGTGCTTCCACAATCTTATATTTCATTAATCTTAAGGGCTCCTTTTGCAGGCTAGTGGGTTTAGTCATAATTAGTTATTTTTTCCTTTTTCCTAAAAATCACCAAAGATAAAAATGCCTTCATACATATTAGTGTAATTAAGAAAATAATAAAATTAGTAAAAACTCAAAAAAATTATATTTTTAGTTATTTAATTCATATAGTCAATTAATACACAAAATGAGTAAAACTTCTATAATAATGTCTATTAAACATGATAAATTCCCTCAAATAGATATGAAATAATATAATAAAATAGGGATTCATCAGTAATCTATTTATCGAAGGTCTTATCGATAAGCAAGTTTATCGAATAAGTCTTCAATAAATATACTTCCGAAATCAATTCTTTTAACAAATTTCTTCTTTATTTATCGAAGGGCTTATGGAATAGACTTTTTATCAATAAATGCTCTTTATTAGTTTAAAAATACTTAAAAACACTTTTTGAAATATTTTTTTAATTGTCATCATCAAAATATTAGAGTCTATCAGTAAGAACATGTATCTTTTTAATTTTCAACATGATTTTGCTTAAAAGTTATAATAGTAATGAACTTTTTTTTTATTTTGTTTAGATTCACACCAAAAAAAGAAACCATCAGCATCGAAAGAAGATGAATGACTTGGCATTTGTCATGTGCAATTTGAAGCTAACAATAAATCAAAATAGAAGAGCTTCTAATTATGCTTTTGATGATATTCGTTCTGATGATGAATGCATTATTGAAGGAATGATAGATGGACAGGATATGGAGGAAGATCAGCATCATGAAATTAATGATAACATTGTCAATACAACATTTGATGTTGACTTGAATGCTGATTTGAATATTGATGATATTAGAGAAAATTATAACGATAATGATGATAGGGTGAGACAAGTAGAGTTATAATGGTGAAGATAAAGAATTTGAAGACGACTGAGATGATGTTGACAATCCAACCTTTGATGATATTTGTTGAGTTTATAATCATTTTAGATTAGGATCTTTAGTAACTTCATATGTAGATTGCGCAACAAATTTTATGTTAAATATGATAAACTATGAATGTTTATATTTTTGTCATTTTATATTTTTATTTTTTAATATCTATTTATTAAGGTAAATTCTTTTAAGTTTACAACCTTGTCATGAGTTTATTTAAACTCGCGATTTTAACCACCTTTAAATGAATTCCCTCACTAGATTGTTAATATTCTCTCCAAACTAGTTTCTCAAAGCCAATTATATATTCATCTTGCAATAACATCAAACTCAGTTGAATTAGTAGCAAAGTTAAATTATTAAAGAAATAACCATCATTAACAAACATAACTCAACTAATTAGTTAGTCTTTAATTTGATGTATAGTATTAAATGCCCGTTTAATTCACTCAAACACAACTTACTCTTACTCCCGCCATTTCATATTAATTGTCACAGAAACAACTTTTACAGACCAAGGAAATCATTAAATTAATAAATAACATCATATTTTGTAAAATTAATTAATGTAAATTATAGAATACCCTTGGTCTTCTTTAAATAAATACTACTTCTAATTTAATGTATTGTTGGAATCTAAATTTAACAATGGGCAAAACAAGAAAAAAAAATGGAATCTAAAATTGACAAGTATTATGAATATGGAAAATAGCATTTTTGTGACCGATAATATGGAATGGAGGGAGTATCTTCCTCAATCTGCATTTCCATTAAATAACATAATAATCAACATAATCAAATTATAATATGAAGTCTACAACACGTTACAATGGATAGCAATTTGACTAAGGCTTCTTAGTTCAAGTTATATATTAACAATTTTTCTTAATTAGTAAAATGAAGTGATTGCATTTTTTTAATTAATTAATCATCAACTATCAATTATATTTTTAAAATTTTATATAATACTCAGTTTTATTAAAAATGGATATAAGTTGATCTGACTTAATATTTCTAATTTTTTGTCTACAAGCTACAATTAATAATCTCAATTTAATTTTTAAAAGATTTTGAGCCTTTGATTAATTACCATCACGGCCTAAAAAAATTTTGATTATCAAATTTCAAATTCCTATGATATTTTAAATTTTTACCATAATAAAAATTTATAATAATTATAAATTATTAATCAATTATAATATACTTTTCACTCCCCATACAACTCATGCGAGAAATATTTAATTTTTTTGGGAAAGTGTCAGTGATATAGAGCTTCCAATTTTGCTAATATTTAATGGTAACATTATGAGTTAGCATTAAGACAACTGTAGTGATTGTGCTATTATAATGGAGAAATTTCAAATAATTAAACAATCTAATCCAAATTAAATTAGCGGTATAACATTATTTTTGTTAATATAGTCTAATCTTTGTTTGTTTCCAAATTCTATAAATAATTTTAAAATAAAAAATATGAAGGTAAAAAATATAATAGACATGTAATTCATTTCTAAACAATTTTATTATTGAATTACATGTTTCACAAAACTCAGCATAGGCTCTGTTTCACTAAAGAACAACAACAACAGTAACAACAACAATAGTCCTCCGTTGACACATATATATATCTCAATATTTTATTTCTTACCCTAATTTTGATTAATAAGTAATCAATAGAAAAAGGATAAATAATTTATAGAATTAAATATTAGCGGATATTTTTTTTCTTAGTAATAAAAAAGCATTTCCAAAAAATATGAAAAGCATGAGAAAAAAAAAAGATAAGCTAAGGATGAGAAGTGGCTTTTCTTAAACTTGAAATGAACTTAAAGGGTGAGAAGCATAGAATCTCTAAAAATCCCACAAACAAAGGGCTAAAGCATTTAATATACCACATGGGAAGGACCACATGGTCCATAACCCAAGGGATTTAATATGAATTTAATTTTTTTTTATATTATAACGATAGTTATGATAACTGCATGATATTATTAATATTGTGGTTTTTTATACAATTATTAGGTATATAGTATTACATAATCAAATTTGATTATTTTCGATTATTACTTAAATTAGTTCTCCTAACATGATTTTTGTATCTACAAAGTAAACATACTTTATTTAAGGGATATTAGGTCCCTTCCAATTTTTTAAGTGTAACTATCTATAGTACTAAAATTTTCGACTAATACTATTCTAAGTAATATTATTAGATTAAAATGGGGTAGTTCTTCTAGTATTTTTTTTTTTCATTTGCAATGTTTGGACCATCGATTCGCTTAATGTATTTATCTAAAACAACTTTAATTTCTTTAACAAAATGTAATTTTATTTAAAAGAATAAATCGAGATAACTTAAGTTGATTTGAGAGTAAACATTTGGCTAATGAAAGGAATCCAAAATCCCATTAAAAAAGAAGAAAGGAATAAAAAATTAATATATAACTCTGTCTTTTAAAAATGAAAAATTTAGATTAATTAGGTATTAATAGTTTATCAGGGTCAAAGTAAGTCTTAAAATTCAAATAATCCTTATAAATATATTTACTAATTACCTATTAAAAAAAATTTCATATGAGTAACGAGGTTTATGCTTGTTAATTGAATCAATTCAGACGGCTCCTGAATTTGAGTTAATATTTTTGAAGTTTGGGGAAATAAAAAAGTGAGGATTATCTGTCACATGCAAGTGATCTCATTTGCAACTCCCAATGTGAATTATATATATATATATATATATATGAGTGTGTGTGTAACGAACTATAGTTATCTTCATTAGCTGAACATGGCCACCTTTACCACTTGAAAGGGGTCTTCAATTATTTATTAGGCTTAGTTTAATTTGCTCCCTACTTTGGAGCTGCGTAAGTGTATCAAAATTAAACGAAACAAGTTTATATGTAAATAAATATTATTATTGGCCATAATAATTGCTGTGCGGTTTAATTCTGACATTTAAAATTGCTATTGTCATATCAAATAGCTGTTTAAAACTGTATACGAGTTACACATTAAGATGATAAAATATTTACTGAATCCGTTTCCTTATTTTTAACGTAGAAATATTTTTTTGACTTTTTATATTGGTTAATTAATATTCAAGTATTATTAGCTGTAAATTAAAAAAGATAGCTCTTACAAATTATAATATTTTCCATCCATGAAATTCAAGCCCATGAGGTATTTAATAAGTTTTATCCAACTGAATTTTTTTCCGCAACTATTTGATATCTAATACTACTTATCAAGTTCAAATTAAATAGCTTTACTAAAGTAGATATTGATTTAAATATTATTGGGTTTAAAAATAAATAGCTTTATTGATGTATTGATGTACTCCTTCTATATATAAAAAGTTGTTTTTAAGGAGGACATATTCTTAATAGATATTAATAGCCTATTTGAAACGTTTAGTATCATTTTTTTCCTTTTTTTTTATCATTATTAAAAAATAAGTTATATTTTTATATATTTATTTAATTTAACCAATTTTTTTATCTATATAATTCAGTTATTTATATCTTATAAAAAATGAATGGAATAATACTTTTCATTCATAAAATTCAAACCTAAAATCTTATTTGAGAAAAATACGGTATTAAATCTCCAAATCAATAAGACTACAAATGTTAATAGTTGGCATGCTTCAATTTCAAATAAAGGATTATTATATTTTATGTTATGGAATGAAGATATGGGCGTCATTGATAATAGGGTATTTTTTTTTTCCTCTTCCTTGAGAATGTTGAAAAATAAAATTTAAAAAGAAAAAAAAAATGTACGAGCGATGGTCCATACCCTCATCTATAGAAAATAAAAATTTACAGCTAAGTCTACTAAGTAGGCAGTGTAGATGGTGGGAAGCAAGAAACTCCCACTTTCATAAAAAGGAGCATCCTCATTCAGATGTTTAAAGTCAATTTATTTGTCCTCTTCCAAATGACCTTTTCTTGTCTATATATTTTAATTAGATTTAATTCCTCTCAAATCAAATGAATGGAACACATAATATTAATAATATGATAAAACTTCATCTTTATTAAATATTTTTGAAATTCAATATATCAAACTATAGATGAAAATTTCAAATTCATAAAATATAAAAGACATAAATAGTTAAAAATAGAGAAAAGAGAAAAAATAACAGACATAATAGAATTTAATAAAAACACAAAGTGCCATGCAAGTTCCATGGTACATATAACTTTATTAATAGTATATTATAAAAAATTATAATTATTATGAATATTAAAAAATAAATATTTATAACCTCTAACTTTTAAGATTCATTATCTCTTAATATTCTTAATTTTATAATCTTCTCAATGTCATTATATTCTTATTATAAATATCATTATATTACTATTTATTTTATTATAATATTCATATTAACTTTAAGGGTTAGAGACCTATAAATAAAAGTTATATACAGGGTATAGACAAGATAAAGTACACATATATAAATAAGAAATACTCACTTACTCTCTCTACTAAATTCTTGTCTTGTTATCATCTTTTTTACTATCTTACTTTTTTATTTTTATAACAAGTTATTAGCACGAGTTCGTTCAGAAAATTTAAAGTATAAACTTTTTATTTATTCATGTGTTATTATATTTTGTATAATGGTATTTTATGTTAACTTTCCTTTCTAATTATCCCCTACCTAATTATTATTCGCAATTTTAATTTATTGTATCTTGACAATATATTATGTTGTTTCTTTTATGTTATTTATTCTATTATTTTTTTATACATTTTAATTTAAGGTATAAGTTTCTTATAGATTAACATATTGACAGATAGCTGATATATGAGTTACAATCATATTATCATTTTTCCTTGGTTATTCATATTGTCATGGGTTTCATCATTGCAATGCACAACAAGCATATTTATGTTAATTTTTTGCGATATATTATGTATTTGTATGTAGTATATAATGTTATTTATATGATTATGGGTTTATTTGTTATTTATATTTGATTATTAGATTTAATTTTTTTCTAATATTATTCTTGCCATGATTTAAATTGTTACATATATTTATATTTATTTATATTGCTTAAAATGCTATATTTATTTACATTGTTAATTCTCCCTCTCTCTATATATATTAATTTTTTAATAGATTTATTTATTCTTTTTATATTTTATCTCTTTCTATATATATATATATATATATGTTGATATTATAATTTCGTGTTATTAAATAGCTAACAACCACAATACTTTTGTGATTAAATAATCAGAAGTCATATCACTTTTAATAATATTTATTTGATAGAATATTATCTTGTGGTCCTTATAGATGTCATGATGGATTAATAAAATATTGTAACAATTTAATGATCTAATGATTAAAAATATTAAAGTCCTGAAGGCTAAGGATTTTTAATATGATCCTGAAGATCAATATATAAAACAATTGATAATGTGATATTGAAAGCAATAGAATATAACTATAATAGTAATAATCCTATGAGAAAATATTACAAGATCACCACAAGTCATATAAACAAAATAAACAAATGTTACAATATGACTAGAAGTCATATCGACAAAAGGTCACAGACAAATATGAATCAATTTATTGAAATTAAATATTAAAATTGGTGATGACACCAAAAGGACTATAAAATTTTATAAAAGTAATTGTGACTCTCAATGCAATAAGTTAATGAGAGAGATACCAAAAGTAATAATTATAAGCCTAAAAGGCAAACCAAAAGAAATAATTATAAGCCTATAAGCCTATATGATTTGTAATTATTATTATTGTTTAAATTTATTGTGATTAATTTGTGAGAGATAAGTTTATATATGTGTTTTTGACTTTATTTAATCATAGTGCATTGCATCATATATAATCTTATTCGTGGGTACAAAATTATATTATATTTATTAAAATTTTATATATGCATGATTTTATGATTCGAGTTAAATATGATTTTATTTTAAATCATGAAAGTAAAAAAATTAGATTCCAAATGTATGCTTTACTAAATAAAGTGAAGAATAGAAATAGAGTAAATGGTAGAGAATAAATTTAATTAACAGATTATTTGATATGTGTTTTAAATAAGTATATATATTCAACTCAATTGAATTAAACTATGGTAATAAGTGGGGATCATATTACTTCCTAAAGTAATAATATAATTAACCATATTTCTCTTTAGGATATTATTTTAAAAAAATTAAGGTAGGAAGAAAAGACTTACTTTGAACACAAAATGTTTTGTTAAAAGATTATAATGAAAGCAGCAGTTGTTACATGTAAGTGTTACAACATATAAGTATATAGAAGAAACACTTTATCATTTTATTACTAATTATGCATTTATAAGTATTAACATTCGAATGAAGTTAGAGTTCAAGGGGAAGGTAGGCTTGTAACATTCTGTAGCATTATAGTTCTGCATCATTATTGTCTAGATTAATGTCTTTTAATAGTAAAAATATTTCTCTAACAGTCCTATATATCCCTAAGATGCATATATATGATTATTTCTATGAGTAATGAGGCAATAAAGAACATTTAATTGGTAGAGTATTTTTATTTTATAATATATTATTTCAAATTATTAAGTCAATCTTTTCTATATATCAATTTAAGAATTTGTTGTTTACTGTATTCAAGGTAAAACATAGAGGGTTATGCTTTATAAAAGTTATATTCGTTCTCTATAATTTTTCGTACACATAGCAAGTGGTACATGTTTTTATTTTTCTTTGGCTAAGCATACATGCCATTCATCATTTATGTTTCCGTTATGCATATTATCACTGTTTTAAAAGTCTATTAAAACATTGAAATATTCTAGGGGCAATCAATATTCCTCAATTTAGCGGTTCACATATTTAGTTACATATATTGTATTTATAGAATGAGAAAATAAACGGTAAAGTTATTTCTAAGGAATATATTTGTGCGTAATTTATATTTTGAATTTTGCTTTCAATCTATTTAAGTATGATGAATTGTCTATTGCAATATTCAATATCTCTATGCTTGAGTACTATTGATAATTGTAGAATCAAAGTTTGGTGGTGTCAAATTCCTCATATTGCTTAATTTATGACATTTAAAAGGGAAAACAATATTTGTCTCATTTAAATTAAGAAAATGGAGATTTATTTTTATGAGAAAATTTATCAAGCATGAATGATTGATCTATCTGTCCACTATATAGTTGTGCATTCATTGAAAAATATCAATAATTTATTATTTCCTTTCAATTAGTGGATATATTCAAGCTTTTACTATGTTCAGTTAATATATATGAAATTGATCTATATATATATTTAAAAAAAAAATATTGCAATGGTGGATGTTCCTTTCATTCCACCATTATATGTGATGTATTGGCGAAAATTGTAATGAAGAATTTGATTTTAATTAAGTAATGGTTACTGATTAATTTTGTATTGTAATTCCTATAATTGTGATGTGAGGTACAATTATACTTATTATGATCTATCAATTTAATATTAAAATATTATGATAAAATATATATGTTATAGATAATTTTAAATATTAAGTTTATTGCTGTTTACAGTAAATAAGAAGTTTACTTATCTAAATAGATATATTGTTGGTATAATTTATTTAGCCATTAGAGATGATGTAACAAATTATTGAAAATTATGTATTTACATCCATTAAAGAACTAGAGATTATTCATGAATAGTCAACATAAGAATTAACATGTGTTACTTATTCTCAAACAAGATTGATCATGAAAATCACACTAGTTATGATTTATAGAATAGTTATTTATATTTCTATAAATGTATGAAATTCATATATATAGGCCCATTCAAAAAGCATGTAAACCAGACAAGTATTTAATAAATCTAATTATACATCTATAAGATGGTTATATGTGTGATTATTATGAGTTTGCAACTAGAAGTTTACAAGATTATTTAAATAAATTATTATGTTGAGTGCATAATTTTTAGAACATGTGATCTTAAAAATATTATCTTATGCTAATGAGATTATATATGAACAAAATTATTTATTAACGCCTCTAAGAGTAGTTAGATCAATGCTTATGAGAACAATATTTTTATTTTAGTATTTGCATATTTGATTTGATATATTACAATACATATCAAGCCAACAAAATTCTTCCAATTAATGAGCAATGCTTATTTCTATTGATCCATCACTATGCACAAAGATAGCTATTAAAAGAAAATTGGGATAAATGTTGGGTAAGAACTTCCTTTTTCTTGTTTATCTCTATAAATGAAACATAAGAATATTTCTAAAAAAAACAAATGGATTTAGAAGACTTATACTATGATTAGTTGATTGTCATTTGACAAAAAATTTTCAATATGAGGGGAGAAATTTAGTAATTGAAAAATAGAAACACAATAAATGTATTATTACTATCAAATACAAAATTCTCAAATATAGTAGTGTGAACCTGAAGTTCATAAAATATTGCATTCATAAAAAGTTACAAAATATCTGCCAAATTCGATTATTGACCTAAATGAGGATTATGAAATCTCATATTTTAGCTGAAAATGCTTCAATTAGTATAAACCAAAGTGAGACATATTTGAAGTATGAAAGGCTAATTGATTTCAAATATAATATTATAAATATTAGAGAATATAATTAATATGATCATATTAAGGAGGCATGTACTCCAAAGAGTGTAAAGAAATAACTATTTGAAAAAATATCAAAAGAGGTTCAGGTACTTGAAAAGTAATAAAAAGAGTTCGATAAGTTATGTCATAGAAAAAAAAAATGGAATCGGAAGAATAAAGTTGTCAACAATATTTTTAATAATAATATCACGTGATCACATGAAGATCTTATATGTAAATTTGTCATGTGAAGTAGACAGGAAAAAATATTTGGCCAAAAAGGAAGAGAAAAAAGGTAAAGACACAATGAAAATAGAATTATATTCTTTTTAATATGTGAAAATTATGGACCTTCTCAGATTAAACACTTGAGATATAAAGTTATTATGAAATATATAAATATTTTTGTGAAAATAAAGATTTTCACAAAAGCTGATGAATATGATAAGGAATATTTTTTTGTGTTGAATGCAATAATTTTTGCATATATTACTAATTTAGCAGTATATGGAAATAAAATATGGGTCTAATGGATATTATTAAAGCCTATGCATATGACTTACTAAATAGTAAAATTTATATGATAATCTTTTAATGATTTAGAATACCTGAAGCATGTAAAGAAATATATAGAGTTGAATATACAATGATTTCACAATCTTTAGATTTTTTTCTATGAATATTTTGTCTATAAAAATATATTAAATTTAAGGACTAGAAGTCTGATATATTTATTCTATTATAATATTTACCTATTTTATTGACATTTAATGTTATAATTTTATTAGTAAAATTAAGTTCTTTGCAGGCGCAAAAATAGATAATGAAACTAGATTTGATATGACTATTACATGTACGATTATTTTGTTCAAAATTAATTGAATATGTTGATGCAAGATATATCATTGTGATTTTTAGGATAACTTTTTTTATTTCTATAGTGCATAAGGCAAGTGAAGAGTATGCTGATAATTCAACATATCTAGAAGATATATTGAAGAATATATGTAAAAATATCATATGATGACAATAGATCATGCATGGTTCGATTAAAAGGAATATATGTTAAAAAAGTATTGAAAATAATCAACTTAAGAAAACAGTACACTTTATTGACAAAGAGATATGGAACTGTTGATGTTATCAACAACAGGAGCAAAACTGATGTTATTATCAAGGGAGTAAAAGTTATGCTGCACTCTTTTTTCTTTGACCAAGGTTTTATCCTATTGGGGTTTTCCTGGTAAAGTTTTTAATAAGACAACTTTAATATATATTTTGTACTTTTTTTTCTTTACTAGATTTTTGTCCTATCGAATTTTTTCTATTAAGATTTTAACGAGGCACAATATTAGTTATGGACATCCAAGGGGGAGTGTTATAAATATTGAATAATAGATCTCCATAACCCCCAACCTTTAGGATTTCTTTTCTCTTAATATCCTTAACTTCATAATTTTCTCAATGTCATTATATTTTTATTGTAAATATTATTATGTTACTATTTATTTCATTGTAATATTATTTTAGTTTAAAGGGTTAGATGCCTATAAATAGAGGCTATATACAAGGCATAGGTAAGATGAAAAACACATGTGAATGAGAAAAATATTTTCTTGCTCTCTCTCCCAAATTCTTGTCTTGCTATCCTCTTTTCTACTCTCTTACTTTCTTATTTTTATAACAATAATAATTATATTTATATATATAATATAAACTATCTCCATTTGATAAAGATGTATCTTATGCTCCAAAAGGGTATTAATTTAAATTTCATGGCTAATATGTAATTTGTAAGAAAAAACATTATAGCTCGATGACCAACTACTCAAATTAAACATTGACAATGACAGGTTGGGTTTATATGTTTAATTGACTGTTATTAAAAAACAGAAAATATATTATATATAAATGTTTTGAGTACGTGGTAAAGGCTTGATATTGATAACTAATTAAGTACTATAACTTAATTTACTTGAACTTTTAACTATAACTACAAAAGTATTTCTGAGCTTCTATATATAATTCTGTTCAAAACATGTTTGGTTATTGTATATATTTTCTAAAAAAAATATAATATATTGTACTTTTAATGCTTATATAGATTTGTTAAAGTTTTAATGTAATTCTTATAGTTTAAGATTTTACAATTTAACTCTTACAAAATTTTCAATTTTTTCCTTACTGTTAAATTTTATTGAGTTTATTAAAAATTTATTATTTGTAATAATATCATAATAAGGACTAAATTTTAAAAAAATAAATGAAAACATAAGGAAAAAACGTATTATAAGCTATATTTTCTCTATTGCTAAAATAATGTCTTACAACTCTTATTTCCAACCGAATTATCCTTTGAAGGAGTAACTAATTGATGCAGCTCAAAAAAAGAATCAAAATAATGGACGTTATGATATGAACCCCTGCTTTGACATTACTTAATTAAGTGGGTCATTATAATGTAGTATTAACTAATCACTCATATTAATCACTTGTTTTAAATAAACAAAACAAACATGCAGGCTGCATAATCAAACCAGCCACGTGTACATTTCGATGACCCCGATTAGCCCGGTTAAGCTGGCTTATGTCTCGACAAGTCATGATCTCCCAAGAGGGTTGGTGCATTAATGAATAGTTATTTTATCATATTATATCTTATCTATTTTAGAAAATTTATTATGTTTAATAGACATTTTGTAGTAGTTTTGCACACATTGTGCTTTAATTGATTAAATGAATCAAATTATTAAAAAAGTCATTTTCTTGTCTTTTTATTGATTTTATTATTTCTCTTGATTAAATTAATTTGCATGAAGGTATTTTGATTTTATGCATTTTAGGAATTAGATAAAATAAATAAATGATGACTAGGACCCACATCAACTACTACACAATTATATTATATGAGAATGGTTAATTGAGGAGTTGCCAAATTGAAGGAAGAAATTATAATATATAATTAGAGAAAATCAAAATACCTCTAATAATATTATATTATATTAATTTATTCCTTTAATATTATATTATATTATATTAGTATTAAGTTATATTATATTAATTTAATATCATTTGAATTCAAAAATAATTCATCAATATCCAATATTTAAATTTAATTAAAAGCTTATATTTTCATATTTTCTTATTAATTGTTTCATCTCCTTTATACTTTTACTTTTTATTTAAATTGTTTCTATGATATTTGAGTTAAAATGATTATCTTTAGAAATATTAAAAAATATGATAGCTTGGAAGAATACTAAAGATAAACAAAGATTATCTTTATCTTTTAGAAAGTCAATAAATGAAGAATCACACATCTACAAGGAAGACACCAAGGCTATAAGGCTATATAAAGGACCACAAGGCTCCTCCATTCAATACACCAACTTACTCCACACATCTCTTCTCTTCTCAAAGCCAACTCAAGCATTCCTTCATCCACCATCTCTTCTTCATCTTTTGGTTTTCTTTCCATATCCAATGGTGTCCTCTAGCCCCATGAGTGGCTAGTCCTCCCTTGTTCTTGAGGATGGAAGTCTAAGGCTTGAGTTCATTGTGCTAAACATTAAAAGTTATACTATTTATTTTGTTTGATCTTTATTTTCTACGCAATTTTATGATCTCTTATATTTAGATTTTGAAAATTGTGTAGGTTGACTTAGGATTTCGATTGAGATACCTTGTGATCAAACATTTGTGTTTTGCTATTCAAGCTATGATTTGAGTTTTTATTTCATATCTTTTGCTTCCTTATATAGCTATGCATGTCTTATCTTTCATGATTATGTTTGGATTAATATGTATAGTTATATTTAGGGTTTCGATTGAATATTCATGATTGATGACTAATCATATCTTATTGATCAATTCACATGCTAAGTGTCACATTTAAATAATTATCTTTGATGTAATTATATGCTAGATCTAGGTATAATTGTTGATTTTATAATTATGACCATGACGATTGTCTTGGGTTTTGCATGATAGGACTTAGTATATAATATTGTTATAACTCATATTATTTTGAACAATAATAGCTGATATTATACATTCTTGGGAATGTTCAATGCACTAGTAATCATTTTGTTTAACTCTTTACCTTACCTACATTCTTGCAATTACCACTTTAATTAAACTGAATATTCTTTTCTACACTTATCTACTCCTTAATCACTTTAATTAATCATAATTAAGCCACACATTGACTCTACCCAGAGATTAACCTATGGTTATCTCCTATACACATAGGATTAAAACTAGGAATTAATTTGAGTGTTAATGACATGCGACATCAAATTTTGGTGTCATTGCCTAGGAGACAATTCCCTTGATTCTTGATTAATTATTGTGATTTTTTTATTATGCTTTTATATGCACTTGTTGTCTTTCTTGTGCATGACTAGGAGCAAGAATACTATACTACTTGTCCACCAAATTTTGTGGATTAATTCAATCATTTGCTAGGTCAAAATTGAATCAAAACAAGACTATTCGAGGACCTACATTTTTATCTTTCTATTTTCTTTCTTTAATTTTCATAAATCATTATAGCTTGCTTAAACCATCCTCTTGGCTTCCCATACACTCATACATCATATAAATATGCCATAATTATTTCATACAATTCTATTACATATATTAGAACATTCCATAATAATTACATAGGTGGGAAAACCAAACAATACATGCTAGAATATACATTGTCTCCATTTTCTTTCTTCCATAATTTATCTCTCCTTCAAGCATTTCCATCATGATTGACCTTAAGTATAAGCTTTATTCCTTGTTCTTGCACTTTCTCCCTAGGCTTCCAACCATGCATACCTTCAGTCAACCAATTCTCAACATCCTCTTTGATGTTTCAAGGTCCTTAGATCCTTGCTTAAACACCCCTTGAATTTTCCTTGTTCTTCTTTGAGATTTCATTTTTATAACATAGGGGCATTTTTGTCATTTTACACCTTCCAGGATATTTCTAGGTACTGATCCCTCTATAAGTTTCTCTAAAAAATTACCTTTCTAGATATATAATTTTTATTGGATATCTGATCCAATATTTTTTTTTAATATTTTTTGAACATTTAGTTATTTCAAAAAATCATATCAATTTATTGGAACCTAAAAAATGTTGTTACTCAATCAGCTCAGGAGAATTTCTTCTATCTTCTCTTGAAATCTAGGAACTTTTCAAAAATGATGTCTACGTCCCTAACTTTTTCCATAATTCTTCCCTTAATCTTTCATATTTACACTTTTGCTCCCAAGACTTGTTAATACTTTAACTTTAGCCCAAGAAACTTTTATACTTTTCAATTGGGTCCCTTTTCTTTCTTACTCATAATTTAGTCCATTTAACTTTCTTATTTAGGTCTTAAAGGACTTTGCTTCTTTATAATTTAGTCCTTCCTTCCTCTTTCCTCGTCTATACTGAGGAGATTATTCTAGAGCCTCTAATTTTAGTTACAAACTTGGCCTTAGAAATTTTTGCTATTTGCACTTTAGTCCCTATAATTTCTCTATTTTATAGTTTAGTCCCTGAAAACCTTCTGTACATTTATGGGACTTCTACTCAAAGGGACCTGGTAGCCTTTCTATTTTAGGCTACTTTCTGGACTTATGAGCCTAAAAATTGGGATATTACAAATGACATCCAATGGAAGCTCTTCCACCTTACATTGGAAGGAAAAGCTAGGATATGGTACATGTCACTACCTAGTACTCGCCTAATGCATACTAATCATGGGAGAATTTAAAGAGTGCATTCGTGGAAAAATAATGCCCTTTATCCAGAATATTTTCCATGCAAAAAATAAATTTATGGGGATAATATAGATGTGATAGAGTCATTCTACGCTACTGGAGTCACGATAGACAAATGTTTGAATCATCAAATTCCAGACGAATTTTTGATCCTATACTCCAGTAAAGGAATCTTGCCCCAAGATGTAAAAATTATAAATGTTGCTGCAAAAGGCTCCATAGATGATATGTTCGTTGAAGATGCATGGGAGTTGATATGAAAAATAGCAATTAATGGAGACTAATATGGTATGTCTAACGCCAGAGCAGTACATGAGATGAGTAGTGGATGAGACCCACTACTATCAAACTTTCCCATGACATGGAAATATTGACTAAATAGATGAGTAATGTAACCAAGAAAGGTAACTCATGCCATACCCTAGTGGCTCTAGTTGTAATTTGTGATTCATCTATACATATTACTTCTGATTGTCAAGCTCGTCCAGAGAATATTTTAGCTATGTATCAGGGATAAGAAGGTCATTTTCGAAAAAAGAGACCCCTTCTTTAACACATAATGAATAATGGAGAATCATCTTAATCTCAGATATGGAAGTGTAGTAATAGAACCATGCATAATTATTTTCAGGAAATAGAGCCTTCTCAAGCAATTATGCCAATCCAAGACTCATCTAACAAAAATGATGATATGACATTAGTTCTTAAAAGGATACTAGATCTGACCTTTGCTATCTCAGGTATGACTTCTCAACTTTCAAACTTGTCATCTTGACAAACTAGCCTCAGGGTATACTACCCTAGATAGTAAGTATGATAATCTATCATCTTACATGACACAATTAGCTAACTCTATAAATAAGCAACAAGCGAAGAATAAAGGAACCATCCCCTCCAACATTGTTATCAATCTTAAGTCCTCAAATGACATCACACTAAAAGGTTACAAAAAGGTAAGGTTATTAGAAAATGATGATGTGGCAAACACTACTAAAGATGTCACTAAAGATGCTACTAAAAAAATCTATGAGCATACCACTGAATGTGTGGAAGAGGTTATGGAAGCATCCCTGAAGTGCTCAAGCAATCATAAAGTTTGAAAGAGAAATGACTACTCAAGAAAGATGAGGTTGAACAAGTAGAGACTTCCCTAACCATCAGTAAAGAGATAACTATTCATTTCCCTAAACTTATGCTATGAGTAAGAAGACTGCTAATAAGGAACATGATAAGGAGATTTATGACTTTTTTAGCAAACTTGAAGTGAATGTTCCATTGTTAAAAGTACTTAAAGGCATGCCTAGAGTTGCCAAATTTATCAAGGACCTATGTACCCATAAATGTAGGTTTAGGCCAAATGAAAGAGTCCAAGTTTCTTCTAATATTTCTACCCTTTTCAAACCTAAACTTCTAGTTAAATGTCAAGATCATGGGTGTAACATCTTAGTTTCCTATGCCTCAGGGACCAAAAAATAGCATATAGAACTACTTATAAGGTAATTGAAGCCAAATTGTACAATCTAGAATTTTACCCTTCTTGGGTTACTGTTCACTATGCAAATTCTAAACAGGTGATCTGACTTTGAAAAATTATAATTAATTCTAAAAAAAATAGAAACAAAGGGGTTCAAGTTGCCATGTAAGCTTATTTAACTCTCTTAAAGGGAAAATATAAGTCTGAAAAATTTCTAGACAATTAATATAGTTAATTCATTAAATTTCACTATTTATTTAGTCAATTTTCTCTAATTCTAGATTTGGTCCACTGACTTTGGAATTTATTTCTCAGTGAACAAACATTGAAACAAGGCAATCTATATACCAAATCAAAGCTTAACATGTCTACTATTTATGTATATAAAATATCATACATTTATTTAAACATTTCCTATTTTTCTGGGCAAAGTGTCTAATATTTATATTGTAGCTTTTATATATTACAATAAGCAAAGTGTTTACAATACAAGTCATATAACAACATTCTATAACTACACCAATTCATCTTCAATTGGCATTGTCTCCATCCTGTGCTAGGCCTACTTTTATTTGTGTAATTTGGAAGGGTGAGATTTCAAGGAAAATCTCAGTAGCAGAAAATATACAACCATAAACAATTAACAATGCATGCTTAACTACTTTACTTGTTACTGAGTTATGGGAGCTTAGTTGCTTTATTAGCTACTGCATTATGATGCAATCCACATGAGCCTTATGTCATGACATGTACATGCAAGCATATCAACCATTGCATCAATAATAATAAAACCAAGCAAAGCACATTAGCTCAACCAAGTAACAAATATAACAATCAAGCAATAAACAACATAGTTAAAGTTTCGGTCAGTATTATTGCTACTTCTTTATCACTTTTCCTTATTTTGTCCTTCTTGACTTGAAGTCCTATTTATCACAAATTTCAAAGCCTAATCATAGAATAATAATACATACATCACAAATAATTCAATCAAGTTTCAAACTTAGTTCAATTCCTAAATTGACAAGCCCTTAACTTTCTCTATTTTTGGTTAATGGTCTTGCCCTTTGAATTAATCCGTGCCTTGACTATTTTCCACACAATTTTTCTCAAAGAATCCAATTATTGAATCAAAATTGGAAAATTTAAACTCCTCCCTTGAATATAGATAGAGGTAGAGAGGCACAATGAATGTTTTGAAACATTCCACTTTTGATTTTATTGCTTCCAACTCTTATTTCTTAGTCCAACCTTCCACAAATTTGCCTTTTAGACTCAATGGAATCATCAAAATCATCAAATCTCTTCTCCCCTACCTAGTTTTAGACTTGGATGAGAGGCCTCATTATGTGGAAGTCAAAGATTTCACAATTAATTCAAGGTATAAACATCAATCTAAGCTTGTCTAGGTCTCAATTACATTGTCCTAACTTTGTTTGACCCTTCCCCTTTATCACAGATTTTTGGCTAGCAAGGTACCAAGAGCATTTCTCACATTTTCTTCCATTAAAACCCTAGGTTTAAGCTCCTATATTAAAGTAATATAAGCTACACTGGTAGAAAATAGGCTTTCTAAACCGATTGAAAATAGGCTTCTACACTGGACTAAGTCTGGTGTAGAAATAACCCGTGTAGAAAGTCTGATATTCTATACAGGTTGTATACAACCGGTATAGAAAATTAACTTTTTTAAACCAGTTATTTCGTACAACCAATTTAAAAAGTAATGTAAAAATAAAAAAATCCAGAATTGAAAAACTCTGGATTCAAATCAGATAAGCTTCTAAATCAATTTCTCTATTAAAGCACCAAAATTCTTTCCTTCTTCGTCATAAATCTGAAGGAGGAGGAGAAGGATAAAGAAGAATAGGTACATGTAAAATACAAGTAGAGAACAAAAAAGAGGAAGAAAGAAAAAGCCAGAGAACCTAAAAATGAAAGAAACAAAAACTTAGTATATAAACATAAACGAAAACCCATAAACACCATCACCTAATTGAAGATATCACAAAAATATCATCACAATTCCTTCGGGTTACCTACTCAAATACAAACAGAAATATATTTAAACATAACCAAGAAATGAATGAAATGAAAATCCAAATATATACACAGAAATGAAAACCTAGAAATGTCGTCATAATTCCTCTGACTTACCTAGTCAAAAGTGAACAGAAATATATTTAAACAAAACCCAAAAAGAAAGAAACAAAAACATAGACACCCACTATCGTAGATCTTGATCTTCTTCTTTTGTGAGTTTTAAAGGTGAGAACGACGGATTTCAACAATAGAGAATGACAAGCACATATATGGGTAATCGCATATCTAGGTCTTCTTCTTTAGTGAGCTTTAAACAGTGTGTTACGAAGGCGGAGCTTCCTATCACCATGTGTTCTCCCTTGTTTGGTTTTCTCCATTGACGATGATGTGATTTGTGAAGATAAGCAAGCACAAAAAACTAACACATTTTGTCAAATTTTTAATATTAAGGACATTCTACATTGGATGTCATTACATCAGGTGTAGAATATTTACACAAGGGCATTATACACCGGATACAATTCCAACAGGTGTAGAATATTTTATCTTTTACACCTGTTATGTGTAAATTAGGTGTAGAATATGTACACAAAGACATTTTACACTGGATGTCATTCCATCACATGTAGAATATTTTACCCTTATTTACAAAAATACCACCGCTCATTTCTTTTTTACCGGTCATGTGTATATCAGGTGTAAATATTTTACCCTTATTTACAAAAATGCTACCGCTCATTTCTTTTACACCGGTCATGTTTACATTAGGTGTAAATATTTTACCCTCATTTACAAAAATACTATCGGTCATTTTTTTAAATCATTTCCACGAGAACCGATTTAAAAGTGGGGCTTTAAAACTTCTATTTTGCACTAGTGCTAGGATCAGTTACTTACATTGGTTCCTAGCTAGCTTGATCACCTAAGCCCTTGGTTCTTGCCTTTTCCATTATGTTTGGGTGGAATTTGTGTAGAGTTTCACTTATACTCTATCCTGTACAAAATTATCAAGTGTGTGTGGGGGTATTTATAGTAAAAAGTTAGGGTTGAGGGACTAATCCATCCCTGAAGTTGTTACTTATTACAACCCCTTAATTTGGCTCTTAAATGGTAAGTTTTTTCCCTTAATTACAATTAGTAAACTTTCTTAACATTATTTTATTCTTAATGTGCGGTTTAGAATTCCTCCTCCTTAAGCTTATGACATGTGGCACTATATGTGAGTCACACAGGGACACTTCACATGGTGACTCATGTTATATCTTATTTTTTCCCTATCTATATAGTACTGATAGTGGAAATAGGTTTAGAAAGGATTGTGATGATGAATAGAAGGGAAAAACAATAATTAGACAAAGGTATAAAGAAAAGGGACTAAACTGAAAAGTTTAAAAGTTCTATGGTACAAAAATAAAAGTAGACATAAACTTTGGGTCATTAAGTATAATTAGGAAAAGTTGAGGGCCTAAAGTGTAATTTTTAAAAGTTCAAGGGCAAAATAGTAATTATTAAAAGTTGAGCCGGAAAAGGCCCAAAACTGCCCAAAATCAGTTCAGTCCCAATTTTTTCCAATAAATAGAGAAAATTATTTTGATCAGTTTACTGCAATACATAATTTTGATTTGAGGTCCCAAAAAATTGATATGAATTTCTGAAGAAAGAAAAATTAATACAGTATCCTATATACCTCAAAATTAGATAAAATTTGGTACAAAATTATTATAATTAATATAAAAATTTATGAAATTGATAGACCTCAAAAAGGAGTTATGTAGAATTTATTATGTAATTTATAGTGAATTAAAACACTTGATAAATAAGTTTTGGGGGAATTTCTCAAGAATTTAGCCTATGAAGGTAGTGGACCATGTAGAGAGCCTGAAATGGCATCTTATAGGCCCAGTAATATTTTTAGATAAGGTGTGAGCCAAGGCTAATAAAGACTGAGAAAAATATAAAACTATAAAAATGCCACTGAGTAGCCATTGTGTTATGTCATTGAATTAAAGTTAGATGAAGGGTATTTTGGTCATTTGACTAATATTAGATAGTCAAGTAGAGTTCCAAGAATAGTTGACTAAGGTCAGGAAATACTCTGGTAAGGTGTGAAAAGATGATAATGCCCTTGAGATGTTAAAGTGAATAAAGAGGGAACAAGGGGCATTTTGGTAATTTGCCAAGGGATCTGTAATTCAGTTAGACCCAATACAAGAATGTCAATGATAGGAATAATCTGGATATTGGATTTAAGGTCAAAAAGCATATTATGGAGTCTCAGAAAAATTAGATTCAGAAAATAGTCTAATTTTTGGGAAATCTGTCTGATTCGATACCAGATTGGACTAGAATTGTTTTATATGCTTCCTCCCTTTATAATTTCATCACATGGGCTATGAAGTGTTCTTTGATGATGTCATGGATGATGTCATCTCATTGGCTTCTAGGGCAAGATAATTCAAGATTAAATGTGAGCCATTAGATCAAATAGTGCACAAAGTGATATTGGCCATCCATTTTTCATGAGATTTTTCTTTAAATATCCCCATATTTCTGCTTTAAAACTGTGGCATGAGAACCTTGGGGAAACTATGGCAAAATGAAAACTTAAGCCAAGACAAAGAAGATTTAAGGCACTAAAGTTCAAGCTAGCTTGAGATTAAAGGTAAGCAATATATCCTAGCTTATTTTCCTCTAAGTTGGGGGCTTGAGCTTAACGTTTTCATGGAAGAAAGTTGAGTTTTCTATAAGGTGTATGTGCTGTCCAAAACCTTAGTTGAAAGGAGAAAGAAGAAATTAAAGTTAGAGTTATGTTATTGAAGCTTAAACAAGCAGTTAGATATTTGGTTGTTGAATCAAGTTGATATTCTTGACTTGACCATTAAAGATATATATCGGTGTCTGCACTATCCATGATAGAAGGAGATAGAATTTCAATGATCTAATGTTTCTATTGAATTTATATGATGATTTTGTGTATGATTGGATAGGTTTTGAACCTTGAAAACATTGGAATTGGAAGTTGTAATTCTGCGAATTCTTCTCTATTACTATTCACTCACATGAAAAGTGATTGGAATTTTAGGATTTTGATGATTCCAATAGTTTTAAAATGAAAAATTGTATGGGATAAAGTAGAGAAACAAGTATGGGAAGCATTGGAATCAAAATGAGAATTTTTAAAAAGAATTATGCATGTTTTTCAAATCTGTCTAGACCAGTGTATAGGAGCTAGAATTTCATGATTCTAAGCTCATAAATGGATTCAAAAGATGAAACTGTGTAGGGTAAAGTCAAGACATCAATTGGTTCAAAGGCCAAGTTAATTAGTGAAGACTAGAGAAAGTTATGTTAGAAAAGAATTTATCAAAGATAGTCTTGAACATTGTTGGAGTTCATGGTCCTAATAAATTATGTGATGAATATGAATGTGTTTAGGACCTTGAAACATCCAAGAAGATCTTAGGAAGTGATTGACCAAAAGGTTTCATGGTTGGAAAGCTTAAGGAGCAAGTGCAAAAGAACAAGAGAAAACTTAAGTGCAAGGTAGTGGACTTACCTCTTTATGTGCTTGATAATGTGGTATGCTTATGTGTTGATATGTATATGATTTTTAAATGATGTTGTGACATGATAAATGATGTTGAATGTATTATGAATAACATGGTTTCCATGGCCATGCATTTTTATGCAAAGTATATAACATGATGGCATGTCACTAATTAACGAAAATTTAATAAAATTACATATTATGCATTAGCATCCATCTTGCATATTTAAGTGGTAGTGTTTGCTACTGAGATTTCCTAGAATCTCACCTTCCCACAACCAACCAATTTAGGTCAAGCATGAAGGAAAATGTATGCATGGAGAAGAGCTAAAGAATGAATGAAAGAAAGTGAAGTAATTGAGGTCCTAGCATAGGTTATGAATTTTCCATGTATGTAAATGACATGTAAGGTGTCTATTTATATGATACAAATGTATGAAATAATTATGGCATATGTACATGATGTATATGAATATATGAGAAGCTTATTTGATGGTTTAGGAATGCTAGATTTGTTTATGAACATTTAAGAAAGAAGATGAAATGGTAAAAATGTAGGTCCTGAAGCAGTTTTGTTGGGACTTCAGTTTGACCTAGCAAATGAAAGGATTATTTGATGAAATTTTATAAGAATGTAGTACACATCGATATAGTACACATCCAGATTTGGAATCTGGAATTTCTAGAATTTACCATATGAACAGTAAAAAGTAGCGATTTAACTGTATCAATTGGCAAAGTAAATGTCCATATTTATATTTTCCCTTTGAGAGCTATGAAAGAGCTTTAATTAGGAATTTGGATCAATTCCATACGATTTTTCCACAATTAGTTATGAATTTCTAAAGTTGGACTGTAAATATGAAAATCACCAAATGAACAGTATCCGAGAAGTAAGTTTTAAAATTTTAATTTTTAGGCTAATGTAATGCTTCCGCTAATTAAATTCTGAATACGTACTCTGAGGTGGTAAAAGTAGGATGTTTCAACTCATACCTTTTTTAAGCTCCTAAGGTATTCCTACAAAGTTCTGTCAAATTCTAGCCAATCTTGTATCATATTAAGGGATTATCCTAAATATTAGACCATGCCTTAGTCCAATAATTTTCATGTGTTCTATTGGTATTATTTGTCAATATTCCCCTGCCTAAAAGAATACTGATAAAAATCCCTTTATCATATCAATTTCCAGTTATAATTGTAACTAGTAACTATACCTTTCTAAAAATTACTAAAATATTATTTCATAGTATTTGGGCCTTCCTAACTTGGTCATGATGTTTTTGGGCCTCTTGGGATGCCACTTAGGCCTTGGTTCATGTCCAACTCATCTATTTGTCTAAATTCCAAGAAAATTCCTCTAAAACCTCCAATGAGTGTCCTAATTCACCTTAAATTCTATTATAAATTTCATAGGGCTCCTTGATAACTGTCATTTTAATTATCAAATAAGAACTAAGCTAACCAATAGTAAAGTAAAGTTAACCTAGGTTGACTCACAAGGAGCCTAAATGGATGCTAAAGTTCCTAACTAATCCAATGAGCCATAAATTAACAAATTAATCAGATGAATTATGAGATATTGAATAACTTATAAATGTAAATCCAATGCTACTATTTATGATTTTAAGTATTAATGATGATAAAATGTATCAATGACAAATGTATTCCCATGGAGATTACCTTACCTTCATTATCCACAGAATATGAGGAGTTAATTAGTTGAATTAGAATATGTTACCTAACAACTCACTAGCTAAATCTCAAACAAAGCTACAACTCGTAAACATTGAATAGAGAAATATGAATAATTCAACTCAAGAGGTAGAAGAAGTTGAATTAAACATATACAACTGTACTCTGTTATAGAATTTCTCTAGTTAACTATAATAATGTCCAACTAGTTAGAGGATGAAGATCAATTAAAACTCAATTATGTAGAAATAGGAAATCCAACTCAGTTCCCTAATCATTTATCATCTACTAGCTCTAATTGAATCAATAAAACTAGAATTAACTATATCAACTTGATACAATTAGATCTAGAATTAAAGAAACAATTGAACTCCCTATTTTAGATCAAGGATTCTGGTTCAACATTATCTCCAAGAAACTACAATGAATCTAGCCTTCCATTGCTATCAAGACTTTAACAACAACATCAAAACTAATAGCAGTCATGGTAAGTGTAGAAGGAGAAGATGAAGATGGGAATAGAACTTTCCTCTGGTTCTATTACTTAGAATAGAGGAAAGTTGTAGATGAAAGAGATAATGGAGATAGATGGATGGCATGAGAGAGAGATGGATCTAGATGGAGTGGAGTGGAATAAGTGAGAGAGTGTGAGATGTGGTATGAGTGAGCTGAGACGTGTGTGTGTTCAATAGATGATGTTTGAATGAATGATGGAGTGAGAGCTATTATATACATGAGGTAGTGAGTTATGATGAATCAGTTATGGTCTAGTCACAAGTTGCATGAATGAATTTGTTCTCCCTTTTGAGGCAGTTACAACTTGATTATAAATAAGTACTTGAAGTCACTTGAGCATGAATAAGTCCTTGAAGTATAGTATCATCTCCATTGCTCAGCTTCAGTGCAGTATGTGCCTTCTTATATTCTCCACCTCATCTGTTAGTTAGTTCTTGCATTTTTCTACAATGGGAATTTAAAAGATACAAATAATTTTCTAGCAAAATAATATTATCATATATGGCCAAAATTATATCAATTAATTCTCATTGTTCTGATTTTATTTTATTAATTAATTGCTCATCATATTGGTAAATTGAGACAAAATCAATAATAAAATTCTCTTTAAACATACTAAAATAATATAAAAATAAGATTTTATCCTTCCTTTAGGGGTTCTACCACTTTTATAAATTCTTATAATGATTAAAATAATTTCCTATAAAATTTTATTTAATTTTGAGGTTTAGAAGGTCCTATAAAAATTCTGCATAATTTTTCAGAATTAAGAAATTAATATTAAATTTTTGGGATCTCAAATCAAAATTGTATGCCACGTCAAACTACTATAAATATTTTTCTCTATCTCCTAGTAAAATATGGGGACTTTAACGCTTCGGGGCAGTTTTTATCCACTTTTGGCTCAATTTTCTCAAAATTACACTTTTACCCCTATAAACTTTTAAACTTTTAAATCAAGTCCCTTTGCATTTTCTAAGTCCCTTAATACTTTTTAAATTTGCAATTAAGTCCTCTATTTTATATTTCCTTTATATTTACAAACTTAACATGTTCTAATAACTTAAACCTCTTCTAACCGTTATCTTTTCTTTCGAGTAATGCCACAATCACCTCCTAACCTCTTATCTCCATTGTCTACCTCATACTGACAGGAAAAATTGGGTTGTGACATTTCTCCCCATAAAATAAATTTCACCCTCAAAATTTAACTCATACTTTAGTCAAATAACTATGGATACTCGTTGTGAATTTGACTAAGGTTCTGGGGTACATTTGAGAAATTATGTTCTTCTATCTTAAAGTCTAGCGTCTTTCTTTTAACATCAGTGGAGCCCCTTATCTACTTTGTGCTATCAACAACCTTTTCTTGATCAACTCACTGAGTTGAAGTTTGGTTCTCTCTATTAGTCCATCCGTCTATGGATGATTCATTGTGTTGAACTTGAAAGTAGTTCCATTTCTTTCATTAAGAACCCTTAAAAAATTTGATGTAATTTTGGGGTCTCTGCTATTTATTATACTTCTTGGGATACTCTAAAGTCTAACAATCTCCTTGATGTACAACTTTACCAGCATCTCAAGAGGATCTTGCTCTGTTCCTCTCTAACTTCCTCCTAAAGCAAAGTTATATTCAAGCCTTTCCTCTCAAATTCCCTATTTGGATCTGACATAAGATGTTCTAGTCCCTTCTTCTTCCTCTGGGCGTTCATGCCAACTAGCACCATACTTCTTAGTGGGTCACCCATTATTGGCTACTCTTGCTCGAGCACGCTTAACCAACGAGTGTTAATGGGTTAGAGTCACGTTACGATATGTAGAGCTACAGGCCATCGCCTATCCCTACTTACAAGGTCATATCCTACTATTATTATCATATCCTATTTTTTTCCTATCTGTATAGTACTGATAGTGGAAATAGGTTTGGAAAGGATTGTGATGATAAATAGAAAGGAAAAATAATGATTAGACAAAGGTATAAAGAAAAGGGACTAAACTGAAAAGTTTAAAAGTTTTATGGTACACAAATGAAAGTAGACATAAACTTTGGGTCATTAAGTGTAATTAGGAAAAGATGAATGGTTAAAGTGTAATTTTCAAAAGTTCAAGGGAAAAATAGTAATTATTGAAAGTTGAGCTAGAAAATGCCCAAAACTGCCCAAAATCAGTTCAGTCCCAATTTTTTTCAATAAATAGAGAAAATTATTCTGATCAGTTTAACGCAACATATAATTTTGATTTGAGGTTCCAAAAAATTGATATGAATTTCTGAAAAAAGAAAAATTAATATAGTATCCTCTGGGCCTCAAAATTAGATGAAATTTAACAGCAAATTCTTATAAGTAATATAAGAATTTATAAAATTAACCGAGCTTAAAAAGGAGTTCTATAGAGAAGGTAGTGGATCGTGTAAAATGCCCAAAATGGCGCCTTATAGGCCTAATAATATTTTTAGATAAGTATATAGGCTAGGGCTAATATAAGCCTAAAAAAATATAAAATTATGAAAATACCACTGAGTATGTCATTGTGTTGTATAATTGAGCCAGAGATAAACGAAGGGCATTTTGGTCATTCAACTAAGGTTAGATGGTCAAGGAGAGTTCCTAGAATAGTTGACCAAGGTTAGAAAATATTATGATGATGTGTAAAAGGATGGTAATGCCCTTGATATATTAAAGTGAAATCGGACATCGATAAAAGATTTTGAGGAAATGTATAAAATTTTTATCAGGACATCTGGATCTCCAAAAATTATGATACTTTGTAGGAAATTCATTTTATATTAGAATAAATTTCTAAACATGTTAAAACCATTAATAGAGGTGTCTAGAATTTATTTCAAGATCAAGGTAATTTAAGGATATTGATATAAGAAAAGTACATTGAGATTTGTGCTAATTAGCAATTGGACCTAAGAAAGGCCAAAGAATTCATCCCAGGGAAGCCCAATAAATCCCAAAAGTTGTCTTGGAGCCCAATTCTAATAATAAATAATTTTTGATTTTTTCAAAAGAAAAGAAAAAGGAATAAACTAAGAATTAGGGTTTGCACATGGTGGGACCCACAAGACTTTACACATGGTGTACAAGGCAAGGGGAAGAGAATATTTTTTTCATGTGATTTTATCTTAAATTGGGTTGGGGGCAAGTTTGATGTAAGAGCAATTATGAGCCATTACATCAAATAGTGAACAAAGTGATCTATGCCATTCATTTTCCATAGAATTTTTTTATAAATACCCCCATATTTTCTGCCTAAACCGTAGCATGAAGGAGCCTTGGGGAGGTGCTGCTCAAGTGAAAAGCCAACCCAAGCGAAGAAAGATTCAAGGTACCAAAATTCAAGCTAGTTAGGGATTAAGGTAAGTGATATATCCTAGCTTGTTTTCCTTTAATTTGGGGCTTGAACTTAGGGTTTATATGGAAGAAAGTTGAGAGTTACCTAGGGTGTATATGCGGTCCAAAACCCTATATGAAAGGAGAAAGAAGATATTAAAGTTAGAGTTATGTGATTGATGCTTAAACAAGCTAGTTACATGATTGCTTGTTGAATCAAGTTGATATTCTTGACTTTGCCAAGAAGGATAACTTTCGGTGTGTGCACTGTTCATGATAGAAGGAAATGGAATTTCAATGATTTAATACTTCAATTGACTTTATATGATGATTTTGTATAGGATTGGATTGGTTTTGAACCTTGGAAGCCTTAGAATTGAAAGTTGTAATTCTTAGAATTATTCTCTATTACTGTTCACTCGTATGAACAGTGATTGAAACTTCATAATTTTGATACTACCAATGGTTTTAAAATGAAAAGTTGTGTGAGATAAAGTTGAGAAACAAGTATTGGAAGCATTGAAATTAAAATGAGAAGTTTTGGAAGAATTGTGTATGTTTTGTAATTATGTATAGAACAGTGCATAGAATATAGAATTTCATGATTCTAAGCTCATAAATGGATTCAAAAGATGAAATTGTGTAGGATAAAGTCAAGATATCAATTGATTCAAAGGCCAAGTCCATTATTAAAGATTAAGGAAAGTTAATGTAGTTAAGTAAGCTCAATGTTCAAGAGAGCTAGTTTGTAATGAATGGATGGTAATATCATATTGGGAATTAATTGGTGTGCTTAAAAGAGGTAGTCACACATCAAGAAGAAGTAAGAAGGAAAAGACAAAGATAAAGGAAGCTCAAGCATGTGAGGTAGTAAACTTATCCTAAACTTGTATGTATTGAATGTTATACTTAGTTGTGCTATGGCTATGTTGAATGGTGTTGCATATGTGTTTATGATTGAAGTGCTATTGTAACATCCTTACTTTCATACGTATTAGGGACCAATCAATAGCATTTAGGACTATTTACAAGACCTTGGAAGTTCATTAGCTAAATCTGAAATTTTACTCTTTCTCGGGTTATTGTTCATATGGTATTCCAGATTACGCAACGAACTTCGAAAAATCATAACTAATTCTAAAAAAATCAAAATGAAGTGATTTAAAAAGTTACGTGAATATAATATCTTGAAATTTAATGGAAAAATAATTTCCAGACCAAATGATTAGCCAATTGATACAGTTTATTAGTTGAAGTTTACTGTTCATTTGCTGAAAAACTCTGGAAACAGATTTTGGTCCCTTACTTTGGAAATTCATTTCTCTTGATATACACATCCAAATGAAACTTTATAACTATGCAATTAAATATATTGATGTTAGCTACATGATCATAAAATTTTGTGAAATAATTCCTTCATTTGCTAGGTCAAACTGAAGCCACAACAAAACTGCTTCACGATCTACATTTTTACTATTTCAGTTTCTTTTCTTTCATTTCCAATAATTGTTTCAGCATGCACAAGCCATCAAATAAGCTTCTCAACATTCATATACATCACGTAAATATGCCATAAGTATTACAATAGTTTCATCACATAAATGGACACCTTACATGGCATTTACATACATGGAAAGTGCATAGCATATGCTAACATCTTAAATACTTCACTTTTCTTCTTCCATGCTTTAGCTCTTCTCCATGCATACATTATCCATCATGCTTGACCTAAATTGGTTGGTTATGGGAGAGTGAGATTCTAGGGAATCTCAGTAGCAAACATTACCACTTAAATATGCAAGATGGATGCTAATGCATGATATGTAATTTCATTAAACTTTCTTTGATTAGTGACATGCCATCATGCTATATACTTTTACATAAAGTGCATGGCCATGGAAAACATGTTATTCACAATACATTCAACATCATTAATCATGTCACAACATTCAAATATCATATATATGTCAACACATAAGCACACAACATCAAGCACATAAAGAGGTAAGTTCACTACCTTGCACTTAAGCTTTCCTCTTGATCTTTAGCATTTGCTCCCTAGCTTTCCAACCATGAAGCCTTTATGTCAATCACTTTCCAGCTTGTTCTTGGATGTTTCAAGGTCCTAAATACATTCATATTCATCACATAACTCATTAGGACTCATGAACTCCAACCATGTTCAAGACTTTACACTCTTTATTGTCATAACTTTATCTAATCTTCACTAATCCACTTGGCTCTTGAACCAATTGATGTCTTGACTTTACCCTACACAATTCCATCTTTTGAATCCATTTATGAGATTATAATCATGAAATTCCAGCTCCTTCATGGCCTTCTGTACAGAATTGAACATAAGCATATAATTCTTTCAAAAATTCTCATTTTGATTATAATGCTTCCCATACTTGTTTCTCCACTTTACCCCACACAAATTTTCATTTTAAAACCATTGGAACCATAAAAATCATGAAATTCCAATCACTATTCATTCGAGTGAACAGTACCATGAGGAATCTCATACTACAACCTTGAGATTTTAATGTTTTCAAGGTTCAAAACCTTTCCAATCCTACACAAAATCATCATATAAACTCAATGGAAGCATTAAATCATTGAAATTCCATTTCCTTCCCTCATGAACAGTGCATACCAAACAGGGCACACCATGGCAAAGTCAAGAATATCAATTTGATTCAACAACTAACCACTTAACTAGCTTGTTTAAGCTTCAATCACATGTTTCTAACTTTAATTTCTTCTTTCCCCTTTCATCTAAAGTTTTTGGGCAGCACCTCCCCTTAGAGAAAACTCAACTTTCCCCCCATGAAAACCTTAAGTTCAAGCTCCTAAATCAAAGAAAAATAAGCTATGAGAGATTACTTACCTTTAATCTCTAGCTTGTTTGAACTTTGGAACCTTGAATCTTCTTTATCTTGGCTTGAGTTTTCATTTTGCAAGAGTTTTCCAAAGGTTCCATGAGCTTAAAGTTTGGCTGAAGAATGGAGGGGTATTTATAGAAAAAAATTGATGGAAATCAATGGCCAAGATTGATTTGGTTACTATTTGATTTAAAGGCCCACATCTAATCTTGGATTTAACTTTTTCAAAAAGGTAATTATGACATCATCATGAAATCATAAAGGAAAGCTCAAGGGAAACTTAGTGGGATTATGTGGAGAAATTATCATGGTAGGAAGCTTTTAGAAAAATTTCAGTCCAATCCGGTACCGATCGGAGCAGTTTCACAACAACCGGACTGTTTTCTGTTCTAAATTTTTTATAATATACCAGGATATATATTCTGTCCTTGAAATCAATATCTAGGCTTCTCATACCATTGACAATGATATGCTGAATATTTATCTACCATCCATCCTTTGGAAAATGACCAAAATACCCTTGGTGTCCTTTCTTGCACTGTACTAACTCTAAGGGCATAATTATCATTTTACCCCTCTTTGCCCTATCTCAGAGCATATACTAGCTCTAAATAATTATATTTATACCATGTGACATGTTTTTCGCCTGTCCTAAATGATCAAAATGCCCTTCATCCATCTCTGGTACAATCTGGGCATCCAGGGGCATATTCGTAATTTTATACTTTTTCTGGACACTGGCCCCTTCTACTGATGGACTGGTACTCTGGGTTTTGGGCCCTTCTTGGTGTCATCATGGGCCTATATGTGAGGTCATCTTATCTCATTCTATCCAGGCTCACATATCGATAAGTTCTATTATCGGATCACGGGTGTTATCAAACTCCCATCAAAATTCACTAATATATGAATAAATTTTTATACAGAACTTCTTCTAGAGTTCTATCAGATCCAGGACATCTGACACTGTAGGGCACACTTTCCTGTAATTTGCCCACTTATATCCGTAGTCCATGAAATCTGATAAAATTTCATATAACTTTTAGACTATCAGATAAATATCTGCTATCTGGAGCCTTAATAAAAGTTCTATATCATGTCAGATTAACCATCATATCTTCCTCTATTTACTAATAGAATATGGGATTGAAATACTTCTGGGCAGTTCTAACCCTTTCCAGGCTGATCTTTCTATAATTGCAATTTTGCCCTTAAACCTTTTACTTAATTACATTTAAGTCCCTTAACTTTTAGAAATTGCCACTTTTGGCTCAAATCTTGTTTCTACTTTAACTTTTGGCCTTTAACCTTTTCTAATTTTCATTTTAGTCCTTCTCTTTCTTTAGGACTCATTTAACCTTTATCATTTCTTCTGATCTTTTCGTCATAATCCTTTCCAAACCTCTTTCCACTATAAGTACTATACGGATAGGGAAAAATTAGGATATGACACTATTTCTATCATTACTTTAGCCAATTGTATTTCATATGTTACATGGAAGCATGTACATTACACAATGTTAACACTTTCACAAGTAAGTACAAGTATTTACATTAATGCATGCTGTATTTATTACTGTTTGCTACTGAGATTTCCCCAGAAATCTGACCCTATCCATGAAACTCCAATCCCAACAGGTTAAAGAATGATGAAAGAGGGTGAAGAAGCATGAAGAGAAGTTAGGGATTGGATAGTATAAATGTTACATGTAATGATGTTATATGACAAGTTTGAACAATAATGTTCATGATGTAAGGAAAAATAGTAAATGATAGAATAAATATATAAACTTTTTCAAGTATTTAGTTAACATGTCAAGCTTTGTTTTGAAACCAAGAACACCTTATTTTTCTGTATGTATAAAGAGAACAAATTTTCCAAAATCAGGGACCAGAATCTATTTTCAAAATTTTTTACCAAATGAATATTAATCTTTGACGATTAAACTGTATTAATTAACTAAGCATTTGGTATGGAAATTATTTTTTCCTAAATTTTTAAGATGTTAACTTCACGTGGCTTTTTGAACCACATCATTTCAATTTTTCATAATTAATTATGATTTTTTGAAGTTTGTCGCTGAATCTAGAGTACCATATGAACATAAACTCTGAGAAGAGTAAAAATTTCAGATTTAGTTAATGGACTTCCAAGGTCTTGAAGTGATTCTAAATGCTACCAAATGGTCCCTAAGATATACGAAAGTAAGGATATTACAAGAAGTTTCTGGCATAATATAAGATATTCCCCAGACCATAAGTCTAAGCAGTAAGTACTTTGTTAAATTAGGGGTATTTATTGGGATAGTTAGTATTGCATATTTAAGTAACTCCTGCAGAAGTAGATGTAGGATTTCATGAAGTTAAGTCAAAGCCATCAATTAATAAGGGAGACCCTCGGCCAGTAATGATATATGAAGATGATATATATCTAAACTTTGATCCTCCTTCAAATAGTAAAAAGAGTTAGATGATAGTATAAAGGATCAGTCAAGAAGGTCTACAGTATAATATCTTATAAATGTTTATGTAGACTCAAACCTATAGTCTAGAGGTTATATAGAGGTTCAACCTGAAGTTATGCGTATACCAGATGATGCAGAGTCTAATGACTCTATACAGTATGAGTTTGTAAGAGTGCCCTCTAACCCTAATATAAGCCATATTCCTTCTATGAGAGGACAAATTACGGTTGAGGAAGCTGAGTACTGGTACTAGTACTTTATTATTGGTAGACTATATATTATTCCTCATATACTAAAGTTTGAGGATAGATTGATATGAGTAACATACAATAGTCCCTTATTCTAGATATCCAGTCACAGTATACGAAAGTCCTTTCCTATTCTCATAGTCTAGGAACATATGACTGTACAGATAAAGATTAGTGTGATGCTCTTGGTCCTAGTCAACCCTAGCTTTCTTTGTTAAAGACAGATAATGTTGACTATATCAGTCTCAAGAAAGCTGTGGAGAGTGAATTACTTAGTCTAGGTCAAGGGTTGTATAGAAGTAGAGATCAAGAGAAGTTAGTTTATCTGTATTTCCTCAATGTCATAGCAGGGATGATAAACTGATATACAATAGAGGGCATTGACCTTAATCAGGTTTACACTCTAAAACATTAGAATGAGATAGTAGTAAGCCAAATATTACTATATACTCCTACAAGGCACATAGAGCTAAGTGAGTTTTTGGCAAATGATCTGCCACTAATATACAAGGGTGGCATTTCTGTATGCAGAAGTACTTATAGTTTATTGTCCACTAGAAAAGAATGTAAAATAGTTGAGGGGTATTGTAAATATCTAAATAGTGTAAAGTAAAGTAATTACATAGATGTATGATAGTTACGATGTACCCTAGATATGTAGTTGACATGTATGTAATGTATGTATAAATGTTATGATGATATGAAATATTAGTTTTGATGTGATATAATGAAATAATAGTTGATTGAACATTTATGTGAATATGTCCCCTATTAAATGTGATTAGGGTAGATAGATATGAATGTGTTTCAATGGACTCAAGCTTGTTAAAGTCGAGAACAATAATTGGCCATTGCTAGAGTAGAGACTGGACAAAGAACAATAGAAGATAATGCCTAGAGAAAGCTATGTTCAAGTCGTGATGTGAAGATATTTTTGTCGCGACTAGTAGTCATAAAGAAGTCAAGTTGCAACGAGTTAAGACATGGGTCGCGACAAATATTTACATATATGTTCTGGTCATGACAAGTAAAGACCATTGCTCACAACGGGAAGTTCTAGAACTATCAGGACGTAATGAGTCAGGTCATAAGATATGACTAATATGCATAGAGCAATTCAGGTCATGACGTGAGAAGACCTTTGGACGTGACTGAATGGCACAGAGCTATCAAGTCATGACGAGTATATTAAGATGGTTGCGACTAAAGTTCACAGAGGTACGAGTCGTGACTAGCCAGTACTCAGGTCACGACTAGAATGTATAGAGACCTAATGACGAGAATGGAGATACCAATCTTACTAAAGTTTATTAGTTAAAGGTTTAGCACAAAGCGTAGGTAAGCCAAATATTACAAGGTACTAAGATACATAAGATTAGTTTAAGAAGAGGATCAGAAATAGATCATCTGTATGATTACCAGGAGTCGATATATGTTACAAAAAGACTTTGTTCAGCTAGTCTTTACTAAACAATAATTAGAAGTTAGAATGAGACTTTCCTGAAAATGAGCCTAATATATGGCTTAAGGTTAGAGATGTGATAGATGATAGATAGAGAGCTAATATTCCCAAGATAGAGGGATCCTATTATGAAGAAATAGTAACCCAGTAGACTTGGAGTAGAGCACCCCATGGAGTAAAGGTAATAGTACTAGATGATAAATAAGATCTATGTAACTTCAGTTAGTTAAGATTAAGAGAAAGACTAGATAGGAACCAGATTCTGGTCAAGAACAGGCTGAGACTGATATATAGATAGAAGTTAAGAGATAGTAGAGAGATACAGGAGTTACTCCATATAGATGGAGATTGATCCGCTCACCTGAGAAGTTTTCTTGAATAGTTTTACAAGAAGCATTCCTCTCAATTAGATAGAGAATAACGTATGGCTAAGGGTTAAAGTAGGAAAAAAGAAACCCTGATGAATAATTAGCCAAGTTCATCCACATGAATAATAAGAGTTGAATGACTGAGAAGTTAGTTCATGGATTGAATTTTGTGTTACAAAGAGATTTTTTCTCAAGTAATAGTAGAAGTTCAACAGAGCGGTAAATGTATACAATATTAGAAATATAAATGTATGATGTATAAAGAGAGGAAGGTAGCCACAAGTTCAAAGATAAAGAAACTTCCCAATTTAAGAAAGAGTAATAAGAGTCAGATAAAGTAATAAAGGGTTGAGTTTATACCTAGTAAAAGGGTAATGTGGTAGCCTCAGTTAAATGAGTAGTTATTTCAGGTTCTTGAATAAATGGTTAAGATCTGATAGATAATATGACAGAGGAAAGAATGCTTTAAAGTTTACCTAGTTAATTGTTTAATTATAGTGTGTGTTTGATGGATGGTTGAGCAAATTATATGATGATGATATGGGTTATGTTGTCATAAGTTATGATGAACAGTTGCATCTCCTTGTAGTTGTTATATGATGACACGCATATTAGAGAATGCTTAAATGATTGCATCTCCTTTCATATTATGCGTGTTAGAGTATATTGATGAATGAATACTCCCTTTTTGCATTTCATTAAAGGTAGAGTATATATCATGAGAAAGTTATGTTGCTCCTATACCATATGACATGCAATTAGATGATTCAACTTGGTAATGATAAAGTAATAGAAAGTGATAAACTAGATAGTTAGTCAATTAATTCCCAAAGATTAGAATAAGAATTTATGACCACACAATGATAGTTAATTAGACAAAGTACGAGATTATAGATGAATATTAATGGCAAACTTATAGGCATGTGATTACAGTACTTAGGACATATCCCTTCAGTAGGATACGATACATAAATGATGTACCATTAATATGAAATGAAATGAGACGTAGTTATAAGAGATGATGTAGCTCTAAGAGGGAGCAACGTATATGTAATAAAAGTTAATGTTCTCACAATAGAGCTAGATTGCTCTTAAGATAAAGTCAAATCCCTCTTAAGTAGAGCCAAGAGAATAAACAATATAGCTCATGTTAGAGCCATGTCAACTAGATAAGATGATAGATTATGACAAATATGTGCATGGTAGAGCTCGTGTATCTCTCTACAGTATTAGATATAGTAACGTTATGAAAGATGGGAATGATATGAGAAATTTCAGAGTGATAGAGGAAATGAGTAAAGTCTTAATAGATAATATTGGCTTCTGTGATCATTCTTGGGGAATTATCTGTTGAGTTAACAACTAAGTGGAGGTGGCTAACCATGTAACTTAGTCCATTGGTTTAGGTCTTATAGAGATGAGAATATAGTACAACAGAATCACAGTAGATTATGGAGGAGTGCTGTTAGATCCTAGCATGTCTCATATAGAATATAATTCCAGGGTCACAGTTAAATCTTGAAGAGGCTTATGGTTGATCACAGTAGATCCCAAGGGTCGCAGTAGACCTAGCCTAAATAAAGAAGATAAATGAGCCATAAGTACAATATTTCTTTGGAAGGACGAATTACCAAGGACAAGGTTAAGGTAGGGAAGCCTCACAAGTTAGTTAAATCATAACAGAGAGTACCCCTAATGTTAGTTTTAGATAGCCTTATTACTATTATGGATTGAACTCAGAATCTCTTACACGAAAAAGGAATTAAGTGATTAGAGTTAAAGTTTTTAGTCCTGAGTAACAAATATTTGAGTCTATAGATAATATGCCTAGGAAAGAGAAAAATAATATCTCATAAGATATGAGAAGGGGTCAAATAAGAAAAAGAGATCCCTAAGATGAGATTACAAAGAAAAAGAATGAGAGACAAATAGATCTTCCAAATGAGGATAAAGAGATTAGAAGGCCAGATAGATCCAAGAGAGATAGTATGATAAGGTCTAAGATAGTAAAGTACCAGGGTTAGAGCTTGTTAGCATCAGTGCTTCAAATTTTTATCGGTACTTTTAAGTTAAATATGCTTGGGTAAGATTAGCCTAATGATAGGTGACCCCTCGGAAATGATGAGAAAGGGTGTAAATGCCATAGAAGTTTGGCATAGATGAATAAAGGTATGTAAAATTATAGAAAGAGTTATGAAAAGTTAGAAAAGGGTTATAAATAATAAGGGACTAGAACCCTTATGTCAATCCAAATAGAGTGGATTTGAAAGCAAAGATTCAAATTACAGTTTTATGTTAAAGAGGAAGTTAGAAAGACTTAAGAGCAAGACTTTCTTTAGAATTTTTTTTCTAAAAAACCAGCAAAGTTATAATTTAAAGAGAATATTAGACTTATGGTATCTCAAATTACGTTATGATAAGACAAGATATGTCATGATACAGTCAGATACGACAAGATATGGCATGATATGGTGTAAGAAATACGTAATAAGATACACTATGAGAAACATGTAATGAGACACATTATGAGAAATATATATTGAGAAGTATAATACAAAATGACTTTGTAGCTAATTTTGTAAACAGGTAAAGAGGCTCCCTTTTGATAGGGATAAGGTGTTTTCATGATATGCTACAGATGAAAGAACAAATAAAAGCTTTCACTCCTTGCATGAAATGCTAGGCATTATATTGTGCATGCAAATATGCTAAAGCTCCAAATGTTAGAGTAGTGCAAGCTCTATGTGATAGAGTTGTGCAAGCTCCATGTGTTAGAGCTGTACATATTAAGGAAAGGAATGTTTGAGCTCCGCATTCATGAGCAGGTATATAGTCCTGTAACATGTTGGCCATTCATTATGCATGTTAGAGTATGTGCTCCTACTTAGCTATAAAAATAAAGAAACACTAATTACATAAGTCCTCTCTCTGTACTGTGCTAAATTATTAATGATGATAAGAGCAATTAGAAGGGTGATAGAGATTCTAAGAACAGACGTACAATGATATGAAAACAAAAGTTGAAGCTTTACAGATATTAAGAAAATTCCACTAGAACTCAGATAAGTAATAAGAGATATGTGCTAAAGAGTATAAGGAGTAGTTGATGGAAACTCCAGGATCCAATAATATTGGAGAAAGTTTGATATGAAAGAAATGGACACTACTCACAAATCTAGTATAATGAGTCGTCCAAAAATGAATAGATGCATAACGAGTAAGCAAATGATAGAATGAAGTAGAATTTAACTCTGACTGAGTTGATTTAGAAAGCGGAGTAATGACAACAAAGATATGAAGATCCACAGATATTGAAAGCACTTTACTAGATGTGAAGATAGAAGATAAGAGATAGATACCTTAATCCTTAGTCTTAGAGTAGAAAAGAATATAGAGAGAGGATATATATCCAAGATAGTTTACTATGGTTAATTCACACGGGCTGTCGTTATAACATCCTAATTTTTGTACATCATAGGGACCAAATGATAGCATATGAAACAACTTCTAAGGTCATTGAAGTCAAATTACACAATCTGGAATTTTACTCTCCTGAGTACTATTCACTATGTAAATTCTAGAGAAGTGATGTGACTTCGAAAAATCATAATTAAATCAAGAAAAATCAAAATAAAGTGGTTCAAATTTCTACACAAATCTAACTTAATGATATTTCAGGAAAAAAATAACTCATTGACCATGCCTTGACTCAGTCAACGTAAGTCAATGCCCAAAGTTTACTGTTCATCCGACATCCTTTCCCTAATTCCACCATTTTGGTCCCAATTTTGAAAAATCATATCTCCATGTGTAGACATCCAAATGAGACATTCTATATATCCAATCTAAGCTTGGCATGTATACTATTTACTAGAAAAATATCATACATTTATTCAATTGTTTACTATTACTTATTATAGCTCAAATATCACTGTCTCACCACGAGTTACTGTTCACAGTGACAATTTCTAGCAATCAACATTACATACATCAATCACATATCAATCATACTAAATAATTATTAACTTCTCTTCATGTATCTTTATCTCCTCTATCTCGAGAAGGCCTGCTGTAATTGGATTGATATGGAAGGGGTGAGATTTCTGAGGAAATCTCAGTAGCAAACGGGAACCATACAGTGTATGCAAATATATGCTTGATGTTACTATGTGTGCACTTAATGATCATGCTTGCATAATGATAACATACATGCTTCCATGTTACTTAATTAAAACATATGGCCATATCATAAAAAGAAACATAGCGTTACTTAATCATACATGCTTCACATCATCAAGATAAGTCAACATCACATAAAATACCCCAGCAGTATAAGCATACAAGTAGGTAAGTTTACTACCTGACGTATAGCATTTCCTCTAGCTCTTAGCCTTTGTTCTAAGGTTCCTTCTTTACATAGTCATAGCCTATACATAGCATAATAATATCTTCATTATTATCCTATCAATATAGCTTTACTTAACTCATGCTTAACTTGAGGCAATACCCTTAATATGATAATCCCTTAACTTTCTTTCTCTTTCTTTCTTTCTCTCTTTCTCTTTTCCTTTCTTCTTTCTCTTACTTTTCCTTTCTTGGGCATGAATGGAATAGAGTGAGGGGTGAGGTATTTATAGTTGAGTGGAGGTAGAATGGATAGTCCATATCGAATCATGATGAATGGCTCAGATCGCTTAGCTTCCTCAATAAGCCTTGCTTGCATCATCACGATGACATCATCATCATCAATGACTCATCAAAGTGATATCATCAAGGGACACCTCAAATGCTAGGTAGCGCAATGGTGGGGCCCTTGGGATACCTCACCAGCTGACTCAGCATTTCCAGAGAATTCTAGAGTCTTTTCCTAGAATGAACGGATGAGATTGTGCCATGTGTCCTTAGCTTTTTCTTCTTTTTCTAGACTCATGACATGTGGTGCCTTGTGGATCCCATGAGGACACCTTTCATGCCACCTCGTGGTTTTGGATGAGTCTAAAAGCTTATATGATCACTTTCCCCAGTTATATCTTTGACCAGGTAACTTTACTTTATTGAAAAAGTACTAAATCCATATTTTAATGTCACTTGGACCCATATAACTCTTGGGCCACGCTTTTGGACATCTGGGAATGTCATCTTGGGTCTCTAATCAAGCTCCAGCACTCTGGTGGCTCAATTCCCAAGAAAAATCCTTAGCAAATTACCAAAATGCCCTTGGTTACTCTTTATTTCCTGGAATAACTCTAGGGCATTATTGTCTTTTCATACGTTGCCAGAGTATTTTCTGACCTTGGTCAGCCATCCAGATAACCTTCCTTGACTGTCTAATCCTACCCAAATAACCAAAATATCCTTCACTCATTCTTTAATCATCTCATAACAAGGGCATTTTCGTCATTTCGTACTTTTTCTGCATATTTCTGGCACTGACCTTTTTAACTGATAAAATGATATCATGGGTTTTGGGCCTCACATGGCATCATCATAGACCTATCTATGATGTCATCTGAGCTCATCTTATCCAGGTTTACTTACTGCTAAATTTCATGATCAAATATCGGGTGTTCAGAAACTCCCGTCTAAATTCACTAAAACCTGAATAACTTTTTATACAGAACTCCTTTCGGGGTTCTATCAGATCAATTACATCTAGCGTCATATGGCACACCTTCCTATAACTTTTCATGTATATATGAGGTCCATAAGATATGATAAAAATTTTAGATATCTTTTTGACTATCAGATAAATATCTGTTATCTGGACTCTAATAAAATTTATGCATCATGATAGATTAACTAGCATAACTTTCTTTATCTACTAATGAATTTTGGGACTGAAATGTTCTTGGGTAGTTCTAAGCCTTTTCTAGCTGAATTTTCTATAATTACAATTTTGCCCTTGGAAACTTTTAGAAATACTTTTGTCCCTCAACTTTTTATAGTTACATTTAATGGCCCACAACTTGTATCTGCTTTCTTTTGGCACCATTAAATCTTGTAGACTTTTCAGTTTAGTCCCTCTCTTTCTTTAAAATGACCATTATGCCCCCAAGGACTTTTACTATTTACAATTTAGTCCGTGAACTTTCACTTACTTACAGTTTAGTCCCTGAATATCATATGTATACTTCTGGGACTTCTGCTCTATAGGGCCTGGTAGCCTACCTATTTTAGGCTACATACTGGATTTCTAAGCCTAAAAATTGGGATATGACAGTCGTCATCCTATGCATCAAAATTAAATTAATTGCACCTTATTAATGTAGTATAGGGCACAACCCTATCGTTATTCTCGAGGAACCTTTCTATTGAAAACCTAGCAAATTGGTGACAAAACTATTGAAAACCTGAGTGAAAGTAAAATTTAGTTTTTGGGTTTGATTGATTTTTAAGGCAATAAAATAAGGGTGCAGTAAAGTAAATATTTTTGTATTTTTTATTAAGTTGGACAATGAGTGGATTTTGAAAGCAATGTGTTGAGATAGACTCTTGATGATGGAAAACTATCTATCCTTGCTCTTAATATGATATGGGGTTTTAAAATCACTACGTCTTAAAAGAAACCTCAATCGATTGATTGAGTCCAGAACATTAACATTCCTTAAACTCCTTTGATCAAAGCTAGTTTAAAAACTCTTAATGAATTGTTAAAAGCCACTTGCGTGAAATTTAAATCAGATGATATAGCTACCCTCAAATGATCAGCGATCGATAACCATATATTTCAAGCAATTGAATTAGTTAGCAACGATCGTTGATAGAAACCCAATTATCCAAAAATTAAAACTGAAATATTCATATTAAACTAACATCTAAATCATCCAAATTCAATTATAAAACTTCATCTCAGAATAATCGATCGATATCCAATCCTTACTAAAAATCAAAACCTGAGATCTAGGAATTCCAAAAACATAATAAAGGTGAGAATAAAATAGAAAACTCCCCATGTACACTGTAATGCATGAGCTCAAGATATGCGATCCATCACCAAGAGACTAAAGTTTTAGCCTCTCATGACTCCTACTGTGCCGTAATCATTGTCGATATATGATGCCATGAAGAAAGCAAAAAGAGGTGATGGATTAATGATGTAGAGATGTGATATTATGTGGAAAGGTGCAGAAAGATAGAAGATGAGTGTGTAGGTTGTGGAGAAGGTGTAGAGAAGATTCGAGTACCTCTTCTTAGCCTAATCAGGTCCAAAAACTAGCCTTTCTCCCCGTCTACAGCTTCCTCTCCCTTTTATTTCCGTATGACCTAATCTAAAACGCGCAACTTCAGCGATTGTCTCTTTTAGTCGCAAACAGATCTATATTTTGGTCGTGGCCTGTAAACACAGAGAACTTTCCAGAAGAAAATAGGTCGCAACCTTTAGACACTTTGATCAAGACAAAAAAACACATAAGCATGATCTGATTTTCTTTGTCTTGTGATTTCTTTTCTACTCATGTTAGTCCTTGGTTCTCCTCTAAAATACTTGCGATTCAAAACCAAAGCTCACTGTCAAAGTCCAAATCAGTAGAGAACAATATTTATGCAGTTTGAAAGAGTTAATTTACCATTTTACCCTTTAATTAGCACATTGCCAAGCACAATCATATATTACCACAAAAGCACATATATAGGCATAAAATGAATGGTAAAGCTGTAATAAGACTCTAAAAATGTCATAGAAACCATACACAATTTGTCTCTTATCAATGGTACTAAGTAAATTTTGAGGACAAAATTTATTTTAAGGGGGTTATATAAATGTCATATCCTAATTTTTCCCTATCTATATAAGATTAATAAAGGAAAGAGATTTGAAAAAGATTGTGATGATGAATAAAGAGGAAAATGATGATTATACAAAGGTATAAGAAGAGGGACTAAACTTAAAAGTTTAAAAGTTCTATGGTACAAAAAATGAAAGTTGACATAAATTTTGGGCCATTAAGTGTAATTATGAAAAGTTGAGGGCCTAAAGTGTAAATTTCAAAAGTTCAAGGGCAAAATGGTAATTATTGAAAGTTGAACCAGAAAAGGCCCAAAACTGCCTGAAATCAGTTTAGTCCCAACTTTTTCCAATAAATAGAGAAAATTATTCTAATCATTTTAACGCAACACAGAATTTTGATTTGAGGTCCCAAAAAATTGATATGAATTTATGAAGAAAGGAAAATTAATACAGTATCCTCTAGACCTCAGAATTAGATAAAATTTGGTAGTAAATTCTTATAATTAATATAAGAATTTATGAAATTGATAGAGCTTACCAATGTATTCTATATAATTTATTATGAAATTTATAGTGGATTAAAACACTTGATAAATACATTTAGGGGGAATTTCTTGAGAGTTGAGCCCATAGGCAGTGGATCATGTAGAAGGCCCAAAATGGTGCCTTATAGGCCCAATAATATTAAGTATATGGATAGGGCTAATAAAGATCCAGAAAAATAAAAAATTATGAAAATGCCACTAAATATTCCACTGTGTTGTGTCATTGAGCTAGAGATAAACGAAGGGCATTTTGATCATTTAACTAAGGTTAGACAGTCAAAGAGAGTTCCTAGAATAGTTGAACAAGGTTAAGAAATATTATTATGATGTGTGAAAAGACGGTAATGCCCTTGAAATATTAAAGTGAAATCGAACATCGATAAATGGTTTTTAGGAAACGTAGGGAGTTTTTATCAAGATTCCTGGGTCTCTGAAAATTATGATAATTTGTAGGGAATTCATTTTATATTAGAATAAATTTCTAAAAATGTTAGAACCATTAAAAAAGGTGTCTAGCATGTATTTCAAGATCAGGGTAATTTAAGGATATCGATATAAGGAAAGTACCTTCGGATTTGTGCCAATTTACAATTGGACCTAGAAAAGGCCCAACAATTTATCCTAGGGTAGTGAAATAAGTCTCAAAAGTTTTTTTGGAGCCCAAGTCAAATAATGAATAATTTATGAATTTTTGAAAAGAAAAGAAAATGGAATAAAGTAAGAATTAGGGTTTGCACATGGTGCGCTCCACAAGACTTTACACATGACGTACAAGGAAAAGGGAAGAGAATATTTTTTTTCATGTGATTTTATCTTAAATTGGGTTGGAGGGCAAGTTTGATGTAAGAGCAATTATGAGCCATTATATCAAATACTAAACAAAGTGATCTATGTGAAAGGAATTGGAAGACACGCAGCGGAAATTAATTTAAAATTTTTTCCATTCCTTGCCAGGATCTACTGTATGTGTTTAAGTCAAGTGGGAAGAAGCATTACCCTTAGTGTGCATCAGCTACTTCTACAGCTTTTGGTCACGACGTTTACATCTTCTTTTCGCGGCTTGTGCTCCCTTTCTGATCGTAAGAAGTCGACGACTCAAGTCGGCTTCCTCTACTAGTATCCACACGAACAACATTCCAACCACGAACGACGTGCTAGCGTCTCTTGTCCCTCCAGGACTTTCTCAAGAGTTGGTCCTCTCCATCTCTATATTGACAGTTTCTTATCTGCAAACCCTTTGCTCAGTCCCCTTCGACCTTTCTGTGTTCTATGTATATCTCTATGCAAAACGTAGCTCCAAATATCAGATATATAGGATGCTCTGTGTTTTCTTCTACTGAATTGGATTTTAGGAGTTAATCTTATATTAATTTTGAAATTAATACAATATCATATATTGTATAATTTGATAAGAAACTAATTAAATAAATAATATTAAATCCATCCCACAAATTTAATTCACCTATTTATTTAACTTAAAATAAAGCTAAGACTGAACTGTATTTGATTTAAGACTGAACTGTATTTGATTTATTCTCATAAATCAAATTTAAGATATCATATCAATTTGAATTTCAAATTCAAATGTGATAGAGATTTAATTTATCCTTATAAATTAAATCTTATAAATATCTCTTATATGAGATATCCTATCAATTTGAATTTTAAATTCAATCGTGATAGAGATTTAATTTATCCTTATAAATTAAATCTTATAAATATCTCTTATATGAGATATCCTATCAATTTGAATTTCAAATTCAAACGTGATAGAGATTTAATTTATCCTTATAAATTAAATCTCATATATCTCTTATATATAATGTATATATACGAATTTATATATATATATATATATGAATATAAATATAAATAAATATATATACATCTATCCTGGATCATTCATTGAATCTGGACATGTCTTAGATTCAATGAATCTGGACATCATAGCTCGTGTTGAGCTATTTTGTGTGCGACCCTGTAGGCCCATATGAAGTTGGCAGTAGGCCATTTGTTATACTAGCCCACAAGTCGCAAGCGGTCTCTAGCAAGACATAACGACTACCCAAATCATATGAGGATCGTTAAACGATGTAACCTTTTATACAACCATATCATGTCCCTTCTGTCACGCGATATTTTGGTCATGGTTGAGGCATGGATAATGTCATCCTCCTATTCCTGACCGTTACTTTCTCGATCCCTGAGTAGTCTGACTATAGAAATGGAACTACCTTTCCATTACAGTATGGCCATATATTTCTCAGACTCACTCAACGAGGGGCCCAGTAATATCTCTCTACGAATGTGAGGGACAAATTCCATCTTGACCATTCACATTCCTCCGCATGAAAAACCACTAAGCCCGAACATAGTCTTTATGATCACTCGGTCAACAGTGACTTTTGACTAGGTCAAAGCTGAGCGTTTGTCATGTAGGAATCCATGATGATCTCAGGTCAAAGGGCATATTGACATGGTTTATATATGAGAGAAGCTTATGACGTTACCCATGCAGTTCTCTCATAGCGGGTCGGTCTAACACCTTATACTCTTACATGTGCCTATGACTTTGATTTATATCTCTATACATCTTCAAAGTCATACTGGTCTTATTTCATCTGTGCTCCCGCAGAGATGACCGACTAGGGACATTTAGGATAAGATCATGAATTATCCAAGGATGGTCATCACAATAAACATGCAAATAATATGATAGCACAATTAATAAATTTATAAATCAATAATGTTCATAAGACAATGATTGGCCCCTAGGGCACGATTTCCAATAACCTCCCACTTGCACTAGGTACAATCATTAATTTGACTAATTCCCATTAACCTAACATGACGCTCATGCTTTGCCTGCACAAGCGGCTTTGTTAGAGGATCAGTAACATTATGTTCTCCTGCTACTTTGCATATTTTTATATCACCTCTATCGTTGATTTCTCTGATGAGATGAAGTCTCCTGAGTATATGCTTGGTCCTTTGATGTGACCTAGGCTCTTTGGCTTGTGCAATGGCACCGCTATTGTCACAGAGCAAAGTTATTGGATCTGAGATGGTAGGTATCACCCCTGGTTCCGTGATGAACTTCCTGATCCAAACAGCTTCCTTAGCTGCATCAGATGCTGCTATATACTCAGCTTCCGTTGTAGAATCTGCTACAGTTCCTTACTTAGAGCTCTTCCAGCTTACTGCTCCATTATTGAGGAGGAATATATATCCAGACTGTGATTTTTGGTCATCCTAGTCAGTTTAGAAACTTGCATCTGTGTAACCAGTTACACAGAGTTTGTCATCCAATCCACCATAGACCAAGAATAAGTCTTTAGTCCTTCTTAAGTACTTAAGGATATTCTTGACAGCAGTCCAATGGCCCTCACCAGGGTCCTGTTGATATCTGCTAGTCATACTCAAGGCAAACGAGACATCCGGCCGAGTACATAACATGGCGTACATGATAGATCCTATGGCAGAGGCATATGGAACTTTACTCATGCGACCTCGCTGATCAGATGTACTAGGACACAGATCTTTGCTGAGGTGAATACCATGAGACATGGGTATGAAACCCCTCTTTGATTCGTGCATACTGAACCTATGCAGTATTTTGTCTATGTATGTACTCTGACTGAGTCTTAGAAGTCTTTTAGATCTATCTTTATAGATTCTGATTCCTAGGATGTAGGTGGCTTCACCCAAGTCTTTCATCGAGAAAGATTTTCCTAACCAAGACTTGACAATCTGCAAGGTAGGAATGTCATTCCCAATAAGTAGGATGTCATCAACATAAAGTACCAAAAACACAACTGTGCTCCCACTAACCTTCTTGTACACACAAGGTTCATCAATGTTTTGAAGAAATCCAAACTCTTTGACTACTTCATTAAAACGATGATTCCAACTCTGAGAGGTTTGCTTCAGTCCATAAATGGACCTTTGAAGCTTGCACACTTTACCAGAGTTCTCAGAACGCACAAACCCTTCAGGTTGTGTCATGTACACATCCTCAAGGAGCTTTCCATTAAGGAAGGCTGTCTTGACGTCCATCTGCCATATTTCATAGTCATAATATGCTTCTATGGCAAAAAGGATTCTGATTGATTTGGCCATTGCAACTGGGGAAAAGGTCTCATCATAGTCTACACCATGAGTTTGAGTAAATCCTTTTGCAACCAGTCGTGCCTTGAAGACATTCACATTGCATCCATGTCAGTTTTCTCCTTAAAAACCCACTTGCACCTGACAGTTTTTACACCTTTAGGCGGGTCGACTAAGGTCCAAACCATATTATCGTACATAGATTGCATCTCAGACTTCATGGCATTAAGCCATTTTTCAGAGTTTGGTCCCACTATAGCTTCTCGATTGGTAGTCGGCTCATTATGCTCAATGAGCAACACATCACAACTATCAGAAATCAGAAATCTATATATCTGAGGCTGAAGTCGTGTCCTATTAGATTTTCGTAGACCTTGTGTGACTTGAGGAGTCTCAACAACTTGTTATGAGTCTTCTCTGTTTTCCATCTGCAGTTCTGTGGTGTCTTGTGGCTCTTGAATTTCTTCGAGGTGTACCTTACTCCCACTGGTTCTTTTAGAGATAAATTCTCGTTCGAGAAAGATACCATTTCTGATAACAAATACTTTGTTATCAGCAGGGTTGTAGACGTAATATCCCTTGGTTTTCTTAGGATATCCCACAAAAAGGCACCTTGAGGATTTGGGCGCTAATTTGTTTGAGGCTTGTTGCTTAACATAGACCTCACATCCCCAAATCTTGAGAAAAGACAAACTAGGCGTCCTCCCAGTCCATATCTCATACGGAGTCTTTTCAATTGCCTTAGATGGAACACGATTGAGTGTGAACGCAGCTGTCTCTAGGGCATGGCCCCAAAAGGAGGGCAAAAGATCTGTTTGACTCATCATGGATCAAACCATATCTAATAGTGTTCGATTCTTCCGTTCAGAAACTCCATTCCATTATGGTGTCCCTGGAGGAGTCAATTGTGAGACTATCCCACAACTCCTAAGATGATCTATGAACTCTTGGCTCAAATATTCACCACCCCGATCAGATCGAAGGGCTTTAATTGTTTTGCCAAGCTGGTTTTGTACTTCATTTTGAAATATTTTGAACTTTTCAAAAGACTCAGATTTATGTTTCATCAGATAGATATACCCATATCTGCTGAAATCATCTATGAATGTGATGAAGTACGAATAACCTCCTTTGGCATTTGTGTTCATCGGTCCACACACATCTGTATGTATGAGGCCCAATAAATCAGTGGCCTTCTCACTGTGCCTAGTGAAAGGTGACTTTGTAACAAGCAAGACTCGCAAGTGTTATATGATTCAAAATCAAATGAGTTTAGAAATCCATCTTGATGGAGTTTAGAAATGTGTTTCTTATTTATGTGGCCTATACGACAGTGACAGAGGTATGTGGGATTCAAATCGTTTGGTTTGACCCTTTTGGCGGTTATGTTATAGATATTTCCATGATTGGGTTGTTCCAAATTTAATATGTAATGATCAACATGCAAATCACCATGAGCATAGAAAACATAATTACGATAAATAGAACATCTACTATTCCCAACAATGGAAGTGAAACCTTCCTTATCCAAATAAGAAAGTGAAACAATGTTACTACTTAAAGCAGGAAGATAATAGCAATTGTTCAAAACTAACAAAAGCCCAGTGGGTAGAACTAATTCATAAGTGCCTACAGCTAATGCAGCAACCCTTGCTCTGTTTCTAACTCATAGGTCAACCTCGCCCTTTTTTAGCTTCCTACTGTCCTTTAGTCCCTGTACATTTGTACAAATGTGAGAACCACACGCAGTATCTAATACCCATGAGGTGGAAGTAGAAAGATGAATGTCTATAACATAAATACCTGAAGCGATAGCCCCGCTATCCTTCTTGTTCTTTTTTAGATCTTCAAGGTAGAGTTTGCAATTCCTCTTCCAATGACCAGGTTCATTGTAGAAGAAGCAGACTCCTTCCTTCGGAGGCTTTGCCTTATTTGGTGTAGGCTTGGTTTCGGGCTTGCCTAACTCTTTTGGCTTACCTGATGAGCCATGACCCTTCCCCTTGCCTTTGCCTTTCTTTTTCATACCCTTTCCTTTTTGAACTATCAAAACAGTACTGGGCTTCTTCTTAAGACTCGGCTCAACAGTTTTAAGCATCCCATACAGTTCAGAAATAGATTTCTCCATGTTGTTCATGTTGTAGTTCATGACAAACTGGTCATAACTTTCAGGGAGTGAGTTCAAGATCAAATCTGTAGCTAACTCCTGGCTTATGGGAAATCCAAGCCTCTCAAGGTGATCAATGTACCCCTTCATATTTAAGACATGAGTACTGACTGATGCACCTTCAGCCATCTTGCAAGAATGTAAGGCCTTAGTGGTCTCATACCTCTCTTGCCTTGCCTGTTGCTGGAACATTTCCTTGAGATGCACAATCATCTCATAAGCCTCCATGTGTTCTAGATCTCTTTGGAGCTCTGGAACCATGGTGGCTAGCATAAAGCATCCCACATCGACAGAGTCTTCCTTATGCTTTGTGTAAGCATCTCTCTGAGCTCTAGGAGCATTGGCCGTTGGTTCCTTAGGAATAGGTTGATCTAGGACATGCGCCTTTCTTTCATGCTTGAGAACAATTCTCAAATTCCTAAGAAAATTTGTCCCATTGAGTTTGTCCTTCTCAAGGACATATCGCAGCGATAATGTAGCAGTATTACTAGTCGTCATGATTCTACAATTAAAATATGCAATTTAATTAGTAATCTCCCACTAAATAAACAACCATCAATGCAATAGTTAGTGGGCTAAGATCCATATTTGGCTCAAACTTAAGTCCGCTTTAGCAGGACGCTTAAATTAAGTTATTTAGGTAGGTAACACCTTTACCAATTACATCAAATGTAACTCTTAGATGTTCATGAGATCCTATCATCATATGATCTGGCATGTTTTTAATCCCATCTAATGCCTTGAGACCCAAAACTATTTTGTTAATCTCAATTAAGTCAAACAATAATAAACATGTGAGAGTAGCACCATTACTCTTGCTTATCTCCCCAAGATAACTCAAAAGCACCTACTTTGGCGGAGTTGACAATTGAGCGATTGAGGTTTTGACAAGTGTTTATAAATTGACGGCATTATGACTTAAGATTTCATTTAGAGGGCTTAATTTAACTATCTGGTTTATGAGAATGCATGTTTCTCAGTTTGTATCTCATACAAGTAATATGCATGTGCTGATATAATCATAAGATGCATAATTTAAATGTGATACAATATGGCTCACCTATCCTAAGTCCACTCAAGCCAATGAGAGGAGCTCTCTAGTAAGAAAAGGGAAATTACATATAGAAACCTCTTTTAACATTCGAGGGGAGTGAGATGAGAAGAGAAGGTACATTGAGAGTATATATATAGAAATGCATGACACGCAGGCCGTATTTAAAAAATTACAACACTTGCAATCTAGAGCCATATTGATCACCATATCCAAGCATTCAAGAATCAACATTCAGATTTAATGGCAGGGCAATTGATGTTTCAAATCTAAAATATTCATAAAATAACATTCAGATTTGCTTTATAAATAATCACGAATCTGAATTCGGTTTTCTTGGACCCCATCTACGTTAATTGATCAAATCAAAGCATATCACCACCAATTTCAATTCCCTTTTAGATTCCTTTTATGTCATACATAATACGGATCCCTTATATGTCACACATAAAACACATATTATATGATCGGCTATGACTAACACATATCATATGAATCAACAATCAAGCCTAACTTAAACACAAAACGGCATGGCTCTGATACCACTGAAAGGAATTAGAAGACACGCAGCGGAAATTAATTTAAAAATTTTTCCATTCCTTGCCAGGATCTACCGTATGTGTTTAAGTCAAGTGGGAAGAAGCATTACCCTTAGTGTGCCTCAGCGACTTCCATAGCTTTTGGTCACGATGTTCACAGCTTCTTTCCGCGGCTCGTGCTCCCTTTTCGATCGCAAGAAGTCGACGACTCAGGTCAGCTTCCTCTACTAGTATCCACACAAACAACGTTTCAACCATGAATGACGTGCTAGCATCTCTTGTCCCTCTAGGGCTTTCTCAAGAGTTCATCCTCTCTGTCTCTATTTCGACAGTTTCTTATCTGCAAACCCTTTGCTCAGTCCCCTTCGGCCTTTCTGTGTTCTATGTATATCTCTATGCAAAATGTAGCTCCTAATATCAGATATATAGGATGCTCTGCGTTTTCTTCTACCGAATTGGATTTTAGGAGTTAATCTTATATTAATTCTGAAATTAATACAATATCATATATTGTATAATTTGATACGAAACTAATTAAACAAATAATATTAAATCCATCCCACATATTTAATTCACCTATTTATTTAACTTAAAATAAAGCTAAGACTGAACTATATTTGATTTATTCTCATAAATCAAATTTAAGATATCATATCAATTTGAATTTCAAATTCAAATGTGATAGAGATTTAATTTATCCTTATAAATTAAATCTTATAAATATCTCTTATATGAGATATCCTATCAATTTGAATTTCAAATTCAATCGTGATAGAGATTTAATTTATCCTTATAAATTAAATCTTATAAATATCTTTTATATGAGATATCCTATCAATTTGAATTTCAAATTCAAATGTGATAGAGATTTAATTTATCCTTATAAATTAAATCTCATATATCTCTTATATATAATGTATATATATATAAATATAAATATAAATAAATATATATACATCTATCCTTGATCATTCATTGAATCTGGACATGTCTTAGATTCAATGAATCTAGACATCATAGCTCGTGTTGGGCTATTTTGTGTGCGACCCTGTAGGCCCATATGAAGTTGGCAGTGGGCCATTTGTTATACTAGCCCACAAGTCGCAAGCGGTCTCTAGCAAGACATAATGACTACCCAAATCATATGAGGATCGTTAAACGATGTAACCTTTTATACAACAATATCATGTCCCTTCTGTCACGCGATATTTTGGTCATGGTTGAGGCATGGATAATGTCATCCTGCTATTCCTGACCATTACTTTCTTGATCCTTGAGTAGTCTGACTATAGAAATTAAACTACCTTTCCATTATAGTATGGCCATACATTTCTCAGATTCACTCATCGAGGGGCCCAGTAATATCTCTCTATGAATGTGAGGGACAAATTCCATCTTGACCATTCACATTCCTCCGCATGAAAAACCACTAAGCCCGAACATATTCTTTGTGATCACTCGGTCAAAAGTGACTTTTGACTAGGTCAAAGCTGAGCGTTTGTCATATAGGAATCCATGATGATCTCAGGTCAAAGGGCATATTGACATGGTTTGTATATAAGAGAAGCTTATGACGTTACCCATGTAGTTCTCTCATAGCGGGTCAGTCCAACACCTTGTACTCTTACATGTGCCTATGACTTTGATTTATATCTCTCTATACATCTTCAAAGTCATACTGGTCTTATTTCATCTGTGCTCCCTCATAGATGACCGACCAGGGACATTTAGGATAAGATCATGAATTATCCAAGGATGGTTATCACAATAAATATGCAAATAATATAATAACACAATTAATAAATTCATAAATCAATAATGTTCATAAGACAATGATTGGCCCCTAGGGCATGATTTCCAACACTATGCCATTCATTTGGGGAGTTGCTACTGAAGTGAAAAGTCAAGCCAAGTGAATAAAGATTCAAGGTACCAAAATTCAAGCTAGCTAGGGATTAAGGTAAGTGATATATCCTAGCTTGTTTTCCTTTAATTTGGGGCTTGAACTTAGGGTTTATATGGAAGAAAGTTGAGAGTTACCTAGGGTGTATATGCTGTCCAAAACCCTATATGAAAGGGGAAATAAGAAATTAAAGTTAGAGTTATGTGATTGATGCTTAAACAAGCTAGTTAGATAATTGGTTATTGAATCAAGTTGATATTCTTGACTTTGCCATTAAGTAGCATTTAGAACCACTTACAAGACTTTGGAAGTCTATTAGCTAAATCTAGTACTGTACTCTTCTTGAGTTACTGTTCATATGGTATTCTAGATTAAGTGATGAACTTCAAAAATTCAGAATTAATTCTAAAAAAATTGAAATGAAGTGGTTCAAAAATCTACGTGAAGATAACATCTTGAAATTTAAGGGAAAAATAATTTCCAGACCAAATTCTTAGTCAATTAATACAGTTTATTAATCAAAGTATACTGTTCATTTGGTCAAAAATTCTGAAAACAGATTCTAGTCCCTTTGAAAAATTCATTCTCTTTGTACATACATCAAAATAAGGCATTCTTGGTGTCAAAACAAATCTTGACATGTTAACTAAATGTCTATAAAATTTCATACATTTATCTCATCATTTGCTATTTTTTATTATATCATGAGCATTGTGGCTCAAACATGACATATAACATCATTACTTGCAGCAATTTATACATTCATCATATAACATTTACATTATCTAATCCCTAACTTCTCTTCATGCTTCTTCATCCTCTTTCATCATTAATGAACCTGTGGGATTGGGATTACATGGAGGGGTGACATTTTTGGGGAAATCTCAGGAGCAAACGGTATTAAACAATGCATGCATTAATGTAAATACTTGTGCTTACTTGTGAAAGTGTTAACATTGTGTAATGTGCATGCCTCCATGTAACATATGAAATACAATTAGCCAAAGTAATCATAGAAATAGAGCTTCAATCATAAACACATATGCAACACAATTCAACCAAGCCATAGCACAACCAAGCATAACAGTCAATACATACAAGTTTAGGATAAGTTTAATACCTCATATACTTTGACTTTCTTTCACTTTAACTTTGCTTTGACTCTTTATTCTTACTTCTTATTGATATGTGGATGCCTCTTTGGAGTCTACAATCAAAAGCTAACATCACATAATCATCTATCCATTACAATCTAACTTTCTCTTGAACATTGAGCTAATTTAACTACATTAACTTTCCTTAATCTTAACTAATGAACGTGGCCTTTGAATCAATTGTTATTTTTACTTTACCCTATACAATTTAATCTTTTAAATCCATTTATGACCTTAGAATCATGAAATTCTAGCTCCTATGCACTGTTCTGGACAGATTTGAAAACCATGCATAATTCTTTCAAAAATTCTCATTTTGATTCCAATGCTTCCCATAACAGTGCATAGGATCTAGAATTTCATGATTCTTAGATCATAAGTGGATTCAAAAGATGAAATTGTGTAGGGTAAAGTCAAGACATCAATTGATTCAAAGGCTAAATCCATTAGTAAAGATTAAGGAAAGTTAATCTAGTCAAGTAAGCTCAATGTTCAAGGGCACTAGTTTGTAATGAATAAACAATAATGTTATGTCAGGAATTGATTGGTATGCTTAAAAGAGGTAGCCACACATCAAGAAGAAGTAAGAAGGAAAAGGCAAAGATAAAGTAAAGGAAAGTCAAGCATGTGAGGTAGTAAACTTGTCCTAAACTTGTATGTATTGAATGTTATGGTTACTTGTGCTGTGGCTATGTTGAATGGTGTTGCATATGTGTTTATGATTGAAGCTCTATTTCTATGATTACTTTGGCCAATTGTATTTCATATGTTACATGGAAGCATGTACATTACACAATGTTAACACTTTTACAAGCAAGCATAAGTATTTACATTATTGCATGCATTGTTTAGTACCGTTTGCTATTGGGATTTTGACAGAAATCTCACCCTATCCATGAAATCCCAATCCTAACAGGTTCAAGAATGATGAAAGAGGGTGAATACACATGAAGATAAGTTAGGGATTTGATAGTATAAATGTTACATGAACAATTGTTACATGTAATGATGTTATATGACATGTTTGAACAACAATGTTCATGATGTAAGGAAAAATAGTAAATGATGGAATAAATGTATAAAATTTTTCAGGCATTTAGTTAACATGTTAAGCTTTGTTTTGAAACCAAGAACACATTATTTTGATGTCTGTACAAAGAGAACAATTTTCCAAAATCATGGACCAAAATATATTTTTAGAATTTTTGACCAAATGAACAGTAATTTTTGACAATTAAACTATATTAATTGACTAAGCATTTGATCTGGAAATTATTGGTCCTTAAAATTCTAAGATGTTATCTTCACGTGGCTTTTTGAACCATATCATTTCAATTTTTCTATAATTAATTATGATTTTCTAAAGTTTATCCTTGAATCTAGAGTACCATAGGAACAATAACTCGAGAAAAGTAAAAATTTTAGATTTAGCTAATAGACTTCCAAGGTATTGTAAGTAGTTTTAAATGCTACCCAATAGTACCTAAGACACAAAAGTAAGGATGTTACAATTACCCTGCCTTATACCCCCTTTTCTTAGTCTCTAACGGGTCTATTTTGGTCTCATTCTCTTTAGCCTCATTTAAGGGACCTATATGCTTATATTAGTCCCTTCTTATATCATATGAGGTTCTCTTTGTCTATTCCTCAGGCATACTCCTTAAAGACTTATGAATACCTCATACTCAGGAGTAAAAACTTTAAATTTGCTAACTTTTAAACCTTCTTTATGTAAGAGGATCCTGAGTTTAGTCAATATAATAAGGCTATGTAGGGGACGTCATGGGTACTCTCTCTGTATGAGTTAATCAACTTGTGAAACTTCTACACCTTAAGCTCATCTATTGTGATCAACTTTGTATAGAGATACTGTCACATCTTAATTTTTCATTATCCGTATAGAACAAATAGTGAAACCTATAAGGGACAGATAGAGGAAAGAGTTATAGAAGGGATTGTGATAATGATTAGAAGAAATAATAAAGGTTAGATTCGTTTTAAGAGAAAGAAGAAAAGAAAAGTATAAAGTTATAATGTCAAAGGACATAAACATTATTTTAATGAAAGTTCAAAGAAAGTATAATTTAGAAAAGTTCAAGGGATAAAATAAAATGTAGAGATAAATTTTAGACCATGAAGTATAATTATAAAAAATTTAAGGGACCAAAATACAATTTGTTAAAGTTCAAGGGTAAAATTGTAATTATTATGAAGTTGTGCCAGAAGAGGCCCAGAACTTCCTGAAAATGTTATATTTCTGAATTTTACCATTAAATAGAGAATGAAAATTGGGCTAGATATATTTTTCAGAATTTTAATTTAAGGCCTTAGATAATTGATATTAATTTCTAAAGTTTGGAGATTATTATAGGACCTTCCATATTCCTTGTAACATCCTTACTTTTATACGTCTTAGGGACCATTCAGTAGCATTTAGAACCACTTACAAGACCTTGGAAGTCCATTAGCCAAATCTGGAATTTTACTCTTTCTCGGGTTACTGTTCATATGGTATTCTAGATTACACAACAAACTTCAAAAAATCATAATTAATTCTAGAAAACTCAAAATGAAGTGGTTCAAAAAGATACATGAAGATAACATATTAAAATTTAAGGGAAAAATAATTTCTAGACCAAATAATTAGCCAATTTATACAGTTTATTCGTTGAAGTTTACTGTTCATTTGGTCAAAAACTCTGGAAACAGATTCTGGTCCCTTACTTTGGAAAATCATTTCTCTTGATATACACATCCAAATGACATGTTCTACATATGAATTTAAAGCTCTGGATGTATAATACATGCTCAAAATTTTGTAAAATAATTCCTTCATTTGCTAGGTCAAACTAAAGTCACAACAAAACTGCTTCAGGACCTACGTTTTTACCATTTCAGTTTCTTTTCTTTCATTTCCAATAATTGTTTCAGCATGCACAAACCATCAAATAAGCTTCTTAACATTCATATACGTCATGTACATATGCCATAATTATTTCAAATAGCTTCATCACATAAATACACACCTTACATGGCATTTACATACATGGATAACTCAAAGCCTATGCTAGAATCTTAATACATCACTTTCCTTCTTCCATGCTTTAGCTCTTCTCCATGTATACATTTTCCTTCATGCTTGACCTAAATTGGTTGGTTGTGGGAGAGTGAGATTCTAGGGAATCTCAGTAGCAAATATTACCACTTAAATATGCAAGATGGATGCTAATGCATGATATGTAATTTCATTAACTTTCTTTGATTAGTGACATGCCATCATGCTATATACTTTTACATAAAGTGCATGGCCATGGAAACATGTTATTCACAATACATTCAACATCATTTATCATGTCACAACATCATTCAAATAACATATACATGTCAACACATAAGCATACCACATCAAGCACATAAAGAGGTAAGTTCACTACCTTGCACTTAAGCTTTTCTCTTGACCTTTAGCCCTTGCTCCCTAGCTTTCCAACCATGAAACCTTCATGTCAATCACTTCCCAACATCTTCTTGGATGTTTCATGGTCCTAAACACATTCATATTCATTACATAACTCATTAGCACTCATGAACTCCATGTTCAAGACTAACTTTGTTACACTCTTTATTGTCATAATTTTCTCTAATTTTCACTAATCCACTTGGCTCTTGAACCAATTGATGTCTTGACTTTAACCTACACAATTTCATCTTTTGAATCCATTTATGAGCTTAGAATCATGAAATTCCAGCTCCTTCATGGCCTGCTGTGCAGAACTGAACATAAGCATACAATTCTTTCAAAAATTCTCATTTTGACTCTAATGCTTCCCATACTTATTTCTCCACTTTACCCCACACAACTTTTCATTTTAAAACCATTGGAACCGTCAAAATCATGAAATTCCAATCACTGTTCATGCGAGTGAACAGTAACCGTAAGGAATCTCAAAGACTACAACCTTGAGATTTTAATGTTTCCAAGGTTCAAAACCTTTCCAATCCTACACAAAATCATCATACAAACTCAATGGAAGCATTAAATCATTGAAATTCAATTTCCTTCCCTCATGAACAGTGCAGACCGAACAGGGCACTCCATGGCAAAGTTAAGAATATCAATTTGATTCAACAACCAACCACTTAACTAGCTTGTTTAAGCTTCAATCATATGGTTCTAACTTTAATTTCTTCTTTCCCCTTTCCTTTAAGGTCTTTGGGCAGCATCACCTGTTAGAGAAAACTCAACTTTTCTCCCATTAAAACCCTAAGTTCAAGCTCCCAAATCAAAGGAAAATAAGCTAGGAGAGATTGCTTACCTTTAATCTCTAGCTTGCTTGAACTTTGGAACCTTGAATCTTCTTTGTCTTGGCTTGAGTTTTCATTTTGCAAGAGTTTCCCCAAGGGTCCATGAACTTACGGTTTGGCTGCAGAATGGAGGTGTATTTATAGCCAAAATCCAAGAAAAATGAATGGCCAAGATTGATTTGGTTACTATTTGATCTAAAGGCCCACATTTAATCTTGGATTTAACTTTTTCATAAAATAATAATTATGACATCATGTGGGACCCATAAAGGGACACCTAAAGGGGTTAGGTGGCGTTCTCATAGTGTAAGGAACCTTCTGGATAAATTTCAGTCCAATCCGGTACCGATCAGTGCAGTTTCACAACAACCGAACTGTGTTCTGTTCCTAATTTTTTATAATATACCAGGATATGTATTCTATCCTGGAAATTAATGTCTAGGCTTATCATACCATTGAAAATGTTAGGCTGAGTATTTATCTGCCATCCATCCCTTAGGAAATGACCAAAATACCCTTAGTGTCCTTTCTTGCACTGTACTGACCCTAAGGGCATAATTGTCATTTCACCCCTTCTTGTACTGCCTCAGGGCATATATTAACTCTATATAATCATATTTATACTATGTACCACGTTTTTGGCCTATCCAAATTGATCAAAATGCCCTTCATCCATCCCTGGTACAATCTGGGCATCTAGGGGCATTTTCGTAATTTCACACTTTTTTGGGCACTGGCCCCTTCTACTGATAGACTGGTACCCTGGGTTTTGGGCCTTCCTTGGCATCATTATGGGCCTATATATGAGGTCATCTGATCTCATTCTATCCAAGCTTACATACCGATAAGTTCCATTATCATATCACGGGTGTTAACAAACTCCCATCAAAATTCACTGATATGTGAATAACTTTTTATACAGAACTTCTTCTGGAGTTCTATCAGATCAAGGACATCTGACACTATAGGGCACACTTTCCTGTAATTTGCCCACTTATATCTGAAGTCCATGAAATCTGATAAAATTTCAGATAACTTTTAGACTATCAGATAAATATCTGCTGTCTGGAGCCCTAATAAAATTTTCTGTATCATGTCAGATTATCCAGCATACCTTCCTCTATTTACTGATGGAATATGGGACTAAAATACTTCTGGGCAGTTATAACCCTTTTCGGGCTGATCTTTCTATAATTACAATTTTGTCCTTGAACTTTTCTCTTAATTACATCTATGTCCCTAACTTTTTGGATATTTATATTTGGGTCCCTAAACTTTTGGAAATTACAACTTTTGGCCCAAGTTTTGTTTCTACTTTAACTTTTGGCCTTTAAACTTTTCCAATTTTCGTTTAGGTCCCTTTCTTCCTTCAAGGCTCATTTAACCTTTATCATTTCTTCTTATCTTTGTCATAATCCTTCCTAAACCTCTTTCCACTATGAATACTATACAGATAGGGAAAAATTAGGATATGATATTCCTAATCAGATAAAACTTGGCGGTAATTTCCCATAATTAATATAGGAATTTATAAAATTGATAGAGCTTAAAACAGAGTTATGTAGAATTTATAATAAAATTTATAGTAGAATAATACACTCAATAAATACTTTTGGGTGAGTTTTATTAGAAATTGAGCCATAAAGGTACATGACTAATTTAAAGGCCTAAGTTGGCATTCCATAGGCCCAATAAAATATTTGAGTATTCATATGGGCCAGTGTCTAAAGAAACCCTGAAAAGTATATAATTACGAAAATACCCCAGTGTTGTAATATTGAATAAGAGATAGAAGGGCATTTTGGTCATTTGGGCATGGTCAAAACATCAAAGGAGAGATAGGGATGATTGATCAGAGTTAGACTATGTCTTAATGAAGTGTAAAGAGGTATGAAATGATAATTATGCCCTTAAAGTTAATATAGTACAAAACAGTGAACGAATGACATTTCAATCATTTTCAAGGGATGGTAAGTAGATAAATACTCAGTCCAATAACATAAATGCTAGGAAAAATCTAGATACTAGATTTAAGGTAAGAAAATATATTATGGAATCTAAGAAAAATTAGTTATTAAACAGTCTGATTTTTGTGAAGTTGATTAGGCTAGTACCAAATTAGACTGGATATTCCAAACAAGCCCTTACCCTTTGGAAGATGCCACACATGGCCTTAAATGATGTCATAGATGATGTGACAATTGGGCTTGGTGGACAAGTCAAGATTAAGAAGCAATTTTGGCCCTTGATTCAAATAGTGCAAGATTGAATCTTAGCCATCCATTCACCCATGATTTTTCCTCTATAAACCCCTAAATCTGTAGCATCCCATAAGGCTTGGAAGACTATGGGGATATGCTGCCAAAATGTATAAAGACATAAGAAGAAGAAGAAAATCAAGTAGCCAAACAAGCAAGGATCGAAGGTAACTTCTTCCTCCTATCTTTTTATTATGTTATAGGAAGATTTCTCTTGGCTTTAGATGGTTGAAACACCATTTTTCTCTCCATTTGGCAACTAGACTTGATCTAGAATTAGAGAGGAAATATGAATTTTATGTTATGTATAGTTTAGGTAAGCTTGAACAAGCTAGAATCAAGTAGTATTTGGCTTGGAAATTCAAGTATGCATTCAATTATGGTTTTATGCTCTTGGCTACTACTATACGTATCACTATTTATTTATGGGAATTACATGATTTTGATGTTTTCAATGGATTTAAAATGAAAATTTCTAGAGAGTAAAGTAGAGAAAGAAGTATTGGAAGCATTAGAATAAAAATGATAATTTTTGGAAAACAAGTTGGGTATGTTCGGTTCTGTACATAAGCTAAGAGAGGAGTTGGAATTTTGAAATTATAACCTCATATTTGGATTCCTTGAGGAAAATTATGTAGAATTGATCTAAGGAAATAATTATTACAAAGCTAAACCACTAACTCCAATATTAAGTTAAAAGTTAGGGGTTTTAAGGAACTTGATGTACAAAGTTTATGTAATGGCTCTAATGAGTTGTATACACAATGTAATTGTGTTTAGGGCCATGATATGTCAAAGAAAATGAGTTAAAAAGGATGCAAGCAATCAATATTTGGTTAGAAGCTTAGGGAGCAAGTGCAAGAACAAGAGAAAAGCTTAAGTTTAAGGTAGTAGACTTACCTCTTTATATACTTGATGTGATATATTTATGTGTTGACATATATATGATAATTGAATGATGGTTTGATATAATAAATGATGTTGAATATGTTATGAATCATATGTTTCCCATGGCCATGCATATTTATACAAAGCATATAGCATGATGGCATGTCACTAATTAAAGAAAGTTTAATGAAATTACATATCATGCATTAGCATCCATCTTGCATATTTAAGTAGTAATGTTTTCTATTGAGATTCCCCAGAATATCACCCTCCCACAACTAACTAATATAGGTCAGTTATGATGAGAGACATGTGCATGAAGGGAAGCTACAATATGGAAGAAAGAAAGTGAAGAAATTGATGTCTTAGCATATGCTATAGATTTTCATGTATGTAATGCCATGTGAAGTGATTGTTTATGTGATAAAAATGTATGAAATAATTATGGCATAACTCCATGTTTTATATGATTGTATGGGAATTCAAGTTTATGATTTATAAATGTGGGAATAAATTTATGAGATTTATGAAAGAAAGTCAAATGGTAAGAGCGTAGGTCCTAAAGCATTTTTGTTGTGACTTCAATTTAACCTAGCAAATGAAGGAATTAATTCACAAATTTTTATGATCATATATTAAACATACATATCTTTAAATTAATAGGTAATATGCCTCATTTGGATGTGTATATCAAGAGAAATAAATTTCTAAAGTTAAGAGACAAAATTTGAAATTTCCAGAATTTACTTTATGAATTGTAAAAAGTAACAATTTAACTATATTTATTGGCAAGGTAAATGTATAGATTTATATTTTTTTCCTTAAAGATCTATGAAATGGATTCAAGTAGAAATTTGGAACACCTCTATACGATATTTCTAGAATTAGTTATGAATTTTTAAAGTTGGACTGTCAATATGGAAATTGCCTAATCAAAAGTACCCAAGAAGTAAGTTTTAAAATTTTTATTTTTGGGCTAAAGTAAAGCTTCCACTAGTTAAATATGCTTCTAAATACGTACTCTGAGTGGTAAAAAGTAGGATTTTCATTTTAGTATCAGAACAAAAGGTTATGGCATAAGTACAGAATAAAGTTTTAGCTCAGGACAGAGGTCTAGTGCAAGATAAACTTGGTCTAATTCAAAAACAGAGTACGTAACGGATTAACTAAGGCCCATTTCAGATTGAGGTTAGCGGTGGGTTACTTGTTTATAGTCTAAATAAGATTATGGATTGGATATTAATGTTATAGGGAAATTGAACATGGAGGTTTAATAATAGATAAATGTGA